>CM060923.1:6185000-7570000 GCA_030737875.1 Allium sativum | reverse complement strand
GAGTTCGAATGGAAAAGTTATACATAGATTTTCAAGCCACACATTTTCATAAAATAAAAAAAATAGAAAAACCCGTTCCCTAAACCGCCCCTCTCCCAAAACCATCACCGAAGTCACCCAGTCTCCCCCCTCCTCCGCCAGAACCGCCTTCCGCCGTACCCCGCATGACGACCGTTGCCTCCTCTCCTTCCCTCCTCTTCTATCCGAACACCGAAACCCCCTTTTAACCCAAAACCGCTCCTCCAGCCGCTATAGACCATACCTGGGCCACCATGACCCCCCTTCCTTGCCACCTCAGTAACCACCTGCGCTGCCACCCGCCACCCAGCTCCAGCTGTGGACCCCTCCTCAGTGAAAAATGCAATTTTTATAAATTCCAATGTTTGCGTTTAACACCCTGAGCTTCCTCGACCAATAACTCCCAAACCGAGCCTCTATGGCAAAAACTCCACAGTACCAAATTTGAAGAGCACGCTCTTCTCTCCGATTTGAGTATATGGAAGTCAAATTTTGGATATGGAGTTGTTCAGAAAACGCGTCCAAAATCTACTGTCCAAATAATGTAATTTCATGATTTCTGGCGAATTGGACCGATTTCGAAAGAAATGCCACTAGGCGAAAGTTGTCTGAAATGGCGCGTTTAGGCTAGGTAAAAAGACGGCGTGAAGATTAGAGCTCGTACGCGAATATTGGAATTAGAAAGCGAATCAGAACTTTAGAAACGCATGGCGGAGTGGATCCCAAAGTGAGAACTCTTTCTCACTCAATTTATTTACAGTTAAAAATATACTAGGGTGCAGGCGGTGCTTAGTAGCACCCAACACCATTGATTGTACGAACTATGAATGTTTGTTTGGATTGAATCGACTGTATTGTATTCATATGTTGAATAAAAAATATTCATGTGTTGGATAAAATGTTTGAACAATAAAAATATCATTTTTATTGAATGAATGAATTATATAAAATATTCATGTGTTGAATAAAATATTTTATCGTTAAAAATATAATTTTTAACGTATATGTTAATGGTGTAAAATTTTCCTGAAATGAGAATAAATATTCATTTGCAAATCGGATGATTTGTTTATGTACACTCATTTAAATAACATGGATTGGGACGATAAATTTTACATATTGCCCAACTGCACAAATAAAATCTGTGTTTGTTGATTGAAACCCCACACGGGTATTAGGATGATATTTGACGTACACTAATCTCAATTGTTTAGTTGTATGTCAATCGATTGGTTGACGGACTGTTGTAAGCGTTAATTGTTTATATCTAATGATTACGCATTTGTGTAATGCACTCTAGATGATGGTTGATTGTTTATCATTGTTATTATATACATACGTTGTATGGAATCCATATAAATAACATTATATGGTAATTGATTGGGTCTCATTCCAATTTAGAAAATAAAGAATATTTTAAAATAATATTTAGAAAAAGGATTAAAAAATATTCATGTGTTGAATTAAATATTTAAACAATAAAAATATCATTTTTATTGAACGTATAAACCATTAAAAAGATTCATGTATTGAATAAAATAAAATAATGAATATTTTAAAATAATATTCAGTAAAAGATCAAAATATGACTTTGATGTCCGATTTTGGATGGACACGAAAATATTGAAATATGTGAAGCCATGTTGATTAGATATGCGCCATTTTAACGCGAATGTTATTCATATCGATTTTATTCATTTTTATAAATGAATATCGAAAAGGAAATGATTTCAAAATATAATATTTTGAAAATATTATCATTTATGTATTAACGATAAGAATTATTCGATTCTGATTTAAAATTGAAAAAAAAGTTGGAATCGTTATTAAAACGAATTTAAAATGATTATAAAATACGTTTTAAAAGGGAATCGACGAAATATGTATAATATATATATTATATATATTTAATGGCATGAATAGAATGCGCTGCGCCGCGGCCGTTCGCGAATTTCGGCCATTGACTTCGAATTAACAATACGGGAGATCCAACCGTCGGATTCTCCTAGAACCGGAACCGTTTGGTTCATATCGAAAATAAATTTCCAACGAATATAAGAGATTTGAAATCTAACGGTTGGATTTTGAATTATGTCCAAATCAAATTTGGAGAAGGTCGCTACAAATGCAGTTCCAGGACCGTTTATGGAAATCGACTGAATAAATTTGGAAAGAGCCTTAATAAAACTATTTAAAATATTAATAATTTGCGTAAAATCATAATAAATGATTTGCTAAGAATTTGGATGAAAAATTCCATGTTTATAAAGATAAAAATATATTTTTATCGAAATGAACTAGTTATTAACTAGTATAATAATCCAATATTTTTAAAGAAATAAAAATGGATTTGACATGGTTTTAAAATAACCAGAAATTTCCAATATATGAATTGCAATGTATTGGAATGGAAATAATCTTCGAAATATTTCGATATTGGATTTCGTAGCTATATGGATATTGTTATGGGAATTTGGAAGATATAGATATCATTATTGCCAATACGGTATCCACTAGATTCAAAATTTGATACTGAATATAAACTGATATAATTTCTATTCAGAGCCTTGTATTTAATATTAAATTGGATTTTAGGTTTTATCGTGAATGGTGTCTTCATTAACACAGTTCTTAAACCTAGTTGAGAAAAGAATAAATCTATTAATTAAGATTTAGAGAAGTTTACCAATTAATTAATATTTAATTAGAATTGAATTAAAATTGGATTTTTGTTTTTATCGTGAATTGTGTTTTAAACAAAATTCGTTCTTTAATCCGATTAATAGTGAAATGTGATTTGGAATTTATAAATCTTTTTATTAAGATTTAATGGTGATTTTCCAAAGTAAAGTTTTCCAATTTAATAAAATAAATTGGAATGGAATGAAATTCGATTTGGTAATAATCAAAGTGAGCTTCTATTGAGGAAGACTGTTAATATATATGGAATTTAAAAGACATTGTCATTATTCCATTTATATTATTAGTTGGATACGGAAATTAACATTGATTATATATTGATTTGTTTTCCGTGAAGATTCCATAATTAATGGAATGGGATTTTGGGTTTATCGTGAACTGTGTTTTAAATGACATTAGTTTTTTAACTCAGGTAAAGACAGGATTACATGTCCAACATTGTATTTCGAACTGTATGGTTGATCTCTGCTAAATATATATTTGTTTGGTGGCGGAGAATTTATTCACTTGCTTAACACCCTTCTCTAAAACGTACGAGCTTAGATGTTATATATCGGTAGAAATCAATAGCCTGTAGATTGTTAGTGTGGCATGTTTGATTTCCCAAAGTTAGATAATAATTAATATTGATTTCTGGGAAGATTAAAACTACATGAAGTTTTAATGAATCTTTAATTAGATTGAAATGTGAATGTGATAATTTAAATTATCAAATTCAGGAAATGATTGAGAATGGAGTATTACCATTTTTGCTCCAAGCGATAGTTAAATCTTTAATTAGAGTTGAATGTGAAATGGTAATCAAATTTATCGAAAACCCCATGGTGTTAGATATGGAGTATCACCAGTTTTTCTCCATGGGATGAATAAGTTGGGATTGGGAAATAAAACAAATGATTACTTCGGTAAGGTGCGCTAATCCCGACTAGTTTGGAAAACCATAATTTGGTTTAAAATGTGAAAAGAATATTTGGATAAAAGAATATTCTGGATTCGAATGAGGCGTATATGTGTTTATATCACTTGATTATAATATACGCGGGTTATTCGGAAAGGCCGGGTTCATACCCATTCTGAATAACTGATTCGATGATATGTCGACGATGAAGACGGTGGTTGAAGACCGGAGTTCTTCACATCGTTTGGATGATTACTAATGTCTTGATTGGGCTGTACACCCAAGACGAGGTAATAAGTGGTAATCGTCTAGACGTACTTGGAGATCGACGTGATATGCGAGGACATCTCTCCTATATTGGACATATGGGACAAGGAATAAGGTGCCTCAGGTTTCGTTCAGACCCAAAACAAACTTATTAATGAATATGTGTCTGACATTGGATTTTATTCTGTGTTCATTGATCACTATTAAATATATATCTGTTCGATGACGGAAAATATATTCTTTTGCTTAACACCCTTCTCTGAGACGTACGAGCTCAGAGGTTATATGTCAATAGACATCAGTCGCATGGCGTGAATTGTCTGTGTGGCATGTTGAAATGAAAATGATCAAGGCTTCTGTTGAAAAGCAGTGTCTTGTGGTTGATGATCAAAGCACGACTTAAATGGCATAGCTTTGTGTACAACATTAATTCGCGAGCCTCACACCTCGTTATGAGTCAAAAATGGGAT
Organism: Allium sativum; assembly: GCA_030737875.1. Lineage (NCBI taxonomy): Eukaryota > Viridiplantae > Streptophyta > Magnoliopsida > Asparagales > Amaryllidaceae > Allium > Allium sativum. Next base: position 7,565,647 of record CM060923.1, on the reverse strand, counting down.
AAGGGACCCAAGGAGCGCATGACGTTTCTTCATTGCTATGGGTGTTGTCATGGTATGGAGCCCAGACATTTATTATATTTTTACCTATATGGATGATGGATAGCGAGGCACCTCAGATATATCAGTTACTACAGAGCCGATGGATAAGTCTGATAAGACCAGGAAACGTGTGTTTAGGAATAACTAATCCTCAAAAGTATGAGAGAGCCAGCCTTGGAAGAACCAAGGGTTGCCCGTAGGTGTGACCCTGAGGCATTTGCTAGAGTGTCTCAAAGCTGGCGAGGAGTATATCCCTTGCCTTGACGCATGACGGGAACCCAATTTCCAATACATGACATTTTGGTTTTAATTGTAGACCGAGTATGGCGACAAGGTAGATGGTACTCATGCCGCCTATGATTGATACATTTATATTTGAAGTTGATTTCTTCACTTATTGTAATAATAAAAGAAAAGAATTCATGTACCAAGCATTATTTGGCTATTATAAGGTAAAACTTTATCCTCCGGCTTGCATTGCATTGTGTGATGGGACCTGAGTCTTATAATAGCTTTATTTTCTTCAATTAGCAGTGCGCTATTTGTTTTATGCACTGGTATTCATGGGGGTAAACTCTTTCTGTGTTATACGGCGTGGTCCCTTGATTTACCAAACTTTAAAATCAAGATTAATAACTATTTTAGTTCTCACACCAGTCTCATGACTGATCTAGAGTTTATTATTTTAACCTAAACTCTGGGTACCACTATTTTCCATGCGGGCAGTCAGTAATTTAGGTTTTGCAGATATTTCTTTACACATGATCTTGGTTTACAGTTGGTGCTATATTCGGAACGCTCTTTGTCCGTGTATTTCTTTCAGTTGTGTTATGTATTATTTTTCCGCTGCTATGTATTTAAATGTAATTTAAATCTCTGATATTTTGTGCTGTATATTATTTATTCATACTCTGTTATATTCTTGTACTCTGAGGTAAATTGTTGTGATAAGCAATGAAATGTTTTGTCGTTTGTGTTCTGATTTGTTGTGTTCTCAACTCAATCTGGGCTTTCCCGTAAGGGCAGGTTTGGGTCGTTTCATCGTTGTAAAGACCCGCAACTTCCCCGTAAAGGAAAGTGTCGGATAGTTCGAGAACAAACCACAACAGAACTCATATAAAAGAACGTTTCATTGCTTATTACAACAATGCATCAGATTACAAGAATATACAGAGTATAAATGAATATTACACAGAAATATCAGAGATTTAAATTACATTTAAATACATTGCAGCGGAAAATAATACAATACACAACTAGAAGAGATATACGGATACAAAGCTTTCCGGATATCGTTCCAGCTGTAAACCAGGATCCTGTGAATATAAATCTGCAAAACCAAAACTACTAGCTGCCCGTGTCGAAAATAAGGGCACCCAGAGTTTAGGTTAAAACAATAAACTCCAGGTCAGTCATGTGACTGGTGTGAGAACTAAAACAGTTAATCTTTATTCTTAAAGTTAGGTAAATCAAGGGACCACGCCGTATAACACGGAACGGGTTTCCTCCCAAGAATACCAGTGCATAAAACAACAACGCAATGCTAAATAAAGAAAAATGAAGCTGTTATAAGACCCAGGTCCTATCACACAATGCAACGCAAGCCGGGGGATAGGGTTTTCCCTTATAACAGCCAAAAAATGCTTGATACGTTTAAAACAAATCATTTGATACTATAATAAGTGCATAGTGTATAAAACAACTTCAAATCATAAGTATCAATCATAGGCGACATGAGCGTCCCATGCCACTATGTCGCCATATATAGGTTTACAAATAAAACCGCAAAGTCACGTATTTGGAAATTGGATTTCCATCTATGAACCGAGGCAAAAGATAGTCCTCAACCGATTCGAGACGCTCTAGCCCGCCCCTCAGGATCAGAGCTCGAGTGACCCTTGGATCCTCAGGGCCAGTCCACCGATGTGGATTAAACTTAAACCCTGAACATGCGCTTCCCCGCCCTATGGGGCGTAAACGAGCCAACTAAATGACTCCATCGGTTCGAGAACGACCGATCAATCCGAGGCGCCTCGCAACAGCAACAACCACATAAGTCAAACTCGTCAAGGCGTGTAAAACCACTGACGCCACTTCTAGCTAGAAAGAAACGCAAGTCCTCCCTGAGGTCCGTCTCCCGTTTTTGGTTCATACCGGGTGTGAAACACGCGAGGTAAACGTTACACAAAGCTACGCCACAAAGGCCGTGCTTTGATCATCACCACAAGACTTTGCTTTTCAACAGAAGCCTTGATCATTTGCATCTTAGCATGCCACACAGGCAAACCATCCTATGCAACCGATATCAGTCACACAGAATGAAATCCGATGTCAGACACACAGTCCATTTACAAGTCCGTTCTGGGCCTGAACGAAACCGGAGGCACCTAGTACCCCGCATATCCATCGATCTCCAAGTACGTCTGGACGATCACTAACTGTTTCCATCTTCTTGGGTGTACAGCCCAATCAAGATCATCAGTTATCACCCAAACGACGTGAAGACTTCCGGTCTTCGACCATCGTCTTCATCTTCGACTTATCGTCGTATCAGTTATTCAGAATGGGATAAACCCGGTCTTCCCGAATAACTCGCGTATATTTTATAAAAGTGTTACACAAACACAACATACGCCTCATTCCAATTCATTAGTCACTAACCGTAAATTAATCAAGAGAATAATTCCCCAAACATTAACCCCGAAGGCCGAAACCAACATCATATCAATATCCAGAAAACCATTCTGCTTGGCTAACCGACAGTTAGTTTCTAAATTTCACATTCATAGGGAAAGGTTCCCTTAAGTTTTATCAAAGATAAATTCCTTGAATTTATTCTTTAATCACCTTTGAATATCAATTCAAACTAGTCGGGATTAGCGAACCTTACCGAAGTAATCATTTGTTTTAATTTCCCAATCCCAACCTATTCATCCCATGAAGTAAAACTGGTTATACTTCATATCTAACACCACGGTGTTATCGGTAAATTCAATTACCATTTCACGTTCAAATCTAATTAAAGATTTAACTATCGCCTGGAGCAAAACTGGTGATACTCCATTTCGATCATTTCAATCTAATTAAAGATTCATTAAAACTCCACTTAGTTTTAATCTGTGACTGGGTTAAAGAATCAGTGTCATTTAAAACACGGTTCACGGTAAACCCAAAATCACATCACATTTCAATCAGTCCCTAATTGTAAATTAGCAAGTGAGCAATTCCCTAAGTATTAATCCCGAAGGCCGAAACCAACATCAGATCAATACCTCGGAAACTATTCAACTTAACTAATCTCCAGTTAGTTTCTGATTTTCTTAACTCCTTTAGGTCTAAGAACTGTATTATTGAAGATACCGTTCACGACAACCCAAAATCACATTTCATTAATGATCGGGTTAAAGAACGAGTGTTATTTAAAACACTGTCCACGATAAACCCAAAAATCAATATCGATTCAATTCCAATTAAATATTATTTAATTGGTACACTTCATTAAATCTAAATAAAAAGATTTAATCTTTTCTCAACTGGGTTCAAGAACAGTGTTAGTGAAGACACCATTCACGACAAACCCAAATCACATTTGATATTAAATACAAGGCTCCGAATAGAAAATATCCCGGCTTATATTCAATATCAAATTCTACGATTAACAAATGTCGTATTGGAAATAACGATATAAATATATATATCTTTCAAATTTCCATAACAACACCTGTATAATCACGAATTTCAACATCGAAATATTCCGAAGACAATTTCGATTCAAATCCATTCCAATGCAATCATTGGAAATTTTGGTTATTTTTAAAACCCTTTTCGAATTCAATTTATTTATAAAAAAATAAATAGAATTATAATTCTAGTTCAAAACTAGTTCATTTTGATAAAAATCTATTTTTATCCTTTCAAATATGGAGTTTTTCATCCCAAACTTTCACAAATCATTTCTTATGATTTTACACAAATTATTACTATTTTTAATAATTTTATCAAGGCCCGTACAGTCGATTTCCATCAACGACCATCGAACTGCACTTACAGCGACCTTTTTCGAATTTGATTTGGACATAATTCCAAATCCAACCGTTAGATTTCAAATTTCTAATATTCGTGAGAAAGCTCTTTTCGATACGAACCCAACGGTTCCGGTTTTAGGAGAATCCGACGGTCGGATCTCCCGCAATGTCCGTTTGAAATAAATGGTCGAAATTCACGAACTGCCGCGGCGCGGCGCGTTCTATTCAGGCCATTATATTATATATATAATATATACTTCGTCGATTTCTATTTAAAACGAATTATATAAATAGTTTTGAATTCGTTTCAAAAACAATTTCAACTTCCTTTTCAATTCAAATCAAAATTGAATTCTTCTTTATAAATTCGTTTTAAAATTCATTTCTATTCAATTCAAATTTCAATTCAATTTGAATTCATTTCAATTCGCTTTCAATTCAATTTGAATTCGTTTTCAATTCAATTCATTTCAAAATCGTTTTCAATTCAATTCATTTCGAAGTCGTTTTCAATTCATTTTGAATTCGTTTTCAATTCAATTCATTTCGAAATCGTTTAAAATCGATATAAATACCGTTCACGTCAAAATGGCGTCAATCTAATCAACACGGCTTCATAAATTTCTATTTTCCAATATTCTATTTCAAATATTTCTTTTTCAAAATAGTTGTTATTATCAAAATATTTCGTTCAACACATGACCAATCTCAATGGATGAGTACTGTCAACACATGAACTTTTATTTTATAATAATAAAGATGTAAATTTTATTACTAAAATATTTCGTTCAACACATGACCAATCTCAATGAATGAGTACTGTCAACACATGAACGTTTATTTTATATATTCTTTAATTTTCAAATTGGAATGAGACCCAATCAATTACCATATAACGTTAATTATATGGATTTTCATACAACACATGAATATCATAGCATTGAAAAATAATCAACCATCAACCAAAGTGCACTACACTGTATAAGCATCAAATATAGATATCTAACGCTTATAACAGCCTGTCAATCAATCGATCGACATATTTAATCAATCAGGATGAGTGAACTGCATATTTCATCCTAACACCCGTGTGGGGTTTCAAACAATCAAACAAAGATTTTATTTGTGCAGTTGGGCGATGTGTGAAATTTATCGTCCCAATCAATGTCATTCAAATAGGTGTACATAAACAAACCGTCTGGTTTGTAAATGAATATTTATTTATTCTCATCACGTTAAAAATTATTTTTTTAACGATAAAACATTTTATTTTAACATATGAATTTCTATTCAATTCATTTATTCAATAAAATGATATTTTTATTTTTCTAACATATTTTAGAAAATTTCGGCGGCATAACGGCACGATACTAGAAACGGGACAAGGCCTAGCCTTATCCCCGGTCTAGTGAAGGCCCACGCCATTCACACATCAATCAATCCATTCATTTCATCAAACAGTTCAATTCATTTCATTATGCAACCACAAAATTTGGAGTAAGGATCTAACCTAGCCTTACTCCTTCGCCTTATAACGGCGCACGTCTAATCCTAACCAATTTATCGATTCGATTTTTCACACCACATTCAAACCAATATCGCAATCAATCACCAAACAGCCAAACAAACAAGTCCATGGTCTGTGGACGATTGTGTCGGGTGCTACTAAACACCGTCTGCATCCTAGTATATATATATAACTAGAAAGTAAATTGAAGAGTGAGAAGTTCTCACATATAGCTATCCCAGCTCCACGGCTCTTCTTTTGCAGAAGTCTTCGTCGTTTCTCCTTTTTGTCACCTTCATTGTCCGCTTTCACTACGTATATAAAAATCCCATTTTTACTTCGCTATTCAATATATAAAAATCGAATTTTTATTTCAAAGTTCAATATATAAAAATCGAATTTTTATTTCAAAGTTCAATATATAAAAATCGAATTTTTATTTCAAAGTTCAATATATAAAAATCGATTTTTTATTTCTACACTATGCAGATAAAAATCACATTTTTCTACCGCTACTATATAGATAAAAATTCTATCTTTACCTTGATATTCATATAGTAAAAATCGAATCTTCATATCGCTATTTTCTATCTAAAGATTATACCTTTATATCGCTACATAAATAAAAATCTCGTTTTTATTTTATGTTGTCTACATAAAAATCACTTCCTTTCTTCTAACTAAAAATCAAATCTTTTTATCGCTAAAAATCAAATCTTTTTCTATACGCAAAATCAAACCTTTTTCTATACTCAAAATCAAACTTTTTCCTATTTTGAAAATCTTTACTTTTCCTATTTTAAAAATCTTTACTTTTCCTATTTTTTTTTTTTTTACAACTTAAATAAAAAAACAGTTTTTAAACATTAATAAAATTCAGTTTTAAAGCATTAATAAAAATTCAGTTTTAAAGCATTAATAAAATTCAGTTTTAAAGTAAAAATGAAAATAATAAAAAAAACAGTTTTACAGTAAAATAAAATAAAATAAAACAAAATCGGTTTTACTTACAAAAGGGGGGCCTGTTTGAGGCGTGTCAGATCCAAGAGGAGGCGGAGGTTGGACTGGAAGCTTCGCACGTGGTGGTGGGGGTTTGGCACCAGGCACGGTGGTCGGCGGTTGTTGAGATTTGGGGCTAGGGTTCTAGGGGTGCGCGGTTTAAGGGGGGGGGGGCTGGTGTAGGAGGAAGGTCGATAAGAGGGGGGGGAGACTTAGGCGGTGCGGCGCCAGTGGAAGGGGGGGCGGTCGATGGCAGGTGGCGGCGAATCGCGCCCCCCTATTCGTCGTTTTTTTTTTTTATTTCTTTTATTCTCTGAAAGAACGGGGAGGGAAGAAAAGGTATGGGGGGTATTATATAAATATAATTATTTTAATTAATATTTAATTCTATTTTTCTTTTAAAAAGGGAATTTACATTTAAACTCCAAATCAAACCGAACCAGTGTCGCCCCTAGCTAACTACCCCCATCCCGGACACAATGGAAAGGGTTTCGTAAGCCATTTCGACTGTTATAGTCAGTTTCCGTTAAATTTAAAATATAAATCTTTATATTGAATTTTAAACGTACATTTCAAATTACCGGGGTCACATACTAACTTTAAAAATTCCAAAAAAATATTTTCTAGCTTCGTATTGACGATACGGTCCTAACAAAACTAGTTTCGTCGAATTCTGAGACCGTTTGAAAAATGGCCAATTTCCAGTCGATTAAAATCAACTGAAACTGGTCAAACGCGTTTTCCTTTGCCACGCTCACATATTGATTCGAAAAATTATGAAATTTGGAATCTAGCAATAACTTTACATCCCGGACCCAACAAAACTGGTTTCGTCGAAATCCGAGGTCGTTTGCAAAATGGCTATTTTTAAGGGCTATATATTATATTAAAATATATATAAATTCCACAGCGACTATTTCTAATTTTCAACTGGACATATCTCATCATTTATAAAGTGAAATCTCAGTTTCTCAACTTCGTTGGAAAGATATCATCAATTAGATTCCATTATTTTTGGTTTCACAAAAATCCGGATTGTTTTGCACCCGGTACATTCAATTGAAGTTTGAAATCGAATTGTCGAACTACCGCGCCATTTTTAATTCTATTTATAATTATATATAAATATTTATATTCTAACGACGACGCGTATAATATATACGTTCGAATTATATTCAAAATAAATTTCTCGCCGATATTATTTAAAATAATTCATTTTAAATAATTAAAACTCGCTATAATTGCCAAAATAAAAATTTTAAACTGGCCCAGATTTTCGGGTTGTTACAATCGTGGTATCAGAGCATTGGTTTACAGAGCTCGAGAACAAGACACATTAGAACCGAAAGAAAGAATTAACCAGAGATTGGACTAGTAATATCCAATGAGAATGACTCGTTAGAGATGGGATCGGCAGTATCCTAGAATGAGTTGAAAGAGTGTTATATTTAAAATAAAAATGAAAACTATTTTAATTTTGAAAATTAAATCTAATTATACGTATTTGACTATTTTGTTTTATATTGAATTTGGACAATCAAGTATACAAAAATTTTGCATATACGCCTTGCAAACATGTATACAAAGCCTTAAATTTACTGGATAGATATAAAATCACACTCTAGTAGCCCGGAGACGATCCTGATGATTACTATAGTATCATTAGTATTTGTGTTCGTGTTTTGAAAGTGGAATTTCTATATATTTCCAATTGACTGGTGTGAGAACCAGAACATAGTTAGAATTTATTGTTGTGATTTGGCACTAAAAATATGATTTTTGACTATGTAGTAAAGTTATGTGTTTGAAACGATAATCAACTAATTGATTGATGATTGTGTTGTATGATTATTCATTTAAACCAACATGCAAATGAATGGTAAATTTAAGTCAAATCGAATCAAAATATTGAGCTGAATTGAAAATTGTTTGAGATTTCATGCATGTACATATATATACGTTGAACAGGTCATAGCATGGAAGCTAAGAAGAGGAATAAAATTATATGCCCAATAAATAGGTACATGATTACTATTTTCTTGGGTTTTGATGATTTTATGAGCCGCTTGGCTTTTTCTTTTTCCTTTGGATTGGTGAGGTCCCTATGAGGCTAGTTGCGGTTTTAAAGGTCTCCTCGTACAAAGAAGGTTATGGCGAATTTTTTCAAAAATTTAGGATGTTAGCCAAATTTTTGAAAAATTAGAAATTCTTAGAAACTGAAAAGTTGAAGAATGAAAGCCAGAATGAAAGTTGAGTTGGTTAGTTGAACAAATTTTAGCTCTGTTCCTTTTGGAGGACAAAAAGATTTTAAGTGGGGGAGATTGTAACAAACCGATTTTCAAAACCAATTTAAAAATTTTATTTTAGCAATTTTAATGGATTTTGGATATTTAAAATGATTTATGTCAAATAAAAACGATTTAAAATTTATTTTAATTGAAGTTAGAACGTATAAATTTATTTCAGTTATAAAACGAGCCTGAAATGGTGCGGTAGTTTGAAAATTCATTTTTAAATTTCAAATGAAAGTGTAGGATTCAATATAAATCGGATTTCAGTAAAACCAGAATTATTTGAATCTGTTTAATTATATATTTCTAACGAATGTGAAAAATCCAGATTTCATAACGGGAATTGAATGTTATGGCCAGTTTAAATTTAAGAATAGTCGTTATAGATTTTATATAATATATAGCCCTTAAAAATAGCGATTTTGCAAACGACCTTCGTTTTCGATAAAACCGCTTTTGTTGGATCCGTAATGTCAAATTATTACGATATTCCAATTTTCATAATTTTTGGAATTAATACATGAGCGTGGCAAAAGAAAACGTGTTTGATAATTTCAGTTTGAATTTAATCGACTGGAAAATGACCATTTTTCAAATGATCTCCAAATTCAACAAAATTGGTTTTGTTAGGACCGTATCGTCAAAACATAGCTAGATTTATTTTTTTGGAATTTTTAGAATCAGTATGTGGCCCCGGTAAATTAAAATGTACGTTTAAATTAAATATACATTGATTTATATTTTATTTAAATAAAAACTAATCGAAAAATTCGAATTGGCTCACCGAACAAATCCCATTGTGTCCGGAATAGGGGTAATCAGCTAGGGACGATAGTCGGTGAGTTCGAATTGGAGTTCGAATGGAAAAGTTATATATAGATTTTCAAGCCACATATTTTCATAAAATAAAAAAAGAAAAAAAAAAGAAACCTAGAAACCCCGTCGTTCCCCAAATCGCCACTCTTCCAATACCATCACCGGAGCCACCCAGTCGCACGCCCCCGGCTAGCCCCGCCCTCCGCCGTACCCACCATGGCCACCGTCGCCTCCTCCCCTTCCCTCCTCCATACAAACACCCAAAGCCCCTTTTCATCCAAAACCGCTCCTCTAGCCGCTATAGACCCCAACTGCGCCGCCATGACCCCCTGCCACCTCAGCAACCACCTACGCCGCCACCCGCCACCCAGCCTGGCTGTGGACCCCTCCTCGACCAAAAATGCAATTTTTATAAATTCCAATATTTGCGTTTAACACCCTGAGATTCTGCGGCCAATAACTCCCAAACTGAGCCTCTATGGCCAAAACTCCATAGTACAAATTCGAATAGCACGCTCTCCTCTTCGTTTTGAGTATACGGAAATCAGATTTTGAATACCGGAGTTGTTCAAAAAACGCGTCCAAAATCTGCTGTCCAAATAATGTAATTTCGCGATTTCTGGCGAAATGGACCAATTTCGTAAGAAAGGCCACTAGGCGAAAGTTGCCTAGAATGGCGAGTTTAGGATAAAAAAAAGACGGTGTGAAGATTGGGGCTCGTTTGCAAATTCTGGAATTAGAACAGCAAATCAGAACTTTAGAAACGCATGGCGGAGTGGATCCCAAAGTGAGAACTCTTTCTCGCTCAATTTATTTACAGTTAAACATATACTAGTATGCAGACGGTGCTTAGTAGCACCCGACACCATTGATTGTACGAACCATTGATGTTTGTTTGGATTGAATTGACTGTATTGTATTCATGTGTTGAATAAAATGTTTGAACAATAAAAATATCATTTTATTGAATGAATGAATTATATACAATATTCATGTGTTGAATAAAATATTTTATCGTTAAAAAAATAATTTTTAACGTATATGTTAACGGCATAAAATTTTCCTGAAATGAGAAAAAATATTCATTTACAAATCAGACGATTTTTCTATGTACATTGATTTAAATAACATGGATTAGGACGATAAATTTTACACATCGCCCAACCGCAGAAATAAAATCTGTGTTTATTGATTTAAACCCCACATGGGTATTGGGATGATATATGACGTACACTAATCCAATTGTTTAGTTGTACGTCAATTGATTGGTTAACGGACTATTGGAAGCGTTAATTATTTATATCTAATGCTTATGAAGTTGTGTAATGCACTCTGGATGATGGTTGATTGTTTATCATTGTTATTATATACATGTGTTGTATGGAATCCATATAAATAACATTATATGGTAATTGATTGGGTATCATTCCAATTTAGAAAATAAAGAATATTTTAAAATAATATTCAGAAAAAGGATTAAAAAATATTCATGTGTTGAATAAAATATTTTAACAATAAAAATATCATTTTTATTGAACGTATAAACTATTAAAAATATTCATGTGTTGAATAAAATAAAATAATGAATATTTTAAAATAATATTCAATAAAAGATCAAAATATGATTTTGATGTCTGACTTTGAATGGACACGAAAATATTGAAATATGTGAAGCCGTGTTGATTAGATATACGCCATTTTAACGTGAACGATATTTATATGGATTTTGTTCATTTTTATAATGAATACCGAAAAGGAAATGATTTCAAAATCTAGTGTTTTGAAAATATTATCATTTATATATTAATGATAAGAAATATTCAATTTTGATTTAAAATTCAAAATGAAGTTGGAATCATTTTTAAAACAAATTTAAAATGATTATAAAATACGTTTTAAAACGGAATCAACGAAATATATATAATATATATTATATATATTTAATGGCCTGAATAGTACGCACCACGCCGCGACCGTTCACGAATTTCGACCATTGACTTCGAATTAACATTACGAGAGATCCAACCGTCGAATTCTCCTATAGCTGGAACCGTTGGGTCCGTGTCGAAAAGTGCTTTCCAATGAATATAAGAGATTTGAAATCTAACGGTTGGATTTGTAATTATATCCAAATCAAATTTGGAAAAGTTGCTGCAAATGCAGTTCGATGACTGTTTATGGAAATCGACTGAATAAATTTGGAACGGTCCTTAATAAAATTATTAAAAATATTAGTAATTTGTGTAAAACCATAATAAATTATTAGAAAAGAATTTGAATGAAAAATTCCACGTTTATAAAGATAAAAACATATTTTTGTCGAAATGAACTAGTTATTAACTAGTATAATAATCCAATATTTTTAAAGAAATAAAAATGGATTTGAAACGGTTTTAAAATAACCAGAAATTTCCAATATATGAATTGGAATTGAAATAATCTTCAGAATATTTCGATATTGGATTCTGTGGCTATGCGGATATTGTTATAGGAATTTAGAAGATACAGATATCGTTATTCCCAAATCGATATCTGCTAGAATCAGGATTTGATATTGAATATAAGCCAATATAATTTCTATTCATAGCCTTGTATTTAATATTAAATTGGATTTTTGGTTTGTCGTGAATGGTGTCTTCATTAACACTATTCTTAAACCCAGTTGAGGAAAGAATAAATCTTTAAATTAAGATTTAGAGAAGTTTACCAATTAATTAATGTTTAATTGGAATTGAATTAAAATTGGATTTTTGGGTCTATCGTGAACTGTGTTTTAAATTACATTAGTTCTTTAACCCGATTAATAGTGAAATGTGATTTGGAATTTATAAATCTTTTTATTAAGTTTTAATGGGGATTTTCCAAAGTAAAATTTTCCAATTTAACAAAATAAATTGGAATGGAATGGAATTCGATTTGGTAATAATCGAAGTGAGCTTCTATGGAGGAAGACTGTTAATATATATTTCGTTATTCCATTTATATTATTAGTCGGATACGGAAATTGTCATTGATTATATATTGATCTTTTTTTCCGTGATGATTCCATAATTAATGGAATGGGAATTTGGGTTTATCATGAACTGTGTTTTAAATGACATTTGTCCAACATTGTATTTCAAACTGTATGGTTGATCTGTGCTAAATATATATCTGTTTGGTGGAAAAGAATTTATTCTCCTGCTTAACGCCCTTCTCTAAGACGTACGAGCTTAGAGGTTATATATCGGTAGAAATCAATAGTACGGTGTAGATTGACAGTGTGGCATGTTTGATTTCCCAAAGTTAACTAATCATTAATATTTATTTTTGGAAAGATTAAAACTAAGTGAAGTTTTAATGAATCTTTAATTAGATTGAAATGTGAATGTGATAATTTAAATTATCAAATTTGGGAAACGATCGAGAATGGAGTATCACCATTTTTGCTCCAAGTGATAGTTAAATCTTTAATTAGATTTGAACGTGAAATGGTTATTAAACTTACCAATAAAAAAGTGGTATTAGATATGGAGTATCACTAGTTTTGCTCCATGGGATGAATAGGTTGGGTTTGACAAATAAAACAAATGATTACTTCGGTAAGGTGCGCTAATCCCGACTAGTTTAGAAAACCTTAATTTGGTTTAAAATGTGAAAAGACGATGGTTGAAGACCGGGTTTATACCCATTCTAAATAACTGATTCGACGATATTTCGATGATTAAGACGGTGGTTAAGACAGGAGTTCTTCACATCGTTTGGATGATTACATATGTCTTGATTTGGTTGTACACCAAATACGAGGTAATAAGTGGTGATCGTTCAGACATACTTGGAGATCGACGTGATATGCGAGGACATATCTCCTGTATTGGACATCTGGGTCGAGGAATAAGGTGTCTCAGGTTTCGTTCAGACCCAGAATGGACTTATTAATGGATGTGTGTCTGACATTGGATTTTATTCTGTGTTGATTAATCTCTATTAAATATATATCTGTTTGGTGGTGGAGAATTTTCTTAACACCCTTCTCTGAGACGTATGAGCTCAAATGTTATATTTCGATAGATATCAGTCGCATGGCGTGAATTGCCTGTGTGGCATGCTAAGATGCAAATAAACAAGGCTTCTGTTGAAAAGCTGAGTCTTGTGGTTGTTAATCAAAGCACGACCTTAAATGGCATAGCTTTGTGTATAGCGTTAATTCATGAGCCTCACACCTCGGTATGAGTCAAAAACGGGATAAGGAACCAAAGGAGTGCATGATGTTTCCTTCTAGCAATTGGTGGTGTCATCATATGGAGCCTAGACATTTATTATATTTTTACCTGTGTGGATGATGGACAGCGAGGCACCTAGGATATATCAGTTACTACGGAGCCGATGGATATGTCCGATAGGACCGGGAAACATGTGTTCAGGAATAACTAATCCTCAAAAATAAGGGAACACCAGCCTTGGAAGATCCAAGGAGGTGTGACCCTGAGGCATTTGCTAGAGTGTCTCGAAGCCGGCGCGGAATACATCCCTTGCCTCGACTCATGATGGAAATCTAATTTCCAATACGTGACATTTTGGTTTTAATTATAGACCTAGTATGGCGACATGATAGATGGTACCCATGCCGTCTATGATTGATACATTTATATTTAAAGTTGATTTCTTCACTTACAGTAATAATAAAAGATAAAATTTCATGTGCCAAGCATTATTTGGCTATTATAAGGTAAAACTCTATCCTCCGACTTGTGTTACATTGTGTGATGAAACCTGAGTCTTATAATAGCTTCATTTTCTTCAATTAGCATTGCGCTGTTTGTTTTATGCACTGGTATTCTTTGGGGTAAACCCGTTCGTTGTTATATGGCGTGGTCCCTTGATTTACCTAACTTTATAATCAAGATTAATAGCTGTTTTAGTTCTCACACCAGTCCATGACTAACCTGGAGTTTATTGTTTTAACCTCACTACGGGTACCCTTATTTTCCACACGGGCAGTCAGTAGTATCGATTTTGCGGATATTTTTTTATATAGGATCCTAGTTTATAGTTGGAGCTATATTCGGAACGCTCTGTATCCTTGTATTGCTTTCAGTTGTGTTATGTATTATTTTTCTGCTGCTATGTATTTAAATGTAATTAAATCTTTGAAATTTTATGCTGTATATTATTTATTCATACTCTGTTATATTCTTGTACTCTGATGTAAATTGTTGCAATAAGCAATGAAATGTTCTGTCGTTTGTGTTCTGATTTGTCATGTTCTTAATCAATCTGGGCTTTCCCGTAAGGGCAAGTTTGGGTCGTTTCAATAATCTTGTTGCTTGGTGGGATTACATGTACCCATGTATCGTTGTTTATCAGTGCTTGATATTCTTCATCCATTGCATTTCTCCATTCTTTGTGTTTGACAGCTTATTGATAATTGTTTGGCTCTTCTTCAATAATGACTATAGTGTAAGCCTTTGGTTTAAATATGCCCCTCTTGGATCTGGTTATCACTGGATGTTCAGTTTGAGGTTGTGGTTGTTGAGTTGGTAAGTCATTTCGCCTACTGCTGGTAGGTTGATTGTTGTCATTGCTGGTTTTCTCTCTTATTTCTTTTGATTGTCTGTAACTTGCTTATGTAGGTAATTGAATGGCATGGCTAGTTTGCTCTGGTATATCATCACTAGTTTCACCATTACTATGGTGGCCTTCAGAGTTACTACTAGCAGCCTTGTCACCATTTGCTTGATGCCACATGTTAGCAATATTGTGCAGATCAGGTATACTTACCTTAGGATTATATTTTTTGATTGTGGTTTGTATACCTCGTCTGCTATACGGAAAAATATTTTCTTCAAAAATAACATGTCTGCTTGTAAATATTCTACCAGACTTGTCTATTCATCTAAACTCTTTTTAATTATTGTAGTAGCCTATGAATGTGTAGGGTTTAGATCTATAATCAAGTTTGTGAGTATTATAAGGTCTTAAGTAAGGGAAACATCGGAAACCAAATGTTTTCAAACTGTTGTAATTAGGTTTTAGATTAAATATCTTTTCTAGGAGAGTTATGTCTTTCAATACTCTAGTGGGCATTCTATTTATTAGATGCACAATAGTACTTAAAGCATCAGGACAAAATTGAAGTGGCAAAGATGCTTGAGCTAATAATGTAAACCTGACTCAGCTATGTGTCTATTTTTCCTCTCAACTATGACATTCTGTTTAGAAGTGTAAGGGCATGTCACTCTGTGTATAATGCCCTTATTTTTGAATTAATCAGTTAATGGTTTGTATTCTAATACTCCATTAGATTGCATGATTTTAATTAGATTATTTACTTGATTTTCAGACATCTTGATAAAATTTATGACAACACTTTTAGTATCAGATTTAGCTTTTAAGAAGTGTGTCCAATTATATCTAGTATAAGCATAAACAAATGATATATAATATTCATATCCATTATCAGAAAATATTGGAGATGGACCCCAAATGTCAGTGGTAATTAATTAACTAGGTTTGGACTATTCAGTTAATGAGTAAGAGAATGGTAATTTGTGGCCTTTTCCCATTTGAGATAAGTGCATACATAAGGTAATTTTGCAGGAATAAATTTTATTTTATTATTATTGAGAATTTTGGTTACAATACTAGCACTAGGATGACCTAACTTGTAGTGCCATAAATCAAAAGTGTTTCTAGTCTGAATTTCATCAGTTATATCAGTCAGGTCATAATGTGGGTGATCATTGGTAGTAGAATTGTAGTTATTAAGATTGAATTCATAGAGTTCCAACATTACAATGTGGGAGAATTTCTCTAGTTAGTATCTCTCTAACTACACAGTGTTTAGAGAAAAATTCAAAGTATATGTTGTTATCCCTAGCAAATTGAGGCACACGAATTAGGTTTTTCTTAATAATGGGGACTCTTAATAAGTTATGTAAAAATAATTTCCTATTACAGTGATAATACTGGTGCCAGTATGAGAAATTTTAACACACTTACCATTGCACATGCTTATAGTTTGATTACCTTTGTATTCTTTGTTCCCGAGATTTAGATTGTCCAGATTATTTGTAATATGATCGCTAACTCCTGCGTCTGCGTACCATGATTCATCTTGGATATGACTAGCTCTGGCTTATTCATTCTGATTTCTTGTGTGGTCAGTATGATTGGTTGTGCCACCTTGTGCTTGTGCTATATTAGCAGTATAGTTGGAGTTTCTTTGACTTTTGTCGTTGGCTTGATTTGCTGAGTAGTTTGAATTGTATCGAAAGTAGCACTTGATGGCGGTGTGGCCAATATTCTCACAGATTTGGCACTTTGGCCGATTTTCGTTGTTGCTCCAGTGTCCTCTTCCTCTACCACCTCTTCCTATGGTGGTGGGGTTGCCTCTCTGAAAGGTTTGCTCACTTCTATAGTTGTTATTTGCCTGATTTCTACTATTATCATTATTTTTATTAACTGCATAGTTAATGATGAAGTCGCTTTCTTGAGATTTCTTGCTTTCAAGCCAAGCTTCATGTGCTAGTAGAATTGAGTGAACTTCATCTAGAGAGGAGAATTCCTTTTGTGAAGAAATTATGGCTTCAACAGCCTCGTATTCATCACTCAAACCATTGAGTATTGTTAGATTCTGTTCATAGTCTTGCACTTTATAACCAACAGCGCTTCTAACATGCCACGGACATATTTAATTTTTCCTAAGTATTCTCGCATGGTGATACTATCTTTTCTTATCTTTTGCAATTGCCCTTTGTAGAACATGACCTTAGCTACAAATTGACTGTTGGAGGCTTTTTCTATAGTTGTCCATATTTCATTGGCATTTTTGCAGCTAATTACTTGCTGCAGTAAGCTTTGATTAATAGTGGATAATAACCATGAGCTGATTAGGTGATCTTGTCTTTGAAACTTCATGTATTCCTCGTTGTTAACAATTCTGTTGTCTTGATCAATGATAAATTTTGGAGGAACAGATAAGGTGCCCATGATGAATCCTTCAAGGCCATAGCCTTGAATTGCAGTTTCGATCTGTAGTTTCCACAATAAGTAGTTGTTTTCATCTAATTGCATAGTAATTAATTGAGATTATGGACTGATTACTGTTTTGGTGAGTTTGTCTACAACAATTAGATTTTGAATAATCCCAGTGACATTATCAGTAGTTAGTAAAGCAGAATCACTGGCCGTGATGACCAGTCAGAGGATCAACCAGAGAGATGATCGGAATTTCAGGAGTTATAGCTGAAGTTCTGTTGCAACCAGAATTGACCAATATGATGAAGGTAAATTATGATTTCTTTCACTGGTAGGGCCCTAAAATATCATAGATAATTCTTGGTTCTTTGATTTGGATTTATGGTTGACAGATTGCTATTAGTGAGATGCAGCCCCTTAATCAATTCAGGGCATGGCACATTAGTTGCAGCTAAGTTAATGAGGATGGCAAGACAAAAACCTATCAGTGTATCTACTTTCTCCAATGATGAAACTTAAACTGAGGGGAAATCCTACCCAATACTCATTCATGCTTGAAGGTGGTGAATTGGTGATGAAGCTCCGATACCATATTAGAAAAGAAGAGCAACGGAAAAGAGATTGAATATAACGACCTGGAATTTCTGGACCATTTTAAATTTTTTGTTTTAGCTAGTTTAATGGATTTTGAATATTTAAAATGGTTTATTTTAAATAATAACGACTAAAAATTTATTTAAATCGAAATTATAAAATATATGTGACGGCCCGCCTCGCACCAGCCTGCGTTTCCTCCAAAAGTGCGCTGTACACATGCCCGACTAGCACAAGACGGTCGTCATAAGAAAGGAAAGAAGGGAATGAGCTAATCAAAGAAACCTGCAGAATGTCTCACAGCGCATGGAATAAAATATAATAATAACATACTTGACACAAAACAGGCGAGACAGTGCATAAGCTGATAACTAAAATCAACATCAATCATCAAAGCAGCGGAAATCCAAATACAGCTTATTACAATTTTCCAAATTTACTGTCTCTAAACAAAAGAAAGCTGAAGTAGAAGATACACCAACAATGCCCAAGCAGTGATCTTCAATAACACAGGGAGAATACTAAATATATATATCACGTGGAAGCCTCCTGCTCGTCTTCGGATCATCTACCCGTGCATCACCAGCTAACCTGTCTCTAGTCTGCTCGTGTGAGCACCCAGAGTAATAAGAAGAGACATAAAACTCTGGGTCAGACATAAAGCCTGGTGTGAGCGATAAGCAGCTAAACAAAACAGAACAATAACAGGTATAATCCAATCATACCTGAACCTGGACCTGCAACCAAAGAGTTAACACTACATACCGTACAATACTCTAAGGTGCCGCTAACCATATGGTGTAAAGAATACGGGGGTGGGGGTGTGTATGTCATAGTGATGTCAAACAATCAAGCATAACAACCATCCTCACTTCTCTCACTCAGTGCGTAAAGCATACGATATCCACTACTTTGGTCACCTAATACTTTGGTCCATGGCGGAATCCAATCCCGTGTAACTATCACTACAAGCCCACTATCCATCTCTCAGTGGTGAACCAAAGTTATGAATACTGACAACTCCTTAGCACACGTCCCGCAGCAAAGCCCAACCATGAAGTGAACTCATTGGTTCCCATCCGAATCCTGAGCTCTAACTTCTCACTTGGACTTCCTTTGCATCTCGGGTTTGGTCGAATTGGAGTGGGTCTTCAGAAAAGTTGTCGCGCAGTAACAGTCCTAGAACCCGGTTCGGTTCGGTAGCGTCGGTTCGGGTCGGTCCTCCATCCTTGCCATCTTCCATTCGATTCGGGTCGGGTGCTTCACTCCGGGTCGGGTCGGGGTCCTCCTCCTCCGGGTCGGGTCGGGGTGCTGTCCTCCTTCGAGTTCACGCTCCTCCTTCGATCAGCTTCCTCGTTTTCCATCTACTCCGATCCGATCCGATCCCTTCGTCTTGCTCCAGTCGTAGCCTCCCATTCGTGAGTCGATCCGGTCTGGCCTCTATTATGCTTCCGATCCGATCCGCTCTCTCCTACTCCGATCCGATCCTGCTCCATAGTTCCGATCCGATCCTGTTCCATAGTTCCGATCCGATCCCCCTGTCCACTCCAACTCTAAGTAAACGGCCTTCCTTTTTGCCAAGTCTCTTATGTGCCAAACTCCAGTTCGGTTCGGATTACCTTGCCCAGTTCACATGTCCGATCCGAGCCCCCCATCCGATCCGATCCGAAGCTCTGCACAGCTTTCTGCAACTTTTTCCAGCGAGTGTTTACGCCATTCGACGACGTTTTCGACCATTCTAACTATTGAAATCAATCACAAAGCATTTCATACAGTCATAGCAACATGCATAATCAACCACAAACACCAAAACAACAATATGATAGGTTAAAACGGATCAAACATACCCAAAAATCCATATTTTCCCCTTAAGCATGTTTAAGAACAACTACTGATAGGATTAGTAAAACTTAACCAAATTAGCCAAATTTTCTAACAGAGGTCTAAAACAATGTTTATGAATTTCTGAATATTTTTCCAGAATTTTGTCACGCTTAATTTCGCTAATTAACACTAATCACCCCTTAATCCCCTAAAGCATGGTCTAACCATACTATTAGCAAAACATGTCCAAATTAACCCAAATTTTTATCAGAGCCGTAAATTATTATCTTAGAATTTTAGGAATTTTTCTAGATTTTTCTGAGCCATAATTTCGCTAATCTTCGCTAATTACCCTAATTAGCCGTAATTAGTGAAAAACAATGCAAATCACTCACCTTGGCCACAAATGAAATTCTCAGAACTGAAACTCCTCTGATTTGGGGCGAATACTGATGTCTAACAGCAGCTCTAACCTTGCTTTGGTGCTTTTTCTCCTTAATTTGGTGTTGCTAAGCCTAATCTTCAATTAGAGAGTGATTTGGGGTGTTTTAGATGTAGGAAGCCATTACTAAGGTCTCAAGGAGGTTTGTGGCGGCTCAAAACTGAAATGAAAGTGATAACCTAACCCTATTCAGTCCTCCTATACCTCTAAACCCGAAATTCCCCTTGGGCCTAACTGCTAATCACCCGGTTAAGCCCAATTAAGCTGTCTTTCACCATCTGAAACTTGTTTCAGCCATATCTCCCAAACGGTGAGTCCGTTTGGCTAATGTGACCACTCTACGGAAAGAGAAACTATCATTCAAAGCCAATGGAAGTGGTTTCAGGTCAAAATTCATTTCCAGTCAAAAGTTATGGCCAAAACAGTGCCAACTAGGGGTAAAATGGTCATTTAAAAATCGGGAAAAATCATGAACATGGGAAATGACCCCAATAGTCGTCTCCCAAAGTTACATGACCATACGACTTCGTATGTGAAAGAAATAAATATTCTACGATCCTATGATGCGCAGAATGCGGGTCGTTACACTCTCCCCCCCTTAAGAAATTTCGTCCCCGAAATTCCTTAACCCCAAAACATACACAGGATCCCGCATGCCTAACACCCACATACAAAAATCAAACATGCAAAGCAAGCAAACAAGTCTATCCTAGCATGCGGAAAACTAACAAGGGAAGAACCATCGCCCCTTGGACTTTCACTAATTTCGCCGTCTCTCTTCGTAATTTCTTCGTATCGTCCTCGACAATGCGAATCGGTCTCGCGGTTCCCAACCGCCTTGGGTTCTATTTCGATATCGTCCAACCGGTATGGCGAACTAGCTAAATCAAAATCATGCATAAACTTCCTTAACTGAGAAACATGAAATATGTCATATTCTCTTGGCATCTTTTTAGGTAACCCAACCCTATCCATCAAATTACCAATTACATTCCAAATGTCCTTTCAAGTCTAACCCAAATCTTGCCTACATCCATACTGCATGTCCAACGTATATTCACCTCCTAGAGGCAAACTGGATCCATCCAATGACCCTAGGCACTACATCCATATCTGTACTGTACGTCCAACGTACATTCACCTTCCAAAGGTGAACTAGACCCATCCAATGAATCCAGGTACTCCACCTATATCTGTACTGTACGTCCAACGTACATTCACCTTCCAAAGGTGAACTAGACTCATCCAATGAATCTAGGTACCCTACCTATGAGTCCAAGTCCCACTTGAAACTCCTATATCCACTGAATCTCCAAGACCAACGGACGCTCCACAATTCCCAAACATACTTCAAGTCTAACGTAAAGTATCTTCGTATCCGTTATATCACCATGACTAACGAACTCGTCCCATTTCCATTCAACAGAATCCTACAGGTGATAGCCTACTCAAGAGAAGAAAGGTAGGAACAAACATAACAACCATAGCATCCATCAAACAAGTCCCATCTATCACCTGCTAAAAGCCATGAATACATCAACACCTATACGTCTGGTCCAACCAACATCAATAACTAATGGAAGCCCAGCCTCCAAACGGACTACCGTACGTCCAACGCACGTTTATCCTCCAAGGATAACTAGATCACGTCCAACGGATCCAAGGTAACGGGCGTCCCCAGATACCCCTGCTTTTAGTCCGCCTGAAACACTCGAGTCCCACCCAAGTCTATCCATTATCTTGCTGCCCTCTCGAGTCCAACTCGAGCCAATCCAATTCCTCGCAGCCTCCTCAAGTCTAACTCGAGTCAATCTATTACACATCCATACTAAGACCCAGTCTTGAGTATCCATTACCTACAAACTCTAGTCCAACGTGAGTCGTCTCCCTATTCGTTGCATCTCTAAGATCAATCGAACATCTATTTTCTTTTACGAGTTCAAGTCCAACTTGAATCGTCCTAACCTTCGTTGCATATTCCTTGACCAATGAACACATCCTATTCTTTCAGAAAGAACATCAACATAGGGTCCTAAACAATCCATTACTTTGCATCTTTCTCGAGTCCCACTCGAGTCATCACATACCCTTATTGAGTCTAACTCGGGAAATCTATACCATCGAACATTCCTACCATGTTATGAGCTGCACATCACTCCCCGAGTGCACCAAGATATCATCCAATGAGAATCACAACAACCACTTATCTCTCACGCAAACCATCCTAGTCGACCTCGACATTCCCCAAGCACAAGCCCCAAAGGCCTAAACCAATATCAGACAAGCACCCAAGGAACATCTCCTCCGAGTTCAGACAATCTACGTGAGATGATATGAGCAAAACATCCGAACACTCAAGCATCCATAACTGACTTTGGCTATCCTCGCCAATCTTGCTTGAAACTATCGTCGATCGCATGACCAAGTCCTGAACAAACTACTGTACATCCAATGTACATTTGCTTCTCTAACTCCCGTTATCATCTTCATCATAAAGTAGGCGATCCAATACCACCTTTCGTCCATCATCCACTCTAACGGTCGTCAAAGACTCTTCGCAACCTACTATCGCTCTATACCTTTGGAGTTGATCGGCTCCTAAAAATCAAGCCAAACCTAGTAAAGCTCGAAATAATGCAATCACAACAAACATACATCCATGACTCGATAAGACCAAATTACGACAAATCCAACAAAGGCTAGTCAAACCACCTATCGGGTTTGTCACTACTAAAGGTCTATCGACTATCTTGGGTTCCAATTCCAATCTATCTACCAGGTCACTAGGTACGAAGGAATGGGAAACCTTGTTATTAAACAAAACTCGAACAGAAACATCTTAAATAGAAAGCATACCTCGAATAACGACACCTTTTTCCTTCTGCGCCGCAGTTGGGGCATTCGACGAAGAAGGAATAGCGTTGATAGCATATGCTTTCACGATTTGCTTCTCCCTAGGAGATTGTGGACATTCATTCTTGTGATGTCCTGCTTGGCCACAATTAAAGCACTTCCTTTCCCCAGGCTTTTCTCGACAATCTCTGGCATAGTGGCCCTTCTTGCCACAGCTAAAGCACTCGCCATCTTTCTTATTCTTCTTACTTTGGCCATCCATGGTTTGGTCTTGTTTCCTCTTAGTTTGGGAATTATTCTTGCCTCCGCCGCCTGCTTGCGGCTTTGGCTCCATTGTAGATGCAGTAGCTACCTCAGTCTTAGGCTTAGGGTAAAGACTTTCTGACCTTAATGCCTTTCCTACAATCGATTCAAACGTCTCATCGATGTGGTTTATAAGCCTTTCCCCCAAGTACCCATCTAAACCAGTTATGAACTTCTCGTTCTTCTTCTCGGCAGTGTCGATAAGAGATAGCCCATATTTCGATAAAGTATCGAACTCAGCAACATACTCTGAAACTGCCCTTCCGTTCTGCTTAAGCTCCAGAAACTTTCTAAACAATTCTGACTTCTGAGCAGCTGGTATAAACTTATCGCAAAAACGAGCCTTAAACTGATCCCATGTAATCTGATCCTCTGGAGTTGCTGCCTTAATAGCATTCCACCAATTCATTGCTCGTCCTTGAAGCTGACGGGATGCTAGCTTCCTCTTCATGGCATCTTCGATACCCAAATCCTCGAAGATACGTTCGCAACTATCCACCCAATCCTGAACATCCGTAGCCGACTCCGTTCCGTGGAACGGCTTCCCACCAAGGCTAGTATAATCCTTATTCAGCTTGGCGAAGTCGACTCTTGGCGCCTGCACCATTGGACCACCACCATTTCCACCATTGGGAGCTGCCCTCTGAACATCTCCAAGCATCTCTCTCATGAGGTCAGTAAACATCGCCCTTATGTCAGTAGCATTCCCATTATTGGCCCCTCTACCGGTACCTCTAACATATCGGCTCATCGTCAATCTGAAAAAGGAAATGATTAACGACTCCATAGTGGTGCTAGTGCAGTACGACTTCATCCCTGTACTACTAATAGTATATATATATATCTTTTGAAAACCAAAATAATCACAAATACGCTCTCTCGTGTACGTATACTATCTCTCCCTGATAACTTCCCTAGGTTAACTACGCAACCTAGAGCTCTGATACCAAGTGTGACGGCCCGCCTCGCACCAGCCTGCGTTTCCTCCAAAAGTGCGCTGTACACATGCCCGACTAGCACAAGACGGTCGTCATAAGAAAGGAAAGAAGGGAATGAGCTAATCAAAGAAACCTGCAGAATGTCTCACAGCGCATGGAATAAAATATAATAATAACATACTTGACACAAAACAGGCGAGACAGTGCATAAGCTGATAACTAAAATCAACATCAATCATCAAAGCAGCGGAAATCCAAATACAGCTTATTACAATTTTCCAAATTTACTGTCTCTAAACAAAAGAAAGCTGAAGTAGAAGATACACCAACAATGCCCAAGCAGTGATCTTCAATAACACAGGGAGAATACTAAATATATATATCACGTGGAAGCCTCCTGCTCGTCTTCGGATCATCTACCCGTGCATCACCAGCTAACCTGTCTCTAGTCTGCTCGTGTGAGCACCCAGAGTAATAAGAAGAGACATAAAACTCTGGGTCAGACATAAAGCCTGGTGTGAGCGATAAGCAGCTAAACAAAACAGAACAATAACAGGTATAATCCAATCATACCTGAACCTGGACCTGCAACCAAAGAGTTAACACTACATACCGTACAATACTCTAAGGTGCCGCTAACCATATGGTGTAAAGAATACGGGGGTGGGGGTGTGTATGTCATAGTGATGTCAAACAATCAAGCATAACAACCATCCTCACTTCTCTCACTCAGTGCGTAAAGCATACGATATCCACTACTTTGGTCACCTAATACTTTGGGCCATGGCGGAATCCAATCCCGTGTAACTATCACTACAAGCCCACTATCCATCTCTCAGTGGTGAACCAAAGTTATGAATACTGACAACTCCTTAGCACACGTCCCGCAGCAAAGCCCAACCATGAAGTGAACTCATTGGTTCCCATCCGAATCCTGAGCTCTAACTTCTCACTTGGACTTCCTTTGCATCTCGGGTTTGGTCGAATTGGAGTGGGTCTTCAGAAAAGTTGTCGCGCAGTAACAGTCCTAGAACCCGGTTCGGTTCGGTAGCGTCGGTTCGGGTCGGTCCTCCATCCTTGCCATCTTCCATTCGATTCGGGTCGGGTGCTTCACTCCGGGTCGGGTCGGGGTCCTCCTCCTCCGGGTCGGGTCGGGGTGCTGTCCTCCTTCGAGTTCACGCTCCTCCTTCGATCAGCTTCCTCGTTTTCCATCTACTCCGATCCGATCCGATCCCTTCGTCTTGCTCCAGTCGTAGCCTCCCATTCGTGAGTCGATCCGGTCTGGCCTCTATTATGCTTCCGATCCGATCCGCTCTCTCCTACTCCGATCCGATCCTGCTCCATAGTTCCGATCCGATCCTGTTCCATAGTTCCGATCCGATCCCCCTGTCCACTCCAACTCTAAGTAAACGGCCTTCCTTTTTGCCAAGTCTCTTATGTGCCAAACTCCAGTTCGGTTCGGATTACCTTGCCCAGTTCACATGTCCGATCCGAGCCCCCCATCCGATCCGATCCGAAGCTCTGCACAGCTTTCTGCAACTTTTTCCAGCGAGTGTTTACGCCATTCGACGACGTTTTCGACCATTCTAACTATTGAAATCAATCACAAAGCATTTCATACAGTCATAGCAACATGCATAATCAACCACAAACACCAAAACAACAATATGATAGGTTAAAACGGATCAAACATACCCAAAAATCCATATTTTCCCCTTAAGCATGTTTAAGAACAACTACTGATAGGATTAGTAAAACTTAACCAAATTAGCCAAATTTTCTAACAGAGGTCTAAAACAATGTTTATGAATTTCTGAATATTTTTCCAGAATTTTGTCACGCTTAATTTCGCTAATTAACACTAATCACCCCTTAATCCCCTAAAGCATGGTCTAACCATACTATTAGCAAAACATGTCCAAATTAACCCAAATTTTTATCAGAGCCGTAAATTATTATCTTAGAATTTTAGGAATTTTTCTAGATTTTTCTGAGCCATAATTTCGCTAATCTTCGCTAATTACCCTAATTAGCCGTAATTAGTGAAAAACAATGCAAATCACTCACCTTGGCCACAAATGAAATTCTCAGAACTGAAACTCCTCTGATTTGGGGCGAATACTGATGTCTAACAGCAGCTCTAACCTTGCTTTGGTGCTTTTTCTCCTTAATTTGGTGTTGCTAAGCCTAATCTTCAATTAGAGAGTGATTTGGGGTGTTTTAGATGTAGGAAGCCATTACTAAGGTCTCAAGGAGGTTTGTGGCGGCTCAAAACTGAAATGAAAGTGATAACCTAACCCTATTCAGTCCTCCTATACCTCTAAACCCGAAATTCCCCTTGGGCCTAACTGCTAATCACCCGGTTAAGCCCAATTAAGCTGTCTTTCACCATCTGAAACTTGTTTCAGCCATATCTCCCAAACGGTGAGTCCGTTTGGCTAATGTGACCACTCTACGGAAAGAGAAACTATCATTCAAAGCCAATGGAAGTGGTTTCAGGTCAAAATTCATTTCCAGTCAAAAGTTATGGCCAAAACAGTGCCAACTAGGGGTAAAATGGTCATTTAAAAATCGGGAAAAATCATGAACATGGGAAATGACCCCAATAGTCGTCTCCCAAAGTTACATGACCATACGACTTCGTATGTGAAAGAAATAAATATTCTACGATCCTATGATGCGCAGAATGCGGGTCGTTACAATATACATTTAATTTAATTATAAAAGGAGTTTGAAATGGCACAGTAGTTTGAAAATTCGACTTTACATTTCAATTAAATTTACAGGATTCAAAATAGATCGGATTCCAGTAAAACCAGAAACATTTGAATCTGTTTAATTATTTCTTTTTAATGAATGTGAAAAATTCATATTTCATAATATAAATTGAAAGTTATGTCTAATTTTAAATTTAAAATAGACGCTATGGAATTTAATTATATTTTTAAATAATATATAGCCCTTAAAAATTGCCATTTTGCAAATGACCTTCGTTTTTCGACGAAACCACTTTTGTTGGATCCGGAATATCAAATTATTGTCAGGTTTCAAATTTCATATTTTTGGAATTAATATGTGAGCGCGACGAATTTAAATGTGTTTTGTAAATTCAGTTTGAATTTAATTAACTGGAAAAAAAGATCATTTTTCAAACGGCCTCAAAATTTGACGAAATTAGTTTTGTTTGGATCTTATCGTCTAAACATGGCTAGATTGATTTTTCTGTAATTTTTGGAGTCAATATGAGGCCCCGACAAATTAAAATGTATGTTTAAATTCAATTTATATTGATTTATTGTGAAGACCCGTAACTTCCCCGTAAAGGAAAGTGTCGGATAGTTCGAGAACAAACCACAACAGAACGCATACAGAAGAACATTTCATTGTATATTACAACAATACATCAGATTACAAGAATATACAGAGTATGAATAAATATTACACAGAAATATCAGAGATTTAAATTACATTTAAATACCTAGCAGCGGAAAATAATACAATACACAACTAGAATGAGATATACGGATACAAAGCTTTCCGGATATCGTTCCAGCTGTAAACCAGGATCCTGTGAATATAAATCTGCAAAACCAAAACTACTAGCTGCCCGTGTCGAAAATAAGGGCACCCAGAGTTTAGGTTAAAACAATAAACTCCAGGTCAGTCATGTGACTGGTGTGAGAACTAAAACAGTTATTAATCTTTATTTTAAATCATTAGGTAAATCAAGGGACCACGCCGTATAACACGGAACGGGTTTTCTCCCAAGAATACCAGTGCATCGAACAACTAGCGCAATGCTAAATAAAGAAAAATGAAGCTGTTATAAGACCCAGGTCCTATCACACAATGCAAACGCAAGCCGGGGGATAGGGTTTTCCCTTATAACAGCCAAAGAATGCTTGATACGTTTAAAACAAATCATTTGATACTATAATAAGTGCATAGTGTATAAAACAACTTCAAATCATAAGTATCAATCATAGACGACATGAGCGTCCCATGCCACTATGTCGCCATGTATAGGTTTACAAATAAAACCGCAAATGTCACGTATTTGGAAATTGGATTTCCGTCTATGAACCGAGGCAAAAGATAGTCCTCAACCGATTCGAGACAATCTAGCCCATGTCTCAGGATCAGAACGCATCAACCCTTTAGATCGTCAGGGCCGGTCCACCGATGTGGATTATTATGCCTGAACAATACGTCTCTCCGCCCTTTGGGGCGTAAGTCTGGTCCGTCAGCCGACCAGAATGCATTCGGCCGAAACCGATATAACCGAGGCGCCTCGCAACAGCAACAACCACATAAGTCAAACTCGTCAGGGCGTGTAAAACCACTGACGCCACTTCTAGCTAGAAAGAAACGCAAGTCCTCCCTGATGTCCTCTCCCGTTTTTGGTTCATACCGGGTGTGAAACACGCGAAGGAAACGTTACACAAAGCTACGCCACAAAGGCCGTGCTTTGATCATCACCACAAGACTTTGCTTTTCAACAGAAGCCTTGATCATTTGCATCTTAGCATGCCACACAGGCAAACCATCCTATGCAACCGATATCAGTCACACAGAACGAAATCCGATGTCAGACACACAGTCCATTTACAAGTCCGTTCTGGGTCTGAACGAAACCGGAGGCACCTAGTACCCCGCATATCCATCGATCTCCAAGTACGTCTGGACGATCACTAACTGTTTCCATCTTCTTGGGTGTACAGCCCAATCAAGATCATCAGTTATCACCCAAACGACGTGAAGACCTCCGGTCTTCGACCATCGTCTTCATCTTCGACTTATCGTCGTATCAGTTATTCAGAATGGGATAAACCCGGTCTTTCCGAATAACTCGCGTATATATTATAAAAGTGTTACACAAACACAACATACGCCTCATTCCAACTCATTAGTCATTAACCGTAAATTAATCAAGAGAATAATTCCCCAAATATTAACCCCGAAGGCCGAAACCAACATCAGATCAATATCCAGAAAACCATTCTACTTAGCTAACCGACAGTTAGTTTCTAAATTTCACGTTCAAATCTAATTAAAGATTTAACTATCGCCTGGAGCAAAACTGGTGATACTCCATTCTCGATCTTTTCAATCTAATTAAAGATTCATTAAAACTCCACTTAGTTTTAATCTGTGACTGGGTTAAAGAATCAGTGTCATTTAAAACACGGTTCACGATAAACCCAAAGTCACATCCCATTAATTATCGGGTTAAAGAACAAGTGTTATTTAAAACACTGTTCACGATAAACCCAAAAATCAATATCCATTCAATTCCAATTAAATATTATTTAATTGGTACACTTCATTAAATCTAAATAAAAAGATTTAATCTTTTCTCAGCTGGGTTCAAGAACAGTGTTAGTGAAGACACCATTCACGACAAACCCAAATCACATTCATTAATTATCGGGTTAAAGAACAAGTGTTATTTAAAACACTGTTCACGATAAACCCAAAAATCAATATCAATTCAATTCCAATTAAATATCATTTAATTGGTACACTTCATTAAATCTAGATAAAAAGATTTAATCATTTCTCAACTGGGTTCAAGAATAGTGTTAGTGAAGACACCATTCACGACAAACCCAAATCACATTCGATATTCAATACAAGGCTCTGAATAGAAAATATATCGGCTTATATTCAATATCAAATTCTACGACTAACAAATGTCGTATTGGAAATAACGATATAAATATATATCTTTCAAATTTCCATAACCACATCTGTATAATCACGAATTCCAACATCGAAATATTCCGAAGACAATTTCGATTCAAATCCACTCCAATGCAATCATTGGAAATTTTGGTTATTTTTAAAACCCTTTTCAAATTCAATTTATTTATTTAAAAATAAATAGAATTATAATTCTAGTTCAAAACTAGTTCATTTCGATAAAAATCTATTTTTATCTTTTCAAATATGGAGTTTTTCATCCCAATCTTTTCTAAATCATTTCTTATGATTTTACACAAATTATTACTATTTTTAATAATTTTATCAAGGCCCGTACAGTCGATTTCCATCAACGGCCATCGAACTGCACTTATAGCGACCTTATTCGAATTTGATTTGGACGTATCTCCAAATCCAACCGTTAGATTTCAAATTTCTAACATTCATTAGAAAGCTCTTTTCGATACGAACCCAACGGTTCCGGTTTTAGGAGAATCCGATGGTCGGATCTCCCGCAATGTCCGTTTGAAATAAATGGTCGAAATTCGCGAACTGCCGCGGCGCGGCGCGTTCTATTCAGGCCATTATATTATATATATAATATATATAATATATATTTCGTCGATTTCTATTTAAAACGAATTATATAAATCGTTTTGAATTCGTTTCAAAAACATTTTCAACTTCCTTTTCAATTCAAATCACAATTGAATTCTTCTTTATAGATTCGTTTTAAAATTCATTTCTATTCAATTCAAATTTCAATTCAATTTGAATTCGTTTTCAATTCAATTCATTTCGAAATCGTTTTCAATTCACTTTGAATTCGTTTTCAATTCAATTCATTTCGAAATCGTTTTCAATTCAATTCATTTCGAAATCGTTTTCAATTCAATTCATTTCGAAATCGATATAAATATCGTTCACGTCAAAATGGCGTCAATCTAATCAACACGGCTTCATAAAGTTCTATTTTCAAATATTCTATTTCAAATATTTCTTTTTCAAATATTTCTATTTTAAAACTGGAATGAGGCCCAATCAATTACCATATAAAGTTAATTATATGGATTTTCATACAACACATGTATAATAGCCTTGAAAAATAATCAACCATCAACCAAAGTGCACTACACTGTATAAGCATCAAATATAGACATTCAACGCTTATAACAGCCTGTCAATCAATCGATCGACATATTTACTCAATCAGGATGAGTGAACTTCAAATTTCATCCCAACACCCGTGTGGGGTTTCAAACAATCAAACACATATTTTATTTGTGCAGTTAGGCGATGTGTAAAATTTATCGACCCAATCAATGTCATTCAAATAGGTGTACGTACATAAACAAACCGTCCGGTTTGTAAATGAATATTTTATTTTATTCACTTTCACGTTAAAAATTATATTTTTAACGATAAAACATTTTATTCCAACATGTGAATTTCTATTCAGTTCATTCTTTAAATAAAATGATATTTTTATTTTTCTAACATATTTTAGAAAATTTCGGCGGCATAACGGCACGATACTAGAAACGGGACAAGGCCTAGCCTTATCCCCGGTCTAGTGAAGGCCCACGCCATTCACATATCAATTTTAATCAATTTCCAATTCAACCAATCAATCAAATCCAAATCAAATAACCTAACCAACTACGCAACCAAACAAACAAGTCCATGGTATGTGGACGGGTGTCGGGTGCTTCTAATAAGCACCGTCTGCATCCTAGTATATATATATATATAACTAGAAAAATAGAATTTGAGTGAGAAGTTCTCACCTTATAGCTATCCAGCTCCACGGCTCTTCATTTGCAGAAGTCTTCCTCGTTATCGCCTCTTCGTCATCTTCGTTGCCCGTAGTCACTATATATATAAAAATCGAATTTTTACTTCAAAGTTCAATATATAAAAATCGAATTTTTATTTCAAAGTTTAATATATAAAAATCGAATTTTTAGTTCAAAGTTCAATATATAAAAATCGAATTTTTAGTTCGAAGTTCAATAAATAAAAATCGAATTTTTAGTTCGAAGTTCAATAAATAAAAATCAAATCTTTTTATATTTAAAAATATAATCTTTTCTAAACTAAAGACCAAATCCTTTTCATATCAAATATCGAACCTTTTTCATAGTAAAGATCAAATCTTTTCTTTTACTTTTTAAGTTTAAATCTTTTCTATTTTAAAGTTTCAAATCTTCTTTCCTTTAAAATTTTAAAATAAAAATCAGTTTTCAAACTTTAAAATATAAATCAGTTTTTTAACTTTAAAATGTAAAACAGTTTTTTAATACCTTGCTAAAAAGAAAATCAGTTTTACTATCTTATTAAAATTCAGTTTTCAACTTTATTAAAATAAAAATCAGTTTTATCCTTATAAAAAAAAACAGTGTTAGTCCTTATTTTAATTTTACTAAACTAATTTCCTTATTTTACTTACATACATAAACAACTGAGAAGAAAAGGATTCAGTAAAAATAAATAAAGAAAGAAAAAGAAGAAGACTTACATTACCGAGAGGAGAGGGGGGGGGTTTACTGCTGTTTGTCGGAGGGTGGCGTCGGCGTCAGAAGGAGGTGGCGGTGCGGCAGCTGCTCGCGACGGAGGTGGTGGAGGTCTCGAAGTCGGCGTCGTCGACTGGGTTTTTGGGGGTCTTTGCGTTCGGTTGGAAGAGGAGATGAGGGAGCGGAGCCGGTGGAGGAGGAGGAGGCCGAACGGAGGGGGGTGGATTGAAGAAGGGGGGAGCTCGCCGGAGCTTGGTCGGAGTGAGGCGCCTCCTCAGGCGGCGGCAGACGAGATGTGGAGGGCGTCGGGTTTCACTGAGAAAAAGGGGGCGGCTTTACTGAATGAATTTAGGTTTAGAGATTTTTAAAGGTTTATATTTATATTATTTTAATAATTAATTAATTATCCAAAAGGGTTGACTTTACATTCGAACTCGAATCGAGGCCCACCGACAATCGTCCCTAGCGTATTACCCCCATTCCGAACACAATGGGATACGTATCGTAGGCCAATTCGCTTGTTTCGATTAGTTTTCATCAAAACCAAAATGTAAATCAGTATATATTCAGTTTGAACGCACATTTCAATTTACCAGGACCACATACAGACCCGAAAAATTCCAGAAAAATTATATCTAGCTTCGTATTGACGATACGGTCCTAACAAAACTAGTTTCGTCGAATTCTGAGACCGTTTGAAAAATGGCCAATTTCCAGTCGATTAAAATCCACTGAAAATGGTCAAACGCATTTTCCTTTACCACGCTCACATATTGATTCGAAAAATTATGAAATTTGGAATCTAGCAATAACTCAACATCACGGACCCAATAAAACCGGTTTCGTCGAAATCCGAGGTCATTTGCAAAATGTCCATTTTTAAGGGCCTGAATTCCATAGCGACTATTCAGAATTTTCAACTGGACATATCTCTCAATTTTTAAAGTGAAATCTCAATTTCTTACATCCGTTAGAAAGATATTATCAATCAGATCCTAATGTTTTTGGTTTCACTAAAATCCGGATTGATTTGCACCCGGTACATTCAATTGAAGTTTGAAATCGAATTATCGAACTACCGCGCCATTTTCAATTCCTTTTATAATTATATATAATTATTTATAATCTAACGACGACGCGTATAATATATACGTTCGAATTCTATTCAAATAAATTTCTCGACGATATTATTTAAAATAATTCATTTTAAATAATCTAAATTCGCTAGAATTGCCAAAATAAAAATTTTAAACTGGCCCAGATTTTACGGGTTGTTACAATCTC
The DNA here is from genome assembly GCA_030737875.1 of Allium sativum. NCBI lineage: Eukaryota > Viridiplantae > Streptophyta > Magnoliopsida > Asparagales > Amaryllidaceae > Allium > Allium sativum. Next base: position 7,531,557 of record CM060923.1, on the reverse strand, counting down.
CCCCACTTAAAACTTTTCGTCCCCGAAAAGGAACAAAGTCGAAAGTGGTTTGATTATTCAACTCTACGCTCATTCTGGCTTCCATTCTCTAACTTTTCAGTTTCTGAGAATTTCCAAAACTTCAAAAATTTGGCTAACACCCTAAATTTTCGAAAAATTTCGCCATAACCTCCCCTGCACCGGGAGCATCGGGGAATTTCAAATAGCTTCCCCGGTCCTTCAGATCTCAAAAAGAAAAAGAAAAAGCCAAGCGGCTAGCCAATAGGCTCACAAAATCATCATCACCCAAACAAAACAGTAAATTACGTAGTAAACATGTACCTATTTGTCGGGCAAACAAATTTTATTCTTCGGCTCTAGCCTCCTTGCTATGACCTGTTCAATGTAAGTATATGTATATGCAAGCAAATGTGACCAATTTTTAATATAATTCAATATTTGGTTCAATTAGGCTAAATGGTTCAAAATTAGCAAACAAATAAACAAACAACACAAACATCAATCAGTTAGTGGATTAGAGTTTCAAATCCATAAATTTGATATATATACAAAAATCAGATTTTTGATGCCAAATCACAACAATAGGCCCTATCTAATTTTGGTTCTCACACCAATCAATAGGAAATATATAGAAATCACACCTTCGGAGCACGAACATAAATATTGATGATGCCATGGTCATTATCAACATCATCTCCGGGCGACTAGAGTGTGATTCTATATCTATCCAGTATATTAAAATTTCAAACACACGTGGATCAGACGTATACGCAAAATCTTTATATACTGGACTGTCCAACTCAATATAAATAAAAAATCAAATACGAATGATTGATTTAAATTTTCAAAACAAAATTTGTTTTCACTTGAAAAATATACTCTTCACACTCGTTCTAGGATACTACTGATCCCATCTCTAACGAGTCATTCTGATTGGATATTACTAATCCAATATCTGATGAATTCTTTCGTATGGTTCTAATGTGCCTTGTTCTCTAAGCTTTGTAAACCAAAGCTCTGATACCAAATGTGAAGACCCGTAACTTCCCCGTAAAGGAAAGTGTCGGATAGTTCGAGAACAAACCACAACAGAACGCATACAGAAGAACATTTCATTGTATATTACAACAATACATCAGATTACAAGAATATACAGAGTATGAATAAATATTACACAGAAATATCAGAGATTTAAATTACATTTAAATACCTAGCAGCGGAAAATAATACAATACACAACTAGAATGAGATATACGGATACAAAGCTTTCCGGATATCGTTCCAGCTGTAAACCAGGATCCTGTGAATATAAATCTGCAAAACCAAAACTACTAGCTTCCCGTGTCGAAAATAAGGGCACCCAGAGTTTAGGTTAAAACAATAAACTCCAGGTCAGTCATGTGACTGGTGTGAGAACTAAAACAGTTATTAATCTTTATTTTAAATCATTAGGTAAATCAAGGGACCACGCCGTATAACACGGAACGGGTTTTCTCCCAAGAATACCAGTGCATCGAACAACTAGCGCAATGCTAAATAAAGAAAAATGAAGCTGTTATAAGACCCAGGTCCTATCACACAATGCAAACGCAAGCCGGGGGATAGGGTTTTCCCTTATAACAGCCAAAGAATGCTTGATACGTTTAAAACAAATCATTTGATACTATAATAAGTGCATAGCGTATAAAACAACTTCAAATCATAAGTATCAATCATAGACGACATGAGCGTCCCATGCCACTATGTCGCCATGTATAGGTTTACAAATAAAACCGCAAATGTCACGTATTTGGAAATTGGATTTCCGTCTATGAACCGAGGCAAAAGATAGTCCTCAACCGATTCGAGACAATCTAGCCCATGTCTCAGGATCAGAACGCATCAACCCTTTAGATCGTCAGGGCCGGTCCACCGATGTGGATTATTATGCCTGAACAATACGTCTCTCCGCCCTTTGGGGCGTAAGTCTGGTCCGTCAGCCGACCAGAATGCATTCGGCCGAAACCGATATAACCGAGGCGCCTCGCAACAGCAACAACCACATAAGTCAAACTCGTCAGGGCGTGTAAAACCACTGACGCCACTTCTAGCTAGAAAGAAACGCAAGTCCTCCCTGATGTCCTCTCCCGTTTTTGGTTCATACCGGGTGTGAAACACGCGAAGGAAACGTTACACAAAGCTACGCCACAAAGGCCGTGCTTTGATCATCACCACAAGACTTTGCTTTTCAACAGAAGCCTTGATCATTTGCATCTTAGCATGCCACACAGGCAAACCATCCTATGCAACCGATATCAGTCACACAGAACGAAATCCGATGTCAGACACACAGTCCATTTACAAGTCCGTTCTGGGTCTGAACGAAACCGGAGGCACCTAGTACCCCGCATATCCATCGATCTCCAAGTACGTCTGGACGATTACTAACTGTTTCCATCTTCTTGGGTGTACAGCCTAATCAAGATCATCAGTTATCACCCAAACGACGTGAAGACCTCCGGTCTTCGACCATCGTCTTCATCTTCGACTTATCGTCGTATCAGTTATTCAGAATGGGATAAACCCGGTCTTTCCGAATAACTCGCGTATATATTATAAAAGTGTTACACAAACACAACATACGCCTCATTCCAACTCATTAGTCATTAACCGTAAATTAATCAAGAGAATAATTCCCCAAATATTAACCCCGAAGGCCGAAACCAACATCAGATCAATATCCAGAAAACCATTCTACTTAGCTAACCGACAGTTAGTTTCTAAATTTCACGTTCAAATCTAATTAAAGATTTAACTATCGCCTGGAGCAAAACTGGTGATACTCCATTCTCGATCTTTTCAATCTAATTAAAGATTCATTAAAACTCCACTTAGTTTTAATCTGTGACTGGGTTAAAGAATCAGTGTCATTTAAAACACGGTTCACGATAAACCCAAAGTCACATCCCATTAATTATCGGGTTAAAGAACAAGTGTTATTTAAAACACTGTTCACGATAAACCCAAAAATCAATATCCATTCAATTCCAATTAAATATTATTTAATTGGTACACTTCATTAAATCTAAATAAAAAGATTTAATCTTTTCTCAGCTGGGTTCAAGAACAGTGTTAGTGAAGACACCATTCACGACAAACCCAAATCACATTCATTAATTATCGGGTTAAAGAACAAGTGTTATTTAAAACACTGTTCACGATAAACCCAAAAATCAATATCAATTCAATTCCAATTAAATATCATTTAATTGGTACACTTCATTAAATCTAGATAAAAAGATTTAATCATTTCTCAACTGGGTTCAAGAACAGTGTTAGTGAAGACACCATTCACGACAAACCCAAATCACATTCGATATTCAATACAAGGCTCTGAATAGAAAATATATCGGCTTATATTCAATATCAAATTCTACGACTAACAAATGTCGTATTGGAAATAACGATATAAATATATATCTTTCAAATTTCCATAACCACATCTGTATAATCACGAATTCCAACATCGAAATATTCCGAAGACAATTTCGATTCAAATCCACTCCAATGCAATCATTGGAAATTTTGGTTATTTTTAAAACCCTTTTCAAATTCAATTTATTTATTTAAAAATAAATAGAATTATAATTCTAGTTCAAAACTAGTTCATTTCGATAAAAATCTATTTTTATCTTTTCAAATATGGAGTTTTTCATCCCAATCTTTTCTAAATCATTTCTTATGATTTTACACAAATTATTACTATTTTTAATAATTTTATCAAGGCCCGTACAGTCGATTTCCATCAACGGCCATCGAACTGCACTTATAGCGACCTTATTCGAATTTGATTTGGACGTATCTCCAAATCCAACCGTTAGATTTCAAATTTCTAACATTCATTAGAAAGCTCTTTTCGATACGAACCCAACGGTTCCGGTTTTAGGAGAATCCGATGGTCGGATCTCCCGCAATGTCCGTTTGAAATAAATGGTCGAAATTCGCGAACTGCCGCGGCGCGGCGCGTTCTATTCAGGCCATTATATTATATATATAATATATATAATATATATTTCGTCGATTTCTATTTAAAACGAATTATATAAATCGTTTTGAATTCGTTTCAAAAACATTTTCAACTTCCTTTTCAATTCAAATCACAATTGAATTCTTCTTTATAGATTCGTTTTAAAATTCATTTCTATTCAATTCAAATTTCAATTCAATTTGAATTCGTTTTCAATTCAATTCATTTCGAAATCGTTTTCAATTCACTTTGAATTCGTTTTCAATTCAATTCATTTCGAAATCGTTTTCAATTCAATTCATTTCGAAATCGTTTTCAATTCAATTCATTTCGAAATCGATATAAATATCGTTCACGTCAAAATGGCGTCAATCTAATCAACACGGCTTCATAAAGTTCTATTTTCAAATATTCTATTTCAAATATTTCTTTTTCAAATATTTCTATTTTAAAACTGGAATGAGGCCCAATCAATTACCATATAAAGTTAATTATATGGATTTTCATACAACACATGTATAATAGCCTTGAAAAATAATCAACCATCAACCAAAGTGCACTACACTGTATAAGCATCAAATATAGACATTCAACGCTTATAACAGCCTGTCAATCAATCGATCGACATATTTACTCAATCAGGATGAGTGAACTTCAAATTTCATCCCAACACCCGTGTGGGGTTTCAAACAATCAAACACATATTTTATTTGTGCAGTTAGGCGATGTGTAAAATTTATCGACCCAATCAATGTCATTCAAATAGGTGTACATAAACAAACCGTCCGGTTTGTAAATGAATATTTTATTTTATTCACTTTCACGTTAAAAATTATATTTTTAACGATAAAACATTTTATTCCAACATGTGAATTTCTATTCAGTTCATTCTTTAAATAAAATGATATTTTTATTTTTCTAACATATTTTAGAAAATTTCGGCGGCATAACGGCACGATACTAGAAACGGGACAAGGCCTAGCCTTATCCCCGGTCTAGTGAAGGCCCACGCCATTCACATATCAATTTTAATCAATTTCCAATTCAACCAATCAATCAAATCCAAATCAAATAACCTAACCAACTACGCAACCAAACAAACAAGTCCATGGTATGTGGACGGGTGTCGGGTGCTTCTAATAAGCACCGTCTGCATCCTAGTATATATATATATATAACTAGAAAAATAGAATTTGAGTGAGAAGTTCTCACCTTATAGCTATCCAGCTCCACGGCTCTTCATTTGCAGAAGTCTTCCTCGTTATCGCCTCTTCGTCATCTTCGTTGCCCGTAGTCACTATATATATAAAAATCGAATTTTTACTTCAAAGTTCAATATATAAAAATCGAATTTTTATTTCAAAGTTTAATATATAAAAATCGAATTTTTAGTTCAAAGTTCAATATATAAAAATCGAATTTTTAGTTCGAAGTTCAATAAATAAAAATCGAATTTTTAGTTCGAAGTTCAATAAATAAAAATCAAATCTTTTTATATTTAAAAATATAATCTTATCTAAACTAAAGACCAAATCCTTTTCATATCAAATATCGAACCTTTTTCATAGTAAAGATCAAATCTTTTCTTTTACTTTTTAAGTTTAAATCTTTTCTATTTTAAAGTTTCAAATCTTCTTTCCTTTAAAATTTTAAAATAAAAATCAGTTTTCAAACTTTAAAATATAAATCAGTTTTTTAACTTTAAAATGTAAAACAGTTTTTTAATACCTTGCTAAAAAGAAAATCAGTTTTACTATCTTATTAAAATTCAGTTTTCAACTTTATTAAAATAAAAATCAGTTTTATCCTTATAAAAAAAAACAGTGTTAGTCCTTATTTTAATTTTACTAAACTAATTTCCTTATTTTACTTACATACATAAACAACTGAGAAGAAAAGGATTCAGTAAAAATAAATAAAGAAAGAAAAAGAAGAAGACTTACATTACCGAGAGGAGAAGGGGGGGTTTACTGCTGTTTGTCGGAGGGTGGCGTCGGCGTCAGAAGGAGGTGGCGGTGCGGCAGCTGCTCGCGACGGAGGTGGTGGAGGTCTCGAAGTCGGCGTCGTCGACTGGGTTTTTGGGGGTCTTTGCGTTCGGTTGGAAGAGGAGATGAGGGAGCGGAGCCGGTGGAGGAGGAGGAGGCCGAACGGAGGGGGGTGGATTGAAGAAGGGGGGAGCTCGCCGGAGCTTGGTCGGAGTGAGGCGCCTCCTCAGGCGGCGGCAGACGAGATGTGGAGGGCGTCGGGTTTCACTGAGAAAAAGGGGGCGGCTTTACTGAATGAATTTAGGTTTAGAGATTTTTAAAGGTTTATATTTATATTATTTTAATAATTAATTAATTATCCAAAAGGGTTGACTTTACATTCGAACTCGAATCGAGGCCCACCGACAATCGTCCCTAGCGTATTACCCCCATTCCGAACACAATGGGATACGTATCGTAGGCCAATTCGCTTGTTTCGATTAGTTTTCATCAAAACCAAAATGTAAATCAGTATATATTCAGTTTGAACGCACATTTCAATTTACCAGGACCACATACAGACCCGAAAAATTCCAGAAAAATTATATCTAGCTTCGTATTGACGATACGGTCCTAACAAAACTAGTTTCGTCGAATTCTGAGACCGTTTGAAAAATGGCCAATTTCCAGTCGATTAAAATCCACTGAAAATGGTCAAACGCATTTTCCTTTACCACGCTCACATATTGATTCGAAAAATTATGAAATTTGGAATCTAGCAATAACTCAACATCACGGACCCAATAAAACCGGTTTCGTCGAAATCCGAGGTCATTTGCAAAATGTCCATTTTTAAGGGCCTGAATTCCATAGCGACTATTCAGAATTTTCAACTGGACATATCTCTCAATTTTTAAAGTGAAATCTCAATTTCTTACATCCGTTAGAAAGATATTATCAATCAGATCCTAATGTTTTTGGTTTCACTAAAATCCGGATTGATTTGCACCCGGTACATTCAATTGAAGTTTGAAATCGAATTATCGAACTACCGCGCCATTTTCAATTCCTTTTATAATTATATATAATTATTTATAATCTAACGACGACGCGTATAATATATACGTTCGAATTCTATTCAAATAAATTTCTCGACGATATTATTTAAAATAATTCATTTTAAATAATCTAAATTCGCTAGAATTGCCAAAATAAAAATTTTAAACTGGCCCAGATTTTACGGGTTGTTACATTTATATTTTAATTTTGAATAAAACTGATTAAAACAGTCGAATTGGCTTATGAAACATATCCTATTGTGTTCGGAATGTGGGTATTTAGCTAGGAACAACAGTCGTTGGGTTTGATTTGGAGTTCGAATGAAAAATCACGCTTTTTGGAATTAATTAATTATTTAATTATAATATAAATATGATTCAAACCCTAAATCTCCTCACAAAGAATCAAACTCGCGGTCAACAAGAAATTCGCGCTCCTTCACGATCGATGGCCCATTTTTTTCGAAACTTCTTCCTCAGTTATCTCAAAATGCGATCAATGATTTTAGAAACTTCTCAAAGGAAAATTAAAGAGCTCAACACGATCTCTAAATTAAACGGTTAAGATCCGAAACAAAACACTATTGTGGCTGATTTCTTTGCCCAAAACCACTGCTTTCAGCTCGTATTTCGAGGCACGTGAGGGCACCGAATTCGAGAGGCTTCTCGGCGTTGGAGGAGGGTGCATCAATGGTCAAAACGGTGGTCTCCGATTTGGGTCAGTGGCCTTCTGGCGGCAACGCACAGTGGCTGAAGCAGGCGAGCGTGTTTCCAGAAACGTGAACGAAAGCGACGGAGAAGATGGGTTTAGATAATAATAGGAAAAGGTTAATTAATTTAATCCCTTAATTAAGTTGTTAATAATATTTTAATTATTTAAAGTTTAAAATGCCGTAACTTTTGCAAATAGTAATGAAATTCGACGATTTTAGTTTTGTTTGAACCGTGAAGACGAGGACTACATTTCAGAACTGACCAGAACGGAAATGGAGGTAGTTAGGATTTTTGACTGAATTGAATGGAAAGTTTAATTCAGTTAAAAACAATTTAGAAATAAAGAATGGCAGAGTGGAACCCAAAGTGAGAATTCTCTCACTAAAATATTGTATAGTAATTTAGTTTATTTTATAACTACAAATATATAGAAATTGCCAGTGTTTCTTTTTATCTGTTGTATGTGACATTGCTTGAGTTCAACACATAAACTATTCACAACTCATCTACACAAGAAGCGTTGTTTGAATATACAATACTCGTATTTCAAACAACGTGGACACACTTTGTGGTTATTGAAATGTAATATAAATATCTATTTATTATTTAAACATTGAAAATTGGTTAATTAGAAAATAATTCAAACCGAATTTGAATTGATTAATTAGAAAATAATTCAAACCGAATTTGAATTGGTTAAATTTATTAACCAATAATTTATTTAAATAGACTGCTATTGTTTGAAAATCCTATACAGGTATTGGGATGATATTTGACATACACTAATCCTGATATTTACTTGGATGTCAATCGATTGGTTGATAGGCTGTGATAAGCGTTATTTATTTATTTTAATGCTTATACAGTTGTAAAATGCACTCTGGAAGATGTTTACATGTTGAATGATTATTTATCATTATTGTTGAATACATGCGATGTATGAAATCCATATAACTGAAGTTATATGGTAATTGATTGAGTCGCATTCCGGTTCAGAGATAACGAATATTTTAAAATAACAAACATTTTTAAATGATATTCAGTAAAGAATTAAAATATGATTTTGATGTCCGGTTTTGGATGGACACGAAAATATTGAAATATATGAAGCCGAGTAAGTATATATTCACCATTTTAATTCGAACGGATTTTTCTGTTCATTTTATAATGAATATTGAAAAGAATTGATTTCAAAATTAAATATTTTGACAATATTATCAATTTGAAATTATAATAACATGGAATATTTAATTTTGATTAAAAGTGGAAATGGAAGTTGGAATCATTTTTAAATAAATTTATAAACGATTTAAAAATATTTTTTGAATTGAAACCGACGATATATACATATTATATATATAATGGCCTCAACAGAACGCGTCACATAGCGACCGTTCGTGAATTTCAACCATTAACTTCAGATTGATGTAACAAGAGATCCGACCGTTGGATTCCCCGAATACCAGAACCATTCGGTTCGTATCGAAAAGACATTTCCAATGATATAAGAGATTTAAATTCGAATGGTCGGATTTCAAATTATGTCCAAATCAATTTCAGAAAAGGTCGCTATGAATGCAGTTCGGTGGCCATTATTGGAAACCGACTGTACTTGCCTTAATAAAATTATTAAAAATATGGAAAAATTGTGTAAAATCATAATAAATGATTTGGAAAGATTTTGGATGAAAATTTCCAGTTTTCAAATGATAAAAGTATATTTTTACCTAAATGAACTAGTTAATAACTAGAATAATAATCCAGTGTTTTTAAATAAATAAACTGGATTGAAAAGGGGTTTTAAAATAACCAGAATTTTCTGACATATGAACTGGAATGGATTTGAATGGAAATAATATTCGGAATATTTTGATACTGGATTCCGTTATTATATGGATATTGTTGAGGAATTTGGAAGATACATATATCGTTATTCCAAATACGATATTTGTTGGTTTCAGAATTTGATATTAAATATAAGCCGAAATAATTTCTATTCAGAGCCTTGTATTTGATATCAAATTGGATTTTGGGTTCGCCATGAGTGGTGTCTTTATTAACACTGTTCCAAACCCCAATTGAGATAAGAATAAATCTTTTAATTAAGATTAATGAAGTTTTCCAATTTATAACTATAAATTGGAATTAAATGTTAGTTGATTTTGGGCTTATCGTGAACTGTGTTTTAAATAACACTTGTTCTTTAACCCAATTAACAGTAAAGAGATGATTTGGAATTTATAAATCTTTTCATTAAGATTTAATGGAAATTTTCAAAAGTAAAGTTTTCCAATTTAATATATTTTAAATTGGAATTGAATGGAATTCGATTTGGTAATAATCGAGATGAGATTCTGTGAAGGAAGACCGTTACTATATATGGAATCTAAAAGGCTTTGTCGTTATTCCATTTATGTTATTAGTTTGATACAAGAAATTATATCGATTATTCCATTTCTTTGTGATTTTTCTAAACCTTAATTTAGTTTATAATTGTTAAAGGATAAAACAAAATCTTTTGAAGACGATATCAAAAGGAAGATTAAAAAGAAAATTTAAAAGAATTTATCTTTGATAAAAATAATCGGAACCTTTCCCAAAATATGTGAATATTTGAATAAAAGAATATTCTGAATTGGAATGAGGCGTATGATGTGTTTTTATAGCACTTGATTATTGACTATAAAATACGCGAGTTATTCGGAAAGACCGGGTTTATCCCATTATGAAAAATTAATACGATGACTAAAAGTCGACGATGAAAACAGTGGTTGAAGACCAGAGATCTTCACATCGTTTGAATGATTACTGATGTCTTGATTGGGGTGCACACCGAAGACAAGGTAATAAGTGGTGATCATCCAGACTTACTTGGAGATCGACCGGATATGCGAGGACATCTCTCCTGTATTGGACATATGAGATGAGCAATAGGTGCCTCTGGTTTCGTTCAGACCCAAAATGGACTTGTAAATGGATGTGTGTCTAACATTGGATTTCATTCCGTGTTGATTAATTTCTATTAAATATATATTTGTTTGGTGGCGGAGAATTTATTCTCTTGCCTAACACCCTTCTCTGAGACTATGAGCTTAGAGGTTATATTGATAGACATCAATTGCATTGCGTGGATTGTCAATGTGGCATGCTGAGATGCAAATGATCAAGACTTTTGTTGAAAAGAAGAGTCTTGTGGTTGATGATCAAAGCACGACTTTAAGTAGCATAGATTTGTGTATAGCGTTAATTCGCGAGCCTTACACCCCGGTATGAGTCAAAAATGGAATGAGGATGGCAGGAAGTGCATGCGTTTCTTTCTCACTCACAAGGGTGTCATGGTATGAAGCCCAGACATTTTTAGTTATGTGGATGATGGATTGCGAGGCGCCTTGGATTATAGGTCGATGTACTGACCATTTTGGAGGTTCGATAGGACCAGAAAACGTATTGTTCAGGAATAACTAATCCACTAAAGTATGTGTGGATCGGCCCTGCTGCTAACCAAGGGTTGCCCATAGGTGTGATCTTGAGGCATGCACTAGAGGTTCTCTAAACCGGCAAGGATGATCCCTTGCCTCGACTCATGATGGAAATCTAATTTCCAATACGACATCGTTCGGTTTTGATGGTAAAGCTATATAGCAACATAGTATATGGTAGCTATGTCGTCTAGGATTGATACATTTATATTGAAAGTGTTTTAAATCAACCAGACGCTAATAGTAATATCAAAATGATTTGTTTTAAAATGTTCCAAGCGTGTGTGGTTATTATAAGGGAAAACCTATCCTCAGGCTTGCGTTGCATTGTGTGATGGGACCTGAGTCTTATAAAAGCTTCATTTTCCAAAAAAGCATAGCATTGTTTATTTTAAACTGAGATTCATGTGCAATAAACCTGTTCCGTATTATACGACGTGGTCCCATGATTTACCATACTTTAAAGTAAAATTTTAATAGCTGTTTTAGTTCTCACACCAGTTCCATGACTGACTCAGAGTTTATTGTTTCTACCAAAACTCTGGGTGCTCATATTTCCACATGTGCAGTGCAACAACCCAAATTCCGACGGACCATTTTTTTTTTAAAAACCAATCCATTGAAACCCGAGTTGGTTTTCCCTGGTATCCAGCAGAAACGACAGATACATAAAACATGTCAGAGTTCAGAAAATATCTCACAACGGAAGGAATAAAATATAATGTAATTAAAACATGGCTTTACCTTAATAACAATACTGCTAAACCAGTATCCAAAGCTATACAGTCTCCGTCATGAACCTAACCTGCGAAAATTATAAGGAGGGGGGTCAGAACACAAGTTCCGGTGACTGGACGTAAATTACACTTCTGAATAATCCTACATATACCGTTCAATCACATTTGTTATTTATTAGGTTATCTGTGTTATTATCACTCAAGGCTTACACACACACATCGCACCCATCTACTCCCTAGTAGATTAACCTGATATAATGTATTGTAGCTACCCCCAAACTGAGGTACACCCCATGGTACCCCACTCGCACGGTCTCCTCCGTAACACCATATTTATGTGCGCAGTCCCTCATCCTAAGCCATACTAACGTACATATCTCTTTACATATATAACAATGCTACATCCGCATAGAACCACTATAGTTGTACTATATAAGCGCACCGACTTCTATCCTCGAACTTTTCATCGAGTTAGATTCCTTCATCAAATAATGCCCCAGAGTCTACGATACACCACCCAGAGCAGACATGCATGTATCTAGACTTCCCCACGTATGTATCGTCAAACATATTCGATGCCTAACCCGCACACCTATCGTGTGCGTGCCCGAGTTCCGTGGTAGGGCTACACAAGATACACAGAAATCGGTCGGGAGCTTTCCTCATATCTGTGCAGCCCACCTTTAAGAGCCTCTCACACAAATATCCCTAGGGTCTATTTTCTATGGTGGCTATGGCCCCACCTCAGCCCTCCCTCAACTAGTAAAGACTACAAGAGCAAAGCGACAAGCCCCTAAGCAAACAATCTAAACATCCATGTGGTGGCTCCCCTCAACCACCGTCCCACGATAGTGAATGGTTAATGGTATCTTAGGTCTAGCTCTAGTCTTTCTGCATCCTCCTGGCTGCCGATGACAGGCACTCGATGACCTACTATCCTTGTTGGTCCTGACCCTCCGCCTCCATTGAGGCAGCCGCTGAATCACCTTTTCTGTCACCGCGTACAACATTCGGACTGCCCAGTTATTCTTGCAGTCAAGTCCCACCCACCTAGTAATTACGCGCAGACCCAACCTCTGCGGGCACAGCCTTAAACATCTGCCACCACACAGAGGACTACTAGGAGCACCTTTAACGTCTTAGGAAGCCGCGTGCTTCCCCTTCCAGTCCGTTGGAGCCACCAGAAAAGCCAGATGAACGTACGCTCCCTCATGCCTTATGACACCGTGATGATCTACCTCTTTGGGCTATTCATCCTATAACATAGGACTGCTCCAAGCGCCCGAGTTTAATATGTCATTAGACCCTACGTCTAATCATTAGTTACGCGCTTGCACCACCTCTTCAGTTTTCTCATTTAACTTGGTTATTCTCATTCACATTAACTTCCTTTTTAAATTTAACAAGTTACCCTTGCTTATAAATTCCATTTATAACTTAGTCCATTTAAGTTTATTAATAAGCCTACAACATATCCTCATAATCTATTAATTATTCCATCTTATGGTTACCATAACATGTTCTACTTAATTTATAATTAAGTACATATTAATTTACATATACATTGCTAAGAGAATAACTCACTAAGTATCAACCCCGAAGACTGAAATCAACATTAGATTGACACTCAGAGAATTACTCAACTCAACCAATCTCCTGTTATATCCTAATCCCTTTCCATTCACATAACTTATGTTTTTTTTTGTAGATTTATTCTTGCCTTTACAAATTACTTAGTTTACTATTAAGTACATCTTACCCTATTACATAAGTTATTTCATTTTCCACCTACCATTCCTTATAACTTACCTCCATAAGTTATAATTCCCGCTTGTCCCTAGGACAAGCCTACCTATTATCTTTCCTTTTCTTATTCAAGTTCATTCATAATAGGTTATTATCATCCCCCATTTTATCATTAATTAACATTAACTTAACCCTTCCCACTTCTTTAACTAGTTTACTTAACCCCAACTCAATTCAGCTGGTTCGTAACACCACTACAAATTTAATTAGGTTAAATATTCCAATTTAACAAATTATCCATGCTACCCATGTTACCCACTTAACCTCTTTATTATATCCATATCAATCTAACATGTGTCGTCTTGATTAAGTGTTCATTATTATTTATTATGTCCGTAAACGCGCAAGACCTCTCACATTAGATTTTCGTTTGCAGTTGTTGGATATGCCGGGCAGTTCCGGGCAGAATACCACCGCATCAGAATCTAAACTCGTGTCTTGACACCATTACGGGTCCGATTTCCACCTAAGACCTCTCACATTAGATTACCATTTGCGGTTGCTGGATATGCCGGGCGGTTCTAGGCAGACTTCTACCGCAAACCAAATCTAACCTCGTGTCTTAGGCATTCATTTTTTTTCTTAATTCATGCCCAGTTTCAAGTCTTGGATTATAATATATTCCAATTACCCATAATTTCTAATTCAAATTATGCTTACAATTCTAATCCAAGTTATGCCTATATTTCCATGTATACAAGTTATACCAAATTATGCCTAAACTAATTTCATAATTATCATCAATCTTATGCCAATTACTTTTATTTACATGTTCCCCAAACCTTTCCAGTTTTTCATATTTATTTCAATTATGCCCAAATTCCAATCACCAATTTTTTCCCAAAATTACAGTCTTATATTGAATTAAACGATATCCCCATATTCCCTTTTTCATTATCATATCCAAACTTTTCCAATTATCTCAATTTCGTTCGTGCGCATATTTCAACGAGATTGGACTAGGCTCGAAGGTAGCCTAGTCTTAAAAATAAATAGGGAAATAGAAGGAGAAGAATAGAATAAACATGAAATTAAGACTGTAGTAATTAGCATGTTTATCAATTAATCTTTACATAAATGGGGAATGTCGAACGATGCATATACCATTATTCAAAATTATAATTTAAACCCACTCACCTTGATTTGCTTTCCAACCCTGAATAATCTTGAATCTAATCCATATCTACTCTTCCACCTCATACGCAGCATAAATCTAGGTGCTTTTATTGCAAATCTGGATTCCTTTCTCTATCTTTGAAGAAGAAGAAGCCTAGATTTAATCTTCATTTTATTTTTATTTTGAATATGTTTTAGAGGAGAAGAGAAAAGGGCAGAGCTTTCTCTAGTTGAAGAACAAGAGGTAGAGGAATAGGTTTGGAGGCAGAGTTTTGGCATCATCTAAGAAATTGTGAGGATGAAGTAACCCTATCCACCTTATTTATAGGCATGCTAAAATAATCTATTCCTTTCGATTTAACCTTAAACTCCATCAAAGCTAACCATGTCATCTGACCAATAGGAAATGACCGCCTTGCGAAAAAAAAAACATTAACCAATAAAAACGCACCATGTGTACAACGTGATGCGCGACACCAGGGGGGTGTCGACACCCTTGCTTGGGTGTCGACACATGTATCGACACCACCTACACGTCGTATATACTTATTATTTATTTATTTATTTGAAATTTGATTTGTCAATAATCAAATTTTAAATATCCTCTTTTGTTTGCGCGCAACCCTTATTCTGAATTATGTTCATATGTATTCAACTCTTGCGCGTATGCTAATCTTTTATATGCGAACAATTTCAAATTTCAGACCA
This sequence comes from Allium sativum, assembly GCA_030737875.1. Classification (NCBI taxonomy): domain Eukaryota; kingdom Viridiplantae; phylum Streptophyta; class Magnoliopsida; order Asparagales; family Amaryllidaceae; genus Allium; species Allium sativum. Next base: position 7,515,969 of record CM060923.1, on the reverse strand, counting down.
ATATATATTTTTCCTCTTTTGAAACATTCTCTCAATTAAACCCCCCTTTTAACCCTTTTCATACTGAGCCACTTTTTAGCCGCTTTCACACTAAGCCACTATTTAGCCATTCCCTTTAAAAAAATATGGCGCTGGTGGGAATTGAACTCTCAACCTCTTGTATACAAGTCACATGTTCTAACCAACTATGCTACTAAGTCTTTTGTTAACAAGACTTATGACAATGCTAGATATTGTCCTTTTTCTCGTTCCTCTTTTTCATGTTTTGTTACATTATTTAAATTAAAGATATCTCTCTCATTTTAAATCGGTTTTCTACAAACCATAGGTCTGAATTGACCAGCAAATCGCCACGAATGCAATGACGCTAATTTCGTGACCAAATTCTAGAAGCTTTTCAAATTTTCCTTTTTATTTCCTTTTAAATGTTTGCATGCAATTTTAATTGCATTACATTGCATTTCTTCTCATTTCATATATTGCATGTAATTTCTTTTATTAATCTTTTTCCTTCATTTCACTGCATGAACTTATTACATGCAATTTTATTTTCATTGTTTAATTTTTCTTTTAAATATATATATATATATGTATATAATACATGTACATTTTCCACATTTTTAATTTCATTAAAAATGCAGGGTGTTACATTCTCCCACCCTAATGAAATTTCGTCCCAGAAATTTGATAGGGATTAAATAGCTAATCCCTCGTATAATATACATCCATCATATGTGCATCTAATTTTTACAAATATTGTGCACATTTGCAAAGTGAAATACATCATAGTAACGTATGTATGCCTAATTGGTACCACCTATATGTATGCGAACTTTTGAATTCTCTTTTAAAACATGATGCTCACATCCTAAATATACTTGCTATTCTATATAAATGGAGTATTTTTAAAAAATCAAAATATATTTCACCTAAATTTTACCACACTCTTACAGAGTAAGAGCATAGTTCATCCAATTGTTGCATCCAAAACCCTACCAATCATCATTAAATTTTAAAATTTAGAAAATTCTAGTTTTCTAAATTTGATTTCTTATGTTATAAAAAGGTATAAAACGGAAAAATTCACATTTTCGTTTTTCTTCTAAGTACCTTTTCTAATTGCACTTTGATTTTATGTAACTACTCTATAAAAATTTCCTATTTTCCTATCCAAGCTCAATCCACATAAGAAAAATTTCTTTTCTTTTTCAAATTATCTTGGAAAAATTTCCATTTTTATCCATCTTTTCTTAAGATTTTTATTTTCTTTTCCCGTTACGTTTGTTGCTTCACTGAATTTGTTTTTTTTTTTTTGGTTAGGCTATTTTCTTTCTTTGCCTATTTGACTTAATCCTGGGATTTAAGTTTATTTTCAAATAAGCTTTTCTATCATCCTACACAGTTACTGCTAAGGGCCAAGAATCCTAAGACTGTTTCGCTTAAGAAAAGTCCAATCACAAACTCTCAACTCTCACTTGCCCTTCTCTATCACTACTAGTCCTTACTGTGTATTCCTGGCCTACACTTTTCTTTAAAGCAACAATCCTAAGCATTATGATGCTAATGCATTCTACTGGATTTTTTTTTTCAAACCACAAAAACTGGAGCAGACAAAGACAACTATTTCTTAATTGGTTTTACAATGTTTCTGCCTACAATTTTAATTTAGCTATTTACCACAAGGTGCAAACATCTACTCTATTCTTATTCTCTATGACTTATTCTGTCCATCCAACAAAATTTCTTTTAGAAACAATAATCAAAATTTATTGTCAACCGAATAGAGATTTCAAAACTTCCTTTTACAAAGTGCAACATTTTGTATGCTTTACTTTTTAATCCTTTCTTATATTAAAATATGAAAACTAGTGAGCTATACATGCTCTATAATGTACACTTTTTCATGAGAGAATTTTTTAAAACAAGGAATTATTAATTTACAAAGTATACCCCACTTTACTTTAAAACACAATATGCATTTTTACAAATATGTTTCTAACATATCTCTTTCAAACATCAAAAATACTTTTAAGATTAAAACTTGAAAACACCATAAACTCCTTTTGCCAAAACCTTTTACAATTTCAAGTTCTTAAAAGTTAATCATTGGATTAGACTCAAAGTGGGTCTCCAACTCAACTAGGCTTTCCTAGACACTTCGCACAAGATCAATTCTCTCAACTATATATATTCCAAATCCATTTTCCACTTTTTAACCTTTATCTAATTTATAAAGTTTTCTTCTAACCCACTAATCTGAAATGCTAACATTTCAGTTACTAACATATGGGATAACCTTTCTCTAGTACCTATTACTTTGTACACTTTCCACCCAAACTACCTAAGGGTCTCAAAATTTCTATGTTCATTTCTTTAGTGTACACAATAGATATCCCATTTCTTTCCACATTTTTCGCTTTCAACCTAATGGGCTCCCTTATGGATCTAGGTTTATATATATAATATATTTATACTTTTAAAAATACAAATACGCTCACTCAGTATATATATAGGAATCCTAAACCGAAGCTCTGATACCAAGTGTAACAACCCGAATTCCAACAGATCGATTTTTTTCTTTTAAAAAAACCAATCCTTTGAAACCCGAGTTGGTTTGCCCTGGTATACTGCAGAAAAGACAGAGACATAAAACATGTCAGAGTTTGGAAAATATCTCACAACAGAAGGAATAAAATATAATGTAATTAAAACATAGCTTTACTTTAATAACAATGCTGCTAAACTAGTATCCAAAGCTATACAATCTCTGTCATGAACCTAACTGCGAATGTTATGAGGAGGGGGGTCCGAACACAAGTTCTGGTGACTGGACTTAAATTACACTTCTGGATAATCCTACATATACCTTTCAATCACATTTCTTATTTATTAGGTTATCTGTGTTATTAGCGCTCAAGGCTTACACACACACGTCGCACCCATCTACTCCCTAGTAGATTAACCTAATATAATGTATATGTAGCTACCCCAAACTGTGGTACACCCTATGGTACCTCACTCGCACGGTCTCCTCCGTAACACTACATTTATGTGCGCAGTCCCTCATCCTATGCCATGGTAACGTACATATCTCTTTACATATAAAACAATGCTACATCCGCATAAAACCACTATCGCTGTACTACATAAGCGTACCGACTGCAATCCTCGAACTTTTTCATCGAGTTAGCTTCCTTCATCGAGTAATGCTCTAGAGTCTACGATACACCTCAGACATGCATGTATCTAAACTTTCCCACGTACGTATCGTCAAACGTATTCGATGCCTAACTTGCACCCCTATCGTGTGCGTGCCCGAGTTCCGTGGCAGGGCTACACAAGAAACACAGAACTCGGTCGAGAGCTTTCCTCATATCTTTGCAGCCCGCCTTTAAGAGCCTCTGACAAAAATATCCCTAGGGTATGTTTTCTATGTTGGTTATGGCCTCACCTCAGCCCCTCTCTCAACTAGTAAAGACTACAAGAGCTAAGCGACAATCCCCTAAGCAAACAATCTAAACATCCATGTGGCGTCTCCACTCAACCATCGTCCCACGATAATGAATGGTTAATGGTATCATGGGTCAAGCTCCAGTCTTTCTACATCCTCCTGGCTACCAATGACAGGCACTTGACAACCTACTACCCTTGTTGCTCTTGAGCCTTCGCCTCCGTTGAGGCAGCCACCGAATCACCTTTTCCGTCACCGTGTACATCATTTTGATTGCCAAGTTATTCTTGCATTCAAGGCCCACCCATCTTGTAGTTACGCGCAGACCCAACCTCTACGGGCACAGCCTTAAACATTTTCCACCACACTGAGGACTACTAGGAGCACCTTTAACATCTTAGGAAGCCGCGTGCTCCCCTCGTGCCTTATGACATTGTGACGATCTACCTCGTTGCACTATTCATCGTATAACGTACGGACTGCTCCAAGCGCCTCAGTTTAATATGTCATTAGTCCCTACGTCTAATCATTAATTACGCGCTTGCGCCACCTCTTCAGTTTTCCCATTTAACTTTGTTATTCTCATTCACATTAACTTCTTATTTAAGTTTACCAAGTTACCCTTGCTTATTAATTCCATTTATAACTTAACCCATTTAAGTTTATTAATAAGCCTACAACATGTTATCCTCATAATCTATTCATTATTCCATCGTATGGTTACCATAAAATGTTCTACTTAATTTATAAATAAGTACATCTTAATTCACATATACATTGATAAGAGAATAACTCCCTAAGTATCAACCCCGAAGACCGAAATCAACATCAGATTGACACTCAGATAAGTACTCAACTCAACCAATCTCCTGTCTTGTCCTAATCCATTTCCATTCATATAACTTATGTTATTTTTATTTGTAGATTTATTCTTGCCTTTATAGATTACTTAGTTTACAATTAAGTACATCTTACCCTATTATATAAGTTATTTCATTTTCCTCCTACCATTCCTTATAACTTACCTTATTCCATAAGTTATAATTCCCACTTGTCTAGGACAAGCCTACCTATTATCTTTTCTTTTCTTATTCAAGTTCATTCATAATAAGTTATTATCATTGTGACGACCCCAAACCCCGTACGACGGTGGCAAGGGTAATCTTTGGAATATAACACATAAATAGATAACAGCAGAACAGAAATAAATAAATACACCAGATAATGTACAATAGAATACACTGGATAAACATAATCATCAGAGTTACACAGTATATAGGATCATACTTAGTACAAAATACAGTTCAGCTATACACAAATGTCTACAGCGGAAAACAAACTTAATATGTACAATAGGAGCTGAACAGCATAAAAATAGATAAATGAGAGAATCCATCTCCAGCTCCAGCTGTCTAGAAAGAGCCTGCTAAAACCTGAATACAAGGCTGCCCGTGCAGAAATAGGGGCACCCGAGTTTGCAAGTGAAACAACCTACGAGTCAGTCAAAGGACTGGTGTGAGAAATCTACTTAACACATTAATATATGGCCAATCACAGGACCACGCCACTTTCGTGGAACGAGTTTACTCCATTGGATTGCTAGTGCTTTAAAACAAGTAAATATTTTAAACGTTGCAATGCTTTTTATAAAAATGAAGCCATTATAAGACTCAGTTCCCATCACACAATGCAACACAAACCGGAGGATAGAGTTTTACCTTATAATGGCCAAAATATGCTTGATACGAATAAAACAAAAGCATTTGATATTATTGCTAGTGTATATATGTTTCAAAAAAAAATCAATTATAACTATCAATCATAGATGGCATGGGTACCATATATCATGTCGCATATATATACAATCAAAATCACATGGTATCGTATTTGGAAATTGGATTTCCATCATGAACTAAGGAAAAAGATAGCCCTCACCGAATTCTAGACGCTTTAGCCCGCCCCTGAGGAACAGCCGTAATTGCCCCTTGGATCGTCAGGGCCGGTCCACCGATGTGGATTATAATACCTGAACACTGCGTTTCCCCGCCCTATGGGCGTCACTGGTCATATCCGACCAAATCATTGGCTCCAAAGAGACCGAACTAACCGAGGCCTCGCTTTCCATCATCCACATAAGTAAAATACCCGGGTGTGCAAAACCCAAAGCACCACTTCTAGCTAGAAGGAAACGCATGTCCTCCTTGATGTCCTCTCCCGTTTCCGGCTCATATCGGGGTGTGAGGCTCGCGAAACAACCCTATACACAAAGCTATGCCACACAGGCCGGGCTTTGATCATCAATCACAAGACTTTGCTTTTCAATAGAAGCCTTGATCATCTGCCACTTAGGCATGCGACTGATTTCTATCGATATATAACCTCTGAGCTCGTACGTCTCAGAGAAGGGCATTAAGCAAGAGAATAAATTCTTCGCCGCCAAACAGATATATATTTAATAGAGATCAATCAGCATAGAACAAAATCCAACATCAGACACACAGTCCATTTACAAGTTCGTTCTGGGTCTGAACGAAACCAGAGGCACTCAATACCTCGCATATTCGTACAATCAACAAGTACGTCCGGATGACTACTACTTCAGCCCCTTCAAGGTAGCTACTCCTATCATGAGCATCACTAGCACCCCTCCATTCGACGTGAAGATCATCGGTCTTGCACCGTCTTCATATCTTCGACTTTCAATCGTCGATCAATTATTTGAAATGAGAGTCAACTCGGCCTTTTCAAGTAATTCACGTATATTTAGAATTTGAAATCAATTTATTTCAATGGTTAAATTATTCGATATCACTAATTCTGTTCTTCAATGTAATTTTCACGCCAAACACATTCACCCATCAAATATCACATAAACCGAGCAAATTCAGTTTATTTCCATTCCATATAGTTTATAATATTTTATCACGATTTATCGCTATTTTTATTTATTTAAAAATAGCCAATTCATTCAAACGACGCTTTAGGCCGTAACGCGGCCATGGCGCTGTTTTTCTTCAGATTTGGTTTACGCATATATGAAAATCTAACCGTTGGATCTTTATAAATTTTATATCATCAGAAAATCTTTTCAAAACGAATCCAACGGTTTCAGTTTTGGGAAAATCTGACGGTCGGATCTCCCGCACTAATCGTTTGAAGTTACGATTTCAAAATATGAACTACAGCGTCGTTATTCGATTTAATTTGATTATATTTATATATATATATATATATATATATATATATAATCGATTCTGGCGCTGTTTTTCTTCAGATTTGAATTAAACATTCTAGACAATCCAACCGTTGGATTTTCACAAAGTGGGTGTCGTTGGAAAGATATTTCCAAAGCGAACCCAACGGTTTCGGTTTCGGGAAAATCCGATGGTCGGATCTCCTGAACTAATCGTTTGAAATCTCGATTTCAAAATACGAGCTGCAGCATCATTATTCGATTTAATTTAGATTATATTTATATTTATATATAAATATAATTCTTTCTTCAATTTCAAAACTATATTCATTTCATATATTTGATAAAAATGATATTTTTATCATCAAAAATATTTATTCAACACATGAACAGTTTTAGCACTTCATATTAACAATAAAAATGTAGATTTTGTTGTTCAATCTATATATTCAACTCATGAATGTTTTTGACTTCACACATACGATGAAAATATGATTTTTATCGTTCTAGTCCTTTATTCAACACATGAATATTTTCTATAGTTGATATATATAATAAAAATGTGATTTTTATCTTTCAAAGAATTTATTCAACACATGAGCTTCATTCAACACATGAATTTCTATTCACCACATGAATTTCTATTCAACACATGAATATAGTTACAACACATGAAAATAATTCTAACCACATGAATATTATTGAAAATTTCGGCAGCATAACGGTAGGGTAGTTAAAACCGGCACCGTCCCTAGTACGGCTCCTTGCTCTATCTTAAAACCTCGCATTTTTGACAATGGAGATTTCATGCATCTAATTCGTACGCAGACGAGCATGTTTATTTCTCTTTTCCACAATCTAATCCTATGTGGTTTCATCCAAAATAATTCTCAACCACTAACAGTTATTTTTCAACCACAACCAATCATTCATGATTTTCACCAAATTTCACATCAACCAATAGTCCAAACAATATCACAACCAATAAATATCGTCCATGATCTGCGGACGAGGGGAGTATATATATATATATATATATATATATATATATATTCGTATATAAATATATTTCGATTTCACTTCAATATCTTTTCGATTTATTTCAACGCATATATCACTTTTACAACGCATATATAACTTATACATCGAACATGCAACTTATACAATGCTTATACATGAGGTGTACAACGCTTATATAACTTATACATCGACTATACAATTTATAAATCGTTGTTTTCCATATCATTTATAAATTAGAAATCTCACATTGGGTTCCACTCCACCAAAAATTGTAGAAGGCTCAGAAAAATATGCAGTCTCTTCTAAAATGTAGAAGACGTCCTCATGGTCCCGGCGTCTCTTGTTTCATTGAGTTTCGACAACACAGCAAAAAGATATGATTTTTAGAAGTTAATCATAACTCGTGACGCTTTTAAATGTTTAAACCCCTTTAAATAAATTAAAGCCGCTACCTCCGCAGTTTTCTTCAAACCTAGGTCTTGAATTTTTGCCCAAACCGTTGCTTGATAAGTGGATCGAGTTGTGCCACCTTGAAGCGCTTGGAGAGGCGCACGGGCGCGCAGCAGTGGGCCCAGTTCGGTGGTTAGGCGTGGCCATGGCGGCGAGTTGAAGTCGCCGACTTCACGTAGCTCGATCTCGACAATGGTTGAATGAGGGGTGCTGATCCTTATACGGATTTGAAGCTCATGAAAGGCCTTCAAAATCCTCCAAAGGAGCAGCGGGTTCTGATGCGTGGATGACGAGGAATTGGGGAAAGAAGAATTGAAGGGGGAGCTGCCGTTCGTGCTGAAGGGTCGGGGAGAGAGAAGGTGATTTGGAAGAAAATGATTAGCCCTCCCCTTTTTTTATTTAATTCTTTAAATTCAAAAATACCCCTTTCTCCATACGAACACCAATTCAAACTCAACGACTGTCACCCCTAGCTAAATACCTCCCTTCCGAACACAATGGGATATGTTTCGTAGGCCCATTCGACTATTTCAGTCAGTTTTCCTTCAAATTAAAATATAAAACATTCAATATTTGATTTGAACATACATTTCAATTTGCCGGGGCTACATATTGATCCTAAAAATTCCCGAAAAATAAATCTAACTATGTTTTGACGATACGGTCCCAATAACGCTAGGTTTGCCGAATTCTGAGACCGTTTGGAAAATTGCCATTTTCTGGTCGATCCAATTTAATTAAAATTGACCAAACACATTTTCCTTTGCCACGCTCACACATTAGCTTAAAAAATTATGAAACTAGAAACCTAGCAATAATTTGACATCTCGGATCCAACAAGTGGTTTCGTCGAATTCTGAGGTCATTTGCAAAATGTCTATTTTCACGGGCTATATTCTCTATAACGACCTTTCTGAAAATTCATTTGGCCATAACTTTTGATTCTCGCTATGAAATTTCGATTTTTCAGATTTGTTGGAAAGATATTCACTAACAGATTTAAATATTTTTGATTTCACTAAAATCCGTTTTATTTTGCACCCGGTATAGTCAGTCAAAGTTTGAATATAAATTTTGAAACTGGTGCGCCATTTCAGGCCTTGTTTATAATTAAAAATAATTTAATTTATTTTCAAACATCGATTCAAACATACTTTTCATCGTTATTATTTAAAATATCTTATTTTAAATATTTAAAATCCACTAAAATAGCCAATTTAAAAATTTTAAACTGGCTCAGATTTTCCGGGTTTTTACAATCATTCCCCATTTTGTCATTAATTAACATTAACTTAACCCTTCCCACTTCTTTAACTAGTTTACTTAACCCTTACTCAATTCAGCTGGTTTGTAACACCACTACAAATTTAATTAGGTTAAGTATTCCAATTTAACAAATTATCCATGCTACCCATATCACCCACTTAAACCCTTTATTATATCCATGTCAACCTTACATGTGTCGTCTTGGTTAAGTGTTCATTATTATTTATTATGTCTGCAAACGTGCGAGACCTCTCACATTAGATTGCCATTTACGGTTGATGGATATGCCGGACGGTTCTGGGTAGACTTCTACCGCATCTGAATCTAACCTCGTGTCTTGACACCATTACGGGTCTGATTCCCACTTAAGACCTCTCACATTAGATTACCGTTTGAGGTTGCTGGATATGCCAAGCGAATCTGGACAGCAAATCTAACCTCGTATCTTGGGCATTCTTTATTTTTTTCTTAATTCATGCCTAATTTCAAGTCTTGGATTATAATATATTCCAATTACCCATAATTTCTAATTCAAATTATGCTTACAATTCTAATCCAAGTTATGCCTATATTTCCATGTATACAAGTTATACCAAATTATGCCCAAACCAATTTCACAATTATCATCAGTCTTATGCCAATTACTTTTATTTACATGTTCCCCAAAACTTTCCAATTTTTCATATTTACTTCAATTATGCCCAAATTCAAATCATCAATTTTTTCCCCAAAATTACAGTCTTATATTGAATTAAACGATATCCTAATATTCCCTTTTTCATTATCATATCCAAACTTTTCCAATTATCTCGATTTCGTTTATGTGCATATTTCAGTGAGATTAGACTAGGCTCAAAGGTAGCCTAGTCTTTAAAATAAATAGGAAAATAGAAGGAGAAGAATAGAATAAACATAAAATTAGGACTGTAGTAATTAGCATGTTTATCAGTTAATCTTTATATAAGTGGGGAATGTCGAATGATGCATATACCATTATTCAAAATTATTATTTAAACCCACTCACCTTGATTTGATTTTCAACAATGAATAATCTTGAATCTAATCCTTATCTTCTCTTCCACTTCATACACAGCATAAATTTAGGCGCTTTCATCACAAATCTGAGTTCTTTTCTCTATCTTTGAAGAAGAAGAAGCCTAGATTTAATATTCATTTTAATTTTCTTTTGAATATGTTTTGGAGGAGAAGAGAAAAGGGCAGAGCTTTCTCTTGTTGAAGAAGAAGAGGAAGAAGAATAGGGTTGGAGGCAGAGTTTTAGTATCGCCTAAGAAATTGTGAGGATGAAGTAACCCTAGCCACCTTATTTATAAGCATTCTAAACTAATTTAGTCCTTTAGATTTAATCTTAAACTCCATCAAAGCTAACCACGTCATCCGACCAATAGGAAATGGCCGCCTTGCGGAAAAAAATACATTAACCAATAAAAACATGCCATGTGTGCAACATGATGCGCAGCAGCAGGGGGTGTCGTCACCCCTACTTGGGTGTCGACACATGTGTCGACACCCCCTACACGTCATATATACATATGTGTATATATATATTATTTATTTATGAAAATTGATTTATCAATAATCAAATTTCAAATATCCTCTTTTGTTCACGCGCTACCCTTATTCTGAATTATGTTCATATGTATTCAATTATTGCGCGTATACTAATCTTTTATATGCGACCAATTTCAAATTTCAAACCAATTAATTTATATTCTTCCTTATTTGAAACATTCTCTCAATTAAACCCCTTTTAACCCTTTTCATACTAAGCCACTATTTAACCGCTTTCACACTAAGCCACTTTTTAGCCATTCCTTTTAAAAAAAGCATATGGCACTGGTGGGAATCGAACTCTCAACCTCTTGTATACAAGTCACATGTTCTAAACAACTGAGCTAATAATTCTTTTGTTAACAAGACTTATGACAATGCTAGATATTATCCTTTTTCTCATTCCTCTTTTTCATGTTTTGTTACATTATTTAAATTAAATATATCTCTTTCATTTTAAATCGTTTTTCTACAAACCATAGGTCTAAATTGACCAGAAAATCGCCACAAATGCAATGACGCTAATTTGGTGACCAAATTCTAGAAACTTTTCAAATTTTCCTTTTTATTTCCTTATAAATGTTCTCGTGCAATTTTAATTGCATTAGATTGCATTTCTTCTCATTTCATATATGGCATGTAATTTCTTTTATTAATCTTTTTCGTTCATTTCACTGCATGAACTTATTACATGCAATTTTATTGTCATTATTTAATTTTTCTCTTAAATATATCTATGTATATAATATATATACATATTTCCACATTTTTAATTTCATTAAAAATTCGGGGTGTTATAGGCAGCTAGTATTTTTGGTTTTCGCAGATATTTCTTTTCCCAAGATCCTGGATTACCGCTGGAGCTTAATTCAGAAAGATTTATATTCGTGTATTTCTTTCAATCGTGGTAGTTGATGTATTCCACTGCACATTTTATTCATGTATTATATTTTCCGCTGCTTTGTAAATTGTAAATCTCTGATATTTTTATGTTGTATATTATTTGAACTCTGATATATTCTTGTACTCTGATGTAAATTTTTGTAATAACAATTAAATGTTTTGTTGTTTGTGTTCTGATGCGTTGTGTTCTCAAAGCAATCTGGGCTTTCCCATACGGGGAAGTTTGGGTCGTTACATTGAATAAAAGTTTATTTATTGCAGAATTGTAATTGAAAGTTGATACAAATTGTATAGTGGAGTCTATAGTGGAGTCCTCTATTTATAATAAAGTAAAATAAGAGTAAGTGGCTTTATAAACACATCCCATATAGAAAGCCTAAATGTAAAACAAGCATGCAACCATTACAGCCTTATGAGTGGAAGTAATGTTGAAGTATATTTTCATTATATATGAGAACTTTCCTTTATTATTTCTTTATTAGGAAGGTTCAAGGGAACCTGGTTTGTCCCTCCATAATTACCATCCATTTATAATTAAATATGTTAGTGGGGGAAAGTGAGTCAATGGGAAGATAGAGAATGAGAAATGTGTGGTGGAAATCAGGGGGCTAAAGGGGTGCTATTGTAACGACCCATGAATTTTCGATAAAATTATAAATTTTACTCTCTTCGAAAATTTATTTCAAGATTATATATATATTTAAAGGTATGTCTTCCTGTAGCATTTTTTCTTTATCTTTCTCTTGTCTATTCCAGTCCCATGTTGAACTCGATGGGCCGTTTTGGTTCATTGTACAAATATAATGTGCATGTAGTACCAAACTTTAGGTGGGCTATACATAAATGTCATATCATACATTAAATACGGACAACTAATTCCAATGACATTAAATTAATATCATTGTAATAATTAAAATAACAACTTCAATTTCAAATAGTATATAATTCAAAACTTCAACATTGAAATTCTGGATTAAAATAATATTCCATCTATATAAAAATCCATTAATATAAGTTCAATTTAAAATTCAATATAATATATAAACAAATTTAAATATTCGAATTTAAATGGCAGAAAAATCTGGAACGTTACATTCTTCCCCCCTTAAAATAATTTTGTCCTCGAAATTGTAAGGCAAGAGGAATATTCCGAGCCAAATTAATTTAAAATCATTACTTTTGAATTAAATTCAAAATAAATTTGACCTCTAAAAAATTTTCTGAAATTTTGCCAGCACCTCTGCTACATGGCTCGATTGGTGCGACTACAACTGCCAGCCTCAACTTCTTCGTAAAGAAAATTAAAAATTCAAATGGCTACCTACTCAGGGTATAAAATTAATTGCTTAACCCATAATACAAGGTTTACCTTTTTGTCGGGCATTCGAACTTAAATTCCAATTTTCGAACGTATCAAGTGGCTGCTCATCGTCTGCATTTCCAGTCTGTATAACTAAATTATTTCCACTACCTCTAGGATCCTGCACTTACTCTACTTATAATGCAAATAATAATCTGGGTTAGAAAATTCTGTTCCCACCTCACAACCAATCTTGTTTCCAATCCACTATACCGGGATTTATCTCCTTGCTTTTCCATTCATATAGTTTCTCATTAACCCAACTGGTTAAATTAAATTCAATATCTAGTTTGCATCTGCTTCGGTTTAACATCCATTAATTTCGATCGATTAATATCAAATTAATTCCATTTAATTTTCAATCCCAATTTGTTCAAGTTTATTTGGATTCATTCTTACACTGATTTTATTTAACCAGGTTCAGTTTCACTTTCATATTTGATTCAATTGACGTATTGATTTTATAATCAGTTCATCTTTATTTCAAAATTGAAATTTGTTTTCAAATCAAATCAATCAAAACAAACAAACAACCCACATTACTATAATATAGAAAATTATTTCTCTATTTCTATATGAAAATATGCCTTGGGTAAAATTATTTCATTTACCCTCCTTTATAAAACAATATTGTATCCACTCGCTAGTTCAATGCTTCTCATCACTTGAACCAGCCAAATAACACAATACAAAACATTTGTATATAAAATCTTACAAATACGCTCTCACATATATATACACACAAACTCAATCTAGGGTGTTACTATCCCCATTTCTATTGAGTTATGCCACAGAGCCAAGGTTACTACTCAACCAATAGCTCTGATACCACTGTAACGACCCATGAATTTTCGATAAAATTATAATTTAATTTTACTCTCTTCGAAAATTTATTTCATGATTATATATATTTAAAGGTATGTCTTCCTGTAGCATTTTTTTTCTTTTTCTTTCTCTTGTCTATTCCAGTCCCATGTTGAACTCGATGGGCCGTTTTGGTTCGTTGTAGAAATATGATGTGTATGTAGTACCAAACTTTAGGTGGGTTTTACATAAATGTCATACCATACATTAAATACGAACACTAATTCCAACGATGTTAAATTAATATCATTGTAAAAATTAAAATAACAGCTTCAATTTCAAATAGTATATAACTCAAAACTTCAACATTAAAATTATGGCTTAAAATAATATTCCATCTATATAAAAATCCTTTAATATAAATTTGATTTAAAATTCAATATAATATATAAACAAATTTTAATACTCGAATTTAAATGGCCGAAAAATCTGGGACGTTTCAGCTATACTGTTTGAAATGCTCTTGATTGTATCCCATATACACACACATATACATGTGTATGTGTTGAGTTGATGGTTAATTTCTAACTCAATTTTTTCATAACAGCTAAAAACGTGCATTCTATCTCTTAAAAAATATGAAATATACAGTTCGAAAAGAGCTTAGCATTTTTGCATGATTGCTACAAGTTATGCTAATTCTTTTTATATTACTAAACAATTTGTAACCTAAATCACTATAGACTATGTGTGGACATGTCCTATATCAAAACCCTTAATATTAGGAAATTGTGAACATTTACTTCAGATTTCTAGCCTATAGTATAAATGGAAAAATCAGATCCCTAATATAATACTATACAAATTGAGAATGTACCCCTTATATATGATTACCAATTGATATTTTAACTCCTTTGTCTTTATCTTTGAAATGCAATGACTTCTTTCCATAAAACTGGATTTAAAAATAACTTCCACTATTAAATCATGTAAGCAAAGTAATGATATGTGTAACGACCTATATTTTTATTGTATAATAATTAATTAATTTAATTATTTAAATAGTGATTTAGAGATTTAAATGGTTGTTTAATTAAATAATATTGAATATTTAATTAATGTAAATAATAGAATAATATATTTAATTCTGAAATAATTAGAAATAGCTTAAATGGCAATAATGTGTGGATTGGATTATTTATAAAATTTAATTTAGTTTAGAATTGAATTATAATAATGAATTTATTTAATCAATGATGGTTGAACGTATTAATTATTATATAATTATAATTGAGCCCATAATTCGCGGTAGTTCGTAATATTGAGTTCTGGACTTCAGCTGAATATACGGAATCCGTTTGAAGTCAGATTTATGTGAAACAAGAAACCTTTGAATCCGTTGAACAATAATTTTCAAATACAAGAGAATAATTGCGATTTCGTCGTATAGATTGTGAGATATATTCAAATCAAATTTTCAAATACTCGCTACGGATGTAATCTATAACAATTAATTATATAATAAAAGGATTTTTATTTTATACATTGAATGTCGATTAACCTGGATTTGAAATATGGAGTTATAAATCCAAATATGTATATTCTGGAGCTATATGATATTCTATGTGAATATATACGATAATATAAATTTAATAATATTAAGTTATATTTTTTTAAATATATTAATATTTAAATGGGTTTATTTAGAGCTTTAAAAATAGCCATTTTTGTAAATGATCTCTGTTTTTGATGAAACTAATTTTGTTGCATTTAGAATATTAAATTATTGTTAGATTCCAATTTTCGTGATTTTGGGAGTCAGTATGTGGCCGTACGGGATTTTAATGTGAAAAATAATCAATAATTTGATTTTAAAAATACGCTGTATGAGCAAACGGAGTCGGAATTCAACGTAACAAGTTTTTTTGGGCCCGTAATGTCATACTGTAGCTGCACCCACATTTTCACGATTTTTGGATATCGTAGTGATCATGCGGATTTTTAGAAGACAAATGCAAGCAACGATACAATAAAAACAATTATAATAATAAATAAATAAATAATATTTTTTTCTTTAAATACCAACAACCATCCTAACCTAATCTTAGATTCCCCGTAGTCAACAGAGCAACATTTTCAAGCCGCCAGTTTTTCCATTCTTAAAACAAAATCGTGACAGTGAAAAATTCAATGAAATAGAAATAAAATTCCATAAATCATGATATACACATATGTGAATTCGTGTATGGTTCCTCTTCATCCTGGTATAGGTTTCACCCAGTTCAACGCAAATTTTGCAATGCTCGACAAATGACAGTAAACAAGGGTTCGAGAAATCAACAAATGTAAACACTTGCGCTTGATTTTTTAATCAGTATTGGAGTGAGGAGATGAAATGGGGCTTAGGTGCAAATTTCTAGGGAAAACGAGGAGATTTGTTGTCTATATTTTTATGAGATGCAGCGTGTAAACTATATGCGACGGGTTCAGAATAAGATGATGCGAGTGGTACTTGGATGGGCGGATTGGAAGGAGAAAGAGAAGAGAAGTTCATCAGTGGAGTTCTTGTTAAGTTTGGCAACTCATGGAGGGAGAACAGTGAGGTAGGAGATGCGTTAATGGCCGTAGATGCATACGGGTTTTCCTGGAGCGTAGCATTTCGGGAAGAAAAGGATCTAAAGCGGGTCTGGGTATTTATAAAGGGTATGGGCTTTATTTCAATAGTGAGGCCCAAATAACAAAGTTTATTTAAATTAAAACTATTTAAAATACATATACAAATTTGTAGATGTCATATCTTGGCCATCTGATGTCAGAATTTCGAACGTCGGATCCGTTGGGATTGTATGGATGATGGCTACACAATGGAATTGATTGGGAGTGAATTGGAGCTCGTTACAATTTATAGCGAAACAAATGGCCTGATCTGAATAAACGACAATTATCGTTATTTAACGATAAACCCAATGTGAGTAAAAACTCACTAACTCTGCTAGTTTATATTTTATAAATATAATCTAATATTGATAAATGATGATTGATTGCTGTGTGATGATTGTTTGGTTGAATTTCTGATTTATTGGTTGAAATTATAGATCTAGTTATATATATATATTCGTTAATCAAATATTGATTCTGTTTATCAGAATATTTCATATTGAAATGAAGATGATGTTATTTATATTATTTAACATCTACGGATGCAGGGAAATAGGTTGGAAGGATCCAACTGGATTCCTTAATATTTATATTATTGTTTTTTTTCATATATTGTGATATATGATGTGATATATAATCTGTTGTTGATTATGTGTGTTTGGATGATATTGATCATGGTTATTTGGTATTTTGAATACCATAAGAAATACTGGAATGTAAAAAGGAAAATATCAAAGTGTATATTGAAATAAAAATATTTATATTAAATCATAGGATTTTATAAAAAAAGAATTTGTGAAGTGTATATTGAATATTAGAATTTTATAAAATCAAATGGATTTTATAAAAGGAGATATTTGAAAATTAAATTAGAAACTTCTGTATAAAGTTAACAATAGTTATATGGAAGTTTAAAAGACCGATTTTGGTTAAAATACTTAATGGAAATAATAAGAAGTAAATAAAGAACTTTGTGGAATAAATAGAATTATGAGAAGATTGTTTAAAGTGGATATTAAATAGAAATCTGTTTTAACAGATAAATTGAGAAGATTAATTTATAAATAATGTTTTATAAATTAAGTAAACTATTTATCGTTGGATAAATTGGATATATAAGTCTGAAATTATATGAAGAAGTAGAAATCGGTTTTAACATCGATATTTTTATGGAATGTAAACATAGCATTATAAAGGGAGTTATAAATGAGGTTGTAGGTGACTGGAATTGAAAATTAGATTCTTTATGAATAATTCTATAAATAGAATTCGGAAATGGGATATTATATTTGAATGAAAAATCAAAATGGTTGACTATATAAAAGAAACTTTATTCACATTCGATGTGAATAATGGATTAAAATAATTATTTTATAAATTAAAAGATTTAAAAGGAAAATTTGGTTTTGAAATAGGAATTCAAATGGTAATTTGAATGAGATAGGAAATATGGTTAAAAATAAAATAAGTAATTTGAATAAAGTTAATCGAATATTAGTTATTCGAATAGAGTTAATGAATATTAGTTATTCAAATAGAGAGTATCGAATATTAGTTATTCGAATAGAGTTAAATCGAATATTAGTTATTTGAATAGAATTAAATCGAATATTAGTTATTCGAATTGAGTTAAATCGAATGTTAGTTATTCAAATAGAGTTAATTGAATATTAATTATTCGAATATAGTTAAACCGAATATTAGTTATTCGAATAGAGTTAAATTCGAACATTAGTTATTTGAATAGAGTTAAATTTGAATATTAGTTATTTGAATAGAGTTAATCGAATATTAGTTATTTGAATAGAGTAAATCGAATATTAGCTATTCGAATAGAGTAAATCGCATATCGCATATCGTTTATTCGAAAGTTATCAAATAGAGATAATTCGAGAGATAATTATACATTGGGATTCGACAATATCAAATGTAAGAAGTACTATTCACTTTCCGGTTTTTAAATCAATATTTATTTATTTAATAAATCATTTATTTATTTATTTAAATTATGGTATAAAAGTTTTATTAAAAGTTAGATATTCCGGAAGTAGGAATTATAAAGTTGTCGTTATAACAAATGTTTTTCATAAAAGAATTGAATTCGTAAACTGAATATGAGAGTTGCGTAAGCAATAATTTGATAAGAAGGTTTAAATGGAGTTAAAGAAATTAGAAACTGATTGGAGATTAGTTAAGTTGAATGGTTTTTGGGATAACGATCTGATGTTGGTTTCGGCCTTCGGGGTTGATATTTAGGGAATTGTTCTCTTATTGGTTTACAGTTAGAGACTAATAGATGTGAGAGGATAGTGATGCATGGATAAGAGATGGAAATGTTTTCCAATGATTAATAATTCATATTTTCTAAATTTAGAAAATAAGAATATATGTATATATGGAAACGGGAAATGGGGAAATGAATAAATTAGTGATAAATTAATTTAAAGGGAAAAATGATGATTGATGATTAATCGATACAATCTCCATTTGGAGATAAGATCATTGTGTGTATGGATGTTTCCCTTTGATAGTTAAATAATCAACTATCAAAGTTTTGACCATTTTTCCGCCGTCAATACGGAGAGACCGGGATCAGATATATTATCTGAAAACCACTCCGTATGGGCATTAGTGTTGAGAATCAAATATGATGAAGATGATTGAAGACGAAGTTTATGCAAAGGCTGTTCTGGAAAATCCTAGGTAGAAATTGCCTAAGATGGATTTACAGAATAGTGCCTTCGGTTTGTCCAGTCCTAGGACAACCTGTATGGAAGAATGTCTGATAGAGTATATTTCATAAATCGCGTAAGTTGATCTCTTCAAACGTGTTTACATTTGGTGGTGGAGGAATTCGTTTCTCTTAACTATGTACCAGTGGATATTTTTAGGGAAATTTATTTGTGATTTGGCGGGTATGACGATGTGACATTCAAAGTAAATAAATGTGTGATCTGCATGTAATGGCTCTAGCCTCACAACTGAGAAATGATATAAAATCGGGTAGGTCGCAAGGCTAAGTGGGTAGCTCCGGATTAGGGTGTATTGTCACCTGATCTGAGAAATTTCATTTATTTCTTTAACCTGTTTCGATGTTGTCCCTTTCGGGAAACGGTTATTGATCCCAACCGTTGGTGATAATACATTCGGTACACTCACTAGTACAAAACTTGTCTTTTGTGTCTCTTCATTTGCATCTGGTGAATTAACAGTAGATGCAAATAGTATAATTTGCATCTATTCCTAACTGAAAACGGACGCAAAAGAAAGAAGAGAAAATATTACCCCATCATTTGCATCTGCTATTGTCTACGAACCGATGCTATAGGGTGAGGGTGAAAATTTGATATAGATATTCGCATCCGTTCATTGCATGATTAGATGCAAATAAGTGGTGTTCTTGCATGTGTTATATTAAAAAAGACGCAAAGTCTCACAGATAAAATTTTGGAGCTCAAGGAAATTACGCGCCTGGATCTCACATCTTCAAAATGATTTCTTGTGTCAACTATATTAAAAACAGACGCAAAGTCTCACAAGTAAAATTTTAGAGGGAATGAAAATCATGCGCCTGTATTTTAATCATATTTTGTCAACTCGAGCGCTTCTCTGAAACAGGGAAAAATTTAAACCTTAAATTCAATTTCAGCTTCATGGTCAATTCATACGTTTGCTGAATTTAGGTAATTTGGAGTGACCGATTTATTCCCTTGAAGTTGTTGTTGTTTTTTCTCTAAATCACTTGTCAAAAACCTAATTTCCTGCCAAACGAAGTTTGATTCCTCTCCATATCATTCTTATAGTTTGAATTCATATATTTTTTTAACCATTGAGCTACGGTGGTAGTGTTTTTTAATCAAATTGTAGTTCAAGGGGTAATATGTAACCGATTGCTTCATTAGGTAGGCAATTCTCCATATTATGATTTACTTAGATTGGTTTTTCATCTTATTATAATTTCTTCTCTACCTTTGACTGAATTTAATTTCATTCAGTAGTCAGATCGGATTAGTTCTATTATTGTGTTGTTTATTCATATTACGTTGCTAAATGCATCATACTGCACATTTAAGTTGCAACATTGTTCACACTGCTGTAAAAGCTCTATGTTGAAGTTTTTCAATATTAGTGTAAATTGATTACGGTGACATGTACTTGGATTGTTATGTTTGGTTGCTACAGTCATTGCTATGTTCGAGTAATATGACTTGGACGGTTGTGTTGAGGCTGGATATTTTAGAAATTATGTATTAGCTATAGAAAAATACACTTTGTAAATGTTAAGGATAAATGAATGCACTATGTAAAGAAATCCAATACAGTCCTTTACCAGGTTTCTATTTTAAATGGTTTATCTTTTTAAAAGAGAAAGCCAAAGTTTGAGAATGGTAATGCTGGCATGTTTGGTATGAAGACAGTGATTGGTCACTTTCGCTGCATGAGTAGACATCAAAAATACAATCATTTCGAACGCTTGTTGGTGCTTAATTTGGAATAAATTATGACTTATATTCGGAATGCACTTTTGGTACATAATTTTTTCTATAACATTTATAACTTTTAGTTTAAAATATTTGTTTCGAAACTTCCAATTATAAGTTAGTTACACTAAAGTAAGTATCCTATAGTAAACGGCTGGATGGAGCTTCACACTTCAAATGTTGTTACTATAACAGCAGAATAATGGGAAAATACAATACAACATTTGCCAATGGAAATATCAAGTTTAGAAAGATCACTTTAATATCTGCAAAATATTATTTATAAAATAATAATTATCTTTGACATTGACCAAGACAAAAGTAATATTATTTTAGTATAAGTATTATAAATATTTGTAATAAAGTAAATTTTACCCGGCATTTCGATGATGATATTTGTTTTCAGAATAGAAATGATGTGTTAGCTATAGAAAAATACATAAGCATCTAAAATATTTAGCAATTAATTTTGGAATTAGAAACTAAACTTTATCTTTATTATTTGTGAGAGCATTAGAAATAATGTACTAGCTATAAAAAAATACAGTCACTGCTATGTTCGAGTAATAGAAATGATGTATTAGCTATAGAAAAATATATAAGCATAATGACAGTATGAAGAGGATTATTCTGTTTATGAGGGAAAGAAAGTTGTACATTGATACCTTTGTTATTTAAAATGATTATCTAATTATTTGTAGTTTTGGTTGCTTTTTAGTGCATGAGACCAACTTAACTAGAAGCTAGCTTAAAAGCTGCGGTTTGGGCACATATTATAATGGTTGCTACAGATTGTATATCAACATATTTTCTTCCAACGTTTGTGATTTTGGTAGCTTTTACATGCTTGGTTGTGTTATATACATACATACATACATATATATATATATATAATGCATACGTTGGCAGCTTTTCCAACATTTGGGATTTTCTTCAGGTTCAACTTTTACTATAAATTTGTAACACATTAAATGCATACTTATTATAAATATATACCAAGTTCTTACAAACATACTAAGAGGAAATACAATGGATAGGAAGCTGGCTGAAAATATGTGTCACAGCAAGACCAGTTATGTGGATTGCTTGTGGAGCAACAATATTTATTAAGCACAGTGCTTCATAGCAAGACCGGTTATGTGGACTGATTAATACTTGCATGACTAGGTTTAATTAACCTATCATCTTCTATTTATTATCACTGGCTTAGTATGTTTATCGTCTTTTTAGGTGACTATGGTAGGCTTGGAAGGCATATGGTAGGATTTAATGGTTGCCTGTTTGTATGTGGTTTTTTAAGTTTCTTGGGCAAGTTGTCGTGTGGAATGGCTTAATGTGTACTAGAAACATGTCAAGTTATTATATGCTGAAAAGCTTTGTCTCTTGGTCATATGAATGGATGTAATAGAAGGCTACAATTAGCCCACTGATTCATATTCCAATCAGTTTAGGCATTCAGTAGAAGAACTGGGTACCAATTCGGTTCAAACATTCAAAATGTTTTGATATTAAAATGGAACATTTACTAAACTAGTTATATATGGTATTACTGGTAAAACATGTTTATTTATGTTTCAGCTCTTTGGTCGTCTACAGTGGCTTGTTGTGGAAGGTTGTTCTCACTGCTATGTCGATAAGGTTCAGTTTTATGTACATTTTATATGACCACGCTAAGCTAAAAAACCATTTTCTTTGGAGTTCAATTCTACAAAATCTTCTGTGTTTTATACTTCAGATCAGAGAAAAACCGGAGAACGAGAGGTTCAAAATTAGAATGTCATATGTAGTACGCTCGGTGATAATTGTCAGTAGAGGTATCTTAGATCTATGTTTGAAGAATTTATCGCATCATTGGATTCAAATTGTAATTTGCAATTTTTTAATCATGCAATGGAATACAAAGAAAATACATTTCAAAATATGTGTAGGTCTAGCATTTAATGTATGTTCTCTCCCGATGTATTTATAAATATATTAATGTGGTCACTTGTGGGCCGATGCTTAGTTGCACAAGTACGTAATGTGTGATCATAAGTTAGGTGAGTGTATCAAATACTTGTTCAATTATTATTTTTAGTTTAAAATGCATTAAAATGCCATTGTAGGTTGTTGCCTAGCAGCAGCACCCTCACATGTCCGCTTAAAGATGAGGCCACTGGCCAAGCCAACTCTTTGGTTGCTTGATAAATGTCAATGTTGTTCCCAAGGTGATGTGCTCTCTGTTGTTTCTTAGGTAATCATAAAAAAAACCAAATCTTTATTGTTGATCAGTCAAGAACTGGTGGACTTCAGTGAATATAAAAGAGCATTGTTATTCTATTCATAAATACCAAAAATTTCCCCGTTTTCAGATGTGGCTATTAGAAGTGTATGTATTTCTTATTATAGTAGATGGAAAAATGCCTACTGATGTTAGTATTGCACATACTTTGTGTTGCCTTTTGGAATCTTCTTTGTTAGTTTAAAAATCAAATAGCATTACAATAGTGAATCATGCATGTTTGTATCATTGTTTCAAATTGGGTGATTTTTAAGTGTTTTTTATGGAGAAAATAGTAATATTCATGTAAAAATTATTAAGTTTTACAGTTCTATAAGCATTAGATGCCTTTTAAATTGGGAAATTTATGTGCCTAGAGGAAATTGGCACTCTTGCTTGGGTTATCTAATTCGGATTTGTTGATTTACATATCTAGTTTGGATTGGCTGATTTACCTATCCAGTTCAGATTACCTGATTTACTTATCCAGTTCGGATTTGCTAGATGTAAATGATTCTACTTGTTTTAACATGACAACAGTTTGGTGCTGGATTCAACACGTGTTTTAGCAGGTGGACCAGGTGCATCAGAAATAGAAGAAAAGCATAGTGAAGTAATTCCATTTTTGTGCTTCGTGTTTTTGGCAAATCAAGGAGCTGGATAATTTCTTGAAGAAGAAACGATTTTAGTTTGTGTAAGCCTGATTTTTTTATCTGACAAGAAAAGTCTTTGTGCATCAGAAAGCTCAGGTTGGATATCTTTTGGATTATTTTCCTGTCATATGTTCAGTTTTGTTTTTTATCGAGTCACGTTAGTTAAGCATTCAGCACTATTCTTGTGGGCACCGAATTGAGATATATCGCTCAGGTAACATGTATCGTTACTTACTATTTAAACTACCTTGCGCCAGGATGACAGTTGAATTTTATGAAATTATTGAAAAAGAAATTTTATTACAATCAGAATGTTGTAATAATGAGTTGAATGCTTGTTACATAGCTTGGGATATGATATATATACAAAATAGATATTTGGGCTTGGCCCATAATGACAGAAGAAAGCAAAAAGAGAAAAAGGCTAAGGCCTTATATCAGAAGCGGGGAGCTATTTCATGTAATACCCGTATTGAGTATTTCATTTACTTTAACTCCCCCCTGAAACCTAACCCAAATTAGGTTTCTCAAAAGAAAATGGCGGCGCCTCTTCGATCGGTGACAGAATCTTCTAGTCAGGCCTCCACGACAGATGGATTTGATGTCGCTTGAGCTCTTGAGCTTGAATGACTTCGAATTCATTGAGAGAGGTTAAATTGAAGGTTTAAAACAGAATCGATTAAGATCTGTTATGAAACCCTAGCTGAACTTTACATGTCCAACACCGATTGAAGTGACCTTGAAGATTAATCTGGAATATAAATGATCCTGCTTGACCTTGACTTTGGATCTGAAGAATCAACGTTGAGCTCTTCTTTTAATCTGCGGAAGTTTGGTCCTGATAGGGGTTTTGTAAGTATGTCTGCCTTTTGATGAAACGATGGTATATACCCTACTCTCAATTTTCCTTGTATAACCTGCTCTCTGATAAAATACATGTCGAGTTCTATGTGTTTTGTTTTAGAGTGAAGTACAAGATTTGAAGTTAGTGAGATTGCACTAACGTTATCACACCATATCACTGGTTTCTTGCTTAATTTGATTTTAAGTTCTTCCGGTATGGATTTGATCCATAAAACTTCAGCTGCAGCACTAGCAACACATCTGAATTCTGCTTCTGTGCTAGACCTAGAGACTGTACTTTGTTTTCTTGCACTCCATGATACAGGATTTTTTCCTAGGTATATACAATAACCTGATGTTGATTTTCTATCATCCAAATCTGTTCCCCAATCAGCATATGCATTGATATTTAGAGTATTGCAAGCTTTAAATATAAGTCCATGATCAATTGTTCCTTTTAGATACCTTAAAATTCTTTTAACAGCCTTCCAATGTGTATCTAAAGGATTCTGCATATATTGACATGCTTTGTTCACACTATAAGATATGTCTGGCCTTGTTATAGTAACATACTGCAGTGCACCAATAATACTTCTGTAAAACCTTGCATCTTGAATTGCCTCACCCTTATGTTTTGAAAGCTGATTACTTCTGATCATTGGAGTTGAGAGTGAATTGGCTTTGTCCATTTTAGCTTTCTGAAGTATTTCAGAAATATACTTCCTCTGACTAAGATGAATTTCTGACTGACTTGTTTTCTTAACTTCCATGCCAAGAAAATAATTTAAAATTCTAAATCTTTGATTGAGAATTCTGCATTTAATCTTTCTATAATGAACTCAATTTCTAAACTGCTACTACCTGTAACAATAAGGTCATCAACATAAATAAGAATATAAGTAGTATCATTGTCAGTAAATTTTGTTAATATTGAGTTATCATATTTTGTAGGCTTGTAGTTATAGTTGACAAGTGTTGATTTTAACTTGTCAAACCAAACTCTAGGTGCCTGTTTCAGCCCATAAATTGCTTTGTTGAGTTTGCACACCAATTTTGTGTTACTCTTATCATAGAACCCTTTAGGTTGTTGCATGAACACTTCTTCCTGCAAATCACCATTAAGAAATGCATTATTAACATCCAATTGTCTAATGTTCCAATTTCTACTCAAGGCAATGGTTAAAATTATTCTAATAGATGAAGGTTTCACAACAGGTGAAAATGTCTCAGAAAAATCAAATCCATACTGTTGTGAATATCCTTTTGCAACTAACCTTGCCTTGTACTTAGAAATTGAACCATCAGAATTTCTTTTTAATTTGTAAATCCATTTACACCCAATTATATTTTTATTATCTGGTTTTTCAACCAATGACCAGGTTCCTTTCTTAATTAAAGCATCATATTCTTCTTGCATAGCTTGTTTCCAATTTTCAGATTGAGATGCTTCATAGAAATTAACTGGTTCATCCTGCATAACAACAGTATTAATATTTTTGGGATTAAAAATACCACATTTAGCTCTTGTCAACATAGCATGATTGTTTGCATTATCACCAACTGTTGTGCCTTGATTTACATTTTCTGATGAATTTGCAACAGGTGTTTGATCACCTCTTGTATCACTAGTAGCTTGACCTGAATGACTCTGAATATCAACACTGTCATCAACACTTTGCTCTTAACCTGGCCTTCTAATAGGCACTGTGAGTTGAGGGCTAGTGATGGTGTCTTTCATGATTTGTTGAGGTGGCACCACCACTTGTATTTCTTCAGGAATATCAGGTATAACAATTCTTGGATTTACTACTTTTTCAGTAGTTTTTATTTTTTCAGTACTGAAAGGAAATACCTTTTCATTGAATTTTACATGCCTGGATATATATATTATGCCAGTACTGTTTAAGCATCTATACCCCTTTTGATTATTACAATATCCAAGAAAAGTACATGGAGTTGACCTGAAGCTCAACTTGTGAGTATTATATGGTCTTAAACAAGGGAAACATTGACATCCAAATACTTTTAAATGTTCATAGTCTGGTTTGACTTTAAATAAAACTTATTGTGGACTTTTTAAATTTAAAACCTTAGTTGGTAATAAATTTATCAAGTGAACAGCAGTATAGAATGCTTTAGGCCAAAATTTTAGGGGCATTGAAGCTTGAGCAAGTAAAGTCAATCCAGTTTCAACTATATGCCTGTGTTTCCTTTCAACTAGACCATTTTGTTCTGAGGTATATGGACAAGTAGTTCTATGGTTAATTCCCTTTTTTTCAAAATAAGGTTTTAATGGTAAAAATTCTCTTCCACCATCAGTTTGTATAATACTCACATGTTGACCAATCATATTTTCAACCTTATTAATAAACTGAATAACAATATTACAAGCCTCAGATTTTGATTTTAACATATAAATCCAGGTGAATCTAGAATATGCATCAATGAAAGATATGTAATACTTATACCCATAGTCAGAACTGATAGATGCTGGACCCCATAAATCAGTGGCAACAAGTTCAAGTGGTCTAGAATAAGTTGTGTGTGAGTCTGGAAATGCAAGTTTATGACTCTTTCCCATTTGACAAGATGAACATACATATGAATCTGGAATTTTATCAACATAAATATTATTATTGATCAATACTTCTTTTATAATTTTTCTACTTGGATGTCCTAACTTGCAATGCCACAGATCAGATTTACTAGAAAACTCAGAATCATTAACATATGTCAACATGCAGTTTTCCTTATTACAGACTGAATTTTTATGATTCAAATCAAATCTGTACACTCCATTACATTTATTACCCTGCAAAATGATTTCATGAGTTAGTATATCTTTGACAATGCAAGTGTTTGGATAAAATTCAAAATAAACATTATTATCTTTAGCAAATTGGGAAACACTCATTAAGTTCTTCTTAATAGAAGGGACCCTTAGAAGATTTTTTAGAATTAATTCCTTAGGTCCATATAAACTTGCATTTCCAGTGTGTGATATATATGCAATTTTACCATTACCTATAGATAAGTTTTGCATACCTTTGTATTCCTTGTTACCCAAATTTAAATTGGCCAGATTGTTTGTGACATGATTTGTAGCCCCTGAGTCTGGATACCAGCAATCATCATTAGCATCATCTGTTGAGATTGAATCTGTGTTTGATATTTCTGGTTGACTTTTGCCTCCATCTTTTTGCACATTGACCAGATTTACACTACTGCTGTTGCCTTGTTGAGAGGGGTTGTAATTAGAATTATATCTGAAATAGCATTTATCAGCAGTGTGGCCAAATTTTCCACAAATTTGACATTTAACTTTATTTGTGTTATTGCCACTTCTACCACCTCTTCTGCCTCCTCTATTTGTAGATCCACCCCTTTGATTATTGTTAAATTGACCTCTTGAACCTTGACTTCTTTCTTGTTGTTTCCCTTTGTTATAAGTATAGTTCACAGCCATGTCAGGATTTAAAATTTTGTTGTGTTCTATCCTTCCTTCATGTGAAAGAAGAGTAGAATACACAAACTGTAAAGAGGGAGTAGGATCCATAGTTGATATGATTGCAACAACAGCTTCATATTCATGATCTAGTCCACTGATTATATACAATACATGTTCTGAATCTGAGACTTTATGACCTGCAGAAGCCAACTGATCACACAGATTCTTGACATTAAGTAAGTACTCATTCATACTCATTTCATTCTTTCTGATAGTTTGCAACTGTCTTCTATAATGCATTGTTCTAGAGAAGATTGAGAGGTAAATTTTCTCTCAATTGTTGACTATACTTCTTGGGTTGTTTTACATCCAATTAATTGAGCTAGAATATTAGAACTTATGGATAACATTATCCAAGCACATACAAGACTATCTTGTCTTTGATGAATTGTATATTCTGGATTTGGTACAAGTTGATTATCTTTATCTCGAATAAACTTTTGTGGAATCATCTTTGTACCAAGTATGTAATCTTCTAATCCATAACCTCTAACTGCAGTCTCTATTTGCAGTTTCCAAAGCAAGAAGTTCGTTTCATCAAGCTGAACAGAAACAATCTGACTTTGTGGTTTAATAATGGTCTTCATCAGATCATTAATTGGATCATTGGATGAGGGACCAGTTGAACTTCTGTTAACATATCCAACTGGTGTTAAATCTCCTTCACCTGTCATGCTGATCAAAATACAAAGACCCTAATATTTGAAGAGAGAATTTTAAGGCAGAAATCCTTGAATTGAGACTCAGAAAAAATTTCAGGTGAAAAAATGATGTTATCAAGAAACTCAGATGATGAATTCCTAACAGAATAGAGGTAAAAGAATATGATGAGTTTCTCTTGACTGCACTACTCTTCAACTGTTGTTTTCTTGAATTTCTTGATCGGTTTTCTGATTTGATTTTGAATTTTGCTCTTCAATACAAGCTGTTTTCTTGTAAACTGCTGCAGCCAGAGTGATGTTCTAGCCGTGGCACAGTTTATCAGAGACGGCAGCCACTTTCAGATGAAAAGATCTTCGATCTTGGATGAAAGGAGTCCAAGTGATGAAGCTTTTCTGATGGACAACTCAATCTGATCAATCTTGAAACAGTTTGATCAGAATTTTCAGGATCAAATGCTGTTAAGCAAATCTTGGCTCTGATACCAAGTTGAATTTTATGAAATTATTAAAAAAGAAATTTTATTACAATCAGAATGTTGTAATAATGAGTTGAATGCTTGTTACGTAGCTTGGGATATGATATATATACAAAACAGATATTTGGGCTTGGCCCATAACGACAGAAGAAAGCAAAAAGAGAAAAAGGCTAAGGCCTTATATCAGAAGTGGGGAGCTATTTCTTGTAATACCCGTATTGAGTATTTCATTTACTTTAACTATGACAAAGCATTACTGCAAGAAGAACAAGAGGCTGAAATGATGATTGTTGAGGCCTACGTAGCTTGCCTGCATTTCTGTCAGCCAAAAGGTTTTTTTGGTTTGGCTTGTCATTAAACTTGTACCTGTAAGAAAATCAGCATGCCTCAGCTAGATTTGGGTTGGAAAATCTGCGCTTCCTCCAGTTCAGTTAATTTCGAACCTGTTCTCAATCGTAAATTAAGTCGGAATTTAAGCGATTTCAACTTCAACTATAGTAAAGAAAATAAAAAATAAAATAAAATACCATGAATAATGTTGCGAACTGCCTTCTTCAACCTCTGGTCCAAGCCGTAGATGTAGCAAACTCTTGTCTGGCGTCATTGTGACAGAGCAGTTGAAATATTTTTCGATTGGTAATTTATATTTTATCATTTGTATGATAAGGATAGTTTTTGCAAGTATGTGATCCTATTTCATGATAAGTAATGTGTTAAATCCAAATATAGGTATATACAAAATTGTACAACTCTACCCAATAATTTGGTACATAATAAAAAGATTTCATGGTTTGTCAGAATCATATAATAATGGTTCAATTCTACGAGAATCCTTTGCAAAGCTAGGATTGATAAATAGCGTAACCAATAAAGAGTGTCCATCCATCATTTCTCTTTTTTCTTATAGTCTAAACACACAAATAGTTTCAACTTCTTTGTTATATTTAATCTAGAAACATGTTTCTCCAACAAGATGGATAATATTGGAACAATGAAGCATCATGTTATTGAAATCAGACCACATTTACTCTCTCAAGTTAATTTTATAGATAGAAATTCATTTCAAATAGTTATAAAACAAGTCAAAATGCAGTTTTCCATCGGTCCATGTTCTTGGTTCAACACGTTAAATGCAGCTAAAAATTAATGAGATTGGCACTAAGTTATTGTCATTATTTCTGCTATTCCTTTTATGGTATTCTACACTAGGAATATAAGCATAACAGAGGTATCACAAAAAATTAGGAAAAACGTTTCTTATTTTCCGTTGTCACAACATGGTTCTTTGGGAGAGCCTTCACATTCACCAACAGCTTGAGCATTACTTGATTCTGCACCATAAATATATGGTTACGCATTTAGTATATCAATGTTGGTGCACGTTAGAGCAGAGTTTGTCTTTCCTGAATATGTTATCGAATGTGTCTCTGCATAGAGTTTGTTACTGGTAGGTCAAGTCGTTGTTCATTATGTGAAACAATAAACTGGTTTCATCTCTATCGTTTTCACTACTGTTGTTCCACCTGATTTTGCATTGGATTCTCTTACAGCTTTGCACCTTTATCTGATACTCCTTTACACGCTGCCCTTAGTTCATTTCACGTTGTTGTATTGTGCCAGTTCTCTGTAGTTTTGGCGTGTTTTTCCTAGCTGCATATTGTCTAAAGCAGTGATTATACTTTGGTTATTTGCATTTCCATTTAGATAGTTACTGATAGGATATATATATATATGTATATATATAGATATAGATATATATAACGTTACACATATGATATATTCTGGGATTTTATGGTGTAAGTAGCGATTTTGATTCATATATTTCTCCAGGTATACATTCTCACATGTGCATTCACCTAACTTATTCTTCTTGTGTATATTCTTTCCTCCATGTAAAGACCAAGTTATATATAATTATGATGGTCTTGGATTTTATGTTGGCATTTTGTCTAAATCTGAAATTCCTCAAACTGAATTTGATATCTTTTGGTTGTCCATAAACATCTCGTGCTTGGTTATGTATATTTATGCAATTGTCAATGGTAATAGTTACAAACTGTATCGTGCCACATGCATTCTGAATAATTGACAAGGTCATGTAGTCCATCCATTGTAAATCTTCTCCACTAAGATATTTTTTGCGTTTTAGTTGCATGTTTTCATCTTGTTCACATCATAGTTTCTTGTTAAACGTGAACTAATTCATATTTTTTTATCTATAATTATCTCGTCCTTTTGTACCCTTAGTTGCTGGAGATCCATTGGGCAGTTACTGAGGTGATATATTGCCAGTGTTATGAGTACAGGAACAGAGTCTTCTTCAGGTATCATTAAATCAATTATATTGTCGGCAATTAGATCATCACTTAGTTGATTACTTCAAACGCTGAACAATACATTGATAAGGTCAACTAGCGCACACATGCGCTTGTTCCTTCTTTTTTCTTGAATGACATTGTTGACAAGCTTCATCAGTTTCTTTTTTGCCAAACTTTCTGAACAAGGGCACCGTATGTAAATCAGGGTGATACAAATGGTCGTGGTTCAAATATAAGTTAAGCTTTACCCGTAGTGATCTATAGAATTTACTTCCAGGCATCTTGATGGGTATGGACATGATGCCTGAAATGAATTATTGAACTTGATGCTTCATGAACTGCGTTTCTCCCCCACGTTCTAAACCCATCAAACATCTCACAAGTATTTGAAACACCATCTCAAAATCAATGAAACAAGCACTTAATATCTACCTTTCCCTGTTCCTGATCCAAATAGTGTATCACAACTATTACTTGCTGAATCAATCTCTCTATTGCAGAATGACTAGGAAGATTTACATGTGCTGACATCAAATCATATAAAAAGAGAAATTTTGGACTTGTGCATAGAAAATGGAAAATACATAATTAAAAAGCCTAGAAATTAACAATGATATAATATTCAAAGAAGAAATGATTTTATGATTATAGGAAAGCCCTAGTAGGAAGATTCACCTTATCTTTGTTATAGATGAGTAATTGTTAAACCTATATTCCAGAATAAATTACCAAGAATTGCTTGATTTAGACAATCTGCAACACTCTGTTGATAGTTTGAGGTAAGTAAATGGAATATTGGAGATTTTTCAGGTTCCTCATAAGCAAGAAGCGCCATTAAGTCCTGACATAAAAATATCAAAGGTACACGTGATTTCATTGGAAATACCAAGCATTTGATATGATTTAATTTAATTTTAAAAATCCCTGCTTCTGATGATTCTGCTGGTATATAAACCTATTATTGATTGTTATTTTTCTTCAGATATATTTTCATGGATGCCTAAACAAAAGAAACCTTTTTGTTTCCTTTGTGTTTCTATATTTTTAGAAAAAAACTAAAGTTAGCATAGAATAATGTATTGTCCACACAGAGTACTGATTTTTTGCAACCATGCTTTATATGGCATGTTAGAATTTTTGCTGGCAACAAGTACCATTAGGCATATATGACACTATGAAAAATACTAAGCACTGATTCTTGGAGGATAACTACAAAAATTAAAAATCACACCTCTAGTTTTTTTATATATTGGGTAGTCTTTCAGAATGGAACCAGTTTAACTCGAGCAAATTCCAAAGCTTTTATGGTGCAATTAAAAAATAAATCATTTAGCGGAAGGGAAATAGTGATTGATGATCAATTTGAAAACTGACCATCTGAAATGACATTAATCAAAAATTTCTCTTTAGTACTGCTATAATTTATAGCAAGTTCTAGTCATGTTTGCATTCACTCTGGGTCATGAATGTATGAAAGTTACTCTCAATTTCTTGTGTCTACTTTTTCATGCTATTATGCCTTGGGGTGCAGACTCAAAATCTCTAACCAAATCATTTATAAGGTCTTCTACTGCATGTGCATGTGTGTTCATAAGGTCCAACGGGTGACCTCTCACACTTGAATATTCAAGGCCATGGGGTTCTGGGTGCAAAAGCCGTAGGTGCTTCTCGATAGACTGATTCCACTAAGCTGATAATTCAGTTTTACAAACTGAAGTAAATGGTCAGGTGCACTTGAGGTATGCTTAAAGCTACTAATTATCTTTGATCCATTAGGTCCTTAATTTGAAATATAGCAGTTCCACTTTCTGAATACCTAGGGAAACTGGCTTATATTACCAAAATATAATGTCATTAACGTTGCAAAAATTGAGCAATTTTATTAGTTTTGTTTCTCAAGAAACACCTTTTTGTTGTAATATGTTTTTATCAGGCAATTTTCATCATAGATATTTTCTACTTAATACAATATTGCATGGTCTCCTTTTTATCTGCCATGTTTTGAGCTATCAGTAACCCAAATTCACGAAGTTCTATTCTAGAAGAAAAATGAATCTATTATCATTTACTATCAGGCAAAGCAATTAGGTCTGGAAGAGGAGCAGGAAAATCCACACAAGGAAAATTCAATGGTTGTAGTTTATTAATCAAAATGAAGTCAAGAATGCACGTGAATTCCTTTGGTTTTTGAACTTCTCTTTAACCTAAATTTTTCTAGTCTTCTACCGTACTTTCAACTGTAAGTAACTACATTAGAATTTTAGGCTAAACAAATGAGCATGCAGTTTGATGTTTGGTCAGATCTGATGAAATCCATGGACAACAGCCTACAGGAAGACTTAAAGATACCTGCATTTTTGCATGGCTTCGATTTTCGGATTACATAAAGATAAAGGTGTTGCCTAAGGGGTCTTAGATCGGGCTGGAATACTTCAAAGGTTAGACTACATGAGGACTAAGTTGCACTTCTGTTCTGATACTTTCGTTTAATCACATGATAAGCGGTTGGAAGATGAACCTTAGCATATTTAATTTTACTGAGATGAATAAAGAAACTGAAAAAAAATGCTCTAACTGTGCTGTCATGGGCTTCACAGAATGTCACTGCTGGAAACATTTTGAACATTGACTTAAAGATCTGCGTTACTGATTAGGAACGACCGTGGAACATGGTATGTGAATGAAAGGATTTGGTTCTATTGGCAAAATGCTTGTAAATAATTGTAGTGAAGATCATTAGTTAACATTATTAATGTATGATTTTAGTTTATTTTTGTATTAATGTTTGACTGAAAGATGTTCCTAGAAGAGTTATGTAGTGTAGTAATGTGACGTAGTATATTTTGGAAAATCAATAAAACTGAACCAAATTTACTAAAATGAAGTTATTCTTAAGTATTTCAGTGTTCTTTTATTGTTGGGAAGTTTGAAGAGATTGCATTTGTGTAAAGAGGTGACTGCAAGAGATAAGGATGCACCTGTTGTGACAAGCCTAAAAAGCTTATTTGAAAAGAAAAAAAATTGCATTAATTGTAGCAGTAAAACAGATGCAGATGCATTGCAGAGTAAAACTGTCATACATAACAATTTTCATCTGCTATAGTAGTAAAATAGATGCAAATGAACTGGTATTTGCGTCCAACATACACTGTAACAGACGCAAATATATACAATTTGCGTCTACGAAAAACAGATGCAATTTTTTTAAAAAAATTTGCATCCATTGCATTTGCATCCACATTGAAGCACATGCAAATAATGTGAATTATTAGATGCAAATACCCTGTTTTGTACTAGTGACTCAAGCGAGATGAGTGACCGGTCATGTTTAGCCTGGGTTACAAGATGTTCTTGTTGAACCCGGTGTATTCCTCTCTAGAGATACACTGTCGGAAGGTGGTACCATACCATGCCAGTTGGAATCCATTGCACAATAAGTGCCTACGGTTTTTTATTATATATTATATATGTGAAACGTGAGAAGAAAGCGTTCCACTAGATTGATATTTATTTGATTTAGACATTATTATAATATCAGTAGAGTATTGATTTTAAAGAAATGTTTTGGGTTCTCGTAAGGTAAAAACCATCCGTTTTTATGTGTGGATTGGTCTTATGATTATTCTTTCTTTTAAAAGGATTTTAAAAGTTAAATGTAACGACTTGGATTTTCGGACAGTTTATTTTAAATATTTAATATTGTTTTAAAAATTTAGTTGATAATAATAATCGATTTTTGTATTGAATTATCGATTTAATAATCGAAATACGATTTATTTCGAATATATATAATCATTGTAATACGAAAATGAATTTAATTGAATTCATAATTTAAAACTGAATTGAAAACAGTTCAGGTGACCAATATAAATTCTATTGGAATACAAACGACGATAATAATTATTTATTTTCAAGGATTTAATTGTTCTGAATTAATTTTATATCAATCTAAACTAATATCTTCTCCATATGATCGAATTTGACTTTGATACTTGTCCCAGTGTGTTCAGAATAGTGTTATTATCCTAGGAATGCCTGTTTTTGTGTTCAGAAAGGAGTCCGGGATCAAAGGGTATTTTAAATAAGGTTAAATCACCTGTTCAACTCAAAATAGAAAAATCAAAAGAAATCTGTTCTTTCCTCCCAAAGCTTAAACCATTTTCTTTCACTACAACAAAAACACCATATTACAACTTTAATTTTACAACGGTGCATAAATCACCGTTG
This sequence comes from Allium sativum, assembly GCA_030737875.1. Classification (NCBI taxonomy): domain Eukaryota; kingdom Viridiplantae; phylum Streptophyta; class Magnoliopsida; order Asparagales; family Amaryllidaceae; genus Allium; species Allium sativum. Next base: position 7,479,867 of record CM060923.1, on the reverse strand, counting down.
TAATAGAGCATTTATTACAACGGTGCAAAACGCACTGTTGTAATAAATGTTTTTTACAACGGTGAAATTATCACTGTTGTAAAGAACATATATATTACCATATCACAACTTTAATTTTACAACGGTGCATTAATCACCGTTGTAGTAGATTCTTTTTTACAACGGTGCATTAATCACTGTTGTAAAGAGCATATATATTACCATATTACAACTTTAATTTTACAACGGTGGCGTCCACCGTTGTAATAGATCCCTTTTTACAACCTTGCAAAACTCACTGTTGTAATAAACATATATATCACAACTTTTCATTTTATTCGTTGTAATTGAGATGCCTAGTGCATACTTCATGTTTATAATATCTATATTTAGTAACTAATTATATTGAAACTTAATAATAATAATTAATAATAAACTTGGGAATCAATAATATTTGTCAATTATTTTTAAATAATTAATAGTTAATAAGTAGTAATTTTTTTTAATAGTTAATATATGTTAACTAGCTACTTTATTAATTAATAGTAACATAAGTTTGTAATAAGTATTCCTCTCGATTATAATTAACTTAAATTTTTTTGGGTCTGTGCCTATCTACCTGTTTTTGGATGTATGTACACAAGCCATGAGTTTATGGGTACATGCATCCTACTTTAAGCATGTATTCCTTGGCGCACATGTACCATTCCATAGAAAACACATTACCTATGTATTACTTTTTAATTTTACTCAGTTTCTAGAATATGGCATCTTAGACAGTCAAACATATGATAATTGACTACTCTTTTTGTATAAGAATGGTCCCTGTTCTGTACACTATCAACATGCCTTTAAAAAAAACTATTGATATAAGGTTGTAGTTTGTTGGTTGTACAAGTAATTGATCGACATGTCTGTATTTCGGTTCAGCAAAGAAAAACACTGGCTTTTCTTCTTACATCCAATGTAAGTATGAAATAAATTATAAGATGTCAATAATTGTTGTTCTTCCAATGCTGTTTGCTTATGCTTTGTTCAAGTAATCAATGACAATTGAGTCAACTATACCGCATGTTCCAATCTATCATGTTCTCTATTTTGTTCTAAATAAATTCAAAATAAGCATACAATCAAAACAAGCATGTCTAATTATTAAGTAAAAAGGTCCTAAGTTGACATAGTACATACTTAACAAAATTTCCATAAACACAGCGTACATATCAGCGTACATAGTACATACTTAACAAAATTTCCGTCGGTTCTTCAATTAAACGTGCCTTTTGACATCGGTTCTTCCATCGTGTTCCATAGTATTCCGAATTTCCTTTTCCATCGTATTCCACCGCAAACCCTAATTCCCCTTTCGATCCACTTCACATCGCCGCTTCACATCACATCGCCACTGCTCGATCGCCGCTACTCAATCGCCACTGCTCGATCGCCGCTACTCAATCGCCACTACCCGATCGCCTACGTATCTCGCTGGTAAATTTTTATTCGTTGTCTCAATTGCATGTGACAATGCTCCTGTGTCATACTGATTGTAACAATTTTTATTCGGTTCACAGTACAATTTTTATTCGTTGTCTCAATTGCATGTGACAATCGCTACTGTGTCATACTGATTGTAACAATGCTCCTTTTAGGTTGAACTTTGTATATAATTTGATGACAAACCTCAATTGCATGTGACAAATTACCATAGCAAACCTCAATTGCATGTGACAATGCTCCTTTTAGGTTGAACTTTGTATTCAAACATCTATATATTTCTTCGTCTAACTGTAATTCCTGTCAATTTGCAGTCACACTCGTTTTGGACCTGAAATATGAAATTCGATCATATATATGCATATACACGTGCGCATATGTATAAACATGTATTTGGTCATAAGTTGAGTTTGTATATTTAGTTTATGATATTGACTTTTTGAATTTTTACGGGTTTGGGTATTTGTCATAAACAACCAGTATGTTAGAATGACCAAAGTTTGTTCGCTTGCATTTCATACTTTGTACTGCGGTACTGACTTTGTATACACTATTAAAATCTGAAGTGGAGATGTGTATTTGGGAACACATATACTGTCTAATACCATTTGCTGTCTTGATGAAGCTTTGTCATCCTGAATAACACACTAAAATACAAGCCTACAATAGAAACAAGAATAACACACTAAAATACACCAAAATAAACAGCAAAAATCATTTGCTGTCTTGATGAAGCTTTGTCATCCTGAAGCTTTTACCATTCATATTCATAGGATCTGCAAGAACAACAAACATAGTATGAGATATTTAATTTAACTATAAAAAAGGTTGAGCATACATTTCATAAACACAGCTCCTAGTCCGCTGTTAACTTCAGAAAATGGATTAAATGAGTAATTTTTTTGTGAAACCTCTTAAAAAGTGCAGCAGTTTATAATTTACATCTAATTAATGAAATGCAAGTTCAACTCATTGGATAATACTCCAATAACTAAATTATAATATCTCATGTTTCATTTATCCTTTTAATTAGATGTTTCATTTGAATGTTTCATTTGGAAAACAAATTAACTGTTTCAGAAAACATCGGATTATTATCAAATGATATTTCATAACCAATGCTAAACTCTGTTTGGCTGTTTCATTTGGATGTTTCAGTTTAGTTTACATCTATTTGGATGTTTCATTTGGATGAAACATTGGAAAACAAATTAGTTGTTTCATTTGGATGTTTCAGAAAACATTGGATAGAAAACATTGGATAATACTCCAATGATTTCAGAAAAAATCTAATTCATTTGGATGTTTCATTTGGAAAACAAATTAGCTGTTTCATTTGGAAAAAAAATCCTGAACTAACACAACAGCCAAATTGAATAGTTATTCTCAAAAGTTCTGTCAATTTTGGTACATGTTCTTCTCACAATTGAACCAAAACTGCAAATCCTAAACTAATAATAGCTAAACCAAATAGTTCTTCTCATATTAGTGTTTTTCTGCTTGAACTGATGTCATTAGGGTATGAAGTTTTAGATCTGAATCTCTAACTTAACATCTCAAATTAATAAATGTACAACATCCAAGCAAAATTATAAAGCTGAAGAACATGTATCATTTCTAGTATAAAAAAATTAACTTCATTTTAACATATATTACTAACATTAAACCGAACCTTCAAAGACCAGAGCAGATAGTACCTCCCTTGCCTCATGGCTGAGAGACCCTGAAATATAAATTCAAACATTGTGTCACAAATCAAAGTAAATAGAAACATGTTCAATCATTTTTCTTGTTCTGTACAAGGCATAATTTTTAGTGCAATTCAGTTTAATTGAAATTCAGAATTTGAATAATATGAGTCATATGACTTACAGAAGAACTATTCAGTTTAAGTGCAATTAGATGCCCATGTCACAAATCAAAGTATGCTCACCCCTATGTGTGATGGTCTTTTATTTGTGTTTATTTTGATGATATATATATTATTATGCAAATACGTTGTTTTAGAGGGTGGGTCGAAGTATGATAGGTGATGCATAAGAGGGGTAGATAAGGTGGGTGCGTATAACCAAGTTGTACAATAATGTTGAGCATAAGTCTTTATAGTAGGTCCGAAAATTAGAGGCGTTGTTTTACCAAGATGGACAAAGCATGGGTCAATCTACCAAGGTTTCATCATTTTGGCTATTACTTCCATAGTTATAAGTAGTGTGATGCTAAGGGCACATCATTTTCCTCTTACTAATACCACGAATAAAAATAATAAGTACAATAAATTTGATGTACTTCCTAATACCATTATAAACAAATATAAGTATTTATGAATGAGTTTGGTGTTAGGAAGAATGTAGTATAAAATTTTGGTATTAGCAAGAAGAAAACGAGGTGCCCTAGCATCACACTATAAGTATTTAAGAAGGAGTATTAATACATTTTTTGTTTTGTAGAATGACAAGCGAATATAGGCAAGCTGTGGAAAATTTTGTATATGGGCATGTTGCGAGTGAAGGGAATCCCGAAAAAATTAGATGCCCATGTCGTGATTGTAGGAATCTAATTTGGCAAACATCAAGGGAAGTTGTGTCACACTTGATTTGTTTTGGAATGGACCCAACCTATGATATATGGATTTTTCATGGAGAAAAACGGCCATCACAAAATAATAGTGAGACAGATACTTATAGAATGTATGTTGATGCGCAAATCTATGATGAGGAGGTAGAAGCCAATGTTGAAGCAAGACATGGGGAAGGTATTGAGGAAATGATGGAGAATGCCGAAATTCCTTTGTATCCCGGTTGTGCAAGCCACACAAAGTTAATCACTTCCAGTCATATATAAGTGTAGTCAACTAATAATCTATCAAAGTACTCATATCTATACCCACACTAGATTAAATTCAGAGAGTTTGCACAGAGTTTATTCACAAAAGATCCACTGTTTTCATATTTCGTTCAGTTTTTGACATGAAGAACAATTAGTTACACATACATATTCACAAACATATATGCATATATATATGTGTGTGTGTGTGTGCGCGCGCGCGCCTGCATCATACTATATTCAATCACTAAGGGTTTAAAAAGAAAGAGTTTGCAGATGTATTACTGTGTTTTTCTATTGTGTTCACTATCTTTACCATTCTCAGGTTTTATAATTACATTCGTAGATTAAACAAAAATAAGGAAATTATTTGTAAAATAAATAAAGATAACAATCCATTACACATAAATTTCATAGATTGAACTCATCCACTCTTTGTTCCCAGCTTAGAAAGACGCTTCTGGTGGTGTTGTTCTGTCGTTAAATCTATTGCATTGTTCTCACAATACAACTGGCAGTAACTGAAACTGCTCCACTCAACAGCCATCAAATTAACTTAAACTTAGTCGTGTGTCTTGTCTTTGATTATACATAAGCCTTTGATTAAACATAAGTGCTTACTGTCTATGATGCATAAGCCTTGGATTATACATAAGTGCTTACTGTCTTTTGTATTTAGTTCCATGTATTTATTTGCCTCACTTTCTGTTTTTAGTTTCCAGTTCAGATTTTCTAGATTTTTTTTGTTTGCAGTCACACCGTGGAAGCAATACCTTGGCAGTTCAACTGTCTAAACAAAATGGAAAGCATGCACCTGAAAATGGAAAGCAGGCACCTGAAAATGGAAAGCAATCAGCTGAAAATGAAAAGCATCCATCCGAAACTGACGGCAGCAAAACAGAAAAACAGTCTAAGCAGAAAAATCCGGCCAGAAAAACAGCAGTGCAAGCTGATGGAAATGAGGGCAGAAAGTGTAAGATATTGAATTGGGAAAAACAAGTTGTTGCGGAAGGAAGAGTGGCATCCACTGATCCAGAAGCTTTGGTGCACTTTAAAAAACTTGGATCGCAAGGCTGGAAAGTTTGGATTGACGTGGCGGTGGATCCAGGAGCATTCTTGTGGAAGCCGAATTCCGCAATGACTACTATTGGAGAAGCTGTTGGATCAACTGTGGCCTGGAATAAAAATTACGTTGCCTTCAGCTAGAGTGCTTTCGTAGGGTATGCTTTCGTAGACATTCCATCTTTCTTATGTACATATTGGGTTAAATCATGCATGTATTATGAAACGGTTATGTTTTTGGTGACACGGTTATGTTATGTATATATTGGGTTATGTTTTTGGTGACACGGTTAAGTTGGTGATGTACTACGTACTTGCGTGTTATGTTGATCGAATATTATGTTAAGTAATATATATAAATGATTCTGTGTACTAATATTTGTTGCATTGAAATGTGAATCATATTACCAGTAATATATATGAATTTGTTTTACTAGTCAGGTCCATGCAAATTACAACAGAAAAAAAAGTTGTAATAAGTCATGTTACAACGGTGTGAAAATGTTGTAATATAAATCAATTCACAACGGTGGAAAAATGTTGTAATCTCAATGAAATTACAACGGTGCAGACATGTTGTTATATAAATGAACACAACATTATTACAAAATCTACAACAACGGGGATAAAAGTTGTAATATAGTTTATTACAACGGTGATAAAAGTTGTTATACGTATACTCTAACTGTACAATAGTATATACGACAACTTGTAAAAAAATTTATTACAACGGTTGATAACTGTTGTTAAATAATCCTATTACAACGGTGCTGCAACGGTGCAGAAAAGTTGTAATAAAAAATAATATATTACCACGTCTGCATACACGACGGTGGGGGCACCGTTGTAAAATGATATTACAACGGTGTTGCACCGTTGTAATAGGGTGAATTTGTTGTAGTGTTTTACCCTAAGTATTCTAAAACGCGTAGAAAATTTAATACAGAGTACCCTAGATATTAAATCACATAGCCATTTTACTTCAAGCCAAAGTAACCGTTTCAGTTCTATAAATAAACCCAACAGCCATTGATTAATTTCCTTTCAAAACCTGTAAAACTATCGGTCCTCTTTAATTTTTTCCCAAATAATCTGAAATCGGTAACTTCAGTAAAAAAGAGGGGTCGCTTCCTCGTTCATCCCGACTCCATTACAAAGAAATTAAAATCGAATTTAGAATTTATTGCATGCGATATCACTGGAAAGGTTCGAACTCGAACCAGATTAGTTAGGGCAAGAGATCAATTGAGTTTACGGTTTGCGATGGGATTCAGGGCAAGAGGCGATGGGAATTGACTGGCGTAGCTAGCGATGGTGGGTGAGAAGGTCGACGCTGTGAAATCGAACCAGTGGACTGGAGTTCGATTGTGTGCGAGGCAATTTCAAAATCGAAAGTGGATGGCATCGCGATATTCTTTTCACTGGAAACCGTGAACAAAGTGTTCGAGAGCCTGGATTTACTGATGATGGACTGGTTGGACTAAGGTTCGAGGTCCATAATGTTTTAGGAGTTTCAAAATTTACTTGATGAACTGTTGGAGGTTGCGATTACTTCCAGGAATGATCATCAGTACAGGTTCCAAATTGAGGTCAAGAGACCGATATGTCTGGGGCAAGGATTACGGTTTAGGGTACGGATCAGGTATGAACTCCTGGTATGTGTCAATTGCATCTTGAGGAGGAGATGATTATTGTTTAAATTGGTTTTTTTCCTAAAGGAATGATGGATGTACTTGTGATGTTTTAGATCGGCTATTTGCTGGAGTAGGTCTGAGCTTTGTTTCATTTATTCGAGAAGATTAAGGTATATGTTTATAGAATTTTTTGAAATACATAGAAGAATTAAATTATTTACTCATTTCTAGTTAATTAAATAAATAAATGGTTAACCGATAAATAAAATTTTATAATCCTAGATGTTGAATGGATTCGGTCGAGATAACTCGTAGCCGTAAAGTCTCGAATTTAACAGGATACTCGACAAAAGGAAAAACACGGTGACTAAATCTCACTCATATTTTTATTGAGAATTATTTTATTCATTTAAAATAATTGTTTGTTGGTTGTTTGCTTGGACTGAAATATTATTGTGGCTATAAAATATATTTATTAGTTATTTAGGATTAATGTTTGCGGTTATTATATATATAGGTGATTGGATAGTTCCTGCAGTACCATTAGCGGATGCCCGCAGTATCATTAGGGGATGACCCTATGCACCTGTAACACCCCACTTCCGCCAGTGCCACTCTTGCAAGGACACTAACTTTGGAGGGACGTTAAACGAGGTAAACATGCATGCAGATATCACAAGACAGAACATATAAGTAAAAACAGAGTAATCAAAGCAGCGGACAAAACTAGCATTTCAAAACCATAGTCAAGTTACATCAAAGTATTTAGTCATTATTTTCCCATAAAACAAAGTCTAGTACATAAACTGAAAACTGAAAAAGAAACATAAAGTAACTATCCCCAAAGTAGCATAAGGCCATAGCATGCTCAAACCATACGTGAGCTATCCAGAAAAGCAGCAAAAGATCCAGCTAGATAACAGTGTTCCCACCCTGCAAACCGTGGGGGGGGGGGGAACGGAAGAAAAGAGGCGAAAGAAAACGGGTCAATCAAAAAGACTGGTAAGTCCTACCTACTATTAGTATAAAAACTAATAAAGTTAACTGAACATGTAAAACAGAGATGAGATGTAAGGTGATAACTGGCATGATGAAAGGTTAACAAGATAGATCAAGTGTGGCATCGCATATACAAGGTTAAGTTGCACCGGGGGTGTACTAGTATTCCAATCCATGTCAAGTATAAGAAATGATCCCTTGGCCCAAAGCTGGCCCGCATCATGAAATGACCTAAATCGAGGTCCAACTACTCGGTCTAGTCGATCGGCTCCCTATAAGCCTAACTCGTCAAGTGTCGGTGTCATACGGCCCAATCACGAAGTGTAGTCAAACTGTGCTAGGTCCACCCTAGGGTGTATCAAGCCCTAGGGTGCCAACTACGGACACAGATCAAGCACACACAGTCTAAACCTACGGGTGCCCGTGTTTGCTTTTTCAACTCCGGACCATGTGCACGACCATGGTCCGCCTGAACCTACACCGGCGCACCTACTCAGCCGTCGTTTTGGTCGTTTACATGTCAACCCAGTAATCGTGCCCCACCCTAGCCTAGTCCCTAGGGTATCATGATACAATCAAGAGGGTTACTGGTGAAAAGGACCACGTAACTAGGGTTTCTAGAGGGTTAAATGTGGTTAACCCTACCCAATCAAGTATCAAGTTGGTTAAGTGTACCCAAGGTTCATGACTTAACCGCGTCAACCCATCATGTTTAATTGGTTAAGTATTCAAGTGGTCCATGACTTAACCCTATCATGTGGCATTAATTATTTTAATGCACCCAACCTCTCACATTAGACTTTGTTGTGGTTACTAGTTAAGCCGGGCGGGTCCGGGTAGCTTTACACCACAACTTGGTCTAACCTCGGGTTTCTAGTGCAACATGACCAACTACTCACATTGGGTCCTATTGCTTGTAGCCACTAGTTAAGTCGGTCGGTTCCGGGTAGATTTATGCTACAAACTCAACCCAACCTCGAGTTGGCCACATTCATATTTTCTAAGTGTCATGTCCACTATTATGTTTACAAACATAATCACAAGTCAATGTTCATGTCATATTTTAAAACCATGTTTTCATGTCATTAATATTACCCAAACCCAACGCATTCCCATCGCATGTACGTTTCGCATAACATAACATAGATCAAAGAGGGAACTTGGCAAAATCATGACAAAAAGGGGCATAAGGTAATAAGGTTGGCCACAAGTTAAACATGGTGGCATATGAGGCATAAATATGTTCATAGGTTTGCATATTACATCATAGGCCTCAAAACATGCATAATATCAATTTAAGCAAATAGGTGAAGCATGATCATGAATGACATAGGATGATGACTAAAAGTTCGCATATAGTATTATATGCAAGTTATCATAAAGGTTATAAGAGTCCTCATGTTATATAATGCAACATTTCAACATAAAGCTTATAGCTTTTAGCCCACAAGGTCAAGGTGATAGGTTTTCAAATATGCATAGGATATATTCATGCATAACATGATAAGATCATAGGTTTACAAACATGCATAGAATATATTCATGCATAACATGATAAGATTTAAGCATATATCATTCTTAGGCCCAAACTCAACTTGCAACATATCACATTTAACTTCATAGTTAGAATCTAAGAGTAGTATAGGGCTTACAATGAGCGGTTATGCGATCTAGATCAATATATATAAAGATTGAGATGAAGCCACAAGCAAAATCCGCAAAGAAAATAATAAGCTCCACTTAAACGCCTTGAAACAAGAAGTAATAACCCCAAAGACAAAGAAAGGAGGCTCTTTTACTTAAGAAAGATGGCTCTTTTATGACATAGATTGATTTGAGACACTTATGCTTTCATGAAGAAGATGGAGGCCATGATTGGTGAATATTTGGACAGCATTTAGTTGTAGGAATGATTAATGAGTGTTTAGGCTAGGTCTAGGGGTCTTTTTATAGGTGATTAGTTTAATTTAGACCATAGGATTAACCCTAAAATACATCAGGTCCATCAAACCCCGTCAGAAACTTCCAGAGCAAGACCTGACCTGTCAAAACGGTGCACCAGAAAAACTGGTCCGACCAGGGGGGTCGACCCCTGGGTCGACATGGGTGTCGACCCATGGGTCGACATGGGTGTCGACCCATTGGGGGGGTCGACACTGGTGTCGACCCCTGTGTCGACCCTGCCTGGGGCGGGAAAATTCCCTCCCATTCTGCCTTGGTGTTAATTTAAATCTGAATTCGAATTTGAACTGTTTTCGGGCTTGGAATTTTCTGAAAACTTCATTGGGCCATAACTTGGTCATACAGACTCCGTTTTTCGAAAACTCGGACCTATTTCGCGTATTTTTCCGAGACGAACGCAATGGCATAGCCCGTTTCCCATGATTCAGATTTTACAGTTTAATTCTGCCTTGATTTATGTTATAACATGTTATTCAAAAATACGGGTTGTTACATTCTCCCCTCCTTAAAGGATTTCGTCCCCGAAATCTCCAAGTTAGGAAGAACGTATCCTACCATCCATCATCCATCTACTCAAAACATCATCTACGTGCAATCATTGTCCTTAAAGGATTCTAAATGATGTATGATCATATGCAAAAGGTGTGTGTATATGTACTTATTTAATGCAAAAATCAGGTGGTTACTGATTCAGTAAACCTCCTTAATGCAAAGTATGTTAGTGAAATGAGTCCATATGTATGCAAATTCCTAACATAATTTTATAATCCCTACATGAGTGCACATAACATTCATTCATATGCAACATCCACGTGATAGCATAACAAGTTTCATCCATGAATAAGCAAAAACACTCATGCATATGCAACATGAAAGTGTGTGAGCGATCTTAGTGCCTAATGTGTATCATGCGTCCACGAGTATCCACTTGCAAACACTTGCAACCATCAAGCATAACATGTTTCAAATACATGTTTCATCCAAAGGGTTTTCTACCTAAGGTTCTCATGACAAGGTTAACGAGATAACAAGATAAACAGGATAACATGGATAGCAAAAAGAAAGATATGTTGATTAAGAAAGGAGACTGAGAATGTACCCTCAAAAAGGAATGGATAAAGCCCACGCATCTTCTCCTCGGTTTCCCAAGTTGCATCTTCATCGGCTTCACTCCACTGAACTTTCACCAATTTGACTTCTCGATTCCTTAACTTCTTGATCTCTGTTCCCATAATACGAATTGGAGCTCTCCTTAAGGTTGCCTCTTTTTCTACTTCCACGTCTTCAAGAATGCTTGGTTCAACCACCTCAGCGGACTCATGTAAGCACTTTCGGAGATGTGATACTTGAAAGACATTATGCACTCCGGCTAGCTTCTCGGGCAATTCCACCTTATAGGCCATCTTTCCAATTCTCTCTACGATAGGGAAGGGTCCTACGAACCTTGGTGCCAGCTTCCCAACTGCTTCAAAACGTACCACATTACGCAAAGGAGAAACCTTCACGAAAACCCTGTCTCCCACTTCGAATTCCAAATCTGCCCTTCGCTTGTCAGCATAGGATTTCTGTCTATCTTGGGCCGCTTTCATCCGTCTTCTCACCAATTCAACTTTCTCGGATGTGTCCCGTATCATATCGGGCCCAAGCATAAGCCTATCTGTTGTCTCCCACCAACAAGATGGTGACCTACACGGCCTCCCATACAAAGCTTCAAATGGTGCCATCCCTATGCTGGCTTGATAGCTATTATTATAAGCAAACTCTACAAGAGGAAGGTGGTCTTCCCAAGTACCACCAAAGTCAAGAACACAAAGCCTCAAAAGATCTTCTAGCACTCTATTCACCCTTTCGGTTTGGCCATCCGTCTGGGGGTGATAGGCTGTACTCAGATTCAATCGCGTACCCATCGCTTCTTGCAAACTATTCCAGAACTGGCTAGTGAAAATTGGGTCACGATCGCTAACTATGCTAGAAGGAACTCCATGCAACCACACTATCTCTCGGAGATAAATAGATGCTAGCCATGATGCGGTCCTCTTGCTCTTTACAGGAATGAAATGAGCACTCTTCGTAAGTCTGTCAACTATGACCCATATGCTCGTGTTCCCTTTCCTTGACCTTGGCAATCCATCCACAAAATCCATAGAAATACTCTCCCACTTCCATTGCGGGACCTCCAATGGATGTAATAGCCCACCCGGTTTCTTTGACTCGGCTTTCACTTGTTGGCACACCATGCACTTTGAAACATATTATGCCACATCTTTCTTCATTCCAGCCCAAAAGAAAATGCGCTTCATATCTCTATACATCTTATCTCCTCCCGGATGTATAGTCATCTTCGAGTGATGTGCTTCTTCGAGAACTTTATGCACCAAGCCTCCTACTTGTGGAACGCATAGCCTTCCATCACGCCTTAGCCAACCCTTGTCATCAATAGTATATCTAGCAAGGTGACTAGACTTCTCACCACGAATCAATTTGTCCATAACTTCGACTATCTGTGGATCTTCCTTCTGCGAAGCCCCAACTTGATCAAGAAGTGTGGGTCTAAGCTCACGGGATGCTAATGAACCCGTCATCGACTCAACAGTCATCGTGAAATCAAAGGTTGCCAAGAACTCTAAGTTCTTCATCTCAATAAACAAGGGACTCAAAGTCAACCTCCTTCTGCTTAGTGCATCTGCCACAACATTACCCTTGCCAGGGGTGTAAGCTATCTCGAAGTCATAAGATGCCAAGAATTCCATCCACCTTTGCTGCCTTAGATTCAGATCTTTATGCGAGAAGAGGTATTTGAGTGACTTGTGATCAGTATACAACCCAAACCTTTCGCCTAGAAGATAGTGGTGCCAGGATTTGAGTGCAAAGACGATCGCCGCCAACTCCAAATCATGAGTGGGATAGTTCTTCTCGCGAACCTTAAGTTGCCTACCCCCATAACATATCACTCTTCCCTCTTGCATTAGAACAGCACCTAACCCCGTGCCACATGCATCTGTGTAAACGGTAAACATCTTACCGCCATCGGGTAATGCCAAAACTGGAGCTGTGGTGAGGGCTCTCTTGAGCCTTTGAAAAGCAAGCTCACACTCTAAGTCCCATGCAAAAACTAAGTTCTTCTTTGTCAACTTAGTAAGAGGGACTGAAATCTTAGCGAAGTCCCTGATGAACTTCCTATAGTAGCCCGCCAAACCGAGAAAGCTTCTCACTTCGGTTGCATTCTTAGGAGTCTTCCAGTCTTGAACCACAACCACTTTCGCGGGATCCACCGCTATGCCTTGCTTAGAAACTATATGTCCAAGAAACCGAACTTCCCTTCTCCAAAAATGACATTTGGAGAACTTGGCTTTCAACTGATGCGCTCTAAGCGTATCCATCACTTCCTTGAGATGTCTGGCATGTTCTTCCTCATCCTTTGAGAAGATCAGAATATCATCCACGAAGACAACCACGAACTTGTTAAGGAACTCCCTGAACACCCTACTCATCAAATCTACGAAGTAGGCGGGTGCATTAGTCAAACCGAATGGCATGACAAGCCATTCAAAGAATCCATCTGGAGTCCTAAACGCAGTCTTATCGATATTATCCTCAGCTACTCTAAGCTGATGGAATCCGGTGGCTAGATCGAGTTGAGAGAAAATAGAAGCACCTACAAGCTGGTCAAAGAGATCATCAATCCTCGGTGACGGGTGCCTATTCTTCTTTGTCAGCTTGTTTAACTCTTGATAATCAACACATAGATGAAGCGAACCATCCGCCTTAGTAGCGAATACCACAGGAGCACCCCATTTAGAAATGCTTCGCCTAATAAAATTCTTCTCAAGCAACTCCTTGATTTGCTTACTGAGCTCCCTTCTTTCACGTGGGGCCATGTGCCTAACGGGCAATGATACTGGCTTGGCATTATCTACTAGATAAATGCGGAAATCTATCTCTCGTTTAGGGGTTAACCCCTTAACTTCTTCAAAGACATCAGGATAGTCTCGGACCACCCTTACAGATTGCAGATCATCGTTGGACAAGTCAAGAGATTCAAGATAACATAACATGACGGGACCTCTAGGGTTACAAGAAATTTCTAGGGTATTACCGAGGCGAGTCATGAGCCTCACCACCCTATGTTCACAATCGAGGATGGCTCCATAATTGGACAACCAATCCATGCCCAAGATCAACCCGTATCCCGTGAACCCGAGAATATAAGCATTGCACGTGAATTCTACGGTCAAGATAGAAATCTTCAAATCCACACAAATCATAGATAGATGGGCGGAACCCCCGATTGGATTTGAAACACAAACGGAATCCTCAACTAGACTAGTACTTAGGTGCAAACTTTCAACAATGTCAGAAGAAATAAAACTATGCGATGCGCCAGAATCAAATAAGGTGCGAACAGGATAATCAGAAATATAAACAAGACTTTCTACAGAAATACTACCTCGGTCCTGAACTGGAGCAGTGTTCAGAGCATGCACTTGCCCTCCAGAAGGTCCTGCATGCTGATTCTGCCCTTGCCCTTGTCCTTGCTTCTTGGGGCAATCTTTGCTAAAGTATCCAGTCTCCCCACAATGAAAACATTCGCCCCGCTTCCTCTTCTTCTTTCTGCAATCCTTGGCTATGTGCCCAACAATCCCACAGAAGTTGCATTTTCTTGGGTCCTTTGCCTTGGCCTTATTGCCCTTGTTGTTCTTGTTGTTCTGATTGCTCTGATTTCCTCCCCACTTGGAGTCTGTCTTCTTGGCTTGAGTCTCATTAGCCTTGACTTCCTTCTTGCCATTCTTATCGTCTCCTTGAAGCAATGCCATGTCTACTAGTCCTTCAAAAGTGGCCCCCATGGGTATATGAGATAGGGCTAAACCTTGTAATGGCTCATTCAACTCTCGTGCAAAGCGTAAAGCCTTCTTCTGGGGGGTATTAACCATGTCCAAACCAAATCGAGCGAGCTGGTTAAACTGATTCACATACTCCCTCACTGTCATATCCCCTTGCTTCAAAGATATAAACTTCTCCAATTGCAGATTCGCCTCAGCTGATGATAGAAACTTAAGCCCAAATCTTGTCCTAAAGTCGGCCAAAGTCTCTATATGCCTCGTAGCATTGGTGACCTCCCACCAATAAGCAGCCTCTTCTTTTAATAACCATGCTGCCAATAAAACCTTTCTATGATCTTCCACATCAAAGATAGCGAAGAGATCCTCAGTTTCTTTCAACCAATTTCGTGCTTCCACAAAAGTCTCCGTCCCAATGAAATTCTTGCCACCCATCGCCTTAAAGTCTTTGCAAATCTTAGCGAAATCTGCTTGAGGATTCTGAGGAGGAGGAGGAGGAACCTCAGTTACAGTGGGGGTGGTTGCTGGGCCCACATTGTTGGCCCTAGCTTCCAAGTACCTCCGGAACCATCCGGGAATGGTCACTCCCTCAGGAAGGTTAAGATCGGCCATACTGAAAAAGGAAAAGATAGATTTAGAACAAAGAAACGAAGTATAATGCTAATGGCTTTTGGGGAATAGCCTTTTTAAAATAACTAGACTTTTCTTAGAAAATACTTAATTGGTTTTGAAAACTAGTTTTCAAAAGGTAAGTTTTAAAAACCTTTTGCTCAAATCTTGTAGACCTTATGCTCTGATACCAAATGTAACACCCCACCTCCGCCAGTGCCACTCTTGCAAGGACACAAACTTTGGAGGGGCGTTAAACTAGGTAAACATGCATGCAGATATCACAAGACAAAACATATAAGTAAAAACAGAGTAATTGAAGCAGCGGACAAAACTAGCATTTCAAAACCATAGTCAAGTTACATCAAAGTATTTAGTCATTATTTTCCCATAAAACAAAGTCTAGTACATAAACTGAAAACTGAAAAAGAAACATTAAGTAACTATCCCCAAAGTAGCATAAGGCCATAGCATGCTCAAACCATACGTGAGCTATCCAGAAAAGCAGCAAAAGATCCAGCTAGATAACAGTGTTCCCACCCTGCAAACCTGGGGGGGAAACGGAAGAAAAGAGGCGAAAGAAAACGGGTCAGTCAAAAAGACTGGTAAGTCCTACCTACTATTAGTATAAAAACTAATAAAGTTAACTGAACATGTAAAACAGAGATGAGATGTAAGGTGATAACTGGCATGATGAAAGGTTAACAAGATAGATCAAGTGTGGCATCGCATATACAAGGTTAAGTTGCACCGGGGGTGTACTAGTATTCCAATCCATGTCAAGTATAAGAAATAATCCCTTGGCCCAAAGCTGGCCCGCATCATGAAATGACCTAAATCGAGGTCCAACTACTCGTCTAGTCGATCGGTTCCCTATAAGCCTAACTCGTCAAGTGTCGGTGTCATACGGCCCAATCACGAAGTGTAGTCAAACTGTGCTAGGTCCACCCTAGGGTGTATCAAGCCCTAGAGTGCCAGCCATGGACACAGATCAAGCACGCACAGTCTAAACCTACGGGTGCCCGTGTTTGCTTTTTCAACTCCGGACCATGTGCACGACCATGGTCCGCCTGAACCTACACTGGCGCACCTACTCAGCCGTCGTTTTGGTCGCTTACATGTCAACCCAGTAATCGTGCCCCACCCTAGCCTAGTCCCTAGGGTATCATGATACAATCAAGAGGGTTACTGGTGAAAAGGACCACGTAACTAGGGTTTCTAGCGGGTTAAATGTGGTTAACCCTACCCAATCAAGTATCAAGTTGGTTAAGTGTACCCAAGGTTCATGACTTAACCGCGTCAACCCATCATGTTTAATTGGTTAAGTATTCAAGTGGTCCATGACTTAACCCTATCATGTGGCATTAATTATTTTAATGCACCCAACCTCTCACATTAGACTTTGTTGTAGTTACTAGTTAAGCCGGGCGGGTCCGGGTAGCTTTACACCACAACTTGGTCTAACCTCGGGTTTCTAGTGCAACATGACCAACTACTCACATTGGGTACTATTGCTTGTAGCCACTAGTTAAGTCGGTCGGTTCCGGGTAGATTTATGCTACAAACTCAACCCAACCTCAAGTTGGCCACATTCATATTTTCTAAGTGTCATGTCCACCATTATGTTTACAAACATAATCACAAGTCAATGTTCATGTCATATTTTAAAACCATGTTTTCATGTCATTAATATTACCCAAACCCAACGCATTCCCATCGCATGTACGTTTCGCATAACATAACATAGATCAAAGAGGGAAGTTGGCAAAAGCATGACAAAAAGGGGCATAAGGTAATAAGGTTGGCCACAAGTTAAACATGGTGACAAATGAGGCATAAATATGTTCATAGGTTTGCATATTACATCATAGGCCTCAAAACATGCATAATATCAATTTAAGCAAATAGGTGAAGCATGATCATGAATGACATAGGATGATGACTAGAAGTTCGCATATAGTATTTTATGCAAGTTATCATAAAGGTTATAAGAGTCCTCATGTTATATAATGCAACATTTCAACATAAAGCTTATAGCTTTTAGCCCACAAGGTCAAGGTGATAGGTTTTCAAATATGCATAGGATATATTCATGCATAACATGATAAGATCATAGGTTTACAAACATGCATTGAATATATTTATGCATAACATGGTAAGATCAAAGCATATATCATTCTTAGGCCCAAACTCAACTTGCAACATATCACATTTAACTTCATAGTTAGAATCTAAGAGTAGTATAGGGCTTACAATGAGCGGTTATGCGATCTAGATCAATATATATAAAGATTGAGACGAAGCCACAAGCAAAATCCGCAAAGAAAATAATAAGCTCCACTTAAACGCCTTGAAACAAGAAGTAATAACCCCAAAGACAAAGAAAGGAGGCTCTTTTACTTAAGAAAGATGGCTCTTTTATGACATAGATTGATTTGAGACACTTATGCTTTCATGAAGAAGATGGAGGCCATGATTGGTGAATATTTGGACAACATTTAGTTGTAGGAATGATTAATGAGTGTTTAGGCTAGGTCTAGGGGTCTTTTTATAGGTGATTAGGTTAATTTAGACCATAGGATTAACCCTAAAACACATCAGGTCCGTCAAATCCCGTCAGAAACTTCCAGAGCAAGACCTGACCTGTCAAAACGGTGCACCAGAAAAACTGGTCCGACCAGGGGGGTCGACCCATGGGTCGACATGGGTGTCGATCCATTGGGGTGGTCGACACTGGTGTCGACCCTGCCTGGGGCGGGAAAATTCCCGCCCATTCTGCCTTTGTGTTAATTTAAATCTGAATTCGAATTTGAGCTGTTTTCGGGCTTGGAATTTTCTGAAAACTTCATTGGGCCATAACTTGGTCATACAGACTCCGTTTTTCGAAAACTCAGACTCTATTTCGCGTATTTTTTCAAGACGAACGCAATGGCATAGCCCGTTTCCCTTGATTCATATTTTACAGTTTAATTCTGTCTTGATTTATGTTATAACATGTTATTCAAAAATACGGGTTGTTACAGCACCCTACGCTATGATAGTGGATGGCCCTCTATACCACGATATCCTGCCTTGAAGCAGGATGGATATTATTTATATTGGCTAATGTTTGTGGATGCAGGAAAATAGGTTGGAGGAATCCAACTGGATTCCTCAAAAATATTATTATTTGTTGTTTCACGTATATTATCATATATGATATGTTAGAAAATCTGTGATTGATAACTGAGTGTTTTGGGGTGTTTAAATATCACTGGGGCCTGAATATTGATTTATAAAAATATCATAAAAAGGATATTTTGAGATTTAAAAGGGAAATAATTTTTTTTCTAAAAATAGAATTCGAATTTCAAATGGAATAGAAATATTAACTTGTTTTGAACAAATAAAACAAGTATTGAATTTATAAACGATTTTTATAAATTAAATAACAAAGGAAATTGAAGTGAAGAATTTATAAACAATGTTTATAAATTAAATAACATAGGAAATTGAAGTAAATTTATAAATGGTGTTTATAAATAAAATGGAATGATTTTCATTGGATAATGCAAAGAATTAAAGTGAATATAAAAACGGTGTTTGTTACTGAAATGGGAAAATTGTCATTTGGATAATTTAAATATTTAAATTCAAAAATGAATTTAAATTGAGGATTGGGGATTATGTTGATAAGGAACGAGGAAATTACTCCAATGGTTGGAATGAGAACTGAATTAAAATAAATCCATATGGATTTATGATTTGAATTCGATTAGATCGAATTGATTTAAATAAATATTTTCAGAAAAGAAATTTTTTTGGATAGTATTAAATAGAAGTTTAAATTTTAAATATGAAAATAAATTCACTGTATATATATATGTATATATATAAAGCATTTCAAATATAGGAATTTGATTTCAAATGGGTTTTGAAATGGAACTTGTTTAATGTATAAAACAAGGAAGAAAATTTATAAACGATGTTTATAAAGTGTAATAATTATCATGGGACAAATGTGGAATTATAAATTCAAGTATGAATTTGAAAGTGAATTGTAAATCGTTTCGAAAAGGGAATGACGGTTTTTATTTCGGAATTCAGAATATAAACTAAATTGGAAAAATCAAAAGGATCTATATACTTAGAATTCAATGTCATGAATTCTATATGATGATTTATTTCTAATGGAATTAGACAATAATAACAGAAATGGAGTTGTAATTGAATTGATAACTAAGTAATGGAAAATCAACGATTAGAGATAATCAGAAATATTAAATTGGATTTGAAAACTGGATTTAATATATATATATATATATATGTATATATATAGTATATTAGAATGGAGTTGAAATCTATTATAAACGAAGTTTAAAATGTTTATATATTAAATATAATTAAAATGAACTGGCCACAGCGCGAAAGTTCGTAAATTGGCGTTTCGAACTTCAATTAAATATGTAGAACTCAATTTAAGTTGGAATTCTTTGAAATAAGAATCGTTAGGACCGATTTGATAATAGTTTTCTAATGTAAGAGAAAATTTCGGGCTTCGTCTTTTAGATTTTGAGTTATGTCAAAATCAAATTTTCAGAAAAGCAGCGCTATAACCATTATAAAACCATAACAGTTTACTTGAATTTTTAAAAGGATTTTAAGTAAATAAAATCCGAATTTCCATTAGAAAAATCCAGAAGTGAGTTATAAAATAAATATGAACTCAAGTGGATTTAAGAGAACTGATTTTGAAACAAAAATCAGATTTTTACTTATTAGATAGTATTAACTAATTTGAATAGTAAATTAGATAATCAATTTTTAATAAGACATTTTGCTTTGAATAAGTGAATGAGATTTGAGAATTTATATTCGAAATCGAACATGAAACTAGAGTTGAAAATGATAGGATGGAGTCGGAATAAATTAGAAATGGACGTATATGGGTTAGACAGGTATGGGATGAAGTATATGAAAGTTAAAATTTGAGTGCCCAACAAAAAAGTACACGTTTAAATTCCATATGAGTTTTTATGTGCCGAATCCGCAAGCCACTTTGCTTTTTGATTTTCTTTTTGAATGGAAAGGGCCTAGAGAGGCTAGTTGAGGTTTGAAATATTAACTGGAACAAAGAAGGTTATGGCGAATTTTTTCGGAAATTTAAGGAGTTAGAATATTTTTAAGAAAATTTGATAGTTAGAAATCAGTGTATCAATATATATAGTATTCGATAAGGAAACAAACTTAAAAATAGAATATTATAAACAAAAAGGAAATCTATAATTAAATCTGGTAAAATTAGAAAGAGAAACGTATACGGGTATAAAAATGAATAATTGGTTTTTATCATGTTGATTTTTCGAGGTAAGTGGTCTTGTCCGTTTTGAAGTTAAGGATGTTTTCAGTCAAGGTCTGAGAGGAAGTTATAGCCCAACTTGATTGATTTCATTTTTAACCGTTAAATAGCAAGATCCAGTCTCGAAGATACATGTTTGAATAAAAGTTATTTGAATGCAGTATTTTGGGTTTTTTGTAACGATGTTTTACACAACAGTCGATTTAACCCAAGTAAGTGGAATTTTGGAAATATAAAGATAAATATTTCCTAAGTATTGAAATAAATGAATGGTCATGGAAGAGATAACTAATTGGAATGTTTTTCAATTATAAATAGAATTTATTTTCTAAGTACAGAAAATAAAAGAAGGCGATATATGGTAATGTTTCCAAATAGCGTAAGAGGTTATTAAAAATATTTTTTTAACAAATATTGAGAAAGAAATGTAGAAGTCATTTAATTAATGAAATATTAATTAAAAGGCCCAGTGATTTGTTTGATGCTTGAATGTTTGTTTTTCTTCGATAGTTAAATAACCAACTATCGAAGTGTTTGCCAATATCGTTGTCAATATGGAGAGACCTGTTGGATTATTATCCGGGAACCACTCTGTATTGGCAGTAGCATTGTGAATTAGATTATATGAATATAATCAGAGACGGATTGGTGTGCAAGGGCTTTTCTACTAATGGAAATTGTGCCTTCGGTTTCGTTTAGTCCCAGAACGAACGTATATGGACGAATGTCTGACAGAGTATTTCCAATGATCGCATACGTTGGTCCGTATAAATATACATGGTGGCGGAGAATTTATTCTTCTAGCATAATATCCTGATTATATTTATGCAAATCGATTAGTGATTAACGGATCTGACCATGTGGCATTCAAAGTGATGGTGCTATCAAGGAATGATAAGTAATCATAGCCTCAGGCCTCAACAGCCCGGAAATGACAAAAATCGGGCAGGCAACATGGCTATGTGGGTAGCTCCCATTAGTGTGTATTATCACATATCTAGAGAAATTCATTTAATTCCTTATTATATTCGATGTTGTCCCATTCGGGAAAACGGTTGCTGATCCCAACCATTGGTGATATACATTTGATACACTCAAGCGAAATGAGTGGTCGGTCATGTTTGGCTGGGTTACAAGATGTTCTGGTTGAACCCAGTTTATTCTCCTCTAGAGATAAACTATCGGAAGGTGGTTCCATACCTTGTCATAGTTGGAAATTCATTACCCAATAAGCGACTGCGGTTCCGATTGTATATTATGTATGTGGAGCGTGAGATCAAAGCGTTCCACTAGATTTATATTTATTTCATTTATACACTATTATAATATCAAAAGATTTTTGATATAAAGATTATCATTTTCATTCAAAAAGGATTTTGAAGGTAAAATCAAATGTTTTGGATTCTCATAAGGGGTAAACCTGTTCCGTGTTATATGGCATGGTCTTATGAGATATCGTTTATTTTCTCAAACTGTTTTTAAATTGTTTACTCGTACCAGTCCCATGACTGACCCGGAGTTTATTTTGTTTTGTTTTACCTAAACTATTAGGTGCCCAATTTGTACGGGAAGTCAAGTAGTTCAGGATTTTACAGATCTATCTAAAGCAGCTTGGAGCAGGAGGCTTCAGTGTTAGATATATACTATTTTATTTCCGCCGTGTTGTAAGTGTTGTACTCTGATAAATGTATGTTATACAATTGAAGTTTCTATTTCCAAAGTTATGATATATTATATTTTGTTCCACTGTGATGTGAGATTCTGTGTTTTTATGTCTGTTCTTCTTCTTCCTTTTTATTCTAAGAAAAAAATGATTCGTATTTCTGTGATACTTGAGTTGGATGTGTGATGTATTTAGTTAACTCAGATAGTACGGAATTGCGGTTCGTTACAGTGATATCAGAGCTTAGGTTGAGCAAGTACCTAGGCTTTGGCGGGGGTGTACTCATTAGAGATGGTCAGTAGCACCCTAGAATGAGTTGTGTGTATAGATACGAGAGAGCGTATTTGTTAATTGATATAAAAAAATATATTTTATATTGTGTTGGCTAGTCTGTTAAGTGGTTTATAAATTTTGATCGAATCGTGGGACTTCACGAAGTCACTAGGAATTTCTAAACACTTGAGTAGGGAAATTTGACGCAATATTGTTTTAGGTGGGTAAATGTAATAATTTTACTCAAAGTTCTATTTTGATATAAAAGGAATAATTTTCTGAAATTTTTATAATATATAGATGTGTTAGTTGTTATGATTATAATCAAATGAGATCATAAGAAATGAAATCATTATCTATAACCAAATATAATTTGTATATGAATGAAATATACAAATGAGATGGATTAAAAGTAAAATTTAAACCAGAATTTGGAATTAAATCCTGGGATGTTAGAAAATATTTTATACAGTATATTAAAATAATATAGCTTTGTTTTGGAAGAATTTGAATTAAAATTGGTTTGAATGGATTTTGAAAGTGATAAAGCACTGAACTCACTTTAGTAGCAGGAAAATAATTCCGATGATGATTGCGATATCATCAGTGTTCATTTTCGAGTTTCTAAGTGATGAATTGCTACCTTAGAAATGTTTTTGATGGAAATTTGTTTGAAGGAAAATAAATAGATTTGAAAATTCAAATGTTTTGAATTTGAGATAGAAATAAATATGTGTATATTTATGTGATTTCAGAGGGATTAAAATAAAAACCTGGGAGTTGAATTCTAGAATTTAAAATTTAACTTAAGCAAGTTAAATGGAACAAAGTGAACAAATTGAATAAAATCAATTTAAATTAACCTGAATACATATGAATGGAATATGAAATTCATTGATTGAAAATCATTCGAATTAATTAAATGTAAGCATGTATGGTCTGCAATGTAAATGGAAACCAAAAGTTTTATTAGAACTACATTTGTAGGAATATGCAGAGTTGAATTTTAATATGAGTAGTTTGAAAAGTAATAGGCTTTTACCATTTTTTCTGCCTTAGTAATTTGGGGACGAAATTCTTTAAAGGGGGGAAGAATGTAACGACCTGGATTTCTGGTTAGTTTATTTTAAATATTTAATATTGTTTTAAATATTTAGTTGATAATATAAATCGATTTTTATATTGAATTATCAATTTAATAATCGTAATATGATTTATTTCGAATATATATAATCATCGTAATACGAAAATGAATTTAATTGAATTCATAATTTAAAACCGAATGAAAACAGTTCTGGTGACCAATATAAATTCTATTGGAATATAAACGACGATAATAATTATTTATTTTCAAGGATTTAATCGTTTTGAATTAATTTTATATCAATCTAAATTAATATCCACTCCATATGATCAAACTGGACTTCGATACTTGTCCCAGTGTGTTCAGAATAGTGTTATTACCTTGGGAATGACTATTGTTGTGTTCAGAAAGGAGTCCGAGATCACAGGGTATTTTTATAACAACATGGCTTTTTGACCGCCTCAAGTCGGTAATTAAACCAACTCAAAACGTTCAAAAGGACAGATTGTTATTGCTTATGAAGTTGAAATACAAATCATCACAGAATCACAGACACAGAACATAGAATATCTCGCAGCGGAAGTAAAATTTATACAACATTACAAAATCTTTAAATTTACATGATATCAGAGTACAAAATAAATATAGAAAAGCAGAAGAATAAATTTAGAACCATACTAACATTTGGTGATAAGCAGAGATGGGCACGACTGCATATGACATAGTAAACGGATGGTTGGATCTCCAATGAATCTCGGGTTCTAACATACATATGTCCAATCTGAAATACTCGATCTGACTTGGGCATTTTGCAAGGAATAAACAACAAAATACACGAGTCAAGACTAACAACCTCATATAAGTGAATTAACCCAATGAACTGTCTACTGAAATGTACAATAACTTAAAGGATGTTTGGGATTTCCATCCTCTAAGGATCCGTGAAACTAATATCTATATAATAATACTTTATTATAATAATGTATATTCAGTAAAGTAAACATAATGAAAATAGCGTAAGCGGGATTACATTTTTACCCTTATGCCGTTATATATAATACCATAGTCTATACAGTACCGTGAAGCCTAACACGGATGGGCATCAGAGGGCACTCCATAGGTACGGTAAAATCAAAATTGTTGGGGGCTCGGAAGGATAATATGACAAGGCACACGAGGAATACCCACGGTAGGATTCTACCGGATTGCAGCTCTCGGGCCGGTGGTAACGCATAGCGGTCACTACCGCCCACCTCGAACAACACTCTCATAATCAAAAAGGGTGGCCACCAATCAATCACAATAGTAAGATATGGTATCGAAGAAGCGTGTTTGATCAGAGGTGCTACCTCCATTAACTCGGGCATGGCTCCTATTTTAGTCATTTTAATTATGACCCGAAGGCCAAGGCCAATCCATCAACGTTCTCTTACTTCAAATCCAGTAATCGCCTTCATACCATCCTACTTCGGTTCTGGAACTCCACCGCGTATACAGTTGTTAAAGTGGTATCGGCATTGGCAGTGAGTATGACATCTACCGACTCCGGTCTCTTTAACAACCCAACGTTTACATTTTTCACACCGTGGCCATTAGATTTGAAATCATAATTTCAAGTGCCACAAATTAATTAATTTCTAATATTTCCCCAAATTCAATTACTCAAATCATTTATCATTGGTTCGACCAAGGTTTTAAAAGCCCAAATTCGCTATTTCTTATTAAAACATTGGATTGAAATTCCATCTTCCATGAAATATCGTTATTGTTTGAAAATATTTATTTCATCATTTGGATTCACTGGACTGGACTGGACATTAGAATTTATTTGAATTTATAAAATATTTTAGAAAGTAAGTTTTAAAAATAATATGTGTATATTAATTAAAATAATATATATAGTTGAAAATTATTATAAAATTTAAATAGTTAAAGTGTTCAAAATAATTCATAAAAGAAAGTTTACAATATCAAGAAAGGCAGAAAATTGCTTTTATGAAACTATAATTTTATTCAAGATATTAATCCAATCCAATCCCAAATCCACGTCTTGCCATTCCTCTTCCAACCTGGTTTCATAATCACCTCAAAATTCCTTTTAATATAATTACCAAAACAGTTTCAACACGAGTTATTAACCCAAGCATGATTTGTCAAATTTCAGATTTATCAACAAACTCGCATTCACCATGACATAGATAAGCATGTTCCCTTTCTTTGTTTAAATTTAAAAATTTATGTTTGATAAATCTTTTACATTAAAGTAGGAAAAAAATTATCATTTGACAAAATAGATATATTGAAATAAGTTCTGAAGCATTTAACAAGTTTAAAACCCTTTTATATTGAATCACCAATTTCTCATGTTATTAAATTAATTATATGAAACAGAAGTTATGGAGAATTCATTTTAAAATAAATTTACTTTGAAGTTTAACTTACAAACCATCTTTTAAAGCAAATTTATATGCACATTGAAATTCTCATACAAATTCAAAGTTTCTATTGAACACCAATTTACATTACATGGAAATTTCATTCAAATATTTCCTTTTTACAAAAATCGACCTAGTTATTTTAAAATAATTTATTTTTATTGACCATGGTATCCGTATAAAATTTTCTACAAGTGGTACGGATATGTATCATTTCGATCCATTCTTTAAAATATTCGAATCCCAGGTATGTATCATTTCAACTCGCATCCCAAATCGATTTGAATACACAAGGGGTCCGGGTTTGTATCATTTCAACCCGTCATGTTTTCCAATCTAAGGGGGAACTTGCATGATGACAAAATAGTATGGCATACGAAACATACATCGTTTTGTGTTATCGAAATAATGGTGTGTGCGTAGCACGTGCACAATCACGAAGTAAACAAATCTAGAGCAATTAACATTTCAAATCTTTAATTCACTTAATAAAAATGTTAGTTTGTGAGTGAGAAAAACTCACCTTTTGCAGCTTAGAGATAAATGCAAGATTGATATAGAAATTTGTGAATGAAACTTGGTAGCCAACCGACGAATATGCATCTAATATCTTCACATACACATATACATAACGTATATGTGTACACAAATGAAATTTTGGCATTGTACGAGCACCATTTCAAGCACGACTTCGACCACCAGGGTTCCTAACCGACACTCTCACGAGTATAAGATCAACCTAGTCGTGTTACATTCATATATATATATATATATATATATATATAATTTCCATTTTACCAAATTTAATTATTAAACGAATGGAATTTAAGAAATATACCAAGGCTTTGGCTTGAATTCCGTCAGACCAGTAAGGTGATAATTAGACTCAGGCTTAGAACCTGACCCAATGTCTTGCTGTCCTTGAACAACATATTAAAATCCTTATAGCTGCTTTTCAGGCATTTTCTCGAACACGTGATGCGCATGCTATAAACGCTATTTTTGTTGGAATTTGCAGGGGCCTTATGTTGTCGGGTGGTGTACAATCCATGATGCCTTAGACAGCGGCCATTATGGTGGTGCTGGAATTCAACGGTGCCTCCGACTCCTTTCCTGGCTTTCGTTTTGGCTACGAATAGGGAAAATGTCGCTGGAACCATCACCAAGGTGAAGGAGAGATGTTTAGTCGAGGGACACTTCGATAACAATCAGTGCACCCTCGAGTTGGCCATTGCGATTGTTACTACTGCGCTTCAGGGTTAGGAAACGGCTTTGATTACGCACGAGGTTGAAGGCCATCGCGTTCGACAATTACTTATTTGATCTCGAGATGGGTTGTTAGCGAGCAGTTGGTACGGCGGCTCAGGCGCCAATGGTCAAAGCGGTTTCCGGTCGAGTCATGGCCTTTGATGGGCGGCGCGGTTCTGACTTTTAGGGTTTTGATTTTGATTTTGATTTACATAGAAGATGGGAATGGAGGGAATCGCGATTTTGGGTTTGGGGATTTTGGGAGCTTCCTCCTTTTGATTTGTTTACTGAGGGAACATAAGTGATCAAAGAGGGAAGCCTTTCCTTTAACTGGTGTTTGGTAGACATCGTGAAGAAAAGAGAGTGATTTGTGTTGAATGAAGAAAAAGAAGGCATGAAATTTATACTATTGGAGCTGCAGACAGAGAGAGACTTGGAAATCTTCTATAGTGTTTTCATAATCTTGGTAACTGACAAGGGAAGATATAGAAATCTCTGGGTACTGTTTAAAATCTTGTATACTGACAGTGTGAGATTTAGACCTGCTGCCAAATCTTTGGTAATATATTTCCAGATTTTGGCTACAATTAAATGGTGGACTCAACAAAGAAAAGGGTTCAAACGTTGCTTGATAAAAAGGGAATGAACATTGCCAGTGGACGTTGGTTACTTATCTTACCTTGTCATAAATTCAACAATGATAAATTTAGTTAAATTCTAACGCAACATAAGCGTAATTCATTCCATAATTTATTTCTTTTTATTACATCGAACGTATTTTTAGCCATCGCCATTCTGATATATATTTATCCTTACAAATCAATTAGCAACAAAACTCAAACTTAAATTTTCTTCGAAGCCGCATTCTAAAATAAAGTTGATTTTTCATTGCTCTCATACTATATTACTCGATTTATATTTCAACGTTAGATTCATTAATAACGTTAGTTTCTCTATAACTTCTATGTAAAATAAATTTCATGAAAAGAATCCATAGCTAAGTATTTCAATTAGAAACCATGTATTTTCGTTTATTTGGCAATGTTTGTTAAATTTACAAAAGGAATTCGTTTAAGAAGTAAACCAAATTACATCTAAAATAAATAAAAGTTCAAATGGTGCCGAAATCCCAGTATAAATATTTATTTAACGTCAAATCTTAATTTAATTTATAATTTAAACGTTAAAATTTCAGGTTCGTTACAATTTTAAATAAGGTAGAATCACATGTTCAACTCAAAATAGAAAAATATAAATAAATTTGTTCCTTCATCCTTAAGTTAAAACAATTTTCTTCTACCTAACTATTCTAAAACGCGTAGAAATTTTTTTATAGAGTACCCTGGACATTAAATCACACTGCTATTTTACTTCAAGCCAAAGTAACCATTTCGCTTCTATAAATAAACCCAACAGCCTTTGATTAATTTCCTTTTAAAACCCGTAAAACCATCGATCATCTTTAATTTTTTCCCAAATAATCTAAAATTGATAGCTTCATTAAAAAGGGGGGTCACTTCCTCGTTCATCCCGATTCCATTACAAAGAAATTACAATCGAATTTAGAATTTGTTTCGTGCGATATCACTCGAAAGGTTCGAACTCGAACCAGCTTAGTTAGAGCTAGAGATCGATTAAGTTTGGGGTTTACGATGGGATTTAGGGCAAGAGGCAATGGGAGTTAACTGGCGTAGCTAGCGATGGTGGGTGAGAAGGTCGATGCTGTGAAGTCGAATCAGTGGACTGGAGTTCGATTGTGTGCGAGGCAATTTCAAAATCGAAAGTGGATGGCATCACGATATTCTTTTCACTGGAAACCGCGGACAAAGTGTTCGAGAGCCTGGATTTACTAATGATGGACTGGTTGGACTAGGGTTCGAGTTCCATAATGTTTTAGGTGTTTCAAAATTTACTCAATAAACTGTTGGAGGCTGCGATTACTTCCAGGAAGGATCGTTAGTACAGGTTCCCAGTTGAGGTCAAGAGGCCGATACGTCTAGGGCTAGGAATACGGTTTAGGGTGCGGATCAGGTATGGTCTCCTGGTATGTGTCAACTGCATCTTGAGGAGGGGTTGATTATAGTTTAAATTGATTTTTTT
The DNA here is from genome assembly GCA_030737875.1 of Allium sativum. Classification (NCBI taxonomy): domain Eukaryota; kingdom Viridiplantae; phylum Streptophyta; class Magnoliopsida; order Asparagales; family Amaryllidaceae; genus Allium; species Allium sativum. The sequence continues at coordinate 7,450,329 of CM060923.1, read as the reverse complement.
CCTGGAGGAATGATGGATGTACTTGTGATGTTTTGGATCAGTTATTTTCTGGAGTAGGTATGAGCTTTGTTTCATTTAGTCGAGAAGATTAAGGTATATGTTTATAGAATTTTTTAAAATGCATAGAAAATAAATTGTTTATTCATTTGTAGTTAATTAAAATAAATAAATGGTCAATTGATAAAAAAAATTATAATCCTAGATGTTGAATGGATTCGATCGAGACAACTCGTAGCCGTAAAATTTGGAATTTAATAGGATATTCGACAAAAGGAAAATCACGGTGAGTAAATCTCACTCATATTTTTATTTAGAATTATTTTATTCATTTAAAATAATTTTTCGTTTGTTGTTTGCTTGGACTGAAATATTATTGTGGCAATAAAATATATATTAGTTATTTAGGATTGGTGTTTGTGATTATTATATATATATATATATATATATTGGTGATTGGATAGTTCCCGCAGTACCATTAGAGGATGCCCACAGTATCATTAGCGGATGACTCTATGCGCCCCACGCTATGATAGTGGATGACCTCTATACCACGATATCCTTCCTCGAAGCAGGATGGGTATTATTTATGTTGGCTAATGTCTGTGGATGCAAGAAAACAGGTTGGAGGAATCCAACTGGATTCCTCAAAAATATTATTATTTGTTGTTTCATGTATATTATCATATATGATATGTTAGAAAACCTGTGATTGATAACTGAGTGTTTTGGGGTGTTTAAATATCATTGGGGCCTGAATATTGATTTATAAAAATATCATAAAAAGGATATTTTGAGATTTAAAAGGGAAATCTATTTTTTTTTCTAAAAATAGGATTTGAATTTCGAATGGAGTAGAAATATTAACTTGTTTTGAATAAATAAAACAAGTATTGAATTTAAAAATGATGTTATAAATTAAATAATACAGGAAACTGAAGTGATGAATTTATAAACAATGTTTATAAATTAAATAATGTAGGAAATTGAAGTAAATTTATAAATGGTGTTTATAAATAAAATGGAATGATTTTCATTGGATAATGCAGAGAATTAAAGTGAATTTAAAAATGGTGTTTATAACTAAAATGGGAAAATTATCATTTGGATAATTTAAATATTTAAATTCAAAAATGAATTTAAATTGAGGATTGGGAATCATGTTAAAAAGGAACGAGGAAATTACTCCAATGGTTTGAATGAGAGTTGAATTAAAATAAATCTGTATGGATTTATGATTTGAATTCGATTAGATTGAATTAATTTAAATAAATATTTTCAGAAAAGAAAAATATTTGGATAGTATTAAATAGAAGTTTAAATTTTAAATATGAAAATAAATTCACTTTGTGTGTGTGTGTGTATATATATATATAAAGTATTCCAAATATAGGAATTTGATTTCAAATGGGTTTTGAAATGGAACTTGTTTAATGTATAAAATAAGGAAGAAAATTTATAAACAATGTTTATAAAGTGTAATATTTATCATGGCATAAATGTGGAATTATAGATTCAAGTATGAATTTGAAAGTGAATTGGAAATCGTTTCGAAAAAGGAACGACGGTTTTTATTTCGGAATTTAGAATATAAACTGAATTGGAAAGATCAAAAGGATATATATGTTTAGAATTCAATTTCATGAATTCTATATAATAATTTTTTTCTAATGGAATTAGACAATAATAATAGAAATAGAGTTGTAATTGAATTGATAACTGAGTAATGGAAAATCGACGATTAGAGATAATCGGAAATATTAAGTTGGATTTGAAAATTGGATTAAATATATATATAATATATTAGAATGGAGTTGAAATTTATTGTAAACGAAGTTTAAAACGTTTATATAATGAATATAATTAAAACGAACTGGCCGCAGCGCAACAGTTCATAAATTGGTGTTTTGAACTTCAATTAAGTATACAGAACTCAATTTAAGTCAGAATTCTTTGAAACAAGAATTGTTAGGACCAATTTGATAATAGTTTTCTAATGGAAGAGAAAATTCTGGACTTCGTCTTATAGATTTTGAGTTATGTCAAGATCAAATATTCAGAAAAGCAACGCTATAACCATTATAAAACCATAACGGTTTATTTAAATTATTAAAAGGATTTTAAGCAAATAAAATCCGAATTTCCATTGGAAAAATCCAGATATGAGTTATAAAATAAATATGAACTCAAGTGGAGTTAAGTGAACTGATTTTGAAATAAAAACCAGATTTTTACTTAATAGATAGAATTAACTAATTTGAATAATAAATTAGATAATCAATTTTTAGTAAGACATTGGGCTTTGAATAAGTGAATGAGATTTGAGAATTTATATTCGAAATCAAACAAGAAACTAGAGTTGAAAATGATAGGATGGAGTTGGAATAAATTATAAATGGACATATATGGGTTAGATAGGTATGGGATGAAGTATATGAAAGTTAAAATTTGAGTGCCCGACAAAAAGGTACACGTTTAAATCCCTTATGAGTTTTTATGCACCGAATCGGCATGCCACTTGGTTTTTGATTTTCTTTTTGAATGGAAAGGGCCTAGAGAGGCGAGTTAAGGTTTGAACTATTGACCGATACAAAGAAGGTTATGGCGAAATTTTCCGGAAATTTAAGGAGTTAGAATATTTTTAAGAAAATTTGATAGTTAGAAATCAGTGTATCGATATACATAGAATTCGATAAGGAAACGAACTTAAAAATAGAATATTATAAACAAAAAGGAAATATATAATTAAATCTAGTAAAATTAGAAAGAGAAATGTATACGGGTTTAAAAATGAATAATTGGTTTTTATGAGGTTGATTATTCGAGGTAAGTATTCTTGTCCGTTTTGAAGTTAAGGATGTTTTCAGTTAAGGTCTGAGAGGTAGTTATACTCCAACTTGATTGATTTCATTTTTAACCGATAAACAGCAAGATCCAGTCTTGAAGAGAAATGTTTGAACAAAATTTAGTTGTATGCAGTTTTTTGGGTTGTTTGTAATGATGTTTTACACAATAGTCGATTTAACCCAAGTAAGTGGAATTTTGGAAATATAAAGATAAATATTTCCTAAGTATTGAAATAAATGAATGGTGGAATGTTTTTCAATTATAAATAGAATATATTTTCTAAGTACAGAAAGTAAAAGAAGGCGATATATGGAAATGTTTTCAAATAGCGTAAGAGGCCAAGATGATTATTGAAAATATTTGGTTAACAAATATTGAGAAAGAAATGTAGAAGTCATTTAATTAATGAAATATTAATTAAAAGGCCCAGTGATTTGTTTGATGCTTTGAATGAATATTTGTTTTTCTTCGATAGTTAAATAACTGACTATCGAAGTGTTTGCCAATATCGTTGTCAATATGGAGAGATCGGTTGGATTATTATCCGAGAACCACTCCGTATTGGCAGGAGCGTTGCGAATTAGATTATATGAAGATAATCGGAGACAGAGTAGAGTGCAAGGACTTTTCTATTAATGGAAATTGTGCCTTCAGTTTCGTTCAGTCCCAGAACGAATGTATATGAACGAATGTCTGACAGAGTATTTCCAACGATCGCATACGTTAGTCTGTATAAATATATATGGTGGCGGAGAATTTATTCTCTTAGCATAATATCTAGATTATGTTTATGCAAATCGATTAGTGATTAACGGACCTGACTATGTGGCATTCAAAGTGTGGGTGCTATCAAGGAATGATAAGTAATCATAGCCTCAGGCCTCAACAGCCGGGAAATGACAAAAATCGGGCAGGCAGCATGACTATATTGGTAGCTCCCATTAGGATGTATTATCACCTATCTAGAGAAATTCATTTAATTCCTTATTCTATTTGATGCTGTCGCATTCGGGAAAACAGCTATTGATCCCAACCGTTACTGATATACATTCGATACACTTAAGCGAAATGAGTGGTCAGCCAGGTTACAAGATGTTCTTGTTGAACCTAGTGTATTCTCCTCTAGAGATACACTATCGGAAGGTGGTTCCATATCTTGTCATAGTTGGAAATTCATTACCCAATAAGCGACTGCAGTTTTGATTTTATATTATGTATGTGCAGCGTGGGATGAAAGCGTTCCACTAGACTTATATTTATTTGATTTAGACACTATTATAATATAAAAAGAGTTTTGATATAAAGATTATTGTTTTCGTTCAAAAAGGATTTTGAAGGTAAAATCAAATGTTTTGGATTCTCATAAGGGAAAAACCCATTCCGTGTTATACGGCGTTGTCTTATGAGATATCGTTTATTTTCTCAAACTGTTTTTAAATTGTTTACTCATACCAGTCCCATGACTGATCCGGAGTTTATTTTGTTTTCTTTTACCAAAACTATTGAGTGCCCAATTTGTACGGGAAGTCAAGTAGTTCAGGATTTTACAGATCTATCTAAAGGAGCTTAGAGCAGGAGGCTTCAGTGTTAGATATATAGTATTTTATTTCCGCCGTGTTGTAAGTGTTGTACTCTGATAAGTGTATGTTATACAGTTAAAGTTTTGTATTTCAAAAGTTATGATATATTATTTTTTTTTCCGCTGCGATGTGACATTCTGTGTTGTTATGTATGTTCTTCTATCTTTTTCTTCCATGAAAAAAATTATTCGTATTACTGTGATATTTGGGTTGGATGTGTGATGTATGTAGTCAACTCAGATAGTACGGAATTGCGGTTCATTACATTAAATAAATGGTTGGAGTTTACTCACAGCATTCACACGACTGACCCAGAGTTTATTTTTATTTATTTTTCCTAAACTCTTGGGTGCCCAATTTGTACGGGCAGTCAAGTAGTCGGGATTTTATGGATAACGTGGAGAGCTAGAGCAGAAGGCTTCAAGATTATATAGCTATTGTTTATTTCCGCTGTGGTGTAAGTGTTGTACTTCGATAATGGTATTGTATATATATACCGGTTTTAATTCAAAGTTATGTTATATAATATATTTATTTGTTCCGCTGTGAGATTCGTGTTTTACTCTGATGTTGTTGTTATTTTCTTGTTCTTCTATTCTAACTTTCTTTCTTTCTATTTCTTACCCTCTAACTTCTTTCTATTGACGTTCTGGAATGTTCGATGCCTGCATAATTGGCATGGGTTTTATGTTGATTTTCTAGGTCGAAAATTCACGTTCGATACAATATGCGTTTACCATATGTTAAAACTTTTAAGAATCACTTTTTAATATAAACCGTAGTAATTTCATAAAACTAATGCAATTATAATTATATGCAACAAATGTCGTTGGTTGGATGTATTACAATAATGTTTGAAAATAATACATCAAATCAAAGCAAAAATAGTTGCATCGAACTAAAGTAGTTAAAATTACATACGTGAGATGGAAATTAGAAAATAGAACTTCACTCACATGCAGTTATATATCGATATAGGATGCAATTTTGCCTACATCTAAGAGATGCGGTTATGATTTGATTCGGATCATGCAATTACAACTGCAACCAAGTGATGTAGATTAAAATGTGATTCGGTTATGTAATTTAAAATTATGTCATTATAATGTAGTTAAAATTGCATTTTAATAATGCAATCAAAAATGTGGCTAAGCAATGTTTTTTAGGACTCATAAAATAACTTTAACATGTTAGGCTTATTTTAAAATTTGCATTTACAACATATTGTTTATATGTTCGTCCAATGAAGATGGATCAATGATAGGCTACCTGTACATATATAATCAAATTTACGCAGAATAAGTTTTAAAAATTTGATTCTAGGTGAAAGTGTCTACCATTAGAAAGATCCTAAAATTTGATCATTTTAAAAATGTTTATATAAAAAATATATTGCATTTTAGGTAATAAAAATTAGAATAAAGTGTGTACTATTCAAATAGATTTGAAAATAGCCAGCTTTTGATAAGGACTACTAGCCAACTGGTTGTAAGATGGCATTGTTAATTGAGATTGTTGAGGTCATCATTCTAAAATTTTGAAATATCAAAATGAACAGCTTTTAATATGAAAAAATGATTGGGTAAAGATTCAAATAATTAATGTGGGGAAGGTGCTTTGTCAATTGTAATTAATAATAGTAACTTGATTTCAAAAACATGCTACCAAGATGGGCCAAAAATGCATAATGCAGCAATTATTTCAATATTATGCAACCAGATACATGTCCATCTACCTACGACATAGGATTCATAGCCATGTTGCTATCAGTTAATAATCGTTTATGGATGTATCCAACTTGAAGGCATTACCAAAAAAAAATAAAAAAAATAGGTGTGTTCAATTCATCTTTTTTAGTTTTCTATTTTCGACATAACAAAAGTGCGAATGACATATATAAACCATGAAAAATGACCATTTTAGAAAACGAATTAAACATATAAAATAGAAAATGACTTTTTCTTATTTTCCATGTTTTGGAAAATAAGGGATGGACGATACAAAATTCATCCTCCCGTCGTCCCTCTAACCTCCCATCTTCTCTTTCATCTTCCTTCCATCTCATACATCGTCCGTTTACTCTTCCCATTTCTTGTAGTTAGTATTGAGAACTCAAAATACAAAACAAAAAATAAACCAAACACCACCTAACCAATTCCTCTGTCTTTATCTGCATATACATCATATCCTTATGTGAACACAATCATTCATTTTGGGAGCATTGATTTATTACTTATTGAATTGAATGGAATGAAGAACACGGGTTTCAAAGAGATAAAGAGAAGATTCATAAATAGGGGAATCGCTTTTACTAAATCAGTGGAAGTTTATACCATTAAAACTCCACGGGATTAAAAAAATAAAAAATAAAAAAGAATCATTCATTTTATATTGGGCAAATATTTCAAAATCCATACCAAGATTACACATACTGATCTAAGAATAGAGTACGGACATATATTTATGTGGAAAGTACAAAAATAATGTAATTAACATAGAAGCAACTGATACTCAATTTTCAAAATTATACAGCATTGTCGATGGTTAATTTTTAAAGCCAATTGTAATTATCAAACGGAAATATTAATGGCATTTCTCATAAAAAAATGTATAGGAAAGATAAAATGTGAGAATGTAACTAAGATGGTCATGGTTACGCCATTTGTACTAAAATTAAAAAAAAAAATTGATGTATTAATGTGATGTTGGATATTATATTAATATTAATACTCGATAATATAAATATTAAATAAATGATTTTAAAATTACTGCATTTAATTTATTAAAGTCAAGTTAACAAAAAAATAAGGTAAAATAAATAATCAAATGGTGCACAAATAGGTTATAATACAATTTTATACTTTATAAATTCTCTTACAAATCATATAATTTTGTAAACTCCAAGATTCAAGAACTCGATTTTGGTCTTGGTCTGGTTGATTTTAGAAATTGCAAAATTTTAACTCATTTGGGTTTTCATCTCAATTTTGGTTTTTAATGGAGTATCAGTGAAAATATAACATCTTCCTTTATGAATAAAATATAATATAAAATATATTGAACTTTAACAACAAATTTTACTAATCCTAGTCAAATTAACCTTAAAAGTTATATATTTAAATATTTTAATCAATTTCAAAATAAAAATCTAAAAATGCCATAGAAAACATAACACTATAAGCCACCAAAATTAACTTAAGAATATATAATTAAACCAAACTAAATAATTTCATCTCAACAAACACCAATCCAACAGATCTTAAACAAACCCAAGGAAAAAAAATTCTAGCACCGTCTCATATACAATTTTCCATTGAAATTCATACCAATGAATGGCGAGGAAAGAGAATATTTGAAAAATTACTCTTTCTACTTTGCCCATAATGAAACGGAGTTCGAATACTAAATTTGAATGCATCAAATCTAAGATGCTTTGCTTTTTGGTTTTAATTTATTCCTCTCTTTTTGTTGATTTTTAAATTTTCATCCACTTTCTTCTTCTTAATTTTAAAATTTTCTTCCGCTTTCTTATAAAGCAAGATGACTGTTAGTTTTTCGTTTGAGCCTTGATTGATTTTTTGTTTTTAGCTTATTTTCCCCTCATAATCGAAATCAATTTTTCAGCTAATTTTGGACCACTTATTACATTCAACGTTATACTAGAACATTTCTCCTACATATTATAATAAGACATTATTATTCTTAAAATATATTAATTTCCTCTAATTTCCCATATTTAATTTGAAATTTTGGAAAATAAATTATAAAATACTAACAATGGTAATTTTTTAAAATAATTTTCTTTTAACTAGAATTTAATGGCAACAAGAATGGTAAAAATAAATAATTTTAAGAGCGGTATGAATAGTTGGTTGTAGCCTAGAGAAACATAAATATATAAAGAAAAATTGTTAATTCATTAATAAAATCATATTCTACATTTAACAACTAGAAAACAACATGCATTTCTTTCTGTCAAGAATGTAAAGCACATGGTTTAAAAAGAGATCAACATTTATGCATGACCATTTGAAATCATGTTAAAACTTTTCATTAACAAAAAAATTGTAACGGCCCGCCCCGCACCAGCCGGCATTTCCTCCGAAAGTGCGCTGTACACATGCCCGACTAGCACGGAACGGTCGTCAGAAGAAAGGAAAGAAGAGAATTAACTAACGAGGAACCTGTAGAATGTCTCACAGCGCATGGAATAAAATATAATAATAACATACTTGACATAAAACAGGTGAGACAGTGCATAAGCTGATAACTAAAATCAACATCAACATCAGAGCAGCGGAAATCCAAATACAGCTTATTACAACTTTCCAAATTTACTGTCTCTAAACAAAAGAAAGCTAAAGTAGAAGATGCACCACTAATGCCCAAGCAGTGATCTTCAACAACCCAGGGAGAATACTATATATACATTACGTGAAAGCCTCCTGCTCGTCTCCGGATCATCTACCCGTGCATCACCAGCTAACCTGTCTCTAGTCTGCTCGTGTGAGCACCCAGAGTAATAAGAGGAGACATAAAACTCTGGGTCAGACATAAAGCCTGGTATGAGCGATAAGCATCTAAACAAATCAATAACAGGTATACTAAACCATACCTGAACCTGGACCTGCAACCAAAGAGTTAGTACCACATACCGTACAATACTCTAAGGTGCCATAACAAATAGTGTGAAGAATACGGGGGTGGGGTGTGCATGTCATAATGATAGCAAACAAATCATCCATAGCAACCATCCTCACATCTCTCACTCAGTGCGTAAAGCATACGATATCTACCACTTTGGAGCACTAGACAAATTGAGGTAACAACGAATCCCGACTTGTAGAAACCCTGCTGTGACCAAGCTAAACACATGGAGTCATGACCAAACACTTCATTGACCCACTTCATTGGTCGTAGCCCTTGGTTCTACCAATGCCATAATGGCCCTGAATCCGCCTTCGTACCTCCTACCATAGTGGTCCAAAGCTATAGACATCGACAACCCTTTAGCACGCGTTCCGCGGTAAAGCCCAACCATGAAGCGAACTCGTCGGTTCCCAACTGGATCCTGAGCTCTAACTTCTCATTTGGATTTCCTTTGCATCTCAGGTTTGGTCGAATTGGAGTGGGTCTTCAGAAGAGTTGTCGCGCAGTAGCAGCCCTAGAATTCGGTTCGGTTTGGTAGTCATTACCCTCGTCGGTTCGGTTCGGTAGTCATTACCCTCGTCGGTTCGGTTCGGTAGTCATTACCCTCCTTCCTTGTCATTTTTCCATTCGGTTCGGGTGCCCCCCCTTGGTTCGGTTCGGTACACCGAACTGATCCCATACTTTGTCCCAACCTCTACTTTCCCCGTTCCGACCCTATGCTCCTCATCTTCATCCCATCCGGTGCTCCAGTCCGATCCGATCTGGCCCCCATTGTTCTTCCGATCCGATCCCCTTGTCCACTCCAACTCTAAGTAAATGGCCTTCCTTCTCGCCAAGCCTCCTATGTGCCAGACTCCAGTTCGGGTCGGGTTTCTTGCCCAATTCACATATCCGATCCGAGCCTACATCCGATTGGATCCGAAGCCCTGCACAACTTTCTGCAACTTTTTCCAGCAACTTGTTTACGCCATTCGACGACGTTTTCGACAAATCTAACTATACTAATCAATCAAAAATCATGTCAAACAGTCATAACAACATAGCAAACTAACCACAAACACCAAAACAATGAATTTACATGTCAAAATGGATCAAATATGCCCAAAACCCCTTATTTTCCCTTAAGCATGTTTATATAAATCTAATCATAGGGTTAACAAAACTTAATCAAATCGAACCAAATTTCTAACAGAGGTATAAAATATTATTTATGAATTTCTAAACATTTTTCCAGAATTTATTAGTATATAAATTCGCTAATCTTCACTAATTACTCTAATTAACCGTAATTAGTGTCAGAACGATGCTAATCACTCACCTTGGCCACAAAATAAAACACCAAATCTGAAATACTCTCTGTTTGGGTTGAATTTCTATGTATAGCAGCAGCTCCAACCTTACTCTGTTGCTATTTGGCTTTGTTTTGATGTAGTTTAGGCTTAATCTTTACTAAAAATGTGTTTTGGAGTGGTTTTAGAGGATGGAAGCCATTACTAAGGTCTCAAGAAGGTTTGTGGCAGCTCAAAACTGAAATGAAAGTGATTTCCTAACCCTAATCAGTCCTCCTATACCTCTAAACCCGAAATTCCCCTCTGGGCCTAGCTGCTAATCACCCGGTTTAGCCCAATTAAGCTATTTTTCACCATCTGGAACTTGTTTCAGCCATATCTCCCAAACGGTGAGCCTGTTTGGCTAATGTGACCACTCTACGGAATTGTAAACCATCATCCGGAGCCAATGGAAGTGGCTTCAGGTCAAAATTCCTTTCCAGTCAAAAGTTATGGCCAAAACAGTGCCAACTAGGGGTAAAATGGTCATTTAAAAATCGATAAAAATCATGAACATGGGAAATGACCCCGGTAGTCATCTCCCAAAGTTACATGACCATAAAACTTCGTATGTGAAAGAAATAAATATTCTACAGTCCTATGATGCGTAGAATACGGGTCGTTACACTCTCCCCCCTTAAAAAATTTCGCCCCCGAAATTCCTTAACCCTACACATACAGAGGATCCTGCATGCCTAACAACCACATACAACAATCAAACATGCAAAACAAGCAAACAAACCTATCCTAGCATGCGGAAAACTAAATCGAAGTTAAAATCTTACCAGGCAAAGAGTTCTGGATATGTCTTCCTAATGTTCTCCTCTGTCTCCCAAGTACAATCATTCTCGTCCTCGCTCCACTGAACCTTAACTAGCTTCACCGCCTTCCTTCGAAGTTGCTTCATGTCGTGCTCGACAATACGGGCGGACTTGCAGTTCCCAACCGCCTCGGGTTCTAATTCGAAGTCTTCTAACTGATCAGGTGAAATAGTCATATATGGGTCATGAACGAACTTCCTCAGTTGGGAAACATGAAATACATTGTGAACTCCCACCATCTTCTCTGGTAAGTCAACTCTATATGCCAAATTCCCGACTAGTTCAAGAACAATGGGCCAACAAATCTTGGTGCCAACTTGCCTCTCCTGCCAAATCGTATCACGCTCTTTAACGGAGAAATTTTGACAAACACCAAGTCACCAACAGAGAATTTTAAGTCTCTTCTTCTCTTATCAGCATAACTCTTCTGCCTATCTTGGGCAGCCTTCATTCGTTGTTGAATGATCTTAATCTTATCTGAAGTTTCCCTCACTACATCTGGTCCAAGCATAAACTTCTCGCCAGTCTCTATCCAACATGATGGTGAGTTGCACGGTCTTCCATACAAAGCTTCATATGGAGCCATACCGATACTAGATTGGTAGCTATTATTATATGCAAACTCTACTAGATGCAAATGGTCATCCCATGATCCACCAAAATCCAATATACATGCTCTCAAGAGATCTTCCAATATACGATTCACCCTCCCCGTCTGACCATCGGTCTGAGGATGATATGCGGTACTGAGATATAACTCTGACCCTAGAGCCTCTTGTAAGCTCTTCCAAAACCCACTAGTGAACAACGGGTCTCGGTCACTCACAATGCTTTTAGGTATTCCATGAAATCTCACTACCCACTTCATATACAATTCTGCTAACTTAGCTGTCGTTCTGGTCGATTTGACTGGTATGAATCTTGCACTTTTAGTCAATCGATCCACGATTACCCAAATGCTATCATGTCCCGATATAGTCCTTGGTAAACCATCGATGAAATCCATCGAGACTTGCTCCCATTTCCATTCGGGAATTTCTAATGGTTGCAACAACCCAATAGGCTTCTTTTGCTCGGCTTTAACTAGCTGGCAATTCATGCACTTGGATATAAACTTCCCAACGTCTCTTTTCATCCCTTCCCAGTAGTAAGTCTGTCTCATGTCTCGATACATCTTATTACCACCAGGGTGTATAGTCAGTTTTGAGTGATGACACTCTCTAAGCACTTCATCTCTCAATCCATTGACAATGGGTACAACAAGCTTTCCATTCTTTCTAAGCCATCCACCTCGATCAAGCCCATACTTGTTCACCTCCTCATCGATACCCATCTCTAGCTTGGAGATGATTTCCAATAGGTTAGGATCGTCCCTCTGAGTAGAGCCGATCCGCTCAATCAAAGTGGGTCTGATCGTCAAACTTGCTAACATTTCTGGATCCAATTCGCACTTTGGTCTGAAATCGTACCCAACGATGTATTCCAGTTGCTTCCATTCTAGAAACATAGCCCCTAGGCTGGCATGTCTCCTACTCAATGCATCAACCACCGCATTGCCATTTCCCGGTGTATATGCGATGTCAAAATCATAGGAAGCTAAGAACTCTAACCATCTCAGCCGACGGAGATTCAGATCTTTCTGAGAGAAAAGATACTTCAACGACTTATGATCTGTAAACAGCTCAAATCTTTCTCCCAAGAGATAGTGTCTCCACATCTTTAATGCGAACACGATCGCTTCCAATTCTAAATCATGGGTAGGGTATCTTTTCTCGTGTGGTTTCAATTGCCGACTTGCATAGGCTACCACCCTACCACCTTGCATCAATACAGCACATAATCCGGTACCACAAGCATCCGTGTATACCGTCATCTCTTCATTCCCCTTAGGAATGTCTAACACTGGTGCGCATGTCAACTTGTCCTTTAGACTCTTGAATGCATTCTCGCACCTTTCATCCCAGACAAAAGCTTGATTCTTCTTGGTCAACTGGGTCAATGGTGCTGCTATCTTGGAGAAACCTTGGATAAACTTACGATAATATCCAGCTAATCCCAAGAAACTTCTTACATCTGTTGCATTCTTGGGCGTAGGCCAATCCTGTACCGTAGCCACCTTCGCCGGGTCCACGGCAATCCCATTCTCTGATACAACATGGCCCAAGAACCTCACTTCCCTCCTCCAGAAGTGACACTTAGAAAAATTTGCTTTCAATTGGTGTTTTCTCAACACCTCCATCACTATTCTTAAATGTTCCTTGTGTTCTTCCTCTGTCCTCGAGTAGACCAAAATATCATCAATGAACACAAGGACAAACTTATTCAACTGATCTCTGAATACCTTATTCATAAGATCCACAAAATATGCTGGGGCATTGGTCAGCCCGAATGGCATGACCAACCACTCATAAAATCCAGACGGCGTTCGAAATACCGTTTTAGCTATACTCTCAGCTTCCACTCTAAGCTGATGAAAACCTGTCGCGAGATCCAACTGAGAAAATACTCTCGCGCCACTCAACTGATCGAACAAATCATCTATCCGCGGTAGAGGATACTTGTTCTTCCTCGTCACTTTATTCAACTCGCGGTAGTCTACACACAAACGAAGGGAACCATCCGCCTTGGTAGCAAACACAACTGGTGCTCCCCATTCAGAAACACTCCTTCTGATAAATCCCTTCTTCAAAAGATCGCTGACTTGCACCTCGAGCTCTCGCTGCTCCCTTGGTGCCATACGACGAAGTGGCATCACTATAGGTCTGACATCTTTTACCAAATCAATACGGAACTCAATCTCTCGGTGTGGTGGAAGCCCGGTCACTTCTTCGAAAACATCCGGATACTGGCCAACCACGGGCAAACTTGACAGCTCACTATGCGGAATATAGAGGGAGTTTAGAAAACTAGCCAATACCCCCTCGCTGGGTAGACCACCAAACACTATCCTCCGCCCATCATCTGCTCTAGCTGTCACCAAAAAGCCCTCACAATCTACCACCACCCCGTATCTTCGGAGCCAATCTACTCCCAAAATAATGCCAAACCCAGTAAAGCCCAAAACAAAGCAATCACAAACAAACATGCATCCCTGACTCGACAAGACCTCATTACGACAAATCATGCTAAGGCTAGTCGAACCACCAATCGGGTTCGTTACTACTAAAGGTCTATCGACAATCTCGGGCTCCAATCCAAACCTATCTACCAGGTCACTAGATATGAAAGAACTGGAAGCTCCGGTATCAAACAAAACTCTAATAGGAACATCATAAACAGAAAGCATAACTTGAATGACGACATTCTTTCCCTTCTCCGCCGCAGTTGGGGCATTCGACGAAGAAGGAATAGCATTAAGGTTGTAGGCTTTCACCATTTGCTTTTCTTTGGGGGGTTGTGGACACTTGTCCTTGTGATGTCCCATTTGGCCACAGTTGAAGCACTTCCTATCCGCTGGCTTGGCCCGACAATTACTAGTATAATGGCCCTTCTTACCACAGCTGAAGCACTCAACATCTTGCTTATTCTTTTTCTTCTGGCCATCCTTAGTCTGATTCTGCTTTCTCTTATTCTGGGAACCACCCTTGTCTCCACCACTTGCTTGTGGCTTTGGCTCATCTGCGGATGCACCCTCAATCTTCGGCTTAGGGTAGAGACTTTCTGATCTTAATGCTTTCCCCACAATCGATTCAAACGTCTCATCGATGTGGTTAATAAGCCTTTCCCCCAAGTAATGATCCAAACCAGTTATGAATTTCTCATTCTTCTTTTCGACAGTATCAATAAGAGATAACCCATACTTCGACAGAGTGTCAAATTCAGCAATATACTCCGAGACAGCTCTGCCATTCTGCTTGAGCTCTAAGAATTTCTTAAACAGCACTGACTTCTGAGCAGCTGGAATGAACTTCTCGCTAAAGCGAGCTTTAAACTGCTCCCAAGTAATCTGATCTTCAGGAGTAGCTGCCTTTATAGCATTCCACCAATTCATTGCCCGCCCTTGCAGCTGACGGGAAGCTAGCTTTGTCTTCATCGCATCCTCGATACCCAAATCCTCGAAGATACGTTCGCAACTATCTAACCAATCCTGAACATTCGTAGCCGATTCCGTTCCGTGGAACGGCTTCCCACCAAGACTAGTATAATCCTTATTCAGTTTGGCGAAGTCGACTCTCGGCGCCTGCACTATTGGACCACCACCATTTCCACCATTGGGAGCTCCCTCTGCACATCTCTAAGCATCTCTCTCATGAGGTCAGTAAACATCGTCCTCATGTCAGCAGCATTCCCATTATTGGCCCCTCTACCTGTACCTCTAACATATCGGCTCATCGTCAATCTGAAAAAGGAAACGATTAACGACCCCATAGTGGTGCTAGTGCCGCACGACTTCATTCTTATACTTCTAATAGTATATATATAGCCTTTAAAAACCAAAATAACCACAAATACGCTCTCTCGTATACGTATACTATCTCTCCCTGATAACTTCCCTAGGTTAACTACGCAACCTAGAGCTCTGATACCAAGTGTAACGGCACGCCCCGCACCAGCCGGCATTTCCTCCTAAAGTGCGTTGTACACATGCCCGACTAGCACAGAATGGTCGTCAGAAGAAAGGAAAGAAGAGAATTAACTAACGAGGAACCTGTAGAATGTCTCACAGCGCATGGAATAAAATATAATAATAACATACTTGACATAAAACAGGTGAGACAGTGCATAAGCTGATAACTAAAATCAACATCAACATCAGAGCAGCGGAACTCCAAATACAGCTTATTACAACTTTCCAAATTTACTGTCTCTAAACAAAAGAAAGCTAAAGTAGAAGATGCACCACTAATGCCCAAGCAGTGATCTTCAACAACCCAGGGAGAATACTATATATACATTACGTGAAAGCCTCCTGCTCGTCTCCGGATCATCTACCCGTGCATCACCAGCTAACCTGTCTCTAGTCTGCTCGTGTGAGCACCCAGAGTAATAAGAGGAGACATAAAACTCTGGGTCAGACATAAAGCCTGGTATGAGCGATAAGCATCAAAACAAAACAATAACAGGTATACTAAACCATACCTGAACCTGGACCTGCAACCAAAGAGTTAGTACCACATACCGTACAATACTCTAAGGTGCCATAACAAATAGTGTAAAGAATACGGGGGTGGGGTGTGCATGTCATAATGATAGCAAACAAATCATCCATAGCAACCATCCTCACATCTCTCACTCAGTGTGTAAAGCATACGATATCTACCACTTTGGAGCACTAGACAAATTGAGGTAACAACGAATCCCGACTTGTAGAAACCCTGCTGTGACCAAGCTAAACACATGGAGTCATGACCAAACACTTCAATGACCCACTTCATTGGTCGTAGCCCTTGGTTCTACCAATGTCATAATGGCCCTGAATCCGCCTTCGTACCTCCTACCATAGTGGTCCAAAGCTATAGACATCGACAACCCCTTAGCACGCGTTCCGCGGCAAAGCCCAACCATGAAGCGAACTCGTCGGTTCCCAACTGGATCTCGAGCTCTAACTTCTCATTTGGATTTCCTTTGCATCTCAGGTTTGGTCGAATTGGAGTGGGTCTTCAGAAGAGTTGTCGCGCAGTAGCAGCCCTAGAATTCGGTTCGGTTCGGTACTCATTACCCTCGTCAGTTCGGTTCGGTAGTCATTACCCTCGTCGGTTCGGTTCGGTAGTCATTACCCTCCTTCCTTGTCATCTTTCCATTCGGTTCGGGTGCCCCCCTTGGTTCGGTTCGGTACACCGAACCGATCCCATCCTTTGTCCTAACCTCTACTTTCCCCGTTCCGACCCTGTGCTCCTCATCTTCATCCCATCCGGTGCTCCTGTCCGATCCGATCTGGCCCCCATTGTTCTTCCGATCCGATCCCCTTGTCCACTCCAACTCTAAGTAAACGCCCTTCCTTCTCGCCAAGCCTCCTATGTGCCAGACTCCAGTTCGGGTCGGGTTTCTTGCCCAATTCACATATCCGATCCGAGCCCACATCCGATCCGATCCGAAGCCCTGCACAACTTTCTGCAACTTTTTCCAGCAACTTGTTTACGCCATTTGACGACATTTTCGACAAATCTAACTATACTACTCAATCACAAATCATGTCAAACAGTCATAACAACATAGCAAATTAACCACAAACACCAAAACAATGAATTTACATGTCAAAATGGATCAAATATGCCCAAAACCCCTTATTTTCCCTTAAGCATGTTTAAGTAAATCTAATCATAGGGTTAACAAAACTTAATCAAATCGAACCAAATTTCTAACAGAGGTATAAAATATTATTTATGAATTTCTAAACATTTTTCCAGAATTTATTAGTATATAAATTCGTTAATCTTCACTAATTACCCTAATTAACCGTAATTAGTGTCAGAACGATGCTAATCACTCACCTTGGCCACAAAATAAAACACCAAATCTGAAATACTCTCTGTTTGGGTCGAATTCCTATGTATAGCAGCAGCTCCAACCTTGCTCTGTTGCTATTTGGCCTTGTTTTGATGTAGTTTAGGCTTAATCTTTACTAAAAATGTGTTTTGGAGTGGTTTTAGAGGATGGAAGCCATTACTAAGGTCTCAAGAAGGTTTGTGGTGGCTCAAAACTGAAATGAAAGTGATTTCCTAACCCTAATCAGTCCTCCTATACCTCTAAACCCGAAATTCCCCTCTGGGCCTAGCTGCTAATCACCCGGTTAAGCCCAATTAAGCTGTTTTTCACCATCTGGAACTTGTTTTAGCCATATCTACCAAACGGTGAGTCTGTTTGGCTAAAGTGACCACTTTACGGAATTGTAAACCATCATCCGGAGCCAATGAAAGTCGTTTCAGGTTAAAATTCCTTTCCTGTCAAAAGTTATGGCCAAAACAGTGCCAACTAGGGGTAAAATGGTCATTTAAAAATCGACAAAAATCGTGAACATGGGAAATGACCCCGATAGTCGTCTCCCAAAGTTACATGACCATACAACTTCGTATGTGAAAGAAATAAATATTCTACGGTCCTATGATGCGTAGAATACGGGTCGTTACAAAAACTATCACTCTCAACCACTTTAACATACACGCAGTAACGAAACCAGAATTTCCTGTTGCAGTGGGCGAAAATTTATAAAGTGGTTTTAATATATAGGATCAAACTTCCATAATAACATACATCTGTAAACTGATTTTATTTGCAATAGCTATTGAATGCTTGTCACGCCAATCTATATTCACATAATAGAACACTAGTTTGTATTTGATGGAGTAGATAATAGGCAATCAATATTCTTTGTTATAGTAGTAAGCATTACTATTTCAGAATCTTGGGTGGAGCAGTTGCCCACCTCATCTACTGTGTAGTACCGTCACTGCTACATGTAGCTACAACCTAAATCAAAAATCAAATATCAAATATCAAATATATAGAACCAAAAATATAACACATTAGTTAGTATTACTACATGTTACTGACAAAACAAGCCCTTTATATGGCAAAGAGTTCATAGTCATGTTGCTATATATTAATAATCATTTGTACATGTATCCAACTTGCAATAAAATATGCATGCAATTTTCACCAAACATAATCAACAAATTGGTCCATCTTTTGATTATCTACTATTAAACTATCAATAAATCAACATGAATCCAATGGCATATGCTGTTTCTCAATGATCTCAAATTTGATTTCAGTATAGGTTTTTACTTTAAAAGCCCCACATGGTCAAACATGAAATCCAGTTTTAATTTATCTACATGTTAGCACTAGTGAAATTTTCTGAATTCCAGATCAAGATTATGTATACACATCGGTTAAAAAGCATTGTTTAAAATAGATATTTGTAATTGTAAACTACAAAAATAATATTATCGACCAAGAACTGACCGATATGTGGTTTCGAAATTTTGATGGCAGCAATGATGGTAAAAAAAATTATCCAACTATAATCGTCAAATGTAATATTTAATAGCATTTATCAATAGAAATGGATAAAAATGATAAAAGGTGAAGATGTAACACAGATAACTTTCTAGCAATTAGTTAATGAAACAATTGAACTGAAATATTTAGGTATTGATACAATATATCACAATGGTGTCAAACATCAAATAGTAAACGTAAAAGCAAGCTCAAATTGGCTATTTTCATAAAATAGGTTATGAAAATTAAAAATGAGGAACTTCGAACTGAGTGAGCATATTAACATTTAATAGAACTAAAATATCAATATAAGGCTTATGTTACCCTAGGGCTATCTAATGTCATAACATGTCAATAAAACAAAATATATAAACACATATAACTGCATGAACTACTAAATTTCAATTCAGTGATGATATAAAACGATATATTTGAAAGACAAAAACCTGACAAAAGCATGCATTTTTACATGACTACACAAAATATCAAGCTCATAACTTACAAAAACATATGACACCTTATTCCGCCAGTAGAAGGAGCCAATATCGATGAGCATGAAAACTAGTTAAAAACGTGATGAACTGTAGATGATGGAACTGAGTTCAGAGTTCTAGGATATACTGCTAGAGAAATTACAACGCTGTATGGAGAGCTTTACTGCTCGTTTATTGGTAATTGAGCAAGGTCGATTTGATTTTGTGATGGGGGAGTTAAAGGGATCGATTCGCTTTTGTTAAGATCCCGGCCTGTTCATTTTATGCAATATAGAGATGAGCGTGTTTGTCGCAGATTAATAGAATGATGTTTGAATATTGTAATAGATGACAACAAGTGAATCTATTCATGCTTCTTAAGTTTTAGAAAATAATAACAAACTGCAACCAAGATTTTTTTTTTTTTTTTTCTTATTTATATTAGTCCGTTATTATTTATATTCCTCGGATAAGTTTGAGGTATTTATATAAGCATAGATCGGAAAATTGTAGAATCTTCTATGTTTGACCAGCTGCAATTTATACAATATATTTTGCACTCTTTCCTTATTGAAAAATAATTTTTCTTCACGGTCACAATATTACTTTAAATGGCCTTTCAATTCTTTATCAATAACCCGAAATCTTGTGACAAAACTTCATTATTATTTTCCATAGGTGGATGCCTTATAATTAACCATAATTGGATTTTCGTAGTGATAGAAGTTATAAATGTTTGAATGACACTCTTCCTTATATAATTTCACCCATAAAATATATTATCATTATTTGAAGTGGATTCACTACATCATAGATGCCTACGGCAACCCCAGAGAAGTGACGCGGTAGGTGCCAAAAAGTTTGCTATAGACAAAAAATGATCTGTGGCAACACTTTCTCGGTGTTGCCTTTTGCGGCGTTGTCTTAGAGTCAAAGGCAACACCTTTGCGATCGTATGACAACATCGGTACAGATGTTGCAACAGGTACCACTACAACAACAAAAATACCCTTTCACAATTGCCAAGAACAGCTGTAATATTTCTAGTACAGTTGACAATCGTAATAAAGTCGATTTTTTTTACAACTGTTTCTAGCACTTGTTAAAAAAAATTTACAACTGCTAAAAGTAATTACACCTCATCTGTTATTAATCAAAGATTTCATAAATTATAATAAATACTATTATAATATATTATTCAAATAAATATTTTATTTCAACATTTCATGGTACAATTGAACTCCACTATTGTACATTCACTAGTATATCTCATATTTATATACATTTCTCACTACATTGTCACTCGATTCATTCATATACAGACTTACACATATAAACAGAAAATGATTATATAAACTACTACCTTTATTTTTTATTTTTTTTCCTTCTGATGATTCGCTCGAAAAGTGATTTGGAGGTGTTCTTATGTACGATAAATGATTGATCTCAAATTGTGATATTATTACTGATCTTATGTTTGCTTGAGTGTTACCATACCCATGTTTATCCAATGAAAGAAAGAAAGCTTATGGTATTATATTCCCTATCAACTCTTCCAAATCAGAGCTATCAGTATAATCCAAAATATTTTGAAGTAGAACGCAACCTCCTTTGTTCATCGTCAGCTCATTGCAGTTTCCTACATCAACTCTTCATCCCCGGTCATATTGCCAAATAATTGTTTTAGTGCTTGCTTCCTACATTTACAAATCAGAGTTGTACATTAAAATATGTCAAGGTTATACGTACTTATGATACATGAAAGAGAACAAAACACATGTTACTATATAATAAAAATACTTACCCAATTGCCTAATTGTTTATCCAGTGCCACGAGTAAACTTCCTTATCAAAGTTAGTTATGAATAAAGTGAATTTTTTGGAGCATGTGGAGAAGAATGCCTCATTGAACTGTGTGACTGCCAACAATGTGGAGTCCTGGAATGCTGAGGTAGTCAAGAGTGTCCCACTGAAGTTTAGCATATCCAACTTTTGACTAGACAGGTTCGACAAAATGCGCAATATCCATCAGGTCTAACAATTCAGGAATTACAACCCCAAGAGCAGCAAGCATGGCCCATCAAGCATGTAAAATTTCAAAGTTGAAATACTTCTGAAAATCTGCAAGATCCTTGCCTAAAGCACCAACATCGAATCGATGATCGCCTGGAAAATCTCCAATGAGATGAGAAGGATAGTCAACTGGAACTGGGCCAAGCCAACGAGGTTGACCTTCTCCATACCAAAATTTGTGTTTTCTTGCTTTATGGGCAACTTCTTAAACTTTTCTGACTTTCGAACAACATCCCTCTTTT
Source organism: Allium sativum (assembly GCA_030737875.1). Classification (NCBI taxonomy): domain Eukaryota; kingdom Viridiplantae; phylum Streptophyta; class Magnoliopsida; order Asparagales; family Amaryllidaceae; genus Allium; species Allium sativum. Next base: position 7,428,377 of record CM060923.1, on the reverse strand, counting down.
TCTCCGCCATCCCCAGTCATAACCTCTGCCCAACCAAGCTATTCGCGATTGCCTTCACTGTAGTGAACGTAATAGTGGATAACATCAGGCATCTGCTACCAGCAGTATTGATCAGCATGGGCATAGCCTTCATGATCAGTAAATGCTAATATAAGGCTGATAATCAAAGGCATCTGCTATCTGCACTACCAAAGAACATTAAGAAACAAGTTTTCACTAAAGTCAAGTACTAAATTTAAGGGACTCAAACATCAGTTTTTGTGAAACAGATGCTGCAGTGCATCCAGGATCAAGAATTAAGTGATTTTTATTTATAATTTTAACTTGCAAAGCAGTGAAATACTTGAACTAGACCAAACGAGATCACTGAACAAACCTGAAAATACCTTGCCAACCCGAACATTGGTTGAGAAGCATAAGATTTATTCTCAAAAGAAGTACAAAGAGTAGAAATGCAAGTCGTTAAATGTTTAGGATGACTGTTAAAAACAATAGGATACCAATCAGCATATAACCCACAACTCCTGCGCTTAAACAAAACCGAAGCTTCAACCTTAAAACACTCAATAGAAAAACCATCAAAAAAGACAGAGGCAAACAAGTTGCACCAAAAAACAACAAACACGTTTGATGCAAGATGGAAAATAAACATGTTTAAAATGTAATCACCTTACTTTGAAATATTAAATGGAGTAATGACTAAGTAGAAATGGTAGCAGGATAAACTGAAAGATAGAATGAGGAATTGCTCCAAAATCTTTGTGAAACAGAAACAAATGAAAATAACCCCACCCAAAAACCAACCCAACATGCCAGAGACGACAGGTAGTTTCACAAAGCATTTAGAATTGAAACCAGATTAAACTTCCCTTGTAACTCAAATCATCCAACTCCATCACAAAATTCAAAACAAAATGGTCTGAATGGATAAAGACAATCATATTGTCAACAACATCAAAAGCGAGAGCCACGTAACTATTAGAAAAAGGTAGATCAGTAACGACGAACGAATTCTTATTAGATATCACTTGTTTCTTTGTATGCGAAGAAATGATAATTTTAGAAAAGGAAGAGACTACAGGATCATTATGGCGTAGAATAGAATCAAAGGAAAAATGATCACATTACTTGTGTACTCCTGCCAACTCGATGCTTTTCAAGCCAGTTGCAATGTTTCAGAATAATACTGCACTTTCCTTGTGTACTCATTCCAACATGCATCACTGTTCCTTTGCTTTCCATCTTGATCATTTGCTTTCCAAGCCCATAAAAGGGTACATATGAGTTAAGAACACAAAGGAATCATCATGGAAATAGGGGTTGAGTCTCCTTAATCTAACCAAACATGCAAGTCATAGTAAATCGCGTAAGCCAACATTTGTGATCAAGAAGAAATGACTTACAGTAACCGTGGTTACTGACTCAATCAGCGTGCACTTTTGTTCACTTTGTTCACTTAATCAACGTGCACCATATGCCAATTGAGCGATTACATGTAATTTTAGTTTTGATTCATTTGAATAAATACTATATGTACTTAATATCCTTTACTCAAAAACCTAATTAACTATGAACTGATCATAAACAGCGACAATCTTTAATTTTGTTTTGCAATTTAATAGTATGAAATAAGAAAATATAATAATTTTGGTAAATCTTTTTTAAGGTATACAAATAATACCACTCTAATCAATACCAATATCACCATTCTATAGGTTATTGATGTCAATACCATTCTATTATCTATATCAATAATATTAATTTTTGAAAACTTGCCACTATACCAATGATTATTGGCTTTGGATAATAAGAGATACTTACCAACACAGGAAAGCCCAAAGCATAATAATAAAATATACATACAAGTTAATCGAATTACGATTAAAAATAAATCAGCAACTTATATGTTTAACCATCAGAATAAAATATGTTCACCCTATTGTTTAATTTTTTAAAACTACCTTATTTTCATAAGAGACATAGGATGGATGATAGTCTACTTTCATTTTATTTTACAGAATAACATGATTCCATAAAAAAGAAAAGGGCTACAACATTTTAGAAGAACTATAAATGGGTAAATTTAAACAATAAAAACACCAATTAGCTAGCAATATTTACCAAAAAAATCACTCAACCCATAAAGAGTTTAGACAATTCATCACATATTTGATAACTATTACTTCAAACCCATACCAGAAATGAAACTACTGACAACTATTACTTGAAACCAAAGTTTGAGAAAATAACACAATAATTAAACCGTAAATTAATCATCCATACCTGATAACCATTAATAGGATTCATAGATCAACATATTCCCCAGCATCCCAAAAATTAAACACAAAACTAACCTTACCCAATCACCGAAGATCCCCACTGATCTAAGTACTTAAAGTAGTTGATCCTCCACAATCGAAAAGTCGCCTATTCCAAAATCGATACGGTGGAAAGGATGGTGAAGAAGGAAAGTTTGGCCATTCACCAAGAGCCTGGCGACACGATGTTATCTCGCTAATAATTTGTGAGATCCTTAGCGATCTGAGTAGAGGTTTGTGGACTGAAACTAGATTGGTTTCAGATGTGAGTGTTATTAACGGAGGTGATTTGGGAGTTTCGAATTAGAAATTAGGATGGAGCCGATTTTGGATCTGAATTAGAAATTTGGGGGTGAAGGAAAATTATGATTCAAATGAAAAAGAAACATAGGAAAACAACGGAAAACTGAAAATTTGGAGCAAACTAGTTGAGGCGGTGAAGGAAAAATCAGATTGACGTGGATTGATAACGTGGACTGTTGGATCGTATACACCTAGATTGATAATTTTATTCATGTGGCTACTGCAACACATGTTGATATCTATGCTAACACATTTAAGCTTACGTTGCAATAAACAAAAAACAGCATAGCAATGGTAACATTTTAGCTAGTAACACCATGGGTTTTCGTTGCGGTAGGCCATTTACGTAGTGGTGATTTTTTACAGTAATGATATCCAAAGTAGTTTTATCGTAATTCTTTATGATCTCCAACCGATCTGGTTTTTTATCTAAGAGAATATAACCAATTATTTTGTTCATTAAAGATATCTCATAATCATTTTGGCTACCAACCAATGATCCATTTTAAATATCAGTAAGATATCTACAAATAGTACATGCATATTCATATGTGTGTATACTTTGGTGTACATTAGAATCAATGCTGCAGATGCTTTCTTTAGTTTCAAGGATGTAGACATTTACCACTTTTAGCAACAGAGAATTTACCGAAACATAGTTTAAATACCAAAACTTCTAAGCACTTATCTATCTTTTATTTTGCAATAATTCAAATATCACTTCATGAATAATAATGGCTTATTTGAATCCTAGTACAAGAGAATAGTCCAAAAGTGAGATTTTTAAGTTGTTTCATCAATGTCTCAATTAAGAAACAAGGCTTTAATCTTCATCAGATATTGCTAAAAAGTACAAAATGCAATAAGCTCCAAAGTGGTCTACATTTTTTGCTTAATAAACCAAAAGAAAATGTTCTTAATGGAAACAAAATCTTTAAAAATGATCTTTTCAATTAAAAAATGTCACCCACTTAATTCCTTTTATCTTTGACTAATTATTCATACTCAGTAATAGTGAAACCTAAGTTAAAGGGACATTATAAACTTTATTGTCCATATAGATTTACACTACATGTCACATCTTAAATCCATCTTTTAAATTAGTACCTTAAATGGATTGATTTAAGTATATAGCGTCATATTCAGCAATCCATTATTAATTTTTAAGGAGAAATACTACATAGTAATCCAGAACAATATTTCTTCATCTATAAGTGGATTTCCTTAGTAACCATATGTTTGACCAAAAAAAATGGCAAAAATACCCACAGATTATAATTTTAGAGAATGATGAAGAAATATAAAATGAAAACAAGATAAAAGAAACAAGCACATACGATTTATAGTGGTTCGGCGTTAACGAGCCTACCTCCACTTTATAATTCTTCAATTCGATAAGAAAATACAAACACAATGATTACAATCTCCAAACACATTCAATATAGCATAGGCACTCTCGAAATTCTTAGTATTGATTCAAAGTATGGCTTGGTTTAGAGAAGTTGATGGCTGACTAACGCGTATATAGAGTTACTGAAATGCCAAAAGTCCAACAAATTTCCTTAGAATAGTATATTTATAGATGTTACAGCAGATTGGTTCTCATTTGGGGGCGAGAGCGATTACAGACACTGGCATTTGAACCGAAAATGTAGGATGTAAGTCGCAACAATTATCTGCAGAAGGCGGGATCGGATCATGGGGTATGTGGCAAAATCCTTGAATTTTTAGGCGATCGTAGGGAATATGAAGATGGGAGCAACTATTCGGGGCCGATCGAATATGGGTCGGATCAAACATTCGAACAAGGCTCTATTCGAACCGAATACCCTCGATCTAATACCTTCCCTTCGCTTAATCCAAAAAGAAGAAAATTTTGGGAACCACCTAGATTTCGATTCGAACTGATATGAAGTTAGTTTCTTGTTTCAACATGATTCTTGATGTCTTATGCTTGTGACTGTAATCATTCGAACTTTGGAAGACCTTGCTACAAGGCAGGCCAACATTTTGCCCCCCTCCAAAGTATATCTTATCGTAGATGAGATGTTCTTTGAACTCGTTGAGCTATCCATTCCTGAATAAGAAAAAGTTAACAGTCGCGTCTCTTTGTAAAGTCGTGACTCTTAATCCTTCGTGCTAGGCAAAGATCATATCCATAATTATCTTTGTTGTAGTCAGCGAGTCAAAATCTTTGTCATGAGTGGTGATTGGTGCATAGGTAAATTCTTCTAACCCTTGTCGAATCAAAAAAAGGTTGAGGTTGGATTTATTTATTTCAAGTCATGTAAAATTGTTGGCTTTCATATATGAATATACACATACAAGTCATTCTGAACAATTTCTTATGATGATCGTTGAGATCTAATCATACTATATCAGTCTATTACATTACTAAAAGCATGAAATAGTTAACAAGAATGTACCTTGTTTTCTTCCGCTTCTCTTCTCGACTTCTAGTTTTTAGATCGAAAAATTAATTACCATCTGAATCGAATCGTTTGATCGAGGGTTTATTCGATCCAGAGTGTTGCCGCACCCTTCCATTCTGTTATGAAAATAAGAATGTGTCACGTATCAGGGAGAGCCGAATAGTCACTTTGACACAGTATATAAGCCATACCATCTCTTTATTTCCTCTCTTACTTTTACTGTTATTAACCCTCGAAACGACAGAGCTCCAAAACCCTTATCTGCCAGTTCGATTTAATCTCCTTTCAGTCTTCGATTCTTGAATTAAAGTAGGTTTTAATTATGCAATTCGCGTTTTAATCCGAAGTTTCACAAGAATTTAACCCTAGAGTCACGTTAATCACCTCTGATTCATTATGGCATTGATATCTCAAGCTTTGGAGATGACCGCCACCATTGGTGGTGTCTCTGGTTGGTTAGCGATATCCGAGGCGCTGCCTCGATGGCTCGACACTCGTTCTTGTTGACTGGAGGTGAATAGAAGTGTGAAGAAGGAAAAAAAGCATGGAAGGAGAATTAGGCTAGCTTAGAACTTCTTGGATCGAATAGGTTGTTCGATCCGATGGAGGCCTTAGATTGATGGAGATTTGGAGGTGATGCTCGAAGGAACCAGACAGGCTTCGATCAAAAATTCTCGACCCAAATCGGTTCGATCTAGGGTTATTCGATATGAATGCTTTGAACCGGAACACCATACAATCCGACCCGGGATACTTGAGACAATTTTTTCCATTATTTCTGTATATGCAAGTGCGTGTCTAACGGGCATGTGAACGAGCCACATCCAACTGAACAAAAGCACATGTATGGCCAGTTGGGATAGAGCCTTCTAGGACATGAAAACAAAGCGGCATATAATACTATTTCAAATAGTTTAACATAAAGGCATAATTCTTCGCGACACCGCGACGCATATAAAACAACTACATTCATTCGAAACGTCTTTCCTTTATGCATTCAACACACTCGCATTGCACACACTAGCACAAACACAGGGGACGCAGGTTACTTTGATCTAACCACTAACGTTTCTTGAATAGTATAACAAGAATGTCTAGGAGATATTCTACAAGATATTCTGAATCCGGAAAGGGCAATGCTCCAGAAACAACAATCAGTCCCAATATTCCTTCATCAGATTCTAACTCCGAAGGTGATGATCCATAATGTGGAGCTGACATCCATGGAAAAGTAGAGTCCTTCGGAGAAGGAACTTCTATGGATGAATAGGTTGGAGTAGTAGGAGATACCAGGGCTCCTGAAACATTCAATTATGCTTTCTTTCTAGAAGAGCCTAAGGATTCCTAGGTATCTACCACGGATTAATCAAGGATAAGTAGATTATGGTTAAACAAGAAATACCTTAGGAAGACGTTTGAGTTGCCAATATCTTAGATAGCACTCACAACCCTCTAGAAGGATACATGCAATAAGTCGACAAATGTGCTCAGTTGGGAGCATTCCTTCCTTTCACCCTTTTCGTCATCGATTTTCTTAGACGAGTGGAAATATCACCCATGCAGCCTTATCCGACAGCTTACGCATACATACACTTTATTTATAGCATATATTGAAATCCAAGGTGTGGAGCCCACCTATGAAGATATTGTCTTTTTCTACAAATTTAAGCATCATCAGCAAGTGACTCCTTCCTTCCTGTATTTTGAATCCGTACCCAAAAGGAAGGTTATCATTGAGGGATTCAATAAGGCCCACTTGGTACTACATTAGTCATCAAGACGAGTGTGTCAGGAGGTAACTTTAATCGAGTAAGCTTTAAGCTCCATTTTCTTCTTTTTAACTTTATGCACAAGATTTCTGACCTTTTTTTCCATTTCCGGCTCTAAATCCTAAGAAACCGCAAGGTCAAGTATAGCATGACTATCTAACTGATTTATTGAACTATCCACTAGCATTGATAAGTGTCAGGAGTTGCCTCATAGATGAGTTTCTTCATCGATATCACTTTCTCAGACCACAACGAAGTATGGGAGTTGGTAGAGGTTAAGCTCATGTATACGTTCCCCCAACTTAGATTGCTTCCGTGTCAGTGGGGATACAAGGCGTGTCCCCCAATCTTGGGGTAGGCAGTAACATCATATGAAGTTAGGAAGACCCTAGGAAGCAAAGACCTTGCAAGTTCCGGTCAGGAATCTCGGCCGGAGCAGAAGGAGAAGTCCACCGAGAAAGTGATTAATGAAACACTTAAGAGTCCCTCTCCTATTCACAGAGAAGCTCTTAGATAAGACTACTGAGGAGGTGCCTAGGGAACTTTGTTCGAAAGATACATCCATTGCAGAGAAGGAGCTCTCTCCCAAGGGTCCACCTCTAGCTAAACGACTAATCCATGACTCCCGCCAAGAGAAGTAAGTGTCTCCATATCGAGGTTTAGGTGATCTGCCTCTGCTAGACACCATTTACTCTTCTCACAACCTTGGCTCTAATTCTTTATTTCCTACTTTCGAGGAGGAAATCACACCTACTAAGATGGGGATGACGACACTAACCAAACGAACTCCTGACTCCAGTCCGTTGGGGGGATAACTTAAGATACACACAACACAAACATTGCATGTCACAATTCCTTCGTATCGCATTAAATCCTAATTCGAATATTAGTTCAATTAGTTTTGTAGGAATCATGTCTCACACTACTACAAAGGTGGGTATATTCGACACTATTTTTCTGTGGCCGTAGATCAAAAAAGCGTTGCCATAGGCCATTTTTCAACTAGGTAACCCCAAGGGTGCGTGGCATCCACGCCGTTTGTAACGAGCTGGCATTTTGATTGTCTAGAAAATTTGGTATTAATTACTTTTATTATGTTGATCTTGATTAAACTATTGGGTTAAATTTAATTTATAACTAAACTTGCTTTGCCAACTTCGAACTTAGCTATTTTATTCACTGTTTTCTTAAACTTGTATTTTGTACCAAGCTTTCTACTTTTACTTATATAGCATTTTAGACTTTGTCTTAAACCATTTCATTTGTATTTAGTTACTATATATTTTACCAATCTTTCTACTGTTTGAATTAATCATTTTATACTATCTTACTAATTTATTCATATTTTAGCTTTTGTCTTAACCATTTTATTTTATTTAATTATTTAGCCTCAACTTTGTCTTCACTAATTATTTGTTGTAAATATAATATAAAAAAATCTTTTACTTGAATCTTTTACAAATTATTGGTATGCTGCCTTTATATATTATTAACATCCTATTTCTTTATATAATTTACGCTATTTTAACTTTCTATTTTGACCTGTTATGTTCTTACTATATTTGCACTAACCATATTTCCATCTACCTATTTCATACTAAAAGTATTTATTTTATCCAAATTAGTCTTACTGTTTTACCTTAACTATGTTTTCTAAATTTTCTTATATTAACTATTTTATTTGGTCTAATTACCGACTTGGAACGAGCAAAATGCCAGGTCGTTATACCGTTGCATTAGCCATCTAATGCAACGCTTTTTCCCATCATGTCAACGGAAAGATAGTATTGCATTATAACCCAATTGCAACAGTATATGCATGTAATGCAACGACATACAGCGTTGCCTAAAGTAGAAGCCAGAGCCTGGCTTCCAGGTCATGGTAGTGGGGTCCACATGTACTTTCAACGTCAGCTGCCGACGTGTCACACGCCACGTCATCTCTCCATGTCAGCTGCACATATGTCACATGCCACATCAGTTATCCACGTGGCGCCATGTAAGCTGTGGGCCCCACGTGTCGTTCCATTGTGCAATTAATAATATTACACTTAATGCAACACCACGGCACAGTCTAATGCAACACCACATCAATCTAATGCAACACCACAGTGCCATCTAATGCGACACCACAATACTATACTGCAATACCAGAAAACATCAACTGTAATGGTAAAAAAAATCAAATGCAACACTAGAAAAAAAATCAAATGCAGCTATAATGCAACCCTATAATTGCAAATTCTACACTACATATATTCAATCCAAAACATTGTACAACATTCATACATATATACTGAAATATTCATACAATAAATCCTTCCAAAACATTCATAACCACAGTCAGACCGACCGATTATGTATACCAACTCAAAAGTGTCATCACCAACACATACCACAAGTGCCATCATCAAAACATACCACAAGTGCCATCACGAACACATACTAGAGATGTCATAATTTAAAAGAATAGAATATATCATAAGTGCTAATACATACCATCCAAATAATTCAGTCAGTTGCCGGGGTTACATGGGTAACAATGTCATCTTCATCACTTGTTGTGGTGACACAAAAGTCTCCGACGTATAAATTAAGATCTGGATTAGCTTCACCTATATTTTTAACACCCATGAAATGTTCTCTTTCACTTTTCTGTTCACCATTTCTTCCAAATCCGCCTCAAGCTCTTGCCTTATTTTTTGGGTCAGCTCTTGCACATAACTATCCAAAGAACCAGGAGTTGTTGGAGACTTTTCGACCATTTTACCTCGCCTTCCTACAAGATAGTTCCGCGTGTGGATCTTCCCACAAGAAACAAGTGCATCTGTCTCAGCAATGTTTCCTGCATCCACCATTGCTTGAAATTTTGCCTATAAAATGAAAACCAGGCAAGCATATATATAAATAGGCAGCTGGCAGGAATGAATTTATTAACAGAACTTGTTTTCTTTCAAACTGACTATGTGTCCAATTTAATAAGCAGCTCCAACAAACGTACAATGTGCCAATTATACTGACACAAGTATTGCTATTTCAGTATTTAATTATATATGTACTTACGTATTTGGCCTTTAGTTCATCCATGTTAGTCTTGTAATTTCTACCCGGTTCTCGTTTATATGTTTCCAAATAAACCAAGGCAGCGGATGGGGAGGCTTTTTCTGGGTCCTTCTTTCTCTGTCAAGTATTAGGATAACCAAAAATTAAACACAATTTGCGACATTCAATGTTAATAATCTACAGATCTAGCTACTGCCAATGAACATTGTGACAATGATATATAAAATATAATTCAATGATATAACAAATTAGAATTATCATATAGCCAATTCAACTCAATAAAAAAATATAACTTAAGTTCAAAAAAAACACATACTATCTTTTCTTTGGCTATTGCATGAGTTTTGAGACCCATGGTATGTGTCTCATTTAATGAATTATGATGCGCGAAATTAGTATCAGCTAGGGCCTGGAAATCCAAAAAAAATAGCACTAAACGAGGATAATGCGAACTACTAAAGAAAAGTTTAGCACTAAACTAGCTAATGTGAACTACTAAACATTATACAAATGTGAATATCATTGAAGCTGTACCTGAACAGCTTCATCCCCCCAGTATTCCAAGAGCATTTGAAAATCCTCCAATGGAATTGTACTGGGCCTACTTGCAGGCCTTTCCTCATCAGTTGAATATTTTTTATAATACCTTGTTTTGATGCAAGACTTGTACTGCCTCCAAGAGTCGTTAAGCGTGTTCAGGACCCACTTGTGTCCTTCTTCAAGAATGACATACTAGCCTACAATATATCAATCACAAAATTCAGGAAACAAACTAATTAATTGAAACCAAACATTTAGGGAGTCAGTTGAACTATATATGGTTAAGGAAATTAGATTGCACCAGAACATATTCCAACATTTGTCACTTTACTTGATCAGGAACAACATGTCAGTTGATGTAAGTAAGAGACACATTATCCTTTGCTAGTGTCCTAAGAAAATTGCTTAACTCTGTAATATTATCAGATACTGGCTGACCATCCTCATTCAACTCAATGACAACTTTATCATCAAGGGTTCTAGCATTCACCTTGGTCATTTTTGGCTTCCCTCTAGGTTTTATTGGACCTTGTACTTTATCTACCAGGTTCAAAAAAATGAATAGAAAATAGACACACTCAATAGTGCAGTGCGGTGCACAGATAAAGAAATATTATATTGTACCTGTACCTGCTTCATCTTCCTGTGTAATCCATTCCTGCTCTAATCGATCGATAAGATTTTCCATTGTTGCAGGCGCTTCAACATTCTTCTTTTAACGTTTCTGCATCGCTAAATAAGTAGCAACTAAACTAGTAGCTTCACATGAATTGGTTGATTGTTTGAACAATTTGCTACATGTAGGTTTTAAAACGGATGGACGAGACATTATAGGTTTTAAATCTCCTAAAAAAGATGGTGTAGGTTTCGTCAATTTTTTTAATGTTTCCGCGAATTTCTCCCGGATACCGAGTTTCTTTGGAGTGAGAGTGTGTGTCATGATCAAATCCTTGTTGGAGCCAGCTTTCTTTGGAAGGGGTGCAGGTCATTGCTTCCTTCTCAATTTCAATGGCTGCATTGGTTCGCGTACGAGTTCTCAGTCCATGTAAAGGATCCTTTGACTTAACAATTTTGATTCTCTACAATTAAGTCAAAGTTCAAGATTTTTTACATTCCTAAAGGCAAACACAATAAGTAATAAAAAAATAACTTCTTTATACCTCCGAATCCAATAAATCATCAGTGACGTCTTCACCAGCATTTTCTGAGATGTATTCATCACATCCAACAACATCTTTACTTTTATCTTTCTTATTTCATGCGGCATCCTCTTGCACACAACTAACCAGTGAAGGCACCCCAAGTGATCTACTAACTGCATCGTTTTCTTGCATTCGCGCGATTTGATCTTGTTCATACTTCGTCAATACTGATGGTTGTGAGAACTGCAAGAAGATTAGCATTGTTACTCATCTTTGATGATAAATTTAAGCTAGTTAACCAAATAGAGTCGATGTATAAACAGTTCTTGCTATTTTGATAGAATGCATGCATAAGAAAATTAATAAAAAGTAGTTTGAAATATAAGTTTTCATCCAGATTAATAAAACCGAAATGAGAAATGAAAAATACCTGAACATTGGCTTCATTCTCTCAGGTATCATCATAATTATTTGTTTCATTTTCTACATTTAATTTCCTCTTGGTTCATTTGTCCGTCACAGTAACATCTTCTTTATCATTATTCATATCAGGCTCCGGTGATAGTTTCTTCTGACCCACTTGAGTTAGGTTGTTTTTCCTCATTTTGAGTTGCTGTTGAAGTCTTTGTGAAGTAGTATACTTGCGCTTTTCAACCGGCTTCTTAGCAAAATCTGAAACAATAAAAATAATAACGATGGCCTCCTTCATAGTTCTTTACACACACACACACAGATATATATTAGAATGGGTATATATTACATATACATATATACCTTGAATTATGTTTTTCCTTGGCCGTATGATTACATGTGGCAGTAATTGAATCAACGGCTCACTATCTTTGTCAATGGTGTTGTCGATGTAAAAAATCACTTCTTCTTGCTTTTTGCAGCCCTGTACGTACTCGATTACATCCTTGTAATTCAATATTAGCTGCTGGCCACCCCTCGTTCCTTTGCTGATGATATAGACTCCTCCTATTTCGGTGTAATGGAGAGCATCTTTAATAAATTCCATAAGTACACTATAAGAAAGGCGATCTACATCATATTTTGTTACTGTGAAGGATTCTCCACCGACGTAACATGTCCTTCGAAATTGTCCACCATGTTGCAGTGGATATTAATAAGTTCATCCATCCTGTGAAAAATGAATACATTAGAACAAGGTACATGTATGTTAAAGTGGACAAAAACCAACAACTATAACATTTTGGTATTTAACCAATTTAGATGACAATAATGAAAGACATTAAATCATAAAACATGTGAACAGTGTAGATTGCATTATGAGAAAATAGTGCCAGATACATTCATCAAAGATAATAATTTCTAGATAAAACAAAAAGTGCCAAATACATCATAAATTAGACCAAATTAAATCAATAAGAAAGAGGAATTTTTTTGTCCTAACGAGACGGAACAGGATCAGGAACTTCTACTTCTAGTTCTGTTTCAAGTTGTATTACGGGGACATCATCCCTAATCCAACCCCCATCAACAACTTCTGGTTCTAGTTCACCACCTAGCCCATATCATGTGAATGCGTATTGCTCATGTCTTCTTCCATTGCATTCTAGTTTTCAGTATCACACCAATCTCTTGGCAATTTTTTAATAACGCAATGACTGTTCTTTTCAACTGTATCTTCCACATAAAATACTTGCTGCACTTGCGAAGACAGGACATAAGGATCAGTTTTATGGCACTTGCTAAAATTTACTCGAGTAAGACCATATGAATTTTTTTCCTCTTGGTACCAACAAAACTTAAAAAGGACCACTGTGGAAGCTTCCCCAATAATCAAGCTCAAAAATTTCTTTGATTGATCCGTAGTAATTGACACCACCCAATATTTTGTGTGGTACATCGAGAATCTCTAAATTTTGTGTGGAATCTATATCCATTTGCTATATAACAAGTAAACTTCCTAGCTACTTGATTAGGATCTAATGCAAACACATCTAAATCTATTGAAATATTGTCCTTTTTCAGAACCTCTTTTTTAAGCCAATTCCAAAACTCTTCGAAATGTTCTCATTCCCTCTTGTATCTTCTTGGATTTGCAAGACCATCCACAAAAGCTCAATGAACCCTAGATAATAATTAAGGTAAAAAAACTACGAAATGCAGATGTTAATTTATGGTTAAGGAAAATGATATAGGAACTTAAAAACTTACTCGATCAAACTCTCAATTTCTTTATTATCGGAATTGAACATAATATAGCAATGCGTTGCCTTCCAATTTGCATCTTTCAAAATGAACAACTTCCCATCTTTATTCTTCTTTGTTCCAATATGATATTCCAAATCTGTTGAACATCTTCCAAAATCAATCGACGTGTTTTCTGTTCCTCCATCAACGCGTAAAAATCTTGAATAGAAGGTCACACACTCTTCTGCCAAGTAACCTTCTGCAATCTAACATTCCGGTCTATTTCTATTTCGCATATAAGATTTCGACCTTCCTAAATTTCGCTCAATTGGATACATGCACTAAGATATTCAGGTCAGTCGTATTTGATTTCTCTGCATAAATGAACAGGCAAGTGTACCATTATATCGAAAAAACCCCATGGAAAATTCATTTCAAAATGACAAAGTGTCTTGAAAATTTCTTTTTGCAGCCTCTTGATATCATCCACTTTGATAACCTTGCTTCATAGTCCTCTAAGGAATGCACTAAATCTGATCATTTATAACGCAACCTCGGGTTTTGATGCTTTCTTTGTGGAAAATTGTAACAAATAGTGGAGTATGAACTGAGCATCATGGCTCTTATATCCCACAACCGTTCTCTCTCTTTTATGTGCACGTACCGACTAACATTCAAGGCACAACCGTAGGGCAGTTTGGCGTCCTTCAATACAGAGCAAAAGGTTTATTTTTCCTTATTTGTCATATCAAATATTGCAACTCTAATTTCAACATGCTTTCCGTCACCACATTCAACAGGATGAAGGGCCTTCCTTATGGACAATTCCTGTAAATCCAAACGAGCATTTAGGTGATCCTTCGACATGCGACCTATATTAAGTAAAGTACCTAATATTTTATCGCATATGTTCTTCTCTGTGTGCATGGCATCCAGGTTATGTCGAAGGGGATTATGACACCAATATGGTAAGTCAAACAGTATTGACCTTTTTTTAAAAGGGTCGTCACTTTTACCAGATTTCTTCGTCTTATCCCCAAACCGATTTTTGAACCCCCGCAATAACTCTTCAATATCAGTTCCTGATAATATTTCTGGAATGCTCCCCATTTCAGTTTCGCCATTAAATCTCCTCTTATCCAGCCTCCATTTATGTGTCGGATCAAGAAACTTTCTATGGTGCATATAACACATTTTTTTGCTATGCTTCAAATAATGTGAAGATGTTTCATAATGGCATACTGGACACGCTAGTTTCCCCTTCGTGCTCCAACCTGACAACAAAGCATATCCTGGAAAATCACTAATGCTCCATAAGACGCTTGCACGTAAACTAAAATTCCCATCAGTCAAGGAATCATATGTTTCAACGCAAACATTCCATAACGCTTTCAATTCCGCAATTAAAGGCTGCATATATACGTCAATACTGTTCTTTGGAGAATCTAGACCAGATATTAATATTGAAAGAATCAAATTCTCTTGTTTCATACATAACCAAGGCGGAAGATTGTAGTTTACCTACACAATTGGCCATGTACTATAACTTGAATTCATTAAACGATATGGATTAAATCCATCAGATGCTAGACCGAATCTAACATTACGATTTTCTGATGAAAAATCAGGGTAGCAAGCATCCAGCATCTTCCATGCCACACCATCAGCTGGATGTCATAGTTTTCCATCTACTTTTCGTTCCACTTGGTGTCATCTCATAAGTTTGGAAAATTCTTTGCACATAAACATCCTTTGTAACCTTGGTCTTAGAGGAAAGTACCTCATAACATTTGTCGGCACTTTGGGAATCGACTTTGGAGGCTCATTATTATCAACGATGCCTTGTTTTTCTTTTACAGACCACCTCGAAAAACCACAAATTTCACAAGCCTCTTTATCTTTATTCTTTGCCCTATATAACATGCAATGATTTGGGCAGACATGTACTTTAAGGTAATCAAGACCTAAATCCTTAATGACATTCTTTGCAGCGTAGGAAGACAAAATGCAGCTGGGCATCAGGAAAGGCTTCTTTTATAAGATTTAGTAATTCCTGATACGCAGACTCGTTAATTCCATAAGCACACTTTAAATGATAAAGCCTAATTAAGAAACTTAGTCGAGAAAATTTAGTGTAGCCAGGTATAACGATTTTTTTCCTTCTTTAACATGCCGACAAAATTTCTCGGCCTCTGGATTTGGTTCTACTACAATGTCCCTGGGATTTTGACCAAATTTGTAACCCGCACATTTGAACATCACATTTAAATTATCCTTAAAATCCATCTCCGTTGCACAATCCATATGGTCATCAACACCTATTAATTTTGTCTGTTAAACTTCACAAATCCACCCGGTATGTAATGGAGATGGGCCATTAAAAATAAGATGATCGTATATGACATTTTCAAAATACCAATTACGTTTTGTACATTTTTTGCAGGGGCACTTCATCTCATCACTACTTTATAAATGGGAAATGCATTTCTTAGAAAAGTTGTTACCCCTCTTACATATTCTGCACTCAATCTCGGAAGTCATATCCATAGGTAATACTCACTATTCATTGACACAATCTAACCACGACCTAGTAAGACCAAATTTTATACCACTAATTGTTTCAAGACACGAACAAGGTCTACCCTGTAAGGTTTGACTAAATTAGAAATAAAAACAAAACAAGTTAATAATTTACAAATATACGTAATCAGTGTGATGATACAAAGACGATTGTTTTCATATGAATTATCACTAACTTCTGGAATTGAGTTATCAGGAAAATACATAAAACAAGCAACTAAGGATACTGAACACAAATTCATAACATTACATGACTACACCAAAACACAATAGTATAGATACAAAGACTATATAGGTGATACAAAGATGATACAGTTGTACCTAATACAACCAACGATACAATAATTTAATTTGGACTTCTAATGTTTAGCCCTTGAAGCTGGTCGTTAAGTCTACTAATGTTAGTTTGAAAAACAATAACTCGATTTTGCTACGTTGTAAGTTGATGTTGTAATTCATTTGCGTACTCAGTGGCTCGACTTGGAAACTGTTGGTCAACCCACTGTCAAAACGTACACCCTGCGGGATAAACACGACATCTAAAATAACGACGACCAATGTTGAATTCAATCGAAATAACATCTTCTATAGCTACATACCCACAATCACACATTATGATTGGTGAGTCAACTTGCTATTCGTTAACCACTTGGTTGTTTTGATGCCGACGATGCAAGGAAGCAAGACTATGCCATCACATCGCCTTTTCTTCACGTCGTTCTTCTTCTTACCATTGTCTTCGGAGCTCTTCTTTCTCTAGTTCATGCTCAAGTAAATCATCGTAGTGCCTTTCTTGTATGTCTATATAAAAATCAATAGGAGTTTCTAGTGATGATGGGATTGAAAGTCATAGATTACCCATGCCCAGGGTATCTTCGTAGTCATACGATGTAGGAAGAGAAATAGACATTATTCAACTACAAACAGAAATAGACATTTGAACATTTAAATTGTATTTTTTTTTGCCCTCAAAATTTTGTTTCCACCTATCGAAATAAGCATTACCAAAACATCAATGGTTTGGCAAACATAAAAATACAGAACTTGCACAATTTCAACACAAGCAAACATATAAATACAACACTTCAAGTATGAAAAACCTTAATTTATGGCAATCGGTATCCCTAACTACCCAGTGACTTTGAATGTTAGACCAAAATAAGTTAGAGATGAAATCATCTAAATAAAACCAAAATTATGAAGCCCTAACTACCTATAATTTCCTAAATGATCCAAATCGGAGGTGTAAAGTTTGTAAAATAGGAGCAATCGGAGGTTAATAGTTTGTACCGGCGGTAGAGTAGCAATCAGAGATCTTCGTGGACGGATTTCATGGAGAGAGAAACGGACAGAAGGAGGAGTACGGGAGGAATTTGTTTCGGGGGGAAGTATTTCGTGAATGGGGAAAAATCATGCCAAATTTTCACTAAACTGAAGCAGGGATACGTTCGAACCGTTGGATTAGTCAAAGATTTGTGCTATTTATTTGTTTAAACTGATAACGTGGATTGCTGACCTGACATGTATTTATGTAAAGCAACACTTTGAACTAGTGTTGCAAGTCACAACACAAGAATTCCAACCGCAACACTACATTCATATTTAATGCAACAACATATGAATGTTGTTGCAGAAGATCAAAGAAAGCATAGCTTTCGCCACACTTTTCATGCAACGCACACAAATTAGTATTGAATATGCCCACTTTTGTAGTAGTGTCACCAAAGTTATGATCCCAGAAAGCTCCGTAGCAGTCTTCCAAAGTCTTATTCTGACTCCGAGCACGACTATAGTGATGACCGCGAGCTATAGGAAAGAAGGCGTTATCAACAAAAGTATTATCCCTCCTCACGCTCCGTTCTCTGGTCCGCTTTGATTTGACAAGAACAAAAGCTATCAGGACCATCTTGAAGGGGATAAACAAACACCCAAAGCCCCCGCATCCTCTTAAAGAGTCACACCCTTAGGATAAACATTCCCAGAAGCAATCTGACCCCAAGGAAAGATGAAAAGATAAGGATGGTGCAACAATCATTCCTAGGTAAACACTTAGTAACATATGAGCTCAAAAGTTATTCGAAATCGCTGATATTCACAAAATATTCATAAACACTTAGTAAGTTTAAACGTTGTTTATTGTTTAAATTCCTTTAAATTTTACATCAAACCTATAGGGTTTACATTCTCTAAACAACATTCCAAAATATCATTTGTTATAACATCTTTATAAATCGCTTACATAAATAATATAAATTCAAAATATTTGATTTCAAATAATCTTATCACATCGAATATCATTGTTTAATATAAATCATTTGATAACATTGTTTATAACACTTTACGTTTCAACTGCTAGTTGGAAACCATTTAAATTCCATTTACATATACTTTAATGAAATATGTCGTGCTTACCTCGAATTAAACAAATCGGTATTTCAATTAATTTAAATCAATTTTATATTTCATTTCTAGTTGGAACCTGTGACGACCCCAAACCCCGTACTGACGACGGCAAGGGTAATCCTTGGAATATAACACAGAAACCGATAATAGCAGAACAGAATTAAATAAATACACCAGATAATGAACAAATAGAATACACTGGATAAAAGAAATCATCAGAGTTACACAGTATACAGGATCTTACTTAGTACAAATACAGTTCAACTATACATATATGTCTACAGCGGAAAAACAAACATAATGTACAATAGGAGCTGAACAGCATAAAAAGAGATAAATGATAGAATCCATCTTCAGCTCCAACTATCCAGAGAAAGCCAGCTAAACCTGAATACAAGGTTGCCCGTGTAGAAAAAGGGGCACCCGAGTTCGAAAGTGAAACAAACTACGAGTCAGTCATGGGACTGGTATGAGAAATCTACTCAACACATTTATAATATGGCTAATCACAGGACCACGCCACTTTCGTGGAACGGGTTTACTCCATTGGATCGCCAGTGCTTTAAAACAAATCATTCTTTTAAACATCGCAATGCTTTTTATAAAAATGAAGCCATTATAAGACTCAGTTCCCATCACACAATGCAACGCAAACCAGAGGATAGAGTTTTACCTTATAATGGCCAAAATATGGTTGATACGAATAAAACAAAAGCAATTGATATTATTACTAGTGTTTACATGTTTCAAAAACAATTTCGAATCATAACTATCAATCATAGACGGCATGGGTACCATATATCATGTCGCCATATATATATACAATCAAAACCGCACGATGTCGTATTTGGAAATTGGATTTCCGTCATGAACCAAGGCAAAAGATAGTCCTTAACGACTTCGAGACGCTCTAGCCCATGTCTCAGGAAAGTACTCAGTCAAGCCTTTGGATCGTCAAGGCCGGTCCACCGATGTGGATTAAAATTCCTGAACAATGCGTTTCCCCACCCTATGGGGCGTCAGTGAGCCAACGAATGACTCCATCGGACCCGGATCGTCCGATCAAACCAAGGCGCCTCGCAATAGTAACAACCACATAAGTCAAACTCATCAGCGCGTGTAAAACCACTGACGTCACTTCTAGCTAGAAGGAAACACATGTCCTCCCTGAGATCCTTCCTCCCGTTTCTGGTTCATACCAGGTGTGAGGTTCGTGAATTCACGTTATACAAAAAGCTACGCCACACAGGCGGTGCTTTGATCATCACCACAAGACTTTGCTTTTCAACAGAAGCCCTGATCATTTGCCACTTAGGAATGCCACACTAGTAATTCATGCCATGCGACTGATGTCCATCGATATACAACCTCTAAGCTTGTGCATTTCAGAGAAGGGCGTTAAGCAAAAGAATAAATTCTCCGCCGCCAAATAGATGTATATTTAACAGAGATCAATCAACACAGAATAAAATCCAATGTCAGACACACAGTCCATTTACAAGTCCGTTCTGGGTCTGAACGAAACCGGAGACACTGTATACCTCGCAAACCCATCGATCACCACGTACGTCTGGACGATCACCACTCATTATCCATATTTCAGGATGCTCCCAATTAGGACCTCGGTTACCATCCAAACGAGGTGAAGATCTCCGGTCTTCGACCATCGTCTTCATCTTCGATTTCTTATCGTCGATTCAGTTATTCAAAGTGGGATAAACCCGGTCTTTCTGAGCAACTCGCGTATGTAATAAACAAATGCAACACTAACATACACACACATCATTTCATTTCATTAGTCACTAACCGTCAATCAGTAAGAGAACGATTTCCCAAATATTAACCCCGAAGGCCGAAACCAACATCAGATCAATACCCAAGAAACCATTCGACTTAGCCAACCTTCAGTTAGTTTCTAAATTTCACATCCATATCGTTTATAATATTTTATAATGATTTATCGCTATTTTTATTTATTTTAAAATAGCCAATTTATTCAAAACGACGCTTCAGGCCATAACGCAACTGTGGCGCTGTTTTTCTTCAGATTTGATTTACACATCTCTGAAAATCTAACTGTTGGATCTTCACAAAATTTATATCATTAGAAATATCTTTTCAAAACGAATCCAACGGTTCCAGTTTCGGGAAAATCCGACAGTCGGATCTCCCGGTATAATCGTTTGAAGTTTCGACTTCAAAATACGAACTGCAGCGTTGTTATTCGATTAAATATAATTATATATATATATAATCGATTCTGGCGCTGTTTTTCTTCAGATTCGAATTAAACATTCCAGACAATCCAACCGTTGGATTTTTACAAAGTTGGCGTCGTTGGAAAGATTTTTCCAAAGCAAACCCAACGGTTGCGATTTCAGGAAAATCCGATGGTCGGATCTCCCGGTATAATCGTTTGAAATCACGGTTTCAAAATACGAACTGCAGCGTCGTTATTCGATATATTTTAATTCTATTATATATATATATATATATATATATATCGATTCTTCGATTTCAAAGCTATATTCTTTTCATACATTTGATAAAAATGATATTTTTTATCTAACTGTCTTCTATTTCAACACTTCACTATATTTAGCAATTCATGTATATAATAAAAATGTGATTTTTATTGTAAAACAATTCATTTCAAAACACTATTATTTTATATAGTTTATATAGGTAATAAAATTAGGATTTTTATTATAAAACAATTTCTTTCAAAACAAGATTATTTTATATAGTTCATGTAGATGATAAAAATGTGATTTTTATTATAAAACAATTTATTTCAAAATATGAATACCATTCAACACATGAATTTCAATTCAATGAATGAATTTCGATTCAACACATGAAGGTTTTCTATAGTTTGTATATATAGATAAAAATGTGATTTTTATATTCAAAACACGAATACCATTCAACACATGAATTTCTATCCAACGAATGAATATCGATTCAACACATGAAGGTTTTCTATAGTTTGTATATATAGATAAAAATGTGATTTTTATATTCAAAACACGAATACCATTCAACACATGAATTTCTATCCAACGAATGAATATCGATTCAACACATGAAGGTTTTCTATAGTTTGTATATATAGATAAAAATGTGATTTTTATATTCAAAACACGAATACCATTCAACACATGAATTTCTATCCAACGAATGAATATCGATTCAACACGTGAAGGTTTTCTATAGTTTATACATATAGATAAAAATGTGATTTTTATATTCAAAACACGAATACCATTCAACACATGAATTTCTATCCAACGAATGAATATCGATTCAACACATGAAGGTTTTCTATTCAACGAATAAATATAGTTTCAACAAATGAAAATAATTCAAACACATGAATATTATTCAAAATTTCGGCAGCATAACGACAGGGTAGTTAAAACCGGGATCGTCCCTAGTACGGCTCCTCGCTCTACCTTAAAACCTCGCGGTTTTTGACAACGGGGATCATGCATTTAGTTCGCACGCAGGCGGCATGTATATATTTATTTCATTTCCACAAACTAATCCTATGTGGTTTCAACCAAATATTTCTCAACCACAAATGGGTATTTTTCAACCACAATCAATCATATCAACCACAAACAATTCCAATCAACCATTCGCTATCAATCAATTTTCACACCAATCACAACCAATAAATATCGTCTATGGTTTGTGGACGAGGGGCGTATATATATATATATATATATATATATATATATATATATATATATATATATATATATATATATATATACACACACACACATATAGCAATTCACTTCTATTTCAACACATATATAATTTTTACGATGCATATATGACTTATACATCGAACGTACAACTTATACAACGCTTATACATGAGGTGTACAACGCTTATATAACCCATATATCGACTATATAATTTATACATCGTTGTTTTCCATTTCGTTTATAAATTAGAAATCTCACATTGGGTTCCACTCCACCAAAAATAGCAGAAGGCTCAGAAAAATATGCGGTCTCTTCTAGAATGTAGAAGACGTCCACACGATCCCACTGTCTCTTGTTTCACTGAATTTTGACCACACATGAAAAAGATATGATTTTTACAGTGAAAACAAAAATGGTAGCGCTTTAAAGTGCTATAATATATATAATAATTTTAACTGCCATACCTCTATATTTTTCTTCAAAACTAGGTTTTAGGATTTCTTTCAATCCGCGAAGTTGCAGCTCGATCGGAGGATACAGCGTCAAAGAGCTACGAATAGGCTTCTCGCGCACGGTGGTTGGAGGCGGTTCGGTGGTCTCTGGCGATCGTGGCGGCGCTGGGAAGTCGCTGACTTCCTGGCCTCGATTCTGGCGATGCAGGTGGCGAGAAGGGTGGTGGTTGGGTCGGATTTGAAGAGGAGGAGGAGGCGCGTCGAGGTAAGGTGGTGGCGGCGCTGGTAGATGGCCAAGGCGGCGGGAAAAGGGTCGGGAAGGATTGAAGAATTTTCGCCGTTCGCGATTTGGGGAGAGAGAGAATAGCGGGGGAGGGGGGGTTTTGACGTGGACCACTATTTTTTTATTTATTTATAAAGTTTTAAAAATCCGAAAATACCCCTTGCCTCCTGCGAACACCAATCCAAACCCAACGACTATCGTCCCTAGCATTTTACCCCCATTCCGAACACAATGGGATATGTTTCGTAGGCCCGTTCGACTGTTTCAGTCAGTTTTTATTCAATTTAAAATATATAACATTCAATATTCGATTTGAACGTACATTTCAATTTGCCAGGGCCACAAATTAATTCGAAAAATTCCAGAAAAATAAATCTAGCTATGTTTTGATGATACGGTCCCAACAAAACTAGTTTCGCCGAATTCTGAGACCGTTTGCAAAAAGGCCCATTTCTGGTTGATCCAATTTAACTGTAATTGACCAAAACACGTTTTCCTTTGCCATGCTCACATACTAGTTCAAAAATTATGAAATTTGAAACCTAGCAATAACTTCACATCCCGGATCCAACAAAAGTGGTTTCGTCGAATTCCGAGGTTGTTTGCAAAATAGCCAATTTCACGGGCTATATAAATTCCATAGCGACCTTTCTGGAAATTCATTTGGCCATAACTTTTACTTTCCGCTATGAAACTTCGATTTTTCAGATTCGTCAGAAAGGTACTCACTAACAGATTTAAATGTTTTTGGTTTCGCTCAAATCCGTTTTGTTTTGCACCCGGTACAGTCCGACAAAGTTTGAATTCAATTTTTGAAACAGCAGCGCCATTTCAGGCCTTGTTTATAATTATAATTAATTATATTTGTTTTCTAACGTCGATTCAAGCTCACTTTTCATCGCTATTATTTAAAGTATTTATTTTAAATATTTAAAATCCACTATTTTAGCCAATTTAAAAATTTTAAATTAGTTCAGATTTTCCGAGTCGTTACAGAACCCGATTATTAATATATAATTCAAAACAAATCAAATCAAATTTAACCCTACTCAAACCAAGGTTAATTAATTCAGCTTTACTGAAATAGTCCAAATCTTACTTCATAATAATTTAATTCGAGTTATTCAAAATTCATTTAAGCTAGAAAATTCAAATCTTATTTAGGATAAAACAAAACATTGTAGATCAATTCAAAGGGAATTCAAAACTATTAAGAATTAATTAAACTTATTTAAATTTTCGATTACTTCAAAACAAGCTTAAATGCCAAATTTCCATTAAAACGACTCTAAATTCCAAAGTAACATTCAAACTAAATTTCAACAAATTCAAGCAAAAAATCCGTGTCCTCAAATTCAATTTATATAACTTGATTTAAAATAATAAAAATAAACGATCATATCATTTCAACTCAATACGGATTTCCAAGTTCAAGTATGTTAATAACGTTCAAAACCAACATCGTTTTTCGATAATCAATGGTATGGTGATAGAAATATATCCTAATACAACCACAACAAAAAATGTCATAATGATCAATCAACTCAAGCGTACAATCAAGATAAGAACCAACATACAATATGATAATCATATGTCAATTTGTTCTATCATTGATACTATTAAATTTTAATATTAAGTTAAAATTTAATTCTATGAATCTTAAATTCGTGAATTTTAGTATTTTCCAATTTAATATTTTATGTCAATGAAATTCAAATTCCAGGCTAATTTCTACAT
This sequence comes from Allium sativum, assembly GCA_030737875.1. Classification (NCBI taxonomy): domain Eukaryota; kingdom Viridiplantae; phylum Streptophyta; class Magnoliopsida; order Asparagales; family Amaryllidaceae; genus Allium; species Allium sativum. The sequence continues at coordinate 7,403,482 of CM060923.1, read as the reverse complement.
TTGATTAAAATGACCAAAATATTTAATTCATGTTATAAAATAAAACAGAACATATGTTAAACAAGAAGCCATTAGAGAGAACAGAAAAGATAGGGGAGAGACCTTTATTTCTATTACTTCAAGTGTGTACCATTTTTATTACATTGGCTCCTTTATGTATAGGCTTTGGAGCAGATGTTAGACATATTCCCATGAAACTAAATAGAATATGACAAGAGCATATTCACTCATATATATTACAACACTCCCCCTTGAATATGCGTCTTCAAAATCTTGAATGCTCTGCTAACTTGAAGTTGTCCCATTTAAAACATAAATGATGATTTCTCCCCCTTATAATTGCCTTTCTTGCATATATCCGTTCAATCGATACAACTATTTTCTGTTGTCTTCAAAACTCTATTAGGAAAACCCAACGGGAAAAACCTTGAACGAGAAAAAGAGTACACCATCTGCCATTATGAATATCATATTAAAATGATATTCCTTAAAAGAGTTTGATGCTTCAAGATCAAAACAATGCCTCAATAAAAACCTTTTTATGAAAAACTCTGTGGGGAAAATCATAAACAAGGAAATGAATGCAAATTTATTTCATCTTTAAGTAACTGTTTTACAATGTTACCGTAAGGATTAATACTTCAGGATCGAGATAATGCCTCATTGAAAACCTTACTAACAAAAAACCCAATGGGAAAAATATTAGTGAAGGAAAAGAGTACATTATAGCATATTTTTATATGCTCCCCCTTATTTATAACTCATTATTTAATTAGTCTATTGATGTTGTTGACGCGTGCCAATTCTGTACATCATCTTTTGGAATGTTGATTTGGAAATTGCCTTTGAGAACAGATCTACCCGCTTTTCTTAAACTGAAAATGTTTCTCCCCTTTACTGTTATCCTTTCATTCATGTGTGAAGAGAAATTTAGAAGAAATGTGTTCCATCTTATCACCCTTGATATAATTCACTTGAATTTAAGCCATGCAAACTGCCTTATCTTCTTCATAAATAATAGTTACTACACCAAAAAATGTTTGATACTTCTGGATTAAAATGTTGTCTCGCCAAAACCTTACTAGGAAAAACCCGATGGGAAAAATCTTAGTGAAAGAAAGAGTACAATATAAAATGTCATATTTACAACATCAAAAGTAGTATGATACTTCTAGATCAATGTAATGCCTCATTAAAACCTTAATAAGAGTACATTATAACTTATTTTTGTATGTTACTTTTGGGTTGATACTTCTGGATCATGACCCATGCCTCATTATTATCTTACTAAGAAAACCCAGTGGGGAAAAACTAAGTTAAGAAAAAAGAGTGCATTATATCATACTTATGGATGCTCCCCTTGATTTAATAATTTCCTCTGAATTCGTATTCTTCTTTCAATAACTCAAATTGCATACAAATACTTCTTAATGAAGTTTTTTTCAAAACTTCATGTGCATTTCCATGCTTTAGGCATGTTTTCTTATTTAAAACGCCTTCCTTTTGTGATTTGTATGTTATTAATATTCATTTATGAATACACCTCAGGTGCTTATAATTTTCTGTTTCAATTGGACTTGCATGTTGCAATACATATTTGATGAATAAGGCACCTTTCATTAGTTAGCAGGTAGTGATCTACTCATCTTGAAGTATATCAAGATTTTCATTACAACAATACTTAGAATAATGAAGTATTTCAAGATTTTTATTACAACAATACTTAGAAGAATGTTGTAATCTATCATCCATGTTCTTGGTATTCTTTATAATAACAAATGTTATTTATGTTCCTCAAAAACTTATATATTATAATAATTTTTGCATATCGCAAATACCACTTCAGTGGATATTAAGAGTTTCAGTACAGCAATTCTTGAAAGTAGGAAGTGATCTACTCATCATGAATTATTTCAAGATTTTCATCACAACAATACTTAAAAAATGATGTAATCTGCATTTATTGCTCTTTATCACTACTAAAGTTATTTAAATTCTTCTGGAATTTGTATACTTTCATCATTTATACCTTCAAGGTATTGTAAGCATTTTAAACACTTCAATTAATTCAATTATCTTTGAAAATACAATGCTCATGTCACTTAACATGTTGTTGACACTCTATGGTGCTTCAGTAACTTCCGTGTGCTTTTGTCATTATATATATATATATGTATGTATGTATGTATATATATATATATTTCTATTTTTATCTTATGAACTACAGGTTCATATCTTATGGACTACAGGTCTATATATCTTATTTAGGAGAATTTCATGATGGTCAATCATGTTTCTCTCTAATATGGGATTTTTAATCCATTTATAAATATAAGCGCTTTATTATTTATTGATTTATCATTGATGATTATTTCTTGTCAGTTCTATATATGATTTATTGAGATCTCAAAACTTATCATGCTTTAGGTACCTAAACCACTTCTGGGGTTATTTTGACGATCATGTCGTGCGTTTCTTTCAAAGCACCTTTATGTGTTTCTTCAGGAACACTCACCTCCTTTATTTTGCATCTTTATGACTTACTCCAAAGATATTTTGAACTGACTTTTATACCATATTTTCAGCTGTGATTTACACCTTTTGATCCTTTGGGGATTCATTTGTATATTAAAGAAAGTCTATTAAAGATATAATTGATAATTTATGCAAGTTACTTAACACTTTGCATAATTCTATACGTTAGCAAATATTTAACATCGATGATTCCTTTATCCTCCCTCTCAATGTTGACAAACATTGTCACTTTAAATAATAAACCTTCTTCGGATTCTCATTTTTGATCCATTATCACATTATAGCTAGCAAATACATTAGACGTATTTCAATTGTAGGAGGATAATGCTCTTATTAGTTGATAAGATGCATTCATATTGCATTGCTTATTCCCTTTCATTAATCTGATGACATGGAGGAATTTTCTATCATTTGAATATGCACATGACTTCAGGTCAATCAATATTGATGTCAATCGAATTTCTAAAATATTAAATAATATATGCATAGTTTATAATATGTGCTTATGACAACTTCAGGTTGTTAAATAAATATTCGCATATATGTGCACATACGTGCATCCATGTATTCCATATGCAATTGATTTGCATATTCTTTCTCGTTCGAGTTACCTATTTTAGAACAGATAGTTCATAAGGTTCCAACCATTAATTTTTGCTTATCAAGTAATGTCAATGCGAATCTTAAAGATTGTATCATAATATCCAAAATATCTGATTTGAAACTATATCGAACTTCTGGTTCAAATGAAATATATAAACAACTTTGAGTTGTTAATCTATATTGAACTTCTGGTCAAATAATATATAAACAATTTCAAGTTTGCTAAATTGTATTGAACTTCTGGTTCAACAGTATTGAACTTTTGGTTCCACTGTATTGAACTTTTGGTTCCACTGTATTGAACTTCTGGTTTCACTGTATTGAACTTCTGGCTCCACTGTATTGAACTTCTGGTTCAAATAAAATATATAAACTACTTCAAGTTGTTAAAATTTATTCTTCAATACAATATGTAAATATAAATATATAAGCAAGATACAGCTCATTTTGAAAATTGTGCAATCTTTGGATGCATTATCATTGATGCATATGATGTAACTTCTTTAAGAAGTATAATGTTATTACTTTACACAGTTTCAATAAAGCTTCACACTTTTAAATTATAAAGTATTTCAAGTTCATTGATTAGGGAACTTCAAGTTCCTAGCATATATATACACACACACACACACACATATACATATGTATATCAAGTTTATTAATTTATGATGAACTTCTGGTTCTCAATATTTTAACATACTTTTAATTTAGAAGCTTTTACATTCTTACTAATTTTCAAGATTTCAGACTGTAAACTTCATCAAAAAGTATCTTTTTTTCATAATCCAAGACTTCAGGTCTTAGATCTGAGTTATACAACTTCTTCCGTTACATTAGGTATTACTTGCCAAATACATCGAATAATAATACATATGTCTATTCTTATTCCAAACACAAACATACATCATTTAACTTACAATAGCCAATGCTTTTAGTACAATTATAACAATATGGTAATACAATATATATTACCATAATGATATTGTTAATGCATTTATCATAAAAATAACAAAAATAACCATTATATGGTTTAAATATATGAATCAAATAAATAACTTTTACTTAAATCAACATAATAAAATTTGGATCTAGCTATAGTATTGATCAACGACAAAACTGAAATAAACAACTTATAGTTGTACTACATTCTCAATAATCATTTTTTAAAAACACCATACATATGCATAATATCTAATCGAGAATTGAGTAAAAGTGCATAATCATAGAACACAGATTTTACATTCTTTAATATGAATATTTCCATAAACTTGCAGATTTATACATAAAATTCACAACATAAAAATTACATGTTTTAGGTTCAAATTATACAATCCATATAAAATCTTTTAGATCTTTTTATTTATATAAAAATTATCTCTTGCCATTACAGAAACTGCAGGTTCTAAATTTTTCATTTTTGTAACAAAAATTGCTTCTGCACATACTTCAAGTGTACTAGATTAAGATCAATATTTGGATCTTAGCTTATGATCTTTGAGATGTATATTTTCTTTAGTCATTAAATTTGCATCATCATCTTTTTTATTTGCATATGAACTTCAGGTTCTTCATTTGCATATGAATTTCAAGTTTCTCATTTGCGTATGAACTTCAGCTTCCTTATTTGCATATGAACTTCAGGTTCCTCATTTGCATATAAACATCAGGTTCCTTGTTTGCATATGAACTTCAAGTTCCTCATTTGAAAAAAAAAATTGTATATGAACTTTTTAGACAAAATTTTTATCACTTTTAATTGTAGAAATCTCTTCTGGAGATATTTTATTATTTTCAAATGAACAGATCTCTTCTAGAGGTATTTTACCATTTCCATATATACAAATATCCTCTAAAGATATTTTGTTATCACCGCTTCTGGGATGAACTTACCTCCTCCAGAGATAAATTATACAAACTATTGAAATGTCCTATCAATATACAAAAATACATATCAAACCTTAAATGTAGTAACAAAATTAGATGCATTAAATAAAAATAAGATTCAAGAGAGAAAAGGAATCACTACTTTTGGAGTGTATGATATCCCTTCAGGGAACATATCTTTTATTTATGTAATTACAATGCAACAAAAAAAAATCTCTAACATCTCTTCTAGGATGTTGGATGTAATAACCCGGAAATTCTGAGCCAACTTAAAATTTTTATTTTGGCTATTTTAATGAAATTTGATTATTTAAAATGGATTATTTTAAATAATAACGACGGAAAATTTATTTTCGACGAAGTTAAAACGAATAATTCTATTTTAATTATAAAATGAGCCTGAAATGGCGAGGTAGTTTGAAAATTCGATTTCGAATTTCAAATGAATATATAGAATTCGTTTTAAGTCAGAATTGAACGAAACAAGAAATATTTGAATCTGTTTAATCATATCTTTCTAACGAAGTTAAGAAACTGAGATTTCACTTTATAGAGTGTAAGATATGTCCAGTTTAAAATTCAAAAAAGTCGCTGTGGAATTTATATATATTTTAATATATATAAAGGCCCTTTAAAATGGAAATTTTGCAAACAACCTCGGTTTTCGATGAAACCACTTTTGTAGGATCCGTGATGTAAAATTATTACTAGATTCCAATTTTTGTAATTTTCTGAATTAATATGTGAGCGCGGCAAAGGAAAACGCGTTTGACCAGTTTTAGTTGATTTTAATCGATTGGAAAATGGACATTTTTCAAACGGTCTCAGAATTCGACGAAATTAGTTTTGTTAGGACCATATCATCAATACAAAGCTAGAAAATATTTTTCAGGAATTTTTAGAGTCCGTATGTGGCCCTGGTAAATTAAATTGTATGTTCAAATTGAAAATATATTGATTTATATTTTAATTTGAACCGAAAACTGATCGTAACAAGCGAATTAGCGTACGAAACGTATCCCATTGTGTTTGAAAGGGGGTAATTATCTAAGGATAATGGTCATTGGGTACGGTTTGGAGTCCGGACGAAATTGAGTTAATTAGAGAATTAATTATTATTTTAATGTTGGTGCACTCCTATACCCTTTACCCTAGGTCAACGTTCCTTTTCATTTTCGGGGTCAATCCTTTTTCCGCGCCTCCAGGAAAAAAAAAAGCCATAATCACCGATCCTTCTCCACCTCCGATCTCACTCCTTACTCAACAAAATTCGAAACTTCCACCACAAATCGATAGAGCTTCTCGAGCTCGGTGAATTCAATGGCCATGATCGTGTGAATTACGGCGGATTGTGAGCAGTCGCTGCCCAAAGCGCCATCATTCACGTCTGATTTCAGATCCCTAGGCTTGCTCGAGTTCGGCCACTCTCTCAGTGGTGGTGGCTCTGACATGGCCCGACGTGGCGGCGACCTTGGATGGATGAACGACGGCTCGAGGTCAGTGCGATGGGAAGCCCTAGGGTTCAAGCAAGTTGCGTTTTTCCCTGGAGCGCATTACAGAATAATGAATGTAAGGTAAATTTTATTTTATTTATCATATTAGTTTAAATATATATATATATCGGATTTTTTTTTATAAATATACGTGAAATATAAAATCATATTGTTTTGAAATATAAAATCATACTGTTTTGAAATATAAAATCATATTGTTTTGGAAAAAAATAAGCATTTTTTAAAATCAGTTTTATATATTAAAAAAAATAGAAGAAGGAAACTTTGTTTGAAAATCAGAAATCTTATATATAAATATATATTGTTTTAAACATAGGTGTATTACATGAAGAGCAAAGACAAAGAAAATATAATTTTTGTCAAGTTAAAAATATAATTTTGGACATATGAAAAGCAAGTTAAAAACATAATTTTTAGTGACATAAAAATACAATTTTTAATTATAAACATCGTTTATAAAAATATGATTTTTATAATAGAAGTAGCGTTGTAAAAATATAATTTTTATTATAGTAGTAGCGAAATAAAATTACAATTTTTGTACATGTAGCAATATATTAAAAATGTGATTTTTAATATAAATTGCATTGAAACAGATTGGGTTAGAATCAGAGCAGCGAATCTGAGTGGCAATAAAGAATGGCGGAGTGGAACCCCATGGTGAGAACTCCTCACTTTTGTTTCTATTTCTAGTTGAAATTTATACTAGGATGCAGACGGTGTTTAGTAGCACCCGGCACCCGTCGTCCACAGACCATGGACGGCTTGTATGCTTGCTTGTTTGATTTTGATGTGTAGTTGATTGTGTAATGTGATGTGGAATGAAATAAAATATTTTATAGGGGAAAATATTTAATAGTTAAAAATATAATTTTTAACATGTATATAAAATAAATATTTATAAACAAATCGAACGATTTGTTTATATACACACATTTGCCTGATATTGATTGGAACGATAAATTTTACACATCGCCAACTGCACAAATAAAATCTATGTTTGATTGTTTGAAACCCCACACGGGTATTGGGATGATATATGAGTACACTAATCCCAATAATTATTGTATGTCGATCGATTGATTGAAAGGCTGTTACAAGCTTTAAATATTTATATTTGATGCTTATACAGTGTAGAATGCACTTTGGATGTTGGTTGATTATTTGTTATTGTTGATATATACATGCGTTGTATGGAAATCCATAGAAATAAAATCTATGGTAATTGATTGGGCCTCATTCCAGTTTTGAAAAAAGGAAATATTTGAATAGAAATATTTGAAAAAGAAATATTTGAAATAGAATATTTGAAAATAGAAATGCGAAGTTGTGTTAAGTAGTTACACGCCATTTTAACACGTACGGGAATTTTGTCGATTTTATATTGAATATTGAAGTGATTTCAAAATCGCATATTCAGAAATGAATTCGAATTGAAATTGAATAGAATTGAATTCAATTTGAAATTGAATAGAATTGAATTCGAATTGAAATTGAATAGAATTGAATTAGAATTGAAACTGAATAGAAATGAATTCGAATTGAAATTGAATTAATTTGAAATTCAAATTGAATTGAAAACGAACTGAAATTGAATTAAAAATCGATTTGAATTGAAATCAATTTGAAATGAATTTAAAAACGAATTTGTAAGGGAAAATTCAATTTTGATTTGAATTTGAAAAGGAAGTCGAAATCGTTTTGAAAACGAATTTAAAATGATTTATAAAATACGTTTTAAAAGGAAATCGACGAAATATATATAATATATATATAATGGCCTGAATAGAACGCGCCACGCAGCGGCAGTTCGCGAATTTCGACCATTGACTTCGAATGGATATTGCGGGAGATCCGACCGTCGGATTCTCCTAAAACCGGAACCATTGGGTTCGTATCGAAAAGAGTTGTCTAATGAATATTAGAAATTATAAATCTAACGGTTGGATTTGGAATCATGTCCAAATCGAATTTGGAAAAGGTCGCTGTAAGTGCAGCTCGATGGCCGTTGATGGGAATCGACTGTACGGGCCTTGATAAAATTATTAAAAATAGTAATAATTTGTGTAGAATCATAAGAAACGATTTGTGAAGAATTGGGATGAAAATTTCCATATTTGAAAAGGAAAAAATAGATTTTTTATCGAAATGAACTAGTTTTAAACTAGAATAATAATTTGTTTATTTTTAAAATTAATAAATTCGATTTGAAATGGTTTTGATAATAACCAGAATTTCCAATAATTGAATTGGAATGGATTTGAATTGAAATTATCTTTGGAATATTTTGATGTTGGATTTCGTGATTATACAGATATTGTTATGGAAATTTGAAAGATATATCTATATCGTTATTTCCAATACGATATTTGTTAGTCATAGAATTTGCTATTGAATATAAGCTAGTATATTTTCTATTCAGAGCCTTGTATTTAATATCAAATGTGATTTGGGTTTGTCGTAAATGGTGTCTTCATTAACACTGTTTTAAGCCCAATTGAGAAAAAGATTAAATCTTTTTATTTAGATTTAATGAAGTGTACAAATTAAATAATATTTAATTGGAATTGAATTGGTATTGATTTTTGGGTTTATCGTGAACAGTGTTTTAAACAACACTTGTTCTTTAACCCGATAATTAATGGAACGTGATTTTGGGTTTATCGTGAACCGTGTTTTAAGTGACATTGATTATTTAACCCAGTTAAAGATTAAAACTAAGTGGAGTTTTAATGAATCTTTTATTAGATTGAATAGATCGAGAATGGAGTATCACCAGTTTTGCTCCAGGCGATAGTTAAATCTTTAATTAGATTTGAACGTGAAATGGTAATTAAATTTACTGATAACACCGTGGTGTTAGATATGAAGTATTACCAGTTTTACTTCATAGGATGAATAGGTTGGGATTGGGAAATTAAAACAAATGATTACTTCAGTAAGGTTCGTTAATCCCAACTAGTTTGAAGTGATATTCAAAGGAAGATTAAAGAATAAATTTAAAAGAATTTATCTTTGATAAAATTAATGGGAACCTTTCCCTAAGAATGTGAAATTTAGAAACTAACTATAGGTTGGCTAAGATGAATGGTTTCCTGGATATTGATCTGATGTTGGTTTCGGCCTTCGGGGTTAATATTTGGGGAATTGTTCTCTTACTAATTTACGGTTAGTGATTGATGAATTGGAATGAGGCATATGTTGTGTTTGTGTAACACTTGTTTATTATATACGCGAGTTATTCAGAAAGACCGGGTTTATCCCATTCCGAATAACTGATTCGACGATTAGTCGAAGATGAAGATGGTGGTTGAAGACCGGAGGTCTTCACGTCGTTTGGATAATTACTGATGATCTTGATTGGGTCGTACACCCAAGAGTAGGGAATCGGTTAGTGGTCGTCCAGACGTACTTGGAGGTCGATGGATATGCAGGGTACTAGGTGCCTCCGGTTTCGTTCAGACCCAGAACGGACTTGTAAATGGACTGTGTGTCTGACATTGGATATCATTATGTGTGATTGATGGATATCGGTTGCAGGGAGTGGTTTGCCTGTGTGGCATACTAAGATGCAAATGATCAAGGCTTCTGTTGAAAAGCAGAGTCTTAAGGTTGATGATCAAAGCACGGCCTGTGTGGCATAGCTTTGTGTAGCGTTGATTCGCGAGCCTCACACCCCGGTGGTGAACCAAAAATGGGAGAGGACCTCTGGGGGGACATGCGTTTCTTTCTAGTTAGAAGTGGCGTCAAAGGTTTTACACGCCCTGATGAGTTTGACTTATGTGGTTGTTGCTGTTGCGAGGCGCCTCGGATATATCGGTGACTGTGTGAAGCCGATGGAGTCATTCATTGGCTCCTTTACGCCCCAAAGGGCGGGGAAATATAGTGTTCAAGCATTATAATCCACATCGGTGGATCGGCCCTGACGATCCAAGCGGCAGTTGCGGCTGTTCCTGAGACACGGGCTAGAGCATCTCGAATCGGTAGAGGACTATCTTTTGCATTGGTTCACAGATGCAAATCCAATTTCCAAATACGTGACATTTGCGGTTTTATTTGTAGAGACTAGTATGGCGACATAGTGGGATGGGGCGCTTATGCCGTCTATGATTGATACTTATGATTTGAAGTTGTTTTATACACTATGCACTTATAATAGTATCAAACGATTTGTTTTAAACGTATCAAGCATTCTTGGCTATTATAAAGTAAAAACCCTATCCTCCGGCTTGCGTTGCATTGTGTGATGGGACCTGGGTCTTATAATAGCTTCATTGTTCTTTATTTAGCATTGTGATGTTGTTTTATGCACTGGTATTCTTGGGAGGAAACTCATTCCGTGTTATACGGCGTGGTCCCTTGATTTACCTAACTTTAAAATAAAGATTAATAACTGTTTTAGTTCTCACACCAGTCACATGACTGACCTGGAGTTTATTGTTTTAACCTAAACTCTGGGTGCCCCTATTTTCCGCACGGGCAGCAAGTAGTTTTGGTTTTGCAGATTTATATTCACAGGGTCCTAATTTACAGCTGGAACGATACTCGGAAAGCTCTGTATCCGTGTATTACTTCTAGTTGTGTTTTGTATTATTTTCCGCTGCGTTGTATTTAAATGTAATTTAAATCTCTGATATTTTCTATGTAATATTTATTCTTACTCGGTATATTCTTGTATTCTGATGGAATTGTTGTGATATACAATGAAATTTTCTTCCGTCTGCGTTCTGATTCATCTTGTCCTCAAAGTAATTCGTTCTCTCTTCTCTTCGGAGACCGGGGAAGTTCAGGTCGCTTCATTTGGTGTCAGAGCTTTGGTTTACAAAGCTTAGAGAACAAGACACATTAGAACGATACGAAAGAATTCATCAGAGATTGGATTAGTAATATCCAATGAGAATGACTCGTTAGAGATGGGATCAGTAGCATCCTAGAACGAGTGTGAAGAGTATATTTTTAAAATGAAAACAATTTTTGTTTTGAAAATACAAATCAATTATACATATTCAAATATTTATTTATATTGATTTGGACTATCAAGTATATAGAGGTTTTGATATACGTCTGATCCGCGTGTATTTGAAGTTTAAATATACTGGATAGATATAGAATCACACTCTAGTCGCCCGGGCATGATTCTACTGATGACGTACGACATCAGTAGTCTGTTTTCGAGTGTCGAAAGTGGGATATCTATATATTTCCATTAGACTGGTGTGAGAACCGAAATTAGATAGGGCTTATTGTTGTGATTTGGCATCAAAAATATGATTTTTAGACTATGTATCAAAGTTATGAATTTGAAAAGCTAATCAACTAATTGATTGCTGATTGTGTTGTTTGATTATTGTTTGATTCATAAATTTGAACCATACAGCCAATTTTAACCAAATAGTAAATTGTATTGAAAATTTATCGCATTTGCTTGCATATACATGTACTTATGTTGAACAGGTCATTGCAAGGAGGCTAGAGCAGAGAATAAAATTGTTTGCCCGACAAATAGGTACATGTTTATCATAATTTACTGTTTTATTTGGGTGATGATGATTTTATGAGCCGATTGGCTAGCCGCTTGGCTTTTTCTTTTTCTTTTGGATTGAAGAGGGCCATGGGAGGCTATATGAAATATCCCGAAGTCCCCGGTGCAGGGGAGGTCATGGCGAAATTTTTCAAAAATTTAGGGTGTTAGCCAAATTTATGAAAAAAATTTGAAAAGTTCTTTAGAAACTGAAAAGTTGAAGAACTTAAGCCATAATGAAAGTAATGAAAGTTGAGTTGATTAGTTAAACAACTTTCGGCTTCGTTCCTTTTCGGGGACGAAAAGTTTTAAGAGGGGGAGATTGTAATAACCCGGAAATTCTGAGCCAATTTAAAATTTTTATTTTGGCTATTTTAATGAAATTTGATTATTTAAAATGGATTATTTTGAATAATAACGACGGAAAATTTATTTTCGACGAAGTTAAAATGAATAATTCTATTTTAATTATAAAACGAGCCTGAAATGGCGAGGTAGTTTGAAAATTCGATTTCGAATTTCAAATGAATATATAGAATTCGTTTTAAGTCAGAATTGAACGAAATAAGAAATATTTGAATCTATTTAATCGTATCTTTCTAACGAAGTTAAGAAACTAAGATTTCACTTTATAGAGTGAAAGATATGTCCAGTTTAAAATTCAAAAAAGTCGCTATGGAATTTATATATATTTTAATATATATAAAGGCCCTTAAAAATGGAAATTTTGCAAACAACCTCGGTTTTCGACGAAACCACTTTTGTTGGATCCGTGATGTCAAATTATTACTAGATTCCAATTTTCGTAATTTTCTGAATCAATATGTGAGCGCGGCAAAGGAAAACGCGTTTGACCAGTTTTAGTTGATTTTAATCGACTGGAAAATGGACATTTGTCAAACGGTCTCAGAATTCGACGAAATTAGTTTTGTTAGGACTTTATCATCAATACAAAGCTAGAAAATATTTTTCAGGAATTTTTAGAGTCCGTATGTGGCCCTGGTAAATTAAAATGTATGTTCAAATTGAAAATATATTGATTTATATTTTAATTTAAACCGAAAACTGATCGTAACAAGCGAATTAGCGTACGAAACGTATCCCATTGTGTTTGAAAGGGGGTAATTATCTAGGGACAACGGTCATTGGGTACGGTTTAGAGTCCGGACGAAATTGAGTTAATTAGAGAATTAATTATTATTTTAATGTTGGTGCACTCCTATACCCTTTACCCTAGGTCAACGTTCCTTTTCATTTTCGGGGTCAATCCTTTTTCCGTGCCTCCAGGAACAATCAAAGGCCATAATCACCGATCCTTCTCCACCTCCGATCTCCCTCCTTACTCAACAAAATTCGAAACTTCCACCACAAATCGATAGAGCTTCTCGAGCTCGGTGAATTCAATGGCCATGATCGTGTGAATTACGGCGGATTGTGAGAAATCGCTGCCCAAAGCGCCATCATTCACGTCCGATTTCAGATCCCTAGGCGAGCTCGCGTTCGGCATCCCTCTCAGTGTTGGTGGCTCTGACATGGCCCGACGTGGTGGCGACCTTGGATGGATGAACGACGGCTCGAGGTCAGTGCGATGGGAAGCCCTAGGGTTCAAGCAAGTTGCGTTTTTCCCTGGAGCGCATTACAGAATAACGAATGCAAGGTAAATTTTATTTTATTTATCATATTAGTTTAAAAATATATATATATATCGGACTTTTTTTTATAAATATACGTGAAATATAAAATCATATTGTTTTGAAATATAAAATCATACAGTTTTGAAATATAAAATCATATTGTTTTGGAAAAAATAAGCATTTTTTAAAATCGGTTTTATATATAAAAAAAAATAGAAGAAGAAAACTTTGTTTGAAAATCAGAAATCTTATATGTAAATATATATTGTTTTAAACATAGGAGTATTACATGAAGAGCAAAGACAAAGAAAATATAATTTTTGTCAAGTTAAATATATAATTTTGGACATATGAAAAGCAAGTTAAAAACATAATTTTTAGTGACATAAAAATACAATTTTTAATTATAAACATCTTTTATAAAAATATGATTTTTATAATAGAAGTAGCATTGTAAAAATATAATTTTTATTATAGGAGTAGCGAAATAAAATTACGATTTTTGTACATGTAGCGATGTATTAAAAATGTGATTTTTAATATAAATTGCATTGAAACAGATTGGGTTAGAATCAGAGCAGCGAATCTGAGTGACAATAAAGAATGGCGGAGTAGAACCCCAAGGTGAGAACTCCTCACTTTTGTTTCTATTTCTAGTTGAAATTTATACTAGGATGCAGACGGTGTTTAGTAGCACCCGGCACCCGTCGTCCACAGACCATGGACGGCTTGTATGCTTGCTTGTTTGATTTTGATGTGTAGTTGATTGTGTAATGTGATGTGGAATGAAATAAAATATTTTATAGGGGAAAATATTTTATAGTTAAAAATAAAAATTTTAACATGTATATAAAATAAATATTTATAAACAAATCGAACGATTTGTTTATATACACACATTTGACTGGTATTGGTTGGGACGATAAATTTTACACATCGCCCAACTGCACAAATAAAATATGTGCTTGATTGTTTGAAACCCCACACGGGTATTGGGATGATATATGACGTACACTAATCCCAATAATTAGTTGTATGTCGATCGATTGATTGACAGGCTGTTATAAGCGTTAAATATTTATATTTGATGCTTATACAGTGTAGAATGCACTTTGGATAATGGTTGATTATTTGTCATTGTTGATATATACATGCGTTGTATGGAAATCCATAGAAATAAAATATATGGTAATTGATTGGGCCTCATTCCAGTTTTGAAAAAAGGAAATATTTGAATAGAAATATTTGAAATAGAATATTTGAAAATAGAAATGCGAAGCCGTGTTATGTAGTTACACGCCATTTTAAAACAAATGGGAATTTTGTCGATTTTATAATGAATATTGAAAGTGATTTCAAAATCGAATATTTAGAAATGAATTCGAATTGAAATTGAATAGAATTGAATTCGAATTGAAATTGAATAGAATTGAATTCGAATTGAAATTGAATAGAATTGAATTTGAATTGAAATTGAATAGAATTGAATTCGAATTGAAATTGAATAAAAATGAATTCGAATTGAAACTGAATTAATTTGAAATTCAAATTGAATTGAAAACGAACTGAAATTGAATTAAAAATCGATTTGAATTGAATTCAAAAACGAATTTGTAAGGGAAAAATCAATTTTGATTTGAATTTGAAAAGGAAGTCGAAATCGTTTTGAAAACGAATTTAAAACGATTTATAAAATATGTTTTAAAAGAAAAACGACAAAATATATAATATATACATATATATATATTATATATATATAATGACCTGAATAAAACGCGCCGCGCTGCGGCAGTTCGCGAATTTCGACCATTGACTTCGAATGGATATTGCGGAAGATCCGACCGTTGGATTCTCCTAAAACTGGAACCATTGGGTTCGTATCGAAAAGAGCTTTCTAACGAATATTAGAAATTAGAAATCTAACTGCTGGATTTGGAATCATGTCCAAATCAAATTTGGAAAAGGTCGTTGTAAGTGCAGTTCGATGGCCGTTGATGGGAATTGATAAAATTATTAAAAATAGTAATAATTTGTGTAAAATCATAAGAAACGATTTGTGAAGAATTGGGATGAAAATTTCCATATTTGAAAAGGCAAAAATAGATTTTTTATCGAAATGAACTAGTTTTGAACTAGAATAATAATTTGTTTATTTTTACAATAAATAAATTGGATTTGAAATGGTTTTGATAATAATCAGAATTTCCAATAATTAAATTGGAATGGATTTGAATCGTAATTATCTTTGGAATATTTCGATGTTGGATTTCATGATTATACAGATATTGTTATGGAAATTTGAAAGATATATTTATATCGTTATTTCCAATACGATATTTGTTAGTCGTAGAATTTGATATTGAATATAAGCCGGTATATTTTCTATTCAGAGCCTTGTATTTAATATCAAATGTGATTTGGGTTTGTCGTGAATGGTGTCTTCATTAACACTGTTTTTAAGCCCAGTTGAGAAAAAGATTAAATCTTTTTATTTAGATTTAATGAAGTGTACCAATTAAATAATATTTAATAGGAACTGAATTGGTACTGGTTTTTGGGTTTATCGTGAACAGTGTTTTAAATAACACTTGTTCTTTAACCCGATAATTAATGGAATGTGATTTTGGGTTTATCGTGAACCGTGTTTTAAGTGACATTGATTCTTTAACCCAGTTAAAGATTAAAACTAAGTGGAGTTTAATTAGATTGAAAAGATCGAGAATGGAGTATCACCAGTTTTGCTTCAGGCGATAGTTAAATCTTTAATTAGATTTGAACGTGAAATGGTAATTGAATTTACCGACAACACCGTGGTGTTAGATATGAATTATTACCAGTTTTACTTCATGGGATGAACAGGTTGGAATTGGGAAATTAAAACAAATGATTACTTCGGTAAGGTTCGTTAATCCCGACTAGTTTGAAGTGATATTCAAAGGAAGATTAAACAATAAATTTAAAATAATTTATCTTTGATAAAATTAATGGGAACCTTTCCCTAAGAATGTGAAATTTAGAAACTAACTGTAGGTTGGCTAAGATGAATGGTTTCCTGGGTATTGATCTGATGTTGGTTTCGGCCTTCGGGGTTAATATTTGGGGAATTGTTCTCTTACTAATTTACGGTTAGTGACTGATGAATTGGAATGAGGCGTATGCTGTGTTTGTGTAACACATGTTTATTATATACGCGAGTTATTCAGAAAGACCGGGTTTATCCCATTTCGAATAACTGATTCGACGATTATTCGAAGATGAAGACAGCGGTTGAAGACCGGAGGTCTTCACGTCGTTTGGATAATTACTTATGATCTTGATTGGGCCGTACACCCAAGAGGAGGGAATCAGTTAGTGGTCGTCCAGACGTACTTGGAGATCGATGGATATGCGGGGTACTAGGTGCCTTCGGTTTCGTTCAAACCCAGAACGGACTTGTAAATGGACTGTGTGTCTGATATTGGATATCATTCTGTGTGATTGATGGATATCGGTTGCAGGGAGTGGTTTGCCTGTGTGGCATGCTAAGATGCAAATGATTAAGGCTTCTGTTGAAAAGCAAAGTCTTGTGGTTGATGATCAAAGCACGGCCTGTGTGGCGTAGCTTTGTGTAGCGTTGATTCGCGAGCCTTACACCCCGGTGGTGAACCAAAAAGGGAAAGGACCTCAAGGGGGACATGCGTTTCTTTCTAGTTAGAAGTGGCGTAAGTGGTTTTACACGCCCTAACTAGTTTGACTTATGTGGTTGTTGTTGTTAGGAGGCGCTTCGGATATATCGGTGACTGTGTGAAGCCGATGGAGTCATTCGTTGGCTCATTTACGCCCCAAAGGGTGGGAAAATGTAGTGTTTAGGCATTATAATCCACATCGGTGGACCGGCCCTGACGATCCAAGGGGCAGTTGCGGCTGTTCCTGAGACACGGGCTAGAGCGTCTCGAATCGGTAGAGGAATATCTTTTGCCTCGGTTCACATACGGAAATCCAATTTCCAAATACGTGACATTTGTGGTTTTATTTGTAGAGCCTAGTATGGCGACATAGTGGGATGGGGCGCTTATGTCGTCTATGATTGATACTTATGGTTTGAAGTTGTTTTATACACTATGCACTTATAATAGTATCAAATGATTTGTTTTAAACGTATCAAGCATTCTTGGCTATTATAAGGTAAAAACCCTATCCTCCGGCTTGCATTGCATTGTGTGATGGGACATGGGTCTTATAATAGCTTCATTGTTCTTTATTTAGCATTGCGCTGTTGTTTTATGCACTGGTATTCTTGGGAGGAAACCTGTTCCGTATTATACAGCGTGGTCCCTTGATTTACCTAACTTTAAAATAAAGATTAATAACTGTTTTAGTTCTCACACCAGTCACATGACTGACCTGGAGTTTATTGTTTTAGCCTAAACTCTGGGTGCCCCTATTTTCCGCACGGGCAGCTAGTAGTTTTGGTTTTGTACATTTATATTCACAGGATCCTGATTTACAGCTGGAACGATACTCGGAAAGCTCTGTATCCGTGTATTACTGCTAGTTGTGTTTTGTATTATTTTCCGCTGCAATGTATTTAAATGTAATTTAAATCTCTGATATTTTCTGTGTGATATTTATTCTTACTCTGCATATTCTTGTATTCTGATGGAATTGTTGTAATATACAATGAAATGTTCTTCCGTCTGCGTTCTGATTCGTCTTGTCCTCAAAGTAATTCGTTCTTTCTCTTCTCTTCGGAGACCGAGGAAGTTCGGGTCGCTTCATTGGATTTGTTATATAAAAATAAATCTCTAAAACATCTCTTCAAGAGGTTAATATGCATACTATATCTTCAGAATATTTAGTTAATATAAATTGTACATGAAAGATGTAAGTTAGATGAACCCCATTTAGAGATTTTCTATTGAATCCAATGTTATTGTCACATATTATGATGTGTGTGTCTCTTTTAACTTTTCTGGAAGTACAATCTTTTCATTTCACAAAATTTAAGAAAGCTTTGGGCTTCAATTTTTTTCTTCTTCAACATATGAACATGAGGTTCATATTATTTTAGATTCCAAAGGATTAATATATTTTATGATTCTTCATTTATTTATTTTTCATAATTAACTTCTGGTGATATATCAATATTAGATATGAAATTAATATGATTTTCTAGATACATATTATATTTACATTTGTTTCTCTAAGAAACAATACAACATTTCTTCCGGAAATATAAATTATGTAACAAAATCAAATTAAATTCAATGAATTTATTTGAATAGAGAAGAACAAAGATTTGTCGAGTCCAAAAAAAATCACTATAATCAACTTCTCATTTTAAAATCATGTAAGGATCTCAAATATATATAATTTGAGTATAATTTTGAGATCAACATTATGATTACATCAAAAAAAATCAGATCTATGACAGAGTGAGATCTGAATATGATTAACAAAATAAGAATCAGATCTCAAAGTGTAGATCTATATGAGTTCTAATTTTATAAGACTAAAAAAATCTAGAAGATAACACAATAGATTTAGATCTAGAATGAGATGAGATCTAACAGAAATGGAGATTTGAAAAATCAAATCAATCAGATCAGAAAAATAACCTACCGTTTTGAGATCTATAATCAGATAAGTTAGAACATCGTGTTGATAACGTATTATAAAATAAAATTGAACATATGTTAAACAAGAAGCCATTAGAGAGAACATAAAAGATAAGAGAGAGACTTTTATTTCTATTACTTCAAGTGCGTACCATTTCTATTACATTGGCTCCTTTATATATAGGCTTTAGAGCTGATGTTAGACTTATTCCAATGATGTGGGACTAAATAGAATATGACAAGAGCATACTCACTCGTATATATTACAACAATTCATTTAGAATTCAATACGATAAATATGATTTAACTTAACTATCGAATATAAATCCACAACAAATCAACCAATAATCAATCAATTCGATATAATTTAATGTGGGATCCAACTAGCACTAATGTCAATTTTCCGTATTAATTTAAATTACCAATCGACAATTCAATACACTATTAGCATAGCAACATATCTATCGGGTATTCGATAATTTCACTTGGTATAGGAATATATAGATTGTGAGTTAAACACTCACTTTTGCACTCAAGCGAACATCCTCAGTAAATAGCACTATCTACATGCGTATAAGCGGACTAAGTGGAAGATGAACCAAGCACCCGAGCACGGATAAACACCTAGTAGAGTGTCTGCAGATACTCAACACAATTCATTCCAAACAGAAATCAAGACAGGAATTTCAAAAAGAAAAATTTGGGTAGATGGCCCATTCTGGATAAGTAGATACCAAGTACCCTTGAAACCTTCATCTCAAATAACATCATTTATAGTGCTTCAGCTGACTGGTATTAGGCTATACGCCTCGGCAACTTCTTTCCATGGTGTTTTATGTATTCTTATGCTTCTTAGTTTGATATTTTGACCAGGACAATATGACGCATGATCGAAGCCATACATAGCTATGATGTATTCAAAACACGCGGGACTAGCAACAAACCGCCTCATCTCCTTCTTAAAATTTCTCGAGTTTTAACCTCTTGAACACACTCAACATGGCGGGAAGAGGCTTGGGTTGCAGGTCTGTGAGGATCTTGGTGGGTGAAGAGGAGGAGTTTCGGTGGTTTACTGGATAGTGAGGCGGAGGGCGAGGTTGAGGTTGCTGCGTGGAGGGCCGGAGGGAGGCAGTAACGTGAGGCTTTTCCTTTTTTTTCATGATCAACAAAAGTGAAGAGGGACAATAGTAATGGGAAGGACTCCATTTTTGTTAAGGGGAGGATAAGTCTAAGGGGACTCCATCTTATTTTTTATTTGTTAGGGAGGAGGGGGGTTGGAACTTTAAAAATAAAATTAAATATAGACTAAAGTACCCCGACCTCATCATCCCTTAAACTCTATCGATCAAAATTCAATCTCAGTTCGATCCAAACACGCCGCGAGGTAAAAAAAATTAAATGTTGATAAATCCCCTTTTTTGAAAATTTAGATTTTGTTGAAAAAAATCAATACAATTTTCAGAAAGCAGATGAATTTCGTTCATTTGAGCGAATGACAAATACATTCATCATGGAAAGTTTGGATTTTGTTCGAGAGTGAATACAGTGTGTTATGGTTTAGAACTTACAGTTTGATAAGAAAAACAACAACAATGTGAGATAATTTGTGAAAAGTAATTACATTAAAATAGTGTACATATTCCAACATTGAAACAAATGTTTGTTAAGTGAACTTATGCTTATGTTCATGCTGTGTTAAGCATATGTGTATGTTGTTACTCTTTTTTTTTTTTTTGTGGCTAGTGTGTTTTGTATGTGTTTATTTGTTGATATTGTGTTCCATGCTTACTTTGATAGTGAAACCAAAGTAAACAATGCTTGAATATGTTATTTTCATGTGTGAAGAACGTTTATGTTTCAAGTAATATTATTTTTTATGTGCGGAATTAAATTAGAGTTTAAGGCTGCATTAATGAAGAATATAGGGTTAGTATTGGAAATTTTATTAATATGTTTAAGGGGAGGGTAATTTATTTTAAACCCCCTTAACAATTTTAAAATAAACTGAAAATGGTACTCCCCTTAACCAAAAGTGGAGTCCTTTTAATAATCCTTTTTTTTTATTTGTATGTTTCGTTAGTTTCAGACTATAGACTAAAATATAAATTCCGTTACAATCCAACTTTTATTATCTAAACACGCCGAAAAATAAAATATTGTACATTGTATCAATACAAACATAAAATCACACTAAAATCTGATATTTTATTGTTTGCATGAAATTTTGTTATCCACGTTTTATTCATTAAGGTTATCGTTGAATGTTGACTTTCTATATGTAACGTTTTAAACGGAGTTACTTAAATCAAAAATCGATGAAACGAATGTCAATGTTTTAATTATAGATTTTTTATTTCATAGAAAAATATTTATATTTCAAAAATCATCGTTCTATCGTTTTATTATTAACTAGCGTTACAACAAAATTAAAAAAAACCGAATATAATTTTTATTATTTACAATCGACTTAATTCATTCAAAATAAACTAGACATACTCACACAATATCAAATTCAGTTTTTAATTCTAGATGTAACAACATAACTGTTCCATATCGCTTACAACCATTATTATTAAAAGACTACAAAATATCATTTCAAAATCCATATTTTCTTTCCAAAAGTGAGTTTTAACTCTAAGATGTAAATGTATATCTAATTTCCCATCCAAAAGTTATCTTAATTTTACTGAGGATAAAAGCTTATCAATTTCATTTAAAAGTCATAAAATCTTAATCTCACAAGAATTTTATGCAAAATTTCATATAATTTAGTATTGTAAATTATGGTTCGTTACAATCTCTCCCATTTAAAACTTTTCATCCCCGAAAAGGACGGATATGATATAAGTATTTTGATATCTTTCAAGACCATAAACTTTTGAAAACATTAAAAACTTCTTTCTTAGTTTATTACGTTGTGGCTATGTAATTCATAATTCGTTTTCTTATTTTAATATTGAAAATGCTTTTATAACTTGATGTCTTAACAAATATATTTTCGTTCTTAAAGAATTCAGGCATCCGTTAATCAGACGCATGTCTAAAAATCTCCAAGTACTTAAAAAAATTTGTTTTAACACCTAATGAAAATACTTAAAATATTTTAAAGTAGATATGGAAAGCACACTCCCTCATTAATCATAGTTACGCGGTGGTTATGCCACTATCCCAGTGGAATCACCTGTAACCGTAGACATCAGTGCCCCTCGAGTTATGCCATGAAATTACGTCATGAGAATATACGAGATGTGTATCCTATAGAGAAATGTCAACTAGTTGGGGATGCGAAATCACCAGGTGGAATTCAAAATATCATGGGATGCGAAATATCGTGCAATGCGAAATGTGTGATGCGAAGTGATGTTGAAGGCACTTTTGAGGGGTTGTGAGGCCTAGCTCGCACGACTCTTTCGAATCCTGAATTTTGAGCGTTTTGGAAACACTTCAGGCTTTTGAACCACGCGATAGGCCAAGTCGAGTGAGCCTGATATGCTTTTGAAAACCAAACTAAAAGGTCGATTAATATTGTGTAACCTAGGTCAACAAATATGTACTTAATAATTGAAAGTTATTATATCAAACAAAGATAAGAAACGATCGAAATAAATAAAAGCAACATACCCAAATTATGCCAAAATTTTGATGAAGGTCAAAATCACGATGAGGATCAACAATAAAGAAATATGATCAAGATCGATCGACAATCCAGAAGTTGAACACAAAATTAAAGAAACATGTGTCTTGAATCGAGAAGATTGATAGAATAATATCGGCAATGAAGATGAAGAAAAAAAAAATTTACAGAATGTTTGTCCCTAAAACGAAAAATTAAAGCCCGCGTCCTTCAAATAAAAAAATAAACCACGTACGTGAACCCAAAAAAGAAAAGAGAACTTCATCCAACTAATTTTCCTATTGATATTTTAGGATGTTTATTTTTATCTTTGAAATGCAATAACTACTTTCAGGAAAACCGAATCTAAAAATAATTTCCACTACTAAATTATGTAAACAGACTAATGATATGCATTGACCAAATGCCAGAACTTGTAAGAATCATTTTTTATAGAATTTTTTTGATTCGGCCATATTTTAAAAACTTATTACTGAAATAGCCTTGTTTTAAAACTTATTACGGCCGTAGCCTGGTTTTTGTCACATCAGCCGAAACGGTTATTTTTATTTGCTCCATTCCAAATGCCGCAATGTGCTCCATTTGAGATGCCGCACAAAATAAAAAAATTGTGCTCCATTCGAAATGCCGCAGTGCGCTCCATTTGAAATGGAGCAAATATTAATAAACGTTTTGGCTGATGTGACTAAAACTAAGCTACGACCGTAATAAGTTTTAAAACTAGGCTATTTCAATAATAAGTTCTCTAAATGTGGCTAAATCGAAAAAAAATCCTTTTTTATATAAGCCGTGATAATTTCATAAACATGATACAACCATAATTATATATAATAGATGTCATCGGCTGGATGTATTACAATAATGTTTGAAAATAATACATCCAATCAAAGTGAAAATAGTTGCATCCAACTAATGTAGTTAACACTATATATGTGAGATGGAAAATACAACAATGTCACTCACATGCAATTTGGATACAATTTTGCCGACATTAAAGAGATGCGATTATGATTGTATTTGGATCATGCAATTACAACAGCAACCAAGTGGTGTAGATAAAAATGTGATTCAATTATGTAATTTAAAGTTATGTCATTGTGATGTAGTTAAACCTGCATTTTAATAATGCAATCAAAAAAGTGGCTAATCCGTGTTTTTTAAGACTTAAAATATCTTTAAACATGTTAAACTTATTTTTAAAATTGCATTTGCAACATATTGGTAATATGTTTGTCCAGTGAAGATGGATCAACGATACACTACTTGTACATATATAATTGAATTTAGACAAAATAAGTTTTAAAATTTTGATTTCTAGTAGAAAGTGTCATCCATTTGAAAGATCATAAAATTTGATTGTTATTCAAATCTTTTTATGAAAAAATATTTCATTTTAGGTAATAAAATTGGAATAAAGTGTGTAATATTCAAATAGATTTGAAAATAGCCATCTTTTGCTAAGAAGTAAGAACTACTAGCCAACTGGTTGTAAAATGACGTTGTTAATTGAGATTCTTGAGGTCATCATTCTGAATTTTTAAAATATCAAAATGAGCAGCCTTTAATAAAAAACGTGAAACGACCCAAACTTCCCCGTAAAGGAAAGCCCGGATTGCTTTGAGAACAATACTCATCAGAACACAAACAGAAGAACATTTTTATTGCTATTAACACAATTACATCATAGTACAAGAGTATTCCAGAGTACAGATAAATACCTTACATTGGAAATACAATACCAGAGTTTAAATTACATTTAAATACAGTAGCGGAAAATATAATACAAAATACAACTAAAAGAGATACACGGATACAGAGCTTTCCGAATATCGCTTCAGCTGTAGACCAGGATCCTGTGAATGTAATATCTGCAAAACCAAAACTACTAGTTTCCCGTGTGGAAAATATGGGCACCCAGAGTTTAGGTTAAAAGAATAAACTCCAGGTCAGTCATGGGACTGGTATGAGAACTCAAAACTAATTTAACTAATAAGACAAATCCAAGGACCACGCCGCTAATGCGGAACGGGTTTTGTTCCAATGGATTGTCGGTGCATAAATTAAAGTAAATCGTTTAAACAACGCAATGATTTTTGGAAAAATGAAACCATTATAAGACCCAGGTCCCATCACACAATGCAACGCACACCAGAGGATAGGGTTTTACCTTATAATGGTCAAAAGATGCTTGATACGTATAAAAACGGATTTTGATACTATTAGTGTGTATATATATGTTTTAAAACAATTTGAATCATAATGTATCAATCCTAGACGGCATGGTTACCATATAGCATGTCGCCAATACTAGTTCTACAATCAAAACCGATGGTGTCGTATTGGAGATTTGTATTCCATCATGAGTCGAGGCTAGGGGCAAGCTCCTCTCCGATTCGAGACACTCTAGCAAATGCCTCAGGATCCCCCGCAGTGAACCCTTGGAAGCGGTAGGGCCGGTCCCCGCCTATGGGCAGTGGATTAGTTATGCCTGAACACACGTTTCCCGGTCCCTTTGGACCTATAGTATGACCACCAACGGCCTGTAAAAATAACGAGGCGCCTCAAAATCCATCATCCACATAAGTAAAATGTCAGCGCTGGTAGGTCCCTGACATCACTCTAGCTAGAAAGAAACGTGTGCACTCCCTACGGTCCGTATCCCGTTTTTGACTCACACCGGGGTGTGAGGCTCGTGAAGTAACGTTGTACACAAAGCTATGCTAATTAAAGTTGTGCTTCGATCATCATCCACAAGGCCCTGCTTTTCAACAAAAGCCTTGATCATATGCATCTTAGCATGTCACATTGTCAGACCATACTATATCATCAATCATCTACCAATATATAACAGGGTGTTAGGCAAGAGAATAAATTCTCCACCACCAAACAGCTATATATTAGACAGAGATCAACGAGTACAATATAAAGGAATACAATGTCAGACACACAATCCATTTATTAGTCCGTTCTGGGCCTGAACGAAACCATATCCAGTAGATCTCCTAATACATCTGAATGATCATCAATTTTTCCTCATCTTGGGTGTATGGTCCAATCAAGATATCAATAATCATTCATTCGATATGGAAATTTCCCGGTCTTCAACAACCGTCTCCATCATCGGTCTTCAATCGTCGTATGAATCATTCAGAATGGGTAAACCCGGTCTTCTTGAATAATTTGCGCTATTTAAAATCATGTGTCTAAAACACAACCAACGCCTCATTCCCATTAAGAAAATTTGTTTATTTAAAAATTCTTTTCATTGGAAACTCTCTAATTTAAGATTTCTCAAAATTCTAACTAGATTTAATCTTCTAAATCATTAATTAATGAGACATTTTTCATGTTTAGAATTCAAGTAAAAGTTAACTTTTATTGTCAAATATTATTTCATTATCATAACTTAAATAAAGTTTATGTTCATATCATTGATAGAAGAATAACCTTTATTTCTCATTTCATATTACCTGTTTAATTCAATAAATAAATGGATAACTTTTATTTACGTGTCGTATTTCATATTCATTTCATAATTAAAAGATAAACCTTTGTTTACCATTCTTATTTTATATTCAATCCATAAATAAAAGATAAACTTTTATTTATAATTCTTATTTCATATTCATTCATAAATAAAAGATAAACTTTGTTTATAATTCTTATTCCATATTCATTCATAAATAAAAGATAAACTTTATTTCACACTTTGTTTCATATTCCTTTTCAAAATAAAAGATTAAACTTTTATTATCCTACTTTGTTTCATTAAACATGTTTGACGGTTCTTTAACATACATAAAAGAATGGCCTTTATTAGCAAAATATATTTAGCATTCCTGATCTTAATAAAAGATTAACCTTTATGAACAAAGCATATTCGACGCTCTAATCTTAAATAAAAAATTAATTTTTAAAAAAACAAAACATATTCGCCGTTCTAAATCTTAAATAAAAGAATTGGTTTTGTTTACAAAACCTTTTTGGCTTTCTTTAACTATAAATAAAAGAAAACTTTCATTAACGAGACTTATTCATTAACTCATACAAAAGAAGTATCATTTATTAATAAAGATTAACGTTCATTAACCCATGTAAAGAAGTATTATATATATATATATATATATATTTAGTATTAGCATTCCTAGTTTTATAAAAGAAATAATCTTTTATTTGTTAACATTAGCATTCATAGTTGCATAAAAGAAATAATCTTTTATTAATTAACATTAGCGTTCATTCTAAATAAAAGAAAATAATCTTTTATTCCTAACCTTACGTTCATTCAAAGTCAACGGCTGAAATTCGCGAACGGTCGCTACGCGAAACGTTCTATTCAAGCCATTGAATAATAATAAATAATATATTAATATTATTTAATTAATTTTCATTCAGAACGTTTCCTATTTAGTATAAATTAAAATTATTAATAATAATTGCAAACTTAGATTTAAATAATAAACAAGTTTTGACTTTTCAACTTCCTTTAATATTATATTGATATAATATTAATGTTTCACAGCGTTCACTTTTGAAATTCAACTTTCAGAATTAATCATTCATTAATGATGCATTTATGTTTATAATATTAAAAGAAATATTAAATTTTCAAAAATTCATATTTTGAATTTTAAATCTCCATATTAACAAATTAATAAATTCTGCGTTAAATATTACGTTTCCCAAAATGTTACTTGGGATTTCAAAATCTCCTATATTAATTAATTAATTAGTTCTGTATTAATTATTATATTTTCAAAATTATATAGTTTTAAATTTCAAACTTTAATATTAATTAATTATTTAATACTGCATTAACCTCTCACATTAGATATATATTGTTGTGGTGGCTGGTATGCCGGGCGGGTCCGGGCAGTCTTATACCACAACTCAATCTAACCTCGGGTCAAGCAGAATCTATTCATTTTAATTATATTAAAATAAATGTAAAATTGAAAATTTTCAAATTTCAAAACTTAAATCATTTATATTTAATGAATGAAATAAATGGTATTGACCATTTTCGCCAAAAATAACGTGAAACTATCTAAACGGCTTTGTATAAAATTAAATGACATTAAACGACATTTAAAACCACAATAAATTCTTTTAACGAGATAACCTTTTGAAAATGTTCAAATTCTCTTATTTGGAATGAGACCCACATAATAACATAAATGATACTTCAAATATTGCATTTACAACAATTTCCTACATTGCTCAATTCACCTTACATTCGATAACATTCATTAATTTATGTAAATGACTTTCAAACAGCATACATTAAATTTGACATATCAACCATCACACAATTATCTTTAACAATAAAACAACCAAATAACAACACTTTTAATTGTGCACTTGGGAAATTGTGTGCAAATATTTACCCAATCAACGTACATAAGTCAGGTCACTTATGTACGGAAGTGTAACATATATAATTTAACATAAATAACACTCGACATTAATTATCCAGTTTCATGGTTTCAATTTTCAAAACATCGCATTAATTCATAACAACAATTAACAACATCAATCCACAACCATTCATGTATAATATGAAATTAAACCACAAACAATCATCTCAAGCATTTAAAAATATTTATTTATAAAAAAATAAATAAATAATTACTGAAATAAAGAATGAGTGAGAAAAGAGCTCTCACATTCTATTTGACATAACAAGCCATAACTAAATGACAATTCTAACATAAGTGATGGTTTTATTCAGATATGACAACTCTAGCATAAATGATGGTTATAAATCAACCAATCTATTTTGTCAAAGATGACAATTTTATTAACAAATAATTCTTTCATTCTATATTGTCAAGGTACAAATGACATTTGTTCCAATAAAACATATGTTAACGAATAATTCTTTTATTCTAAACTAATATGATAAGGTGACATTTTGGTTAAGTAGACATATGATTAACATATAATTATCTTATTCTAAACTAATATGTTAAAGGGACATTTTGGTCAACATTTAATCTTTTAATTGATTTATCCTATGCACTAAAATGTAGAAAATGGAGTTTTCCTATGTTAACATTTTTACGAAATAAAAATGAATCTTTTCTATGTTAACATTTTTATACAATAAAAAAAATGAAGTTTTTGATCATGTTACATTTCATATAACAAAAATGAAGTTTTTGTTATGCTAACTTTTTATATAACAAAATGAAGTTTTTATTTCACGATAATTTATTTATATATTTTATATAAATAATTTTCATGTACAACAATATCACACAATAACAAACCAAATCACAATCCCAACAAACCATCATGGTTTTGTACAATCAATAGTGTCGGATGCTGCTTAGCACCGTTTATATTCTAATATAAATTTAACTGTAAAATAATTAGAGTGAAAGGAGTTCTCACCTCAATGGGTTTAAATGGGCCGTTTTTTTTGAGCTTTTAAAATCCGAAAATCTGAACTGTTGATCGGAAATTTTAACAAATTTGGGCGTTGTTTGACGAAACCGACGACACCAGTAGCTTCGTATCGTCGATACCTTTGCGTTGACATATAATTTGTTAGGGTTTGCAGAGATTTGGATTTTAACATGTTTTTGATGGAGAAGAGAACAGCCATTGTTGAGAGGAAGTAGAAAGAGCGTAGCTTTAGGTTTAGAGAATAGGTTAGGGTTGGGGAATATGATATTATATAGAAGTAGGTAATATTTTTTTTAGTTAGACCCCTAGGTTATTTAAACCTACATGTTGCTATTCTAAGTGGAATACAGATAATATATATTTGAAAAATAATGGAATGAGAAAACAAGAATAAATGGAATGATAGAAGAGAGAGTAAATGGAATGTGTCTTAAAGAAATACATTAATTCTTTCCTTTATTTGTCTTTTATATCTTTTACCATTCAGGATTTTTCTTTTTCAGTCTACGAGGTATTTAACTTGATTAGTGTCATTTTTCCTTTTTACCTATATCTTAATTGTTATTCTTTAATCCTTGCTACTATTATAAATCTTTTCTTTAGGGAGCTAGTCATATTCTACTGGTTGGCTATGGAAACACTTCTAAAATCTATATCCATATTTATTATAGAATAATTCCTTCCGCGATTCATAATTAGAAAACACCTTTTCTGTTTTCTTTCTTTTTTGTTAGGTGGTACAAAATACATTAACATCTCTATTTTGTATTAATCTTTCTTCTTTTAACATTATCCTTGTAATGACATCCATAGCGTTTTAATAAAAATTTTAATATGAAAATCTATTCTTTTCCAACCATCCAAAATATTACTAACTTTCCAAATTAGGTTATATTAAATTCCCTTTTTATTACCCTTTTGCGTATTTAATTAACATAGTTACTAAAAAAATCATATATAGGATTACGCCCTTTGTCCTTTATTTTGAGATGCGTCCAGCTGGATATAGCAAGAGAATTAATTTTGTAGAAAAATAAATAAGTTCGTTTTGTGCGTGTCATTTAATTTTTCATTTAATAAATGATTACAAGATGGAATGACGTCGGAATTCAGTCGAATCTTGCCTAAATTACTAGATGGTATTCTAAGTAGAACACCATTTTTCGTTTTAGAAAATTTGATCATCCGTGGGCCCGAATCTTTAATTTCATGCTAGAAACACACAAAAGGGGAACAACAATTGTCTGTAAATATGGTTCGTATTTTCCTTGTATTCCACAAATTGATGGATTCCTTTTATCATCATATAAAAGAAGAAAATTATTAAATGCGCATTAATAGAAATTAATTAAGCACCTATCTAATTAAACATATATAGAAATGAACACTTGTATGTTAATTAGACCTCAAAGCAACAGATGTCGCTTCATTCCTAAAATCTACCCACGTTGCTCCCTTCCTCTTATTTTTTTTTTCTTCCACTTCAATCATTATTATTTGTTTTATTTGATAGCAACAAACATATAATTCGAATGATCCACAAAATCCATGTTAAACTTGAATGCATATCCGTTTTGTTGTGCTGAATTCATTGGTCAAGCGTCTTGATGTATTATCCATGTTTAACTTTTTTTTTAAATAAACTGTTTTTTAAATGTCCAAAACTCATTAAATTAATCAAAAATAATATTTTATTTTAGTCCTAAAATTCCGGGTTGTTACAATCTCCCCCACTTAAGAACTTTTCGTCCTCGAAAAGGAATAGAGTAAAAAGTTGTTTTATAATTCCACTCAACTTTCAAAAATTTATTACGGATTAAACTTTCAATTTCTAAGAATTCTCCAATTTTCAAAAATTTGGCTAACGCCCTAAATTTTAGAAAAATTTCGCCATAACCTCCTTTGTACGGGGAATATCGAAAAACGCAAACTCCCTCATAGGGCACCAAAAGAAAATAAAATAGAAGGAAGAGGATAGGAGAGAGAAAAGCCAAGCAACGACATATAAATTCAAAAAGAAAAACAAGAAGGAGGGTAAGAGAGAAAAAGTGCCAAGCAACGGCTAGCCAACGGTTAATAAAATCAAAAACCCAAGAAATAGTAAATGTGTACCTATTTTTTCGTCGGGCAAATAATTTTATTCCTCTGCTTCTAGCCTTCTTGCTATGACCTGTTCAATATTATATACGTATACAAGTCTATCTGCATTTTTAATTAACTCAATCAAGCAAACAACACAAACATCAATCAATTAGTGGGTTAACTTTCTAAAATGCATAACTTTATACATATGTATTCAAAAATCATATTTTGATGCCAAGTCACAACAATATTTAAGTTTTGGTTCTCGCACCAGTCAAATGGGAAATATATAGATATCCCACCTTTGAAACACGAACATGAATTCTGATGAGGATGCATCAATCACTAGTGTCATCAGGGTCATCTCCGGGTTTCTAGAGTGGGAATCTATATCTACCGAGTATATTGAGACTATGAATATACGCTAGCTAGGCGTGTAAGCAAAATCTACTCAAACTCGATAGTCCAAAATATAATAGAAAATTCAAATACGTATAATATGGTTTAAATTTTCAAAACAAAGTTCGTTTTCATTATTATTATTATTATTTAAAAATAATACTCTTCGGACTCATTCTAGGATACTACTGATCCCATCTCTAACGAGTCATTCTTATTGGATATTACTAATCCAATCTCTGATGAATTCTTTTGTTCGGTTCTAATGTATCTTGTTCTCGAGCTCTGTAAACCAAAGCTCTGATACCAAATGAAACGACCCAAACTTCCCCGTAAAGGAAAGCCCGGATTGCTCTGAGAACAATACTCATCAGAACACAAACAGAAGAACATTTTTATTGCTATTAACATAATTACATCAGAGTACAAGAGTATTCCAGAGTACAGATAAATACCTTACATTGGAAATACAATACCTTACATTGGAAATACAATACCAGAGTTTAAATTACATTTAAATACAGTAGCGGAAAATATAATACAAAATACAACTAAAAGAGATACACGGATACAGAGCTTTCCGAATATCGCTTCAGCTGTAGACCAGGATCCTGTGAATGTAATATCTGCAAAACCAAAACTACTAGCTGCCAGTGTGGAAAATATGGGCACCCAGAGTTTAGGTTAAAAGAATAAACTCCAGGTCAGTCATGGGACTGGTATGAGAACTCAAAACTAATTTAACTAATAAGACAAATCCAAGGACCACGCCGCTAATGCGGAACGGGTTTTGTTCCAATGGATTGTCGGTGCATAAATTAAAGTAAATCGTTTAAACAACGCAATGATTTTTGGAAAAATGAAACCATTATAAGACCCAGGTCCCATCACACAATGCAACGCACACCAGAGGATAGGGTTTTACCTTATAATGGTCAAAAGATGCTTGATACGTATAAAAACGGATTTTGATACTATTAGTGTGTATATATATGTTTTAAAACAATTTGAATCATAATGTATCAATCCTAGACGGCTTGGTTACCATATAGCATGTCGCCAATACTAGTTCTACAATCAAAACCGACGGTGTCGTACTGGAGATTTGGATTCCATCATGAGTCGAGGCTAGGGGCAAGCTCCTCTCCGATTCGAGACACTCTAGCAAATGCCTCAGGATCCCCCGCAGTGAACCCTTGGAAGCGGTAGGGCCGGTCCCCTCCTATGGGCAGTGGATTAGTTATGCCTGAACACACGTTTCCCGGTCCCTTTGGACCTATAGTATGACCACCAACGGCCTGTAAAAATAACGAGGCGCCTCAAAATCCATCATCCACATAAGTAAAATGTCAGCGCTGGTAGGTCCCTGACATCACTCTAGCTAGAAAGAAATGTGTGCACTCCCTACGGTACGTATCCCGTTTTTGACTCATACCGGGGTGTGAGGCTCGCGAAGTAACGTTGTACACAAAGCTATGCTAATTAAAGCTGTGCTTCGATCATCATCCACAAGGCCCTGCTTTTCAACAAAAGCCTTGATCATATGCATCTTAGCATGTCACATTGTCAGACCATACTATATCATCAATCATCTACCAATATATAACAGGGTGTTAGGCAAGAGAATAAATTCTCCACCACCAAACAGCTATATATTAGACAGAGATCAACGAGTACAATATAAAGGAATACAATGTCAGACACACAATCCATTTATTAGTCCGTTCTGGGCCTGAACGAAACCATATCCAGTAGATCTCCTAATATGTCTGAATGATCATCAATTTTTCCTCATCTTGGGTGTACGGTCCAATCAAGATATCAATAATCATTCATTCGATATGGAAATTTCCCGGTCTTCAACAACCGTCTCCATCGTCGGTCTTCAATCGTCGTATGAATCATTCAGAATGGGTAAACCCGGTCTTCCTGAATAATTTGCGCAATTTAAAATCATGTGTCTAAAACACAACCAACGCCTCATTACCATTAAGAAAATTTGTTTATTTAAAAATTCTTTTCATTGGAAACTCTCTAATTTAAGATTTCTCAAAATTCTAACTAGATTTAATCTTCTAAATCATTAATTAATGAGACATTTTTCATGTTTAGAATTCAAGTAAAAGTTAACTTTTATTGTCAAATATTATTTCATTATCATAACTTAAATAAAGTAAAACCTTCATTTTCATGTTCATATCATTGATAGAAGAATAACCTTTATTTCTCATTTCATATTACCTGTTTAATTCAATAAATAAATGGATAACTTTTATTTACGTGTCGTATTTCATATTCATTTCATAATTAAAAGATAAACCTTTGTTTACCATTCTTATTTTATATTCAATCCATAAATAAAAGATAAACTTTTATTTATAATTCTTATTTCATATTCATTCATAAATAAAAGATAAACTTTGTTTATAATTCTTATTCCATATTCATTCATAAATAAAAGATAAACTTTATTTCACACTTTGTTTCATATTCCTTTTCAAAATAAAAGATTAAACTTTTATTATCCTACTTTGTTTCATTAAACATGTTTGACGGTTCTTTAACATACATAAAAGAATGGCCTTTATTAGCAAAATATATTTAGCATTCCTGATCTTAATAAAAGATTAACCTTTATGAACAAAGCATATTCGACGCTCTAATCTTAAATAAAAAATTAATTTTTAAAAAAACAAAACATATTCGCCGTTTTAAATCTTAAATAAAAGAATTGGTTTTGTTTACAAAACCTTTTTGGCTTTCTTTAACTATAAATAAAAGAAAACTTTCATTAACGAGACTTATTCATTAACTCATACAAAAGAAGTATCATTTATTAATAAAGATTAACGTTCATTAACCCATGTAAAGAAGTATTATATATATATATGTATATATATATATATATATATATTTAGTATTAGCATTCCTAGTTTTATAAAAGAAATAATCTTTTATTTGTTAACATTAGCATTCATAGTTGCATAAAAGAAATAATCTTTTATTAATTAACATTAGCGTTCATTCTAAATAAAAGAAAATAATCTTTTATTCCTAACCTTACGTTCATTCAAAGTCAACGGCTGAAATTCGCGAACGGTCGCTACGCGAAACGTTCTATTCAAGCCATTGAATAATAATAAATAATATATTAATATTATTTAATTAATTTTCATTCAGAACGTTTCCTATTTAGTATAAATTAAAATTATTAATAATAATTGCAAACTTAGATTTAAATAATAAACAAGTTTTGACTTTTCAACTTCCTTTAATATTATATTGATATAATATTAATGTTTCACAGCGTTCACTTTTGAAATTCAACTTTCAGAATTAATCATTCATTAATGATGCATTTATGTTTATAATATTAAAAGAAATATTAAATTTTCAAAAATTCATATTTTGAATTTTAAATCTCCATATTAACAAATTAATAAATTCTGCGTTAAATATTACGTTTCCCAAAATGTTACTTGGGATTTCAAAATCTCCTATATTAATTAATTAATTAGTTCTGTATTAATTATTATATTTTCAAAATTATATAGTTTTAAATTTCAAACTTTAATATTAATTAATTATTTAATACTGCATTAACCTCTCACATTAGATATATATTGTTGTGGTGGCTGGTATGCCGGGCGGGTCCGGGCAGTCTTATACCACAACTCAATCTAACCTCGGGTCAAGCAGAATCTATTCATTTTAATTATATTAAAATAAACGTAAAATTGAAAATTTTCAAATTTCAAAACTTAAATCATTTATATTTAATGAATGAAATAAATGGTATTGACCATTTTCGCCAAAAATAACGTGAAACTATCTAAACGGCTTTGTATAAAATTAAATGACATTAAACGACATTTAAAACCACAATAAATTCTTTTAACGAGATAACCTTTTGAAAATGTTCAAATTCTTTTATTTGGAATGAGACCCACATAATAACATTAATGATACTTCAAATATTGCATTTACAACAATTTCCTACATTGCTCAATTCACCTTACATTCGATAACATTCATTAATTTATGTAAATGACTTTCAAACAGCATACATTAAATTTGACATATCAACCATCACACAATTATCTTTAACAATAAAACAACCAAATAACAACACTTTTAATTGTGCACTTGGGAAATTGTGTGCAAATATTTACCCAATCAACGTACATAAGTCAGGTCACTTATGTATGGAAGTGTAACATATATAATTTAACATAAATAACACTCGATATTAATTATCCAGTTTCATGGTTTCAATTTTCAAAACATCGCATTAATTCATAACACCAATTAACAACATCAATCCACAACCATTCATGTATAATATGAAATTAAACCACAAACAATCATCTCAAGCATTTAAAAATATTTATTTATAAAAAAATAAATAAATAAATAATTACTGAAATAAAGAATGAGTGAGAAAAGAGCTCTCACATTCTATTTGACATAACAAGCCATAACTAAATGACAATTCTAACATAAGTGATGGTTTTATTCAGATATGACAACTCTAACATAAATGATGGTTATAAATCAACCAATCTATTTTGTCAAAGATGACAATTTTATTAACAAATAATTCTTTCATTCTATATTGTCAAGGTACAAATGACATTTGTTCCAATAAAACATATGTTAACGAATAATTCTTTTATTCTAAACTAATATGATAAGGTGACATTTTGGTTAAGTAGACATATGATTAACATATAATTATCTTATTCTAAACTAATATGTTAAAGGGACATTTTGGTCAACATTTAATCTTTTAATTGATTTATCCTATGCATTAAAATGTAGAAAATGGAGTTTTCCTATGTTAACATTTTTACGAAATAAAAATGAATCTTTTCTATGTTAACATTTTTATACAATAAAAAAATGAAGTTTTTGATCATGTTACATTTCATATAACAAAAATGAAGTTTTTGTTATGCTAACTTTTTATATAACAAAATGAAGTTTTTATTTCACGATAATTTATTTATATTTTATATAAATAATTTTCATGTACAACAATATCACACAATAACAAACCAAATCACAATCCCAACAAACCATCATGGTTTTGTACAATCAATAATGTCGGATGCTGCTTAGCACCGTTTATATTCTAATATAAATTTAACTGTAAAATAATTAGAGTGAAAGGAGTTCTCACCTTAATGGGTTTAAATGGGCGGTTTTTTTTTAGCTTTTAAAATCCGAAAATCTGAACTGTTGATCGGAAATTTTAACAAATTTGGGCGTTGTTTGACGAAACCGACGACACCAGTAGCTTCGTATCGTCGATACCTTTGCGTTGACATATAATTTGTTAGGGTTTGGAGAGATTTGGATTT
Organism: Allium sativum; assembly: GCA_030737875.1. NCBI lineage: Eukaryota > Viridiplantae > Streptophyta > Magnoliopsida > Asparagales > Amaryllidaceae > Allium > Allium sativum. The sequence goes on along the minus strand of CM060923.1, from coordinate 7,366,305 downwards.
TAACATGTTTTTGATGGAGAAGAGAACAACCATTGTTGAGAGGAAGTAGAAAGAGCGTAGCTTTAGGTTTAGAGAATAGGTTAGGGTTGGGGAATATGATATTATATAGAAGTAGGTAATATTTTTTTTAGTTAGACCCCTAGGTTATTTAAACCTACATGTTGCTATTCTAAGTGGAATACAGATAATATATATTTGAAAAATAATGGAATGAGAAAACAAGAATAAATGGAATGATAGAAGAGAGAGTAAATGGAATGTGTCTTAAAGAAATACATTAATTCTTTCCATTATTTGTCTTTTATATCTTTTACCATTCAGGATTTTTCTTTTTCAGTCTACGAGGTATTTAACTTGATTAGTGTCATTTTTCCTTTTTACCTTTATCTTAATTGTTATTCTTTAATCCTTGCTACTATTATAAATCTTTTCTTTAGGGAGCTAGTCATATTCTACTGGTTGGCTATGGAAACACTTCTAAAATCTATATCCATATTTATTATAGAATAATTCCTTCCACGATTCATAATTAGAAAACACCTTTTCTGTTTTCTTTCTTTTTTGTTAGGTGGTACAAAATACATTAACATCTCTATTTTGTATTAATCTTTCTTCTTTTAACATTATCCTTGTAATGACATCCATAGCGTTTTAATAAAAATTGTAATATGAAAATCTATTCTTTTCCAACCATCCAAAATATTACTAACTTTCCAAATTAGGTTATATTAAATTCCCTTTTTATTACCCTTTTGCGTATTTAATTAACATAGTTACTAAAAAAATCATATATAGGATTACGCCCTTTGTCCTTTATTTTGAGATGCGTCCAGCTGGATATAGCAAGAGAATTAATTTTGTAGAAAAATAAATAAGTTCGTTTTGTGCGTGTCATTTAATTTGTCATTTAATAAATGATTACAAGATGGAATGACGTCGGAATTCAGTCGAATCTTGCCTAAATTACTAGATGGTATTCTAAGTAGAACACCATTTTTCGTTTTAGAAAATTTGATCATCCGTGGGCCCGAATCTTTAATTTCATGCTAGAAACACACAAAAGGGGAACAACAATTGTCTGTAAATATGGTTCGTATTTTCCTTGTATTCCACAAATTGATGGATTCCTTTTATCATCATATAAAAGAAGAAAATTATTAAATGCGCATTAATAGAAATTAATTAAGCACCTATCTAATTAAACATATATAGAAATGAACACTTGTATGTTAATTAGACCTCAAAGCAACAGATGTCGCTTCATTCCTAAAATCTACCCACGTTGCTCCCTTCCTCTTATTTTTTTTTTCTTCCACTTCAATCATTATTATTTGTTTTATTTGATAGCAACAAACATATAATTCGAATGATCCACAAAATCCATGTTAAACTTGAATGCATATCCGTTTTGTTGTGCTGAATTCATTGGTCAAGCGTCTTGATGTATTATCCATGTTTAACTTTTTTTTAAATAAACTGTTTTTTAAATGTCCAAAACTCATTAAATTAATCAAAAATAATATTTTATTTTAGTCCTAAAATTCCGGGTTGTTACAATCTCCCCCACTTAAGAACTTTTCGTCCTCGAAAAGGAATAGAGTAAAAAGTTGTTTTATAATTCCACTCAACTTTCAAAAATTTATTACGGATTAAACTTTCAACTTTTCAATTTCTAAGAATTCTCCAATTTTCAAAAATTTGGCTAACGCCCTAAATTTTAGAAAAATTTCGCCATAACCTCCTTTGTACGGGGAATATCGAAAAACGCAAACTCCCTCATAGGGCACCAAAAGAAAATAAAATAGAAGGAAGAGGATAGGAGAGAGAAAAGCCAAGCAACGACATATAAATTCAAAAAGAAAAACAAGAAGGAGGGTAAGATAGAAAAAGTGCCAAGCAACGGCTAGCCAACGGTTAATAAAATCAAAAACCCAAGAAATAGTAAATGTGTACCTATTTTTTCGTCGGGCAAATAATTTTATTCCTCTGCTTCTAGCCTTCTTGCTATGACCTGTTCAATATTATATACGTATACAAGTCTATCTGCATTTTTAATTAACTCAATCAAGCAAACAACACAAACATCAATCAATTAGTGGGTTAACTTTCTAAAATGCATAACTTTATACATATGTATTCAAAAATCATATTTTGATGCCAAGTCACAACAATATTTAAGTTTTGGTTCTCGCACCAGTCAAATGGGAAATATATAGATATCCCACCTTTGAAACACGAACATGAATTCTGATGAGGATGCATCAATCACTAGTGTCATCAGGGTCATCTCCGGGTTTCTAGAGTGGGAATCTATATCTACCGAGTATATTGAGACTATGAATATATGCTAGCTAGGCGTGTAAGCAAAATCTACTCAAACTCGATAGTCCAAAATATAATAGAAAATTCAAATACGTATAATATGGTTTAAATTTTCAAAACAAAGTTCGTTTTCATTATTATTATTAATATTTAAAAATAATACTCTTCGGACTCATTCTAGGATACTACTGATCCCATCTCTAACGAGTCATTCTTATTGGATATTACTAATCCAATCTCTGATGAATTCTTTTGTTCGGTTCTAATGTATCTTGTTCTCGAGCTCTGTAAACCAAAGCTCTGATACCAAATGAAACGACCCAAACTTCCCCGTAAAGGAAAGCCCGGATTGCTTTGAGAACAATACTCATCAGAACACAAACAGAAGAACATTTTTATTGCTATTAACACAATTACATCAGAGTACAAGAGTATTCCAGAGTACAGATAAATACCTTACATTGGAAATACAATACCTTACATTGGAAATACAATACCAGAGTTTAAATTACATTTAAATACAGTAGCGGAAAATATAATACAAAATACAACTAAAAGAGATACACGGATACAGAGCTTTCCGAATATCGCTTCAGCTGTAGACCAGGATCCTGTGAATGTAATATCTGCAAAACCAAAACTACTAGCTGCCAGTGTGGAAAATATGGGCACCCAGAGTTTAGGTTAAAAGAATAAACTCCAGGTCAGTCATGGGACTGGTATGAGAACTCAAAACTAATTTAACTAATAAGACAAATCCAAGGACCACGCCGCTAATGCGGAACGGGTTTTGTTCCAATGGATTGTCGGTGCATAAATTAAAGTAAATCGTTTAAACAACGCAATGATTTTTGGAAAAATGAAACCATTATAAGACCCAGGTCCCATCACACAATGCAACGCACACCAGAGGATAGGGTTTTACCTTATAATGGTCAAAAGATGCTTGATACGTATAAAAACGGATTTTGATACTATTAGTGTGTATATATATGTTTTAAAACAATTTGAATCATAATGTATCAATCCTAGACGGCTTGGTTACCATATAGCATGTCGCCAATACTAGTTCTACAATCAAAACTGACGGTGTCGTATTGGAGATTTGGATTCCATCATGAGTCGAGGCTAGGGGCAAGCTCCTCTCCGATTCGAGACACTCTAGAAAATGCCTCAGGATCCCCCGCAGTGAACCCTTGGAAGCGGTAGGGCCGGTCCCCGCCTATGGGCAGTGGATTAGTTATGCCTGAACACACGTTTCCCGGTCCCTTTGGACCTATAGTATGACCACCAACGGCCTGTAAAAATAACGAGGCGCCTCAAAATCCATCATCCACATAAGTAAAATGTCAGCGCTGGTAGGTCCCTGACATCACTCTAGCTAGAAAGAAATGTGTGCACTCCCTACGGTCCGTATCCCGTTTTTGACTCATACCGGGGTGTGAGGCTCGCGAAGTAACGTTGTACACAAAGCTATGCTAATTAAAGCTGTGCTTCGATCATCATCCACAAGGCCCTGCTTTTCAACAAAAGCCTTGATCATATGCATCTTAGCATGTCACATTGTCAGACCATACTATATCATCAATCATCTACCAATATATAACAGGGTGTTAGGCAAGAGAATAAATTCTCCACCACCAAACAGCTATATATTAGACAGAGATCAACGAGTACAATATAAAGGAATACAATGTCAGACACACAATCCATTTATTAGTCCGTTCTGGGCCTGAACGAAACCATATCCAGTAGATCTCCTAATATGTCTGAATGATCATCAATTTTTCCTCATCTTGGGTGTACGGTCCAATCAAGATATCAATAATCATTCATTCGATATGGAAGTTTCCCGGTCTTCAACAACCGTCTCCATCGTCGGTCTTCAATCGTCGTATGAATCATTCAGAATGGGTAAACCCGGTCTTCCTGAATAATTTGCGCTATTTAAAATCATGTGTCTAAAACACAACCAACGCCTCATTCCCATTAAGAAAATTTGTTTATTTAAAAATTCTTTTCATTGGAAACTCTCTAATTTAAGATTTCTCAAAATTCTAACTAGATTTAATCTTCTAAATCATTAATTAATGAGACATTTTTCATGTTTAGAATTCAAGTAAAAGTTAACTTTTATTGTCAAATATTATTTCATTATCATAACTTAAATAAAGTAAAACCTTCATTTTCATGTTCATATCATTGATAGAAGAATAACCTTTATTTCTCATTTCATATTACCTGTTTAATTCAATAAATAAATGGATAACTTTTATTTACGTGTCGTATTTCATATTCATTTCATAATTAAAAGATAAACCTTTGTTTACCATTCTTATTTTATATTCAATCCATAAATAAAAGATAAACTTTTATTTATAATTCTTATTTCATATTCATTCATAAATAAAAGATAAACTTTGTTTATAATTCTTATTCCATATTCATTCATAAATAAAAGATAAACTTTATTTCACACTTTGTTTCATATTCCTTTTCAAAATAAAAGATTAAACTTTTATTATCCTACTTTGTTTCATTAAACATGTTTGACGGTTCTTTAACATACATAAAAGAATGGCCTTTATTAGCAAAATATATTTAGCATTCCTGATCTTAATAAAAGATTAACCTTTATGAACAAAGCATATTCGACACTCTAATCTTAAATAAAAAATTACTTTTTAAAAAAACAAAACATATTCGCCGTTCTAAATCTTAAATAAAAGAATTGGTTTTGTTTACAAAACCTTTTTGGCTTTCTTTAACTATAAATAAAAGAAAACTTTCATTAACGAGACTTATTCATTAACTCATACAAAAGAAGTATCATTTATTAATAAACATTAACGTTCATTAACCCATGTAAAGAAGTATTTATATATATATATATATATATATATATATATATTAGTATTAGCATTCCTAGTTTTATAAAAGAAATAATCTTTTATTTGTTAACATTAGCATTCATAGTTGCATAAAAGAAATAATCTTTTATTAATTAACATTAGCGTTCATTCTAAATAAAAGAAAATAATCTTTTATTCCTAACCTTACGTTCATTCAAAGTCAACGGTTGAAATTCGCGAACGGTCGCTACGCGAAACGTTCTATTCAAGCCATTGAATAATAATAAATAATATATTAATTTTATTTAATTAATTTTCATTCAAAACGTTTCCTATTTAGTATAAATTAAAATTATTAATAATAATTGCAAACTTAGATTTAAATAATAAACAAGTTTTGACTTTTCAACTTCCTTTAATATTATATTGATATAATATTAATGTTTCACAGCGTTCACTTTTGAAATTCAACTTTCAGAATTAATCATTCATTAATGATGCATTTATGTTTATAATATTAAAAGAAATATTAACTTTTCAAAAATCCATATTTTGAATTTCAAATCTCCATATTAACAAATTAATAAATTCTACGTTAAATATTACGTTTCCCAAAATGTTACTTAGGATTTCAAAATCTCCTATATTAATTAATTAATTAGTTCTGTATTAATTATTATATTTTTAAAATTATATAGTTTTAAATTTCAAACTTTAATATTAATTAATTATTTAATACTGCATTAACCTCTCACATTAGATATATATTGTTGTGGTGGCTGGATATGCCGGGCGGGTCCGGGCAGTCTTATACCACAACTCAATCTAACCTCGGGTCAAGCAGAATCTATTCAATTTAATTATATTAAAATAAACGTAAAATTGAAAATTTTCAAATTTCAAAACTTAAATCATTTATATTTAATGAATGAAATAAATGGTATTGACCATTTTTGTAACAACCCTTATTTTCAATAACCTGTTATAACATAAATCGAGGCAGAAATTAATTCTAAAATCTGAATCAAGGGAAACGGGCTATGCCATTGAGTTCGTCTCGGAAATATACGCGAAATAGAGTCCGAGTTTTCGAAAATCGGAGTCCGTATGACCCAGTTAAGGCCCATTGAAGTTTTTAGAGATTTCCATATTAAAACAGATTTAAATTTTAAATTAAAAACAAGGATTAGGGCTAACTGGCGTCAGGCGGGAAAACTCCCGCCAGGACCCCCATGTCGACAGGCATGTCGACAGGGGTCTTAGGGTGTCGACTGCCCTGTCGACAGCCCTGTCGACACGGGGTGGCCAGGCAGTTTTGCCTGGCGCACCATTTTGATTTGGGCTTGGTTGTGTGGCTTGGTTCTAGAGAATTCCGAGATCTGACGGGCCTAAACTAACCTAGGGTTAATCCTAGGGCTAAAAACACTCTAATCTTCTATAAATAAGCCCCTAATCCTACCCTAAAACCTCATTATTCATTCTAGCAACCAAACTATGTCAAATTGAATTCTCAAATGGCCTCCACCTAAAAACCCTAGCCTCCAACCTCTTCATAAATCATTCCTATGAAGGTTTTGATGTTCATACAAGCATTTCTAAGTTGTATGAATGATCATTAGCTTGCATACATCATCAAGTTGCAAGCTTTATTTGCTAAGCTAGAGTTTTTGGGGTTTTTGTTAAGAGTATTTCTTATTGGAGCTTTGTTTTGGGTTTTTATGCTTGCATAAAGGGCTTCTCAATCTTTATTTGTAGATTTGAGTCTTCATAATATTTGTAAGCCCTCTTACCTTCATTTTAGAAACTCTAAAGTTAATATGTGATGAAAGTTGGGATTTATGCATGTTTAATAAGTTATGCATGCTTATGCGAGTTCACTATGCCATGTTGTACATGTTTAATGAGTTATGCATGTTTATACAAGTTCACTATGCCATGATTTGCAAGTTTAACAAGTTATGCATGTTTATGCAAGTTCACTATGCCATGATTTGCAAGTTTAACAAGTTATGCATGTTTATGCAAGTTCACTATACTATGATTTGCATGTTTAACAAGTTATGCATGATTATGCAAGTTCACTATGCCATGATTTGCAAGTTTAACAAGTTATGCATGTTTATGCGAGTTCACTATGCTAAGTTATGCAAGTCCAACATGTTATGCATGTTTATTATGATATGTAAGATTCATCATGTATGTTGTACCAAGTTCCCTCTTTCTATCCTTTATGCGTTACGACGAATATGTAAGCGATAGAATGACGTTGGGGTGTTTTGGGTAAAACTTAAAATACATGAAAATATAAAATTGGGAATTTACCTATTAAGTTAGGTCTACCCCTTGGGAATTTACCTATTAAGTTAGGTCTACCCAAGTATTTGTTAAACTTGTAATTATGTTTGAAATTAAAGTGGACATGACACTTAGAAAATTTAAGTGTGGCCAACTCGAGGTTGGGTTGAGTTTGTAGCATAAACCTACCCAGAACCGACCGGCTTAACTTGTGGCTACAAGCGATAGGACCCAATGTGAGTAGTTGGTCATGTTGCACGTGAAACCCGAGGTTAGACTAAGTTGTGGTGTAAACCTACCCGGACCCGCCCGGCCTAACTAGTAACCACAACAAGGTCTAATGTGAGAGGTTGGGTGCATTAAATTAACTAATGCCTCATGATTAGGGTTAAGTCATGGCCCACTAATACTTAACCAATTTTGGGGATACGAGGGATTAAATGGGGTTAAGTGGTGAACTGTTGGTTACACTTAACTAATTTAATCCATGATTAGTGAGGGGTTAAACCATACTTAACCCTCTTAGAAAACCCTAGCAACGTGGTCTGTTCTAGCAGTAATCCCAGTTTGGTATCATTCACAACCCTAGAGGCTAGGCTAGGGCGGGGCACGATTACTGGACTGATGTAAGCGACCAAAGCGGTGGCCGAGTGGTACAGCGGTGCGGGTCCAGGCGGGCTACGGACGTGCACGTAGTCCGGAGTTGGACAAACTCGAGGCACGGGTACCAGTAGGACTAGACTGTGCATTATTGCATAAGTGTCCGGGGTTGACACCCGAGGGCTTGATACACCCGAAATTGGGCCTAGCACAGTCTGACTAGAACCATTTGTGGGCCGTATGGTCACCAACACTCGACGTGTTAGGTTTATAGGGAGCCGATCGACTAGACCGTTGGGCTGGGCCTTGTATTAAGGTCACCTCATGTTATTGGGCCAAAGTTTGGGCTGAGGGATCGATACCTGTTATGTTAGTTTGCTAGTACACTGTGGTGCAAAGCTTAATCTTCTCTATGTGATGACACCTTTATCTATTGCCAGTATGTTCATCTCAGTTTCCATCATGATGCTAACTTTATTAGTTTATAGACTGATCGTAGTAGGGCTTACCAGTCTTTTTGACTGACCTGTTTTCTTTCGCTTCTTTTCTTCCGTTTCCCCCCCAGGTTCTCAGGGAGGGAATAGTGGTGCTTAGCTTGGATCGCTTGCTTGTGTGCTGGATAGCTCATGTATGACTGGACATTGAGCTCGCTATGGTTTATCATCTTTTTTTTGGGGATAGCACTATGTATTTCAGTATTTCTGTTTATGATGTACTAGACATGTTTATTTTGGCAGTTGACTTTATGATGTACTAAACTTGTTTTGAGATGGTTTGAGATATTCCGCTGTTTTATTCTCACTTACTCTGTTTTACATATATATTTATGTTCTTGTTCTGCCTTGATATATCATTATACATGCTTACCCAGTTCTAACGCCCCCCAGAAGCTAGTGCCCCCGAAAGAGTGACCCTAGCAGAGGTGGGGTGTTACAAATTTGGTATCAGAGCATATGGTTTACAAGAAAGAACAAAAAGTTTTTAAAAGACTTTTGAAAAACTATTTTCAAAACAAGCATAAAGTATTTTCCAAAGAAAAGTCTAGTATTTTAAAAGGCTATTCCCCAAAAAAGCCATTAGCGTTATCCTTCGTTCCCTTGACCTAATCTTATCTTATCTTCCGTTTCAGTATGGATGAGAATCTTGCCATCCCGGATGGAGTAAACGTACCACTCTGGTATAGGAGACTTCTAGAAGCTAGGGCGGCAGCTGACCCCGCAAACCCTACTCCCACTCCTCCTCCTGTAGTTGAGAATCCTCCCCCTAATGTCCCTCCTCTGGTGGTTCCTGTTCCTCCCCCTCCAGTTGCTGAGGCTCCTCTTCCTCCTCCTCCCCCTCAGCATCCTCAGGTTGAGTTCACGAAGGTTTGTAAAGACTTCAAGGCGATGGGAGGCAAGAATTTCCTAGGCACGGAATCTTTTGTTGAAGCTGGGAATTGGCTAAAGGACACTGAGGACTTGTTTGCTATCTTTAGAATTGATGACAAGAGGAAGATCTTATTGACAGTGTGGCTTTTGAAAGACGAAGCAGCCTATTGGTGGGAGGTCACCAATGGGACGAGGCCCGTCGAGACTTGGGCCGATTTGAGGGCTAGATTTGTGGCCAAGTTTCTATCTGCTGCTGAGGCGAATTTACAGATGGAGAAGTTCATTGCATTAAAGCAAGGTGATATGACTGTCAAGGAGTATGTGAATAAGTTTAATCAGCTGGCCCGTTTTGGTCTAGATATGGTGAACACTCCTGAGAAGAAGGCTCTTCGATTCGCTAGAGGGTTGAATGAGCCGCTGCAGGGCTTGGCGATGTCACATATTCCGCATGGAGCTACTTTCGAGAGTTTGGTCGATATGGCTCTACTTCAGGGTAATGGAAAGAAAGAGGTCAAGTCGAGTGAGACTCAAGCAAAGAAGACTGACTCTGAGGGTAAAGGCAATCAAGGTGGTCAAAGCAGTCAGGGGAATCAGAACAAGAGCAAGAAGGGGAACAACAACAAAGGCAAGGGGAAGTGCAATTACTGTGGTGCGCCTGGGCACTTTGCTAAGGATTGTAGGAAGAAGAAAAGGAAGCTTAGTGGTGGATGTTTTTCCTGTGGTGAGACTGGACACTTCAGCAAGGAATGTCCGAAGAAGAAAGGGCAGACTCAGCGTGCTGGGCCTTCAGGAGGGCAAGTTCACGCTCTCAATACCGCTCCAGTTCCCGATTGAGGTAGTGTTTCTGTCGAGAACCTTGTTTATATTTCCGATCTTCCAGTTCGTACCTTGTTTGATTCTGGTGCATCACATAGCTTTATTTCATCTGATCTTGTTGATAGTTTGCACCTTAGTACTAGCTTAGTGGATGATCCCGTTTGTGTTTCGAATCCCATTGGGGGTTCTGCTCATCTATCTATGATGTGTGAGGATCTGAGGATCTCTATACTCAGTGTAGAGTTCTTGTGTAGTGCGTATGTTCTTGGCTTCAGGGGATACGGATTGATTTTGGGCATGGATTGGCTGTCTAGACATGGAGCCATTCTTGATTGTGAGCATAGGGTTGTGAGGCTTGTGACTCGCCTTGGCAACACCTTAGAGATTTCATGCAATCCGAAGAATCCCGTCATGTTGTGCTATCTTGAATCTCTCGACTCGTCAGAGGAAACCCTTCAGTCTGTAAGGGTGGTCCGAGATTATCCAGATGTTTTTGAAGAAGTTAAGGGGTTGCCCCCTAAACGAGAGATTGGTTTTCGCATTTATCTGGTGGATAATGCTAAGCCTGTTTCTTTGCCCGTTCGGCACATGGCTCCGCGTGAGAGACGGGAGCTCAGCAATCAAGTAAAGGAGTTGCTTGAGAAGAACTTCATCAGACGAAGTATATCCGAATGGGGAGCGCCTGTGGTGTTTGCTACTAAGGCAGATGGTTCTCTTCGACTTTGTGTGGACTATAGAGAGTTGAATAAGCTGACTAAGAAGAACAGACACCCATTACCGAGGATTGATGATCTTTTTGACCAACTTGTTGGTGCTTCTGTTTTCTCTCAGCTTGATCTTGCTACTGGATTTCATCAGCTCAGAGTGGCTGAAGATAGTATAGACAAGACTGCATTCAGAACTCCAGATGGATTCTTTGAATGGCTTGTTATGCCGTTCGGTTTGACGAATGCACCCGCATATTTCGTGGACTTGATGAGTAGGGTGTTTCGAGAGTTCTTGAACAAGTTTGTCGTGGTTTTTGTGATGATATTCTGATCTTCTCCAAGGATGAAGAAGAGCACGCGAGGCATCTTGTAGAGGTGATGGATACGCTTAGAGCGCATCAGTTAAAGGCCAAGTTCTCCAAGTGTCACTTTTGGAGAAGGGAAGTTAGATTCCTTGGGCATATCGTATCCAAGCAAGGCTTAGCGGTGGATCCCGCTAAGGTGGTTGCAGTTCAGGATTGGAAGACTCCAAGGAATGCAACCGAAGTGAGAAGTTTTCTAGGTCTTGCAGGGTTTTACCGGAAGTTCATCAAGGACTTCGCGAAGATATCCGCTCCTCTTACTAAGTTGACAAAGAAGAACTTAGTTTTTGCTTGGGATATGGATTGTGAGCTTGCTTTTCAAAGACTCAAGAGAGCCCTTACCTCAGCACCAGTTCTAGCTTTACCCGATGGTGGTAAGATGTTTACCGTGTACACTGATGCTTGTGGCACGGGATTGGGCGCCATTCTGATGCAAGAAGGCAGGGCTATATGTTTTGGTGGTAGGCAACTTAAGGTGCATGAGAAGAATTATCCCACTCATGATCTAGAGCTGGCAGCGATAGTATATGCACTCAAGGCTTGGCGTCATTATCTTCTGGGAGAGAGATTTGAGCTATATACTGATCATAAGTCTTTGAAGTATCTCTTTTCGCAGAAGGATCTGAACTTGAGGCAGCAAAGGTGGATGGAATTCTTGGCGTCCTACGATTTTGATATAGCCTATACCCCTGGCAAGGGGAATGTTGTAGCGGATGCGTTGAGTAGAAAAAGGTTGACACTAAGTCCTCTATTTGTTGAGATGAAGAATTTAGAGTTCTTGGCAACCTTTGATTTCTCTTTGGCGGTTGAGTCGATGACCGGTTCTTTAGCATCTCTTGAGCTCAGGCCTACCCTTCTGGATCAAGTTGGGGCTTCGCAGAAGGAAGACCCTCAGATAGTTGAAATTATGGATAAGCTGATTCGAGGAGAGACGTCTAGTCACCTTGCTCGATATTCTATTGATGACAAGGGTTGGCTGAGGAGAGATGGAAGGTTATGTGTCCCCATGGTAGAAGATTTAGTAAGAAAAGTTCTGGAGGAAGCGCATCGCTCTAAGTTGACTATACATCCAGGCGGGGATAAGATGTACCAAGATATGAGGCGTATTTTCTTTTGGCCTGGGATGAAGAAGGATGTGGCGGAGTTTGTCTCTAGATGTATCATTTGCCAGCAAGTTAAGGCCGAGTCAAAGAAGCCCGGTGGGCTATTGCATCCTCTGGACGTCCCACTTTGGAAGTGGGAGAGTATCTCCATGGACTTTATTAATGGGCTTCCAAGGTCAAGGAAAGGGAATACGAGCATTTGGGTTATTGTGGATAGACTTACGAAGAGTGCTCATTTTATTCCGGTGAAGAGCAAGAGGACAACATCTTGGCTAGCGTCTGTATATCTTCGTGAGATTGTGAGACTCCATGGAGTCCCTTCTAGTATTGTCAGTGACCGCGACCCAATCTTTACAAGTCAGTTCTGGAATAGCTTGCAGGAGGCCTTGGGCACGAGGTTGAATCTGAGTACGGCTTATCACCCACAAACGGACGGTCAGACAGAAAGGGTGAATAGAGTACTTGAGGACTTGTTGAGGCTTTGCATTCTGGATTTTGGTGGTACTTGGGAAGACCACCTTCCTCTTGTAGAATTTTCTTATAATAACAGTTATCAGGCGAGCATTGGGATGGCACCATTTGAGGCTTTATATGGGAGACCGTGCAAGTCACCTACATGTTGGTGGGAGACTACAGATAAGCTTATAATTGGGCCTGATATGATCAGAGATACATCCGAGAAGGTCGAGTTGATTAGCAGACGGATGAAGGCGGCCCAAGACCGACAGAAATCCTATGCTGATAAGCGAAGATCTGATTTGGAGTTTGATGTAGGGGATATGGTTTTCGTGAAGGTTTCTCCTTTGCGGAATGTAGTCCGATTTGGAGCCGTTGGGAAGTTAGCCCCGAGATTTGTTGGACCATTCCCCATTGTTGAGAGGATCGGGCAGATGGCTTATAGAGTGAAGTTGCCCGAAAAGCTTGCCGGAGTACACAATGTTTTTCATGTCTCGCATCTCCGGAAGTGTTTGCATAAATCAGCAGAGATTGTGGAGCCAAGTGTTTTGGAAGATGTGGAAGTGGAGAAAGAAGCTACCTTGAGGAAAGCTCCGATTCGTATCTTGGGTACGGAGACCAAGAAGCTAAGGAATCGTGAGGTCAAATTGGTGAAGGTTCAATGGGGTGATGCCGAAGAAGACGCAACTTGGGAAACCGAGGAGAAGATGCGTGGGCTTTATCCATTCCTTTTTGAGGGTACACTCTCAATCTCTTTCCTTTGTTAGCATATCTTTCTCTTTTCTATCCATGTTTATCTAGTTCATCGTGTTAATCTTGTCATGAGAACCTTAGGTAGAAACCCTTTGGATGAAACATGTGTTTGAAACATTTTATGCTTGATGGTTGCAAGTGGTTGCAAGTGTTTGCAAGTGGTTGCTCGTGGATGCATTATACACGATTAGGCACTAGATCGGCTCGCACACTCCTCATATTGCATATGCATGAGTGGTTATGCTTATTCATGGATGAAAATTGTGTGTTATCACATGGATGTTGCATATGGGTGTATGTTGTGTGCACACATATAGATACTATACATTATGTTAGGAATTGCATACATATGGATACATTTCACTAACATATTTTGCATTGATCTTTGCATTAGATAAGTACATATACACACACTTTTGCATATGTTCATACAGCATTTAGAATCTTTTAAGGACAATGGTTGCTCGTGGATGATGTTTTGAGTAGATGGGTGATTGGATGGTAGGATACGTTCTTCCTAACTTGAAGATTTCGGGGACGAAATCCTTTAAGGAGGGGAGAATGTAACAACCCGTATTTTCAATAACCTGTTATAACATAAATCGAGGCAGAAATTAATTCTAAAATCTGAATCAAGGGAAACGGGCTATGCCATTGAGTTCGTCTCGGAAAAATACGCGAAATAGAGTCCGAGTTTTCGAAAATCGGAGTCCGTATGACCTAGTTAAGGCCCATTGAAGTTTTTAGAGATTTCCATATTAAAACAGATTTAATTTTTAAATTAAAAACAAGGATTAGGGCTAACTGGCGTTAGGCGGGAAAACTCCCGCCAGGACCCCCATGTCGACAGGCATGTCGACAGGGGTCTTAGGGTGTCGACTGCCCTGTCGACAGCCCTGTCGACACGGGGTGGCCAGGCAGTTTTGCCTGGCGCACCATTTTGATTTGGGCTTGGTTGTGTGGCTTGGTTCTAGAGAATTCCGAGATCTGACGGGCCTAAACTAACCTAGGGTTAATCCTAGGGCTAAAAACACTCTAATCTTCTATAAATAAGCCCCTAATCCTACCCTAAAACCTCATTATTCATTCTAGCAACCAAACTATGTCAAATTGAATTCTCAAATGGCCTCCACCTAAAAACCCTAGCCTCCAACCTCTTCATAAATCATTCCTATGAAGGTTTTGATGTTCATACAAGCATTTCTAAGTTGTATGAATGATCATTAGCTTGCATACATCATCAAGTTGCAAGCTTTATTTGCTAAGCTAGAGTTTTTGGGGTTTTTGTTAAGAGTATTTCTTATTGGAGCTTTGTTTTGGGTTTTTATGCTTGCATAAAGGGCTTCTCAATCTTTATTTGTAGATTTGAGTCTTCATAATATTTGTAAGCTCTCTTACCTTCATTTTAGAAACTCTAAAGTTAATATGTGATGAAAGTTGGGATTTATGCATGTTTAATAAGTTGTGCATGCTTATGCGAGTTCACTATGCCATGTTGTACATGTTTAATGAGTTATGCATGTTTATGCAAGTTCACTATGCCATGATTTGCAAGTTTAACAAGTTATGCATGTTTATGCAAGTCCACTATGCCATGATTTGCAAGTTTAACAAGTTATGCATGTTTATGCAAGTTCACTATACTATGATTTGCATGTTTAACAAGTTATGCATGATTATGCAAGTTCACTATGCCATGATTTGCAAGTTTAACAAGTTATGCATGTTTATGCGAGTTCACTATGCTAAGTTATGCAAGTCCAACATGTTATGCATGTTTATTATGATATGTAAGATTCATCATGTATGTTGTACCAAGTTCCCTCTTTCTATCCTTTATGCGTTACGACGAATATGTAAGCGATAGAATGACGTTGGGGGGTTTTGGGTAAAACTTAAAATACATGAAAATATAAAATTAGGAATTTACCTATTAAGTTAGGTCTACCCAAGTATTTGTTAAACTTGTAATTATGTTTGAAATTAAAGTGGACATGACAGTTAGAAAATTTAAGTGTGGCCAACTCGAGGTTGGGTTGAGTTTGTAGCATAAACCTACCCAGAACCGACCGGCTTAACTAGTGGCTACAAGCGATAGGACCCAATGTGAGTAGTTGGTCATGTTGAACGTGAAACCCGAGGTTAGACTAAGTTGTGGTGTAAACCTACCCGGACCCGCCCGGCCTAACTAGTAACCACAACAAGGTCTAATGTGAGAGGTTGGGTGCATTAAATTAACTAATGCCTCATGATTAGGGTTAAGTCATGGCCCACTAATACTTAACCAATTTTGGGGATACGAGGGATTAAATGGGGTTAAGTGGTGAACTGTTGGTTACACTTAACTAATTTAATCCATGATTAGTGAGGGGTTAAACCACACTTAACCCTCTTAGAAAACCCTAGCAACGTGGTCTGTTCTAGCAGTAATCCCAGTTTGGTATCATTCACAACCCTAGAGGCTAGGCTAGGGCTGGGCACGATTACTGGACTGATGTAAGCGACCAAAGCGGTGGCCGAGTGGTACAGCGGTGCGGGTCCAGGCGGGCTACGGACGTGCACGTAGTCCGGAGTTGGACAAACTCGAGGCACGGGTACCAGTAGGACTAGACTGTGCATTATTGCATAAGTGTCCGTGGTTGACACCCGAGGGCTTGATACACCCGAAGGTGGGCCCAGCACAGTCTGACTACAACCATTTGTGGGCCGTATGGACACCAACACTCGACGTGTTAGGTTTATAGGGAGCCGATCGACTAGACCGTTGGGCTGGGCCTTGTATTAAGATCACCTCATGTTATTGGGCCAAAGTTTGGGCTGAGGGATCGATACCTGTTATGTTAGTTTGCTAGTACACTGTGGTGCAAAGCTTAATCTTCTCTATGTGATGACACCTTTATCTATTGCCAGTATGTTCATCTCGGTTTCCATCATGATGCTAACTTTATTAGTTTATAGACTGATCGTAGTAGGGCTTACCAGTCTTTTTGACTGACCTGTTTTCTTTCGCTTCTTTTCTTCCGTTTCCCCCCCCCCCCCAGGTTCTCAGGGAGGGAATATTGGTGCTTAGCTTGGATCGCTTGCTTGTGTGCTGGATAGCTCATGTATGACTGGACATTGAGCTCGCTATGGTTTATCATCTTTATTTTGGGGATAGCACTATGTATTTCAGTATTTCTGTTTATGATGTACTAGACATGTTTATTTTGGCAGTTGACTTTATGATGTACTAAACTTGTTTTGAGATGGTTTGAGATATTCCGTTGTTTTATTCTCACTTACTCTGTTTTACATATATATTTATGTTCTTGTTCTGCCTTGATATATCATTATACATGCTTACCCAGTTCTAACGCCCCCCAGAAGCTAGTGCCCCCGAAAGAGTGACCCTAGCGGAGGTGAGGTGTTACAATTTTCGCCAAAAATAACGTGAAACTATCTAAACGGCTTTGTATTAATTAAATGACATTAAACGACATTTAAAACCACAATAAATTCTTTTAACGAGATAACCTTTTGAAAATGTTCAAATTCTCTTATTTGGAATGAGACCCACATAATAACATAAATGATACTTCAAATATTGCATTTACAACAATTTCCTACATTGCTCAATTCACCTTACATTCGATAACATTCATTAATTTATGTAAATGACTTTCAAACAGCATACATTAAATTTGACATATCAACCATCACACAATTATCTTTAACAATAAAACAACCAAATAACAACACTTTTAATTGTGCACTTGGGAAATTGTGTGCAAATATTTACCCAATCAACGTACATAAGTCAGGTCACTTATGTACGGAAGTGTAACATATATAATTTAACATAAATAACACTCGACATTAATTATCCAGTTTCATGGTTTCAATTTTCAAAACATCGCATTAATTCATAACACCAATTAACAACATCAATCCACAACCATTCATGTATAATATGAAATTAAACCACAAACAATCATCTCAAGCATTTAAAAATATTTATTTATAAATAAATAAATAACTAAATAATTACTGAAATAAAGAATGAGTGAGAAAAGAGCTCTCACATTCTATTTGACATAACAAGCCATAACTAAATGACAATTCTAACATAAGTGATGGTTTTATTCAGATATGACAACTCTAACATAAATGATGGTTATAAATCAACCATTCTATTTTGTCAAAGATGACAATTTTATTAACAAATAATTCTTTCATTCTACATTGTCAAGGTACAAATGACATTTATTCCAATAAAACATATGTTAACGAATAATTCTTTTATTCTAAACTAATATTATAAGGTGACATTTTGGTTAAGTAGACATATGATTAACATATAATTATCTTATTCTAAACTAATATGTTAAAGGGACATTTTGGTCAACATTTAATCTTTTAATTGATTTATCCTATGCATTAAAATGTAGAAAATGGAGTTTTCCTATGTTAACATTTTTACGAAATAAAAATGAATCTTTTCTATGTTAACATTTTTATACAATTAAAAAAATTGAAGTTTTTGATCATGTTACATTTCATATAACAAAAATGAAGTTTTTGTTATGCTAACTTTTTATATAAAAAAATGAAGTTTTATTTCACGATAATTTATATATATATTTTATATAAATAATTTTCATGTACAACAATATCACACAATAACAAACCAAATCACAATCCCAACAAACCATCATGGTTTTGTACAATCAATAGTGTCGGATGCTGCTAAGCACCGTTTATATTCTAATATAAATTTAACTGTAAAATAATTAGAGTGAAAGGAGTTCTCACCTCAATGGGTTTAAATGGGCGGTTTTTTTTTAGCTTTTAAAATCCGAAAATCTGAACTTTTGATCGGAAATTTTAACAAATCCGGGTGTTGTTTGATGAAACCGACGACACCAGTAGCTTCGTATCGTCGATACCTTCGCGTTGACATATAATTTGTTAGGGTTTGGAGAGATTTGGATTTTAACATGTTTTTTATGGAGAAGAGAGCAGCCATTGTTGAGAGGAAGTAGAAAGAGCGTAGCTTTAGGTTTAGAGAATAGGTTAGGGTTGGGGAATATGATATTATATAGAAGTAGGTAATTCTTTTTTAGTTAGACCCCTAGGTTATTTAAACCTACATGTTGCTATTCTAAGTGGAATACAGATAATATATATTTGAAAAATAATGGAATGAGAAAACAAGAATAAATGGAATGAGAGAAGAGAGGGTAAATGGAATGTGTCTTAAAGAAATACATTAATTCTTTCCTTTATTTGTCTTTTATATCTTTTACCATTCAGGATTTTTCTTTTTCAGTCTACGAGGTATTTAACTTGATTAGTGTCATTTTTCCTTTTTACCTTTATCTTAATTGTTATTCTTTAATCCTTGCTGCTATTATAAATCTTTTCTTTAGGGAGCTAGTCATATTCTACTGGGTTGGCTATGGAAACACTTCTAAAATCTATATCCATATTTATTATAGAATAATTCCTTCCGCGATTCATAATTAGAAAACACCTTTTCTGTTTTCTTTCTTTTTTGTTAGGTGGTACAAAATACATTAACATCTCTATTTTGTATTAATCTTTCTTCTTTTAACATTATCCTTGTAATGACATCCATTGCGTTTTAATAAAAATTGTAATATGAAAATCTATTCTTTTCCAACCATCCAAAATATTACTAACTTCCCAAATTAGGTTATATTAAATTCCCTTTTTATTACCCTTTTGCGTATTTAATTAACATAGTTACTAAAAAAATCATATATAGGATTACGCCCTTTGTCCTTTATTTTGAGATGCGTCTAGCTGGATATAGCAAGAGAATTAATTTTGTAGAAAAATAAATAAGTTCGTTTTGTGCATGTCATTTAATTTGACATTTAATAAATGATTACAAGATGGAATGACGTCGGAATTCAGGCGAATCTTGCCTAAATTACTAGATGGTATTCTAAGTAGAACACCATTTTTCGTTTTAGAAAATTTGATCATCCGTGGGCCCGAATCTTTAATTTCATGCTAGAAACACACAAAAGGGGAACAACAATTGTTTGTAAATATGGTTCGTAGTTTCCTTGTATTCCACAAATTGATGGATTCCTTTTATCATTATATAAAAGAAGAAAATTATTAAATGCGCATTAATAGAAATTAATTAAGCACCTATCTAATTAAACATATATATAGAAATGGACACTTGTATGTTAATTAGACCTCAAAGCAACAGATGTCGCTTCATTCCTAAAATCTACCCACGTTGCTCCCTTCCTCTTATTTTTTTTTCTTCCACTTCAATCATTATTATTTGTTTTATTTGATAGCAACAAACATATAATTCGAACGATCCACAAAATCCATGTTAAACTTGAATGCATATCCGTTTTGTTGTGCTGAATTCATTGGTCAAGCGTCTTGATGTATTATCCATGTTTAACTTTTTTTTTAATAAACTGTTTTTTAAATGTCCAAAACTCATTAAATTAATCAAAAATAATATTTTATTTTAGTCCTAAAATTCCGGTTTGTTACAAAACGAATGGGTAAGGATTCAAATAACCAATGAGGGGAAAGCATTTTGTCAATTGTAATTAATAACAGGAACTTGATCTCAAAAATCTGCTACCAGGATGGGACAAAAATGTATAATTCAGCAATTAATAAGAAATACAAGAGCAGCCGTCATCACAAAGTTATTTTATGTATAACAATAGGGTTACAGGAGCTTATAACGTAATAGTGTAATTCATTTCTATTGAGTTTTTGAGTCCTTCAGCCCATCTATTATTTCCTCTACAGGCTTTGTATATAAGTACATATACTACACTGTACATAAAAGAATTATTCTGGAATAATATTCTGGTATCACTCTCTTCAATTACTCTCCATCACAAAATCTCCGTAACACATTCTTGATCAATAACCTTCAAATATTAACTTGGTATCAGAGCGTGCATCAGCAAAACTGCAAAAACTTGTCAGACTGTGGGCATTTGTATTGAATCCATCGGAGAAATCTCATCATCTGGATTCATTGCATCATCTGAGAATTAAATCTCATCATTTGAATGCATTTTATCCGTGTACATTGTTGTGTCGTGCCATTATTTAAGGGCTGCATCAACAATCTACAACGCGATAATTTAGGAAATCAAGTCTGCATTGCTGAAGTCGATCAAGAATTTCAAGAAATTGTCACAATCAAGAAAAACAATCAGATTTCTTATTTCAAAACTGAAATAAGAAAATTTTCATCATATTGAAAATCAAAACTGCAACAAGTTTCTAAAAATTCTCAATTCAAAAACCACAGTTACAGTCTCGTACCTGATTTGTTTGATCTGATCTCATCATGAGTCACACATCTGAAGAGTCTTCCGAAACATCCAGTAATCCTCAAGCTGCAAAACAATTGATCAAGACTGTCGTAAAACTTCAAAGCCAACTAATTACTGTTAGGTTGGACGAGAACAACTATTTCCTATGGAAACTTCAAGTTGAAACAGCCATTCAAGGCTATGGACTTGAAAGTTATATTCATGGAACTCTACCAATACCCCCGAAATTTGTCACTGACAAAGACAATAAAATCATTAGCAATGAGGCATATAATTAGTACTACATACAAGAAAGACTGCTAAGTGCTTGCCTACTTTCCTCAATAAGTCCAAGTTTATTGTCTCAAGTAATCGGATGTCAAACTGCTAATGACATATGGTCGACTGTAGAGAGAACATTTAATTCTCAATCAGCAGCCAAAGCTTTATTCTATAAGAGACAATTGCAAAACTGAAAGAAAGAAAACATGAGCATGAGAGAGTACATTGCTAAAGTAAAGAACATATGTGATATGCTTCATGCAGCAGGTAAAGAGATTGACGAATCAGAACAAGTCCTATCATTACTTAATGGATTAGGAGATGAATATGAAGTAGTGGTGTCAGTTATCACATCTCAAAAAGCAACATCACCACTTGGAGGATGTACATTCTATCTTACTGTCACATGAAGCAAGAATAGAAAACAAGAAACCATCTGAAAATGAATACTACTTAATTATGCTGCCAATGTTAAAGGCCAAGGCAACAGAGGCAACCCATCTGGACAAAGTGGTGGCTATAATGGCAGAGGCAGATGTAGGGGTAGATGGAACCCCAACAATAGGCCCAAATGTCAAATATGCAAAAGAGATGGGCATACTGCTTTCAAATGTTATTTTAGATACAACTCAAATTTTGTGCCAAATTAAGGTTATAACAGTCAGAAAGGATCTAATCCAAACGTAAACTTGGCACAAAATCATCATGATATCTCTACTGGTTCAGACAACAAAGGTTATAACCAGAATGAAAACGCTAAAGCTGAACACATTCAAGACGACAATTGGTATCCAGATTCAGGGGAAACAAATCACATGACAAACAATCTCGACAATAAAAAACCAAGGAAATAAAGAGTACAGAGGTAAAAAGTCAATAAGCATGGGGGATGGTAAGTGTATATCAATTTCTCATATTGGTAATGCTATAATAAGCAGAAAAAGAGTTGCAAAATTTACTTAGGGTGCCAAAGATTAAGAAAAATTTAATGAGCGTGTCACAATTTGCAAGAGATAACAATGTCTATTTTGTATTTTATCCTAAGTATTGTTTAATCAAAGACATGCTAACTAGTGATGTTCTCTTGCAGGGTAGCGTTGACAATGGACTATACAAGATAAATATTGGTGGAAAAGACAACCTACAAGAGAGAAATCATGCTATGCATCTGTGATTCAGCAAAATAATCACAGTAAAAATATCTTTGATTTGTGGCATTATAAACTAGGACACCCAAGTGTAAATGTAGTTAGAAGTATTCTCAATAAAAACAATATTGCTTATGATAATATCACTATTCCCTATGTCTGCACTTATTGTAAAATGGGTAAACATCACAAATCGCCCTTTAATAATTCTTTAACTACATACTCAAAGTCACTTGATCTTGTTGCCACTGATCTATGGGGACCAGCACCTATAAATGTTGATTATGGGGATAAATATTATGTATCATTTGTCGATGCACACAGTAGATATACATGGATGTATTTTCTCAAAGCTAAATCACAAACATATGACACTGTGTTAACCTTTTTGACTATGGTTGAAAACCAATTCAATACCAAAGTCAACAAACTGATGGTGGTTCTAAGTATAAAACCCTTAATGATTATTTCAAAAATAAGGGAATTATACACAGAAACACACATCCATACACATCTGAGAAAAATGGACTAGTAGAAAGAAAGCACGGACACATTATGGAGTCTGGTTTAACATTATTAGCTCATGCATCTTTACCACTCAAATTTTGGCCTGAATCATTTAACACTGCAGTTTATCTTATCAATAGAATGCCAACCAAAGTGTTAAACGATCAGTCACCACTTGAAATATTGTATAATACTAAACCAGACTACAACAGCTTAAAAACATTTGGTTGTTTATGCTTTCCATATCTAAGGCCTTACAATTCAAAGAAGTTAAATTTTAGAACAAGGCCATGCACTTTTATCGGTTATGCAGCTAAACAAAAAGGATACAGGTGTATTGATGAAATTGGTAGAAGTTTTATCAGTAGGCATGTTGTATTTATTGAAACTATATTTCCATACAGTAACTCTAATATCCAAACCACCAAGAAAGTTTATGTTGAAAATATCAATATTCCTGAATTGCATAATAATCTGTATCCAATTGGTAATAAAGTGGCTGCTGATGCTCACTAAACCAACACTACTGAAGCCGAATCATCCAATAGTGCCAGTTCTGAACCACCCAGCCTCGCCAACTTGTTACCTGAGCAAGTACAAAGAGAAAACAGTGTCAACCAGAATGAAAGTCGAGTTGAAGAGAGTACAAGAAACTCATTAAATCAATTACCAGAGGATTATAACACCACTCATGAGGCCAACCAGCAATCAAATAAACCACTTACTGAGCCTGGTCATCCAATGATAACCAGCTCCAAAAGTAGAATATTTAAACCAAAAACCTATGTAGCCACTGTAAATTCTGATGAACCAATTACATATGAACTGGCCGCAAAACATGAGCATTGGAGAGCAGCAATGAATGAAGAATACCAAGCCCTCATCAAAAATCAAACCTGGGAACTTGTTCAACAACCATCAGACAAAAATCTGGTTGGATGCAAATGGACTTACAGAATAAAGAGAAATCCAGATAGCTCAGTGAATAGATATAAAGAAAGGCTGATGGCCAAGGGCTACACCCAACAGTATGGTTTTGACTACAGTGAAACTTTTTCACCAGTAGTCAAGCCAGCTACTATTAGACAAATATTTACTATTGCACAGAGTAATCACTGGAAAATCAAACATTTAGATGTAAATAATGCATTCCCCAATGGTGTTTTGCAGGAAGAAATTTATATGCAACAACCAGAAGGGTACTCAAAAATTCAAAATATGTGTGCAAGTTGAACAAGGCAATTTATGGGTTAAAACAGGCCCCAAGGGTCTGGTTTGAAAGACTGAAAATCAACTTTGGCTACACTGGGTTATCAATACTCAAAATCCGACAACTCTCTATTCACTAAAAGTAACAATGATTATACTATATACATACTTGTCTATGTTGATGATCTAATTGTGACAGGTAGCAATGAAGCTAAAATAAAAGGACTAACACACTACTTGGATGAGCAATTTTCAATCAAAGATTTAAATGAAGTATCAAACTTTCTTGGAATAGAGGTTACAAGGAGTTCAAGCACAGAAATGTTTTTAAGTCAAAGAAAATACATTGCTGAGTTACCAATGAAGACTGACATGAGCGAAGCTAAATCACAGCCTACTCCAATGATCACAAGTCAACACTTCTCTAAAAACAGGGGGGAAGCTATTAACAATATTAAACAATACAGAAGTGTTGTGGGAGCACTTCAATATGCTACCATAACACGACCTGATATTTCATTTAGTGTTAACAAAGTTTCACAATTCTTGCAGGGCCCCAAAGATGAACATTGGAGGGGAGTAAAAAAATACTCAGATATCTAAAGGGCACTATCAATTTTAGACTCACACTGAAAGGAACAAAGGAGCTAAACATTGTTGGCTACACTGATTCAGACTGGGCAGTAGACCCAGACGACAGAAAATCTGTCACTGGGTACTGCATCTACATTGGAGACAACCTAATATCTTGGAGCTCAAAGAAACAAGCCACTATATCTAAATCAAGTGCTGAAGTCGAATACAGAAGCATAGCAAGTGCTACAGCAGAAGTAATATGGCTACAATCGATGTTAAGAGAGCTAAAGCTACTGAGAAATACTAAAGCAACGCTATGGTGTGATAATCAGAGTGCAATCTACATGTCATATAACCCTATACAGCATGCTCGAACAAAACACATTGAAACAGACATCTATTTTGTTCGAGAACTAGTTAAAGAAGGTAAATTGCAAGTAAATCATATACCATCATACCATCAGCGTGCCGATATCCTTACCAAGGCATTGTCGGCCAGGAACTTCACAAGGCTAAGGGACGAGCTGAAGATTCAAGCTTAGAAAACTGAGAAATCTTCAACTGAAATCTCCAAAGACGCAACAATTAAAGCAGATCTAGCATCATCTTCCTCAAAACCTCAGCTCTCACAAA
Organism: Allium sativum; assembly: GCA_030737875.1. Lineage (NCBI taxonomy): Eukaryota > Viridiplantae > Streptophyta > Magnoliopsida > Asparagales > Amaryllidaceae > Allium > Allium sativum. The sequence goes on along the minus strand of CM060923.1, from coordinate 7,341,004 downwards.
ATTTTTTCTCAAACCTCACTAATTCGCAAAATCAAGACAGCGCCAGCACAATCTTGGCCCAATCTAAGAAGAGAATGGAGAATCACTCAATCGGAAGCTCATAATCACGTCTTGAGAATCAAACCTAGGATCGTAACCCTAACCCTAGGTTTGAAGGGGGGAATAAGAAATACAAGAGCAGCCGTCATCACAAAGTTATTTTATGTATAACAATAGGGTTACAGGAGCTTATAACGTAATAGTGTAATTCATTTCTATTGGGCTTTTGGGTCCTTCATCCCATCTATTATTTTCACTACAGGCTTTGTATATAAGTACATATACTACACTATACACAAAAGAATTATTCTGGAATAATATTATGGTATCATTCTCTTCAATTACTCTCCATCACAAAATCTCTGTAACACATTCTTGATCAATAATCTTCAAACATTAACTTGATTTCAATATTATGCAACTAGATATATGTCCATCTACGTACGACAAAGGATTCATAAACAAAATTGTGTTTGGTTCGCCTTTTTTTAATTTTTCATTTTTACCACAACAAGTTTGCAAACGACATATATAAAACATGAAAAAATGACTGTTATAAGAAATGAATTTAACATATAAAATCGAAAACAATTTTTTTTATTTTCCATGTTTTGGGATATATTGGATGGATACACCGTCCTCCTTTTAACCTCCCATCGAACCATCTATCATCATTTCATCCCCTCCTTTATCCGTTTATTCTATCATTTTTTGTAGCTAATATTGAGAACTCAAAATTCAAAACAAAAAATAAAACAAACATCACCTTAGTCTTTCATGAACCAATTCCTCCGTCTTCAACTACATACACATTGTATCCTTATGTGAACATGATCATTCATCTTTGGTGCGTTAATTTATTACTTATTGAACTAAATGGAATGAATAGCGTTGGTTTCAAATAGATAATGAGTAGATCATGGACAAGGGAATCATTATTACTAAATCAATTGAAGTTTTTTCCATTAAAACTCCACAGGATTAAACCCAAAAAACACACACACACACACACATTTTAGTTTCTTTTCATTTTATATTGGCTAATATTTCAAAATCCATACCAATATTACACATACTGATCTAAGAATAGAGTTCAAACATATTTTTTCTATTCAAACATATTTTTACGTGCAAAGTATAAAAGTAATGTAATTAACGCAGAAGCGACTGATACTCAATTTTGAAAATACTACACATTGTCGATGGTTAATTTTTTTAGCCAATTGTAATTAATAAATGGAAATGTTAACCGACATTTCTCATAAAAAATGTATAGGAAAGATAAAATGTGAGAATGTAACTAAGATGGTCATCGTTATGCCATTTGTACTAAAATTATCAAAAAAAAAAAGCTATATCATAATAAAATGATGTGTTAATGCGGTGTTGGATATATGAATTTAAAATGAATTATAAGATTTTAATACTCAATAACAAAAATATTAAATAAGTGATTTTAAAACTATTGCATTTAATCTACTAAACTCAAATTAACAAAAAAATAGGTAAAAATAATAATCAGACTGTGCACAAATAGTTTATATAATACCAATATATACTTTATAAATTCTCTCACAATTCATATAATTTTGTGAGCTCCAAGATTTGAGAATTTTGTTTTGGTATTGGTCGTTTAAAAAAAAGGATGATTTCAGATATTTCGAAAGTTTTGACTTTTTTCGGTTTTCGTCTCAATTTTGGTTTTTTAATGGAGTATTAGTGAAAATATAACATCTACCTTTATGAACAAAATATAATATAAAATATATTTTGAGCTTTTCTTCCATGTGGGAATATAAAGAAATCCACCTTAAAGTAAGGCTGCATATGTGGATCATTATGCATGGAAAGTTGAATACTACTTTGATGCTCAAGAAGAAAATTTTAAATATAATTGAGATTTGTCCTTTTTGTCATGGAGACGTTGAGGATTATAGGCATCTCTTCTGTGATTGTGATTGTGATTTTGTTTTTTATCCGTGGACCAAATGCTTAGTTCAGTTGCATTTGGATTAGCGCTGACGTGAAGCAATTTTTAATCAATACTTTTTTAATTTTGGGAATCAAAGCCGGACAAAAATGTTGCTATTTTAAATTTTGCTTACAGTTGGATTTTGTGGCATGAGTGAAACTGCGGATGCTTCAAAAACAGTGCTAAATCTTCTAATGTCATTCATTTTTCAAGTTCTAAAGTTTTACTATAAATGAGCAGGTATAGACAATTAGAGCTTCATTGATAGGACTGAAGATAGTATTGGAGCTTGTGTGCATAAGAGGGGGAGGCACACTAGACGAAGATACTAATATGTACATGAGCATAAGATAGTATTGGAGCTCATGCAAGTTTCCATGTAGTTTCTTTTTGGTTTGTAGTGCTCCTGTGTGAGTTGTATTCTTTTTGGGGCTCTGTGTTATACTGTGTATATTATTGCTTCTGCGTGGGCTTTTTTCTTTTGTGCTTCAGTGATGTAATCCTCCTATGCGGGCAGATGGGTTTTCCTTTTCCCTTTTTTGGTGTGGGCGTTTTATGTTTTATTGTTATACTTTATTTATGGTCATGGAATGGAATGGCCTGGAACTCTTGTTTGAGTTTCCACTAACTTTTTACTTAAAAAATATAATATAAAATATATTTAACTCAACAACAATTTTTACTATTTCCTAGTAAGTTAACCTTAACAGTCATATGTTAAAATATTTTAAACAATTCCAAAATAATTTTTTTAAAATGCAATAGCAAACTTGACACTATAAGCCACCAAAATTAACTTAACGATATTTATTAAACAGAACTAAATAATTTCATCCCAACAAAGCCCAATCCAGAAAATCTTAAACAAACCCAAAGAAAATTATTTATAGCACTGTCTCATATACAATTTACCACTGAAATTCATATTGACGAAAGGCAGGGCAAGAGAAAATTTGAACAATTACTTTCCACTTTGCCCATACTGAATCAAAATCTGAATCCTAGAGTAGAATGCAGCAAGTATAAGATAAATCAGTTTTTTTGGTTTCAATTTGTTCTTCTCTTCTTGTTGATATTTGAACTTTCTTCCGCTTTCTTGTAAAGCAAGATGATTTTTAGTTTTTCATTTGAGTCTTGATTGATTTTTTGTTTTTAATTTATTTTCCCTACATAACCGAAATCGATTTTTTCAGCTGATTTTGGACCACTCATTACATGCAACGTTATACTAGAACTTTTCGCCTAATGATAATAAAAAAACATTATTATTATCTTAAATATATTAATTTCTTCAAATGTTCCATATTTAATTTGAAATATTGGAAGAAAAGATATAAAGTATTAACAAATAGCACCATAGCAATTAATTTGTCTCGATAATTTTCTTTAACCTTGAATCTAGTGGTGACAAAGAATAATATGAATAAACAAATTTAAGAGTGGTACGAATATTAGTTTGTAGCCTACTGAAACAAAAATAACTAAAGAAAAAAATGTTAATTCATTAATAAAATCATATTCTGTTTATAACAGAAAGTTTGTGAGAATATGTATTTTATTTTTGAAACAGAAAGTGTAAGAATGCTTCTGTATTATGATAGATCGAAAAAATCAAAGTATACAAAGAGTTTACAAATATATATATACATTTCTCTAGGCTAAATACGTGGCAAGATAAAATAAAGAGGATGGGTAAAGGCCCAGCCCAATACCCAATAACATGATATATCTCTTAACAACAGAACGGCTGACATAATATATTACTCCCCCACGAAACTTAAGGTTTCTGAAACCCTAATTTCGCCATGTCGAACTGGAAATTGGATCAATTGGAGTGGCGCTTCAACTTTATCTCCATTTATTATACTTCTCCAGCTTCGATCTATGATTTCTAATGTTATCCGATGGCTTGCTTGCTCTTATTAGCAGATTTGCTGAAGCGCCATCTTCAACTTCAGGATTTTGCACTTTGTGTGAATTTCCTTTGACTGTTGTGATGCTCGAATTAGCTCTACCTCCAGTACCATTCTCTTGATGGCTTGCTTGATCAGTGGCATTGAAATCCTTTCTGAATCTGGTATAATTCTTCAATGATATTGCTTTAGTTAACATGTCAGCTCACTAATAGAAACCAGGTATATGATTTACTTGTATCTCTCCTCTTTGAACTGATTCTCTTACGAAATGAATATCTATCCCAATATGTTTTGTTCTAGCGTGTTGTATGGGATTCTCTGTCATGTACATAGCACTTCTATTATCGCACCAAATTGTAGGTTTTAATGTAGGTTGTAGTTTGAGTTCAAACAGTAGGTATTGTAGTCGTTTAATCTCGGCTGTTGCATTTGCTATACTCCTGTATTCGGCTTCAGTGCTGGATGTAGAGATTGTAGGTTGTTTCTTTAAACACCAAGATATTAGACTTTGACCAAAATATATATAGTAACCACTGGTTGATCTACAATCATCAGGATCTGATGCCTAGTCAGCATCTGCAAATCCAGTTATGTGCAAATGTTGACTGGTCTTTAGTCATAGTCCATAATTAACTGTCCCTTTTAAGTAGCGTAGAACTCTTTTGATTGCCTTCCAGTGTATGTCCATAGAATCCTGCATAAATTGAGAAAGTTTATTCACAACTATATGATATATCAAGACGTGTTATTGTTGCATATTGAAGTGCACCAATAATACTCCTGTATTCAGTTACATTTGAAATAGCCTCTCCCCCATACTTTGAATAATTCTAACTGCTTACCATGGGAGTAGGTTAGGGTTTGGCATTTATCAATTTTGTTTTGACAAGAAACCCAGTAATATATTTTCTCTGACACAGAATTATTTCAGATTCTATTCTGGATACTTCTATGCCCAGAAAAGTTTAGCTCTCCTAAATTTTTAATAGAAAACCGTTGATCTAAATACTGAGTTAGCTTGTCAATATCATCAGCATTATTCCCAGTTATGATGAGGTCATATACATATATTAGTATGTAAATTTTTGTAGAGCTATTTATTTTGGTAAATAATGAATTGTCAAATTTCATAGACTGATATCCTAATTTAATTAGAATTTTTTTATCTATCAAACCAAACTCGAGGGGCCTGTTTTAGACCATAAATAGCTTTATTCAGTTTACATACTAAATTTTGATTGAAATTGTAGCCTTGTGGTTGCCTCATATATATTTCTTCCTCAAGAACACAACTTAAGAAGGCATTATTAACATCTAAATGTTTAACATGCCATCTTTTACATAAGGCCACAGTAAGTATGAGTCTAATGGTTGTGGGTTTTACTACAGGTGAGAAAGTATGATTAAAATCAAACCCATACTCCTAAGTAAAATGTAACAACCCGCAAAAATCAGGACCAATTTAAAATTTTATTTTAGAAAATTTTAATGAATTTTGACAATATAAAATAATTTATTTAAATAATAATGATCACAAATTTGATTCAAATCGAAGTTAGAATGAATGATTTAATTTTTATTATAAAAAGAGTTAGAAATAACGCGGTAGTTTGAAAAGTCAAAGTTGAACTTTGACTGACCGTACAGGATGCAAAATTTAACGGATTTTAGTGAAACCAAAAATATTAGAATCTATTTAAATTAATCTTTCCAACGAACCCGAAAAATCGAAATTTCATAACGGGAATCAAAAGTTATGTCAAAATTAAAATCTAGAATGGTCGCTATGAAATTTATAAGGGCCAAAATGCTACATTTTGCAGAATAAGGAATTAGGACCCGAAACTATCTCCATTGGTTTTAGAATGTTGTTTACATATAAAAATGACTATAAGAACTTATATTTTTGAGTTTCGGAAAAATTCCACTATTTTTGGTATTTTTAAAATATTAAAATATACACCTGAAAAATAGAATTTTTGCAAACGAACTCCGAATTCGACGAGACCAGTTTCTATGGATTCGGAATATTAAAATAAGGTAAAATTCTAAAATTTATAATTTTTGGAATTATTTTGTGGCCTGTATAATTTTTACAGTGGAAATACAGCCTATTTTCAGACTTCGGAAATTCATAATAAATTCATACGGACTCGGAAAATTACTAAATCAGGTTCGTTGGGTTCGTAATGACCTGAAATAATTATGTTTAAAATTTTATTAATTTTGAAATCAGCATGTATTTATAAGAATTTTTGAACTGAAGAAAACAGTTGAAAATTGAGTAATTGGGCACATAATGATATTCGGGCCCAAACCAAAATTAAACCCATGGTATATATTATCTTTTTTCTGAGTTTTAGGGTTGAAATTCGAAATACACAGCAGCCACTTCTCTTTTCCATCCTTTTTCTCAATTTCCATGGCGGCTCCCTCTTCCTCTAAAATTCATAAAAAAATAAAATCTCTTCAAACCATAGCAAATTATATGTTTTCTCGAAGGTCTCGACGATACGAAGCTAATGGTGTAGTCGGTTTTGTCAAACAACGCTCGGATTTGCCGGAATCTCGTCTTAAAGCTCGCTGTTTTCGAAATTCAGAAACTCAAAACGTAAATCAAGAAATTCCCGTGAATCGAGGAAGAATTAGACGAAGTCACGAACACGGAAGTTCTTCGTCTACGCAAGACGAAGATGCTCAGAAATTTTCAGGCAGTTTGGAGGTGTGAGGCGGCCTGTGGGACCCGCGAGGCGAAATCCTTTCTAGGCGATTTCCCGATGATCAGAGAAGCTTTAGGGGCGGCTCTTTCTGGTGGTGGTGCGTCTCGCCAAGACGAAGACATTGGCGGTGGTCCCGTGGCGTCAGGTGGCCCGAGGCAGCGGCAAAGTGCGGTCAAAGTTCGGCGGTGAACAGTGTTTTTCGGTCAACGGCTGAGGGTATTTTCTATTTTATTTTTAAATTATTTAATTAATTTCCAGAACTTTAAAATTGCATAACTCACTCATACGAAGTCGAAAATCGACGATTTCAGGTGCGTTGGGATCGTGGCGACGAGATGGACGCGTGGACACTAATTTTGTCCAATTCTGAGACAGTGAAATTTTTAGGTATTTTTCACGAATATTAATTAATTATTTAATTATGTCCAACTTTAATAAATCATAACTCTCTCGTACGAGGTCCGATTGACGAACCGTAAATTGCGTTGGACTCGTCTTTCCGAGCTCTTCGTGATGGCGCAGACCAGAGCTGAATCCGAGACAGTCAAATTTTCAGCAAAAATCAATGTGAGATTCTATTTTATAATTTATTAAATTTAAATTATTTTTCTTGTGGTTTTGATGTTTGTATGTACATGATTGTGGATTGATGATGTATGATGTCTGTTTGAGAATTGGTGATAGTTGTTTGGGTTATTATGGACAAATTGTTGTTGCTTACACTGTTGATGAAATTTGTTGAATCAATAGAAACGATGTACATGATGTAAATGATAAATTCATTTTTATTTATTTATTTAAAATGTATGGAAATTTATATTTAAATAAAAGTTACAATTTTCATTGTTGTTCAGAAAAAAAATGAAACTTTGTTTATGTTTACAAAGATTATAACTTTGAATGGGATTAAGAAGATTACAACTTTGTTTTTGTTCTAAAAAAAAAAAATTACAACTTTGTTTGCGTTTTTTTTATATATAAAATTGAAACTTTATTTTGTTTTTGAAAAGAACAAACTTTATTTTGTTTATGAAAAAGAACAAAACTTTGTTTTGTTTATTGAATAAAAGTTCAAACCTTATTTTGTTTTGTTTAAAAAGAACAAAACTTTGTTTTGTTGGTAAAGATTTAAAACCTTGTTTGTGCTTATAAAAGACTGAAATTTTGTTTTGTTTATAAAGATTAAAACTTTGTTTTGGTTATAAAAATTTCATCTTTATTTTGAGACGATTATAATAAATAAAGTTTTGATATTTATTTTAGAATAATTAAAATTTTGACTTTTAATAAAAGATTTTATTTTTATTTTAAGTTAGATAAAGGAATATATTTTATGGTGAATTTGTGTCATTAAATCAAATGAAATAAAAAGGGCAATATACAATATGTGAACATTGTTAAATTGTGCAAATTGTCTATGTTCCATTTATGCACCTGTATACACTGCCATTTACAAGCGACCCTGGCTTGTTTATGTGAGTGAACGATCAATTTTTACACATCGTCCAGAAGCACAGTTTATTTTAAATATGTGAATTGTGTTGGCTGAAACCCCACACGGGTCAAGGGTTGACTTTTGAATACACGTCACCCTTGGAATAATTAGAAATGCACTTTGGATGGATGTGCTGAAATTGTTATGTAATTAATGTTTGATTTTACGTATAATTAAATTATATGGAAATGGTGGGTCTCATTCCAATTTTGAGTAAAGTAATAAATATGCAAATTAATGAAATAAATTGGAAGTTGAAGTATTTAGATGATTTAATTTTCCATTTAAAAAGGAAATAATAAAGAAGCTTTTGAATTGACAATATTTCCTTCGAATGAAGGAAATAAATGCCCATTTATTATTCAATTAATGATATTAATTGACGCTTGAATTAAGTAAATAAAAACCTTTAACATTTGGAAGGTTATAAACAAATTATTGGAATTAGTAAATCACATTCCAATTATATTAAGAAGATTTTAAATTGAAAAGATTCCTTTTTATGTTAACATTAAAAATGGAAGATGGATTTCAAAATTTGAAATGTTTTTAAATTGATTTCATTTTAATATTGAAATGGTAGGTTTTAATATCACAAATTAAAACCGTTTTTTTTTATAATTATTGTTATTATAATATCATAATAATATGGAAAGTTAATATGTATTGAAATGGAATAATAAAGCTTTATATGAAAGAATATTTCAAGTAAGGAATGATATTAAGTAGTAGAATATTTTAAAATATAAAATATTTTAAAATAATATTCTTGGATAATATTTATAAATAAAAATTTTAATTATATTTGGACACGAGGTTAGGTCACGTTTATGGTGGAAGTCTGCCCGGAACCAACCGGCATATCCAGCAGCCATAAATGTTGGGCCTAATGTGAGAGGTCCAAGTGCGCAAATACGAATTGGGTCAAGACACGAGGTTAAGCCCAACCTGTGGTAGAAGTCTGCCCGGAACCAACCGGCATATCCAGCATCCACAAGTTGTAGGCCTAATGTGAGAGGTCTGGCCCGCTATTAAATAATAAAATGTAAAGATAAACATAATAAATGGATAAGGAAAATGAATTGGGCTATTCGGTCCATTTTAAAAATAGTAACTCCATTTTAACCCGTATAAATTATGTTATACATTTTATAAAGGAAATCGAAGATGATTAATATTTTATTTAAGATTAAATGAAATACTCTGAAATAAATGATGTCTAATTATATATATTAAATGGGAAATTTATGAAATCTAAATTTGGGTTTATCGTGAATTATGTTTTAAATAACATTTATTCTTTAACCCGAATTTATGATAGAATTAATTCCCTAGAAATTGAATAATCATTTAATAATGACTTTGGAAGATTAAAACTAAATAAGATTTTAATTAAATCTTTAATTAGATTGAAAGGGAATTAAGTAGTTAAAATCACTGAATTAAGAAAGTGATCGAAAATGGAAATGAACCATAAAGCAATGAATATTTTCATGTTATAAATGAATGAAAACATGAAATGGTTATATTATTTATATATTTTATATAAATAAAAGTAATGAAACTTTTATTTACATTTCGTATGTAAATAAAAAGATGAAAATAAGAATGAAATTTTTATTTACTTTTCACATGTAAATAAAATGATAAAAATAAGAAGGGAATTTTTATTTACATTTCACATGCGAATAAAAAGATAAAAATATGAAATGAAAAATGTTTTAAAAAGCATGAAGTCGCATATGAAATGCATAATCAAGAAACCGTATATGAAATAAAAATTCATGTTTAGAGTAGTATTACTGCATATGAAATGAAAGGCAAATCTTGAGATAGCGTTAATATATGTATGATATTCAAACATACTTAAGGTTTATGCTACCATATTAAAAATAAATATATTTTTAAGATCATGTTCATATAATAAAAATGAACATATTTTTGATGTCGTGTCTATATATTGAAATAAGGTCCTTTTTATTTGAAAAGAATTAAACGTTTAAAAGACTTTAATTGTATATATGTTGGCTTTAATGAAATGATATAAAATAAAATATCATTTTTATTTTGTATGATTGTTGAAATAAAAAGAATAAATTGTTGAATTATAAATTCTTTGACACGATTAATGAATGGACGATATATATATACATGAAATGAATGGACGATATTTATATTTATAAAAGAATAAATAACGATATAGAATGGTTTGCAAATTTATATATGCGAGAATTATTTGGAAAGTCCGAGTTTACTCTCATTCCAAATAATGATACGACGTTCGAAGAGTTGAAGACGGTGATTGAAGACCGACGATCTTCACATCGAATGGATGCGTTGCTATTGAGACCCATGATGGGAGTAGCTACCTTGAAGGGGCGACAGTAGTAGCCGTCCGGACGTAGTGTTGATTGCACGGATTTGACTTTCGCTCAGACCCAGAGCATAAGTTTATAAATGGAATGTATGTCTGACATTGTAGTCCCTTATACTACATTCGTTGATCTCTCTTAATATATATCTGTTTGGTGGTTAACACCCTTCTCTGAGACGTACGAGCTTAGGGGTTATATATTGGTAGAAATCAATGGTATAGTATGGACTGACAATGTGGCATGCTAAGATGCATTGATCAAGGCTTTTGTTGAAAAGCAGGCCTTGTGGTTGATGATCAAAGCACGGCCTGTTTAGGCGTAGCTTTGTGTATAGCGTGACTTCGCGAGCCTCACACCCCGGTATGAGTCAAAAACGGGATATGGACTGCAGGGAGTGCACACGTTTCTTTCTAGCTAGAGTGGTGTCAGCGACCTACCAGCCCTGACATTTTACTTATGTGGATGATGGATTTTGAGGCGCCTCGTTATTTTTATAGGCCGTTGGTGGTCATACTATAGGTCCAAAGGGACCGGGAAGCGTGTGTTCAGGCATAACTAATCCACTGCCCATAGGCGGGGACCGGCCCTGAAGATCCAAGGGTTCACTGCGGGGGATCCTGAGGCATTTGCTAGAGTGTCTCGAATCGGAGAGGAGCTTGCCCCTAGCCTCGACTCATGATGGAAATCCAATTTCCAATACGCCCTTGCGGTTTTGATTGTAGAACTAGTATTGGCGACATGCTATATGGTAACCATGCCGTCTAGGATTGATACTTATGATTCAAATCTTTTTATTAAAACATAGATACACTAACAATAATAATATCGTTTTCACGTATCAAGCATCTTTTGACCATTATAAGGTAAAACCCTATCCTCTGGTGTGCGTTGCATTGTGTGATGGGACTTGGGTCTTATAATGGTTTCATTTTTCCAAAAGACATTGCGTTATTTCTCGATTTACTTTGGTTTATGCACTGGCAATCCATAGGAGTAAACCCGTTCCGCGAAAGTGGCGTGGTCCTTGGATTTGTCTTATTAGTTATATTAGTTTAGAATTCTCACACCAGTCCCATGACTGACTCGTAGTTTGTTTCACTTTGCAAACTCGGGTGCCCTCTTTTCCACACGGGCAGTCGAGTAGCTTTTGCAGATCTCTCTCTCTTTAGCAGGATCCTGGATTGAAGCCTAAAGCTGTGTCCAGAGCTTAAAAGTCTTCCGCTGTTTATTGTATTAAATCTGTTGTAATTTATCTTCCGCTGTAGTTTACTTTATTTGTACTCTGATATTCTGTACTCTGATGTAACATTTATTATTGATGTTATAAAAGTCTGTTGTTATTGTTCTGATGTATTGTATTCCCAAAGTTAACGTATGCGAGTTTTGAACGGTCTTGGTCGATTTTGCGATCGATTAGGTCCGGGCAAAATCCGTGTCGTTACAGGTGGTATCAGAGCTCTGGTTAGCTCAAATCTTTGGGGTACAACTCGTTAGAACTGAACAAAAGACTCATCAGAGATTGGATTAGTAATATCCAATAAGAATACTCATTAGAGATGGGATCAGCAGTGTCCTAGAATGAGAAAACTCATTAGAGATGGGGTTAGTAATGCCCTAGGATGAGTTCAGAGTGATAAGCTTATGATTAGCGTATTTTTGATTATATAATCTATTTTTGAAAATAAGATTTCTGAATATATAAAAGTATATGTATATTTGATAAGTTAGTCAACAAATGAAATTAATAAGAGAAATTAAAATTTAGTTAGTTAATTAAACAACTTTTACCTTAGTTCCTTTTCGAGGACGAAAAGTTTTTAAGTGGGGGCGATTGTAACAACCCGCAAAAATCAGGACCAATTTAAAATTTTATTTTAGAAAATTTTAATGAATTTTGACAATATAAAATAATTTATTTAAATAATAATGATCACAAATTTGATTCAAATCGAAGTTAGAATGAATGATTTAATTTTTATTATAAAAAGAGTTAGAAATAACGCGGTAGTTTGAAAAGTCAAAGTTGAACTTTGACTGACCGTACAGGATGCAAAATTTAACGGATTTTAGTGAAACCAAAAATATTAGAATCTATTTAAATTAATCTTTCCAACGAACCCGAAAAATCGAAATTTCATAACGGGAATCAAAAGTTATGTCAAAATTAAAATCTAGAATGGTCGCTATGAAATTTATAAGGGCCAAAATGCTACATTTTGCAGAATAAGGAATTAGGACCCGAAACTATCTCCATTGGTTTTAGAATGTTGTTTACATATAAAAATGACTATAAGAACTTATATTTTTGAGTTTCGGAAAAATTCCACTATTTTTGGTATTTTTAAAATATTAAAATATACACCTGAAAAATAGAATTTTTGCAAACGAACTCCGAATTCGACGAGACCAGTTTCTATGGATTCGGAATATTAAAATAAGGTAAAATTCTAAAATTTATAATTTTTGGAATTATTTTGTGGCCTGTATAATTTTTACAGTGGAAATACAGCCTATTTTCAGACTTCGGAAATTCATAATAAATTCATACGGACTCGGAAAATTACTAAATCAGGTTCGTTGGGTTCGTAATGACCTGAAATAATTATGTTTAAAATTTTATTAATTTTGAAATCAGCATGTATTTATAAGAATTTTTGAACTGAAGAAAACAGTTGAAAATTGAGTAATTGGGCACATAATGATATTCGGGCCCAAACCAAAATTAAACCCATGGTATATATTATCTTTTTTCTGAGTTTTAGGGTTGAAATTCGAAATACACAGCAGCCACTTCTCTTTTCCATCCTTTTTCTCAATTTCCATGGCGGCTCCCTCTTCCTCTAAAATTCATAAAAAAATAAAATCTCTTCAAACCATAGCAAATTATATGTTTTCTCGAAGGTCTCGACGATACGAAGCTAATGGTGTAGTCGGTTTTGTCAAACAACGCTCGGATTTGCCGGAATCTCGTCTTAAAGCTCGCTGTTTTCGAAATTCAGAAACTCAAAACGTAAATCAAGAAATTCCCGTGAATCGAGGAAGAATTAGACGAAGTCACGAACACGGAAGTTCTTCGTCTACGCAAGACGAAGATGCTCAGAAATTTTCAGGCAGTTTGGAGGTGTGAGGCGGCCTGTGGGACCCGCGAGGCGAAATCCTTTCTAGGCGATTTCCCGATGATCAGAGAAGCTTTAGGGGCGGCTCTTTCTGGTGGTGGTGCGTCTCGCCAAGACGAAGACATTGGCGGTGGTCCCGTGGCGTCAGGTGGCCCGAGGCAGCGGCAAAGTGCGGTCAAAGTTCGGCGGTGAACAGTGTTTTTCGGTCAACGGCTGAGGGTATTTTCTATTTTATTTTTAAATTATTTAATTAATTTCCAGAACTTTAAAATTGCATAACTCACTCATACGAAGTCGAAAATCGACGATTTCAGGTGCGTTGGGATCGTGGCGACGAGATGGACGCGTGGACACTAATTTTGTCCAATTCTGAGACAGTGAAATTTTTAGGTATTTTTCACGAATATTAATTAATTATTTAATTATGTCCAACTTTAATAAATCATAACTCTCTCGTACGAGGTCCGATTGACGAACCGTAAATTGCGTTGGACTCGTCTTTCCGAGCTCTTCGTGATGGCGCAGACCAGAGCTGAATCCGAGACAGTCAAATTTTCAGCAAAAATCAATGTGAGATTCTATTTTATAATTTATTAAATTTAAATTATTTTTCTTGTGGTTTTGATGTTTGTATGTACATGATTGTGGATTGATGATGTATGATGTCTGTTTGAGAATTGGTGATAGTTGTTTGGGTTATTATGGACAAATTGTTGTTGCTTACACTGTTGATGAAATTTGTTGAATCAATAGAAACGATGTACATGATGTAAATGATAAATTCATTTTTATTTATTTATTTAAAATGTATGGAAATTTATATTTAAATAAAAGTTACAATTTTCATTGTTGTTCAGAAAAAAAATGAAACTTTGTTTATGTTTACAAAGATTATAACTTTGAATGGGATTAAGAAGATTACAACTTTGTTTTTGTTCTAAAAAAAAAAATTACAACTTTGTTTGCGTTTTTTTTATATATAAAATTGAAACTTTATTTTGTTTTTGAAAAGAACAAACTTTATTTTGTTTATGAAAAAGAACAAAACTTTGTTTTGTTTATTGAATAAAAGTTCAAACCTTATTTTGTTTTGTTTAAAAAGAACAAAACTTTGTTTTGTTGGTAAAGATTTAAAACCTTGTTTGTGCTTATAAAAGACTGAAATTTTGTTTTGTTTATAAAGATTAAAACTTTGTTTTGGTTATAAAAATTTCATCTTTATTTTGAGACGATTATAATAAATAAAGTTTTGATATTTATTTTAGAATAATTAAAATTTTGACTTTTAATAAAAGATTTTATTTTTATTTTAAGTTAGATAAAGGAATATATTTTATGGTGAATTTGTGTCATTAAATCAAATGAAATAAAAAGGGCAATATACAATATGTGAACATTGTTAAATTGTGCAAATTGTCTATGTTCCATTTATGCACCTGTATACACTGCCATTTACAAGCGACCCTGGCTTGTTTATGTGAGTGAACGATCAATTTTTACACATCGTCCAGAAGCACAGTTTATTTTAAATATGTGAATTGTGTTGGCTGAAACCCCACACGGGTCAAGGGTTGACTTTTGAATACACGTCACCCTTGGAATAATTAGAAATGCACTTTGGATGGATGTGCTGAAATTGTTATGTAATTAATGTTTGATTTTACGTATAATTAAATTATATGGAAATGGTGGGTCTCATTCCAATTTTGAGTAAAGTAATAAATATGCAAATTAATGAAATAAATTGGAAGTTGAAGTATTTAGATGATTTAATTTTCCATTTAAAAAGGAAATAATAAAGAAGCTTTTGAATTGACAATATTTCCTTCGAATGAAGGAAATAAATGCCCATTTATTATTCAATTAATGATATTAATTGACGCTTGAATTAAGTAAATAAAAACCTTTAACATTTGGAAGGTTATAAACAAATTATTGGAATTAGTAAATCACATTCCAATTATATTAAGAAGATTTTAAATTGAAAAGATTCCTTTTTATGTTAACATTAAAAATGGAAGATGGATTTCAAAATTTGAAATGTTTTTAAATTGATTTCATTTTAATATTGAAATGGTAGGTTTTAATATCACAAATTAAAACCGTTTTTTTTTATAATTATTGTTATTATAATATCATAATAATATGGAAAGTTAATATGTATTGAAATGGAATAATAAAGCTTTATATGAAAGAATATTTCAAGTAAGGAATGATATTAAGTAGTAGAATATTTTAAAATATAAAATATTTTAAAATAATATTCTTGGATAATATTTATAAATAAAAATTTTAATTATATTTGGACACGAGGTTAGGTCACGTTTATGGTGGAAGTCTGCCCGGAACCAACCGGCATATCCAGCAGCCATAAATGTTGGGCCTAATGTGAGAGGTCCAAGTGCGCAAATACGAATTGGGTCAAGACACGAGGTTAAGCCCAACCTGTGGTAGAAGTCTGCCCGGAACCAACCGGCATATCCAGCATCCACAAGTTGTAGGCCTAATGTGAGAGGTCTGGCCCGCTATTAAATAATAAAATGTAAAGATAAACATAATAAATGGATAAGGAAAATGAATTGGGCTATTCGGTCCATTTTAAAAATAGTAACTCCATTTTAACCCGTATAAATTATGTTATACATTTTATAAAGGAAATCGAAGATGATTAATATTTTATTTAAGATTAAATGAAATACTCTGAAATAAATGATGTCTAATTATATATATTAAATGGGAAATTTATGAAATCTAAATTTGGGTTTATCGTGAATTATGTTTTAAATAACATTTATTCTTTAACCCGAATTTATGATAGAATTAATTCCCTAGAAATTGAATAATCATTTAATAATGACTTTGGAAGATTAAAACTAAATAAGATTTTAATTAAATCTTTAATTAGATTGAAAGGGAATTAAGTAGTTAAAATCACTGAATTAAGAAAGTGATCGAAAATGGAAATGAACCATAAAGCAATGAATATTTTCATGTTATAAATGAATGAAAACATGAAATGGTTATATTATTTATATATTTTATATAAATAAAAGTAATGAAACTTTTATTTACATTTCGTATGTAAATAAAAAGATGAAAATAAGAATGAAATTTTTATTTACTTTTCACATGTAAATAAAATGATAAAAATAAGAAGGGAATTTTTATTTACATTTCACATGCGAATAAAAAGATAAAAATATGAAATGAAAAATGTTTTAAAAAGCATGAAGTCGCATATGAAATGCATAATCAAGAAACCGTATATGAAATAAAAATTCATGTTTAGAGTAGTATTACTGCATATGAAATGAAAGGCAAATCTTGAGATAGCGTTAATATATGTATGATATTCAAACATACTTAAGGTTTATGCTACCATATTAAAAATAAATATATTTTTAAGATCATGTTCATATAATAAAAATGAACATATTTTTGATGTCGTGTCTATATATTGAAATAAGGTCCTTTTTATTTGAAAAGAATTAAACGTTTAAAAGACTTTAATTGTATATATGTTGGCTTTAATGAAATGATATAAAATAAAATATCATTTTTATTTTGTATGATTGTTGAAATAAAAAGAATAAATTGTTGAATTATAAATTCTTTGACACGATTAATGAATGGACGATATATATATACATGAAATGAATGGACGATATTTATATTTATAAAAGAATAAATAACGATATAGAATGGTTTGCAAATTTATATATGCGAGAATTATTTGGAAAGTCCGAGTTTACTCTCATTCCAAATAATGATACGACGTTCGAAGAGTTGAAGACGGTGATTGAAGACCGACGATCTTCACATCGAATGGATGCGTTGCTATTGAGACCCATGATGGGAGTAGCTACCTTGAAGGGGCGACAGTAGTAGCCGTCCGGACGTAGTGTTGATTGCACGGATTTGACTTTCGCTCAGACCCAGAGCATAAGTTTATAAATGGAATGTATGTCTGACATTGTAGTCCCTTATACTACATTCGTTGATCTCTCTTAATATATATCTGTTTGGTGGTTAACACCCTTCTCTGAGACGTACGAGCTTAGGGGTTATATATTGGTAGAAATCAATGGTATAGTATGGACTGACAATGTGGCATGCTAAGATGCATTGATCAAGGCTTTTGTTGAAAAGCAGGCCTTGTGGTTGATGATCAAAGCACGGCCTGTTTAGGCGTAGCTTTGTGTATAGCGTGACTTCGCGAGCCTCACACCCCGGTATGAGTCAAAAACGGGATATGGACTGCAGGGAGTGCACACGTTTCTTTCTAGCTAGAGTGGTGTCAGCGACCTACCAGCCCTGACATTTTACTTATGTGGATGATGGATTTTGAGGCGCCTCGTTATTTTTATAGGCCGTTGGTGGTCATACTATAGGTCCAAAGGGACCGGGAAGCGTGTGTTCAGGCATAACTAATCCACTGCCCATAGGCGGGGACCGTCCCTGAAGATCCAAGGGTTCACTGCGGGGGATCCTGAGGCATTTGCTAGAGTGTCTCGAATCGGAGAGGAGCTTGCCCCTAGCCTCGACTCATGATGGAAATCCAATTTCCAATACGCCCTTGCGGTTTTGATTGTAGAACTAGTATTGGCGACATGCTATATGGTAACCATGCCGTCTAGGATTGATACTTATGATTCAAATCTTTTTATTAAAACATAGATACACTAACAATAATAATATCGTTTTCACGTATCAAGCATCTTTTGACCATTATAAGGTAAAACCCTATCCTCTGGTGTGCGTTGCATTGTGTGATGGGACTTGGGTCTTATAATGGTTTCATTTTTCCAAAAGACATTGCGTTATTTCTCGATTTACTTTGGTTTATGCACTGGCAATCCATAGGAGTAAACCCGTTCCGCGAAAGTGGCGTGGTCCTTGGATTTGTCTTATTAGTTATATTAGTTTAGAATTCTCACACCAGTCCCATGACTGACTCGTAGTTTGTTTCACTTTGCAAACTCGGGTGCCCTCTTTTCCACACGGGCAGTCGAGTAGCTTTTGCAGATCTCTCTCTCTTTAGCAGGATCCTGGATTGAAGCCTAAAGCTGTGTCCAGAGCTTAAAAGTCTTCCGCTGTTTATTGTATTAAATCTGTTGTAATTTATCTTCCGCTGTAGTTTACTTTATTTGTACTCTGATATTCTGTACTCTGATGTAACATTTATTATTGATGTTATAAAAGTCTGTTGTTATTGTTCTGATGTATTGTATTCCCAAAGTTAACGTATGCGAGTTTTGAACGGTCTTGGTCGATTTTGCGATCGATTAGGTCCGGGCAAAATCCGTGTCGTTACATAAAACCCTTTGCAACTAACCTGGCATTGTACTTATTTATTGATCCATCTAGGTTTTTTTTAAGTTTGTATGTCCATCTGCACCCAACCATATTTTTATTGGCAGGTGGACATACAAGCTCCCAGGTTTTATTTCTGATGAGTGCATTATACTCCTCATCCATGGCTTTCTTCCAGTTTTTGTTTTTGATAGCCTGTTCAAAGGAATCAGGTTCACAATCACCCGATGAAGCTATACATGCTTTTGGTTTGAAAATACCACTTTTTGCCCTAGTAACCATAGGATGGCCAGTCTGAATTGGTGGTTCAGATGATGGTGAGCTGCTGTCATTATCTGGTTCTGATGAATATTCTGATCTTGTACTTTGTGAGTCTGTGTTTTCTTCTAACCCTTGGTTTTCTGAATTTTCAGAATTGTGCATGGTGAGGCTGGGTTGTTGTGATTCATCACCTTCTTCAGAATGAGTTTGTGATGTTTTATTGGACTCAGCAGCCTCACTTTCATCATTATTGTCCCATTTTCAGAATAAATAGGGATCTTAGGTATGGAAACGTTTGGATTTCTTACCTTGCTAATAGTTGAGATTTGTCTACTGCTAAAAGGAAACACAGTTTCATCGAATACAACATGTCTTCTTATGTATATCTTACCAGTTTCATCCAGACACTTGTACCCCTTTTTTCTAGCGGTATACCCCAAAAAAGTACAGATCTGAAATCTAACTTGTTAGAACTATAGGGCCTTAAGTAAGGAAAACACAAACATCCAAATGGTTTTAGACTATTATAATCTGGTTTTATATTATACAAATTTTCTATTGGTGTCGTATCCTTCGGTACCATTGTTGATTTTCTATTGATTAAGTGTACAGAAGTACTGAAGGCCTCTGGCCAAAACTTTAGGGGTAGTTTTGCTTGTGTCAGTAAAGTTAAACCAGACTCAACAATGTGTCTGTGTTTTTGTTCAACTAGCCTATTTTGTTGTGAAGTATATGGACAAGTGATTCTGTGAACAATTCCTTTCTTTGTAAAATACTGGTTTAAACTCTTGAATTCACTTCCACCATCAGACTGAATTATTTTAACTAGGGTGTTAAATTGTCTTTCAGCCATATAAATGAAGTTAGTAACAACATTAATAGTTTCAGATTTGGCTTTCAGAAAATAAATCCAAGTGTGCCTTAAGTAAGCATCTACAAAAGCAATAAAATATTTAAACCTAAAATCTTAAGTTATAGAAGCAGGACCCCATAAGTCAGTGGCAATTAATTGCAGTGGTTCAGTGTACACTGTTTCAGAATCAATAAATGGTAGTCTATGACTTTTACCTACTTGACAATACTCACAAATATATGGTAAAGAGACATCATTATATTGAATATTTTTCTCATCTAAAATTTTCATTACAATTTTAGCACTTGGATGGACAAGTTTATAATGCCAAATATCAAAAACTTTTTTTGGTGCTATCAGCCTTGTTAAGAACATTCAAATTACAATATTTTTCCCTTTTTATCACACTGTTATTTTTAACAGTGTTGAACTTGTAAAGGCCTCCTGTCATGTTACCCTGTAAAATGGGTTCTCTAATTTGAATGTCCCTAACAAAACAATATTTAGGGTAAAATTCAAAGAAGACATTATTGTCACAAGAAAACTGAGAAACACTTATTAAATTTTTTCTTGACCTTTGGAACTCTTAAAAGATTGTGTATATATAATTGTCTCTTACCATTTAAGCTAGCATTGCCAATGTGAGTAATATTAATACTTTTACCATTGCCTAATAAAATTGAGTGATTACCACTATAGTCTCTGCACACCAGATTTAAATTGTCAAGATTTTTTTAATATGATGAGTAGCTCCAGAATCTGGATACCAGCTATCATCTTGCACAGTTTCAAGCTTTGCAGTGTCATTTTGATTACCACTTTTGCTAGTATTATATTGACAGCTATTTTCAGATTGAGATAAAGCCATGTTCACACTGGGGTTACCATTATTTCTCTAATTCTGGTTAGCTGTTAATTAGTGTTGAATCTGAAGTAGCAGTCCAGTGTTGTGTGACCCATCTTTTCGCAAATTTGACACTTTTGGCTTGGTCCATCTACCTTTGCCACGTCCTCTTCTTGCAGTACCACCTCTTGGGTAAGATTGATCATTTCTATTGTTATAAAAGTTTTGATTTTTGCCTTTGAACCCAGTAGTGAAATACACTGCATAATCTATTTCTTGTGGTTTCTTGGCATTTATTCTTGCCTCATGAGAGAGTAGAATAAAATGTACCTCATCAATAGCAGGCACCACTTTTTGAGAAGTTAAACCGCAACAACATCTTCATAATCATTGTTAAGTCCATTGACTAAGTATAAAACTTGATCACTATTAGATACTCTGTTTCGAGTGACATTTAGTAAACCACATAGTCTTTTAACCTTTGCAATATACTCTCTCATGGACAGGTTTTCCATTTTAACACTTTGCAATTGATTCTTGTAGTGAAGGACTTTTGCAGAACATTGATTATTAAATTCTTTATCCACTGCAGTCCAAATGTCATAAGCATAGGTACATCCAATAACTTGTGGTAACAAACTTGCACTTATAGATGACAACAACCAAGAACCGATGAGTCTGTCTTGTCTTTGATATTGTATATACTTTTCATTTGCAACTGTTCGGTTGTTTGCATCTGTAAGTACTTGGCTGGTATATCAACAGTGCCAAGAATATATCCTTCAAGACCACACCCTTGAATGGTTGTTTCGACCTGTAATTTCCAGAGCAGATGGTTATCTTCTTCAAGATGTATTGTGATTAATTGACTCTTAAGACTAATGACAGTCTTTACTGTTGGATTTACAGGCCCAGGTTCATTGGAAACATTTTGACCGTTGGCTGATGCCGCAGAAGATGTTGGATCAACCAAAATGGCAGGTAGATGATGACAGAGTTATCAAGAAATCAGAACAAACGAATGCCGCTATCAATTAAGAATCTGAGGATTTCTCAAACAGGTATGCAGCAGCCAGAGATTTCTAGTGATGAATATACGATAAATCAAGTTGTACCTTATTCTGAAGATTTCTTTAGGCGCGGCTTTTACTTTTTTTTGGATGATTTTCTTGAATTCTTGGTTTATTTCCTAGCGATCTTTGTAACTGATATCAGAAGGTATATCTGATTGTTCAGAAGCAGCCTGACAATATAGTTTTCAGGCGAGGCGCTGAACAATTAAGGTGTATCTTCTCTCAAATGATGAGGAATCCCCTCTGATGAGCCATATCCATATGATGATGATATACTCTGATGGATATGAAGATTTAAAAACTCAGTTTCAGGATCTTGTTATGCCGTGAGGCGGTTTTAGCTCGATACCAAGAAAGTTTTTGAGAATATGTATTTTATTTTTGAAACAGAAAGTGTATAATGCTTCTATATTATGATAGATCGAAAAAATTAATGTGTACAAAGAGTTTACAAATATATATATATATATATATATATGTATATATGTATATGTATACATTTCTCTGGGCTAAATGTGTGGCAAGATAAAATAAATAGGATGGGTAAAGGCCTAACCCAATAACACAATATATCTCTTAACAACAGAACAACCGACATAATCTTTTAGTAACAACTAGAAAACAACATGCATTTTTTTCGGTCAAAAATGTAAAGCACATGGTTTAAAAAGAGATCATTTTTCCATGACCATTTGAAATCATGTTAAAAACTTTTCATTAGTGAAATAACTATCACTCTCTCAACCACTTTGACATACATGTGGCTACAACCTAAATCAAAAATCAAGTATCAAATATATAGAACCGGAAATTTAATACATTAATTAGTACTAGCATTACCGCATAACAGTGAGAAAACCAACCCTTTGATTATATAATTTTAAAAAAATTATTGTATTTTTAAACTTATCGACAAAAACATAATTGATTCAAGAATTTGTTGCATTCTTAATATTTTTTTCATTTCCTAAATAATATGTTATGATATATCAAAGGGTTTTGCTATAGAAATAGAATATTAAAAGTAGATCTAAAGTATATTTGAAATGTTATGGATATTTTAGATAAATTTTGAACATTAGAATTTAAACGTTATAAAAACATTGGAGAAAACAATTCTATAAACAAAGAAGAATCTTTTGACTTTAAGTTTATTTTGATCAAGTGACAGTGATCGAACATCCTCAACGGTCGGTTTGATAAATGCCTATTGTTTGTTTTAAAAATTTCTAAATGGAATTCCCTTCCATTTCACTTGCTATTTCATTTTAGTCTCAACATGCACCGAGGAGCTAAATAACAATTGAAAATCCATGCATATTACTAAATAGCAGGCAAAACAAAGTGAATTGCAGAAATTCCACCAAAACTGAAAAGTCGTACTTACTTTTTATCAAACACAAAATGCACAGTCCAAATTGATGCAATGTAATATCAGCACAAAAAGGTCTCAACCAAATATGAACCGGAAGCTATTAAAAAAATAAATACAAAATGTGCCAGAGAACATATAGTCGTTTACAGTACAAACAAATGAAGAAAACACAACGGACCCAGTTCGGTGTAATTCGCAAGCAATGTAAGATACTAATTCTACCTTTAAGAAGGAGAAAACCCAACGATCATTCTTCTAATTTTTCCATCTGTGATTCATTAAAAAAAATAAACTTTCAAATTTCCCCTTACAGAAGAATAATAATTAGTAGGCTGAATGAATGCACACATTAATTGACTCAGCTAGCAGTTCCTAAAATTTTTCCTAATGACATCCTCAATGCGACCCACGTTACAGCAAGATTCCAGTTGAAACCGTGTATTTAACCACCTCATTCCAGCAGCCTGTACAAGACCATTAACAAATGGATTTACATATATAAACTTTATCCTGCTCTTCGCTTTTATCAACTACTCATACTGCTTTTTTTTTCTTTTGAAATTCAAACATCTATGGGTCCTGTCCTAAATAGCCCAAACTATACTTCTCATACAACCAGCCTCTGAAAGCTTAGAAAAGTAATAATAAATGATATAAGAAAAATGTCAGATAGTAGTTGTAAATAAGCTCTCAACGCATGTGAACGCAAACCTAGATAAGAGTCTTCAGTTATAACACATACATATTGTAATATTGTTTAAGCCAACGCATCACCTGCATAGAAATATCTCCTTCACTCGTGGCGCCTCTTCCCATAATCTGCATCTCTTAAGCGAGGCCTATGGTCATCCTCCTGCATCCTTGACTTGCTTCGGACCCTTGAAGATTGCCCCCTCTCATCATAGTGATCCTCACCATCATAATCTCGCTCTCTAGCCTTAGAGCCCCGATACCATCTTTGTCTTCTTTGTACCTATCTTTATCTCAATCTTCCTCTTGAACTTTATCATTGTGATGCTTTCTGTCATAATTTTCAGAACCCCTCTCCTCTGTAAAAGTATTTGACCTTCCAACCATATCATGCGTAACCTCTCCATATCCATAATCATCACCTACATTATCATCACCAATGACATTGTTGTCATAACTTGACTCCTCCCCGTTCCAGATCCCAATCATACCAGCATCACCCCCACGTTTGCTCATACATTCACCATTGCCCATCATACCCATCCCATTCATAACCATTCCTCGTCCAAAGAATGTCGGGTTCACATGACGTGCCACACCCGGTAATCCCATTGCATTTACAGCTTGAAACGAAGGCATCATCCCCGTAAAGCCAGGTCCACCAAAGCCACCATAGGCCCACCTCCACCCGTATAGCCTGGGTTTTTTCCTGCATCCATCATATTTTGTGCATGCATGATACCTATTGGTTGGTTCATTCCTCCACCAAAGCCATCATTGCTTCCAAATCTTCCACCAGCAAAGCCGCCATTGTTTCCAGACCTTCCACCATTAACTTGTTGAATATCAGGCTAAAAAATAAGTTAATCAAGGAAGGAGTGCAAGGTAACTTATAGAATGAATATATTATCATAATTTTTTGGTGATATTTTATTCCAAGTAGCATTATGTATTAAATTTGGAATTACAAACACTTTGGACTTTGAAGTAGCTCTAGTTGCAAGTGATATGCATTGAGTGAGCTGTAACTTATGATAATATTTATTCACTTCAACTGTGCAATTTCAAAACTTTATATTTTAATTTATTTAATTATATTGAAAAGTTTTAGGGGGTTCGTAAAATATTCAGCATATTGAAAGATAAATATAATATTTTCAATAAGCACAAACCATATGACTGAGAAAGGAAACACAATTTAACAAATTATTAGCTAAGATTTTCAAAATAATATTGCAAGTCGTGTTAATACTCATAATGAAATGCATATACTAAAAAGTTTAGGTTTTTTGTTTGTGAAAATCTATATTCCAACTTGCCAAATAAACACGCAAAAAGAAGAAGAACTAAGCATTAATTCAATTTTAGAAATAACTTAGGAAGTATAATGCCTATCAAAACGATGCTTATGCATGTACAACTCCACCAGTCAGTACCTCTTTGCCAAGTATTCTTTTAATTTAAACACGATGCATATAGAACTCCTAAGGGAAAGTTGGCTTTGTGCGTAAATAAGAGGCAATAAGTTTGAAGACACGATTGTCCCTTCGAACTTTGAAATAAATTTGTACAACAAGGATGACTTTTAATACAACAACAACATCTGGGTTGCTGTCAGCAGTAGCCTTACAAACTTGAGCAAATTTGGACACAACTGCATCAAATATCAGTCGATACAACTGGAGGTAAAGATCTAATATGTCTTAGTTTCTAATAACACCAGATTTGCAAACTCTCTCTCTTATAAATAACTCAATCAAATTAAAATATGTAAAATTCAAGGAAAAACATAAAAGAGAAATAATCAATACATAACGAATTTATGAGGATAAAAATCAAACTAGCAAGCTACAATATAAAAAACTAAATTTCCTATAGCTAAAATACCTGGTAGTTACAACATCGTACAAAGAGGTGTTCAGCTGCGTTTGGTGGTAGACAGCGGAGATCTGAGCAGCGATTTATTACATTTGGGATTTGATCTGTTTAAGTAGGTTTCATGCCTTGATTTAGGGCTCAATCCATTTGTTTTTTCAACTAATTAGAAACTTGATTTAGATTAGAAGGAGCTTTGTTCGATCTGTAAAATCGAAGAAGAAATTGTATACAGAAGGAGATTTGCGGACGATAAAGAGGAAAAAAAAAAGGAAAATAGTTAGCACCAAAAGAATAGTTGGGAAGAATTTGACGGAAATGTTTGTGATGGAAAGATTTCCGGCAAAATTCATTGGCACGGACGAATTGAGTTTGTCCCTCTTATAGTAAGGAAACCTCCCTAATAGTCGGTTTTATTATTATATGTTACTAAGAAAACTAGTCCTTTATATGGCAAAAAATTCATGGTCATGTTGCTATCTATTGATAGTCATTTGTATATGTATCCAACTTGCAATAAAATATGCATGCAATTTTCACCAAACATAATCAACAAATTGGTCCATCTTCCGTTTATCTACTATTAAACTATCAATAAATCAACAGGATTCCACTGACATATATTGGTTCCCAATGATCTAAACTTTGATTTCAGTATATGTTTTTATTTTAAAAGCCCCACATGGTTAAACTTGAAATCTAGTTTTAATTTATCTACGTTTTAACACTAGCCAAAATTTCCAAATTCCATATCAAGATTATACACATTGGTTAAAAGGTACAGTTCAAAATTGATATTTGTAGTTGTAAACTACAGAAATAATGTAATCAACCAAGAAGTGACCGATATCCAATTCCGAAAATTTTATGGCACCAATGATGGTAAGCAAATTATCCAACGACAATAGCCAAATGACAATTTTACTACCATTTATCAACAGAAATGCATAAAAATGATTGGAGGTGAAGTTGTAACACACATAACTTTCTAGCGGTTAAATTAATGAAAGAACTGAACATAAGTATTTAGGTATTGATAAAATATATCACAATGGTGCAAAACATCAAATAGCAAACGTATGCAAGTTCAAATAAGACATTTTAAGAAAATATGGTATGACAATTAAAAACGAGAAGCTTCGAACTGAATGGGCATATAACATTGAGTAGAGCTAAAATATCAATATAAGGCTCATGTTACCCTAGTGGTATCTAATGTTGCAAAACAAAATACATAAACACACATATCTGCATGAACTAGTAAATTTCAATCCAATGGTGACATAAAACGGCATACTTGAAGGGCGAAAACCTTGCAAAACCATGCATTTTTATATGATTATGCAAAAAATATCAAGTGCATAACTTACAAAAAGATGTGACACGTTCTTATTCCAATGACAGACAGAGCCAATAGTAATGAGCATGAAAAAACCAGTTAAAAACCATTTAGAGCATTCCCAACAAAGTGGTGGATAAACGCGTGAGTTTGCATTGTTGAAGCGATGATTTCTCCCACCGTTCCAGCAGTTGGTGGGAGACCCCTGGCTTAATTTTTTTTATTAGTTAAACCTTAAATGGTTTTCTGAAAACCGTTTAAGGCTTAAACGATTTTCAGAAAACCATTTAAGTAAGAAAAAAACGATTGCTGTTGAAAGAAAACCCTCATCCATGGTAGCAGCGTCAAAACCCTAAGCCTCAAATTCATCCATTTTTCACAAATTTCTTACCAAAATCAAAACCTATATGTTAAAAGGTTTTCAACGCACCGTATAAGATCGCTGCTTTCAATTACAAACGAGGATTGTTCCCATTTGCAATTGCACCCTACGCTGATCTGGACACTGTTGGAGTGCGAGTTCAGTGTTTTCTCTCTCATTTCGATTGAAATCGCCACTGCTGGGATTACTTTTAGAGAGCTGTACTGCTCATTTGTTGGTAATTGGGTACCATTAGATTTTGTGATGGAGGAGTTAAAGGGATTGATTTGCTATTGTTAAGATCTCGACCAATTCATTTTTTGGATCACTGAGATGGACGTATTTATTGCATATTAATAGAATGATATTTGAATATTGCAAAATAAATGACAATAAATGAATTAGAAAATAATAACAAACAACAACGAAGCTTTTTTCCTTATTTATATTCGTTGCTAAGTTTGAGATATCTATATATGCATAGGTAGGAAAATTGTGGCATCTTCAGTGTTTGACCAACTGCAATTTGTAAAATATTTAATAAAGGAAATTAGAGTAACAAATGGTTACTCACTTATCTCAGTTACCTCCTTGGGCCACGTTGCTGCATATTGGACCGATTGCTAGCCCATTTAACATAAAATTATTTGTAATTGTTATGAACCGTGCATT
Organism: Allium sativum; assembly: GCA_030737875.1. Taxonomy (NCBI): domain Eukaryota; kingdom Viridiplantae; phylum Streptophyta; class Magnoliopsida; order Asparagales; family Amaryllidaceae; genus Allium; species Allium sativum. The sequence continues at coordinate 7,312,715 of CM060923.1, read as the reverse complement.
ACTTTATCAAACTGCTTATATATCAAAGCAGTACTCATGTATAGTTTCAATCAAATACAAGAATTTTGATGTGCGGCACTACAAATTGGGTCGTCCTAGTATAAACATTGTAAAATAAGTATTGATTGCTACTAATGTAAATGTTGAAAATGTTGATTTACCTTATGTTCGCATTTTCTGTTAGATGGGGAAGAGCTTTCAATAATTCTATAACAAAATATCATAAGCACTTGAACTGGTCACTACAGATCTTTGAGGTCCAGCACCAGTGAATTTTAATTTTGGATTTATATATTATATTTTTTTGTTGATGCTCATAACAGATATACCTGGATATAAATTTCTCAAAAACAAATCTGAAACTTGCAGGTTAGTTATGTAATTTATAAGTCAAGTTGAAAGGCTCACAAATCACAGATTAAAAAATGCCACAATCAAGTGGGGGAACAAAGCATAGACCACTCAGTGAATTTTTCCAAAAAAGGAATAATTTGCATAGTGACGTGTCCCTATATTTTTGAACAAAATAGCTTGGTGAAAAGAAAATACAGAAATATTGTAGAAACTAGTCTTACACTATTATTTCATGCTTCTCTACCTTTGAAATCTGGCCTAAATCATTCGACACAGCAGTATATCTAATTAATCAACTACAACTAAAGTGTTGAATGGTCCAATCAAACTGAAAAATTACTTGGTGTTGACCCTCCTTTTAGCAAGGCCGTCAACCATGGACCCATCACAGGATCGCTTAGGGCTCGAGCATGGGCTTGAACAAGCCCGGACATTCATGGCTCGAAGCTTCTTGGCTCAAGGGCTCTTGGATCGAAATATTTCAGCTCAAAATACCTAGTCTAGATGGTCTTGAGATCAGCTTACACTGCAGCAATGATTTGGTCATGAGATCTATTTAATAGTTTACTTACTTGGTCCAACTACCTATTCTAAAGCCTATAAACTCGGATCTAGCTACGTTTATGCTGCCACATATTAGAGGGAACTTCTCCACATAATCAAGACTCGGCTCCATTATCTGCTATTTACATGGATCAACTGACACCTCCAATTATTGAAGCCTACTGCCTATAAATACACCAAGCAATACAACAAAGTGAGAATCTTCTTTGGCTCAGATTAGAGCCTAACTCTTTGGCCCACGCATGACTCAAGCATGGCTACCAACCACTTTCATCATGAAGTACTTGCTATATTCCTCAAAAACTATTATGTAATAGAGATATGACGATCTCATTCATTGTATCTCCAACTTTATGATATTATTATGAGATTATAAAGTGGACGTAGGCTCGTTAACGTCGAACCACTATAAAAACACTGTTGTCTTGCCTTTTCTCGCTTTTTTGGATATTTCTTCATATATCATGCTCAAAACTGACTTTTGGCCATTGATGACCACTTTTTGGTGTCAATAGTTTGGTTCTTTCACTGAGAATTGAATTCTCAAACATCTTAAGGGTTCCGCCCAACTTTTGGATCACCAAATCCAAGACGAAATCCTAGTTACAGTCATCTTCAATAGCCCTAGTTTCCAATACTTCTGCACATGCTTTGAAAAGAAGAAGCAGAAACATTCGCATCGCCAACAAACACCAATTTTGTCCCAGTTCTAGGTCCGACCTCGGTCGGGTCGGCCCTTCCCGGGTCGACATCGACCCGACCAGATGACCAGTTAATGGAAATTGCACTTTGGAAGGCTCCCCATATGCAGCTTGGCCAGAAGCAGGTATTTGGTCGGGATGAGATTGGTTCGAACAATCATCGCCATAATAATGTTCAAGCCCAGGTCGACCAACTGTAGATCGATCGACTCTTATGAAACCCTCCAAGTCGACCAACTCTTCCAGATATATCAGCCCGTGTTACTAGCCATTTCTAAAGCCCTGCACATCGACCCGAGACAGGGTCATTTTCAAAAAAAAAATACGTTTTTATAATCATTTCAGAAAAGGCTCCATCTTCAAAAATCAAAAGGTGCCCACGTTTTCGACCTAACCAGCTAGGTCGATCGCCGCCGGGACTGTGGGGCCCTAGACCCCCACCGGCACTATGCCCGAAACCGCTTGACGGCTCGCCTTCGGCTCGGCATTTATTTTGGCCAACAATAATCGGAGAGACTTATCATCCAAGATTCGAAGGATGGTCCGAGAATATCAACAACAAGATGGAAATGACTGGGAATCTTCCAAGAGCCATCACCCCCATTTACTGAGGTTATTCAATCTGATCGACTACTTCAGTCTTGCCGGAAGATCGGCAAGTTAAAAGTTTGAAAGACTTAAGCTTGGATGCTGATTGATTGTCTATATATCGGCTCTCATTTCCCGACGTGGATTCAAAGACATAACCGTGGATGGACGGGGGATTTCTACATTCTAGCCTCCGTATCCCACTTCCTGACACGGAAAAGACAAAGCTTTTATAAGCATGGATCCACTGATCTCATGTTGATCACCGTCTTAGCACCGACAAGATAAGATGCTACCATTAACGTTCTTGATCTGACTACCTGACCTTTATTCCCTTCCCTTAACGTGGGGGCAAGAAGGAAATTCAAAGGAAACACACCCTCATCATTCACCCACAAAGCCCACCTGATTTCCTTTATTATCCCAATACCTCAATCAATGTCTGATCGTTTTTGGCATCGCCACCCCACGAGGACTTGAAAACACTTCCTTCATCAACTAGAACTTCAGCAGTCATCACCTGTCCGAGATGGGACAAATCGGAATGGACTGGCAAAGGATATGCGACACCATTCTCATTTCGAATAATACTCATTCCTTTAACATGACTATTTTTTTACCCATATCTCTTATCCTTGCATGTTTTATGAGCTATTTATGTGACTAATAACTCTTATGAAATTATATGTGAATGATATAGGTACCCAGAGTCTAGTACTAATCATACTTCTAATACATGCATGCAGAACTACAGAGCGTTGCCATAACGAGCCTAACTGAACCACTAGTTTACAAAACCATGCCCCCCGTCCGAGGAAAGTTATACAGCTCAACGTGGATCTGAAATGACATCGACTTGCGTGGCACGACTCAAGACCATTGTGCATCGACTTTTGCATTTCAAAGTTCGAATCCGACTCAGAATGGACGCAGTTCAATAGTCCATATGGATGGATCCTATGATTGACGTCATCGGATTACGTGAATCCAAATAGGGGCAGCATCTCCCATCAACATACTTACTTTCCAATCATGCATTTTGCCTTTACATGCTTTATGAGTTATTGACATGACTAACTCTTGCAAAACTGTACATAAATGATGTAGGTAGCCTAGGTTTGGTACCAGCCACTCCTTCCATAGTTTGATCGGAGGAACATAAAGATTTGGCAAACGTGATTCGACTATTCATCCGCTTACTCTTGGCCTAATGCCAACAGTCTGACGTAAATGAAGTTCGCTCATTCATTTACTGACTTTTTGCCCTTGAAGTAGGGGGCAAGAGAATATATGCACATGAGTTCGTCGTGAGCTATCTATGCATGGGCATACTAATGAGGCATCCTCATCATCTAGCCTTCGATTTGCCAGGCAAGACATAGAGATGTATTCGGGTGTGACATAACCACTCAGTAGATCGATGACTCCATTCCTTAATCCGACGGGAAGAGTGTAACAATGACAGGGGAACGATCCCATAAACGACATAACAACTTTTGCCTTCGACGTGAGGGCAAAAGAGAAATGTTAAGATGAGGATGAGTATGACTCGACCGCTCTCCAATGACATCTCTAACTCTTTCCCATGACTTCAATGGGAAGAGTTTTCAATAGGGGCGTGAACTGACCACCCCTGATGGCAACCTTTGCCTTTGACGTGGGAGCAAAGGGACGATGCCAAGGCAAATATGATCCGACTATTTTCCCGACTAACTCTAATCCTCAGAGCTTGGATAGGACGAGTGTGATAGGCGCTCCAAGATTTAAGACCACTCGATCCACAACTCTAACCCAAACTGACTTTGGGAGAGTAGAAAGGACGAACCGCGGCGTCCATGACTCTAACTCTCACGACTTGAGAGAGAGTATAAATCTGTTGGGTTAGTGTAATGGTGCATCACGACTTAAGTCCACTAAACTCATAACTCTAACTCTCACGACTTGGGAGAGAGTATAAAGGACAATCTTGCGACGTGCATGCAATCTCCATCGCCCTCCGACTAAGGACAGAATTATAAAAGACTTACGAACCAAACGTCTGAACAACTTAACCTGGTTCCCACCAACGCTGGGGCCATGGACATAGATTTCTGAATTAACTTCAAACACGCTTCAGATGCGACCCATGTTTCAAAGTTAAATGGAGGCTACAGACACTATACCTCCAAACTACGACACCTGACACTTTGACATTTGATACTTCTGTGCTAGATAGCTTATCACTTAACACATTTTCATTTCAAGCCAGACTTGCTTATGACATAAAGGTTGACTTAGTAACTTGCAAATTAAACGAATTATTCTATTCAAATTGCAGGGTTATGTACATTTACAAATCAAAGACACGGGGGACACACTCGCATACAACAAAAGTGTCGTGTTCGAAGGACCAACGTCGACTTCTACCGCTAAACTTCCCACGCGATTCAATGCAATGATGGAAAGGAGACCTTGAGAGTGAGATGTTTAATAACACACACACACAACTTAAGGCAACGACTGAAAGAGGGCCTTGAGAGTGATATTTAGAATCAACACACATGCCCATATGACGCAAGTGGACCACGAAAGGGGTGCAGAGTGACCATCCATTGACTGATCCCAACCTACTTCCCAATTGAAAGGGGGGAAATGAGAGCATTCCAATTGACTACAGTCTGACCTCTCGCAGACCATCTTCGATCCTCAGAGCTTGGATGGGAGAGCAAAAACCAGTAAGGGTTGAATACCAACAAATCATTTTGCATCCATCTCTAACTCACGACATGATGAGGAAGTATGAATCCTGAGAAGGCATGGATTTGAAGTCCGCTACACAGTCAATCCTCCAATGACTAGGGACGAAGAGTGCGAGCCATAAAAAGCATGAATCTACTACTCGACTACTCTATGCACATTTTTCAACATCTTAAAGTTTTGCAGGATCCCAAACTACAACAAAAAATGATGACCTCAATGGATCTGAGCATGAAGAACAAACTCAACAAGAGTATGATGACTGTTTTGGACTACGATGAAACATAAACAAAGGGGATCGACCTAACTGGCTCGAATGATAAGAGTAACTAAGTTCATTGGCGCTCGATTAGGGATGGCAATGGGGCGGGTCTAGGGTCCAAACCCGCTTGACCCGCCCCTGTTTTGACCCATTTAGACCCGCTTCATAGGGTCTTCGGGGCGGGTAGACCCGCGACCCGCTTTTGGAGGTCCGGGTCTAGGGTCGGGTCTGGGGCACGGCTAACCCGCCCCAACCCGACCCGCATGATTGAAACATCATTTAAACACTTTATAACTATAATGATTACTTGTGAATCTTCTTAGGTATACATGGTTATAACTTGAATATTATATTCTTTCAATCAACAAACTATAAAATTTTCATAATATTAAGTTGCATCAATGATAATCATACAATAAACAAATGCATACATTTTGAACTATTATCTTACAACTCATTTTATTATATTCTCTTATCATTGTCATCACATTATAACATTTATAAATTTATAATTTATTGATAAAAAATATAAGTATATAAATTTGTGTACATTAGAACACGATATCACCGGGTCGTGGGGCGGGTCGGGTCTACCCTGACCCGTACGGGTTTCGAGTACGGGGCGAAATTCCAGACCCGCACCGGGTCTACGGGGCGGGTCTGGGGCGGGGTTTAAAAAGTCCGGGTCGGGTCTGGGGCACGAGAAACCCGCCCCAACCCGCCCCATTGCCATTCCTACGCTCGATGAGCCGATCCTCATTTTTTGACTAAAGTGAAGGAACGATGCCTAGGCAAATGAGATTCGACTGTTTGCGTGTTCAACTTTAACTCTCGCTGACTCGAGAGAGAGTATAAAGAGACTTGGGTTGGCTAAGATCGCCAAACCTGCTACTCTAACCTGAAAAAACGACGAAGAGTATAAAGGCTTAAGGACTGGACGTCCGGCTGTCTTAGTTCGACCCCCACTGACGCTGAGGGCATGAGCATTGGCTTCGTTTGTCACCCAATGACGATATAGGCATGAGTGTCAGCTTATAGAATGACTTTGAACACGTCCTTAACTTGACACGTTATTCAAAAGATATATTCTACACCTTCGGACTACGACACGACCTGTCTTACTCATTCAAGCAAGACAACTTATGAGTTCGATAGGACTCGCCTTATTCATTCAGGAGAGATAGCTTATGAGCTAAACATGACTTGGAAGACTCAAATCGCAAGTACATTAAATGGAAAGTGAGACTCCCTTTTCTAATGCCTTATGATTTGACAATTATACTAGACATTGGCTCACATGATTTCAACAACATCTTTCCCTAACTCTTACGTGATCATTGGACCATAAAAATGATCTGATCCGGAGTGATTGTGGTTTTCTGGCTTTATATTGGTAAGATACGGCATGATCATGGATTCCTAGCATACTATTCCAATGACTCGGGAAGTAAAAACTCATATGCGATGTCAAGTTCACATGCCATTTCTGATTTTCTACATTATCTCATGACTTGGTAACCAAAATATGCACTGACTTGTTTGTGACTAATGGTCTGAGTTGACCTTACATTTGACCATGCTCTCGGCTTGCATAAGAAGATGACACCATTTGGCGGAAGACTCTTTATGAACGACCATGTGCAGAAGCCAGCGACACAGCTTGACTTATGATGATATCATTCGACCTCTTGACTCGATGAGGCGCAAATAATTACTTGTTCATCTCAACAACTCCAGCCTTGAACTTTGGCTTGATAGGTACCACAAATGGTAGTGTAATACATGACATGCTGTTTCCATTGAGAAAAGGAAAAAGAATCTAAGCTTCGGGACTACTCCCAAAGACATGACAATTCAACATTGCTTTCTCGAAGATGAATGACATTCTAACATATGCAGTTCGACTTACTCAAAGTACATCATGTTTGCCACACCGTGTACTTAGGGGGGCAAAGTGTTGACCCGACTTTTGGCAAGGCCATCAACCCATGGACCCATCACAGGAACGCTCAGGCTCGAGCATGGGCTTGGACAAGCTCGAACATTCATGGCTCGAAGCTCATTGGCTCAAGGGCTCTTGGATCGAAATATTTCAGCTCAAAATACCTAGGCTGGATGGTCTTGAGATCAACTTGCACTACAACAATGACATGGTCATGAGATCTATTTAATAGACTACTTACTCCAACTACCTATTCTAAAGCCTATAAACTTGATCTAGCTACGTTTATGCTGCCACATACTAGAGGGAACTTCTCCACGTAATCAAGGCTCAACTCCATTATCTGCTATTCACATGGATCAACTGACACATGACACCTCCAATTATTGAAGACTACTGCCTATAAATACACCAAGCAATACAACAAAGAGGGGATCTTCTTTGGCACAGATTAGAGCCTTAACTCTTTGGCCCATGCATGACTCAACCATGGCTGCCAACCACTTTCATCACGAAATACTTGCTATATTCCTCAAAAAGTATTATGTAATAGAGATCCTGACGATCTCATTCGTTGTATCTCCGACTTCATGATATTATTATGAGATTATAACGTGGACGTAGGCTCGTTAACGCCGAACCACTATAAAAACTCTGTTGTCTTGCTTTTTCTAATATTTCTTCATTTATCATGCTCAAATCGGACTTTTGGTCGTTGATGACCACTTTTTGGCGTCAACACTTGGTATAAAACCAGATTACTCAATATTAAAAGTGTTTGGTTGTCTTTGTTTTCACTATCTAAAGCTATGTAATTCACATAAATTAGAGTTCAGTCCTCTCCTTGTACCGTTTTAGGTTATTCAACTAATCAAAAAGGTTACAAGTGTTTGACTAGCAATGGAAAGAAAATTATTTCAAGACAAGTTGTGTTCAATGAACAAATCTTTTCATTTTCTAGTGAAGCAATTAAGACTACACCAAAACAGGGTATTCCTAACATGTATAAGTGTTACAAATAATTTATGTAACGCTTTTTAAGTGTGACCAATGGATTGTGGGGAATTGGTCGGCCAAATTTGTAACATTTTTAAGTGTTACAAACATACTCACTGCTAACACTTATGAATGTTGGGACCTTAACATATAGTAACACTTATAAGTGTCGGTATCATAATCCTACTAGCGCTTATAAATGTTGGTATACAAAAATTGCTTTGTTGATTTTTTTTAATTTTGCAACATTTATATGTGTTACAATACAAAACTAAGTTCTTTTCTATATTTTACACAATTAATATTAAAATTCTTAAAACAAATGAATATAACATATCTTTATGATTTCCTTATCACATGTATAATTCAACATAAGATTTAGTACACTTCCATATCTTAAATTCAAAAATGTCGCATTCACATAATACTCAAATATGAGTTACAAGCTTCCAATATCAAAATACCATCATCATGTCCAAACTACATAAAGCAAGATAAAGTTTTACTGAAGATAATTAGAATTTTAAATACGGCGAAGGCGAAACGCGAGCCATATCACAAAACCTCCATCCGAAATTATAAATATTGTCTAGTACTACAAGAAACTATGATATTAATAACCCTATTTAATAACACGTTATTCTGAAGTGTTATTGTTTATGGTTAAACATTCGTTTTTTAATTCTTTTTTTTTTCATTCGTGCTGTGTAATTAGGGTTGTCAACGGATACTTTCAGATACGGATAGTGCCATATCCGCATCTACATCCGAAATCATTTTCGGATATCGGATATTCGCATCCGCGAATACGGACGAATATCGGATAATCATCCGCACAGCCAACGGACGATATATCAATGAACATAAATGGATTTTTTTAGTTTAATATTAAGCTTTTTGAACCCAGCATTTTGTATCTGTTTCCCCTGTTGCAAAAGGACTTTGTTTAGTTTGCGTATATCTACAAAGGAACAGAATGAAATTTAAAAATACATAACTAAATGCAACAAATAACCTATAATCCTGAGAAGGGACATAGTAGAAGCAAGAGAAATAAGAGAAGCAAGAGAGATATCGATGTTTACAAATTAATTAATGTTAATAAACATTGATTTTTTTAATTACTGTTTAAGGTGTAAAAATCATGTAATCGGTAAAATGGAGTTTTCAAAATTTACAAATAATTAATATTTCAGAAATCCAATATGCATATGCTTCCAAAAATCATCCTCCGTAACTGATCAAAGTACACACTAGTTGGTAATAGCTAAAAGAATCAGTTTTATCATATACTCCAAAAACACTTATTGCTAATACCTGGCGCCTAAAAGAATCAGTTTTATCATATACTCATGCACACTTATTGCTAATACCTGGCGCCTGTGCTTGCAGCATGGGTCATTGACTTTTCATCATTGCTGCAAATGGCTAGGGAACAAAAACAAAAAACCTTTTTAGAAGCTCAACAGGATGACAACAATTGAATGTTTAAAACTTGTGCATGTATATAACAGCTACAGCGGCAAAGCATATCGTGTTACATTAGCCGATGACCTAACCTCTAATGGTTTGTTTTAGTACTAATCTCTATATTTGAATTGCCTGTGAAAATGCACTGGTTGTAGCAAGACCTATAGTAGTATATTATATTTATTTTTTTCGAATTCTGCATAAATTTGGGTTTACCAATTGTCAATGTCTTAAGAAATTAATTTTAATCTAATTAGCACAGTTACATTTTCTGGCTTGCTTTTTCCAAGCTTTTTTGGCTTTCCATATGTTATTTCTGTGTGTTATTTGGGGAATTGACACAAATAGGAAACAATTCATTGTTGAGTCATTGATTAAATATTTTTGCAGTATTTGAAATATGCATGCTACATTATTTCTTTTGCGGTAATTGCAGACTATGAATTTGGTCTTCGAGTATCATTCTGATGTGGACAAGGGGCTTGGAGCAACAGACAAGTTCAAGGAGATAAGTAATACATATGAGGTATTTTCTATTTTTACCAGCTTTTGTCCTACTTTGCTAGCTTAAACCTACCACATTCTGCTTTGTAAAGAACTGCATACAATGTGTTATCATGACTGAATAAGCATCAATATTATAGATTACTTAAATGAACGAATAGAATGAATTTAGTGGAATATTTTCTTTTAATATTGTTACTTTGAGTAATGTCTTTTGTGATACCTATCAATTTGATGATTGAGTAGTTTGTTTCAGATCCATTTGTAAATTATAAATACAATTGTTAACATTGTCCTTTTGATCCTTCCCTTTACTTCCTAAATAGTCACATAATTTGAAGGCTGGTAAGGCATTAACATAACATTGGAATGATTGCCAATAAATGTTTTTTTTCAACTTCAGTCGACAAATCTGAATCGTTATACGATTTTTGTTTGGCTTTACTCATTAAATGTACATGGATTGTCTAATGCGTTAATTATAAATAACTAATTACATGGATTGGTAAACCCAAATTTATGCAGAATCCGGAAAAAAAAATATACTACTATAGGTCTTGCTACAACCAGTGCATTTTCATAGGCAATTCAAATATAGAGATTAGTACTGAAACAAATTGTAGCGTACACTATTTCAAAGTGCAGAACTAAAAGAGAAAATATGGAATGACTCACGTAATAGTTTTCTGTTAGTAAATATAATGAAGGTCAAGCAGAATATATTGATATGAACAACTTAAGCAATTATCTTGATTTGAGAATACTTGAAAAGGGAAGCTCCACTGGGATAAAGACAAATCATGGAACGGGTTCATTGAATGAGGATGGCAAACAAATTTCTTACATAACAAGTTAATACATGGTATAAGGCAACTACAAGAATTGCCTACTTTTCCAAAGGTGTATGGAAATATTAATTTCCAGATTAATGTTGGTCCAAATATCCTACATGTATTTAGATTACCAAAATAAGAAACGTATGTAATATTAATGGATATGAAATTGAGCAGATGTACTTAAAAAAAAAAAAATTGGATGAATAAAGAAAGCCAAGAACATGTAACAGGAGTTGCAGAAAAAAATACCTTTTTACCTCAAATTTTATCGGCTGACAATTGGATGGACAACACTGGGTGGCGAATGTCATTCTCCATTCAGTTGAAATTTGAACAGCACATGTCCTTTGTCAATTCATGCACAATGGGATAGAGCCGGCAATTTAATTTTGAAGTAAATTGTGGAGGAAATGAAGTTGTATGGTAGAAGCTTTAGTGGCATCCGAAGGTAAAATCAGGGAATTTTGTAGGAAATCCATCTGGGATCAAATCAGTTTTATGGTAGCATGTAATGAAGCAAATTGGACTGAAATAAACAATAAGCAATTTGGACTGAAATAAACAATAAGCAAATTGGACTGATATAAACAATCTAATATATAAATTCATAGGCAGGAAATATGTAAACGTCGGTGAATAATCGACGTCGGTAAATAATCGACAAATCATCAAAACATATACGAGCATGGTGTAAACTGACCGGATACGAGGAATAGAAAGTAGATTACCTTCTTAACCATCGCTTTTATTTCCCGGTAGCTATCGTTGCCTTCGGAGGATTATACCTTCAATTGAGTGGAAAGTAGGGTTGAGAAATCACTTAAACTGGACTGTAGGGAACAGGAAATGGAAGATCGGGAAATGCAGCGGAGGAAAGATTAGGTATCGAAGAACGGGGGTGGAGATATTTGGGAGAAAGTACGCATGTGTGAATTGGTAAAAGTCGTAACCGTATGATACAACAGGCAGGTGTAAGTTAAAGCGAGTTGCGGAAAGAAAAAAGGGAGGAAGACAGTGGATGGGCGTATTTTAGAATAGCGGGCGAAGATGAGGGCACGTCAGCGGAGAGTAATTCTTGTTTGAGTAATTGATTAACTATGTTGGTAGTTTAACATTTGTACAAACTCACTGTAGTTGATCAATCTCATGTTCGCTCTTATGAGAAGATCAGGTATTGGTATCGCTTACTCATATTATTATGTACATAGTTCATTTTTAATGCCAGTTAATTAGTTTGCATATATTTGCATGCAAGCTGCAAATGCTTGGTTTAGGGAAGATAAAACAAGCTCTTTGCGCCCTTCTTGCGTGGAGATCCAACTCGTGCTGACAATGGAAAAGCATATGCAAATGCATATACAAGTTGTCGTTGGGTTTAAAAAGGAGTTTGGGATCGTGGAGTATTTTAATTAACGGACAACCGAATAAAAGCTAATTAAAATAAATTAAAATAAAATATGGTGCCCCTTGGATTTTTCAACACCACAAATCAAAACAACCGTTGCCTTGTTTACAACCACAAATAAAACCCAAACCGTGCCTTGTTTCAGTACCACAGAACCAAAATCAAAAAAATCTCAAATAAAAGGGGTCGATCCTTATTTCATTCGCAAACCAATCGAGTGTCTCAAATAAAGGAAACAAAAGGGAAGTATTTCAAATCGCGAGATCACCCTGATGCCTGACTTCGACGCTCGTGATTAGGAGGGTTGCTACTCGAAAGGGTTCAAGTACGGGTACTATTGAGGAGAGCGATGGATGTAGGTCATCGCGACCCCTGGCAGAGAGCGATGGAACGGGTTACAATGGAGTTCGATGTACGGGTTTCCATACTGTGTTAGACTGGAGGAGGTCGATGTAGGAGGGGCTCGCGAGCTAAAGTGGAGCTCGAAACTGAGGAGGCGGCTCTGGTAGATCTCGTGTGAAGGAAGGAAGGTGTTCGAGGTGTTCCGAGAAGTTCGGTTAGTTTTCCTGCACCCTGTAGCTAAAGTACCAGGTCGCGATGACCTATGGAGCAGCGTGTCTGATTCGATTTAGGGTCCGCGAGTTTGGATGAAGCTGTGGGGTTTGTCAGTGAAGGCGTGAGGTCATGGCAGTTCAGGTGAAGATGCGGTGTAGTTTGTGGAAGGGGATAAGATGCTGCAGCAGGAATTTGGTGTTTAGGAGCAGTAAGGGTAAGACTGATATTTAAATTATCGCTTAATTTAAATTTGGTTTAATATTAAAAATGGTTTAACTTATATAAACCGTTAATAAATTTATACGAGGTTCAATTGGAGATGGCAATATGATGGTTTGGATTTAAGAAGGGGAAGAAGGATTTTTAATGTGGGATTTAGATGCGAACGCCGGAAAATCACGTCGGGTTTATAGCTGTGGATTTCATAAGTTGGAATTAAAATCGAAAATCAGAATGGATCGAGAATAATTACGGTGAGTAAACCTCACTCACCTTTTATTTAGAAATTATTTTTATATCGTTAAAAATAATTGTTGTTGCTTGTTTGAATGCTGTTTAGTCTGATTGTTTTAAAATATATATATATATATAGTTATTTAGGATTGGTTGACTATTATATATATATTGGGTTGATGATTGGTTGGATTCCCGCAGTTTCATTAGCGGATGCCCGCAGTTTCATAGCGGATGATTACCCTATGCGCCCCACGCTATGATTAGTGGATGACCTTCTATACCGCGATATCCTGCCTCGAAGCAGGATGGGTATTACTATGTTGACTAACATCTGTGGATGCAGGAAAACAGGTTGGAGGAATCCAACTGGATTCCTCAAAAATATATATTATCTGTTTGTTTGTTTGATTTCATATATATTCATATATGATGTGTAAAAAATCAAATGATTGGAAATTGGTTGATCTGATTGTTGAAAATACCACTAGAGCTTGAATATTGATTTATAAAAATATCGAAAAGGGTATTTGAGGTTTAGAAAGGGAATTCTATTTTTATAAATAGAATTTGAATTTTTAATAAAACTATAGAAAATATTAACTTGTTTTGAAGGTATATAAAACAAGTGATCGAATTTATAAACGTTGTTTATAAATGGAAAGGTAGGATTTGAATCAAATTTATAAACTTTGTTTATAAATGGAAAGGTAGGATTTGAATCAAATTTATAAACTTTGTTTATAAATGAAAAGGTGGGTTTTGAATCGAATTTATAAACTTTGTTTATAAATGGAAAGGTAGGATTTGAATCAAATTTATAAACGTTGTTTATAAATGGAAAGGTGGGATTTGAATTGAAGTTATAAACGTTGTTTATAAATAATGCAGAGAATTCAAATGGAGTTTAACTATAGAATTTGAATATAGTGTTTCAAATGGAATTTGAATATAGAAATTCAAATGGGATTTAAAATAAATAGATTTGGATAAATAGAAGTGGATTAGACTAAGAAGTTAATTAACAGATTTAATTAACAAATTGATTTAAAACGATTGGTATAGTTAAAATAGGTTGGACAAGCATAAATATACAGGAGACAGGTATGGAATAAAGTATAGAAGTGAAATAAATAGAATGCCCGACAAAAAGGTACGTATTTAAATTCATATATGAGATTTTATGCGCCGTATCGGCAAGTCGCTTGGCTTTTTCTTTTTGAGATGAGAAGGACCGGGAAAGCTATTTGAAATTTCCCGATGCTCCCGGTACAAAGGAGGTTATGGCGAATTTTTCCGGGAATTTAGGGAGATAGAATATTTTTAAGATAATTTGATAATTAGAAATCAACATATCAAATTATATAGAAGTCGATAAGGAAACGAACTTAGAAATAGAATAGTATAATTAAAAAGGGAAGTATAAGAATAAAACCTCGTAGAAATAGAAAGAGAAAATGTATATGTGTTTTAAGGTGAATAGTCAGTTGTATGGTATTGATTATTCAAGTAAGTAGTCTTGTCTGTTTTGACGTTAAATGTTATTCAGTCAAGATCTGAGAGGTAATTATACCCCAACTTGGTTGATTTCATGATATACCGATAAGTAGAAAGATTCAGGCTCGAAGATCAATGTGGAATAAGAATTAGTTAAATACTGTATTTGGGTTGTCGTAACGATGTTTTACACAACATCTGTTTTAACCCAAATATGTGCAAAGCTTGGAAATAGAATAATGAATATTTCCTAGTATAGAAAATAAAGGAAGGCGATATATGGAAATGTTTTCCAAAGAACGTATAAGGCCAATATGGTTATTGAAAATATTTGGTTAACAAATATTGATAAAGAAATAGAGAAGAGATTTAATTAATGGAATATTAATTAAAGGCTCACTGATTGTTGGATGTTTGGATGAACACTTGTTTTATTCGATAGTTAAATCATCGACTATCGAAACACTTGTTTTTATTCGATAGTTAAATCACAGACTATTGAAGTTTTGACCATCGTTGTCGATATGGAGAGACCGGTTGGATTATTATCTGAAGAACCACTCCGTATTGGCAGTAGCATGCGAATCAGATTATATAAAGATAATCGAAAACGGAGTAGAGTGCAAGGACTTTTTCTATTAATAGAAATAGTACCTTCGATTCATCCTGTTCCTGGGTGACTTGTATGGATGAATGTCTGACAGAGTATTTCCAGAAAGGTCACGTACATTGATTTCTTCAACCATACCAAGAGTGGAAGCGGAGAAGGAAACTTCTTTTAGCTGACACGTAATGTATTGTTGTAGACGTCAATCGGTGATTTAATGGATTTGACGATGTGACATTCGAAGTGAATCTGGTGTGATGATAAAGCGTAGCTTCTAGCCTCATCAACCGGTAAATGACAGAAATCGGGCAAGCAGCATGGCTATGTAGGTCGCACCTATTAGGCTGTATAATCACCTGATCTAGAGTTTCATTTATTTCTAAAAATATATTGTCGATGCTGTCCCATTCGGGAAACGGTTGCTGATCCCAATCGTTGGTGATATACATTCGATACACTCAAGCAAAATGAGTGGTCGGTCATGTGTGGCTGAGTTGCAAGATGTTCTTGTTGAACTCGGTGTATTCTCCTCTAGAGATATACCAGCGGAAGGTGGTTCCATACCTTGTCATAGTTGGAAACCAAATACCCAATACGTGCTTGCGGTTTATGATTTGTACATATATGTGGAAGGTGAGATGCAAACGTTCCACTAGACTGTTATTTACTTGATTTAGACATTATTATAATATCAAAAGAGTTTTGATATAAAGTTAAATCAAGTGTTTGGATGTTCATAAGGGAAAAACCCGTTCCGTGTTATACGGCGTGGTCTTATGAGATATCATTTAGTTTTCTGAAACTGTTTTAAACTGTTTACTCATACCAGTCCCATGACTGACCCGGAGTTTATTTTGTTTTGTTCTACCTAAACTCTTGGGTGCCTAAATTTGTACGGGCAGTCAAGTAGATTAGGATTTTTCAGATATATCTAAAGGAGCTTGGAGCAGGAGGCTTCAGCGTTATCTAGTTATAGTGTTGTTCCGCTGTGTTGTAAGTGTTGTACTCTGATAAGTGTATGTTATACAGTGAAGACTTTGTATTTCAAAGATATGATATATTATATTTTGTTCCGCTGCGATGTGAGATTCTGTGTTGTTATTTATGTCCTTCTTCTATCTCTTTCTTCTAAAAAAAAATGTTCCGTATTTTCGTGATATTTGGGTTGGACGTATGATGTATATAGTCAACTCCGATGTTACGGAAATCTGGGTCATTACAGTTGGTATCAGAGCTTAGGTTGAGCGAATACCTAGGCTTGTTGGAATGTGCTCATTAGAGATAGGATCAGTAGTATCCTAGAATGAGTTGAGTGTATATATATACGAGAGAGCGTACTTGTTATTTGATATAAAAATTGTTTTATATTGTGTTGACTAGTCTGTTGAGTGGATTATAAATTTTGGTCGAATCGTGGGACGCCATGATGTCGATAGGAGTTTATAAACGCTTGAACAGAAGATTGGACACGATATTGTTTTTAAATAGTTAAGTTGATTGTTAGGATTATAATCTAATTAGATTATAAAACTGAAATAGTTATATATATAACCAATGGAATTTGTATATGAAATCAAATATACAAATGTGATAAATTGAAATTGAATTCCAACCAGAATTCAGAATTTAAAATCCTGGGAGTTTGGAAAATATTTTTTTAAATGGAGTTTGAAAGAAATATAGCACTGAACTCACTTCAGTGGCTGGGAAATAATTCTGATGATGGTCGCAACATCACCAGTGTTCATTTTCAAGTTTCTGAGTGACGAATTGCTGCCTTAGAAAAGTTTTGATGGAAATTTGTTTGAAAAGAAACAAGTTGTTTTAAAATTCAAATGTTTTGAATTTGAGATAGATATAAATATATGTATATATTTATATGACTTCAAAGGAATTTTAAAATGTGAAATGGGAATTTAGATTTCAAATAGAAGTGAAATGGGAATTGAAATATAGATTTCAAATAGAAGTAAATTAAAGGAATTTGAATATATATATAATTCAAATAGAAGTGAAATATAATTTGAATTCAAAAGAATTCAAATGAGTTTGAATAGAAGAAATTCAAATAGAAATGGTATAAGAAAATTTGAAATGGAATTTGAATTCAAAGGAATTCAAATGGATTTGAATAAAGAAAAGTCAGATAGAGATTTGAATATTAGAATTCAAATGGAATTTGGATAAATAGAATTTCAAAGAGAATATAAAGTGGAGGATGAATATTAGAATTCAAAGTGAAATTAAATAGAATTTGAATTCAAAGGAGTTAAAATAGAATTTAAATTCAAAGGATTTCAAATAGAAATTGAACAAAGGAATTTAAATTGAAATTGAATAAAGGATTTCAAATGGAATTTGAATAAGGAATTGAAATAGAATTTGAATAGAAGAAATTCAAATAGAAATTGAATAGAAGGAAATTCAAATATAGAGTTTGAATAAAGAAATTCAAATGGAATTTGAATATTGTAAATATATAGGATTTGAATATTAAAAGTGAAATATATCGGAAATATTATGTTGAAATGGAAAAATGGATTGGATATATATTAAAAATATATCAGAATGGAGTTAAATTTATTATAAACAAAGTTAAAACGTTTATATTTATAAATATAATTAAAACGAGCTCGCCATAGCGCGGCAGTTCGTAAATTGGCGATTCGAACTTCAATTTAGTATACAGAACTCAATTGAAGTCGGAATTCTTTGAAATAAGAATCGTCGGGACCGGTTGAATAATAGTTTTCTAATGAAAGAGAAAAATCAGGATTTCGTCGTATAGATTTTGAGTTATGTCAAAATCAAATTTTTAGAAAAGCAGCGCCAGAACCATTATAAAACCATAACGGTTTAATTGAATAAACAAAAGGATTTTTTTGAAATAAAATCTGAGTTGGCACTAGAAAAATCCAGACTGGAGATATAAAATAAATATGAACTCCAGTGAAGTAAGTGAAATGATTTTTAAGACAAAAATCATATTTTAAATGGTTAAATAGAATTAACTAAATTGGAAAATAATTAGTCAAAGGAAATTTGAATCGAAATTGGGTTTTTGGATAAGTGAAAGAGAATGAGAATTTATATTCGAAATCGAATATATAACTCGAGTTGAAAATATAATTAGATTAGTTTATAATTAAGTTGACATATATTCGAATAAGTTATATTCAAATAAAAAGGGTGAAATAGGCAAAACGATTAATTAGCAACTAGTTAATGGGAATTTGAATGATTGAAATTAAAATTTAACTTAAGTAAGTTAAATGGATCGAAATGAATAAATTGAGTAAAATCATTGTGAATGAAATATAAATTGGGTGTGAATAAAGGAAATATATTTGTAACACAAATACAAAGGAAGTTATGTGCAAACAAATAGAAGGAGAAATATTTGTAAAAACATTTACAAATAGAATTTAAAAAGGAATATTTGTAAAAACATTTACAAATAGATTTAATGGAAATATTTATTTATGTGTTAAATAAATTAAATGTTATAAATGAGATATTTATTTGTTAAATAAATAGAATTTAATCAAAGGAATATTTAGAAGATGAATAAAAAAATGGAAATCTGTTTGTTTTTAACAGATAAGTAGAAAAGATTAATTTATAAATAATAGTTTATAAATTAAATTAAATATTTATCATTCGATGAATGGAATATATAAGTCTGAACTTATATAGAGAAGGGATATTGGTTTTTTTTAGCACCGATAGTTTTAAATAGAAGGGGTACACAACACTTGTATAAGTGAAGTAACGTTATTAAAGAGAACATTTATAAAGTGAAGAACCGTTACTAAAAGTAAATCTTTATAAATGAATAAACGCTATCCAATAGGAGTTATTCGAATAGGAGAAATCGATTAGAGTAAGAATTAACCAGTTAGAGTTAATCAGTAGGGTTAATCCGTAGAGTAAATTGAATATTAGTTATTCAATTAGAATTTATTGAATATTTGTTATCCAAATTAAGAGTTAACCAGATAAAGTTAATTGAACCTAGTTAATCGAATTAGGATTTAATTAAATGTTAGTTATTCAATTAAAGTTGATCGAATATAGTTATTGAGATAGAGTTGGTCAAACATAGTTACTCAGGATAAGTTACCATTTCATACGACTGCTAGCGAAATTCGCAGGGCTGCAGATAGCCTAGGGCGGTCGGATGTTTCCTGGGGGAATCAGGCGTAACCATTGTGATCGCTGCGATCTAGAGTCAAGTGAATGGAGTTAATCGAATATAGTTATTCGAAAGAGAGATTATCGAATTTAGTTATTCGAAGGAGTTATCGAATTTAGTTATTCGAAGGAGTTATCGATTTTAGTTATTCGAAGGAGTTATCGATTATTAGTTAATCGAAGGAGTTATCGATTATTAATAAATCGAAGGAGTTATCGATTATTTGTTAATCGAAATGAGTTACCGATTATAGTTTAATCGAAAAGAGTTATCGATTAGTTTAATCGAAGTGAGTTATAGAATATTGGTTATTCGAAGGAGTTATCGAATTTAGTTATTCGAAGGAGTTATCGAATTTAGTTATTCGAAGGAGTTATCGAATTTAGTTATTCGAAAGAGAGATTATCGAATATAGTTATTCGTAGGGAGGAGTTATCGAATAAGGATTTATTCAAAAGAGAGTTACGTAAGGAAGTTTGAAATGTTGAGTACAACATAAATAAGTTTTGAGAAGAATAAATGGGTTTGTAGCACTTTTCCTACCTTAGCAATTTCGAGGACGAAATTATTTTAAGTGGGGAAGATTGTAATGACCCGGATCCTTATGGGTAAATTTTTGAATATTTAATATTTAATTTAAATATTGGGTGGATAATATAAGTGGAATTTTATATTGTGTTATTAGTTTAATAATCAATTTCGATTTAAAATCGAATATATTAAACTGACGAATAGGAAAAACAATAAATATATATATTCGAAGTTAGATCTAAATCAAGATAATTCAGATGATCTGTGGAAATTCTAGTTCGAATATAAACGATAAATAATATTAAATTATTATTGAAGAAATTAATTGGTTTGAAATTTTATTTATACCAATTTAAATAATATCTTCTCCAGATGATCGAATTAAGCTTCGAAACCCGTCCCAGTGTATCCGGAGTAGTGGTTAAACCCTAGGGATGTCAGTCGTTGGGTTTAAAAAGGAGTTTGGGATCGTGGAGTATTTTAATTAACGGACAACCGAATAAAAGCTAATTAAAATAAATTAAAATAAAATATGGTGCCCCTTGGATTTTTCAACACCACAAATCAAAACAACCGTTGCCTTGTTTACAACCACAAATAAAACCCAAACCGTGCCTTGTTTCAGTACCACAGAACCAAAATCAAAAAAATCTCAAATAAAAGGGGCCGATCCTTATTTCATTTGCAAACCAATCGAGTGTCTCAAATAAAGGAAACAAAAGGGAAGTATTTCAAATCGCGAGATCACCCTGATGCCTGACTTCGACGCTCGTGATTAGGAGGGTTGTTACTCGAAAGGGTTCAAGTACGGGTACTACTGAGGAGAGCGATGGATGTAGGTCATCGCGACCCCTGGCAGAGAGCGATGGAATGGGTTACAATGGAGTTCGATGTACGGGTTTTCATACTGTGTTAGACTGGAGGAGGTCGATGTAGGAGGGGCTCGCGAGTTAAGGTGGAGCTCGAAACTGAGGAGGCGGCTCTGGTAGATCTCGTGTGAAGGAAGGAAGGTGTTCGAGGTGTTCCGAGAAGTTCAGTTAGTTTTCCTGCACCCTGTAGCTAAAGTACCAGGTCGCGATGACCTATGGAGCAGTGTGTCTGATTCGATTTAGGGTCCGCTAGTTTGGATGAAGCTGTGGGGTTTGTCAGTGAAGGCGTGAGGTCATGGCAGTTCACGTGAAGATGCGGTGTAGTTTGTGGAAGGGGATAAGATGCTGCAGCAGGAATTTGGAGTTTAGGAGCAGTAAGGGTAAGACTGATATTTAAATTATGGCTTAATTTAAATTTGGTTTAATATTAAAAATGGTTTAACTTATATAAACCGTTAATAAATTTATACGAGGTTCAATTGGAGATGGCAATATGATGGTTTGGATTTAAGAAGGGGAAGAAGGATTTTTAATGTGGGATTTAGATGCGAACGCCGGAAAATCATGTCGGGTTTATAGCTGTGGATTTCATAAGTTGGAATTAAAATCGAAAATCAGAATGGATCGAGAATAATTACGGTGAGTAAACCTCACTCACCTTTTATTTAGAAATTATTTTTATATCGTTAAAAATAATTGTTGTTGCTTGTTTGAATGCTGTTTAGTCTGATTGTTTTAAAATATATATATAGTTATTTAGGATTGGTTGACTATTATATATATATTGGGTTGATGATTGGTTGGATTCCCGCAGTTTCATTAGCGGATGCCCGCAGTTTCATAGCGGATGATTACCCTATGCGCCCCACGCTATGATTAGTGGATGACCTTATATACCGCGATATCCTGCCTCGAAGCAGGATGGGTATTACTATGTTGACTAACATCTGTGGATGCAGGAAAACAGGTTGGAGGAATCCAACTGGATTCCTCAAAAATATATATTATCTGTTTGTTTGTTTGATTTCATATATATTCATATATGATGTGTAAAAAATCAAATGATTGGAAATTGGTTGATCTGATTGTTGAAAATACCACTAGAGCTTGAATATTGATTTATAAAAATATCGAAAAGGGTATTTGAGGTTTAGAAAGGGAATTCTATTTTTATAAATAGAATTTTAATTTTTAATAAAACTATAGAAAATATTAACTTGTTTTGAAGGTATATAAAACAAGTGATCGAATTTATAAACGTTGTTTATAAATGGAAAGGTAGGATTTGAATCAAATTTATAAACTTTGTTTATAAATGGAAAGGTAGGATTTGAATCAAATTTATAAACTTTGTTTATAAATGAAAAGGTGGGTTTTGAATCGAATTTATAAACTTTGTTTATAAATGGAAAGGTAGGATTTGAATCAAATTTATAAACGTTGTTTATAAATGGAAAGGTGGGATTTGAATTGAAGTTATAAACGTTGTTTATAAATAATGCAGAGAATTCAAATGGAGTTTAACTATAGAATTTGAATATAGTGTTTCAAATGGAATTTGAATATAGAAATTCAAATGGGATTTAAAATAAATAGATTTGGATAAATAGAAGTGGATTAGACTAAGAAGTTAATTAACAGATTCAATTAACAAATTGAGTTAAAACGATTGGTATAGTTAAAATAGATTGGACAGGCATAAATATACAGGAGGCAGGTATGGAATATAGTATAGAAGTGAAATAAATAGAATGCCCGACAAAAAGGTACGTATTTAAATTCATATATGAGATTTTATGCGCCGTATCGGCAAGTCGCTTGGCTTTTTCTTTTTCTTTTTAAGATGAGAAGGACCGGGAAAGCTATTTGAAATTTCCCGATGCTCCCGGTACAAAGGAGGTTATGGCGAATTTTTCCGGGAATTTAGGGAGATGGAATATTTTTAAGATAATTTGATAGTTAGAAATCAACATATCAAATTATATAGAAGTCGATAAGGAAACGAACTTAGAAATAGAATAGTATAATTAAAAAGGGAAGTATAAGAATAAAATCTCGTAGAAATAGAAAGAGAAAATGTATATGTGTTTAAAGGTGAATAGTCAGTTGTATGGTATTGATTATTCGAGTAAGTAGTCTTGTCTGTTTTGACGCTAAATGTTATTCAGTCAAGGTCTGAGAGGTAATTATACCCCAACTTGGTTGATTTCATGATATACCGATAAGTAGAAAGATTCATGCTCGAAGATCGATGTGGAATAAGAATTAGTTAAATACTGTATTTGGGTTGTCGTAACGATGTTTTACACAACATCTGTTTTAACCCAAATATGTGCAAAGCTTGGAAATAGAATAATGAATATTTCCTAGTATAGAAAATAAAGGAAGGCGATATATGAAAATGTTTTCCAAAGAACGTATAAGGCCAATATGGTTATTGAAAATATTTGGTTAACAAATATTGATAAAGAAATAGAGAAGAGGTTTAATTAATGGAATATTAATTAAAGGCTCACTGATTGTTGGATGTTTGGATGAACACTTGTTTTATTCGATAGTTAAATCATCGACTATCGAAACACTTGTTTTTATTCGATAGTTAAACCACAGACTATCGAAGTTTTGACCATCGTTGTCGATATGGAGAGACCGGTTGGATTATTATCCGAAGAACCACTCCATATTGGCAGTAGCGTGCGAATCAGATTATATAAAGATAATCGAAGACGGAGTAGAGTGTAAGGACTTTTTCTATAAATAGAAATAGTACCTTCGATTCATCCTGTTCCTGGGTGACTTGTATGGATGAATGTCTGACAGAGTATTTCCAGAAAGGTCACGTACATTGATTTCTTCAACCATACCAAGAGTGGAAGCGGAGAAGGAAACTTCTTTTAGCTGACACGTAATGTATTGTTGTAGACGTCAATCGGTGATTTGATGGATTTGACGATGTGACATTCGAAGTGAATCTGGTGTGATGATAAAGCGTAGCTTCTAGCCTCATCAACCGGTAAATGACAGAAATCGGGCAAGCAGCATGGCTATGTAGGTCGCACCTATTAGGCTGTATAATCACCTGATCTAGAGTTTCATTTATTTCTAAAAATCTATTGTCGATGCTGTCCCATTCGGGAAACGGTTGCTGATCCCAATCGTTGGTGATATACATTCGATACACTCAAGCGAAATGAGTGGTCGGTCATGTGTGGCTGAGTTGCAAGATGTTCTTGTTGAACTCGGTGTATTCTCCTCTAGAGATATACCAGCGGAAGGTGGTTCCATACCTTGTCATAGTTGGAAACCAAATACCCAATACGTGCTTGCGGTTTATGATTTGTATATATATGTGGAAGGTGAGATGCAAACGTTCCACTAGATTGTTATTTACTTGATTTAGACATTATTATAATATCAAAAGAGTTTTGATATAAAGTTAAATCAAGTGTTTGGATGTTCATAAGGGAAAAACCCATTCCGTGTTATACGGCGTGGTCTTATGAGATATAATTTAGTTTTCTGAAACTGTTTTAAACTGTTTACTCATACCAGTCCCATGACTGGCCCAGAGTTTATTTTGTTTTGTTCTACCTAAACTCTTGGGTGCCTAAATTTGTACGGGCAGTCAAGTAGTTCAGGATTTTTCAGATATATCTAAAGGAGCTTGGAGCAGGAGGCTTCAGCGTTATCTAGTTATAGTGTTGTTCCGCTGTGTTGTAAGTGTTGTACTCTGATAAGTGTATGTTATACAGTGAAGATTTTGTATTTCAAAGATATGATATATTATATTTTGTTCCGCTGCGATGTGATATTCTGTGTTGTTATTTATGTCCTTCTTCTATCTCTTTCTTCTAAAAAAAAATGTTCCGTATTTTCGTGATATTTGGGTTGGACGTATGATGTATATAGTCAACTCCGATGTTACGGAAATCTGGGTCATTACAAAACTGCAGCTTATTCCAATGTTGTATCCATCAGCTTCGAATTCTGTAACCTGGTACAAAGAAACAACATCTTGTGAATTCTGTGTGGAAGTTATTAGTGTGCTTTTAAGAAAAACTAGCCATTTTGATCATAGGCGAGTAATGTTTGGTTGGAAAACGTATTACACATTTAACTTTTCCATTTTATATGTCAAAATAATGAGGATTGAGGAAGATCAGTAGAAAAATATGTATATATATATAATCCATATCTAACTTACTCTCACAAATTAAGAAAGGAAAGAGAGAACATACAACATTTCAATATTATATATGTTATAATCATTTCCCAACAATATTTAGAATTTTGCCATATATCATATGTATACATGTAATTGTATCTCTATAGCTTCAATATGACGATTTATACCATATTCAAGATACTTGAATCAAAAATACAAAGCCAAAACATAACAAATTTCGGTTCACTGCATGATTCTTTTGAACATCCAAATGAATCGAAGTCTTTCCGAAAGTCTAATAAAAAAGAACATGGTTATCGTTCAGATATGATCTTGTTGACTTTTCAATCAAATGAGTGTTCTTTAAAGTTCTATCTTTTAGAATAACAGCAGCCATTATTCAACTTCCGGCAACAGATTTTGTATGAAAGACCCTATACCATCTATAAACATATTTCTAAATCATGCCTATCGAACACATAAACTGGCATGAGTTTGACAAACAAAATATGAGAGATAATAGATGTGAGTCTATTGTAAGCCATCACTTTCAATTACTTTGTTGATCATCAGCTTATGTGCATATATCGAACCATAGTATCAGAAGCAAGAACAATTTATAACCCATCGATTAATCACAAATAGCATCTTTGATGACAGGATCCAAATTAAAATTCAATGATAGGAATCTTTAAAATAAATCTTTAAAGGCATAAAATTTAACAGGAACCCTACCTTTAATGTAATAGCAGATCCCATAAATCAGTTTATATATTTCATTTTCCATTAGTCAGCAGGAATTCGACATGAAAACCGCTTTCGCCAGTAGATTGTATAAGACCCAAAATATCATTAATACATTTCATTTTCCATTAGTCAGAAGAAATTCGACATGAAAACCACTTTCGCCAATAGATTGTATAAGACCCAAAATATCATTAATTAAAATCTGTGGCGTAAAACAAACTGAAAATTGCGGTAACTCAGCAAAGAAATCATCTGAATGTTGTAATTTAAAACTAGTAGAAATAGTACCCTTCGCTTAAACCAACAGAGTAGTAACAGTTACAGACTGATCGGTCTGAATAGGTTATAAGGAAACAGTTATTCGGCAGTAGACGACCAAAATGAAACCTTTTTATGCGTGAACAGTGGCGTCCGCAGAAAATTGACTCAGCGGCGCACAACTTAAAAAACAATATTTTTACAGTCATCACTGAAATCGGTTTCTCCATCGAAAACAAATTGGACCAAAAATTGTGTCTATAAAACTACATAGAGTAACAAAGAGAATAATCTACCAAATCTAATAATTAAAACTGGTTAGTGGATACTTACCCTTTGTAATTCGAACAAAAATGATTACACAGATATGAGCATCCATTAGATCGGTTTATCGATCCGTTGTAGAGAGAGCAGATCCAGCGTTTTTGCAGTTTGTGTCTTTTGAAGGGGATGATGGAAAATCATTGGAAAACCTAAATCACTTCCTAAATCCATTTGTAAATAAATTGTCGGTTCCAATTCCGATCTACAAAAGGATTTCCACCACCATTCATACGTAAATCGAAACCCTATTTACAATACGTTTCTTTCTGTGAATCGGTTTGTGGAATCGAGATATAAGAGGAATAGGTTTCGATTTTAAGATGGGAGGAAGCGTTGGACTACTGCGAGAAATAGGTTTCGACTTTAAGAAGAAGAAGAGCCACGTAGTTTTGAATTTAACACCCATAAAGCAGAAAATTTTGGCAAAATTTTTGCTTATGGAGCCAAAATTTCAGATGTGCGAGCCAAAAAATTAACGTTGGAAGCCAAATGAACGTTACAAGTGTTTGTCGTTTAAGTAAAGTACCTAAACAAATATTAAACTTTTGTTATTGAACGTTAGCCTTAGTAATGATTAGTTATTTAATATTAATTGTTAGCTATTAGTCTTGATTACTAATTATGAATTATTTAATAATAATATTGATTATTATTTCTTTTTCATCAATTATTAATTATTAGTTATTATTTCTTAGTTATTAATTATTACTTGTGCAAATGGTGAAAACCGTTAGAAAGGATATTTTTGCATCAAGTTTATTGATTACTAATTATTTAATATTAGCTATTTATTAATTATTAAATGTAATTAATGACTATTAACTACAACTTATTGATCACAAATAATTAAATATAATATTAGAAATATAAAAATAATTATTAATAATAACTAGAAACGGTTAATTGATTCATAAAAGTATCTCTATCAAACACAAATTATAAATTAATTCACATAAGAAATTATTATTAATTAATAATTACTCCTTAATAATAATATTAATCAAATATCGCTTATATATTTATTATGAATTTATTAATTATTCAACATATATACATATTCATATTTCAAATTAATTGTAAATTACTATCCATTAGTATTTTATTATTAATATATTATTATTTAATATTTATTTATTTATTTTATTAATTTTTAAATGTTAATTAGTATTATTTGTTAATTGTTAATTATTATTGTTTAATTATCAGTTATATATATCACTTTATAATACTTAAATTTTATTTTATTTTGGCAAGGTAACTTACTAGTAGTTAATCATTTAATAGAAACTTTTTAGAACAAATTATTAAAAGTTTATCATTAAAAGCTGATACTTATTTTTAATAATATGTTTTTCGCAACTGGCTTTACTAGTTGTAAAATATATAGTTATTGCAAGTGGCAAAAACTGTTGCTAAAGATATTTATTCGCAACTGACCTGGAAGCGCAGTTGCAAATAATATGTTTGTTGCAACTGTCATGGAATCACAGTTGCTAAAAGTATGTTTTTGCAGCGCAGTTGCTAAAAATATGCTTTTTAACAAAAGACCCGTTGCTAAATCTCATCTATTGCAACTACTTCAATAGGCCTGTTGCTAAAAATCATTTACTGCAACTGTCATGTGTCGTCTGTTGCAAATAGCTAGTTGTAATAGGGTATTTTTCTTGTAGTGATATAGCATACCATATATAAATACTAATATATGTGTGAGCACATGGGAATGTATGTATGTGTCCACATGAAAAATCCAATTAGACTGTCAACGTGTCCGCATAGAACAATTTAAATGACTGTAAATCCCTCTTTCGGTAATCGTGTTTAAGAATGGAAAAAAGTAAACGGTCTGAGTTGCAATTCGGTGGTTTAAAACCCAGTTGCAAACAACTCAGTATTAACACCGAGTTGCAGCAACTCAATTTTCAAAACTCAACGTTAACAACCCATGCAAAATGCAAAATTCAATTTTGTACGTATATTTGAAATCACAACCAGATCCCCTCTTACAAGTTCGTCACATGAGACAATCATCGAGGTAAACACTACCACAAAACCGAGTCGCAACTCAATTTTCGAAACTGAGATGCAAACTTAGTTTGCAAAACTGAGTTCTAACCTTTTTTTCAAAATCTTTTTTCATTTCAATATTTTTGAACAGTTAAAAGTGTGGGTTATTAGAACTTTTACCCACCTACTGTTGTTAAAGGTATTCCAGTCTTCCAGATCGTAGAATTAGACTTATTTATTGCTAAAAAAAGTTGGAGTAAAACTATTATAGCTTATGCACTTGGCAATATACCACTTTACAGTCAGTTTATAGGATTCGTTCAAAACGTACTAAAGCCAAAAGATAAATTTGACATATATTATAACCCCAATTGTTTCATTATAATTAGGTTTGTGTTAGAAGATGATTGTGTTCGAGTTATCAAGACAGACAGGACCTTATACGTTTGATTCCGATATTATCATTCTCAAATTTTGGAAGCCTGGTCTTAAACCAGCTCGAGAGTACTTTCAAGCATCCCCACTCGGGTCAAGTTTCCTGATGTTAGTCCTAATCTTAGGGACTGTGATACTATTAGTCATATCGCCAGCATGATTTGGAATTCAAATAAGCAAAATGCTTCTACATCTGGCCAGGCCAGTATACAAGATACTAATGGCAATGCAAATTTTTTCTCAGAAACATGTAAGCCTACAGACAACGAATATGTTGACACAAACATTTACTAGTTTCAATAACTTCATTGTGCAATACGCTCTTGTTTAATGTGCTTTACAGGGTTGCAAGCATACTAGAGGAAGAATGTAACGGCCCGGGAAAATCCGATGCTCGAATTTTCAGCAATGATACACAATCCCGTATCACTTGCCTAAAACCCAAGTATTGAACCCCTGACTGTTAATAGAAAGAAGTTAGAGGGTGAGAAAAAGAAAGAAAGAAATGTTAGAATAGAAGAAAGAAGAAGAACACACATCAGAATCTCACAGCGGAACGAATAAATATAATATATCAAATACCTTTATACAAAAGGAAACTGTATATATACATACCAATCATCAGGGTACATCATATATCAGACACAACAGAAATACACTTTATATAACTAATGGTGAAGCCTCATGCTTCAAGCTCCTGAAACTCCAAGCGAAAACTTAACCTGGAAATATACTCGGCCTGACCCGAGCACATTTGATTTAAAACAAAATTCACCGGGTCAGTCTGGAATACTATCAGTGATAAATTCACAACACAAACAACTTGTTTAACCTTGGAAATCCTTTTGAAATAAAAGGATAATAGTAAGACCAGTCCACACATAAACACGGACGGTTTTTACCTTACTATAACCCAAAACATTTTTGAATTCAATATCTTATCTGATATTATCATAGTGTCTATCAAATCACAAATAAGTAACTATCTAGCAGAACGCTTGCATCTGACGCTCTACATATATAGGATAAAATCAAAAACCTCGAGCGCTTACTCGAAATTGGATTTCCGACTATGACAAGGTATGGGACCACTTACCGATAGTGTATCTCTAGAGGCGAATACACTGGGTTCAACAAGAACGTCTTGCAACCCGGCCCACACATGACCGACCACTCATTTCGCTTGAGTGTATCGAATGTATATCACCAACGGTTGGACTCAAATCACCGTTTCCCGATAAGGGACAGCATCGATAGATTAAAGAAACAAAAGGAATTTCTCTAGATAGGTGATTATACACACTAATGGGAGCGACCCACATAGCGATGCTGCCTGCCCGATTTTTGTCATTTCCCGGTTGATGAGGCTTGAGGCTAGAATTTCGTCCTTTTTAAATCAGCACAGCACTTTGAATGCCTCATCGTCGGATCCATCGAATCACCGATTGACGTCTACAACAATACATTACGTGTTATCTAAAAGAAGTTTCCTTCTCCGCTTCCACTCTTGGTACGGTTGAAGAAATCAATATACGTGACCGTTTGGAAATACTCTGTCAGACACTCGTCCTTACAAGTCATCCAGGAACAGGATGAACCGAAGGCACTCTCCTACCGCATCCATATAGGAATCACCCTAAGGATCAATAGCGAGAAGTCCTTGAAACCCGTATATTTCAACCATGATAGAACCCCAGTATATCTCTGCGTCGACTCAGAGATTGTTAGTGGTTCTTCCATTTATGAAAATATACGGTCTTCAATACTCCATCTTCATCGTCTGCCAATCAGTCGCGAACGTACAGTTGATTCGAAGTGGTTTTGGGTCTAATTCCCATCCCGGTCTCTTCGAAAACAAATCGTCAAAAAAGTAGGTAGAATATTTC
The DNA here is from genome assembly GCA_030737875.1 of Allium sativum. Lineage (NCBI taxonomy): Eukaryota > Viridiplantae > Streptophyta > Magnoliopsida > Asparagales > Amaryllidaceae > Allium > Allium sativum. The sequence goes on along the minus strand of CM060923.1, from coordinate 7,281,831 downwards.
ATTTGATAGTCGGTTGTTTAACTATCAAACCTTAACAGTGATGTTAAGCAGATTGGCAGCTCAGGTTGTTTATAACAAAACACTTCAATAAATCATTTCATCGATTTCATAACCGATTTCATAAATTTTGACTTGATAAAGCTCTTCTGGTAATCACTTTGAAAACATAAATCAACACTCGCTTTCGAATACTTCTTTATCAAACTTTCTTTTATTTCCTATGTTTGGAAATATTCTTTTATTTCAATAAAACATCTTTATTTCTCCTTAGTTTAAAAACATCATTTCCATTATCGAACACTTTCTATAATCACTTAGCCTTGCAAATATCGCAGCAGTTTCACAAAACCACTTTCCAATTTTTTAAACCATTGGGGATATCGACATATACACACTTAACCAAAAGGTATAATTTAATAAAAATCTTATATGTTTAATATTGTCAAGTGACATATTTCCTTATATAACCTCAAAGGTTTTTTTTCCACTTTAAAGAATCGCGTTTTAAACTCATAGTTTTAATTTCAATATACGATTTCATTTCATAACCAATATCGCTCTTTATTTCTCATTCCCATGAACCCAACCTCCTTTACCATTGCAAACCGATATCATCCTTTGATAATAGTGAGGTCGCCCAAGTTGGGGTATTTTAATTACCACCCAGACCTTGATCGACAACGTTTTCATCGCCAGACAATAAAGTTTGCAACTCAAAAACCTTATATTCCATTTCCTTTCTTCGCTTATTTTGGTTTGATAAATCATTTCCTTTAATTCAAAAACCCACTTCCTTAACTAAGTAATTTCCTCGACAAAATTTCGTTTGCCATTTGAATCTATTATGGTATTACAACCCATCCCCTTCTTTGGAAATTTCCCTTGAATTTCTTTACTTAATATCAAGTAAATAATTACCAACCCTTTTCATTTCTATTCCAACCATACTCGGTTTATTTAATTAAATAATCTTGTTGCGATCCTCGCTTTATCTTACAAATTTCCTTTACACTCTTGTTTGAAATCATGAATATAAATCTCTTTTAATTTCTCGCTAGATTGAAATCAAACTTGTTTTCATTTATTCACTTCTTGAATTTAATTTACCATTAGAACCCGTCGCTTTGATTATCATTATTTAAAATGATAATTCATTTCTACATTTAACTACTTTAAAAGTAGTTAATCCCATTACATATAATAATTAACCATTTTTAAAAGATCACTAAATAATAATTAACTTTTTAACAAAATTAACTCGAAAACCATTTAAACATAGTTAATCAACGATTAACTAACGTCTAACAATATTTATTTAGTTAATGAACATTCGAAACTGTCGATTTGATTAACTCAAAACGAAACAACTAAATCGTCAACTTTAGCTTAAACGGTCACTTTTGTCGACCGTTAACATCAGTTAACCATTAACTGATATTCATACACCGTTTCCCCCTTTTTAAATTAATTAATTACTTAATTAATTTAAAAATATCTTTCGATGGTTTTGTAAAACACTTATTCAATTTCACTCATCGATATGTTAATTTCTACTCTTCTGATCATTAATAACATTATACTTTAGTATATAAAACCTTTAAATAAATTCTTTGATAAACCATGATTATAAATATAAATATATTTATAAGTTTCAATTTTAATTAACTCGTATAAAACAGTTTAAAATTCCCTTTCAGTCATAAAATAAATATATAACGAAAATCTTCGTCACTTCGCCTAACGGCATAGCGACGCCATAACCGATGGATTTTACACCATCACTGCCAATTACTTAATCAATACTGTCGATTGACTAAAAATCACAACACGATCACATCCATTCAACCATCAACATTCAACGGGTTTTGATGTCAATTTGGGGTGTCATTTCATATGTATGAATAATATGAACAACAAACAATAAACAATAAATTTGAGGAATTCGGTTTGATTCCTCCTACCTGTCCTTCTCTGCACCACAGATTGTTATAACATTTCACGATAATATAATTATCAACAACCATTAAATCAACCATGACCAGTCAAAGCAACCAATCAACCAATTTGTATTTTAATATGGATTTATCACATCATGGTAGTCCAGAAAAGTGTGAGAATTAACTCACCAGTAAATACGGTTGACGATGGACGTGTTTGTTTCTTTTTATTTTGAACGAACGTTCAAAATTAAGTGAAATTTCAACGGCGTCAGATTGACTCCCGGTCAGTGCCATTGTCTAGAGCTCGTCTCTGCGATCCCAACAGATCTTGTTTCATCGATTTTCGTCCACGTATGAGAGAGATATCGAAATTTAAAGTTTTAGAAATTAATGATATATTAATTAATAATTAAATTTATAATTAAACCTTAATAAATCCAAAATCGTTACTCACCTTAATTTCTCCGTCCACATCAGCGTCTTAGTAACGCGTTTTGCTTCCTGGTCTTCCTCAAACCTGTCATCCCTCAAACCCACCACGCCGTTCATCTTCATCCACCAATTCCGCCACTACCGAGACACCTGGGACGCCACTGACCCCACCGTCCGCTTCGCCGTCGGCCCACGCCCATCCACCAGTAACCTCGCCCTCCGGCAACTCTCCAGGCCGCCAGAATCCACCCCGACTGATCTCCGTTCACCTCAAAAATTCCGCCGCCTCAGGTGGTTCCAGACCACCGCACCACCTCCGAAACCTCGGCCTTCCCACCAGCTTCCATTCCCCTCAGGCGCCCGACCACCACGACCCTCCAGCACGCCGGAAAACCCCAAAAACCGACTGTCACTTTCGAAATTAACCCCAAACTATCACCTCCGATCATCTCTCCACCACGGTCACCACAAAGCCGTTTCAACCCCTCCGACCCAAAGCAAAAACGAAGCCTTCTCTTCTCTGAACAACTTCCCCTTTGGTCCCTCATCGATTGTCCACCCAAACACCACCAAAAAGCATAAAAACGAAAGTGGATTTCTGCCGTTCCTCGCGATTTCCGGCAACCACCAAGCTTCGATCATCCCCAACTTTTTGTTGTAGCTTCCCCTCCTCCCGATCTACAACTTTGCTTCAGAACCCCTTAGCAAAAACCTCACGGATCGAGAGAAATAATTGATTTTGTAAATAGGGACTTATTTGCAAAATATATTGTGAATTTTCTGGTTTGGCTGAAAATTTGGAGGGGAAGGGGTTTATATACGTGTGTTTTATTATATTTTAACTCGACGTGATGTCTGACAACGACCGATGATTTTTATTTCGTGTCTATCGCTATTTTCAATATCGTTTATTCGCTCCTGTGCTCACTTACAAACCCCGTTCGTGACGCGAATGGACGGCATAATATAATTTGACGATACGGTCCTAACGAATCTTGTTTCGTCGAATTCCGAGTCCGTTTGCTCGAACAGCGCTCGTTCATGTCCAATTGGTCGCTTTTTATTTGCATTTTATTTTGCCATGCTCACAAAATAACCCCGATTGATGCGCAACTTGAAATCTAGCAATAATTTACTGTTGCGGTCTCAATAAAATTTGTTTCGTCGAAAACTGAGGTCGTTTGAAAAAAATCCCTTTAATAACTGCCCAATTCAAATAAAATAAACCAATTTTAAAATACCTCAATATAATATTAATAAAATATTGAAATTGGCCATATACGATCAGAATTGTATACACTACCAAGATAAAATAACTCAGGTTGGATTCCAAGCCAAATCGATATTCAAAATATTTAAAAACCCCTTTATTTAATATAAATAACGATAAAATTATAAAGGAAATTCCATAGCGACCTTTTCAAAATTTGATTTGGACATAAAACAAAATCTACAACACGAAAACTCGATTTTTCTCTTTCATTAGGAAGATATCATCAATACGGTCCTAACGTTTCTTATTTCGAGAAAATCCGACTTATTTTGGGCCCTGTATGGCCGTTCAAAGTTCAAAACGCCAATTTACGAACTGCCGCGCCGCTGCAGCTCGTTATATAATTAAATTGTATATTTTACGTTCAACGGTCGTTAAACAGGCGATATCGTCGATATATTTTCAACATATACGATATTAACCCTCTATATTTGGCCAATTGACATTATACAACAGATTCAACATTTCCAGATATTTTAGGATTAAAATATTATTTTATTTTATTTATTATTTAAATTAAATATTCAAAAATAATTAAATATCCATTATTTAAATTCAAACTGCCATTTTAAATAAATAAAATAATTTAAATAATCGGCTAGAAATTACGGGTCGTTACAAAGAAGGCGTGGACACTAACATTGATGAGGTGTTAGTTATAAGTCATAACTTTTTACAACTAAATCATGTCCTAGTAGCAATCACTCTTTCCTCAAATTTAAGTGATCATATAGCAGTCATAATCCGATTTATAGAAAAAGCAAATAGAAAAATAAAGTATCATTCATATATACCAATACCTGGCACGCATTACAAGGATATCGGTAAAGTCTTACTAAATATAAAGGTTTCCAAACCAAATACTTAGGGTAATGCCATACATAACTTAATTTTCAAACTTAAGCAATTTAATGGCATAAAATAGAAATAAGCAGAACAATAATATGTTAAAAAACTACAATATGAATATCATTCCACTTTCATTCAGTAGATGTGGATCTGGATGATCAAACTCTATATGACAAATTATTGCACATAAGTATAGATATGAGATATGAACTGAGTTTTGCAACTCAGATTTGCTAGTTTGAAAAAAAAAAGATTTTGCAACTCAGTTTTGCAAAATGAGTTGCAAACTTAGTTTGCAAAACTGAGATGCAAACTTAGTTTGCAAAATTGAGATGCAAACTTAGTTTGCAGTTGAAAACTGAGTTAACTCAGTTTGCAAAACTGAGTTTGCATCTCAATTTTGTAAATTGAGTTTGCAGCTCAGCTTTTGAAACTGAGTTTTGTAAACTGAGGTTGCAACTCGGTTTTCAATTTTCGAAACTGAGTTGCAAACTCATTTTCGAAAACTTATCGCAATACCTACTTATTAATTTTCTACAATAAATAAGTTATTATTATTTCCACTCAGAATCATTTGAAAAATAGGAATTCACTATCTATTCATAACAGAAATAAAATTTTATCATGTTGAAGTAAAATATCTTCCCCAAGCCTTAAAAGCTTATTCACTTACTCCACACTATTTACAATTTCTTCTCTAAGACCAGCAAGGAAAATTCCCCCTCTGTAAACGAAACAGATAAATGTAAATCTAAGCATGAAACAAGAAGAATTGTTTAATTTATTAATCGTCCCTTGCCTCTAAACTCTAATGAATAGGGAGCCTTTGGTTTCCTAGGGTAAGGAGGACATTGATCTCCTCGTTGTAGATTTCTATGCAAAAAAATTTAATTAGAGATGACGGTTGGTTATATGCAAAAAATTAGTAAGAAAACTGACCTGACTGTTGGAGATTTTTTTATGAATACAGGCTACAAATCTGCAGTAGAAGCCTCTTGAATAGCGTCTATGGCAGCATGTCCGTCTGCATCCCTATGCTTCATTACTCCTAACACAATTTACAAGATTAAAATAGGTTACATTTATAGCAGTCATGCAATGATATTATGAGTGTTTTTGAAAACAAAAATGTGTGATCTTCTAATAAAAAGAAGAGAGCGCATATATAATATAAAAATAAAAAGACTACAATATCCGACAACAGAACAAAAAGGAGTCAAAGCAAAACAAAACAAGACTCTAATAATGTAAAGGATAGTAGATAGATGAGCTCCGGAAAAACCACCGCCCATCATACTCCACTATCGAATTCCGACAAAGCTACCACCCGATAGTGAAGTATATCTACTCCAATACAATAAACCAGTCTCTCTAGACAAAATCAACAAAAATAAGCAGTACAACCCCAAAAGCTCTCCGAAACCAAGCACAAAAACACTCCAAAGCTAATGCCAAACACCAATCCAGACAGCAATCCACGAAGCTCCTCAGCAAAAATCAACAACCTGAAACCTGAAAGAAACTAGGCAAACCATAAGTACCCATCACATATATATATAAGTATGTGTGTGTGTGTATATATATATCAATATATATATATATATATATATCCATACATACATATATGTGAAGAAGAAATAAAAAAGAAAAATAGACAAACAAACAACACCAAAAAACAGGAATTAACAACAAATGCGAGATCTATTACCTCTAAAATAACTATTGATTCTAATAAATAAACTCAAATTAAACCTAACCTTAAGCAAAAAAACAACCAAAACGCGAATCACTAAAAATCTTAAAGTGCGAGTTGGACATCCAATCCAGACAGAAATTAACAATCTTAATGATTAAATTATCAGAGGACACTGAGATAGAATGAAAATAGATCTTAGATTCCTCTCCAACTAATGATAGTAACTAAAGAATCCAACACATACCTCTGTCTAGAATTATAAACAAATCTACAACGATCCCAATACTCAATACAACTACTAAAAGAATTAAAACAACCAAATAAAAGAATCCTAAGAACCATAATTATGTGTGTTGTATTTAGCTTTCCATGTTTTTGCAATTTAACTAGATTGGAAAGAGTTACAGCTTAGTTGATGCTAGATATAAAGGAAAAATTTCCATAATTCAATATTGCCAAGCACAATTCAGCTAATTTAATTCAACTACATGGACGTATTGAACAACTATAGATAATTAAATTATGACTTTGATGGTACTGAACAACTATAAGACATATTGTGAGTACTCTTCTCCCTTATTTCATTTAATGAAGGTTTTTTCACAACTTAGGAATATTATGCCTACTGATTGTATAAATAATTATTTTAATCACTATTGTTTGAAAACTTTATATTTTCATCTCCATCGAATTAGAGATGGTTGTCTGCATATCATCTTTATATGCAGCCCTTGCTATTTACACTGAAAAAAAGCACTGTAAAAAAAAAAAACTATACAACCGAACATTTACACCAAGGTTTCATATACAACTTGGTAGAATGATTATCCGTTGCATCAGTAACATTTTCTTTCAATCCAAATGCATAAACTACAGATCTAAATGTTTACATAGACGTACCATATGATACAGTTCAAGAAGTTACCATTTAATCCAAAAGCCCCCAAAAAAATGTTGTTCATGGATTTGTTCTTGTTTCACAATAAATACAAGTACATAAAACAAGCTCATGCTAGTTTTTATAATCAAATCAAAGAATATCAAGTTTTATAGCCTTGTAAAATATCCAAATCATCATCGGCATACCCTACATTAAATTGATGTAGTCTAGCAGTAATAATAGTAAAAATGTGCAAAAATCACATACTAATTTTTAAAAGAAAACAGATTCCAAATCAGTCGAAAAACCTTGAAATCCTTATTGTATTTCGCATGGAATAAGAGCCCTGAAACAATTAGATTTCATCGTGATAAGAAGCATCAAGCGCAATCTTCGGATTTCACCTGGAAGAAGAGCGTGAAGAATTCGCTCATGGGGAGGAAGAAGATGAAATCATGAAAATGAATTTATTTTTTCACGGCCCAGAAATGATGTATGAGGTGTTATATGAAAATTACCATATAAGGCCTATATTACTGAAGTTATCGACTATTGTGAAACTTATTTGTGTTATAAACAGTAACCAATTTTTTGTAAAATTTATATCAACACTTTTTTAGTATTCTAACACATTTTTATTATTAGGAGCTCGTTACACATATAAGTTTTGCAAGTTAGTAAATATGACATGTTAGAAAATCAATGACTTGGTGTAGTGTAATTTCTCTCTGTCTAATATGCCTTTGTATTAGGAAAACGTTGAAGATAACTAACATGAATTAGGTCCACAACTCACTATGCCTGAAATCAAGTCAGGTCATGAACACAGTGACCAACTGAATCTTCAACACAACATAATGAGAATGATGATGACACATAATCCAGTCAACCTAATCAAAATGAAGAGAATTCAGCTAAAGGTCAATAATGGGTGATTGAAAATACAAGTGCACCAATAAGTGGAAGACCGAAGCTTCACATGATAACAAGATCAAAAGGGGTATCTTCAAACCAAATATGTATGGAATTGACATGGAAAGTGAAGACCGAAAGATTTAGAGAAAGCAATGAGCAATGTCATGTGGAAAACTGTATGAAGAGGGACTCAATGCACCTAAAAAAAACAAGACAGCCTAATTCCAAAGACAAAAACATAATAGGTTACTAGTGGACATGCAGGATCAAGAAACGCTCTGGTTGTACAATACAGAAGTACAAGGCTTGACTGGTGGCCAAAGGTTACGCACAACAAGAAAACTTTATTTCATTGAGCATTCTCTCCAATGGTCAAGCCCACCACCATCATAGTTGTTATAACTAGGGTACTTCATAATAATTGAAAATTCAGGTAGCTAGATGTAATTAGTGCATTACTAACTAGTATCTTAGAGGAAGAAGTCTACATGCAGCAACCCCATGGTTCTAGTACTACAACAAAAACTTAGTATGTAAACTCAACAAGGTCATATATGGGTCAAAACAGGCTCCAGTGGTTTAGTTCAACAAGCCCAAATCAGTCTTCTTTAGCCGAATTCTTAGCCAACAAGATTTGATAACTCTCTCTTCACTAAGTTTTTTAACAACAATACATTATACATATTAATTTGCGTAAATGATTTTTTATGTTACAGGTAACAACGTGGATGAAACCAACCATTTAATCAAGCAACCTGAAACTCAATTCTCTATCAAAGACTTGCGAGATTGAATTTCTGGTTATAAATGTCATACAAAAGTTAAGTGCAGAGCAACATTGTGTTAGAAAGAATATATAACAGACATAGTCAACAGGACTGCTATGAATTAGGCCAACCCCTTATCTACTCTTATGATAAGTAGCTTAAACTTGTCAAAAAATCATGGTGAAGTTATTGAAAATGAAAAAGGTACAGAATCATAGTAGGTGCACTTCAATATGTCACTATAACGAGACCAGATATAACATTCAGCATAAATAAGGCCGTGTCAGCTCATCAAAATCCTCTCAATGATCATTGGAAGGCAGTAAAAAGGATAATGTGCTATCTATGAGAAACAATAATATATGGCCTGACATTGAAAGCTAGTAAAGATTTGAACATAAACGGTTTTGCTGATGCTAGTTGGCCAATGAATTAGATGATAGGAAACCGGCAACAGGATAATACATTTACATGGGTCAAAACCCTATTTTATTGTGTGCAAAGAAGTAGGCAACAATATCACAATCAAGTACAGAAGCAGAGTTCGAAAGTGTTTCAAATACTATAGCAGAGATCATCTTGATCAAATCCCTACTCGGTGAGCAAAAGATTCGAACCAATAGAACACCAATGATATGGTGCGATAATCTCAGCATTGTCTCATTTGCTGCCAACTTTATTCTCCATTCATGAAAAAAACACATGAAATTGAACCTATATTTTATTCATAAACGAGTAATTAACGGATTATTGATAGTAAATCACTTACCGTCAACTTACCAAAGAGAAGATGCTCCAACAAAACCTTTATCTACTGCAAACTTCATTCGATTGACAAGCGAATTCAAAGTCGAAAAGCATAAGAGTTGCAAGTCACATGAATCTGAAGAAAAGGAGAAGATTGCATCTTATAGCGAATCGTCGGAGATAAAGAAAGAAGATCAAAAGAGCGGCATAAACCCGAGATTTCAAGGGGGAATAATAAAGGAAATTAGAGTAACAAATGGTTACTCACTTATCTCAGTTACCTCCTTGGGCCAGGCTGCTGCATATTGGATAGGTTACCAGCCCATTTAACATAGAATTATTTGTAACGGTTATGAACCATGTACTACTTTGTCAAATTGCTTATATATAAAAGCCGTACATCTTGTATAGTTTCCATCTATCAATAATACAAGAATTTCTTCTCTTCCGGTTATTACAATTCTTACAATAATTTATATAGACACAGAGGCTATGCCAAAACAATGTTTTAAGTTTCTTTCCCAAGTTGGTAAACGATTTTAGTCTCTTATGTTACCAGTTCAGGTACTGGAGTTTTGTAATGGTTTTGGCAACGCAAACTTTAGTGAAGAAGGTTAATATATAAGGTAACTTTCCTGAATTAATTTGAACATGTTTGTAACATATTGCCTTTCATCCACTTCAAGCCGGTAATTAAACCAACTCGAACTATTCGAATTGACAGATTGTTATTAACTTCTGAGATAAATAGAATAAATCACATAATAACAGATCACAGACACATAGTAATATAATATCTCATAGCGGAAAATAAATAATACAATAGTAGTTCATAAAGCTACTAAATAATTTTTTTTTCAATAGAGTTTACATAGATAATATAGCGGAAGTCTAATACAATGATTTTCTAATACATAAATAAATGATGACTATCTTCAACAGAAATGACAAGAATAATTGGTTGACTGGAATAACTGATCAATAGGTGGATATAAGGGGAACAAAACCCAGTATAAGCTCCAAACTCCAAGAGTGAATCTCAAAAGCTGTAATACTCGATCTGATCTGAGGAATAATGCAAAAACAAAACAACTTGGATCAGGACTAACATTCTCATGGAAGTAAATCAACTCAAATGAAATGTTCAATGAAATGCATCAGTAACTTAAAGGATGTTTGGGATCACTATCCTCTAAAGATCTGTTAAACTAATATCATATAATGTAATACGCTATTATAACAGTGTCCAAGGAAATATAAAATATTAAAATAGCGTAAGCGAGATTACCATTTTTACCCTTACACCTTTATAATACTGTAGTCTATACAGATACCGTAAAGTCCACAGTAATGTAGTGGCCATCAGAGGGCACTCCATAGGTACGGTACAAATCAAATTCATAGGGGCTCGATTAGGATAAATATGACAAGGCAATGAGGCAATACCCATAAGTATTGATTCTACTGGATTGCGGACTGTTCGACGCTTTCTTATGAATTAGAAAAGCGCGAATTTTAAATTAAATACTGCAAGCGTACAGGTGTGTAGCATACAGGTCGAACACAGGGAGGTGTAATTAAAATGAAATTATTTATCTAATCTCTTGGGCGAGTTAGACCGAGCCTGGGGATTTTGTTGAAATAAAAACAAGTTGAAATTGTGAACACAGGATTATCGTTGAATCTAATCAACGATTAATCACTAAAGAAAGTAAATTGCAAAACAAGAACAACAATGCAGAAAATAAAAGTGCAGAAAAAGAAGAACAACAAAAAAACATAAAATTAGGATTGTCGTTGAAACTAATCAAACGACTAATCACTAATGAAACAAATGTAAAATACAATTGGTGCTCTACCGAATCTAATCGTGTAGACAACACTAATCACTAAGAAAATAGAAAAATGCTAGAAAATAAAAGAACAGAACTTTTATTAATGTAAGAGAAGATAGAAAATGGGATACTTGTTACAATGGATATACATGTGCTTTTATAGGTGAATTGGAAACCTTAATCCTCTAATGGGTATATGGGCCTCTTTTCCAAGAATTGTTTTCATATCACATGCCTTTCTTGACTAAGCTTGTTTGGAAATAATCTCTAAGAATATCTGTGCATATCATGCTGAATACCTTCCATATCTTCCAAATTATCCATGTGGCTAATTGATTGACAAAAGATTTGCATGCGATTAATTCTTCCAAACATGGACTCATGTTAGACTCCAAAAGTATATAACAAAATTCTTCAAATCTTCCATATCTTCCATGTGGCTAATGTGAACACAAACATCCTCCAATGACATCTTATGCAATTCATCAAGTAAATGACATCTATTCTTTACTTTTAAGGCCGAATGAAGTCTGGTTAACATATCTATAAAAACAACAAGAAAATACCCAGCGTAATATTTATTCATATACAAAAAGATAAAATATAGGTGCATAAATTAACATATTTCTATGCTGATCAAATACCCCCACACTTATCTTTTACTCGTCCTCGAGTAAAACAAAAATTGAAAAACTAAACTAGATAGGTCACACTTTCGTAGGAAACACGATTGCATTGAGCGTATGTGACAAGCCGTTAAACCTCTAGGTGTCCCTAGTAGGACGAGTGGTGTCTCGTGAGGGTTTTCAGCGGATACTACCCACAAAATCCAAATGGAGTATGCTATGGCTTTAATGTAACTACATGAATGCAGAGGACTTATGCAATTGAAAACAAAAAATGAAAACACAACTTGTTTCAGGAAAGTGGTACAACAAATTAAGTTAACAATTTATAATCAGTTGATTTTATTTTAGATACCTCAACTTGTCACAAATTTTCAATATAAATCAAGTTTTCAAATGTTAAATTCCAGTTTGGCCAGCTGGTTCGGTCGATAACATAGTGCAGCCATGAAATAAATTCTTAGTTTGTTTGGCACAGTTTGTAAAGTGGTATTCTAATTTCCTTGTATATGGCTATTCAAATCAATAAGGTCAAGAAATGTTTGAGCATCATCGCTTATTCTCTATTTCTATAAAAATTGATATTTACGGTTAATTACATACACCTAACTTAGAGACCAAGGTATACCACCCATACACTGCCTTGCGGACTAACGGAGAGTTAGGACAGAGCTTGGCGGATTGTGCAGACCGACGCTGACTTTGTCAACAACATGTCGGTAATCCTTAGGTTTCCAATCTCATAAAATGAGACCAAGATATTCCAACGCTGACTTTGTCAACAACATGTCGGATAGAGCTTGGCGGGTTTGCACACCAACGCTTGATATACAAGCAATGTTGGATACCCTTGGATTATTATTTATTATTATTGAAAATATTAGCATAAGAGAGTGCTACGCAAATTCAACTTAACACAACTTAGTTTTAAAGATTCGAACAGCCAATATAAGTATTTTAAGTCCTCCACTTATTTAAACAAAGTCTACAATATAGAATAGATTTCATGGCCATCACCTAAGAATCTCCCTATGTACCAGTTACACTATTATCCCTCAAAATTCAACTTTTCATCATATTTCTTATTTGATCTTAGTTGAGAGAGAAAAATACTATCAACTGACTAAAAATTGTAAACTTTTTTTTGTTGTATCAATCGAAAATGAGTCGTAATTTCCAAAAAAAAATTTATGGTATGTTACTACGATCTAAAATGTATGATGGTCCTATCAAAATGCATGAAATAAAAATATAAATAAAAAAGATGCAGACTCCCCCCACACTAGAACTAAACAGTGTCCACACTGTGAACGTTTCCTAATTTTGAAAGATAAAACCCAAAGATGGATGAGATGCAAAATTATTTGCAGAATGAAATGCAGTCTAACTATATGTAAGAATGGATCGTATTTACAATGATATATGTGTTTACGATGCAAAGAATGCCACCATCTTCTTCCCCCACACTTGGTTCTAGCCCAATGAATCCCATTCCCACTATGTCTAGGCATATTTTCTAATAAGCAAAGGTTTATGAAAACCATCTCATCTTTAAACCTAGATTTATAGTCCAGGAGATAAATATCCAGGGTCGTCCTAACATGAAGTTTCTCAATCAAGCTAACATTCCAAAAATAATTCATGTGCTCAACAAATTTATCGGTGTAATTTTTCAAAAATTTGTGATCACATATAAATTCAGTGAAATTTGAATTCTGAGTGTCGTTCAAGACTATATGATCACATTTCTCAAAGTTGTTCAAGACACCGACAATTTCAAGCTCATTTGAAATTTTCTCAAAGTTAAAATTTTCGAACTCGTGACGTGATCCACTTCTTCCTCGTTTGGCAATTCATCCTCGTACAATCCAAAAAATTCATGCTCATTAAAATCCTTTTCCGATTTTGAGTTGAAAAATTCAACATTTTTATTCTGTTCAATTTCAAAAATTACAAGTTTTTCACAGCCTGAAAGAGGAAGATCAAAATCCAATCTTAAATCTTTTTTCTGAAAAGAGTTGAAGTCCAAATCATTTGTTGAATTTTGAAAAACTTCATCAAGATGGTTATTCTCAATTTCCAAAGTCGTTATTTGAAAATTTTCAATGTTAGTAGAAATTGGATTATTTTCTGATTCAACGCCCATTTGATTTTGTTGCTCTTGTTGTTCTTTAAAAGATGCCATTAAACAAAGAAGTTCATCCATCTTTTTATTTAGCCTTTCCGCCCTCTCATCAAAATTACATTCTTCAGAGTCGTTGATTTGAGAGCTCTCGCTTTGGATTTCTTGATTTTCAAAATAGTTTGAATTTTCAGAAAATTGAGATTGGAAATCATTTTGATTTTGAAAATTAGGTTCGTAACCAAAATTGTTAAAATGGGTGGGAAAATTCCAATTTTGGTCATTCTCAAGATGTGGATATGGGTTGTAGTTTTGAAAATTTTGATCGATTTGAAAATCATTTTCAAAATTATTTTCGAATTGGTTTCCAACCCCATATTGATGTTGATCAAAGGTATGTTGCGATTCAAAACCGTTTTGATGTGGATGTGGCCCATAATCGAAATTATTGAAATTTGAATTGAAGTTGTCATTTCGATCATAACTTTGAAAATGTTGGTCATTTTGAAAATTTTGAAAATTGTTGACATTTGGGTCGCGAAATTTTGGAAAATCTTGCTTCATGAGTTGTAATTCAAAATCATACTCTTCAAGCGGACGTCTACTCCAATTATTATCCCACATTTCTCTCAATGATTTTTTTGAATTAGACATTTTAAAGAAGTCACGGAAAGACAGAATTTATTCTCACTTCAAAATAATATAAAATACTAAGTTGCGCTCTATTAATTAACTGACTCAATTGGAAGGGGGAAGAGGGTCTTATGGTCGTTCACGTATAGTATAAACTAAGGGATACGACCAATGTTTTACGGGTAGTATGCAACCTCTTTTGCTAATAGTTCAATAAATTGAACTACTATATATCCGCGATCCAATTATATGATACAATCAACTTCACAAAGCACCACTTTTCAATTATATTATTTTGAAATATCTAATCAGGTTTTATTGTTGAGAAATAATGAGAATGATGACAGTAATGATTTTAATTATCGAAGTTCGTTCCTCACGGACAGATTCAGAAATATCAGACACAGAACAGTCATAAAATAATAATAGAAAATTAAAATATTGTACAAGCATGCCGCTGCCCCTGCAGAAATTTTTTTTACAAGAAATTTCTATATTTTTCAAAGCAGCAGAGGACATGTAGAGTTCAGAAAATATTACCGTGGGGTATAGCAGTCCGTCCAGAGATAAAAATTGAGAAGCGGTGACAATTCAACCCAAATATTTGCAAATCCGACGACCTTTGAATTCTTGTATTTGTTGTTCGAACTCTATTTCACTTCGTCTTGATTGAGTCCTCCTTTTTTTTCGAAATGATGCGGCAAAATTGAAATTAGAAGGAGTAAATAAAAAGTGTGAAAGTTCAAGTAAAAACAAGAACAATCCCAACAAACGATTAAGCAAAACCAGACCCCTTTAGCTCAACAGAAGAAACGACCTTCAATAAGTTTAAGGAATATATATATATATATATATATATATATATATCACACCAATCCTATAAACAAACAAAAAGCACAATCTTTTTTTGTCTATCTAACAATCAAACCCACAAATAAATAATGAAACCGAATAAAAAATCAGATCCCACGCCCCTTCTCTGTTTCCCAAAAAAAAAAAAAAACGCACCCCTTTTTTTTTAACGAAACAAAAGCAACGATTAAAATAAATAAAAGTCAGACTCTAAACAACCTTACTCTCACCTCTCACGTAGTCAAAGAAACAAGTTTAACAGAACATGAACCCTCGCGTGCTAAACACAATTAGCAGTTGAAACACGCCCTTAAAATGCACCCTAGACATTATCTCCCAAAAAAACAGAATTCCTTCAAAACAAAAGAAGTAAAATCCGCCCTTTTTTTCTTTCGAGATCGATTTGTGTTTTAGGGCTCTGTGATTACGAATTCGAATCGAACTGTGACTTTCTTCCTGGAATTTGAGCCGATAAATTCTCTTTTTATTTTCTGATGCGATGAAGGTTGGGGTTCGAATTCGGTTTGGGACTATGGACGTGGGGTGATGGTTGTGTAGTTTGGGGGAGATGTGAACAGGAATTTGTAGAAGTAGGGGTATGTTGCGGATATGCTGCGGATGTTAATTTGGCTGAAAGAGGGACGTAAGGCAGATGCGAACTGGTGGTAGGAGGAACAGCGTGGAGGTGGTAATGGATATGTGAACTGTTTTCCGAAACTTTTTTTTTTAAGGATTGTGGAAGGGGGGAGATCTTGATGACGGGGTGGACGTTGGCTGTTGGTGTATGAATTTGGGTTGAGGTTGACTGTCGGGGAGGCTAAGGTGGTTTTCAGTGGAAGGTGGTTTGCGTTGAGGTGGTGTTTGTTGGTGAGTATGGGGAGTTGCTGCAGGTGATTGAATTTCAGGGTTGAGGGAATTTTGTGGATTTTATGATGATGAACTGGTGGATCGGAAGGCGACGACAAGGTTGTGGAAGTTAGTTGCTACGAGATTGAATATCTAGGCGAAAGGGAGAAGCTTGGATTGGCTGTGGTGGATGGAGAGAGGGGATTGACTTTGGATGGTGATGATTATATGATGAAGAGGATGGGCGTGGACTTCTGTAGGTGGGGATTGAAGATTTTTGGGTATGTGGATTTCTGTTATGGAATTAAGGAAGAATTTGCAGAGAGATTTTTTTTTTGGTGAGGAATTAAGGAAGAATTTGCAGTGGTGAGGAATTAAGGAAAGATAACTAACGTAGAGGAGAGAATTAGGTCGAGGAAAGAAAATAGGAAAGAAATAAAATTAGCAGAAAGAAATTTATTGTTTTTTTTAAAAGGAAAGCAATGAAAAGAAAATAAGAAGATGGAAAGAGGAGAGAGTGAAAAGGAAAGAAATTGAATAAAAGAAGGACAAGTTTTTTTTCTTAATTAGAGGATTGCAGTATCACTGTT
This sequence comes from Allium sativum, assembly GCA_030737875.1. NCBI lineage: Eukaryota > Viridiplantae > Streptophyta > Magnoliopsida > Asparagales > Amaryllidaceae > Allium > Allium sativum. The sequence goes on along the minus strand of CM060923.1, from coordinate 7,264,828 downwards.
TTAATACCCAATCAACCAACCTAGAATTTTTTTTTGTATATACAAGTCAAAAAAGGAAAAATAAAATAAAAATAAAACTAACACGAATCAAAAATTAAATAAATAATAAAATTTAATCGTTACCTCCCCGGCAACGGCGCCAAAAACTTGTTCGACGCTTTCCTATGAATTAGAAAAGCGCGAATTTTAAATTAAATACTGCAAGCGTACAGGTGTGTAACATACAGGTCGAACACAGGGAGGTGTAATTAAAATGAAATTATTTATCTAATCTCTTGGGCGAGTTAGACCGAGCCTGGGGATTTTGTTGAAATAAAAACAAGTTGAAATTGTAAACACAGGATTATCGTTGAATCTAATCAATGATTAATCACTAAAGAAAGTAAATTGCAAAACAAGAACAACAATGCAGAAAATAAAAGTGCAGAAAAAGAAGAACAACAAAAAAACATAAAATTAGGATTGTCGTTGAAACTAATCAAATGACTAATCACTAATGAAACAAATGTAAAATACAATTGGTGCTCTACCGAATCTATTCGTGTAGACAACACTAATCGCTAAGAAAATAGAAAAATGCTAGAAAATAAAAGAACTGAACTTTTATTAATGTAAGAGAAGATAGAAAATGGGATACTTGTTACAACGGATATACATGTGCTTTTATAGGTGAATTGGAAACCTTAATCCTCTAATGGGTATATGGGCCTCTTTTCCAAGAATTGTTTTCATATCACATGCCTTTCTTGACTAAGCTTGTTTGGAAATAATCTCTAAGAATATCTGTGCATATCATGCTGAATACCTTCCATATCTTCCAAATTATCCATGTGGCTAATTGATTGACAAAAGATTTGCATGCGATTAATTCTTCCAAACATGGACTCATGTTAGACTCCAAAAGTATATAACAAAATTCTTCAAATCTTCCATATCTTCCATGTGGCTAATGTGAACACAAACATCCTCCAATGACATCTTATGCAATTCTTCAAGTAAATGACATCTATTCTTTACTTTTAAGGCTGAATGAAGTCTGGCTAACATATCTATAAAAACAACAAGAAAATACCCAGTGTAATATTTATTTATATACAAAAAGATAAAATATAGGTGCATAAATTAACATATTTCTATGCTGATCACGGACCCAGGCTGGTGGTAACGCATAGCCGTGACTACTGCCCACCTCAGATAATACTCCCAAAAGCAAAGGCGCCAAAATCAGTCCCAAAGTAATGTGTATAGTATCGAAGAAGCATGCCTGCTAAGGGTGGCTTACTCAAATTGGCCTGGGTATGGCTCCTGTTTTAGTCATTTCAATTATGACCCGAAGGTCAAGTCTATCCATCATCGTTCTCTTTCTTAAAATCCAATAATCGCCTCCAAACCATCCTACTTCATTCTGGAACTCCACCGTAAACATAGTTGTTAAAGTGATTTTTGGTATTGGCAGAGAGTATGACAATATCTGATCCTGGTCTCTTTAACAAGCAAACGTTTACATTTTTCACACCGTGGTCATTATTTTATAAATCAATTATTAGATCGAAGATATGAATCTCAAATTCAAATTTGAATTCAAAATTAATATTTAACTTCGATTATATTTAATTTTGAAAACTACTCACTTAGATCGTTTTAACCAAATCGAATCAGAAGATCATATCTTAAAGGTCTCAAATTATAGTATAAATCAATAATATAATATTTAATTTCGGTTCTATTTTATTTTGAAATAATTTCATCAAAGTCCAAGTTCAAAAGATTCATAAAATCAAAATTTCACATTTATAAGATTCTTTTGAAGTTGATTCATAAAATCCAATGTTTGGTTGAAATTCAATTTCTATAATTCAAAACAAATCGAAATCTTATATTTCAGTTTAAACCAAATCATATCATATATTATAACTCAAGTTGAACCATTCAAATTCATTACTTTAAATTCGAATCAAAGCCGTGTATACAATTTATATATGATTTAAAACCATTCTTATAAATCAATTTAACAAATTTCTTAATCCAAACTAAACAGTTTATAAATCAGTTCCATATATAAAATTATATATATTCTAATCCACATTCAGTCACTTAAAATCGAATTCATCTCATATAAATTAAAAATTCAAATTAAACATCAATTTACGCAATTTAAGTTCATTTCTTATAAAAGTTCATATTTAAACCAATTCAAATTCATCTCTAATAAAAGTACATATCAATTTAAATTCAGATTCATATTTTAAATAAATTCATTCATTAAATCAAATATCAATATTAAATTTAAATCTATAACCTATCCATCTTTAAATTTATTATTAAAGTTTGTAAAATATAAATTTAATAATCTTTGTAAATATATATAAGTTATAAATTTAAATAGAAAATAGCTTTATAAAGACGAGCGTAACGGCACGCGCTTCACGCGTGATCGTGGCACGCGCTTCGCGCGTGGTTATGCCTCAAATATTGTGTATCTTATCAATATTATGTAAAACTAAAAAAAAAGCAAAAAGAGTTAACAACATAAACAAATTCGAAAGTATATCTACATAAAATGTTGAAGATGGAGTTACACATATGTGTTTGTGTGTGTATTTGTACACAAATTCTTTTTAAAGAAAAACTGGTATATTTATGGCAGGTGGTTATATTCTGCATTTCAGTGGGAGGAATAATGGCTCCATTTCTGAGGAGTCTTACACAAAAATTTGTAGCAAGCAGAATAAGCAACCTGACCCCTCCTTCAAATCATTCTGCTTCTTACTCCTATTTACAAACCCTAGGCGCCATAGAAACCTGCAAATTGCAAACCACCGATAAAATTGAAACTAATGAGCCTAAAGCTTTGAAATATTCCCAAAGTTTAACAACTAAACAGTAAGAATTAAAAATAAATGAGTAACCTGGAGCTTTGAACGATCTGCCACAAATACGACAAATACGATGTTGAAAAGCATCGCGCAAATCCCAATGTCTCAGGTGATGACGGCTCTACCAAACTCTTCAGTTCCGTCGAGACCAACATTAAAGCTTCTCTGGAGGTAATTTTCACATCAATTTTCTTTTAAAAAAATACGAATTGGTTGTATAACGATCGTTCCCATTTAATTGCTTCATAAAAATACGAAGGGAAGGGTGAATGAAAAGAGAACAATGATGTTGAACAAAAAGCAGTGAAAATGAGGAGAGTAATGTGAATATATTGGAGATTTTAAACGATATTTAAAGGGATGTATGGTTTGTTCTAGAAATATCGCATTTGTAGGTAGAGGCAGAGAGTATTTCAGAACCAGTCAAATGTAGAAGATGCTATTTTTTTAGCTATGAATAAAACTTGGTAAGACGGATGTTATTTTTTAGGCTCAGCGAAATTTTAGGGATTTATTCCAATTATTAGTACCATCTATATTTGAAATTGAATTGGATAAAAATTTCAAGCTACACAATATAGAAAAAACAATTATCATTGATATAGTGCCAAATTTGCTTTCTAACCATATAAGACATTGCCATATATCCACATCAATAGGAATTTCTATATATGTAAAAGTAAATTGAATTGGTATATCTATATGCAAAATATAAGCGACCTTAGTTCTAGTTTTAAACACAAATATTTTTATACATATATAATAGTATCATATATACATATAATAAAGGTTCAAAACAAAGAGTTTTGGAATGTAAAATTTTAATTGTATAACGAAAACCTAAATGGATGCAGTAAATTACGCATGAAAATTCGTAGCATTAGAACCAATGAAAATGCATAAACTAAAATAAATAGCAATTAAATCAAAGAAATTGTCCTAAATTTAGTTCCTAAATATTGTAAAAAATAATTGTTATTGATATAGTGCCAAATTAATTGCCATATATCCACGTCAATATTAATTTCTATATATACCAAATATAAATGATCTTAGTTCTAATTTTAAACACAAATATGTTTATACATATAATAGTATCGTGCATACATATAATAAAGGTTTTAAGTAAACTGTTGTCGAATGTAAAATTTTAATTGCATAATAAAACCCTGAATGGATGTAGTAAATTACGCATGGAAATTCGTACCGTTAGAACCAATGAAATGCATAAACTAAAATAAACAGCAACTAAAATGAGAAGCGATTAAAATTTGAAATGAAAGCCTATTTAGAGATCCACTTTTTGAGTGAAATTAAAGAGGCAATTTGAATTAGTTGAAAAGGTTTATTAGATCCTAATTTAAGTGACATTGAATGCCTAATTTATTGGGGATATTAGGTTAAATAATAATTTTGTATATTTAAAAGCTCATGGGTAAGGGCATTTTGGGAAGTTCACGGTCGAACCAAAACTTTATGCTCCAAAGAGAATTACTAATAAAGATTTAAAAAATTCAACCGCATAGATCCTATTTTAGTGAGACCCTTTATTTAAATTTTTTTAAAAATCAACCGCACTGACCCTATTTTTATGGGATAGTTTTTTAATTTAAATAAAGAGCAATTTTGGCATTTCACGGTCGAACCAAAAATATGTGTTTCTAAGAGAATTATTAATAAATAAAGATATACATTTTAGAAATTGGATTATTTAAAATTAATAGAAAGATATAGGGTATATAAGGTAATCATACAAATTAGTATATTGGAAACGTAGTTATATGTTACCATAATCATACAAATGCTTTGTTTTTTCAATATAAGGAATGCATCATCCTACCATAATTGTATTATTATTCTGTATATATTAATTAATAACCAAAAATGTATGACCCGGGATACATGAGGATTCTGATAGTAAACGGCATTTTCGGCACTTTACGTTTACACCAAAAAACTGTGACACTACTAAACGTATTCCGATTATTAGTAAAGATATATAAGCTGAAAATAATTTAGAAATAGGTTTTAAAAACAATAATTGATTATAATATATTAAATTTAAAGTTTAATATATTTATGATTAAATTATACGGTTTAAATAAATAAATTATAAGTAAAATCTTAAATAAGCTTTTAAATACACTTTTACTCATAAAATCATCTTAAAACATATAATTTAAAATTTACAAAATTTAAGTTTGAAAATCTTTAAAATATAAATATAAAAATCATAATTTATTATTTTAAAATCAATTTTTTCCAAATTACTTTCTTCAAAAACATGACCAATGGTGTCCTTATACAATTTTCTGCCTTATGGTCAAGTGATACGAATATTTATCCTTTCAGCACGCAATTTACAAAATTTTACGGGTATATATCATTTCAACCCGTAATACCAAATTTATTAAAAATCGTTCAGGTCTATCATTTCAACTCATAACAATTTTTCCATGTTCTACTGTCCGTTCGGGTATGTATCACTTCAACCCTTAGTGATTTTCCTAAAACTAGAGAAATCAACAACATAAACAAATCATCACATAACATCGGTCACAACATAAGTCACATATCATCAATGCATCTACGTTCATATGAATATCATGTCATATATGAAAGGTGTATACATATCAAATGAAATAATTTCTACCAGCAGTTCTATACATTTCATAACAGTTCATTTATGCAGAATTTAACATCCACGAAACAATGTAAGTTAGGTATGAGATAAAATCACCTTTCGTGGCACAAAATGAAGACGACAGACATATTGACATAGAATGAATCGACGACTTCCAAGCACGATTCAGAATGGATTCAACTCGATAATCACTCAGTATGTATTTTATTTTATAAGAGGAGGTTAGGAAATTTCTCAACGGATTGGTATGACTATTAGGTTTTGGAACGGTTTTCGAACTCAACATCAAACAAATAAACATGATACTAACTTAATTCAACTAAAAAAATAAAACACAATAATTCTTTACACAAAAATTGTTATATATATTTTTTATATATACATATACATATAGTAAAATTATAACATACATATACATATACATATACATATACATATACATATATATTTAAAATTCAATGCATACCAAAACCACATATATATTATAAATTATTCATATATGCAAACGCACACATCAAAACCGTATTCACGTATATATACTTTATATTTGAAACACACACCACACAATACTTCAAAACCATATATATATATATGCATGTATGTATGTATTATAAATTATATAAACACCAAAGTCATAAGTATAATTTATATATTTTTGTGTGTGTATATATATATATATATATAATATAATACACAACACGGAATATATATATATATATACACACACACATACAAAGCCCACTCACGCACACACAGGAATATACACATAAAACTCACACTCAACACCATAATCTCACGCCATCACACATACACATAAACCAGACAAACTTCAACCCCAAATTAAAGCACACAACCGTACAACGTAACACACACGCAAAATATTTACACAATCAACACATACGCGCGCGCCTTAAACTTTCCCACAATATATATATATAACCATACATATATATAATACCATTCGCAAAAACATAAACAATAATCCGTACTCATGCAAACACACGCCATCACACTCACTCACGTAAACAGGAAGGGAAAGGCTCAGAGCGGGGTTCAGACCTGGACAGTGGGGCAAGGAGGCAACAGCTGGAGGGCGGAGTGGGTCAGCGGCATCACATCAGTGTTGGGACGGGTGACAACAGGTCGGTGGACAGGAGAGTGTGCGTGTTGACGGAGAGGCCAGTCTCGGACTGGAGTTGGTAGTAGTGATGTGGAAAAGGGCTCGGAGTAGGTGGAGAGGGAGGCTCGTCGGAGGCTGCGGGATTGGGCAGAGCTTAGTGGAGATGTAGTGGGTTTGGAGCGGTGGAGAAGTAGGGGACGATAGGAAATGGGATAGGCGAGAGAAAAGAAATGGCAGCAGTGACGGGAACGTGAAGCATGGGGAGATCGGCATGGCTGTTGGAGGTTTCACGAGTTGATGGGGACTGTGAAATGGGATTTGTTGTGCTTCGTTATATTTATGGGAAGAAATAGGGATGTTTTCTTCCCTTTTTTATTTTATTTCATACCCATACGAAATGAAGTGACAAAACGACTTTTAGGAAGAAAATAATAAAAGCGATTCAGATTTTAGGAAAGTGAACTGACAGTTGAACGAACGAAACGTCTATATTTTCAAATTCGAAATTGTAGAAAATGGTGTGTTAAGAAAATGGAAACAAGTGAACGAATGGACAATTGGATATAAAAACAAAGTGTTATCAAAATAAAAAGGAAACCAATGTTTTATGTTTGGGAAGGCATTGACCATTTCAAGAAAAAAACAGGAAGTAGATAGATTTACAATTTAGACAGAAACGAACGCTTTTAATTCAAACAGGTGGTAAGAGGATTCTAACAAATAAAAGCTGAATGATGTTTTAGGCAACGAAACAAAATAGAAAGACCTAATTTTACATATAATTGGAAATAGAAAGCGAATGAACAGATTTGGCAATATATATTTTATGAACAATTTTGCAAATCAAATAATAGACGATATCAAATGAAATTTAGTTTTGATATAGGAACGACGAATGGATAAAACAATGTTAATGAATCGAAAAAGAATGGATCTGGAATATCAAAAGAAAACGAATTTGACAAATAAAAATTGAACGATATTTGCAACAACAACGATTAGTACAACCTACAGACTACAAGAGAAATATATTGAAATAAAACCAATGATATAATTTTATGAATATTGAAAACAAATTATTTAATAATACGGGTTTAAATATTTAAATTAAAAATTAAGAATGAATTAAAATTCAAATAAATAAACTCGATTTCATTTATTCAATAAATAATATTCTGAAAAAACAAATATTGATATGTATTATTAAATTATATTAATATCAAAATCAAATACATTTGTTATCCAAAATAAATTTAGTTTTAAATCAAAATCAAAAATAATTATCTTACAAAATCAAAACAAACTGAGTTTAAAATAAAATATAATTCAAAATTTAATTTATATCATTAAATGAAAATACTCTTATAATTCCGGTCGTTACACACACTACAAGAAAATTTGCTTTCAACAACAACATAGGACAGCGGTTGACCATTAATTGCGGTAGTTGAACCTTTCACAAATTATAAACCTAGATAAAAATTAAAGACAACATGTGTTAACGCTGAGATCCTCATGCATTAGATTTACATTCATCGTTCCCTCTAAAATTTTCGTTGCTGCATGTAACGACCCGCATTCTACGCATCACAGGATCGTAGAATATTTATTTCTTCCACATAAGAAGTTCTGTGGTCATGTAACTTTGGGAGACAACTATTGGGGTCATTTCCCATGTTCATGATTTTTGCCAATTTTTAAATGACCGTTTTGCCCCTAACTGGTACTGTTTTGGCCATAACTTTTGATTGGAAAGGAGTTTTGACCTAAAACCACATCCACTGGCTCCGGATGATGGTTTACCTTTCCGTAGAGTGGTCACATTAGCCAAACGGACTCACCGTTTGGGAGATATGGCTGAAACAAGGGTTAGAAGGTGAAAAAAGCTTAACCGGGCCTAATTAGGGTGATTAGCAAGAGGGCCCATGACCCATTTCGGGATTAAGGATGTATAGGGGCTGATTAGGGTTAGAAAACATTTCTTTCAGCCGCCACTTTCATTCTTGGAACCCTAACAATGGCCTCCAACAACCAAATCAACTTCTAATCACTTTCTAATCGAGTTTTGGCTTAATTAACATTAAATCAAGGAAGATCTTCACCAAATCAGTATTAGAGCTGCTGTTAGACATTAGTATTCACCCAAATCAGCGAGGTTTCAGTTCTGAAAATTTTATTTGTGGCCAAGGTGAGTGATTTGCATAGTTTTGCACTAATTACGGTTAATTAAGGGTAATTAGTGAAGATTAGCGAATTTATACATTAATAAATTTTGGAAAAATATTTATAAATTCTGAAATATTGTTTTATACCTCTGTTAGAAATTTGGGTTGATTTGGTTAAGTTTTGTTAATCCTATGATTAGTTTTGCTTAAACACGTTTAAGGGAAAAAAATGGGATTTTGGCTATGTTTGATCCGTTTTAACCTACCAAATTATTGTTTTGGTGTTTGTGAATGATTATACATGTTGCTATGACTGTATGGTATGCTTTGTGATTGTCTAGAAGTGATAGATTGGTCGAAAACGCCGTCGAAATGTGCATGGTTTCAAACCGGATCGGATCGGATTACTGGGCTCGGATCGGATTGGAGAACCGGGCAAGTGGACTTGATTCGGATTGGAACTTAGCATAAGGGGCTTGGCAAGAAGGAAGGCAATTTTCTTAGAGTTGGAGTTGGGCAGAGGATCGGATCGGAGAGACAAAAAGGGGATCGGATCGGAGCTAGGGCGTGGGATCAGATCGGCTACCGAACCGAACCGGAGCTGGCATCTTCTGAGGCGTGCAAACGAAAGAGACAACAAGGAAGGTTGGATCGGATCGGAACTTGACACTTTAAGGAGGACCTTGGCACTTTACCACCGGACCGGACCGAGCCACATGTGAGAAGCTGAACCGAACCGCATGGAGGAGATGAACCCAAACCGAACCGAGTGTGGGTGACCGAACCGAACCAGACGTGTACTTCTATTTCTACATGACGACTCTTCTGAAGGCCAACTCCAATTCGACCAAAACCCGAGATGCAAAGGAGGTCCAAATGAGGAGCCTTGACTCAGGATCCAGATGGGAACCAATGAGTGAGCTTCATGATTGGGCTTTGTTGCGGGACGTGTGCTAAGGGGTTGTCGATGTCTTTAACTTTGGATCACTATGTGTAGGGAGTACGTGAACAGATTCAGGGCCACAGTGGTCTAGGTACGACTAAAGAGCTATAGACCAATGATGTGGGGTCATTTGTGAAGGATTGATCATGACTCCATGTGGTAAGCTTGGTAGTAGCAGTAGTTGTACAAGTCGAACTCCGTCACTACTTCGATGGGTCTAGTGATCGAAGCGGTAGATATTGTATGCTTTACGCACTGAGTGAGAGATGTGAGGATGGTTGCTATGTTTGATTTGTTTTCCATCATTATGACATGCACACCCCCACCCCCGTTATCTTTACACCATTTATTCAAATGGCACCTTAGAGTATTGTACGGTATGTAGTGCTAACTCTTTGGTTGCAGGTTCAGGTATGGTTTAGTATACCTGTTATTGTTTTGTTTAGCTGCTTATCGCTCGTACCAGACTTTTTGTCTGACCCAGAGTTTTATGTCTCTTCTTCGTACTCTGGGTGCTCTCACGAGCAGACTAGAGATAGGTTAGCTGGGTATGCACGAATAGCTGATCCGGAGACGAGCAGAAGGCTTCCACATATCATATATATAGATATTCTCCCTGTGTCGCTGCTGGTCACTACTTTGGGCATTAATAGTGTACCCTTTCCTCCTTTTGTTTAGAGACAGTAATTTGGAAAGTTGTAATAAGCTGTATTTGGATTTCCGCTGCTTTGATGATGATGTTGATATTAGTTTTAGTTATCAGCTTATGCACTGTCTCACCTGTTTTATGTCAAGTATATTATTATTATATTTTGTTCCACGCGCTGTGAGACATTCTACAGGTTTTTGATTAGTTCATTCTCTTCTTTCCTTTCTTTGGCGACCGTTCCGTGCTAGTCGGGCATGTGTACAGCGCACTTTCGGAGGAAATGCCGGATGGTTCGGGGCGGGCTGTCACATTTGGTATCAGAGCTCTAGGTTGCGTAGTTAACCTAGGGAAAGACACCAGGGAGAGATAATACGTATATGAGAGCGCGTATTTGTAATTATTTTGGTTTTCAAAAGCTATATATATATATATTCTATTAGTATAGCTAAGGATGAAGTCACACTGCACTAGCACCACTATGGAGATGGTTAATCGTTTTCTCTTTACAGATTGAATGATGAGCCGATACGCAAGAGGTGCCGGTAGAGGTGCCAATAATGGGAATGCTGCTGACATGAGGGCGATGTTTACTGACCTCATGAGGGAGATGCTTGGGGATGTGCAGAGGGCAGCTCCCAATGGTGGTAATGGTGGTGGTCCAATAGTGCAGGCGCCTAGGGCCGATTTCGCCAAGCTGAATAAGGATTATACTAGTCTTGGTGGGAAGCCGTTCCACGGAACGGAGTCGGCTACGGATGTTCAGGATTGGTTGGATAGCTGCGAGCGCATCTTCGAAGACTTGGGTATGGAGGATGCGATGAAGAGAAGGCTAGCATCCCGTCAGCTGCAAGGAAGGGCAATGAATTGGTGGAATGCTATAAAGACAGCTACTCCCGAGGATCAGATTACTTGGGATCAGTTTAAGGCTCGCTTTAGTGATAAGTTCATTCCAGCTGCTCAGAAGTCAGTGTTGTTTAAGAAATTCTAGGAACTCAAGAATAATGGCAAAGCTGTCTCGGATTATATCGCCGAATTCGACACTTTGTCGAAATATGGGTTATCCCTAATAGATACTACCGAGAAGAAGAACAAGAAGTTCATAAATGGCTTGGATGGATACTTGGGGGAAAGGCTTATTAACCACATCGATGAGGCGTTTGAATCGATTGTGGGGGAAAGCATTAAGGTCAGAGAGTCTTTACCCTAAGTCGAAGATTGAGGTTGCATCTGCAGAGGAGCCAAAGTCGCAAGCAAGCGGTGGAGGCAAGAATGGTTCTCAGAATAAGAGAAAGCAGAACCAGACTAAGGATGGCCAGAAGAAAAAGAATAAGCAAGACGTTGAGTGCTTCAGCAGTGGTAAGAAGGGCCATTATGATAGTAATTGTCGGGCCAAGCCAGCGGATAGGAAGTGCTTCAACTGTGGCCAAGTGGGACATCACAAGGACAAGTGTCCGCAACCCCCTAAAGAAAAGCAGATGGTGAAGGCATATGCCCTTAATGCTATTCCTTCTTCTTCGAATGCCCCAACTGCGGCGGAGAAGGGAAAGAATGTCGTTATTCAAGGTATGCTTTCTGTTTATGATGTTCCTGTTCGAGTATTGTTTGATACCGGAGCTTGCAGTTCCTTCATATCTAGTGACCTGGTATATAGGTTGGGATTGGAGCCCGAGATTGTCGATAGACCTTTAGTAGTGATGAACCCGATTGGTGGTTCGACTAACCTTAGCATGATTTGTCGTAATGTGGTCTTATCGAGTCATGGATGCATGTTTGTTTGTGATTGCTTTGTTTTGGGCTTTACTGGGTTTGGCATTATTTTGGGAGTCGATTGGCTCCAAAGATACGGGGTGGTGTAGACTGTGAGGGATTTTGGTGACAGCTAGAGCGGATGATGGGCGGAGTGTAGTGTTTGGTGGTCTACGTAGTGATGGGGTAATGGCTAGTTTTCTAAATTCCCTCGACAATCCGCATAGCGAGTTGTCAGGTTTGCCCGTGGTTGGCCAGTATCCGGACGTTTTCCAAGAAGTGACCGGGCTTCCACCACACTGAGAGATTGAGTTCCGTATTGATTTAGTGAAAGATGCCAGACCTATAGTGATTTCACTTCATCGTATGGCACCAAGGGAGCAGCGAGAGCTCGGGGTGCAAGTCAGCGATCTTTTGAAGAAAAGATTTATCAGAAGGAGTGTTTCTGAATGGGGAGCACCAGTTGTGTTTGCTACCAAGGCGGATGGTTCCCTTTGTTTGTGTGTAGACTACCATGAGTTGAATAAAGTGACGAGGAAGAATAAGTGTCCTCTACCGCGGATAGATGATTTGTTTGATTAGTTGAGTGGCGCGAGAGTATTCTCCCAGTTGGATCTCGCGACACGATTTCATCAGCTTAGAGTGGAAGATGAGAGTATAGCTAAAACGGCATTTCGAACGCCGTCTGGATTTTATGAGTGGTTGGTCATGCCATTTGGGCTGACCAATGCCCCAGCATATTTTGTGGATCTTATGAATAGGGTATTCAGAGATCAGTTGAATAAGTTTGTACTTGTGTTCGTGGATGATATTTTGGTCTACTCGATGACAGAGGAAGAACACAAGGAACATTTGAGGATAGTGATGGAGGTGTTGAGAAAACACCAATTGAAAGCAAAGTTTTCTAAGTGTCACTTCTGGAGAAAGGAAGTGAGATTCTTGGGCCATGTTGTTTCAGAGAATGGTATTGCCGTGGATCCTGCGAAGGTGGCTACGCTACAAGATTGGTCTACGCCCAAGAATGCATCGGATATAAGAAGTTTCTTGGGGTTAGCTGGATATTATTGTAAGTTTATCCAAGACTTCTCCAAGATAGCAGCACCATTGACTCAATTGACTAAGAAGAATCAAGCTTTCGTCTGGGATGAAAAGTGTGAGAATGCATTCAAGAGTCTAAAGGAAAAATTGACATGTGCACCAGTGTTAGTCATTCCTAAGGGGAATGAAGAGACGACAGTATATACGGATGCATGTGGCACAGGGCTGGGTGCTGTATTGATGCAAGGAGGTAGGGTTGTAGCTTATGCAAGTCGGCAACTGAAACCGCATGAAAGAAGATACCCTACCCATGATTTGGAATTGGCAGCAATCGTGTTTGCATTGAAGATGTGGAGACATTATCTCTTGGGAGAAAGATTTGAGGTGTTTACCGATCATATATCGTTAAAGTATCTCTTCTCTCAAAAGGATCTAAATCTCCGACAGCAAAGATGGTTAGAGTTCTTGGCTTTCTATGATTTCGATATCGCATATACACCCGGAAAGGGGAATGCGGTGGCTGATGCATTGAGTAGAAGACATGCCAGTTTAGGGGCTATGTTTCTAGAATGGAAGCAACTGGAGTACATCGCTGGGTATGATTTTAGACCAAAGTGCGAATTGGATCCAGAAATGTTAGCAAATTTGACGATCAGACCCACTTTGATTGAGCGGATCGGCTCTAGTCAGAGGGACGATCCTAACCTATTGGAAATCATCTCCAAGTTAGAGATGGGTATCGATGAGGAGATGAACAAGTATGGGCTTGATCGAGATGGATAGCTTAGAAAGAATGGAAAGCTTATTGTACCCAATGTCAATGGATTGAGAGATGAAGTGCTTAGAGAATGTCACCACTCAAAACTGACTATACATCCCGGTGGTAACAAGATGTATCGAGACATGAAGCAAACATACTACTGGGAAGGGATGAAAAGAGACGTTGGGAAATTTATATCCAAATGCATGAATTGCCAACTATTTAAAGCTGAGCAAAAGAAGCCTAGTGGTTTGCTACAACCATTAGAAATTCCAGAATGGAAATGGGAACAAGTGTCAATGGATTTCATTGATGGGTTACCAAGGACTAGATCGGGCCACGATAACATTTCGGTGATTGTGGACAGATTGACTAAGAGTGCGAGGTTTATACCCGTCAAGTCAAACAGGACGGCAGCTAAGCTAGCTGAACTATATGTAAAGTGGGTAGTGAGATTTCATGGAATACCCAAGGGCATTGTGAGTGACCGAGATCCGTTATTCACTAGTGGATTTTGGAAGAGCTTACAAGAGGTGTTAGGATCAGAATTACATCTCAGTACCGCGTACCATCCTCAAACCGACCGTCAAACAGAGAGGGGTGAATCGTATATTAGAAGACCTTTTGAGAGCCTGTATTGGATTTTGGAGGATCATGGGATGACCATTTGCATCTAGTAGAGTTTGCATATAATAGTAGTTACCAATCCAGTATTGGCATGGCTCCATTTGAAGCTTTGTACGGAAGATTGTGCAACTCACCGTCATGTTGGTTAGAAATTGGTGAGAAGTTTGTGCTTGGACCAGATGTGATAAGAGAAACTTCAGACAAGGTCAAGGTCATTCAACAACGAATGAAGGCTGCCCAAGATAGGCAGAAGAGTTATGCTGATAAGAGGAGAAGAGAATTAAAATTCTCCATTGGCGACTTGGTGTTTGTCAAGATTTCTCCGTTGAAGAGCGTGATACGATTTGGCAGGAGAGGCAAGTTAGCACCAAGATTCATTGGTCCATTCCCGGTTCTTGAGCAAATTGGGAATTTAGCATATAAAGTTGAATTACCAGAGAAGATGGCAGGAGTTCACAATGTATTTCATGTTTCCCAGTTAAGGAAGTTCATACATGACCCAGATGTGACTATTTTACTTGATCAGTTGGATGATGTCAAAGTTGAACCCGAGGCGGTTGGGAACCGCAGGCCTAAGCGTATTGTTGGGAATGATACGAAGCAGCTTCGAAGGAAGGCGGTAAAATTAGTCAAAGTTCAGTGGGGCGAGAATAAGAATGATTGTACTTGGGAGACAGAGGAGAGCATTAGGAAGACGTATCCAGAACTCTTCGCCTGGTAAGATTTTATCTTCGATCTAGTTTTTCCGCATGCTAGGATAGGCTTGTTTGTTTGTTTTGTATGATTGATTGTTGTATATGGTTGGTAAAGGAATTTCGGGGACGAAATTTCTTAAGGGGGGGGGGGGGGGGAGAGTGTAACGACCCGTATTCTACGCATCGCAGGATCGCAGAATATTTATTTCTTTCACATACGAAGTCGTATGGTCATGTAACTTTGGGAGACGACTATTGGGGTCGTTTCCCATGTTCATGATTTTTGCCGATTTTTAAATGACCGTTTTGCCCCTAGCTGGTATTGTTTTGGCCATAACTTTTGATTGGGAAGGAGTTTTGACCTGAAACCACTTCCATTGACTCCGGATGATGGTTTACCTTTCCGTAGAGTGGTCACATTAGCCAAACGGACTCACCGTTTGGGAGATATGGCAGAAACAAGGGTTAGAAGGTGAAAAACAACTTAACCGGGCTTAATTAGGGTGATTAGCAAGAGAGCCCGTGAACCATTTCGGGATTAGGGATATATAGGGGCTGATTAGGGTTAGAAAACATTTCTTTCAGCCGCCACTTTCATTCTTGGAACCCTAACAATGGCCTCCAACACCCAAATCAACTTCTAATCACTTTCTAATCAAGTTTTGGCTTAATCAACATCAAATCTAGGAAGATCTTCACCAAATCAGTATTAGAGCTACTGTTAGACATTAGTATTCACCCAAATCAGCGAGGTTTCAGTTCTGAAAATTTTATTTGTGGCCAAGGTGAGTGATTTGCATAGTTTTGCACTAGTTACGGTTAATTAAGGGTAATTAGTGAAGATTAGCGAATTTATACATTAATAAATTTTGGAAAAATATTTATAAATTCTGAAATATTGTTTTATACCTCTGTTAGAAATTTGGGTTGATTTGGTTAAGTTTTGTTAATCCTATGATTAGTTATGCTTAAACATGTTTAAGGGAAAATATGGGATTTTGGCTATGTTTGATCCGTTTTAACCTACCAAATTATTGTTTTGGTGTTTGTGAATGATTATACATGTTGCTATGACTGTATGGTATGCTTTGTGATTGTCTAGAAGTGATAGATTGGTCGAAAACGCTGTCGAATGGCGTAAAACATTCGCTGGAAAGTTGCAGTAAATGTGTAGGGTTTCAAACCGGATCAGATCGGATTACTGGGCTCGGATCGGATTTGAGAACCGGGCAAGTGGACTTGATTCGTATTGGAACTTAGCATAAGGGGCTTGGCGAGAAGGAAGGCCATTTGCTTAGAGTTGGAGTTGGGCAGAGGATCGGATAGGAGAGACATAAAGGGGATCGGATCGGAGCTAGGGCATGGGATTGGATCGGCTACCGAACCGAACCGGAGCTGGCATCTTCTGAGGCGTGCAAATGAAAGAGACAACAAGGAAGGTGGGATCGGATCAGAACTTGACACTATAAGGAGGAACTTGGCACTTTACCACCGGACCGGACCGAGCCACATGTGACAAGCTGAACCGAACCGCATGGAGGAGATGAACCTGAACCGAACCGAGCGTGGGTGACCGAACCAAACCAGACGTGTACTTCTATTTCTACATGACGACTCTTCTGAACGCCAACTCCAATTCGACCAAAACGCGAGATGCAAAGGAGGTCCAAATGAGGAGCCTTGACTCAGGATCCAGATGGGAACCAATGAGTGAGCTTCATGATTGGGCTTTGCTACGGGACGTGTGCTAAGGGGTTGTCGATGTCTGTAACTTTGAATCACTATGTGTAGGGAGTACGTGAACGGATTCAGGGCCACAGTGGTCTAGGTACGACTAAAGAGCTATAGACCAACAAAGTGGGGTCATTTCTGAAGGATTGGTCATGACTCAATGTGGTAAGCTGGGTAGTAGCAGTAGTTATACAAGTCGAACTCCGTCACTACTTCGATGGGTCTAGTGATCGAAGTGGTAGATATCGTATGCTTTACGCACTGAGTGAGAGATGTGAGGATGGTTGCTATGTTTGATTTGTTTGCCATCATTATGACATGCACACCCCCACCCCCATTATCTTTACACCATTTATTCAAATGGCACCTTAGAGTATCGTACGGTATGTGGTGCTTACTCTTTGGTTGCAAGTCCAGGTTCAGGTATGGTTTAGTATACCTGTTATTGTTTTGTTTAGCTACTTATCGCTCATATCAAACTTTTTGTCTGACCTAGAGTTTTTTGTCTCTTCTTATTACTCTGGGTGCTCTCACGAGCAGACTAGAGACAGGTTAGCTGGGTATGCACGAATAGCTGATCCGGAGACGAGCAGGAGGCTTCCACGTATCATGTATATAGATATTATCCCTGTGTCGCTGCTGGTCACTACTTTGAGCATTAGTAGTGTACCCTTTCCTCCTTTTGTTTAAAGGCAGTAATTTGGAAAGTTGTAATAAGCTGTATTTGGATTTCCGCTGCTTTGATGATGATGTTGATGTTAGTTTTAGTTATCAGCTTATGCACTGTCTCACCTGTTTTTTGTCAAGTATATTATTATTATATTTTTTCCATGCACTGTGAGACATTCTACAGGTTTTCGATTAGTTCATTCGCTTCTTTCCTTTCTTTGGCGACCGTTCCGTGCTAGTCGGGCATGTGTACAACGCACTTTCAGAGGAAATGCCGGCTGGTTCGGGGCGGGCCATCACACTGAATGTAAATTAGTTCCCTCTTCTCCCCAAAACTTTCATTGCCGCTCCTCTACCCCAAACTTTCATTGCCATGTAAATCAATTTCCCTCTTCTTCGCCAAAACAAAAAATCTAAGACATAAGCGACTACAAACCTTAATTCTAAAAATTTCATTGCCGCGCGTAAATCAATTTCTGTCTTCTCCCCAATACAGAAAAATCTAAGTCATAAGTGACCTCAAATCTTAATCGCCTCTGATCTGCAAATATTTCAAAACAGCCTTTCTAAATTTCGCAACTGCAACAACCGGGAAAATCAGAACCAATTTAAAAAAATTTATTTTGGCAATTTTAATGAATTTTGAATATTTAGATGATTTGTTTTAAATAATAACGACTAGAAATTTATTTTGAATAGAACTAGAATGTATAAATTTATTTAAATCAAAATTAGAATTTAAATATTTATTTTAATTATAAAAGGAATTGGAAATGGCGCGGTAGTTTGAAAATTCGATTTCAAATTTCAAATGAATGTACAGGACTCAAAATAAACCGGATTTTAATAAAACCAGAAATATTTGAATCTGTTTAAATTTATCTTTCCAAGGAATTTGAAAAATCCATATTTCATTACGGGAATAAAAAGTTATGTCCAGTTGAAAATTCAGAATAGTCGCTATGGAATTTTATATAATATATAGCCCTTAAAAATAGCAATTTTGTAAACGACCTCCGTTTTCGACGAGACCACTTTTATTGGATCCGTGTGGTGAATTTAAACGTGTTTGGTCAATTCAGTTTGAATTTAATCGACAGGAAAATGAACGTTTTTCAAATGGTCTCCAAATTCGATGAAATTTGTTTTCTTAGGATCGTATCATCAAAACATAGCTAGATTTATTTTTCCGGAATATTTGGATTTCGTATGTGGCTCTGGTAAATTAAAATGCGCGTTTGAATTTAAAATATAACGATTTATATTTTAAATTTAGCGGAAACTGATCGAAATAGTCGAATCAGCTTACCGGACATATCCCATTGTGTCCGGAATAGGGGTAATTACCTGGAGGCGATAGTCGTTGGGTCCGATTTGGAGTTAGGACGAAAATTTCACCTTTTCACGAATTAAATTATATTATATATATAACCTAATTCATTTTCTATCCCCCACAGATCGATCAGAAAAGAAAAAAACCTACTGCCCCTTTACCGACGCTCCTCCAACGCGCCTCCCCCCACGTCGACTGCCAAGGCCGCCTTACCTCAGAGCGTCGCCTTTCCTTCCCCGATTACCCCTCTGGCCAACGCGAGCTCCATCTCGCGGGTCCAAAACCCCACACCCTTAAACCTAAAACGCATCGCCACCACTAGGCCAATGAGGCACTGCCGCCGCCCTAAATGGGCCCCATCACCTCCACTCCAATTACTCCACCGTCGATCAGTTCTTCCGTCTCCGCCTCCTCCTTTGTGTTCCTCTCCGATCGAAACCTTAAAAATCAATGTAAGTTTTTAATTTATTTATTTAGATAACAAAGTTATTTATTTAGATAAAAAGTTAAGATTTTTAAAAATAAAAAGTTAAGATTAGATTTTTAAAAAGATTAGATTTTTATATAGATAGCGTATGAAAAATATGATTTTTATTTAAGTAGTAGCAAAATAAAGATTTGATTTTTAATTTAGAAAAAGTTATGATTTTTTTTAGAATAGAAAAGCTTAGATTTTTAAATGGAAAAGCTTTTTTTTTTAAAATGGAAAAGCTTAGATTTTTAAAATAGAAAAGCCTAGAATTTTAAAATAGAAAAGCTTAGATTTTTTTAAATAGAAAAGATTAGATTTTTATTAATATAAAAATGGGTTTTTTATTTATATGAATGGAATATATAAAAATATGTTTTTTCTTTATATATAGCGAATAAAATTTGGATTTTTCTATATATGAATAGCGAATAAAAACGTGATTTTTATTATGTGAATAGAATTATAAAAATAGGATTTTTATTGTTTGAGTGGCATTATAAAAATACAATGTTTAGAGATATAAAAATATAATTTTTAGTGAGGTAAAAATATGATTTTTTATTATATAAACATCGTTATGAAAAATATGATTTTTATTATACATAGCGATATAAGAATATGGTTTTTATATATATGAAGCAATATAAAATTTTAATCTTTATATATTTAGTAGCGATATGAAAATATATAATAGAGAATATGTTTGGTTGTTTGGTGGATTGATTTATTTGTTTGAATTTGATTTGGGAAATGAATTGAATTGAATAGAATTGTTATGTATATGGCGCGAGCCATTGTTAGGCGAGGGATAAGGCTAGACCTTATTCCGGTTCTAGTATCACGCCGTTATGCTGCCGAAATTTTCTAAAAATGTTAGAACAATAAAAATATCATTTTTATTGTATAAATGAACTGTATAAAAATATTTTATAGTTAAAAATATAAATTTTAACGTGTATATGAATAAAATAAAAATTCATTTACAAATCGTACGATTTGTTTATGTACACATATTTGACTGATATTGATCGGGACGATATACTTTACACATTGCCCAACTGCACAAATAATAATCAGTGTTTGTTGTTTGAAAACCCCACACGGGTATTGGGATGATATTGGACATACACTAATCCCAATATTTAGTTGTATGTCAATCGATGGGTTGACAAACTATTGTAAGTATTAATTATTTATATTTAATGCTTATGCAGTTGTATAATGCACTATGAATGATGGTTGACTGTGTTTGATTATTGTTATGTACATGTGTGCATGAAATCCATATAAGTAAAATTATATGGTAATTGACTGTGTCTGATTCCAATTCGGAAAGAACCAATATTTTAAATTAAAGAATATTTTAAAATTACGAGTAATAAATATTTTAAAATAACTAATATTTTAAAATAATATCCAGTAATGGATCAAAATATGATTTTGATGTCCGATTAGAGATGGACATGAAAATATTTAAATATACAAAGCCGTGTTGATTAAATTAACGCCATTTTGACGTGAACGATATTTATATCGATTTTATTCATTTTTATAATGAATATTGAGAAGGAAGTGATTTCAAAATCTAATATTTTGAAAATATTATCATTTATATATTAATGATATAGAATATTCAATTTTGATTTAACATTGAATACGAAGTTGATATCGTTTTGAAACCGAATTTAAAACGATTTATAAAACACGTTTTAAAAGGAAATCGACGAAATATATATAATATATATATTATATATTTAATGGCCTGAATAGAACGCGCCGCGCCACAGCAGTTCGCGAATTTCGACCATTGACTTCGAATTGACATTATGGGAGATCCGACCGTCGGATTCTCCTAAAACCAGAACCACTGGTTCGTATCGAAAAGAGCTTTCCAACGAATGTAAGGGATTTGAAATCTAATGGTTGGATTTGGAATTATGTCCAAATCAAATTTGGAAAAGGTTCTGTAAGTGCAGGTCGATGACCGTTTATGGAAATCGACTTTACGGGCCTTGATAAAATTATTAAAAATATCAATAATTTGTGTAAAATCATAATAAATGATTTGGAAAGAATTTGGATGAAAAATTCCACATTTGTAAAGATAAAAATATATTTTTATCAAAATGAACTGGTTATAAGCAAGAATTATAATCCAATATTTTTAAATAAATAAATTGGATTTGAAATGGTTTTAAAAATAACCAGAATTTTCAATATATGAATTGGAATGGATTTGAATCGAAATTATCTTCGGAATATTTCGATATCGGGTTCCGTGATTATACAAATATTGTGGAGGAATTTGGAATATATATATCGTTATTCCCAATACGATATTTGTTGATTTCAGAATTTGATATTGAATATAAGCCGATATAATTTCTATTCAGAGCCTTGTATTTAATATTGAATTGGATTTTGGGTTTGTCGTGAATGGTGTCATCATTAATGCTGTTCTTAAGCCCAGTTGAGAAAAGAATAAATCTTCTAATTAAAATTTAGTGAAGTTTTCCAATTAATTAATATTTAATTGGAATTGAATAAAAGAATTGGATTTTGGGTTTCTCGTGAGTGGTGTCTTAAATAACACTGTTCTTAAACCCCGTGTGAAAAGAATAAATCTTTTAATTAAGATTATTAGTGTTTCCAGTTAATTAACATTTAGTTGGAATAAAATGGAATGTGAATTGGGTTTATTGTGAACTGTGTTTTAACGACATTCGTTCTTTAATCCAATTTGCAGTGAAATGTGATTTGGAATATATAAATCTTTTATTAAGATTTAATGGGATTTCCCCAAGGAAAGTTTTAATATATTGAATTGGAATTGAATGGAATTCGATTGGTAATAATCGAAGTGAGCTTCTGTGGAGGAAGACTGTTAATATATATGGAATTTAAAAGGCTTTGTCATTATTCCATTTATATTATTGGTTGGATACGGAAATTGATATCGATTATATATTGATTTGTTTTTCCGTGAAGATTCCATTTTTATGGAAGAGGATTTGGGTTTATTGTGAACCGTGTTTTAAATGACATTGGTTCTTTAACCCAATTAAAAGACAGGATTACATGTCTGACATTGATTCCTTTATACCGTATTCGTTGATCTTTGCTAAATATATATCTGTTTGATGGTAGATAATTTATTCTACACCCTTCTCTAAGACGTATGAGCTTAAAGGTTATATATAGGCAAAAATCAATGGTACAATGTAGATTATCAATGCGAAATGTTTGATTTCCCAAAGTTAAATAATCATCAATATTGATTTTTTGGGAAGATTAAAACTAAGTGAAGTTTTAACTGATCTTTAGTTAGACTGGAATGTGAATGTGATAATTTAAATTATCAAATTTGGGAAATGATCGAGAATGGAGTATCACCAGTTTTGCTCCAAGCGATAGTTAAATCTTTAATTAGATTTGAACGTGAAATGTTAATTAGATTTAACAATAACACCGTGGTGTTAGATATGGAGTATTACTAGTTTTGCTCCATGGGATGAATAGGTTGGAATTGGGAAATATAACAAATGATTACTTCGGTAAGGTTCGCTATTCCCGACTAGTTGACAAACCTTAATTTGGCTTAGAATTGATATCCAAAGGAAGATTAAAGATGAAATTTAAAAGAATTTATCTTTGATAAAATTTATGGGAACCTTTCCCAAAAGATATGAATATTTGAATAAAAGAATATTCTGAATTGGAATGAGGCGTATGTTGTGTTTGTGTAGCACTTGCTTATAATATACGCAGGTTATTCGGAAAGGCCGGGTTTTTACCCATTCTGAATAACTGATTCAATGATAAGTCGACGATGAAGACGGTAGTTGAAGACTGGAGGTCTTTACATCGTTTGTATGATTACTGATGTCTTGATTGGGCTATACACCCAAGACAAGGTAATAAGTGGTGAGCGTCCAGACGTACTTGGAGATCGACCGGATATGCGAGGACCTCTCTCCTGTATTGGACATATGGGACGAGAAATAAGGTTCCTCCAGTTTTGTTCAAACCCAGAACGAACTTGTAAATGGATGTGTGTCTGACATTGGATTTTATTCTGTATTGATTGATCTCTATTAAATATATATCTATTTGGCGGCGGAGAATTTATTCTCTTGCTTAACGCCCTTCTCTGAGATGTACAAGCTCAGAGGTTATATATCGATAGACATCAGTCGCATGGCGTGAATTGCCTGTGTGGCATGCTGAGATGCAAATGATCAAGACTTCTGTTGAAAAGCATAGTCTTGTGGTTGATGATCAAAGCACAGCTTTAATATAGCATAGCTTTGTGTATAGCATTAATTCGCGAGCCTCACACCTCGGTATGAGTAAAAAACGAGATAAGGGACCCAAGGAGGACATGACGTTTCTTTCTAGCTATGGGTGGTGTCATGGTAAGGAGCCCAGAATTTGTTATATTTTTATCTATGTGGATGATGGATTGCGAGGCGCCTCGGATATATCGGTTACTACAGAGCTGATGGATAGGTCCTATAGGACCAAGGAAACGTGTGTTCAGGAATTGCCAATCCTCAAACGTAAGGGAGGACCGGCCTTGGACGATCCAGGGGTCTTCTGTGGGAGATCCTGAGGCATTTTCTAGAGTGTCTTAAAGCCGGCGAGGAGTACATCCCTTCCCCCGAATCATGACGGAAATCCAATTTCCAATACGTGACATTTCAGTTTTGATAATAGAGCCTAGTATGGCGACATGATAGATGGTACCCATGCTGCCTATGATTGATACATTTATATTTGAAGTTGATTTCTTTACTTATAGTAATAATAAAAGATAAATTTCATGTACCAAGCATTATTCGGCTATTATAAGGTAAAACTCTATCCTCCAGCTTGCGTTGCATTGTGTGATGGGATCTGAGTCTTATAGTAGCTTCATTTTCTTTAATTAGAATTGCGTTATTTGTTTTATGCACTAGTATTCTTGGGGGTAAACCCATTCCGTGTTATACGTCATGGTCCCTTGATATACCTAACTTTAAAATCAGATTAATAACTATTTTAGTTCTCACACCAGTCACATGACTGACCTGGAGTTTATTGTTTTAACCTAAACTCTGGGTGCCCTATTTTCCACACGGGCAGCTAGTAGTTTTTGTTTTGCAAATATTATATTCACAGGATCCTGGTTTACAGCTGGAGCTATATTCGGAACGCTCTGTATCCGTGTATTTCTTTCAGTTGTCTTTTGTATTATTTTCCACTGCATAATAATTTGTAAATCTCTGATATTTATCAAATGTATATTATTTGTTCATACTCTGTATATTCTTGTACTCTGATGTAAATTGTTGTAATAAGCAATGAAATGTTCTTCTGTTTGTGTTCTGATTTGTCGTGTTCTCAGACCATCCATTCTTTCTCTTCTCTTCGGAGACCGGGCAAATTTGGGTCGTCGCAGCAGCCTCTTCTAAAGTTCAAACCTTGGATTCTCGCCTAAATTTGTTTGAAGCTTCTACTTTTCACAGGTTCGATTTCTTTCCCTAATAAATTTAATTAGCAATTTTCACAGGTTTGGTTTTTTTCAGTCGTTAAATTTAGGGATTTTTGGTATGTAGTCTCGTAGTTTGTGTGGGTTATGCTTTACAGTATGGATAAACATGGAAAAATGTTGGATGTTAAGTGAAAATTGGGTTATCTGAAGCTACTTTTGTTATTGAGTTGAATAATTAAGTATTTCGTTTAAATTTTTAATTCTCTTGTTGTAGAGGCACCAAATAGTTCTGGGTTCTAAGTATTGTTTGCTAATATTATATTATAGATGTGCTAATGTTAAACAAATGTACCGTGGAGCTATGATGCCACATAGTGTGGATGAAGCAATTTGTATATCCACACAGTATATATCCATACTAAAAAATTACTGTGCATACAAATTTTGTAAATGATTCCTTGTTTTCACATGATAAAAATTGAGTGTAGAACTCTGTAGTAATTTACTGTGTGGCATCATAACATGCTTATAGCAGAGAAGGCTAATATGAAATATTTAAGCCTTAAAGCATGCTACATTCGTGTTTATTTGTCTATATGAATGTATGTATAAGTACAATGATGTTGCATTCAAAATTCAATTGTCCTTTTACTGGTCAGTTTTTTAAAGTGTTACATTTGTTTCCTTATACACCTTGTTGCCAAATAAACGTATTGGGTAAGTTGCTTATAACATTTTGTATGCTACGTAAGTCAGTATTACCATGGTAACTTTCCTTCGTGACGCAGGCATTCTTTGTTTGCTTAAAATGCAGGTTATTTGTTTATAAACCCATGTTTAACTCTTCTAAGCTTTTTCAGGGCTGAAGTTGGAAGCCTTGCATTGCATGCTTTATGTTTCTATGCTTTAAGTATATGTTTATGGAGCAAGGTTGAATAACACAAATATTGGGAAACTTCCTAATTTTTATGTTGTTTAACTCTTGCCTCGTCAATTAACATAGGAGTAGATGTTGAAAAAAGGATTTGCATGACATTATCCTGCTTACGACCAGCATCGGGAGTTGGCAGCGGTAAGTGAAAATAACTTTCCTGAATGTAAATTTACAAAGCTCAGCCTATTGAGGTTGGTAAAACTGAGATTACTAAAGCATTGGTTGCATCCTACTTTGGCTCGGTGAACTTTTTTTCTTTCACATTTACAAAGCTCAGTCTCACGCAAAATTTGTAACTTTGCTTGTATAATCAAAATCAATTGAATTGATTGGGTGTATATATTCACATCATTTGAATTGATTGGGTGTATATGCACATCATTTGAATTGATTGGGTGTATATGCACATCATCTTGCAATTTGGACTACACAAAAGGATAGAATTCTCTAGCTTTAACTAAAGCAATCGCTTTAAACAAACTGATGCTAAACAAGAAGGTGCCATGCTACGATTGGGCATGAGTGAATGATTTGTTAATGGTGCAGTGCACCATAATCAATCTACTACTAGATGATTTGTTACAGTTTCAGGTACACTCTAGTAGTTACATTAATAAGTAGATAAATTTCTTACTTTATAATTTGATTGTGCTTTATTTCAGGCAGAGCCCCATTTGATAGATGGCAATGTACACATGCTTGTGGATTCAAAGTTAGGAGAATATTATGATGTTAACCAGCTGAAAAGAATTACATTCTTGCTGCTTTTATGCTTTAAGTATATGTTGATGAGGCAAAATTGAACAACATAAATATTGGGAAGATTCCTAATTTTTATGTTGTTCAACTCTTGTCTCATCAACTGTATCTTACCAGGTTGTCTCTTGCACTGTAAGTCAGAATTGAAGTTCAATTGTATCCGATAACCAGTTGATTTGTTTGGTGCTGCTCTAGACAGTATTGTTGACCCATTAATGGTAGTATCTTGCCTTACAAGCTCTCAGTTTTGGTATAAACACTACAATAAAATTATCAATTAATAGCTTTTTAAGTTAGCGTTTGAAAGAAGAACGCTATTCAATCTCGTGGTAACCTAAGCTAAAAAACCATAAACGCCATATAATTAACACGTGTGGCGGGCTTACGAATTATTTCAGAAGCCGCAATTTTTTCGTAATATTCCCGTAACATTACTTTTCACACTTCCCATGTCCTCCTCCTTCCCAACATTTTTTGGGTTTAAAGACTTAATCGGAATGAATTTCGCACTCAATCAGGTATGAATTTCGAAATTGCATCTGTATAATTTTCCTTTTCCAATTTTTTCAATTCTCATATCGCTTAATCATTAGGTTTTAATATCTTCCGGAAGTATCAAGTTTTTGGGCATACTGATTTGTTTGATATTTTTTTTTACATCTTTCAATCGTTATAGGATCTCATATGTTTTTTGTAGCTCAGTTTACCCTAATTATTCCAATTGTATGTTCAACGGACGCATCCTTCTCTCTGCTTTCTTGCTACTTTCAGCCTGGAGGTCGCCAATCAGTTTCTTGCATGTTGCTGTGGAGTCTGGGTTCACAGTTTGGGAACGCTGCAAGCAGAAGGTAAATTAAATATTACTTGTATCATAATAATTTATCAAACCAAATTCCATCACGCAATAACTTACTGAAGTTTTTGTTTGTTCAACGTGAAAAAAGTTAGAAGGGCAAGTGCAGATGATTTTTGATAGTCTGGAAAAAACAAGAGAAAGCCACCAATTGGCAATTAGTAACTACGATGAATTTCAATTTTATTATTGATATATGTTGTAATCATCCAAATGTTGGCCACATTAGTACACGCTCCTACTGCTGGTTGAAGCAATTAAGTGAATGTAATGTTCAAATTTGCTTCTTCCACCATAAATTGTAATGTCTAAAATTTTCTTACCTAACTTCAACTTTTCTTAACTATTCTGCATAACTTTCAACGTATTCCACATCATCCGGAACACCCAAAAGAATTCATTTGATTAAAACTCCAAGTTGTCGGTCTTATTCACCGAGGTTTCACCTGATTAAGTTTCGAACACTTAGAAAAGAAAGGAAGATAGAAATAATTGTATGAATTGCTCTGAAATATCAACATGTAACCATACTCTCGTCCAAAAACAACCACTTTCAACTCTCATGTTGTCCACAAACCCACCCATAATCTCTGAAATATCAATACTGTTGCTCCAAACATTGACTAATTTAATCCCTACACCTCAAGAACTTTGAAAATTATAAATTGGACTATTATACTTTTTCAGCTAATGTATACAAAATATTAAATTTAAAGTGACATAAATCACAGCAGACTAAATTTTTATATGGGAAAGGTGCACAGGTATATATAAGAATAGGAAAAAATTTCTACTCAGATCAATTCTTATAAGTATTAATAAAAATAGACTACTTTCTAACCCATTTGCAAATATATGATAATCTTAAATAAGTTGACCATCTCAGCTGCTCCACAACCAAGGTAGCAATGGTACTAGATAACTGAAGCTGCAAACTTCAAACATCAAGTTAGGTTCTGTAAATTCAAACCCTCTAAACTGCCAACTTGAATCATCAACATACCCAACATTACGAACTTCGGTTAAATACTCATGTATTACCCTACTGCCGATCTCGTTTTCTACTATACCAATTCATGTTTTTAACCATTTAGGCATTCTACCATTTCACCGTGAACAGTATCATGCATCATGAGCAATTCAGTTAAAAAACCGAGGAGGACATTTTTTTCAAAATTTATTTCCTACAAAAGTTGCATTAAAATGTGCTCTTTACTAGAACTTATGAACTGTTATTAGATTGTGTTTGCATACAATATGACCGTCTAAATTAATAAACAAAGAACTTGTGAAACTTATGATAGACAGCCTTTAATGTCAATTCATAAGAGATAATGATAATGACTTATCAACAAATACAAAAGAAGAAAATTATGAACTCACAATTATTCTTCAGATTTTCGTCCTGAAACTGCTTGGGCAAGGCATATACTTGGAATTATTTACTTGATGTCTCAGCCTTAGAAGCCTTGTAAAAATATCATTTTTTGAAAGGAAGTTGCATTAAAAGGTTTGTTTGTTTGTTTTTTGCATTTTTGTTTGTACTTTAGTACTTCAGCAGGTTAAAAGATTTCTACATTGAATTTGGAACAGATAACATAAAGCCAGCATAGAGAAGAGGCTCTCTCTCCCTATGATATCGCACTTTTCTTCCTATGGTTTCGGCAATAGCGGCTATGTTTCCTACTCAGGTCAGCAGGACCCGAGTATGGTGCATAGATTTTCTAGCGATTCAAGTACCATGAGTAGATTTGACGGAGCTAGAGCAGATAGTGCTGTTGGAATGATGCAAATTCACAATCTCATTACCCGTTTGAACTATATCGGGGTCAAGATAAAATCAGCTCATTCTGTTGAATCGTGGAATGGTAGTATTTTGGTCATGGTATCTGGTTCCTTACAGACTAATGACTTTGTTGCCATGAGAAAGTTTGCACAAACTTTCTTCATCGCTCCTCAAGAGAAAGGGTATTTTGTGCTTAATGACATTCTCCAGTTTACTGATGCTGCATATCACATCATCATCCAGCAGCATTACCAGCACAGACCGGTTACGAGGGTACAACAATTACAACTAATTCTGTAACAGAGACAGCTGCTTCCGACTACACTTTGAAAGATGAAGCTCAGACAAGAAGTTATGTATCTTCCCTTGCAACTGAACAAACATAGACAGTTGACATTTATAGCATAACAGATCCTCCTCAGCAAGCTTCAGAACCTGTTAAACATGACAATACAACTTCCCATTTGGGGCCAGACCCACCTTTTATGCCTGAAAGCCTGTTAGTGAACCAGCCAAGCATGCATATGCATCAATCTTACGAGTAGCAAAAACCCAGCCTGGGCAATCTACACTTCAAAATGCTCTTCTGAACAAGACGACCAACAAATCATCAGATTGGCAGTTTGCTCAACAAGCGTATGAACAATCTCAATTCAGCTCAAATGTTCAATCTGAGAAATCTAATGTGGAAGGAGTAGACAATGCTAAGAACGAAGATGAATCAATATATGTTTATGTGCGCAACCTTTCTTCGTCCATTTCGGCTGTTGATCTTGAAAAGGAATTTAAACTATCTGGCAAATTACGACCAAAGGCATCATTACTCGTAGCTGCAAGGAAACTGGTGTATTCTATGCTTTTATTGAATTTGAAGATCCTGTTGCTGTTGTCAACGCAATTAAGGCTTCTTCATTGCAGTTATGTGGCCTGCTAGTTCATGTAGAGGATAGGAAACCCAGCAACAGCTCATACCGAGGTGGAAGAAGAGAAGGTAGAGGAAGAGAAGCTATCATTCCAACGCACCACGGGGACGATTCGGTCATAGGGTATATGGCAGAGGAGGAGGATATGAAAACAATAATTGAGATTACTATAGTAGACCAAGAGGAAAAATATTTCACCAGAGAGTTTCAAATCAAGAAAGGGGTATTTTGGGTAATCACAAACAATGGGTGGAACAAGATCTGACTGAATAACCCCCATTTTGGTCAGTCATCGAAACTAACACAGAAAACTCATGCAAAGAAATGTGTTGTCCTGGGTCATTATTAAGAGAAGCAACTTCACTCTGTTTTTTAGGTGTGCTGTGAATTTTGTTTTACCTTTTGATCGTATTTTGTTCTAGTACTATTTATATTTTTAACATGAATTCTGAATGCATTTTTTTAGACCAAAAAAAAAAAAAGTATAACGTAAAGCCAAAATTATGGGTTTTTTTTCCGTAGTTATTCATCTAGATTTCTGTCGATCATATTATTTTTCTTAATATCCTATTTGGAAGCTAGGTTAGATGAATACATTGACAAAAGATAACCATTGTGCAAACGAGAGGAGCCTATGCGACTACTGAAGGAGATCCCGAATGTTACTATGGATGGGAACGTGTGGATGAACCATTATATCTGAACAAAGTGAAGAATGGTATGTTATATTTGATGCAATTTTTCCACTTATTTCTTCTAGGTACCACCACCAACCTAATTGGTTGTACTTTCTCCACTGTCATGGTTTCAGATCTATTATAATTTAACTATAAATCTATATGCTAGATATGGATGATTGGTAAAAATAAGCATGTTGTGTGTATACCTTGCCTAGACCACCAAAAAAAGAAAGTATGTTGTGCGTATTAGTTGTGTGATATGTATTTCAAAATGCAAAAAACGAAGGAAAATGATCAAATTGAAAAATGATCTTAACACATAAGATCGAAAATGATATGTTATTGTTTTCCACCAAATGCAGTTCTATGGAGATTTACTTCTGATCGTGTCTGCATTGAAGATGTTGTTCGTTCTACAATAGCTTGGCCAACCGCAAATGTTGTAGCATAATGGAGTTCTGGTAAGTATAAATTAGTACTTTTATTGATACAAAATTCTTAAATATTTGATTGTGCGCTTTAATTCTTGATGTCGTACTAAGTGTAAGTAGACATTAAAAAGGTTCGTTAACCGATCCAAAGAAAAAGCTCTTTTCACTATAGTTGTAAATGCAATTTTTTTTGTACTTCTCTTTGTCTTTTTACACGATTTGTGATCCAAATTTAGTGCACGTTTGGGACAGGATTATGAAATCTCCATTGGTTGAACCTATAGGTGTAGCAAAACGAATTGTTAGCCAACTTTTGTATCTTATCTTATATAATTATAATATTTCTGTTAAATTTGCTAAAATAATTAATTTGATACAATTTAAATAATTTCTGTTAATATCATATTGGTGAATAATTGTGTAAACAATATTTGTTAAATTGTTTTCAACGAATCAATTTAACAAAATTTGTGAATTCAAAAATTGATGATATTTTCATTAATCTTGGTTGTTACATGATCTATTAGTTCTTGATAGAAATAAATATGATATAAATTATTAAACTACTGATGTATCGTAAAGACAATAATAATCCATGTATAGCTTTACTGTGGTGAAATTTCACTCGCATATGATAGTCCATTGATTTTATACTTTGATATCTACTAAAGTTCTACATAAGATGGTAGAAATTATGCAAAATATTCTATGAAATTTCTTATTCAGACACCTCTTCAATCTTTTTAAAATTTCTTTCATGATTACAGTCATCATGTCTAATATGTTTAATATAGGTACCAGAAACCTTTGTCAGGTTACCTATATTTTTATTTAAGTTACTTATACAAGTTTCTCCATTTTTTCAAGGCTGACCAAGCTTTTTGTGTATCATTCAAAGTTTTCAGTTTGTTAATGAATACCTGAATGAGCATTTTTCCTGTGGCTTGATTCTGATATTGCAGTAATGCTCAAGGGATAAGACTTTGAGCTGATATTACCAGAATAACTAATTATTACTCATTTTATTTTCATTTCTCAAACTATTAGTCAGTTGGATATATACTTTCCACGATTAAAAAGATGATTTTTCAGTTTGATTTGAATACCCAAATCTGATTTCCTAATTGGATTGCTATCCAGTTTTAGATATATTAGAAGTTCAAGATTTATATATATTGGTATTGTAAGTTGTTTATATTTTTCCTACTTATTTTTAGAATTTATACGTAGGTTTATGACTGATTTTGTTAAATTTTACGAAAATGATAAAATGTTTAATATTTTCATTGCACTTTTAACTCTTTTTTATAAAGGGGCCTAATCTTGTCTTCTTTAATAAACAAAGAGTCGCTAAAGAAATAGACTTCATCTGTTTAACTGTGTACATTCAAATTGTTTAGCATCAATGGATATTCACACAACATATAGTGTCAAGTATAGAAGGCGAATTGCTTACTATCAATGATCATTCACACATCATACAATGTCAAGTTTCTTCTAGGTTCAAGAAACATCCAATAATATAAATAATAACAACCCTGGAATAGCAAGAAGAAATGGTAACTCAAATGTGTTTGATGTTGAGTCGTATGCTGGTTACATGATCGAACCAAATGGGTTTAAGTATGCTTAGGTCTGGTTGTATTGAGCTGTTTATGTGCCTGACACAAGTATAAATATGAGTGAACTGGCAATGTAATGGTGTGACAAAGTCGAAAGCGAATTGTCTTTTTTTTCAATTCTGAGTTCAGTTGTAATTTGTTTCAGTTCTCATTCAATTTTCGTACTCACTTTATTTTCTTCTTAATTAGATCTAAGTTTTATCCTTTCAGTTTGTATCTTATTGATTTAAATTCCTGTTCTTTCCTGCATTTACAACACTCGTTCTTATTATTAGAGTTTTATTAGGACTCATGACCATTCTAAGTTTAATAATGAATTGTCTTGTGAAACTATCAGAAGAACTTTAAACCTTGATTAGGTTGAATTATAAAACTTTTAGGTTCGATGCTTTTTCCATAATGTTAGGTTGCAATCAACTCAGAGAAGTAATTTTTTTTTCCTTTTGATTTGATATGATGTATGCAAACTTACTTGGTATGAAATAAGTTAAAACAAATAGGTAAATTTTTATTCAGAAAGTTATTGCATGTTCGAAAGCATAATAAAAGTAATCCTTTACCTAAATGCATTTTTTTTTGTTTTAGTTGCATTTTTCTTTTTTCTTTTGGTTTCTTTTACTTTGTTTATATGTGATATAACAATTACTGACATACTGATTATTTATTTGACATTAACAGGACCGCTATTGTTCATGCTAAGTACAAAATATGAGAAGCAATGCAAGACTAATTCTATCGTTTGTCTGTTTTGTAAGTAACTTGTAATTAGTGTAAAAACGTATGATATATTACGTGTGGACATGGAAAAGTTGATAAAACAGTGTATGAAACACTACTTTGTTTGAGTGATATGCATGAATATTATGCGGTAATTTATATATTTATTTGCAAAAATTTGTTATATTTATATGTAGATAGTAAATGTTTAAATGTATGTATACATGTAAAAGCTGAAACAATGAAAATTCAATAAATTAATAATATAAGCAATAGCGTTTCAGAAACGCTGTTGAAAAAAAAAACTATAGAAAGAGAAATGGGAAAATGCTATGGTATAACGAAATAAACGCTATGGAAACAGGTAAGAAACGCTATAGAAACGTACTCATAAACGCTATAAAAACTCAGTATCTATTAATATATATTTTATAGCGTTTTCGTTTGATAGCAAATAAGAAACGCTATATAAAAGTCACTTTTCATAGCGTTCTTTTCCTGCTATTCAAAGTAGAAGGTCTAAGATAGCATGTCGTTACATGGCGTTCTCTGAAACGCTATGTTAGGTTATAATAGCGTTTTTCAAACGCTATGAAAGCCTCTTTTTGTTGTAGTGAGGTACGCCTTCCATTGATATTTTCCAAACTGTATATCCCATTGTATGTTCTTGTCTATAATAGTATTTGGGAGACTGGCTATTAGCTAATTAAAGGGAAGGCTGGCTAATGATTTTACGACTGATTATATGTTTAGTTACAGACTTAAAGTGGTAGGAGGGAAGTAATTCAGGGAGTATTAGCGTGCATATGCATTGAGAATGTTTAACATGCACATGCTAATTTTTTGAATCATTTATTGCTGGATAAACCAATTCAACTATGGGTCAGGTATCTTTCTTTTTCATATTTAACAGTTTGCTTTATAAACTAATAATCTATTTCTTGACTTCTGAATTAACATTTTCTTACTTAGCTAAATTTCATATCTTAGGAGCATGGCTCTAATTCTCATGCAGTGTAAAGAAAATTCTCATCTCTTTAAGATGGTGAGTTATGAACTTTGCAATTATACCTTTATATACATGCTTGGAGTCTTGCACATTTGAATGGGTCTAACCTGTACGTTTGTGTATAGATACTGGTAAATATGCGAATGCACATATTCAATACATATATTAGCTAGGTTAGTTGTAGTTATCAGATCACGAGCAACACTGGTGGTGAAAAAAGAAATTGAATTCTGCTTGTAGAATATTTGTATACTAGTGTGTTTTTGATATGTATGTCTAATGATTTTGAGAATGAACCATGTACAACCCTCATGTAATATGAGAAGTTGTTAGTTTTTTGAACCAAATAGGTTATAACTATGCAATAAAACTATAATTATGCAGGGTCTGCTGGATTGGGATTTCTATCATGGTACTTAGCAGGAAAAATCAAAGCATTTGATATAAACTTCAGGTAATATCTCGCTTTTTTTTCCATCCCCTCATCTCGGATATGATGTTACCACTAGCCACATGGGATATGATTTTAAATTAAATTGTAAACACCTGTTTTCAATGTCTTTTGAGAAGTAATCATACGTACATATCCGACGTACGTCACCTGTTTGAGAATAATAAGTGCACTACTTTAGTTTAGAAACTAAAGCTTTGCAGTTTAAAACTTAAGCGCGATTTCATTGTTAAACACGTATGCCTTCAGTTGTCAAACTGAAGCATTTCTTCAGTTACTTCAGTTTAATAACTGAGGCATGGTTTTAGTGTGTTTGGTTGCGTATCAGTGCTCTGAAGTATTGCACGGCCATTTTGGTTTGCCACTCTTACGCAATTTCGTTTTCTCTCGTAAGTTAGGATTCCTTTCCCTTTTCATCTCTTTGCGGACATTATGCAGTTGTTGATACCAAAAACTAGTTCAACACCCAAAGAGAAGATATTTATAGAGAATAAATGAAGATTAATGACAATAAACAATGCACAGAAATTGAAAGAGATCACACACAGAGTTTTTATAGTGGTTCGGCGAAGATGGTGCCTACGTCCACTTTATATATTATTTCTCTTTTTTGATTTGCTATAATGATTACAATGATTCAATGCCTTTTCTGAACTAGGATATCAATATTTATAGGTGATACAGTAATTGGCCGTTACTAATACGTGTTATCAGATTCATGAAAGTAGTTGCGGCTGGTGGATTTGTTCTTTGCCAAAGAATTAGTATTCCGCCCTAAATGCTCGGTTGAAAGAATGAAGAGAATCTGGGACGAGCTATTCTTTAGGTTGGTTTCTTGGGCCTTAAATGAATGCATAATAAATGGTCAGATCCAGCCCTTCCACGCTTCCTCCAATCCGTATTTCATTGTGTGTAGCGAGCCCACGAAACAGGCTCCTTTAGCTTACCCGCTTCGAGTGCTAGAATCCTGAAATTTATCATATTGTCATGCCTTGATGGGCGGTCCGAAAGGCCCATCAACACTTTGCCCCCCAAAATATAGTTCATTTAATAAGAAGTATACTTTGTTTCAAATCTTGAGTTGAATTCCGCTTATCACTTTATTTCACTGGCTGCTCCGATTCCTACCCAACGGCATCACAAGTTGCATCGAGTTCCGTTCTTTGGTTCAGAGTCATCAATGAGCTCAAATAACAATATCGTCTTATTAGCTTTATGTCACGTCGGCTGGCCTTTAACTCTTCCGCTTCTCACACGTCAACTCGATCCAATCAGATTAACCGGACTTGAGAAGTCATCCCTTCGTTTTATTATATAAGTAACAATCCTTTATACCTTTCTTCTTTTACTTTTTACCATAACGGCGGCTGAACAATTGTTCCAAGACAGAAACAATCATCGTCTTCCTCCAAGCTTCGTAATTTTCAGGTATGCATTCTTCCTTTAATTGGATGCTCATTCTTGCCCGAGGTCCACTGTATCTTCGATTATCTTTTTAGGGTTTCATTCGATCTGGCTAGCAGTGGTTTTTTTTAAACCGTCGGAGTCAGCGACGGTACGGTTCTCCGAAGTGAGATCATCGTTGATTGATTCTGGATTTACGATTTTGATATAGAGATCTTCTCTCCCCTCGTTTCCTTTATTTATGAGTCGGGATGTCCTTAAACCCTTGTGCATACGAACTATTCGAGGGGAAATAAAAAATATATCCGACTTTTACCCAATTCAAGTTTTGTTGCTAATCGTCCATTTTTACTGGAGTGATACCCATACAGGATGCTAACTTCTTATATTCTCTTGTGGCATTCTTTTTCCTCTTCTTTTTGTAGGCTTTTTGCGTGCCCATGGTTAAGACACGAGACAATCGTAAGCAAGAATTGGGTGGACAAGCATCTTGTTCAATTAGGGTGGACAGTTCTTCGGAGTCCCCGAGTCATTCAGAATATTCTTCGAACAAAGATCCTCAAAGTCAGTCGACGGACCCGTCACCTGTCCTCCCAATAGTGGTTGACCTATCTGGGGCGATACCAACCCCAATAGCACCAGATATGATTCCTGGCTCGGAGATTTTGAGGGATCCTGTGGAGGCAAAAGAAACTAGGATGACTCTCAAGCGGCTACAAATCTTAACAGCTAAGCATAACATCCCTTTCGATGATGTCCTCGTCCCGATTGATACTGCTAGACCCCACATTCCCCCAGATGATTATATGGCAATTTATGTTCCAATGTGCAACGCAGGAGCCATTCCACCTTTCCCTCTTCCAATTGTCGACTTTTTGCGCCGGATGAATTTGGCCCCGATGCAATTAAGCCCGATAGCTTACGACCTTCTACTATCAACCTGCTACCTGTACCTGAAATATTTGAAGTATCCTCCGACCTTTAACGACATAGCCTTTCTCTTTAATTTTAGGCATAATGAGACACTATCTCCCTCTACTCTTTATCTTGAAGCCATTCGGGGGTGGAAGATCATTGAAGAGGTTCCGACCAAAGCGGGCGATGCAAAGCGAGACTGGTTCTGGATTAAACGACAACCAGGTTGCGCCAAATATTGGTTGCGATGTGGTAAGTTTTACCTCTCTTTCTTTACATACTTCTTATGTATCAGAATTCCTCGCTCTGATCATCTTCCGGTTATGCATTCTTTTCAGAGGGAGAGCCTACGAGACCTGACGAGGAAGTCTATAGAGAGCGTTACAGGCGACTGATCGGTTTGACAAAGGAGACGTGGACATTTTGGAACTGTCTAACCGAGGCAAATCTGCACCGATATGGCCTTCTCGATCATAACAGGACAAGGGGTTCAGTAAAAGATGGGCCAGATCCGGCCGTGCCCACTCAAGACGAGATGCCCCCAGCCAAAAGGAAATCGGGGAGTAAACAGGTGGTTCACTCGGCTGGAGGATCCTCTACCCAGCCTTCGCCAAAAAAGACAGAGAAAACAGGCCTCAAGAAATCTGTTTTCAAGAAACGGGTTGGAAAGGTCAGGTTTGTGGTGGTCGACAAGGATGAGGCCAAACCCCAATAGAAAAAGAAAGCTGTCGCCCAGAAAGCCCCAAAGGTTGTGCAAGGGCAATCAAACGAAGAAAGGCCTGCTGAGACCCATCCAAAAAATTCGGGGGGTAGCAGAAGGTTTTCCTTCGACTCGCGAACTACAGAAGGGGCGCGGCACTTCTCCTCTCCCAGGCTTAGAAAATCTTCAGATGCCCGATATCATTCTCTCGCCGCAGAGATTGTACCCAACTCGATTCTTCGCCAACCAGTCTGAAGGAATGTCTTTCTCAGACAGGCACGATAACATTGACGGTAGGATTTTATAGTGATTTTCGAGGTTTGTTGCATATTATCCCTAAATGGTTTGGGAATCATTCATTTTCATTTACCTTCCTCGTAGGGGTTGACGAAGAGTATTATGGGAATTTATTTGCCTCTCTCCCAACTGATCCTGGGTTGGACGATTTATCTCTCCCACATACCGAAAGAGAAGGCCCCAATCGAACCAGTGATAGTGGGAATAAGGAGGCAGAGGATGTGAGGGATGACAGGGAGAAAGAGATAGGAGCTGACATGAGGAAGGATAGGACAGACGAGCCACCCGAGGATCAGGGTAGGCGGAAAAAGGAACATCTGAAAAAGCATGGTCGGACGCTACGGGATCACGAAGCATCGAGCAACATACCCAAGAGAAGGAAGATGGATAAACCTTCTACATCCGAAAGACAGAGAGCTGAGCATCCTCAGGTAGTAGCACACCGGTCCAGTCATGTGCACGGACCCTCTTCCAGTGACCGTTTCCAAGAACTAGAACGAGATTTCACTAACTTCGTATTCTCAGATATCGAGCCTACCCTCGAAATACAGCCATCGACCCGCAGTTTCCGTCGGCGCATGCGCCTTAACTTTGAATATGTCTTTACTCAATATGACGCTATGCAAGAGTATGTCGGTCAAGTGAGTGGGGCGCTGAAACGGAGACTCACTGAGATTGCTGGTTTGAAAAGAGATGCCGACAATAAGAACAGAGCTATTGGATTTCTAGAAGAAAAAACCAAAAATCTGGAATTACAGGTGACGACAGACAGAGAGGAGCACAAGAAGGATATTGCAGAGTTGAACAATCAGGTTCAGCAGGGAGGTCGAGAGTGTGAAACGATGAAAGAGGAGGTTGTGTCTTTGAGAAGGGACAAGGTCCGACTCGACCTTGAAGTTCAAAATATGAAGGCGGCCCTTGATTCGGCCGAACTAGCTAAAGACCAAGCTGAACAAAATGCTGCTGCGGCCATCGAGTCTGCCAGCAATCTGAAGCAGCAACATGATATCGAGACCGAGGCTGTGAAAGCCAAGCATGTCCTGGAAAAAGGTGAGATACAGAGGGGGCATGCTCGTCAGATTCTTATGTTTTGTGTCGATTTTCTTTGTCGTAGAGACCTGTCTTGGATGCCTGGGTATCCTAAGTTTTTGACCGATGTGTGGAAATTGCTTTTGTGGGATGAGAAGAAGAAGGCTCAGGGTCGCCCGGTGGATGAAGCGTTATTAATGGCTAACATTCTGAATGACAAAGAACAAGCCATTGTGAGGGAAGCTCAAGGCCGGGAAAAACAAATGGTTGAGGCAGAACGTCTCCAGGCGAAGGGAAAGTCGATCCTTAGGGCTGAGGTGAGCAGTAGTCGGCCCTGTGTTTCTACTCCTCCCGTAGCTGCAGGAGGGGGCTCAACTTCTTCTATCCCAACCGATACTGTCAGAGTTACGGGGGAGCGGGCGATCAGCCCGAATACTGAGAGTAAGTTTTTATTTTTGTCGAACCTATCGTCTTTTGACTGTATTTCATGTACTTCCTTTTTTCGGTAGGGGATTCTTCCAATACAAACAGGATGGATGAAGAGTCTGCTGCTAAGGAGATTGATGTTGCTAAGGAAGCAGGGGAGGCTGCAGAGGCGGTTAGGGTCGAGCCAATGCCTCCCAAGGACCCAGACATTCAGATCGTCAAAGAGTCGATAAGAGAAGACCGACCATCCCTGGCTGACATGAAGAGCCAGAGGGAAAAAGAGTTGTCTGCAATGAAGCCAGAGCCTACTGAGGAGCTTCTGAGCACTCAACTTTCCCAGCTTATTCCTCCGGCCCTGCTTTCTTCAGGTCCTGGTCCTACTGCCCACATTCTTCCATAGGCTTCTTCTTCAACTCCCAGACCCTTTGGTAGTACCCTCGTAGGGGCGAGGCGTAGGTTGATCACGGAGGAGGCTCAGGAGATGATTAAGCAGAAAGAGCTAGCTGAGATGTCGGAGCAAGGGTTGATACGGCCTCCTTTTTAGGATCCACTTGTTTTCTTTTTGTGGTTAATCAACAATGTTTCGCCTGGGATGATGTTTAATTGGTACCTGTCAAGTAACAACATTTTGTAATGATGTCAGAACATTTTGAAGAATCTACGTATGGTGTAAACATGTGTAATTGTTAGCGTCGTGTAAATCTTAGACTCGGCCCCTCTGTTTCATCAGGAATGAGTCGTGCTTCGCCCTTGTAGGGGATGTTAATCTCTACCCTTGCCCCCAGTGTCGGGGTAGATGTTCAAAAGGCGATCCCTCCTTTCGAACCCAAGCAGTGCCACTCTCGATTGCGGCTCATATGCATTTGAGTAGGAGTGCCCATAGTCTTTTATACTTATCCTTTAGTCATTAAATGGTAAAGTTCTATTGTTTGAGCGGTCTTTCGTCAAGGTGCACCTTTCACGCTCGGGTGTCGTTTATGCTCTTCCTCAAGTCAATGAGGTCGAGAGTCGAGGTCTGATGGTCGATCAGTATGGCTGGATAGGCGTCAGTCTTATCCTTGATTTATCCAAGGTAAAGGTTGTAAGGTCAGTCGTTCAATCACAATCACTGGCTCTTATAATTACAACAAATTAGAGCAGGAACGGAGATGCTTATTAATACGCTAATGCGACCGATGATGGTCGCTTATTACAACGCCAGAAACAAATAAATCAATAATCTAAATGCAGAAAGAAGGTAAAAACATCGAAATACAAATTCTAAGAAAGATAATGCCATAAATGCTCCGTGTTCCATGCTCTTTGAAACAGCTCGCCATCCATAGTCACTAGTCTGAAACTTCCATTATCGAGCTTTCTCTGAATGACGCAAGGTCCTTCCCATTTCGGGCCCATATGCACAGGAACTGGAAAGATTCGTTTCAAGACCAGATTGCCTACTTCGAAGGTTTTTGGTCAAACCTTCTTGTTATAATATCGAGCGACCCTTTGCCTGTGAGTCTGAGCACGAAGATTTGCTTCTTCTCTTTTTTCGTCGATCATGTCCAAAGACGTCAAGAGAAGTGCCTTGTTAGTCAGGGGATCATAGTAGGTTGTCCGATGAGTCGGGACTTCAAGCTCGATCGGAAGGACTGCTTCGGATCCGTATGAGAAAGCAAAGGGGGTATGGCCCGTAGCGGTCTTATGGGTAGTACGATATGCCCATAGTGCCAAGGGTAATTCGTCGACCTATTTTCCTTTAGCGCGTTCTAGTAGTTTCTTCAAAATGGTCTTAATGATCTTATTGACCGCTTCGACTTTACCATTGGACTGGGGGTGTGCGAATGCAGTGTACTTCTTTTCAATATGATATTTTTCACAAAAATCTCGAAATTCTAAACTATCGAACTGAGTTCCGTTATCTGTGACAATAGTTCGAGGCACTCCGTATCGGCATATGATACTCATGACGATGAAGTTGATAACTTTTTTCGTTGTGATTGTAGTCATCTACTCAGCTTCTGCCCATTTTGTGAAGTAGTCTACCGCCACAATGGCATACCTTGCACCCCCTTTCGAAATAGGCAATGTTCCTATGATGTCAATTCCCCACACAGCAAACGGCCAAGGACTAGTCATCTGGGTAATATTCGTAGGGGGTGTCCGTGGGATTTGCGCGAATCACTGGCACTTACCACATTTTTTGGCATAGTTGGAAGCATCCCTATTGATGGTCGGCCAGAAATACCCATAGCGCAGTATTTTTTGGGCAAGGGCTTGCCCCCCGGTATGTGCTCCGCAATCCCCCTCATGTACTTCCTGCAGCATCCTTTTAATGTCGCTGTTGGCTATACACCAGAACATAGGAACAGAAAATCCTCTTCTATAGAGTTGGCCTTGCTGAATAAGGTACCTAGAGGCTCGTCGTACCAAGGCTCGTTTTTCGTTTTTCTTTTCGGGTAATTGCCCGTGGAGAAGGAAATTTTTAATGGGATTCATCCATGATTCTTCTTCGGGTTTGACGTCTTTCTGATCGACATCCATTTGGTCGATGCTTGGCATCCTTAAGATTTCTACGGGAACTAACTCTGTTTCGCTCGGATGGTCCGAACTAGCCATTTTAGCTAGCCTATCCGCTTTCTGGTTTTCTATTCGAGGGACATGGGAGATGCTGTATCGGTCGAAGCTCCATAGCAGCTTCTCGACTTCTTTGAGGTAAGAGGTCAGTCGCTCTCCTCGGGTTACGAATTCTTTTCTGACTTGGCAGACTAAAAGCTATGAGTCACAATAGATGTCGAGCGATGTTATCTTCAGGTCTTTCGCCAGTTTGAGTCCAGCAATCAGGGCTTCATATTTAGAGTCGTTATTGTTGCTAAAAATTCTAATCTCAGAGCATAATAGATCGAGCGCCCCTCAGGGGACAAAAGTACAATGCCGGCTCCTGAACGTTGTCTATTTCGGGCCTCATCCATGTAGAGCTTCCAATTGACTGGCTTCTGCTCGATCTTCATGGGCTTAGGGTCCTCGTCTTGACATTCTTCCTCCGGGGTTGTGAACTCTGCTATGAAATCAGCCAAAGCTTGTCCTCGGACCGATTTCCGAGGAATACATGTTAAGTCGAACTGGCTTAATTCAATATTCCATTTTAGCAGTCTCCCACTCGCTTCTGGCCTTTGTAAGATTTTTCGAAGAGGCTGATCAGTGAATATCTTAATTGGATGGGCCTGGAAGTAGTGTCGAAGCTTCCTCGACGTGATTAACAAACTATAGGCCAATTTTTCAATTTTAGGATAATTGCGTTCGGCCCCGGTTAACTTCTTACTCACAAAGTAGACTGGTCGTTGTACTCGATCTTCTTCTCGGACAAGAACCGAGCTGAGTGCATGTGCTGATACTACTAAGTAAACGAACAAGTCCTCATGATCGACAGGTTTGGAGAGAATAGGAGGCTTTTCAAGATGGTCGAGTAGATTGCGAAAAGCTTCGACACAGTCAGGTGTACAAGCAAAGTTTCGCTATCCTCTTTTTATCAATTCAAAGAACGGCAGGCATTTATCAGTGGCTTTCGAGATGAACCGTCCCATAACTACTACCTTTCCCGCTAAACTATGAACATCCTTTATCCGGCGAGGTTCCCGAATCCCTTTAAGGGTCGCAATCTGATCGGGATTGACCTCGATTCCACGGGAACTCACAATGAAACCGAGGAATTTGCCCGATGCTACTCCAAAAGAACACTTCAGTGGATTTAGCTTCATTCCATATTTTCGGAGGGTGTTAAACATCCTCGACAGGTCGTCCACATGCTCGGATGATTGTTTTGATTTTACCAACATGTCATCTACATATACTTCCATTGTTTTCCCAATTTGAACATGAAACATTCGATTGACTAACCTTTGATAGGTAGCTCCTGCGTTCTTTAGGCCAAAAGGCATCACTACATAACAGTATAGTCCGAGATCGGTAATGAAGCTGGTGTGTTCTTGGTCAGGGACATGCATGGCAATTTGATTATATCCGGAATATGCATCCATGAATGAGAGTAGCTCGTGCCTGGCGGTCGAGTCGAGCAGCTGATCGATCCTAGGTTATGGGAAGCTATCTTTGGGGGCATGCTTTGTTTAGGTCAGAGAAATCGATACAAGTTTCCATTTTCCGTTAGCCTTCTTCACAAGTACCGGGTTAGCTATCCAGTCGGGATAGGTTGAATCCCGGATGAACCCAATGGCCTGTAACTTCCGATTTCCTCCTTCAAAGCTCTCGACCTTTCGGGGCCTAGCATTCTCCTTTTTTGCTTTACTGGAGTATATTTTGGGTCGATGCTGAGGGAGTGGGTTATAATAGATGGAGATATCCCACACATGTCAGCATGGGTCCAGGCGAACACGTCCAAATTTTCCCA
Source organism: Allium sativum (assembly GCA_030737875.1). NCBI lineage: Eukaryota > Viridiplantae > Streptophyta > Magnoliopsida > Asparagales > Amaryllidaceae > Allium > Allium sativum. The sequence goes on along the minus strand of CM060923.1, from coordinate 7,220,567 downwards.
AAGGAATTCACTTAACTCCCTCGTCCGGAGGGGATCAAGGTGATATCCAATCTTTAGGACCTTGGTGGGATCATTATCATCGATGGGTATTTCTATGGTGGCCTCATTTGGGGCCGCCTTTCTGCACCCCGACTCATCGTCATCTCGTAGGTCGATGTCTTCGACCTTACAGGCTTACGGTCCTAGTCGGGGTGTTTTCTGTAATTGCTATGCTTCCTTGCTCTCGCCTGAGGGGGAAGATTTCTCAGACTCCTTGTTACCGTCGTTCCGTAGCTCCTTCCATTCTGCCATATAGCACGCTTGACCTGTTACCTGGTCTCCTCGCATAGTTCCGATTCCGCTATCCGTGGGGAACATCAAAAGTAAACACCAAGGGGCGATACATGCTCGAAACACAGCTAGGGCAGGCCGCCCCAGGAAACCGTTATAATGCGAGTTGATATTCATTACAACAAATGGCAGAATCCTGACTGTTCGTCGATCCCCATCTCCTAATTCCACTGATAGCTTGACCTGGCCGATGGGTTTGGTGGTCGACCCGTTGAAACCACGTATCTGACCTTCATACAGCTCCAAGTCCTTTGCATCTAATTTCATTTGGTCGTAGGTCTGCTTAAATAGGATGTTTACTGAACTCCCGTTGTCAATCAAAACCTTTCGGACGGTAGCTGGGCCAATAACAGCTGTTATTACCAATGGATCGACCGTAGGAATTTCTATACCAGATGATTCTCGTTCGCGGAAGATGGTATCCTCGCCCATCGTTCTTCTTTGTTTGATAGGACTCGCGGCTTCACGGGGATCTACTTCTGCAACATCAAGATGTTTTGCGGCGTTGACGTATCGTTCCATGGCTCTGATGCTATGACCTGCGGGATGCGGTCCTCCCACGATGGCATTAATAACAATCCCTTTCCTTTTTCTTGAGGGGTAGCACGAGCCGTGGCTTGGTTTTGCTTAGGCATCGAAGTTCCTTGCCCCCTGTCCCTTGGAGCTGTTTTATATTCATCGAGTTTTCCTTCTCGAGTCAGCTTTTCCACGATGTCCCTAAGATGTCGACACTCATTGGTTGTATGCCCATAAATGTCATGGAATAAACAGTACTTCCTGGTTGCACGTTCCTTCTCTGTAGGCTTTCGTGGGGGCGGCTTCTTATATTGCATCGTATTACAGGTATCGAGGTATATGTTCTCTAATATGTCGTTTAACGCCGTATATGTTTCAAATACCTGGAAGCGGGGGCGCTTCCGGGAATTTCCTTGCTTCGAACTACCGCTGTTCGAACCTTCGCCATTTCGCTTGCCACGATTTTCCACATTCACTTCGATTTTCCCCGAGTTATCCCCAGATTGTTTAACTGCGACGCTGTTTCGAGTTGACGGATCGAAGGCATCCCTCTGACTGTCTTCTTCCAGCTGCGCATCTTCTTGCCTTAATCGGACGTTGTCTTTTTCATAGAAAGCTTCAATCGTGGTCGGTGGTTTTCCAATCAAATATTTCCCGAACTCGGTTCGTTTGTCGATGCCATCGACCATGGCCATCAAAACGGTCTCGTTGGGGTTGCTAACTTCGGTTGCCGCCCGATTAAACCGATTGAGATAATTTCTTAGGGATTCTCCTCTCCCCTGCTTAACTGCTGACAGGGCCATGACATGTTTTGATTTGGTGGCGTGAAGACGGAACTGAGTTAGGAACTTTTCGCATAGGTCTTTAAAGCTAGATACAGATTTCGCTGGTAAACGGACAAACCACATAAGAGCTATACTACTTAGAAAGATTGGAAAAGCCTTGCATTTGATTGTGTCAGGTGCAACCGCTACTTCCATGTGCCAAGAATATCTCACTAGATGCTGCTGTGGGTTTGAAGTCCCATCTTACTGGTCCATCTGGGGCATATTGAATCTCCTGGGAAATTCCGGTTGCAAAATGTCGTCAATGAACGGTGTGTGGCTTCGGTCGATTCCCCAATCCTCATTTCTGTGCCCGCGACTATCGTTCATAATTTGTCGTACCATTGCGGCTAGGTTTGGTGGAACCACTGTATCTGGGTCGACTTCTTCTACCGATGGACTTCTTCTACCCCTTCTATCAGGAAATACCGTCCGAGCATTTCTTCTCCTTTGGTTTTCTTGGTCCCTCACAAGATTCTGGGGAGGGCGTATAAGAGACCGATTTCTTCGAACAACGTTTCGGTTTACTGGAGGGGAAGGCTCCCGGTTGTGTGGGGCTACAGGGTCGACTACTTCTAACTCGACCTGTTCAGCACGCCCTTGAGCACGTTCACCGGGCGGATTCTGATGTTCTTCCGTCCGCGGTAGTCGGGCAATTTCAATTCTTTCTAACGGACGTCGGGGTCGGCGTGGATCCCTATCTTCTTCCGATGAAGACGGGCTTCCTGATATTCGATCCAGCGGCGGAGAAGGGAGTCGATAGCCCTGGGGCTCCTGAGCTTAATTTCTGAATTATTCCCATGGCCTTGCCATGCGAGTCATGTCTTCACGCATAGCGGCATTCTCCTGAGAGTGGACCCTTAGGGCATCAGTAGTTTCCCTAAGTCGATCTACTATAGCCATGAATTCGTCTCGACTTGCAAAGGCAGAGGATGGAGCTAAATCCCCTCCAACGGGTAATACAGGCTGATCCGAAGTAGTTTGGGGGGCGGTCGACCCACCAGCTGCTCCCGTAGAGGACCCCACTTGCGGATTTTTTCCTGTATTGCGCGTCGTTTTCCCTGCCATTGCTAAATCAATGCAATAATAAAAAATGGGATTTTTGTCTTGGACTTGGTGATCCAAAAGTAGAGCAAAAAATCCGAAATGATCTGAGAAAGTCAGGTTCTCAATGAAAGCACCAAAATGTTGATACCAAAAACTAGTTCAACACCCAAAGAGAAGATATTTATAGAGAATAAATGAAGATTAATGACAATAAACAATGCACAGAAATTGAAAGAGATCACACACAGAGTTTTTATAGTGGTTCGGCGAAGATGGTGCCTACGTCCACTTTATATATTATTTCTCTTTTTTGATTTGCTATAATGATTACAATGATTCAATGCCTTTTCTGAACTAGGATATCAATATTTATAGGTGATACAGTAATGGGCCGTTACTAATACGTGTTATCAGATCCATGAAAGTAGTTGCGGCTAGTGGATTTGGTCTTTGCCAAAGAATTAGTATTCCGCCCTAAATGCTCGGTTGAAATATCTTAAGCGGTTTGAATGAAAAGAATCTGGGATGAGCTATTCTTTAGGTTGGTTTATTGGGCCCTAAATGAATGCATAATAAATGGTCAGATCCAGCCCTTCCACGCTTCCTCTAATCCGTATTTCATTGTGTGTAGCAAGCCCACGGAACAGGCTCCTTTAGCTCACCCGCTTCGAGTGCTAGAATCCTGGAATTTATCATATTGTCATGCCTTGATGGGCGGTCCGAAAGGCCCATCAACAACAATGGTGCTAACGGTGCACTACACCACAATAATGGTGCTTCTGTGCACAACTGTAGTGGTTCAAATGCACCACAGTGGTAAACTGCACCACACAGTGGTGCAGATGCGATGCACCACTGTGTGGTGCAGTTCACCACTGTGGTGCATTTGCGCCACAAGAGTGGTGCACATGTGCACCATTACTTTGATGCAGTGCACCATTAGCACCATTGCATAATGTCCGACGATGACAACGATAATTTAAAGAAATCATCATTGTTTCGCTAATAGATAATTAATAATGAGAATTGATTGAGCTTATACTTATAGTGTTGAAGCTTAAGTGGACTTGAAGCATTACAGAGACGAACGACGGAACGATCTGCCGTGTGGACTAAAAGGAAACAATAAATGACATGCTTAAGCGGTATATATCAGAACCAAAGGTTGAAGGGATAAATACGTATATTTTTAACATGTCATAAATAGGTTTGTTTTCATAAGTTTGTCTAATGTTGTATGACATTTGTTTATGAATTTATGTGAATTTTGTATATGGATATTGTATTCATATTACTTTATGAAAATGATGATTAATAATTATATGTTCATATGGTAGTTTCTAGTTTGATATGATGTTATGTATATTGTTTAGTTGAAATACGATGAAATGGTGAAGTAGAAATATCAAGAATAAACGACAGTAGAAGAAAAATGCTGTGAAATATTATTAACAGCGTTTATAATCTGCTATTGAAAATGGAAGCAACGGACACTTGAAACCCATTAACAACTCATTATAAACGTTCTGCATAAAATTTAACAACCCAGGAAAAATGCTGTGTATAAATTATTAACAGCTCAGAACAAACGCTATGACACCAAACTTTTAACATCATTTGTTTTCCGCTATTGAAAAAAAGAGGCCTACGACAACTTGTCATTATAGAGCGTTTATTAAAACGCTATAATATCATGTAACAACGTTTTTGACATGCTCTTAAAAGCCTTTTTTGGTGTAGTGACATACACTCTGAAATTGAACTGATAAGAAAATTACACCGTATACTGCATTTTAACTTGGATAATTAAAACAAAAGTCAAAATATTTTGTATTTTTATCCTTTAGCATTTCTCATTTATAATAAAATGTTATGATTAACAAAAGCTATTAATTTTGACTTATGAGTTACAAAAAATTGTTGTACATTTAACTACCCTCTTTTATCCATTTTGGAAAAGGAATTTCATAGAAAATATGCCATTTCATTAATTAATTTGTTGTATTCTATAATAATGACAATTTTTTTTTCATTTATTGAAGGTGTATTTATGGGATTAATTAACTTAAAGAAGAGGATAATTCACGTGCATTTGATTCTCTATAATTTTTCGGGATTGTTAATGGGACTCCAATTTTTGTTAAGAAGCAGATAATTTTAAGGGGACTCGTTCTTATTTATTATTCGTAAAGGGGAATTGGATATATAAAAAAATCAAAATAAAAAGAGACCAAATTACCCTATCACATTCTGGTAATCCAAATTTTTTAATTCTCTAAAAATCAATGGACAGAAAACCCGTGCTGCTTTAAAAACGAAATTAAATCGCATACCTAACCTTATTTCCTTCACCACGGTTCGAACGAAGATGACAAAGAGAAAGCAATCGAACCCCAGTGTAATGGCGCAAATTTTGGAAAGGATAGTTTTTGAAATCGACTGTTTTTGTGAAGAAAAGAAAAATGGTGGAGAGTTGTAGTGTATATTGATAAAATAATGTTGGAATTATAAGGTTATTATTAGAATATTTATTTATTTTTTGAATGGGAGGCTAATTTATTTTGTTCCACCCATAAAATTTTTAGAATAAATTAATATTGTAACACCCTTAACTGAAATTGGAGTCGCATTAACAATCCCTTAATTTTTTTCTCTTTCAATATTTGCCGAAAACTATGCAAAGAACAACCTTCTCATTCTCCTCTTTCTCTCTTCAATTTTGATGAAATTTTCCCTCTTAAAATACTTTAAATCTTCAGTTCTTCAATTTTTTAGTACACAAGCAAGAAAGACGACTGTTTTAACTCAAGGGAGTAGACAGTAATTATCGATTTTACTGTAGTCATATTAAATTTCGCTTTCAAAACAGTGGTCTCATCACTGAACAACTTTTTCACTCAATCTTTCTTGTCTATACCCATTAATGTTCGAACAATTTGAAAGAGAAAGCCTATGTAGGTTTGAAGCAAACTTTTAACTATTATGATGACTGGTGCAAGTGAAGAAGAAAAACAAGAATTGAGAAAAGTTTAGATTTTCATATGGTAAAAGTAAATTATATAAATAAAATTAAAGCTAAGCTACGTTTTAACATTTTTCTATTTAAATAATCCTATGGTTATGACACTAACCTCATTTTGTTAAAAACATATACTAGTTTAAAAACAACCTTTCAATTGCGATATATGTTATAAGTAGTGATATAAATTTGTGTAAATTGCGGTTATAATTTTTTGGCAAATTCTATTCATACACCGACAATTACCTTATGCACACCACAATTTGTTAAAAATATATATTACTTAACTACCCTTCTTTTTACTGCATTTTTACCTTTTTAATTATAACTGATCAAATTAAAACATTGTAACTAATGATATTTGATTAAATATATGCAAAACAATTTGAAGAACATAATGTATTTTTAGACATGAAACCTAAAATTTAAATTACGAGAACTTTTACATGTAAATGTTTAAATTTAGACTCATCTAATTTAAAAGCAGGTCTCTTTTGTTGAAATTATGATTTTTTCTTAACATAATAAATTGATTATCCTACATTCAAAAAATTAAAATCCATTTTACTGAATTTAAAATTTATTCAATGCTATAGATTTCCTAATTTCTATAAGTAACTTTAAAGTTTTAGAGAGGGAAGACAAAGAAAAAAATAAGGCTAGTATTGTAAAAAAGACGGTGTATATAAAGTAAATTTTGGGGTATGCTAGTTTGTTTAATTTTATGGTGTATGTTTAGATATTGTCGGTGTATGAATAGAATTAGCTTAATTTTTTTAATCCTTCATAAAGAGATTTCTAATACATGATTTAAATAGAGACAGAAATGCATATTGCAATTTTACTTGTCTAAATATCGATCTTTCATTTATAATATGTTAAAAATAAGGTTTTACTACTTTCCGTACATTATTAATTTTATATAGAATCATTTAATGAAAGCTAACAACATACAACCTTTGTAATTCTATGGTAATGAAATGTTTACAAAAAGAAATAATTACTTTCCAAAAGTTTAAATTTTAAATTTTTTATTACTAACCATTAACATTCTTTCTCAGTTTAGAATGACATGCTTTATTCATTAATAAAACTTTTGGTAAGTTGAATAAATAATTTATTCATAAATTGCTTTGAAATCAACAGTAAAGAATAAGAAATTTTGAGAAAAATTAATGATTTTTATGCATATGAGTACTTCAAGTCACGGGGGGGAGGGGTATACTATTTATCTCCATTTTCAGATAATTATTCAAATTGATTGTAGGTCTAATTAGGTTTTGATGACAAACTATTGTAACTAACAAGTTTCCAGGCCATAGATTTTAAAAAATAAGTTTTAAGGATAACCATTTTAATTTTCTAAATATGTTTCATTTTGTAACTTTTTTGTTTCAAATCCTTTCGTTCTCTCTCAACTAATTTACTAAAACTCTAAAAGATCTAACTTCTTCTTCAAATTCCCTAGCTTCGATCCACCTCTTCTTCAAACTCTGATTTCATCTTCAAATTCATCTTCTTCAAATCGTAGGTAAAAACACTAAGCGAACCTTTTTGAATTGTGGAAGTTTCATTGGCTTGTTAGCGATATATTTTATGTAAAAATTTGTGTATAAAAATTATATTGTTGTTAGCTTCACTTTTGTAAAACTTTTAAGTAAAAATTTGTGTATAAAAATTGCACTGTTGTTAGCTTCATTTTTGAACTGTGGAAGTTTCATTGGCTTGTTAGAGATATTTTACGTATAATGTCATTTGCTCTTTTAAAATGTTTTGGTTAGGGGTGGGCATTTAAACGATTTAACCGACTTAACCGAACCGACTTAACCGATAATTTCGGTTAACCGACATCATCGGTTAACCGACCGACCTTAACCGAACAGTTTCGGTTCGGTTAACGGTTAATAAAACCTATGTAGGTTCGGTTAACCGACATAATTTTTTTTGCGGTTAACCGACATCATCGGTTAACCGAACATGCATCTGAAGATTTTGAGCTTCATGTTTTAGAATATTGGGTAGTTGAGTACTGGGTAGTGGGTAGTGACTGACTGTATAGTGTTCACTGTTAGTGTTCAGCATGTCTGTTTGTTTATGAAATTGTTAGATCTATTATTATAAGTCAGTTTAGGTGGAAAATGGTCAAATTTGAACAATTAAACGTTCGATTTAAACGGTTAGCCATTCGATTTAAATGGTTAACCGCTAAACAGTTAACCATTTAAATCAAACGGTTAACCGTCTAAATCGAACGGTTAACCATGGATAATTATTTTCGGTTCGGTCGAATAAAGCTACCCTCAATTAACCGAAATTCGGTTAACCGAACCGTGCAAACTAAGCGGTTAACCGAAAATATTAACCGATTTGTTCGGTTAACCGCCAGCGCCCACCCCTAGTTTTGGTACTAAAAAAGATGAATATGTTTATCTTTTGTATGAACTAGCATTTTTTAACATATTAGAAGATTCTTGCAATAGGTTTTTGCAAAAAAAAAACTAACTTTTAGATTTTAACTTAAAAATAGTGTTAAGTGCTATACATGTCATATGTTTATAATTTTGAACACTCAGAAAACCACTATGCAAAAAAAAAAGTTTCATTTGACGATTGATGTTTTTTTCCTATTCGTAGGATATACATTTTAGTTTTATACCAAAAATATAGCATAATAATTATGCATAAAATGTCTTAATGTAACACCCCACCCGGAGACCTATTTTAACAAAGAGGAATACTGTCTATTGGTATGGAGAATATGACTTGTTGGGAGCGATCATCCATAATATTGTATTAAAAAGTACTGAGTATGTCAAGGTTTTTTTCATCCATGTATCGACACGCTTAATCCTTAGCTAATACACTACCATGGTGGCTTCAAGAATTATTTAGAACAAAACACAATATAATGATATACATAGATTACAAAACAACAGATACATATATACATATATAAAAATCATTATGTGTAATACATCATACTACGTGGGTGGTCAGGCAAGTCACTACATATATACATACATCATAACCCCCTCAAATGAATATACATCAGCCTATCCAATATACATGATATCCAAAGACAAACTGCAAATCATATGCCAAAAGCACCTAACCCGCAACTCGATCTAACCCAAGGAATAAACATACGGTCAGCCTAACTTAAACTAGAAAATTAGTATGAGGTGACATAAAAGAAATAAATCTATGAGGGAGACATTACTGTAGGCCGTAAGGAAATTGGACTGTTCATCACAAGGATTACTTTACTAAGGAACATAAGTAGTATCATGGGAAACATACGAAAAAAACAGAAAACCACAAGCCTTAATGAAACAGTGGAACTATGTTAAGTGTTTAATCTATAGAAATGATATCAGTATATGCATATATGAAAATCTTCACCCAACTCGAAGATATGTATGTATGTGTATGTGTATGTATATATGTATGTATATACATATATATATCATAGTAATCTTTTCAAAATGGTGAATCATCAACTATCACACAAAGAACACTGAAACAACATGGTTTGGATCCAACCCAAATTTAACAAGCCTAAACGATGCTTCCATGTGCTACAACATGATGTCTTGAGGATATAGCCAATAGATCTACGTAGAATTACAACTTTTGAATCTACCTAAAATTGGATCTACCCAGAAGTACAATACGATTTTGGATCTACTCAGAATCACAACTTTTGGATCTACCCAAAATTACAACTATTGGATCTACTTAGAATTACAACATGATTTTTCATCTATCCGAAATCACAATTTTTGGGTCTATCCAAAATTACAACTGTTGGATCTACCTTGAATTGCAACTTTTGGATCTACCCAAAATTAGACCTGTTGGATCTACCCATAATTACAACTTTTGGATCTACCTAAAATAACAACTATTGGATCTATCTAGAATTACAACATGATCGACCGAAAGGTCTAGTGCTGGCTATGCAATTTGAATGTGTACAAACTCACAATCAGTAACCCGAGTAGTGGTAACTGTGTGTCCCTTACCACACGTTCCCACTACTGGTTTACTACCTACTAGTCAGTTTCACATTGGAAATCACAAGAAACACCAGAAATCATAAGAACACAAGATACAACAGCTTCAATTAGACTGTTCTGGGATTAATTGATTCTGTATACCATTGCGTCCTATACCATGAGGTTTACGAGATCATTTAATCATCATTGCTCCTTCTTGAAGGGCGTAAAAATGTGTGATTTTATGTTAGAAAATATACTTCAGAAAAAAGTTTAAAACTTATTTTCAGAAAAAGTTTGAAAATCATCAAGCTTATATAACACTAGTATAAATAAAATTATTAATAAATTTACAAAATCTTATCACAAAAATAATTATTTTCAAACCATATTTCTTTACTCAAAACGATTTAAAAATCCATATGTGTGTATTCGGAAAACACAAGGAAAACGTCAAAAAATTGCACACCAACGTGTCAACAAAACTACTTAAAAATTCATGATATATAATGCTTTCCTAGTGCTGAGGAAAACGACAAAATTATCATTGAGTTTGTGAAGATAACACTTGATTATAAGTGCATGAAATGGCACTTGAATTATATAACTAATAAGCTCAATATTGCAACAAGTAAGATTAAAAATTAACAGAAACTTCAATAAAAAACATAAAGGAAAACCTAGGCATTTCGCCCAGGATGGGTTGACCCAATCCCATAATGGATCAACCCAGGCACGCGATTTCAGCCTAGGTCGAAATCACGACCCGAGTGCAACTTTCAGACCATTTTAAGGCACCCAAATAACTTTATAACTTGATGAAATTTGTACGCAAGAAATAAAACTATTAGACAACCCATATGAACAATGATTACTTCATTTCATTGAGAAACGGAGGAGTTATGCAGCCTCAAGCATAGACATGAGACATGTTTTGCTTCCATAAAAACTTACAGTATACAGTGAATGAATTTTCATAGAACAAGAATGAATCTAACAATTTCTTATTGAATTCAAGTTAGAAAGTGTAAGAGAGCACCTCACCTTGATTTGCAGGGAATATGAGCATAAAAATCTCTAAAACATACCAAAAATGAGTTTTTGGGTTACTTCTTAAGCTTTAAAACCTGTAGAATTTGCTTCAGACACATGTAAGAACATACAATGAATAATTTCTCAATTTGAATAAGATTTAGACAAGTTGAGATAAAATGTTAATCTTAGTGTGGATTATCTGCCAAGAACTGAGTTTAAGATTTTAATTTCTCTTTCATTTTGATTTAGGAAGATAAAGAATTAAGTTTGGAAGCAGGAAGTCATGGTTTTCAATTGTAGTAAGGAGGAAGATGAAATTATTTTCTTCATAAAATGAAAATACATACTCTTCTAGAAAACTCTTTGCTAATCACTTTTAATAAACTATTAAGGCCCTAATAAGGTGACCAAGCAAGAATTTGGCCCCAAGGAAGTATTTAGAGGTTATAATACCTTATTTACATAGGTTTTAATGTTTTCTTTCACTAATTACACTAATTCAACCTAAAACCTAGATTTTTTTGCAAACTATCTTATTAAAAATACAAAGTATATTTTAACACATTTTTGAAAAGACAAGTAGGATCGAGTAATATGGAATTACATGTAATATACTGAATGCGGATGTAATTAGCTTTGATATATGCAAGTAAATATTTAATGAGACAAATATTTAGATATGATATCGCAGACAAGTAATATAAAAGCTTGCAAAATAAAGTAAAGAACTCCAAGAATTTTTATACTGGTTTGGAGCACCATCCTACGTTCATTCCTAGACTTTTTCTAGAATTTTAACTAATCAATACCCTCACTTAACCTAGAGGAATATGTTTTACAACACATGAGCAGCAAAGCTAGAACTGAGCAGCAGCACAGGATTTCGCCTTAGCAGCTGAAAAACAATTCTTGCCTGAGCAACGGAATAGGAATTCAACAAATACACAAACATTTGTTTGACTGCATATGTGTTCTGAATGACACAGATAAGTCATTATTGAGTACACCCTTCATATAATTATATTCTTTATATATATATATATATTTATATATATTTTTGGAAGTGAATGAAGAATAAAAAGGAAAGTGATTTATACTCATAGAGTATTGAATATTTAAGAGCACAAATGAATATTGTAAAGAAATATTTCAGAATCAAAGAATATTAAGATAAAGAAAGTTCGATAATTAAAATAAGTGATTCCGAAGTGTATTTACATTAAATAAAAGGTTGCAATTATTTGTCAAAATGTTTGATCAAAAATATAGTCATAATTCTTGGATTAGAGTGTTATGGCTAATTAAAAAATCACAACACTTTATTTCAGCTGACTGAATTTAGAATTCAGCTGGCTAAAAATGGTTATAATTTGAAACAAGTGTGCATATGGAAAATATATGCCATTCAACCAACAGAATTAAATATTAAGCCAGTTGAATGTTCAAACCATAAAAATATGAAGCAATTGGCCGGCTGAATTTTTGATTCAACCAGTTGATGCACATGTCATTTTGCATATGTGTCTCAGCCTTTTATAATTCAAAAACGTTATATATATACACACTATACGAGAGATTTTAACAATAAAAACTAACTAAATACAAAATCGATTACAATAATAATCTAACCAATATATCATGTTTTTTGAATCATCTTGTATTTAAGTTATATTCATATCCTTTTTCCTATAATAGACATTAGTGAACGATATTATTGATACATAGTTGCCATAGTCAAAACCTAGGTAAAGAATGGAGGTTCTAGCAATCTCCCCCTTTTTGGACAGCTATATACGACTTTATACACACACACACACACACACACACACACACACACACACACATATATATATATATATATATTTACTTTTACCTATGCACCCCCTGAGTATATGCTATATATATGGATGATAACTGTATTAAATGATATATAAACAGTATAGCAAATTAGTAAGCACTTGTGCACCATAACGACCTTTCTTTTATATGGTCTATTCATTCTTGTTTTAGATAATGAATGAGCCATTAGAATACGAGGAACGCTCCTAGGAGTAAGCTTATTCTGGAGGGATGAGAGAAGATAGTCGATTGAGAGCGGCTACACCTGATTTTCCAACTATGCCCGAGGCTATGATGGCATCAATTATTAGGAGGACACACACTACGGAGATGGCAGCAGATGATGGTGCTCTTATGCAGGCGCCTAGGGTTGTTGACTTCGAAATGCTATGCAAGGGATTTACTTCTCTAGGAGACAAGCCATTTATTGGAATGGAATCTCCGTCAAAGGTCAGAATTGATTGGATAATTGTGTTGGCATCTTCGGAAGTTAAATGATCGATGATGAAATGAAGAGGAAACTCGTGTCGAGATAGCTTCAGGCCGAACTACGGATTGGTAGAATTCGACTGCTCTTGAGACTCCGGAGTACCAAGGAAACAGCTTAGGACTAAGTTTGAGGAGAAGTTCATTTATATGGTTCATAAGTCGATTCTCTTTAAGAGATTTGTTGAGTTGAAGCAAGATGGAAGACTTATAGCTTCGTATGTGGCGAAATTTGAGGCTTTGTCTAAGTATGTCTGCCCTCTCATCGAGACTCCTTATTAAAAGAATGAGAAGTTCGTCGCAAGATAGGATTAGTACCTTGGAGAGAATCTTATGGACCATATTGAGGTTCCATTTGAAAAAGTTTTGAGGCATGAGAGTTTGTTTCCAATGAAGGACAAGGTTGTTGTTGTGAACAAAGAGTAGTCAAAGCCATAACAAGTAGGCATGCAAAGATGAAGAACCAACAATAAGGGAAGAATGGTCAAAAGAAATCGCATGATGACATTACCTGCTCTAACTATCATGAAAAGGTCATCATTCTAAGGACTGTTAGGCTTCTAAGATGGAGAAGGAGTGCTATAACTGTGATAAGACCCGACATTTAAAGAATTATTGCCCAGAGCCGCCAAAGGATTAGCAGGTTGTGAAGGCATATGCATTGGATGTTGTGTCATCTTTCTTGAGAACTCCTACTGCAGAAGACAAGGGGAAGAGCATGGTTGTGCAAGTTATGCTATATCAGAGGTGTTTCAGTTGGGTTTTGTGTAACGAACTAGATTTTTTCATTTTAAATTTTTGATATTTATTTGAACTTTGTTATTTAAGAAATTTTTATTTGTTGTAATTTTTGGAATTTAGTCTATTTAAATAATTTTTAATTGATGTAACAAGTGTGAATTTAAATTTTAATCTTTGATTCTATTTTTATTTGATAAATTTTAAACTAATTTATTTTATTTGTTACGAATTTTGAATTTTATTTGAGAACTTATTACAATTTAATTAGATTTATAGTGGTTTTAAATTTTAATATAAGTTGTATTTCAAATGTATGAATACTCATTGTGTTAGTATACTAGTATGGTATTTATACTTAGTTAAATAATTGTTTATTAGTTTTCTCACACATGTTCCTACTTAAGGAAAATTGGTTGCCACCTGTTCGTTACACTTTGATTGTATACGTGTGTCCCTGTCCTTTAATTTTCACCGCTACTTACTTTTCCATGCGTTCCTTCTTCCCAAAGCCATTCTACCCAAATTGAATTTCCATCCCCCTTTCATTTCATTCCTCAGCAAATAAATGTCCCCAATACCTTTCATATTATTTCTCGACAGAGAGTATCCATCCCCAAATTGTTGAATCACCGCGTCCATATGTCCTTCGCCATGCCATTGAACTCGACAACCTCACACCGCTCGCCCTCATCTGCAAGCTCTGCTTCTTCTGACCAAACCGGCACCCACGCAGCCTTAGCCTTCCACCGAGAACCCTTGCCACCGCCATTCCTCAAGTCGACCGTCGTCTGCCACCATACCCCTACCAACGCTCCTTCTCCCCTTAAACCGAAGCTGTCCTCTTTTGATGCCGATGGACCCAGCTACTTTAACGATTTATGGTGTAAGAACCCGTAACTTCCCCGGTAAGGAAAGCACGGATAATTCGAGAACAACACACAGAAGAACGCAGACAGAAGAATACAAGAATTCCATCAGAATACAAGAATATACAGAGTATAAATAAATATTACACAGAAAATAACAGAGATTTAAATTACATTTAAATACATCACAGCGGAAAATAATACAAAACACAACTGAAGGAGATATACGGATACAAAGCTTCCCGGATATCGTACCAGCTGTAAACCAGGTTCCTGTGAATATAAATCTGCAAAACCAAAACTACTAGCTGCCCGTGTCAAAATAAGGGCACCCAGAGTTTAGGTTAAAACAATAAACTCCAGGTCAGTCATGTGACTGGTGTGAGAACTAAAACAGTTATTTATCTTTATTTTAAAGTTAGGTAAATCAAGGGACCACGCCGTATAACACGGAACGGGTTTCCTCCCAAGAACACCAGTGCATAAAACAAACAACGCAATGCTAAGTAAAGAAAAATGAAGCAGTTATAAGACCCAGGTCCTATCACACAATGCAACGCAAGCCGGAGTATAGGGTTTTACCTTATAACAGCCAAAGAATGCTTGATACGCGAAATTTTATCTTTTGATTCTTAATCAGACTCCAACCGTAAATTAGTAAGAGAACGATTCCCTAAGTATTAACCCCGAAGGCCGAAACCAACATCAGATCAATACCTAGGAAACCACCCATCTTATCTAGTTTCCAGTTAGTTTCTGATTTTATATACAATCATAAATATCAATCATAGACGGCATGAGCGCCCCATCCCACTATGTCGCCATATATAGGATTACAACTAATATCGAAACGTCATGTATTGGAAGTTGGATTTCCATATGTGAACCGAGGCTAGGGATCGTCCTCAACCGATTCGAGACTGTCTAGCCCGAGTCTCGGGCAAGCGCGCAGGCAAGCCTTGGATCGTCAGGGCCAGTCCACCGATGTGGATTATTATGCCTGAACACTGCGTTTCCCCGCCCTTTGGGGCGTAAATGAGCCAACGAATGACTCCATCGGCTTCACATAGTCACCGATATATCCGAGGCGCCTCGCAACAGCAACAACCACATAAGTCAAACTCGCCAGGGCCTGTAAAACCACTGACGCCACTTCTAGCTATAATGAAACGCATGTCCTCCCTGAGGTCCTTCTCCCGTTTCTAGTTCACAACCAGGGTGTGAGGCTCGCGAATCAACGTTACACAAAGCTACGCCACAAAGGCCGTGCTTTGATCATCAACCACAAGACTTTTCTTTTCAACAAAAGTGTAACGACCCGCAACTTCCCCGTAAAGGAAAGTGTCGGATAGTTCGAGAACAAACCACAAAACAGAACGCATACAAACGAACATTTCATTGTATATAACAACAATGCATCAGATTACAAGAATATACAGAGTATAAATGAATATTACACAGAAATATCAGAGATTTAAATTACATTTAAATACATAGCAGCGGAAAATAATACGATACACAACTAGAAAGAGATATACGGATACAAAGCTTTCCGGATATCGTTCCAGCTGTAAACCAGGATCCTGTGAATATAAATCTGCAAAAACCAAAACTACTAGCTGCCCGTGTCAAAATAAGGGCACCCAGAGTTTAGGTTAAAACAATAAACTCCAGGTCAGTCATGGGACTGGTGTGAGAACTAAAACAGTTATAATTCTTTATTTTAAATCATTAGGTAAATCAAGGGACCACGCCGTATAACACGGAACGGGTTTCCTCCCAAGAATACCAGTGCATAAAACAAACAGCGCAATGCTAAATAAAGAAAAATGAAGCTGTTATAAGACCCAGGTCCCATCACACAATGCAACGCAGCCGAGGATAGGGTTTTTCCCTTATAACAGCCAAAGAATGCTTGATACGTTTAAAACAAATCGTTTGATACTATTATAAGTGCATAGTGTATAAAACAACTTCAAATCATAAGTATCAATCATAGGCGGCATGGGTACCATATATCATGTCGCCGTACTAGTTCTACAATTAAAACCGCAAATGTCACGTATTTGGAAATTGGGTTTCCATCTATGAACCGAGGCAAAAGATAGTCCTCAACCGATTCGAGACGCTCTAGCCCGCCCCTCAGGATCAGAACGCATCAACCCTTTAGATCGTCAGGGCTGGTCCACCGATGTGGATTATTATGCCTGAACACTACGTTTCCCCACCCTATGGGGTGTAAGTCTGGTCCGTCCGCCGACCAGAATGCATCGGCCGAAACCGATATAACCGAGGCGCCTCGCAACAGCAACAACCACATAAGTCAAACTCGTCAGGGCGTGTAAAACCACTGACGCCACTTCTAGCTAGAAAGAAACGCACGTCCTCCCTGATGTCCTCTCCCGTTTTTGGTTCACAACCGGGGTGTGAGGCTCGCGAATTCACGTTACACAAAGCTGTGCCACACAGGCTGTGCTTTGATCATCACCACAAGACTTTGCTTTTCAACAGAAGCCTCGATCAATTGCCACTCAGGCATGCCACATAGGCAATTCACTCCATGCGTTTGATATCCATCAACATATAACCTCTGAGCTCGTATGTCTCAGAGAAGGGCGTTAAGCAAGAGAATAAATTCTCCGCCGCCAAACAGATATATATTTAATAGAGATCAATCACACGGACTAAAATCCAATGTCAGACACACAGTCCATTTACAAGTCCGTTCTGGGTCTGAACGAAACCGGAGGCACCTAGTACCCCGCATATCCATCGATCTCCAAGTACGTCTGGACGATCACCAACTGTTTCCATCTTCTTGGGTGTACAGCCCAATCAAGATCATCAGTTATCACCCAAACGACGTGAAGACTTCTGGTCTTCGACCACCGTCTTCATCTTCGACACCACGTCGAATCAGTTATTCAGAATGGGATAAACCCGGTCTTTCTGAATAACTCGCGTATATATTATAAAAGTGTTACACAAACACAACATACGCCTCATTCCAATTCAGAATATTCTTTTATTCAAATATTCCTATACTTTGGGAAAAGTTCCCATTAATTTTATCCAAGATAAATTCTCCAAATTTATTCTTTAATCTCCTTTGAATATCAATTCAAACTAGTCGGGATTAGCGAACCACACCGAAGTAATCATTTATTTTATTTCCCAATCCCAACCTATTCATCCCATGAAGTAAAACTGGTAGTACTTCATATCTAACACCACAGTGTTATCGGTAAATTCAATTACCATTTCACGTTCAAATCTAATTAAAGATTTAACTATCGCCTGGAGTAAAACTGGTGATACTCCATTTTCGATCATTTCAATCTAATTAAAGATTCATTAAAACTCCACTTAGTTTTAATCTTCGGCTGGGTTAAAGAATCAGTGTCATTTAAAACACGGTTCACGATAAACCCAAAATCACATTCCATTAATTATCGGGTTAAAGAACGAGTGTTATTTAAAACACTGTTCACGATAAACCCAAAAATCAATATCAATTCAATTCCAATTAAATATCATTTAATTGGTACACTTCATTAAATCTAAATAAAAAGATTTAATCATTTCTCATGGGTTCAAGAACAGTGTTAGTGAAGACACCATTCACGACAAACCCAAATCACATTCGATATTCAATATAAGGCTCTGAATAGAAAATATATCGGCTTATATTCAATATCGAATTCTACGACTAACAAATGTCGTATTGGAAATAACGATATAATTATATATCTTTCAAATTTCCATATCAACATCCGTATAATCACGAATTCCAACATCGAAATATTCCGAAGTCAATTTCGATTCAAATCCACTCCAATGCAATCATTGGAAATTTTGGTTATTTTCAAAACCCTTTTCAAATTCAATTTATTTATTTAAAAATAAATAGAATTATATTTCTAGTTCAAAACTAGTTCATTTCGATAAAAATCTATTTTTATCCTTTCAAATATGGAGTTTTTCATCCCAATCCTTCACAAATCATTTCTTATGATTTTACACAAATTATTACTATTTTTAATAATTTTATCAAGGCCCGTACAGTCGATTTCCATCAATGGCCATCGAACTGCACTTACAGCGACCTTTTTCAAATTTGATTTGGACATAATTCCAAATCCAACCGTTAGATTTCAAATTTCTAACATTCGCTAGAAAGCTCTTTTCGATACGAACCCAACGGTTCCGGTTTTAGGAGAATCCGACGGTCGGATCTCCCGCAATGTCCGTTTGAAATAAATGGTCGAAATTCACGAACTGCCGCGGCGCGGCGCGTTCTATTCAGGCCATTATATTATATATATAATATATATAATATATACTTCGTCGATTTTCTATTCAAAACGAATTATATAAATAGTTTTAAAATTCGTTTCAAAATCTATTTCAACTTCCATTTCAATTCAAAGCAAAATTGAATTCTTCTTTATAAATTCGTTTCAAAGTTCATTTCTATTCAATTCAAATTTCAATTCAATTTGAATTCATTTCAATCCACTTTCAATTCAATTTGAATTCGTTTTCAATTCAATTCATTTCGAAATCGTTTTCAATTCAATTCATTTCGAAATCGTTTTCAATTCAATTCATTTCGAAATCGTTTTCAATTCAATTCATTTCGAAATCGTTTTCAATTCAATTCATTTCGAAATCGTTTTCAATTCAATTCATTTCGAAATCGTTTTCAATTCAATTCATTTCGAAATCGTTTTCAATTCAATTCATTTCGAAATCGTTTTCAATTCAATTCATTTCGAAATCGTTTTCAATTCAATTCATTTCGAAATCGTTTTAAAATCGATATAAATATCGTTCACGTCAAAATGGCGTCAATCTAATCAACACGGCTTCATATATTCCTTTATTTTCAAATATTCTATTTCAAATATTTCTATTTCAAATATTTCCTTTTCAAAACTGGAATGAGGCCCAATCAATTACCATATAAAATTAATTATATGGATTTTCATACAACACATGTATATAATAGCATTGAAAATAATCAACCATCAACCAAAGTGCACTACACTGTATAAGCATCAAATATAGATATTCAACGCTTATAACAGCCTGTCAATCAATCGATCGACATATTTAATCAATCAGGATGAGTGAACTTCAAATTTCATCCCAACACCCGTGTGGGGTTTCAAACAATCAAACACAGATTTTATTTGTGCAACTGGGCGATGTGTAAAATTTATCGACCCAATCAATGTCCTTCAAATAGGTGTACATAAACAAACCGTCCGGTTTGTAAATGAATATTTATTTATTCACATTCACGTCAAAAATTATATTTTAACGATAAAACATTTTATTTCAACACATGAATTTCTATTCAGTTCATTTCTTCAATAAAATGATATTTTATTTTTCTAACATATTTTAGAAAATTTCGGCGGCATAACGGCACGATACTAGAAACGGGACAAGGCCTAGCCTTATCCCCGGTCTAGTGAAGGCCCACGCCATTCACACATCAATCAAATTCACCAAACAACCAAATTCAAATCAAATCATATAACTAAGCTATGCAACCAAACAAACAAGTCCATGGTCTGTGGACGATTGTGTCGGGTGCTACTAAGCACCGTCTGCATCCTAGTATATATATATAAATAGAAATGAAATTGAAAGGTGAGAAATTCTCACCAATAGCCATCCTAACTCCACGACACTTCTAATGCAGGAAATCTTCTTCGTTCTCGCCTTTTTGTTACCTTCGTTGCCCGCTTTCACTACCTATGTAAAAATCAAATTTTTACTTCGCTATTCAATATATAAAAATCATATTTTTATTTCGAAGTTCAATATATAAAAATCATATTTTTATTTCGAAGTTCAATATATAAAAATCATATTTTTATTTCGAAGTTCAATATATAAAAATCATATTTTTATTTCGAAGTTCAATATATAAAAATCATATTTTTATTATCACGCTCTATGGATAAAAATTCTATTTCTACATTGCTACTATATAGATAAAAATTCCATTTCAAAAATATAGATTTCGCCCTTATAAAAATATAGATTTCGCCTTTTCTAATATGAAGTTTTCGCCTTTATAAAAATAAAGTTTTCGCTTTTTCTAATATGAAGTTTTCGCCTTTATAAAAATAAAGTTTTCGCTTTTATGAAAATTACCACTTTATCTCAACGTATATAAAATAAAAATCAGATTTTTATTTCGCTACATATACAAAGATGATATTTTTATATTCTCTATCCTATAAAGGTTATATTTTTAATACTTTAAAAATATAAAAATCATATTTTTAATATTTCTATATAGTAAAGATTATATTTTTAATACTTTAAAAATATAAAAATCATATTTTTATCACTTTAAAAATATAAAGATCATACCTTTTACCAAATAAAAATCCTATCTTTTCACCTTTCAAAGTTCTAATCTTTTTCCATTTAAAATTCAAATCTTTTCTATTTAAAATCTTAGAATAAAATCAGTTTTAAACCTTTTTTTCTAAAAATTAGTTTTAAATCATTTTAAAATCGGTTTTTAAATCATTTAAAAAAAAACAGTTTTCTTTTCAGTTTTTTTTAAAAAAAAAAAACGACTTACAGAGGGGGGGAAGTCTTGGCGTCGACGTCGCATCGCCGGAGGGGTGCTCGCTGTCGGGGGAAGATGCTGGCGGAGTGTGGCGCTGGGGGTTCGTCGAGGTCACCAGGGCTTCGCGTCGGTTTTCGTGGGGCTTGGGGCTTCGGGACTCGCGCACGAGGGAGGAGGGAGAGGGGAGCTCGAGGGTGGTGGCGCGATGCCCTTGAGGAGGCGGCGGCGAAGTCTGGTGGGGCGCGATGCCCCATCCTCCTTTTCTTTTTTTTTCTTTTTTTTTTCTTTTTTTTTATCGACTGAATCGAGGAAGAGAAAAGGAAGGGGGGGGGGTTTATAAAATTTATATTATTTAATTTATTTATTTTTAATTGCCAAAAAGTTGACTTTCACAAACGACCTCTAAACGAGGCCCACCGCCTGACGTCCATAGCGTATTACCCCCATTCTGAACACAATGGGATATCTATCGCAAGTTGATTCGACTGTTTGAATCAGTTTCCGTTTAACTTACATTTAAATCACTATATTGAATTTTAAACGTACATTTCAAATTACCGGGGCCACATACTAGCTCGAAAATTTCTCGGAAAATATTTTCTAGCTTCATATTGACGATACGGTCCTAACAAAACTAGTTTCGTCGAATTCTGAGACCGTTAGAAAAATGGCCAATTTCCAGTCGATTAAAATCAACTGAAACTGGTCAAACGCGTTTTCCTTTGCCACGCTCACATATTGATTCGAAAAATTATGAAATTTGGAACCTAGCAATAACTTTACATCCCGGACCTAACAAAACTGGTTTCATCGAAATCCGAGGTCGTTTGCAAAATGTCCATTTTTAAGGGCCTGAATTCCATAGCGACTATTCAGAATTTTCAACTGGACATATCTTTTGATTCCCGCTACGAACTTTTGATTTTTCGGATTCGTTGGAAAGATATCATCAATTAGATCCTATGATTTTTGGTTTCACTAAAATCCGGATTGTTTTGCACCCGGTACATTCAATTGAAGTTTGAAATCGAATTATCGAACTACCGCGCCATTTTCAATTCTATTTATAATTATATATAAATATTTATATTCTAACGACGACGCGTATAATATATACGTTCGAATTATATTCAAAATAAATTTCTCGCCGATATTATTTAAAATAATTCATTTTAAATAATTAAAATTCGCTAAAATTGCCAAAATAAAAATTTTAAACTGGCCCAGATTTTCGGGTTATTACAATCTCCCCCACTTAAAACTTTTCGTCCCCGAAAAGGAACAAAGTCGAAAGTGGTTTGGTTAATCAGCCCTACGCTCGATCTGGCTTCCATTCTCCAACTCTTTAGTTTCTGAGAATTTTCAAAATTTCAAAAATTTGGCTAACATCCTAAATTTTCGAAAAATTTCGCCATAACCTCCCCTGCAATGGGAGCATCGGGGAATTTCAAATAGCTTCCCCGGTCCTTCAGATCTCAAAAAGAAAAAGAAAAAGCCAAGCGGCTAGCCAATAGGCTCATAAAATCATCATCACCCAAACAAAACAGTAAATTATGTAGTAAACATGTACCTATTTGTCGGGCAAACAAATTTTATTCTCTGGCTCTAGCCTCCTTGCTATGACCTGTTCAATGATATACATGTATATGCAAGCAGATGCGACCAATTTTCAATACAATTCAATATTTGATTCAATTAGGCTAAATGGCTAAAAATTAGCAAACAAATAAACAAACAACACAAACATCAATCAATTAGTGAATTAGAGTTTCAAATTCATTATCTTTGATACATATACAGAAAATCATGTTTTTGATGCCAAATCACAACAATAGGCCCTATCTAATTTTTGGTTCTCACACCAGTCAATAGGAAATATATAGAAATCTCACTTTCGTCGCTCGAATATAAACACTGATGATGATGCCTCATCATCTGAATCATCTCCGGGCGACTAGAGTGTGATTCTATATCTATCCAGTATATTAAAATTTCGAATACACGCGGATCAGACGTATACGCAAAATCTATATATACTGGATTGTCCACATCAATATAAATAGATAATCAAATACGAATAATTGATTTAAATTTTCAAAACAAAAATTTGTTTTCACTTTCAAAATTATACTCTTCACACTCGTTCTAGGATACTACTGATACTATCTCTAACGAGTCATTCCTATTGGATATTACTAGTCCAATATCTGATGAATCCTTTAATATTGGTTCTAATGTGCCTTGTTCTCGAGCTCTGTAAACCAAAGCTCTGATACCACGTGTAACGACCCGCAACTTCCCCGTAAAGGAAAGTGTCGGATAGTTTGAGAACAAACCACAAAACAGAACGCATACAAAAGAACATTTCATTGTATATAACAACAATGCATCAAATTACAAGAATATACAGAGTATAAATGAATATTACACAGAAATATCAGAGATTTAAATTACATTTAAATACATAGCAGCGGAAAATAATACGATACACAACTAGAAAGAGATATACGGATACAAAGCTTTCCGGATATCGTTCCAGCTGTAAACCAGGATCCTGTGAATATAAATCTGCAAAACCAAAACTACTAGCTGCCCGTGTCAAAATAAGGGCACCCAGAGTTTAGGTTAAAACAATAAACTCCAGGTCAGTCATGGGACTGGTGTGAGAACTAAAACAGTTATAATTCTTTATTTTAAATCATTAGGTAAATCAAGGGACCACGCCGTATAACACGGAACGGGTTTCCTCCCAAGAATACCAGTGCATAAAACAAACAGCGCAATGCTAAATAAAGAAAAATGAAGCTGTTATAAGACCCAGGTCCCATCACACAATGCAACGCAGCCGAGGATAGGGTTTTTCCCTTATAACAGCCAAAGAATGCTTGATACGTTTAAAACAAATCGTTTGATACTATTATAAGTGCATAGTGTATAAAACAACTTCAAATCATAAGTATCAATCATAGGCGGCATGGGTACCATATATCATGTCGCCGTACTAGTTCTACAATTAAAACCGCAAATGTCACGTATTTGGAAATTGGGTTTCCATCTATGAACCGAGGCAAAAGATAGTCCTCAACCGATTCGAGACGCTCTAGCCCGCCCCTCAGGATCAGAACGCATCAACCCTTTAGATCGTCAGGGCCGGTCCACCGATGTGGATTATTATGCCTGAACACTACGTTTCCCCACCCTATGGGGTGTAAGTCTGGTCCGTCCGCCGACCAGAATGCATCGGCCGAAACCGATATAACCGAGGCGCCTCGCAACAGCAACAACCACATAAGTCAAACTCGTCAGGGCGTGTAAAACCACTAACGCCACTTCTAGCTAGAAAGAAACGCACGTCCTCCCTGATGTCCTCTCCCGTTTTTGGTTCACAACCGGGGTGTGAGGCTCGCGAATTCACGTTACACAAAGCTGTGCCACACAGGCTGTGCTTTGATCATCACCACAAGACTTTGCTTTTCAACAGAAGCCTCGATCAATTGCCACTCAGGCATGCCACACAGGCAATTCACTCCATGCGTTTGATATCCATCAACATATAACCTCTGAGCTCGTACGTCTCAGAGAAGGGCGTTAAGCAAGAGAATAAATTCTCCGCCGCCAAACAGATATATATTTAATAGAGATCAATCACACGGACTAAAATCCAATGTCAGACACACAGTCCATTTACAAGTCCGTTCTGGGTCTGAACGAAACCGGAGGCACCTAGTACCCCGCATATCCATCGATCTCCAAGTACGTCTGGACGATCACCAACTGTTTCCATCTTCTTGGGTGTACAGCCCAATCAAGATCATCAGTTATCACCCAAACGACGTGAAGACTTCTGGTCTTCGACCACCGTCTTCATCTTCGACACCACGTCGAATCAGTTATTCAGAATGGGATAAACCCGGTCTTTCTGAATAACTCGCGTATATATTATAAAAGTGTTACACAAACACAACATACGCCTCATTCCAATTCAGAATATTCTTTTATTCAAATATTCCTATACTTTGGGAAAAGTTCCCATTAATTTTATCCAAGATAAATTCTCCAAATTTATTCTTTAATCTCCTTTGAATATCAATTCAAACTAGTCGGGATTAGCGAACCACACCGAAGTAATCATTTATTTTATTTCCCAATCCCAACCTATTCATCCCATGAAGTAAAACTGGTAGTACTTCATATCTAACACCACAGTGTTATCGGTAAATTCAATTACCATTTCACGTTCAAATCTAATTAAAGATTTAACTATCGCCTGGAGTAAAACTGGTGATACTCCATTTTCGATCATTTCAATCTAATTAAAGATTCATTAAAACTCCACTTAGTTTTAATCTTCGGCTGGGTTAAAGAATCAGTGTCATTTAAAACACGGTTCACGATAAACCCAAAATCACATTCCATTAATTATCGGGTTAAAGAACGAGTGTTATTTAAAACACTGTTCACGATAAACCCAAAAATCAATATCAATTCAATTCCAATTAAATATCATTTAATTGGTACACTTCATTAAATCTAAATAAAAAGATTTAATCATTTCTCAACTGGGTTCAAGAACAGTGTTAGTGAAGACACCATTCACGACAAACCCAAATCACATTCGATATTCAATACAAGGCTCTGAATAGAAAATATATCGGCTTATATTCAATATCGAATTCTACGACTAACAAATGTCGTATTGGAAATAACGATATAATTATATATCTTTCAAATTTCCATATCAACATCCGTATAATCACGAATTCCAACATCGAAATATTCCGAAGACAATTTCGATTCAAATCCACTCCAATGCAATCATTGGAAATTTTGGTTATTTTCAAAACCCTTTTCAAATTCAATTTATTTATTTAAAAATAAATAGAATTATATTTCTAGTTCAAAACTAGTTCATTTCGATAAAAATCTATTTTTATCCTTTCAAATATGGAGTTTTTCATCCCAATCCTTCACAAATCATTTCTTATGATTTTACACAAATTATTACTATTTTTAATAATTTTATCAAGGCCCGTACAGTCGATTTCCATCAATGGCCATCGAACTGCACTTACAGCGACCTTTTTCAAATTTGATTAGGTCATAATTCCAAATCCAACCGTTAGATTTCAAATTTCTAACATTCGCTAGAAAGCTCTTTTCGATACGAACCCAACGGTTCCGGTTTTAGGAGAATCCGACGGTCGGATCTCCCGCAATGTCCGTTTGAAATAAATGGTCGAAATTCACGAACTGCCGCGGCGCGGCGCGTTCTATTCAGGCCATTATATTATATATATAATATATACTTCGTCGATTTTCTATTCAAAACGAATTATATAAATAGTTTTAAAATTCGTTTCAAAATCTATTTCAACTTCCATTTCAATTCAAAGCAAAATTGAATTCTTCTTTATAAATTCGTTTCAAAGTTCATTTCTATTCAATTCAAATTTCAATTCAATTTGAATTCATTTCAATCCACTTTCAATTCAATTTGAATTCGTTTTCAATTCAATTCATTTCGAAATCGTTTTCAATTCAATTCATTTCGAAATCGTTTTCAATTCAATTCATTTCGAAATCGTTTTCAATTCAATTCATTTCGAAATCGTTTTCAATTCAATTCATTTCGAAATCGTTTTCAATTCAATTCATTTCGAAATCGTTTTCAATTCAATTCATTTCGAAATCGTTTTCAATTCAATTCATTTCGAAATCGCTTTCAATTCAATTCATTTCGAAATCGTTTTAAAATCGATATAAATATCGTTCACGTCAAAATGGCGTCAATCTAATCAACACGGCTTCATATATTCCTTTATTTTCAAATATTCTATTTCAAATATTTCTATTTCAAATATTTCCTTTTCAAAACTGGAATGAGGCCCAATCAATTACCATATAAAATTAATTATATGGATTTTCATACAACACATGTATATAATAGCATTGAAAATAATCAACCATCAACCAAAGTGCACTACACTGTATAAGCATCAAATATAGATATTCAACGCTTATAACAGCCTGTCAATCAATCGATCGACATATTTAATCAATCAGGATGAGTGAACTTCAAATTTTATCCCAACACCCGTGTGGGGTTTCAAACAATCAAACACAGATTTTATTTGTGCAACTGGGCGATGTGTAAAATTTATCGACCCAATCAATGTCCTTCAAATAGGTGTACATAAACAAACCGTCCGGTTTGTAAATGAATATTTATTTATTCACATTCACGTCAAAAATTATATTTTAACGATAAAACATTTTATTTCAACACATGAATTTCTATTCAGTTCATTTCTTCAATAAAATGATATTTTATTTTTCTAACATATTTTAGAAAATTTCGGCGGCATAACGGCACGATACTAGAAACGGGACAAGGCCTAGCCTTATCCCCGGTCTAGTGAAGGCCCACGCCATTCACACATCAATCAAATTCACCAAACAACCAAATTCAAATCAAATCATATAACTAAGCTATGCAACTAAACAAACAAGTCCATGGTCTGTGGACGATTGTGTCGGGTGCTACTAAGCACCGTCTGCATCCTAGTATATATATATATATATATAGAAATGAAATTGAAAGGTGAGAAATTCTCACCAATAGCCATCCTAACTCCACGACACTTCTAATGCAGGAAATCTTCTTCGTTCTCGCCTTTTTGTTACCTTCGTTGCCCGCTTTCACTACCTATGTAAAAATCAAATTTTTACTTCGCTATTCAATATATAAAATTCATATTTTTATTTCGAAGTTCAATATATAAAAATCATATTTTTATTTCGAAGTTCAATATATAAAAATCATATTTTTATTTCGAAGTTCAATATATAAAAATCATATTTTTATTTCGAAGTTCAATATATAAAAATCATATTTTTATTATCACGCTCTATGGATAAAAATTCTATTTCTACATTGCTACTATATAGATAAAAATTCCATTTCAAAAATATAGATTTCGCCCTTATAAAAATATAGATTTCGCCATTTCTAATATGAAGTTTTCGCCTTTATAAAAATAAAGTTTTCGCTTTTTCTAATATGAAGTTTTCGCCTTTATAAAAATAAAGTTTTCGCTTTTATAAAAATTACCACTTTATCTCAACGTATATAAAATAAAAATCAGATTTTTATTTCGCTATATATACAAAGATGATATTTTTATATTCTCTATCCTATAAAGGTTATATTTTTAATACTTTAAAAATATAAAAATCATATTTTTAATATTTCTATATAGTAAAGATTATATTTTTAATACTTTAAAAATATAAAAATCATATTTTTATCACTTTAAAAATATAAAGATCATACCTTTTACCAAATAAAAATCCTATCTTTTCACCTTTCAAAGTTCTAATCTTTTTCCATTTAAAATTCAAATCTTTTCTATTTAAAATCTTAGAATAAAATCAGTTTTAAACCTTTTTTTCTAAAAATTAGTTTTAAATCATTTTAAAATCGGTTTTTAAATCATTTAAAAAAAACAGTTTTCTTTTCAGTTTTTTTTTTTAAAAAAAAAAACGACTTACAGAGGGGGGGGGAAGTCTTGGCGTCGACGTCGCATCGCCGGAGGGGTGCTCGCTGTCGGGGGAAGATGCTGGCGGAGTGTGGCGCTGGGGGTTCGTCGAGGTCACCAGGGCTTCGCGTCGGTTTTCGTGGGGCTTGGGGCTTCGGGACTCGCGCACGAGGGAGGAGGGAGAGGGGAGCTCGAGGGTGGTGGCGCGATGCCCTTGAGGAGGCGGCGGCGAAGTCTGGTGGGGCGCGATGCCCCATCCTCCTTTTCTTTTTTTTTCTTTTTTTTATCGACTGAATCGGGGAAGAGAAAAGGAAGGGGGGGGGGGGGTTTATAAAATTTATATTATTTAATTTATTTATTTTTAATTGCCAAAAAGTTGACTTTCACAAACGACCTCTAAACGAGGCCCACCGCCTGACGTCCATAGCGTATTACCCCCATTCTGAACACAATGGGATATCTATCGCAAGCTGATTCGACTGTTTGAATCAGTTTCCGTTTAACTTACATTTAAATCACTATATTGAATTTTAAACGTACATTTCAAATTACCGGGGCCACATACTAGCTCGAAAATTTCTCGGAAAATATTTTCTAGCTTCATATTGACGATACGGTCCTAACAAAACTAGTTTCGTCGAATTCTGAGACCGTTAGAAAAATGGCCAATTTCCAGTCGATTAAAATCAACTGAAACTGGTCAAACGCGTTTTCCTTTGCCACGCTCACATATTGATTCGAAAAATTATGAAATTTGGAACCTAGCAATAACTTTACATCCCGGACCTAACAAAACTGGTTTCATCGAAATCCGAGGTCGTTTGCAAAATGTCCATTTTTAAGGGCCTGAATTCCATAGCGACTATTCAGAATTTTCAACTGGACATATCTTTTGATTCCCGCTACGAACTTTTGATTTTTCGGATTCGTTGGAAAGATATCATCAATTAAATCCTATGATTTTTGGTTTCACTAAAATCCGGATTGTTTTGCACCCGGTACATTCAATTGAAGTTTGAAATCGAATTATAGAACTACCGCGCCATTTTCAATTCTATTTATAATTATATATAAATATTTATATTCTAACGACGACGCGTATAATATATACGTTCGAATTATATTCAAAATAAATTTCTCGCCGATATTATTTAAAATAATTCATTTTAAATAATTAAAATTCGCTAAAATTGCCAAAATAAAAATTTTAAACTGGCCCAGATTTTCGGGTTATTACAAAAAGCCTTGATCATTTGCATTTTAGCAAGCCACACATGCAGACCACTCCATGCAACCGATATCCATCAGTCACACAGAATGATATCCAATGTCAGACACACAGTCCATTTACAAGTCTGTTCTAGGTCTTAACGAAACCGGAGGCACCTTGTACCTCGCTTATCCATCGATCTCCAAGTACGTCTGGACGACCACTAACTGATTCCCTCCTCTTGGGTGTATAGCCCAATCAAGATCATCAGTAATTATCCAAACAACATGAAGACCTCCGGTCTTCGACCACCGTCTTCATCTTCGACTTATCGTCGTATCAGTTATTCAGAATGGGATAAACCCGGTCTTTCCAAATAACTCGCGTATATAATAAACAAGTGTTACACAAACACAACATACGCCTCATTCCAATTCATCAGTCACTAACCGTAAATTAGCAAGAGAATAATTCCCCAAATATTAACCCCGAAGGCCGAAACCAACATCAGATCAATATCCAGAAAACCATTCTTCTTAGCTAACCGACAATTAGTTTCTAAATTTCACATTCTTAGGGAAAGGTTCCCATTAATTTTATCAAAGATAAATTCTTTTAAATTTATTCTTTAATCTTCTTTCGAATATCGATTCAACTAGTCGGGATTAGCGAACCTTACCGAAGTAATCATTTGTTTTAATTTCTCAACCCCAACCTATTCATCCCATGAAGTAAAACTGGTAATACTTCATATCTAACACCACGGTGTTATCGGTAAATTCAATTACCATTTCACGTTCAAATCTAATTAAAGATTTAACTATCGCCTAGAGAAAAATTGGTGATACTCCATTCTCGATCTTTTCAGTCTAATTAAAGATTCATTAAAACTCCATTTAGTTTTTAATCTTTGACTGGGTTAAAGAATCAATGTCATTTAAAACACGGTTCACGATAAACCCAAAATCACATTTCATTTCAATCAGTCCCTAACTGTAAATTAGCAAGTGAGCAATTCCCTAAGTATTAACCCCGAAGGCCGAAACCAACATCAGATCAATACCCCAGAAACCATTCAACTTAACTAATCTCCAGTTAGTTTCTGATTTTCTTAACTCCTTTGGGTCTAAGAACAGTATTATTGAAGATACCGTTCACGACTACCCAAAATCACATTCCATCAATTTTCGGGTTAAAGAACAAGTGTTATTTAAAACACTTTTCATGATAAACCCAAATATCAATTCAATTCAATCAGTCCCTAACCGTAAATTAGCAAGTGAGCAATTCCCTAAGTATTAACCCCGAAGGCCGAAACCAACATCAGATCAATACCCCAGAAACCATTCAACTTAACTAATCTCCAGTTAGTTTCTGATTTTCTTAACTCCATTGGGTCTAAGAACAGTATTATTAAAGATACCGTTCACGACAACCCAAAATCACATTCCGTTAACTGTCGGGTTAAAGAACAAATGTTATTTAAAACACCGTTCACGATAAAGCCAAAAATCAATTCCAATTCCATTTCAATTAAATATTATTTAATTGGTACACTTCATTAAATCTAAATAAAAAGATTTAATTTTTTTCTCAACTGGGTTTAAGAACAGTGTTAATGAAGACACCATTCACGACAAACCCAAATCTCATTTGATATTAAATACAAGGTCCTGAATAGAAAATATATCGGCTTATATTCAATATCAAAATCTACGACCAACAAATATCGTATTGGGAATAAAGATATATATATATATATATATATATCTTTCAAATTTCCATAACAATATCTGTATAATCACGACATTCAATATCGAAATATTCCAAAGATAATTTTGATTCAAATCCATTTCCAATTTATATATTGGAAATTCTGGTTATTTTCAAAACCATTTCATATCCACTTTATTTATTTTTAAAAATATATGGGATTATAATTCTAGTTCAAAACTAGTTCATTTCGATAAAAATCTATTTTTATCTTTTCAAATATGGAGTTTTTCATCCCAATTCTTTCTTAATCATTTTTTATGATTCTACATTAATTATTAACATTTTTAATATTTTTATCAAGGCCCGTACAGTCGATTTCCATCAACGGCCATCGAACTACACTAACAGCGACCTTTTCCAAATTTGATTTGGACATAATTCCAAATTCACCTATTTGATTTCTAATTTCTAATATTCGTTAGACAGCTCTTTTCGATATGAACCCAACGGTTTCGGTTTTAGGAGAATCCGACGGTCGGATCTCCCGTAATATCCAATGGAAGTGAATGGTCGAAATTCGCGAACTGCCGCGGCGCGACGCGTTCTATTCAGGCCATTATATTATATATATATAATATATATAATACATATTTCGTCGATTTCAATTTAAAACGAATTTTATAAATCGTTTTAAATTCGTTTCAAAAACAATCTCAACTTCTGTTTTAAATTCAAATCAAAATTGAATTTTTCCTTATAAATTCGTTTTAAATTCATTTCAACTTGATTTCAATTCAAATCGTTTTTTAATTCAATTTCAGTTCATTTTCAATTCAATTTGAATTTCAAATTTATTCAATTTCAATTCGAATTCCCTTCTATTCAATTTCAATTCGAATTTCAATTTGAATTTCATTTCTATTTAATTTCGATTCGAATTCAATTCTATTTAATTTCAATTCGAATTCAATTCTATTTAATTTCAATTCGAATTCAATTCTATTTAATTTAAATTCGAATTCAATTCTATTTAATTTCAATTCGAATTCAATTCTATTTAATTTCAATTCGAATTAAATTCTATTTAATTTCAATTTGAATTCATTTCTATTTAATTTCAATTCGAATTCAATTCTATTTAATTTCAATTCGAATTCAATTCTATTTAATTTCAATTCGAATTCATTTCAAAATATTCGATTTTGAAATCACTTTTCAATATTCATTATAAAAACGAATATAATCGATATAAATATCATTCGCGTCAAAATGGCGCATATCTAATCAACACGGCTTTATATATTTCTATTTCAAATATTCTATTCAAATATTTCTCTTTCAAATATTCTATTCAAATAATTCTCTTGCAAATATTCTATTCAAATATTTCGTTTCAAATATTTCTTCTCAAATATTCTATTCAAATATTTCTCTTTCAAATATTCTATTTCAAAACTGGAATGAGGCCCAATCAATTACCATAGATTTTATTTCTATGGATTTCCATACAACGCATGTATATATCAACAATGACAAATAATCAACCATCATCCAAAGTGCATTCTACACTGTATAAGCATCAAATATAAATATTTAACGCTTATAACAGTCTGTCAATCAATCGATCAACATACAACTAATTATTAGGATTAGCGTATGTCATATATCATCCCAATACCCGTGTGGGGTTTTCAAACAATCAAACACAGATTTTATTTGTGCAGTTGGGCGATGTGTAAAATTTATCATCCCAATCAATATCAGTCAAATGTATGTATATAAACAAATCGTCCGATTTGTTTATAAATATTCATTTCATTTTATATACACGTTAAAAATACTATTTTTAACCATACAATATTTATTTTCTGTATAAATATTTTATTTCACATCACACAATCAACTACACCTCAAAATCAAACAAAGAAGCATACAAGCCATCCATGGTCTATGGACGACGGGTGTCGGGTGCCACTAAACACCGTCTGCATCCTAGTATATATTTTAACAAGAAAAGAAAATTTAAAGTGAGAAGTTCTCACCGAGGGCCAAAACCAAACGCCACAACTCTTCTTATGTAGGAAATCTTCATCGTTCTTCCAACGTAGTCTGTTTCACGAAGTATATGTTAAAAATTATATTTTAACAACGCTATTTCCTATATAAAGATTATATTTTTATATCGCTCTTCTTCTAATAAAGATTATATTTTTATATCCCCACTCATATAAAAATCACATTTTTATATTCTCTAATATATAGAGATCATATTTTTACCTCACTACTTATATAAAAATCACAATTTTATATTCTCTATCTTATAAAAATTATATTTTTATAATCTCTACTATATAAAAATCATATTTTTATTCTTTACTTCATGATAAAAAATATATTTTTATGGTGCTAGGCATAAATTAAAAATCAAATCTTTTCCGTCATTGTTTACATATAAAAATCAAAGCTTTTACATCGTTGTTTACATGTGAAAATCAAAGCTTTTACATCGTTGTTTACATGTGAAAATCAAAGCTTTTACATATAAACATCATAGTATTATTTCCATAAAATCATAGCATAAAATTAAAGAAATAAATGAATTAAAACTCCTGACCTTTTTCTTTCGGATCCAAGAGCGAGGGGGGCTGTCGCGCTCATCAGCAGGGCGGAGGAGCATGACTGAGGCGGCGGAATGGTGGTGCAGGCGGAGGGGGAGCGACGCTGTGGGTTTATGGAGGGCTAGCAGCGGATTTAGATGGGTTTGGAGGGGGGGTTTCAGTAGAGAGAGAGAGGAAGGAAGGGCGCAGGGTGTCACGGCTGGCGGAGGGGGCCCCACTATGGCGGCGCGGTGAGCATCGGGGAGGGGGGGAGGGAGGGATCGGTTTTTGAACGGAGGGTTTTTTTATTTCGATTTCATCTGAATGTGGAAAGGGGATGTGAGGGAGAGGTATTAAGGTTTTATATTAATTTAATTTTATTATTTAATTTACTTCATCCAAAGTTGACTTTTCATCCAAACCCCGATTCGAACCCACCGACTGTCGCTTTTAGCTAATTACCCCCATTCCGAACACAATGTAATATGTATCGTAGGCTGATTTGATCGTTTCGATCAGTTTTCGTCAAAATCAACATATAACTCTATATATTGAATTTGAACGTGCATTTCAATTTACTGGGGTCACATACGAACTCGAAAAATTCCAGAAAAATATTTTCTAGCTTCGTATTGACGATACGGTCCTAACAAAACTAGTTTCGTCAAATTCTGAGACCGTTTGAAAAATGGCCATTTTCCAGTCGATTAAAATCAACTGAAACTGGTCAAACGCGTTTTCCTTCACCACGCTCACATATTGATTCGAAATCCGAGGCCGTTTGCAAAATTCCCATTTTTAAGGGCCATAATTCCATAGCGACTATTCTGAATTTTCAACTGGACATATCTTTTGATTCCCGCTATGAAATTTCAATTTTTCGGATTCGTTGGAAAGATATTATCAAATAGATTCTAATATTTTTGGTTTCGCTAAACTCCGGTATATTTTGAATCATGTATGTTCCTTTGAACTTTGAAATCGAATTATCGAACTACCGTACCATTTTCAATTCCTTTTATAATTTAAAATAAATATTTATATTCTAACGACGATCTATATAAATATATACGTTCAAATTCTATTCAAAATAAATTTTTCGTCGTTATTATTTAAAATAATTCATTTTAAATATTCAAAATTCAATAAAATTGCCAAAATAAAAATTTTAAATTGGCTCGGATTTCCGGGTCGTTACAATCTCCCCCGCTTAAAACTTTTCGTCCCCGAAAAGGAACGAAGCCGAAAGTTGTTTAACAAACCAACTCAACTTTCAATATTTTCATTACGGCTTAAGTTCTTCAACTTTTCAGTTTCTAAGAACTTTTCAAATTTTTCAAAAATTTGGCTAACACCCAAAATTTTCAAAAAATTTCGCCATAACCTCCCCTGCACCGGGGACTTCGGGATATTTCATATAGCCTCCCATGGCCTTCTTCAATCCAAAAGAAAAATAAAAAGCCAAGCGGCTAGCCAGTCGACTCATAAAATCATCATCACCCAAACAAAACAATATATTATGGTAAACATGTACCTATTTGTCGGGAAAACAATTTTATTCTTCTGCTCTAGCCTCCTTGCAATGACCTGTTCAACGTAAGTATTGTATATGCAAGCAAATGCGACTAATTTTAAATACAATTCACTATTTGATACAAATTGGCTATATGGTTCAAATTTATGAATCAAACAATAATCAAACAACACAATCAGCAATCAATTAGTTGATTAGCTTTTCAAAATCATAACTTTGATACATAGTCTAAAAATCAGATTTTTGATGCAAAATCACAACAATAAGCCGTATCTAATTTTGGTTCTCACATCACTCTATGGAAATATATAAATATCACACCTTCGAAACACGAAAATAAATTCTGATGATGCTCGAGCGATCATCAGAATCATCTTCGAGCGACTAGAGTATGATTCTATATGTAACGACCCGGATTTTCAGCGACTTTGGTTATCGACATAAGCTCGATGTCGATAACCAAAACATCGAAAAATCCTGGTAATTAATGAAAGAAATTAGAGGGTGAGGATAGATAAGATAGAAACTTAGAATAGAAGAAGAAGAAGAACACAACATCATAGTAACACGAACCTCACAGCGGAACGAATAACATATAATAGATAACATAACTTTGAAATATAACAGTTATGTATACAATAGCACTTATCAGAGTACAACACTTACAACACAGCGGAAATAACTATAGCTATATGATCTTGAAGCCTCCTGCTCCAAGCTCTCCAAGTAAACTTGTAAACTCCTGACTACTTGACTGCCCGTACAAATTTAGGCACCCAAGAGTTTAGGGAAAACAACAAAGTAAACTCTGGGTCAGTCATGGGACTGGTATGAGTAAAACAGTTTAAAAACAGTTGAACAAGTAAACGATATCTCATAAGACCACGCCGTATAACGGAACGGGTTTTCCCTTATGAGAATCCAAAATATCTTTATATCAAAAACTTTTTGATATTATAATAATGTCTATGTACAAATAGATACCAATCTAGCAGAAACGCTTTCATCTCACGTTCTACATAAAGTATACAATCGAAACCGCAAGCACGTATTGGGTAATGGATTTCCAACTATGACAAGGTATGGAACCACCTTCCGATCAGTGTACTCTAGGAACGATACACTGGAGTTCAACAAGAACATCTTGTAACTCAGCCACACATGACCGACCACTCATTTTGCTTGAGTGTATCGAATGTATATCACCAACGGTTGGGATCAGCAACCGTTCCCGTATATATATGGGACATCATTGATAGATTTAAGAAACAAATGAATATTCTCTAGATAGGTGATTATACACCCTACTTCGGTGCGACCGACTTAGCCATGCTGCCTGGCCGATTTCTGTCATTTACCGGATGATGAGGCTAGAAGTTACGCGTTATCATCACATCAGATTTACTTCGAATGCCACATTATCAGATCCATCGAAAATCACTAATTGGCGTCTACAACAGTACGTTACGTGTTAGCTAAAGAAGTTTCCTTCTCCGCTTCCACTCTTGGTATAGTTGAAGAAATCAATGTACGTGACCTTTCTGGAAATACTCTGTCAGACATTCATCAACACAAGTCATCCTCATTCACTTAGAATGTCACATCGTCATACCTGCCAAATCACAAATTGATTTATCCAAAAATAACACGGGTATACAGCTTAGAGAAACGAATTCCTCTGCCACCAAACGTGAATACGTTTGAACAGATCAACTTACGCGATCCATTGGATATACTCTGTCAGACCTTCGTCCATACAAGTTGTCCTGGGACTGGACAAACCGAAGGCACTATTCAGTATATCCATCTTAGTCACTGTTATCTAAGACTTATACAACAGCCCTTGCGTTTTACTCCGTCTTCAATTATCTTTGGCATATATGATTCGCAACGCTTATGCCAATACAGGGTGGTTCTTCGGATAATAATCCAACCGGTCTCTCCATATTTAAAACGTTAAAATGGTCAAAACTTCGATAGTCTGTGAGTTAACTATCGAAGAAAAACAAGTGTGCAAACAACGATATTATTTCCAGATGGAAATTATATCGAACAAACATCATTTAACATTAATCTCTTTAGTTCATTTATTTACTTATCTCCTGTTTCCCTATATTCTAAATTCTTATTTTCTTTTATCAGAAAACATTTCTGATTCTCGTTTGGAAAACATTTCCAAAACTCCTTTACGATCAAAACCTTACCATTTCTTAGTCAAGAAGGAAGTCACTCAAGTTGGGGTATAATTACCTCTCAGACCTTAACTGAACAACGTTATAACTTCGAAATGGTCAAAGCTTATCTTTTAATCTTTAACAACTTCTTTACGCCTTTCTCGGATTCAATTTTACTAATCCACTTCTATATTTAAACATTGGTTATAACGATAACGTTATAATCCCTACTTTCGAATTATCTAACTTTAATTATAACTTCTATTCTTATTAGTGAATAATTAACCTAACACTTACTTATTTATAAATAAATAAATCTCTATTTAAACACTGGAAAGTATAAGTACTTTCCCGAATTCGATATGATCGAATTCGCCGATTTACTCTCTTCGAGAAGTCTCTATTTGATTAACTCTTCTTCGAATAACCTATATTCGATTAACCCCTTCCTTTCGAATATACTATATTTGATTAACTCCATCTCAAATAACTATATTTGATAATCTCTCTTCGAATAACTAATATTCGATAACTCTTTCTTTTCAAATATCTCATATCTGAAAATCTCACTTTCGCATAAACTATATTCGATAATCTCTTTTCGAATGACTCTTATTCGATAAATCTCACTTCGATCAAACTATAATCGGTAACTCCTTTCGATGAAACTAACATCGATAACTCCTTTCGATGAAACTAACATCGATTAATTTAACTCGACGAACTTAACTCGACTAACTTAACTTGACTCGACTAACTCAACTTACTTGGTTCGACCAATTCGATTCGATTAACCTAGGCTTGACTAACTTGGTTTTATTTAACTCAACTTGATTAACTCCTATCGAATAACTAATATTCGATTTCACTCCATTCGTTTGACTCTAGATCACAGCGGTCACAAATGGTTACACCTGATTCCCTCAGGAAACATCCGATCGCCTTAGGCTATTTACAGCCCTGCGAATTTCGCTAGCAGTCGTACGAGATGGCAACTTACCCTGAATACTATGTTTGACTAACTCTGTCTCAAATAACTATATTTGATTAACTCTAGTTCATTTTAACTCTAATCGATTTATTCTAACTGATTAACACTAACTAGTTAACTCTACCTGGTTAACTCTAACTGGTTAACTCTACCTGGTTAACTCTAACCGATTAACTCGACTTACTTAACCCAACTGGTAAACTCGACTTACTTGGTTAACTCTACTGGACTGTTTAACTCTACTGAACTGGTTAACTCTACTGAACTGGTTAACTCTACTGGACTGGTTAACCCTACTGATTAACTCTTCTCGAATACTATATTCGACTAACTCCTTTTAACAACGTTTTATTCATTTGAAAAGATTTACTTTTGGTAACGGTTCTTCACTTTAAAAATGATTTTTCCTTTTCAATTTGCCTATATTTATTTCATATAAATATTTCCTTTATAACTTTATTTTTTTCCTACATAAATATTTCCTTTTAACTCTTTATTTATTTCCTACATAAATATTTCCTTTTATATTTGGTTCCCACAAATATTTCCCTTATATTTGGTTTTCACAAATATTCCTTTTATATATTCTAACTCGTTAAATTTCCGGGAAAATTCGCTATAACCTCCTTTGTATCGGGAGCATCGGGAAAATCCCCAAACCCGCCACACAGGCCTTTCCACTCAAAAGAAAATGTTTTGAAATTATTTTCTTTTTCTATGTATCTCCTATTTATAAATATTCCAATTTATAAATATCTCTTATTTATAAATATTCCAGTTTATAAATATTCTGTTTTCAATATCACTTTGAAAATCCCCTTATCAACATCCCGTATGTTATGGTATTCAATCAGATCAAATCACGATGTTCAATATCGTCCAAGCACATATAATCGACCACGGATTCTATATCACAATATATGAATCAAAACAGTATTATAAATATTGAGGAACCCAGTTGGGTCCCTCCAACCTGTTTCCCTGCATCCACAGATGTTACACAGTAAAATCAACATCACTTTCAGTTCAGTACGGATTATTCTGATAACAACATCAATATATAAATATTTAAAGGTTTTTATATATATATAATTTCCACTAACTGACTAGCAGTTCAATCAATCAACCGACACACAACAATCAACAGATGATTAACAGTTCTAAAAATACATTATAAAAATATAACTGTTCAGAGTTGGTGAGTTTTACTCACATTTGCAGTTCATCGTTAAAGAACGATAAACTGTTATTTGATTTGAATCAACAATTTATTTCGCCATAAATTCATATGAGCCCCAATCCACTTCCAGTCAGCTTCATTGTGAAGCTCTCGTCCATACGATCCTAACGCAACTTACGGTTCGTGAATCCGACCTCGTACGAGCAAGTTATAACATTTCGAAGTTAGCATGTGCTTTGTAAACAAATAAATTAATTTAACACTTTAATTAGACAAAACTTGGGCCTCACCAACTCCTTGGCCCATCATCCAATTAGCAAACCCACTACCGCACATAAAATATCCGACCCGCCTCTTAACCTTTCTTCCACCGTAAGCTCCAGGTACCAAATGGCCATTTCCCTCTACGTTCTCCACCTCGTTCTCCCTCTTCATCACACGAGAACCCAAACCGAATAGTCCGTTGAATTCCTCTTCAGCGACTCCATCTTCTGGTACCCTTTTCGTGCTACTTGCACCTCATAACCCCATCTCGTCGACAGCCCATCTCCACGATATCGAGGATCGAACTCCTCCTCTGTGGTGCCAACAGCTCCGCCTTGCTTCCAGGAGGCCGACTACCACCTTCTTTCCACCTCTGACCCTCCTTACCTCCAGAAAACCCAAGCCCTAGTCGATCTCGTGCAAACCCAGCATCCCTAAAACAACATCGAAGTCCTCTAGGTGTTCACCGGTTGAAGTAGATTCACTTACGAGTCCGATAAAAATGGTTTCACGATTTATAGGATTTCTGTGGATTTGTATTTGATTTTCTTTCTTTGCGTTTTGGTTTTCCAGAAGTGAAATGGCGGCTGGAACTTTACCAGAGAAATGAATTAGGTTATAAGAGAGGGTAGGGGTATTTATAAGAGGGATAAAAAAATCTAGATTTTTTATTTTTATTTTTATTATATTCGTTTCGCCTTCTAAAAATTCGTGTGATCACACACGATACCCAAAAATCACGAAACTGGACATGCACCTTCAGTTCGACATTACGGTCCCAACGAAACTGGTTTCGTCGAATTCCGACTTCGTTTGCAAAACCGGCTATTTTTAAAGCTCTGGATGACCCATTTAAATATATAAATATATTTAAATATAATTAAATTAAATATTAATAAATTAATATTATCGTCTATATTCACATGGAATACCGTACAGCGTCAAAAAATCCCATATATATTTCTAACTCGATATCTCAATCTGAGTCGACCCGATATTCGATTTATATTGAAAATCCTTTTATAACGTATATAAAGCGTTACGAATTATAAAGGAATTCCACAGCGACTTTTTCTGAAATTTGATTTGGACGTATATCAAAATCTACACGACGAAATCCCGATTTTTCTCTTCCACTAGAAAGATATACTCCACCAGCTCCACACGTTTCTTGTTTCATAGAAATCCGGCTTAAAACGAATCCTGTACATTCATTTGAAGTTCGAATCGCCAATTTACGAACTGCAGCGCCATTTCGAGCTCGATTTTAATTATAATAAAATTATACGTTCAAACTGTCGTCGATTGAATATATTCGTCAATATAATTCAACTCTAAGCTGAATTAAATCTAAGGGACGACCCCGTTCACAGAATATTGTGATTTCCAATATTTTTGATTATTTCTGAATTAAATATATTATTTAATTTATTATTTAAATTAAATATTCCCAGTTATTTAATTCCACGACCATTTAATTCACTATATCACTATATATATAATTAAATAAATTAATTATACCCCTGGAAAATGCGGGTCATTACATTCTTCCCCACTTAAAATAATTTCGTCCTCGAAATTGCTAAGTTAGAGGACGACCCTACCTATTGGAATTCCTAAGATTTGTTTACCCCTTATTTCTGATTTTAACTGAACCAATTAATATCGACTAAAATATTTATTCATTCCGACTAACTAAAATTTTCAAAAATTCTGAAAATTTTCTAACACTTTAAGCTTTCGGAAAATTTCGCCAGCACCTCCTTTGTACTGGTCAATAGCTCAAACTCCAACTCGCCTCTCTGGGCCTTCTTCAACCCAAAAGAAAATCAAAACGCCAAACGGCTTGCCAATTCGGCTCATAAATTCCAAAATCATATAAAATATAAACTTGTACCTTTTTGTTGGGCATATCATTATATCCCTACCATCTGTTATCAACTCGGCATATACAAATGCCATCCCAATCAACTCCAACCAAGTTATTCTTAACACAACCATTCTCTTATTCAAGCCGAATTTAATTTCAAATTCGAGTTTCAAATTCCAAACTCTCAATTTATCATTTCAAATCCAGATTATTCTCTAATCACTTCAGTTTTTCTTAACCTATCATCTCAAGTTAAATTCTGGTTTATTATTTACTTTTACCGTCCCATTTGAATTAACTTCACAAGTTAAATTTTAATTTCTAGAACTTAAATTCCTGGGTAAATTTCAAATCAATTTTGAAATCATAATACCTATTCAAATCCTTTGAATTTCTAAACAACTTGTTTTCTTAAAACAATTCAAATCAAAATCTTTGGTAGTAATCCACCACTTAGAACTCGAAAATCACACCGATGATACTGCGCAGTCATTATCGGAATTATTTTCCAGCGACCCAAGTGATTTCAATACTATATCATTTCAAAACCCTTACTAAATACATCCAATTTGAAAACATCTCAAAATCTCCCAGGAACTTAAAATTTCCTTATTTTAATTCCAAATCTGATTTAAATTCATATTTAATTCATCTTATTTCATATACTTTACTTATATGAATTCTGATTGGTTATATATAACCATTTCACATGTTATAATCTTACTCGATTATAATCACAACCTATATATGATAATATATCACATATCCATATTGTGTCGGTCCATCATATTCAAGTGTTTATTTACTCCTACCGATACAGTGGATCAAACTGATCGACCAGAATTCATAAACAACTCAGCCAATGAATCTCCACAATATAAAACCATTTTTATATCAAATACAAATACGCACTCGTATCTATACACTCAAACTCAATCTAGGGTATTACTAACCCTATCTCTACCGAGTCACGCCACAGAGCCAAGTAATTTTTAACTTAAGCTCTGATACCAGCTGTAACGACCCGGATTTTCAGCGACTTTGGTTATCGACATAAGCTCGATGTCGATAACCAAAACATCGAAAAATCCTGGTAATTAATGAAAAAAATTAGAGGGTGAGGATAGATAAGATAGAAACTTAGAATAGAAGAAGAAGAAGAACACAACATTAGAGTAACACGAACCTCACAGCGGAACGAATAACATATAATAGATAACATAACTTTGAAATATAACAGTTATGTATACAATAGCACTTATAAAAGTACAGCACTTACAACACAGCGGAAATAACTATAGCTATATGATCTTGAAGCCTCCTGCTCCAAGCTCTCCAAGTAAACTTGTAAATTCCTGACTACTTGACTGCCCGTACAAATTTAGGCACCCAAGAGTTTAGGGAAAACAACAAAGTAAACTCCGGGTCAGTCATGGGACTGGTATGAGTAAAACAGTTTAAAAACAGTTGAACAAG
Organism: Allium sativum; assembly: GCA_030737875.1. Lineage (NCBI taxonomy): Eukaryota > Viridiplantae > Streptophyta > Magnoliopsida > Asparagales > Amaryllidaceae > Allium > Allium sativum. Next base: position 7,176,718 of record CM060923.1, on the reverse strand, counting down.
TAAACGATATCTCATAAGACCACGTCGTATAACGGAACGGGTTTTCCCTTATGAGAATCCAAAATATCTTTATATCAAAAACTTTTTGATATTATAATAATGTCTATGTACAAATAGATACCAATCTAGCAGAAACGCTTTCATCTCACGTTCTACATAAAGTATACAATCGAAACCGCAAGCACGTATTGGGTAATGGATTTCCAACTATGACAAGGTATGGAACCACCTTCCGATCAGTGTACTCTAGGAACGATACACTGGAGTTCAACAAGAACATCTTGTAACTCAGCCACACATGACCGACCACTCATTTTGCTTGAGTGTATCGAATGTATATCACCAACGGTTGGGATCAGCAACCGTTCCCGTATATATATGGGACATCATTGATAGATTTAAGAAACAAATGAATATTCTCTAGATAGGTGATTATACACCCTACTTCGGTGCGACCGACTTAGCCATGCTGCCTGGCCGATTTCTGTCATTTACCGGATGATGAGGCTAGAAGTTACGCGTTATCATCACATCAGATTTACTTCGAATGCCACATTATCAGATCCATCGAAAATCACTAATTGGCGTCTACAACAGTACGTTACGTGTTAGCTAAAGAAGTTTCCTTCTCCGCTTCCACTCTTGGTATAGTTGAAGAAATCAATGTACGTGACCTTTCTGGAAATACTCTGTCAGACATTCATCAACACAAGTCATCCTCATTCACTTAGAATGTCACATCGTCATACCTGCCAAATCACAAATTGATTTATCCAAAAATAACACGGGTATACAGCTTAGAGAAACGAATTCCTCTGCCACCAAACGTGAATACGTTTGAACAGATCAACTTACGCGATCCATTGGATATACTCTGTCAGACCTTCGTCCATACAAGTTGTCCTGGGACTGGACAAACCGAAGGCACTATTCAGTATATCCATCTTAGTCACTGTTATCTAAGACTTATACAACAGCCCTTGCGTTTTACTCCGTCTTCAATTATCTTTGGCATATATGATTCGCAACGCTTATGCCAATACAGGGTGGTTCTTCGGATAATAATCCAACCGGTCTCTCCATATTTAAAACGTTAAAATGGTCAAAACTTCGATAGTCTGTGAGTTAACTATCGAAGAAAAACAAGTGTGCAAACAACGATATTATTTCCAGATGGAAATTATATCGAACAAACATCATTTAACATTAATCTCTTTAGTTCATTTATTTACTTATCTCCTGTTTCCCTATATTCTAAATTCTTATTTTCTTTTATTAGAAAACATTTCTGATTCTCGTTTGGAAAACATTTCCAAAACTCCTTTACGATCAAAACCTTACCATTTCTTAGTCAAGAAGGAAGTCACTCAAGTTGGGGTATAATTACCTCTCAGACCTTAACTGAACAACGTTATAACTTCGAAATGGTCAAAGCTTATCTTTTAATCTTTAACAACTTCTTTACGCCTTTCTCGGATTCAATTTTACTAATCCACTTCTATATTTAAACATTGGTTATAACGATAACGTTATAATCCCTACTTTCGAATTATCTAACTTTAATTATAACTTCTATTCTTATTAGTGAATAATTAACCTAACACTTACTTATTTATAAATAAATAAATCTCTATTTAAACACTGGAAAGTATAAGTACTTTCCCGAATTCGATATGATCGAATTCGCCGATTTACTCTCTTCGAGAAGTCTCTATTTGATTAACTCTTCTTCGAATAACCTATATTCGATTAACCCCTTCCTTTCGAATATACTATATTTGATTAACTCCATCTCAAATAACTATATTTGATAATCTCTCTTCGAATAACTAATATTCGATAACTCTTTCTTTTCAAATATCTCATATCTGAAAATCTCACTTTCGCATAAACTATATTCGATAATCTCTTTTCGAATGACTCTTATTCGATAAATCTCACTTCGATCAAACTATAATCGGTAACTCCTTTCGATGAAACTAACATCGATAACTCCTTTCGATGAAACTAACATCGATTAATTTAACTCGACGAACTTAACTCGACTAACTTAACTTGACTCGACTAACTCAACTTACTTGGTTCGACCAATTCGATTCGATTAACCTAGGCTTGACTAACTTGGTTTTATTTAACTCAACTTGATTAACTCCTATCGAATAACTAATATTCGATTTCACTCCATTCGTTTGACTCTAGATCACAGCGGTCACAAATGGTTACACCTGATTCCCTCAGGAAACATCCGATCGCCTTAGGCTATTTACAGCCCTGCGAATTTCGCTAGCAGTCGTACGAGATGGCAACTTACCCTGAATACTATGTTTGACTAACTCTGTCTCAAATAACTATATTTGATTAACTCTAGTTCATTTTAACTCTAATCGATTTATTCTAACTGATTAACACTAACTGGTTAACTCTACCTGGTTAACTCTAACTGGTTAACTCTACCTGGTTAACTCTAACCGATTAACTCGACTTACTTAACCCAACTGGTAAACTCGACTTACTTGGTTAACTCTACTGGACTGGTTAACTCTACTGAACTGGTTAACTCTACTGGACTGGTTAACTCTACTGAACTGGTTAACTCTACTGAACTGGTTAACTCTACTGGACTGGTTAACCCTACTGATTAACTCTTCTCGAATACTATATTTGACTAACTCCTTTTAACAACTTTTTATTCATTTGAAAAGATTTACTTTTGGTAACGGTTCTTCACTTTAAAAATGATTTTTCCTTTTCAATTTGCCTATATTTATTTCATATAAATATTTCCTTTATAACTTTATTTATTTCCTACATAAATATTTCCTTTTAACTCTTTATTTATTTCCTACATAAATATTTCCTTTTAACTCTTTATTTATTTCCTACATAAATATTTCCTTTTAACTCTTTATTTATTTCCTACATAAATATTTCCTTTTATATTTGGTTCCCACAAATATTTCCCTTATATTTGGTTTTCACAAATATTCCTTTTATATATTCTAACTCCTTAAATTTCCGGGAAAATTCGCTATAACCTCCTTTGTATCGGGAGCATCGGGAAAATCCCCAAACCCGCCACACAGGCCTTTTCACTCAAAAGAAAATGTTTTGAAATTATTTTCTTTTTCTATGTATCTCCTATTTATAAATATTCCAATTTATAAATATCTCTTATTTATAAATATTCCAGTTTATAAATATTCTGTTTTCAATATCACTTTGAAAATCCCCTTATCAACATCCCGTATGTTATGGTATTCAATCAGATCAAATCACGATGTTCAATATCGTCCAAGCACATATAATCGACCACGGATTCTATATCACAATATATGAATCAAAACAGTATTATAAATATTGAGGAACCCAGTTGGGTCCCTCCAACCTGTTTCCCTGCATCCACAGATGTTACACAGTAAAATCAACATCACTTTCAGTTCAATACTGATTATTCTGATAACAACATCAATATATAAATACTTAAAGGTTTTAATATATATATAATTTCCACTAACTGACTAGCAGTTCAATCAATCAACCAACACACAGCAATCAACAGATGATTAACAGTTCTAAAAATACATTATAAAAATATAACTGTTCAGAGTTGGTGAGTTTTACTCACATTTGCAGTTCATTGTTAAATAACGATAAACTTTTATTTGATTTGAATCAAACAATTTATTTCACCATAAATTCATATGAGCCCCAATCCACTTCCAGTCAGCTTCATTGTGAAGCTCTCGTCCATACGATCCTAACGCAACTTACGGTTCGCGAATCCGACCTCGTACGAGCAAGTTATAACATTTCGAATTTAGCATGTGCTTTGTCAACAAATAAATTAATTTAACACTTTAATTAGACAAAACTTGGGCCTCACCAACTCCTTGGCCCATCATCCAATTAGCAAACCCACTACCGCACATAAAATATCCGACCCGCCTCTTAACCTTTCTTCCACCGTAAGCTCCAGGTACCAAATGGCCATTTCCCTCTACGTTCTCCACCTCGTTCTCCCTCTTCATCACACGAGAACCCAAACCGAATACTCCGTTGAATTCCTCTTCAGTGACTCCATCTTCTGGTACCCTTTTCGTGCTACTCGCACCTCATAACCCCATCTCGTCGACAGCCCATCTCCACGATATCGAGGATCGAACTCCTCCTCTGTGGTGCCAACAACTGCGCCTTGCTTCCAGGAGGCCGACTACCACCTTCTTTCCACCTCTGGCCCTCCTTACCTCCAGAAAACCCAAGCCCTAGTCGATCTCGTGCAAACCCAGCATCCCTAAAACAACATCGAAGTCCTCTAGGTGTTCACCGGTTGAAGTAGATTCACTTACGAGTCCGATAAAAATGGTTTCACGATTTATAGGATTTCTGTGGATTTGTATTTGATTTTCTTTCTTTGTGCGTTTTGGTTTTCCAGAAGTGAAATGGCGGCTGGAACTTTACCAGAGAAATGAATTAGGTTATAAGAGAGGGTTGGGGTATTTATAAGAGGGATAAAATATCTAGATATTTTATTTTTATTATTATTATATTCGTTTCGCCTTCTAAAAATTCGTGTGATCACACACGATACCCAAAAATCACGAAACTGGACATGCACCTTCAGTTCGACATTACGGTCCCAACGAAACTGGTTTTGTCGAATTCCGACTTCGTTTGCAAAACCGGCTATTTTTAAAGCTCTGGATGACCCATTTAAATATATAAATATATTTAAATATAATTAAATTAAATATTAATAAATTAATATTATCGTCTATATTCACATGGAATACCGTACAGCTTCAGAAAAATCCTATATATATTTCTAACTCGATATCTCAATCTGAGTCGACCCGATATTCGATTTATATTGAAAATCCTTTTATAACGTATATAAATCATTACGAATTATAAAGGAATTCCACAGCGACTTTTTCTGAAATTTGATTTGGACGTAAATCAAAATCTACACGACGAAATCCCGATTTTTCTCTTCCACTAGAAAGATATACTCCACCAGCTCCACACGTTTCTTGTTTCACAGAAATCCAGCTTAAAACGAATCCTGTATATTCATTTGAAGTTCAAATCACCAATTTACGAACTACAGCGCCATTTCGAGCTCGATTTTAATTATAATAAAATTATACGTTCAAACTGTCGTCGATTGAATATATTCGTCAATATAATTCAACTCTAAGCTGAATTAAATCTAAGGGACGACCCCGTTCACAAAATATTGTGATTTCCAATATTTTTGATTATTTCTGAATTAAATATATTATTTAATTTATTATTTAAATTAAATATTCCCAGTTATTTAATTCCACGACCATTTAATTCACTATATCACTATATATATATATAATTAAATAAATTAATTATACCCCTGGAAAATGCGGGTCATTACACTATATCTATCCAGTATATTAAAACTTCAAATACACGCGGATCAGACGTATACACAAAGTCTTTATATACTGGATTGTCCAAATTCAACACAAATAAATATTCAAATACGTTGAATAAAGTTTAAATTTTCAAAACAAAATTTTTTTTCACTTTAAAAATATACTCTTCACACTCGTCCTAGGATACTACTGATCCCATCTCTAATGAGTCATTCTTATTGGATATTACTAATCCAATTTCTGATGAATTCTTTCGTCTGGTTCTAACGTGTCTTGTTCTCTGAGCTTTGTAAACCAAAGCTCTGATACCAGCTGTAAGAACCTGTAACTTCCCCGGTAAGGAAAGCACGGATAATTCGAGAACAACACACAGAAGAACGCAGACAGAAGAATATTTCATCGTATATTACAACAATTCCATCAGAATACAAGAATATACAGAGTATAAATAAATATTACACAAAAAATAACAGAGATTTAAATTACATTTAAATACATCGCAGCGGAAAATAATACAAAACACAACTGAAGGAGATATACGGATACAAAGCTTCCCGGATATCGTTCCAGCTGTAAACCAAGTTCCTGTGAATATAAATCTGCAAAACCAAAACTACTAGCTGCCCATGTCAAAATAAGGGCAACCAGAGTTTAGGTTAAAACAATAAACTCCAGGTCAGTCATGCGACTGGTGTGAGAACTAAAATAGTTATTTATCTTTATTTTAAAGTTAGGTAAATCAAGGGACCACGCCGTATAACACGGAATGGGTTTCCTCCCAAGAACACCAGTGCATAAAACAAACAGCGCAATGCTAAGTAAAGAAAAATGAAGCTGTTATAAGACCCAGGTCCCATCACACAATGCAACGCAAGCTGGAGGATAGGGTTTTACCTTATAACAGCCAAAGAATGCTTGATACGCGAAATTTTATCTTTTGATTCTTAATCATACTCCAACCGTAAATTAGTAAGAGAACGATTCTCTAAGTACTAACCCCGAAGGCCGAAACCAACATCAGATCAACACCCAGGAAACCACCCATATTTCTCGTTTCCAGTTAGTTTCTGATTTTATATTCAATCATAAATATCAATCATAGACGGCATGAGCGCCCCATCCCACTATGTCGCCATATATAGGATTACAACTAATATCGAAACGTCACGCATTGGAAGTTGGATTTCCATCTGTGAACCGAGTCCAGGGATCGTCCTCAACCGATTCGAGACAGTCTAGCCCGAGTCTCAGGCAAGCGCGCAGGCAAGCCTTGGATCGTCAGGGTCGGTCCACCGATGTGGATTATTATGCCTGAACACTGTGTTTCCCCGCCCTTTGGGGCGTAAATGAGCCAACGAATGACTCCATCGGCTTCACATAGTCACCGATATATTCGAGGCGCCTTGTAACAACAACAACCACATAAGTCAAACTCGTCAGGGCGTGTAAAACCACTGACGCCACTTCTAGCTAGAAGGAAACGCATGTCCTCCCTGAGGTCCTTCTCCCGTTTCTGGTTCACAACCGGGGCGTGAGGCTCGCGAATCAACGCTACACAAAGCTACGCCACAAAGGCCGTGCTTTAATCATCAACCACAAGACTTTGCTTTTCAACAAAAGCCTTGATCATTTGCATCTTAGCATGCCACACAGGCAGACCACTCCATGCAACCGATATCCATCAATCACACAGAATGATATCCAATGTCAGACTCACAGTCCATTTACAAGTCTGTTCTGGGTTTGAACGAATCCGGAGGCACCTTGTACCTCGCTTATCCATCGATCTCCAAGTACGTCTGGACGACCACTAACCGATTCCCTCCTCTTGGGTGTACAGCCCAATCAAGATCATCGGTAATTATCCAAACGACGTGAAGACCTCCGGTCTTCAACCACCGTCTTCATCTTCGACTTATCGTCGTATCAGTTATTCAGAATGGGATAAACCCGGTCTTTCCGAATAACTCGCGTATATAATAAACAAGTGTTACACAAACACAACATACGCCTCATTCCAATTCATCAGTCACTAACCGTAAATTAGCAAGAGAACAATTCCCCAAATATTAACCCCGAAGGCCGAAACCAACATCAGATCAATATCCAGAAAACCATTCTGCTTACCTAACCGACAGTTAGTTTCTAAATTTCACATTCTTAGGGAAAGGTTCCCATTAATTTTATCAAAGATAAATTCTATTAAATTTATTCTTTAATCTTCTTTCGAATATCGATTCAACTAGTCGGGATTAACGAACCTTACCGAAGTAATCATTTGTTTTAATTTCCCAACCCCAACCTATTCATCCCATGAAGTAAAACTAGTAATACTTTATATCTAACACCACGGTGTTATCGGTAAATTCAATTACCATTTCACGTTCAAATCTAATTAAAGATTTAACTATCGCCTGGAGCAAAACTGGTGATACTCCATTCTCGATCTTTTCAATCTAATTGAAGATTCATTAAAACTCCATTTAGTTTTAATCTTTGATTGGGTTAAAGAATCAATGTCATTTAAAACACGGTTCACGATAAACCCAAAATCACATTTCATTTCAATCAGTCCCTAACCGTAAATTAGCAAGTGAGCAATTCCCTAAGTATTAACCCCGAAGGCCGAAACCAACATCAGATCAATACCCCAGAAACCATTCAACTTAACTAATCTCCAATTAGTTTCTGATTTTCTTAACTCCTTTGGGTCTATGAACAGTATTATTGAAGAAACCGTTCACGACAACCCATCAATTTCTAGTTAAAGAACAAGTGTTATTTAAAACACTGTTCACGATAAACCCAAAAATCAATTCAATCAGTCTCTAACCGTAAATTAGCAAGTGAGCAATTCCCTAAGTATTAACCCCGAATGCCGAAACCAACATCAGATCAACACCACCAGAAACCATTCAACTTAACTAATCTCCAGTTAGTTTCTGATTTTCTTAACTCCATTGGATCTAAGAACAGTATTATTAAAGATACCGTTCACGACAAACCAAAATCACATTCCCTTAATTGTCGGGTTAAAGAACAAATGTTATTTAAAACACCGTTCACGATAAACCCAAAAATTAATTCCAATTCCATTTCAATTAAATATTATTTAATTGGTACACTTCATTAAATCTAAAAAAAAAGATTTAATTTTTTTCTCAACTGGGTTTAAGAATAGTGTTAATGAAGACACCATTCAAGACAAACCCAAATCTCATTTGATATTAAATACAAGGCTCTGAATAGAAAATATACCAGCTTATATTCAATATCAAAATCTACGACCAACAAATATCGTATTGGGAATAACGATATATATATATATATCTTTCAAATTTTCATAACAATATATGTATAACCACGACATTCAATATCGAAATATTCCAAAGATAATTTCGATTCAAATCCATTTCGAATTTATATATTGGAAGTTCTGGTTATTTTCAAAACCATTTCAAATCCACTTTATTTATTTTTAAAAATAAATGGGATTATAATTCTAGTTCAAAACTAGTTCATTTCGATAAAAATTTATTTTTATCTTTTCAAATATGGAGTTTTTCATCCCAATTCTTTCTAAATCATTTCTTATGATTTTACATTAATTATTAACATTTTTAATAATTTTATCAAGGCCCGTACAGTCGATTTCCATCAACGGCCATCGAACTGCACTAACAGCGACCTTTTCCAAATTTGATTTGGACATAATTCCAAATTCACCCGTTAGATTTCTAATTTATAATATTCGTTAGAAAGCTCTTTTCGATATGAACCCAACGGTTCCGGTTTTAGGAGAATCCGACGGTCGGATCTCCCGTAATATCCATTCGAAGTCAATGGTCGAAATTCGCGAACTGCCGCGGCGCGACGCGTTCTATTCAGGCCATTATATATTATATATAATATATATTTCGTCGATTTCCATTTAAAACGAATTTTATAAATCGTTTTAAATTCGTTTCAAAAACAATCTCAACTTCCATTTTAAATTCAAATCAAAATTGAATTTTTCCTTATAAATTCGTTTTAAATTCATTTCAACTTGATTTCAATTCAAATCGATTTTTAATTCAATTTCAGATCGTTTTCAATTCAATTTGAATTTCAAATCTATTCAATTTCAATTCGAATTCCCTTCTATTCAATTTCAATTCGAATTTCATTTCTATTTAATTTCGATTCGAATTCAATTCTATTTAATTTCCATTCGAATTCAATTCTATTTAATTTCAATTCGAATTCAATTCTATTTAATTTCAATTCGAATTCAATTCTATTTAATTTCAATTCAAATTCAATTCTATTTAATTTCAATTCGAATTCATTTCAATTTAATTTCAATTCGAATTCAATTCTATTTAATTTCAATTCGAATTCAATTCTATTTAATTTCAATTCGAATTCATTTCAAAATATTCGATTTTGAAATCACTTTTCAATATTCATTATAAAAACGGATATAATCGATATAAATATCGTTCGCGTCAAAATAGCGCATATCTAATCAACACGGCTTTATATATTTCTATTTCAAATATTCTATTCAAATATTTCTCTTTCAAATATTCTATTCAAATATTTCTCTTTCAAATATTTCTTCTCAAATATTCTATACAAATATTTCTCTTTTAAATATTCTATTTCAAAACTGGAATGAGGCCCAATCAATTACCATAGATTTTATTTCTATGGATTTCCATACAACGCATGTACATATCAACAATGACAAATAATCAACCATCATCCAAAGTGCATTCTACACTGTATAAGCATCAAATATAAATATTTAACGCTTATAACAGTCTGTCAATCAATCGATCGACATACAACTAATTATTGGGATTAGCGTATATCATATATCATCCCAATACCCGTGTGGGGTTTTCAAACAATCAAACACAGATTTTATTTGTGCAGTTGGGCGATGTGTAAAATTTATCATCCCAATCAATATCAGTCAAATGTGTGTATATAAACAAATCGTCCGATTTGTTTATAAATATTCATTTCATTTTATATACACGTTAAAAATTCTATTTTTAACCATACAATATTTATTTTCTATATAAATATTTTATTTCACATCACACAATCAACTACACCTCAAAATCAAACAAACAAGCATGCAAACCATCCATGGTCTGTGGACGACGGGTGTCGGGTGCTACTAAACACCGTCTGCATCCTAGTATATATTTTAACTAGAAAAGAAAATTTAAAGTGAGAAGTTCTCACCGAGGGCTAAACCAAACGCCACGACTCTTCTTATGTAGGAAATCTTCATCGTTCTTCCAACGTAGTCTGTTTCACGAAGTATATGTTAAAAATTATATTTTAACAACGCTATTTCCTACATAAAGATTATATTTTTATATTGCTCTTCTTGTAAGAAAGATAATATTTTTATATTGCCACTCATATAAAAATCACATTTTTATATTCTCCAGTATATAGAGATCATATTTTTACCTTACTACTTATATAAATATCACATTTTTATATTCTCTATCTTATAAAAATTATATTTTTATAATCTCTACTATATAAAAATCATATTTTTATTCTTTACTTCATGATAAAAATTATATTTTTATGGTGCTAGGCATACATTAAAAATCAAATCTTTTCCGTCGTTGTTTACATAAAAAAATCAAAGCTTTTACATCGTGGTTTACAAGTGAAAATCAAAGCTTTTACATCGTTGTTTACATGTGAAAATCAAAGCTTTTACATATAAACATCATAGTATTATTTCCATAAAATCATAGCATAAAATTAAAGAAATAAATGAATTAAAACTCCTGACCTTTTTCTTTCGGATCCAAGAGCGAGGGGGGGCTGTCGCGCTCATCAGCAGGGCGGAGGAGCGTGGCTAAGGCGGCGGAATGGTGGTGCAGGCGGAGGGGGAGCGACTATGTGGGTTTGTGGAGGGCTAGCGGCGGATTTAGATGGGTTTGGAGGGGGGGTTTCAGTAGAGAGAGAGGGAGGAAGGGCGCAGGGTGTCACGGCTGGCGGAGTGGGTCCCACTATGGCGGCGCAGTGAGCATCGGGGCGGGATGGCGACGGTCAACGGGGGGGAGGGAGGGATCGGTTTTTGAACGGAGGTTTTTTTATTTCGATTTCATCTGAACGTGGAAAGGGGATGTGAGGGAGAGGTATTAAGGTTTTATATTAATTTAATTTTATTATTTAATTTACTTCATCCAAAGTTGACTTTTCATCCGAACCCCGATTCGAACCCACCGACTGTCGCTTTTAGCTAACTACCCCCATTCTGAACACAATGGGATATGTGTCGTAGGCTGATTTGATCGTTTCGATCAGTTTTCGTCAAAATCAACATATAACTCTATATATTGAATTTGAACGTGCATTTCAATTTACTGGGGTCACATATGAACTTGAAAAATTCCAGAAAAATATTTTCTAGCTTCGTATTGACGATATGGTCCTAATAAAACTAGTTTCATCAAATTTTGAGACCGTTTGAAAAATGGCCATTTTCCAGTCAATTATAATCAACTAAAACTGGTCAAATGCGTTTTCCTTCACCACGCTCACATATTGGTTCGAAAAATTATGAATTTTGGAATCTAGCAATAATTTGACAACCCGGATCCAATAAAAGTGGTTTCGTCGAAATCCGAGGTCGTTTGCAAAATTCCCATTTTTAAGGGCCAGAATTCCATAGCGACTATTCTGAATTTTCAACTGGACATATCTTTTGATTCCCGCTATGAAATTTCAATTTTCCGGATTCGTTGGAAAGATATTCTCAAATAGATTCTAATATTTTTGGTTTCGCTAAATTCTGGTTTATTTTGAATCCTGTACATTCCTTTGAACTTTGAAATCGAATTATCGAACTACCACACCATTTTCAATTCCTTTTATAATTTAAAATAATTATTTATATTCTAACGACGATCTATATAAATATATACGTTCGAATTCTATTCAAAATAAATTTTTTGTCGTTATTATTTAAAATAATTCATTTTAAATATTAAAAATTCAACAAAATTGCCAAAATAATTTTTTTAAATTGGCTTGGATTTCCGGGTCGTTACAATCTCCCCCGCTTAAAACTTTTTGTCCCCGAAAAGGAACGAAGCCGAAAGTTGTTTAACAAACCAACTCAACTTTCAATATTTTCATTACGGCTTAAGTTCTTCAACTTTTCAGTTTCTAAGAACTTTTCAAATTTTTCAAAAATTTGGCTAACACCCAAAATTTTCGCCATAACCTCCCCTGCACCGGGGACTTCGGGATATTTCATATAGCCTCCCATGGCCTTCTTCAATCCAAAAGAAAAAGAAAAAGCCAATCGGCTCATAAAATCATCATCACCCAAACAAAACAGTATATTATGTAAACATGTACCTATTTGTCGGGCAAACAATTTTATTCTTCTGCTCTAGCCTCCTTGCAATGACCTGTTCAACGTAAGTATTGTATATGCAAGCAAATGCGACTAATTTTAAATACAATTCACTATTTGATACAAATTGGCTATATGGTTCAAATTTATGAATCAAACAATAATCAAACAACACAATCAGCAATCAATTAGTTGATTAGCTTTTCAAATTCATAACTTTGATACATTGTCTAAAAATCAGATTTTTGATGCCAAATCACAACAATAAGCCCTATCTAATTTTGGTTCTTACACCACTTTATGGAAATATATAAATATCACACCTTCGAAACATGAAAATAAATTCTGATGATGCTCGAGCGATCATCAGAATTATCTTCGAGCGACTAGAGTATGATTCTATATCTATCCAGTATATTAAAACTTCAAATACACGCGGATCAGACGTATACACAAAGTCTTTATATACTGGATTGTCCAAATTCAACACAAATAAATATTCAAATACATTGAATAAAGTTTAAATTTTCAAGACAAAAATTGTTTTCACTTTAAAAATATACTCTTCACACTCGTTCTAGGATACTACTGATCCCATCTCTAACGAGTCATTCTTATTGGATATTACTAATCCAATTTCTGATGAATTCTTTCGTTTGGTTCTAACGTGTCTTGTTCTCTGAGCTTTGTAAACCAAAGCTCTGATACCAGCTGTAAGAACCCGTAACTTCCCCGGTAAGGAAAGCACGGATAATTCGAGAACAACACACAGAAGAACGCAGACAGAAGAACATTTCATCGTATATTACAACAATTCCATCAGAATACAAGAATATACAGAGTATAAATAAATATTACACAGAAAATAACAAAGATTTAAATTACATTTAAATACATCGCAGCGGAAAATAATACAAAACACAATTGAAGGAGATATACGGATACAAAGCTTCCCGGATATCGTTCCAGCTGTAAACCAAGTTCCTGTGAATATAAATCTACAAAACCAAAACTACTAGCTGCCCGTGTCAAAATAAGGGCACCCAGAGTTTAGGTTAAAACAATAAACTCCATGTCAGTCATGTGACTGGTGTGAGAACTAAAACAGTTATTTATCTTTATTTTAAAGTTAGGTAAATCAAGTGACCACGCCGTATAACACGGAACGGGTTTCCTCCCAAGAACACCAGTGCATAAAACAAACAGCGCAATGCTAAGTAAAGAAAAATGAAGCTGTTATAAGACCCAGGTCCCATCACACAATGCAACGCAAGCCGGAGGATAGGGTTTTACCTTATAACAGCCAAAGAATGCTTGATACGCGAAAACTTATCTTTTGATTCTTAATCAGACTCCAACCGTAAATTAGTAAGAGAACGATTCCCTAAGTATTAACCCCGAAGGCCGAAACCAACATCAGATCAATACCCAAGAAACCACCCATCTTATCTCGTTTCCAGTTAGTTTCTGATTTTATATTCAATCATAAATATCAATCATAGACGGCATGAGCGCCCCATCCCACTATGTCGCCATATATAGGATTACAACTAATATCGAAACGTCACGTATTGGAAGTTGGATTTCCATATGTGAACCGAGGCCAAGGATCGTCCTCAACCGATTTGAGACTTTCTAGCCCGAGTCTCAGGCAAGCGCGCAGGCAAGCCTTGGATCGTCAGGGCCGGTCGACCGATGTGGATTATTATGCCTGAACACTGCGTTTCCCCGCCCTTTAGGGCATAAATGAGCCAACGAATGACTCCATCGGCTTCACATAGTCACCGATATATCTGAGGCGCCTCGCAACAGCAACAACCACATAAGTCAAACTCGTCATGGCGTGTAAAACCACTGACGCCACTTCTAGCTAGAAGGAAACGCATGTCCTCCCTGAGGTCCTTCTCCCATTTCTGGTTCACAACCGGGGTGTGAGGCTCGCGAATCAACGCTACACAAAGCTACGCCACAAAGGCCGTGCTTTGATCATCAGCCACAAGACTTTGCTTTTCAACAAAAGCCTTGATCATTTGCATCTTAGCATGCCACACAGGCAGACCACTCCATGCAACCGATATCCATCAATCACACAGAATGATATCCAATGTCAGACACACTGTCCATTTACAAGTCCGTTCTGGGTCTGAACGAAACAGGAGGTACCTTGTACCTCGCTTATCCATCGATCTCCAAGTACGTCTGGACGACCACTAACTGATTCCCTCCTCTTGGGTGTACAACCCAATCAAGATCATCAGTAATTATCCAAACGACGTGAAGACCTCCGGTCTTCGACCACCGTCTTCATCTTCGACTTATCGTCGTATCAGTTATTCAGAATGGGATAAACCCGGTCTTTCCGAATAACTCGCGTATATAATAAACAAGTGTTACACAAACGCAACATACGCCTCATTTCAATTCATCAGTCACTAACCGTAAATTAGCAAGAGAATAATTCCCCAAATATTAACCCGGAAGGCCGAAACCAACATCAGATCAATATCCAGAAAACCATTCTGCTTAGCTAACCAACAGTTAGTTTCTAAATTTCACATTCTTAGGGAAAGGTTCCCATTAATTTTATCAAAGATAAATTCTTTTAAATTTATTCTTTAATCTTCTTTCGAATATCGATTCAACTAGTCGGGATTAACGAACCTTACCGAAGTAATCATTTGTTTTAATTTCCCAACCCCAACCTATTCATCCCATGAAGTAAAACTAGTAATACTTCATATCTAACACCACGGTGTTATCGGTAAATTCAATTACCATTTCATGTTCAAATCTAATTAAAGATTTAACTATCGCTTGGAGAAAAACCGGTGATACTCCATTCTCGATCTTTTCAATCTAATTAAAGATTCATTTGTTGATACACAAGATTTTGATTAATGACAACATAGAAATAGAGATCATTGACGAGCTGAATTCACATTTATCAAAGTGGAAATCAATAAAGATCATAGTGAAGATCAATGGAAATCATGACATGGAGCTAAGATTATATATATGTGGTATGGAATCGTGTTAGATTTATGTTAAAATCTATCCTCAAAGTATAACACGAATGCACAAAACAATTTAGAAACTGAAATTAGCTGGGGCTGAAATCTGTATATTTGAGGAATTGAAAAATCACAGAAAAAGCCCAAACGGTCCAGGCTTCGACCGGGAAAGAGTGGAGAGTGATATAGACTGTGGACCGAGGTCCTCCGGTCCACAGCAAGAAAAACGGCCGACCGCCCAAAAAGGACCTGTCGACCGGTCCTGCTGTTTTTTTCACATAACGGCTATTTTTTTCAAATACCTGTCGACCTGTTATTTTCGACCTGTCGACCTTTTTTCTTGCTGTAATTTTTTCTGAAAGGATGCTTCTTTTTGTGAAGAGATTTCTATTCAATTTCAAGAGAAATGGACACAACTCTTTATAGAAACTCTTCATGAAGGAATGCAACTATTCTACACTATAAATAGACTTGAAATCATACTTTCAAATCACCGAATCTTCTTCTATTTTCTGATCTTAACTCTATACTCTCTTGCATTCTAAAAGCTCTCTCAAATATTCAATACTTGTTGAATCCTTGAATCAGTTTTATATCATTTGATTCAACAAGCAATCTTTCTTCCTTAAATCTTTACATTCAAATCATATACTTGAGGATAAGATTATAGGAAGGGTGTACTCAATCGTTGGCAAATCAGTGTTGAAAGAAGAACACAATCAGAAGTCAAACTCTTGTAATTGTCCTGTGTGGGTAAGCTTGTAGCCCGTGAAATCAAGTGGGTAAGCTTGTGGCCCGTGAAATCAAGTGGGTAAGCTTGTGGCCCGTGAAATCAAGTGGGTAAACTTGTAGCCCGTAAATCAAGTAGTTGTTAAGTTTAGTGAAAAGCCGAAGAGAAGCTTCGGGACTGGACGTAGGACTGGAGGTCCGAACCAGTATAAAAATCCTGGTGTCGTTACTCTACTTTACTTTACTTTACTGCATTTATAGTTATTTGTGATATATATATTGTTTGCGAATATTTATTGTCATAACTATTGAATAGCTTAAGTTATCACATACATTCAGCATAGCCATATTATAGATCCTGCATAAGTTGTACACACTCGACTTTTCAATCAAAAAATAGCCATATTATATATATGACTATTTTTGAGTGCTTTCATTCATTCTCTCAAACTTCTATAACTTTTAAATAATCTCATGGCACACATCTGTGAGAAATGTGCTGGAAATTCCCACATTTCAATCATAAGTTCCGAACCGACTGAATATAACTCCCCAAAAACACCAGAGCATCCACCTGGCTTTCATCCGCCTTCTCGAACGCCAGGAACTACTCCTACTTCTAAGAAGAGCAAGAAAGTTTTATTTTGTTCTCCACGAACTAAGGAGAAGATAGATGAAATGCATTATTATCAACAACAAATGTTTTATGAGCAAAAACTGACGACTTCTCGTTTGACGTACCTCGAACGATTAGCTACTCTCTTTTGTGGCTCTGACTGACATAATGTACATGAGCCAATGCCAATACCATCGTCTTCACGAACTCCAAATTAATGGGATAGAAATTATCAAAACAATGAAGGAGCTAGTGGAAGGTTTAGCCATTGGGAACCAAAGAATTCATGGGAGCCAAGGAAATAATTTATATCGTTTAAACTCTTCTTTAAAAAAATAAATTTGTATTTTGTTCTTCAAGTATTTGGTGTTTTGAAATCTTGTTATTGAATAAAATTTGTTTTAATATATATATATCTTTTCAAAAGCCAGAAAAACAAATTTTCTCTGCACCTGTCGACCGATCTTGTTCACGCTGTCGACCGGTTAAGGATTCATAGCCTTTATATTGAAACCAGAATTAAAAACGGTCGACCGCATCATACTCCCCTGTCAACCGTTATGCCTAAAGAATTGATTTCAAACATTTCCAGAACTAATAACTGTCGACCGGTCATTTAAATCATGTCGACCGCCATAGTTCAAGTTTAAGTTCTTTATCAAACAGAACTTTTACCTGTCGACCGCTCCTTATTCCTCCTGTCGACCGGTCAGACCAAACATATGTATGTTTGTCTTCCAGAACTATTTCCTGTCGACCGCCCAAACTCCAACCTGTCGACCGGTCAGTTCGAAAACACGTGCATCAATTTTTCCAGAGATTTTACTGGTCGACCGGCTCATTGATATATGTCGACCGGTTTCGCTGGAAACTTCCCTTTCACCCAATCAACACGTCCATTCCCTTTTCAAACTTCACAACTCTTCATCAAAGGTCATTTCTTTTCATTCTCTATACTCTTTATAACCTGATCTATTAGAATTCTTCAAATTTCCTAACCTCTCCAATGGCTCCAAAGCAAAAGAAGTCCAAAACATCATCTTCTCAAGCCCCTGTTCAACCTATTGATACTCAAATCAAACAATGGCTAATGGATCCTCTTGCGGTGAAGAGATGGAACAAGATGAAAGACTATACAATTCACCACGGTTCTTTTCTCAAATTCTCTGATTTCGCCCTCTACGATGTTAGTGGACTATCAAACAGAGCGGGTATAGAGTCTCTTCTAAATTTTGAAGACAATCATGTTGAGATAAGCCATACTTTGATAAAACTATTCTATGCTAATCTCAATTTAGACAAATTTAAACCCCAAAACTCGGATGATTGCTTATGGTCCGTTGTTTGTGGTCAACACATCTTTCTCTCCAAAGACCGGATGGCAGAAATTCTTCGAACCCATAACGAAGGTATTCAATTCGGTAGTGATTTCTGCCCTATACATATTCGCGAAAAAAATAGTCACCTTTTCATAGAAGACCATAAGTCAAGTACTAAAGGTATCCATCTAAGACCATCTGCCAGACTTCTACACCTTTGTATCACACACTCTCTTCTTCCAAGGACTGGAAACTTTGATGCAGTTTACAGAGAAAACTTTAAGGCACTGTATGCCATTTATGCAAATATCAAGGTAAATTGGATTGAGATGATTTTCGACGAGATTGTGATGGTAAATAAACGTTCAAGGCCACACTTGTTTTATAACGAGTATATTATGCGTTGTCTCATGGAATGTCACGTAAGATCTCCCGAATCTAAAATCTCAATACCAAAATGTATTGATAAAGCATCTAAAAAGAGGATGAAGCTACCGTTTCCTTATTTGAATATTATTCCTTTTGAGCGATATGTCGAACAAGGACCTCCACAGACTTCCTCTTCTCAAGTTCCCACGCAAAGGCCTGAAGACGTTTTAATTCCGCCTCCTACTTCTTCAATTAAGGACACTCTTGAGCAAATTGCACGTAATCAATTCTTACTCGAAGCTAGACTCAAAAGAACTGATAATAAAATTGACCGCTTAGATTCTAAACTTGATAAGCGGTTCAACAAATTAAAGTCCTTCTTTGGAACGATTTGGGATGCAATCTCTTGTGCATCAACCTCCGCACCGCTTGCTCAAGACCCAGGAAAACGACCAATGCCACCTACGTTTACATGGTCCTCATCTGAAGAAGGTACTAGCTCTGGAGCAAGTACCCAACATACTCGTGGTCGTGGATTGTCGCATATTGAAGAAGGAGCTCATGACGATATTGAGAAGGACAATGGTGATAGCAACAATGAGGAACAAGAGGAGGAAGGAAACAAAGATGAAGAAGAAGATAGTGATTCGGATTGGCCATCACAATAGTCGTCTCGTTTTTATCTTTCAAGTTTTTTTAATTTGCTTATGTATTTAACTATGCTACTTCCTGGTACTTCTGGTGTGTTTATTTTTGGTTTGCCTTGAATGTATAACACAACCTATGTATTTTGTTGTATGGTTTCTCTATGAATTATTGCTTTCTCTTATAGACACCCTTTTTGTCGATGACAAAGGGGGAGAAAATATTACTAACAAATGCTATGCAGATTATATATAATTCAGGGGGAGCATATATACAGGGGAGAAATATACAAGGAACAATACCTTTATTAGGCCATGTTGTCATCAATCAAAAAGGGGGAGAATGTTGAGTCAAAGCTTCGATGGTTATTTTGATTTATGACAAGAAGAAGCTTCTACATCGACAAAAAGAAGACGAGATGACTTCATAGGTTAGAAGTTGATTATTTTAGAGTTATATAATGTTAAAATCTATCCTCAAATGATCATACTTCTAATTGCTTAAAAATATCACTCATGAAAACATTTTTTATGCATATGGTCAAAAACATGTCGACCTACAATTTTTTATAGGTCAACAGGATTTTAAAATGTAACGGTCAAAAATAGGTCGACCTACAAAATTTTATAGGTCAACAGGTTTTTGAAATCCAATGGCTAAAAACATGTCGACCTACAAAATTCTATAGGTCAACAGCTTTTTGAATTTTCATGAAAAGTCACCTTCTTCCTTTAAGAGTTGCATCCATTTCTCTTCATGAATAATCACTTATTTTAGATGCAACTTTTCATCAACAATTGCAACCTCTCGATTTCTATAAATACATGAGTTTGCAATCATTCAAATCATCGAATTTACTCTCTATTTTCTGATCTATCTTGCATTATCCTTTTCTCTCAAAAAGCACTCAAAAGCATTCAATTATCGTTTGAATCTCCAAGCATATTTAATACACTTGTGATTCAACTCGATAATTTACTTCCTAATCTTTCTAAACATCAAAATACATTTGAGGATAAGATTATAGGAAGGGTGTACTCAATCATTGACTATTCAGTGTTGAAGAAAGAACACATTCAAGGTCAAACTCTTGTAATCGTCTTGTGGGTAAGCTTGTAGCCCGTGAAATCAAGTGGGTAAGCTTGTAGCCCGTGAAATCAAGTGGGTAAACTTGTAGCCCGCAAATCAAGTAGTGAACCTGTTCCTCCGGGTGAAGTGAGGGTGTTGTTTAGTGAAAAGCCGAAGAGGAGCTTCGGGACTGGACGTAGGACGGGAAGTCCGAACCAGTATAAAATCCTGGTGTCTTTACTTTACTTTACTTTACTGCATTTAAAGTTATCTGTGATATATATATATATTGTTATCATATTCCGCATAGCCATATTATAGATCCTGCACAAGTCGTACACACTCGACTTTTCATCATTAAAACTCCATTTAGTTCTAATCTTTGACTGGGTTAAAGAATCAATGTCATTTAAAACACGATTCACGATAAACCCAAAATCACATTTCATTTCAATCAGTCCCTAACCGTAAATTAGCAAGTGAGCAATTCCCTAAGTATTAACCCCGAGGGCCAAAACCAATATCAGATCAATACCCCAGAAACCATTCAACTTAACTAATCTCCAGTTAGTTTCTGATTTTCTTAACTCCTTTGGGTCTAAGAACAGTATTATTGAAGATACCGTTCACGACAACCCAAATCACATTCCATCAATTTTCGGGTTAAAGAACAAGTGTTATTTAAAACACTGTTCATGATAATCCCAAAAATCAATTCAATTCAATCAGTTCCTAACCATAAATTAGCAAGTGAGCAATTCCCTAAGTATTAACCCCGAAGGCCGAAACCAACATCAGATCAATACCCCAGAAACCATTCAACTTAACTAATCTCCAGTTAGTTTCTGATTTTCTTAACTCCATTGGATCTAAGAATAGTATTATTAAAGATACCGTTCACGACAACCCAAAATCACATTCCGTTATTTGTCGGGTTAAAGAACAAATGTTATTTAAAACACCGTTCACGATAAACCCAAAAATCAATTCCAATTCCATTTCAATTAAATATTATTTAATTGGTACACTTCATTAAACCTAAATAAAAAGATTTAATTTTTTTCTCAACTGGGTTTAAGAACAGTGTTAATGAAGGCACCATTCACGACAAACCCAAATCTCATTTGATATTAAATATAAGGCTCTGAATAGAAAATATATCGGCTTATATTCAATATCAAAATCTACGACCAACAAATATCGTATTGGGAATAACGATATATATATCTTTCAAATTTCCATAACAATATCTGTATAATCACGACATTCAATATCGAAATATTCCAAAGATAATTTCGATTCAAATCCATTTCCAATTTATATATTGGAAATTCTTGTTATTTTCAAAACCATTTCAAATCCACTTTATTTATTTTTAAAAATAAATGGGATTATAATTCTAGTTCAAAACTAGTTCATTTCGATAAAAATCTATTTTTATCTTTTAAAATATGGAGTTTTTCATCCCAATTCTTTCTAAATCATTTCTTATGATTTTACATTAATTATTAACATTTTTAATAGTTTTATCAAGGCCCGTACAGTCGATTTCCATCAACGGCCATCAAACTGCACTAACAGCGACCTTTTCCAAATTTGATTTGGACATAATTCCAAATTCAACCGTTAGACTTCTAATTTCTAATATTCGTTAGAAATCTCTTTTCGATACGAACCCAACGGCTCCAGTTTTAGGAGAATCCGACGGTCGGATCTCCCGTAATATCCATTCGAAGTCAATGGTCGAAATTCGCGAACTACCGCGGTGCAGCTCGTTCTATTCAGGCCACTATATTATATATATAATATATATTTCGTCAATTTCCATTTAAAACGAATTTTATAAATCGTTTTAAATTCGTTTCAAAAACAATCTCAACTTCCATTTTAAATTCAAATCAAAATTGAATTTTTCCTTATAAATTCGTTTTAAATTCATTACAACTTGATTTCAATTCAAATTGATTTTTAATTCAATTTCAATTCGTTTTCAATTCAATTTGAATTTTAAATCTATTCAATTTCAATTCGAATTCCCTTCTATTCAATTTCAATTCGAATTTCAATTCTATTTAATTTCGATTCGAATTCAATTCTATTTAATTTCAATTCGAATTCAATTCTATTAATTTCAATTCGAATTCAATTCTATTTTATTTCAATTCGAATTCAATTCTATATAATTTTAATTCGAATTCGAATTCAATTCTATTTAATTTCAATTCGAATTCAATTCTATTTAATTTCAATTCGAATTCAATTCTATTTAATTTCAATTCGAATTCAATTCTATTTAATTTCAATTCAAATTCAATTCTATTTAATTTATTTTGAATTCATTTCAAAATATTCTTTTGAAATCACTTTTCAATATTCATTATAAAAATGAATATAATCGATATAAATATCGTTCGCGTCAAAATAGCGCATATCTAATCAACACGGCTTTATATATTTCTATTTCAAATATTCTATTCAAATATTTCTCTTTCAAATATTCTATTCAAATATTTCTCTTTCAAATATTCTATTCAAATATTTTGTTTCAAATATTTCTTCTCAAATATTCTATTCAAATATTTCTCTTTCAAATATTCTATTTCAAAACTGTAATGAGGCCCAATCAATTACCATAGATTTTATTTCTACGGATTTCCATACAACGCATGTATATATCAACAATGACAAATAATCAACCATCATCCAAAGTGCATTCTACACAGTATAAGCATCAAATAAAATTATTTAACGCTTATAACAGTCTATCAATCAATCGATCGACATACAACTAATTATTGGGATTAGCGTATGTCATATATCATTCCAATACCCATGTGGGGTTTTCAAACAATCAAACACATATTTTATTTGTGCAGTTGGGCGATGTGTAAAATTTATCGTTCCAATCAATATCAGTCAAATGTGTGTATATAAACAAATCATCTGATTTGTTTAAAAATATTCATTTCATTTTATATACACGTTAAAAATTCTATTTTTAACCATACAATATTTATTTTCTATATTAATATTTTATTTTACATCACTCAATCAACTACACCTCAAAATCAAACAAACAAGCATACAAGCCATCCATGGTCTGTGGACGACGGGTGTCGGGTGCTACTAAACACCGTCTGCATCCTAGTATATATTTTAACTAGAAAAGAAAATTTAAAGTGAGAAGTTCTCACCGAGGGCTAAACCAAACGCCACGACTCTTCTTATGTAGGAAATCTTCATCGTTCTTCCAACGTAGTCTGTATCACGAAGTATATGTTAAAAAATATATTTTAACAACGCTACTTCCTATATAAAGATTATATTTTTATATCGCTCTTCTTCTAATAAAGATTGTATTTTTATATCGCCACTCATATAAAAATTCCATTTTTATATTCTCCAATATATAGAGATCATATTTTTACCTCACTACTTATATAAAAATCACATTTTTATATTCTCTATCTTATAAAAATTATATTTTTATTATCTCTACTATATAAAAATCATATTTTTATTCTTTACTTCATGATAAAAATTATTTTTTTATGGTGCTAGGCATACATTAAAAATCAAATCTTTTCCGTCGTTGTTTACATATAAAAATCAAAGCTTTTACATCGTTGTTTACATGTGAAAATCAAAGCTTTTACATCGTTGTTTACATGTGAAAATCAAAGTTTTTACATATAAACATCATAGTATTATTTGCCTAAAATCATAGCATAAAATTAAAGAAATAAATGAATTAAAACTACTGACCTTTTTCTTTCGGATCCAAGAGCGAGGGGGGCTGTCGCGCTCATCAGCAGGGCGGAGGAGAGTGGCTGAGGCAGCGGAATGGTGGTGCAGGCGGAGGGGGAGCGACGGTGTGGGTTTGTGGAGGGCTAGCGGTGGATTTAGATGGGTTTGGAGGGGGGGTTTCAGTAGAGAGAGAGGGAGGAAGGGCGTAAGGTGTCACGGCCGGCGGAGGGGGTCCCACTATGGCGGCGCGGTGAGCATCGGGGAGGGAGGGCGACGGTCAACGGGGGGGGGGGGGGGGGTGGGGAGGGAGGGATCGGTTTTTGAACAGAGGTTTTTTTTTTATTTCGATTTCATCTGAACGTGGAAAGGGGATGTGAGGGAGAGGTATTAAGGTTTTATATTAATTTAATTTTATTATTTAATTTACTTCATCCAAAGTTGACTTTTCATCTGAACCCCGATTCGAACCCCCCGACTGTCGCTTTTAGCTAATTACCCCTGTTCCGAACACAATGGGATATGTATCATAGGCTGATTTGATCGTTTCGATCAGTTTTCGTCAAAATCAACATATAACTCTATATATTGAATTTGAACGTGCATTTCGATTTACTGGGGTCACATACGAACTCGAAAAATTCCAGAAAAATATTTTCTAGCTTTGTATTGACGATACGGTCCTAACAAAACTAGTTTCGTCAAATTATGAGACCGTTTGAAAAATGGCCATTTTCCAGTCGATTAAAATCAACTAAAACTGGTCAAACACGTTTTCCTTCACCACGCTCATATATTGATTCGAAAAATTATGAATTTTGGAATCTAGCAATAATTTGACAACCCGGATCCAACAAAAGTGGTTTTGTCGAAATCCGAGGTCGTTTGCAAAATTCCCATTTTTAAGGGCCAGAATTCCATAACGACTATTCTGAATTTTCAACTGGACATATCTTTCATTTCCCGCTATGAAATTTCAATTTTTCGGATTTGTTGGAAAGATATTCTCAAATAGATTCTAATATTTTTGGTTTCTCTAAATTCCGGTTTATTTTGAATCCTGTACATTCATTTGAACTTTGAAATCGAATTATCGAACTACCGCGCCATTTTCAATTCCTTTTCTAATTTAAAATATATATTTATATTCTAACGTCGATCTATATAAATATATAAGTTCGAATTCTATTCAAAATAAATTTTTCGTCGTTATTATTTAAAATAATTCATTTTAAATATTCAAAATTCAAAAAAATTGCCAAAATAAAAATTTTAAATTGGCTCGGATTTCCGGGTCGTTACATATGTGGCACCTGCCGACATCAAGGAATAGCCAACCACCCTAAAACCCAAACCCGAAGTTTCCCTCTTATTGTCGTGCACCTCGTTGAGCCCAGCGCTTCCTCCATCTGTTTTGAATCGAACGACATCTCGCTGGAAGCCCAGAACCCAAGAGCTCGAGTCGTTGCGGTCTCCCTTCATCAACATCGCTAAAAGTAAGTTTCAACTTACGATTAAACTTATTCCAGGCATTTTAAATTTCGGTAGAAAACTAAATTAAAATAGTTAGCTTTGGGGTTTGATTTGTTTTGTTTGTTGGCTACTGAGTTTGTATGTTGGACACGGGTGTTGGTTTCCTTAGATTCACCTTAATTTTTTTATGCCGCCACACTCGATCTTGCTTCCCATATATTTATATATACACTGTTGTTATAAGTACATATTGAAGTTGGACTGTGTATTTGTGATTGAACACAACAATATTCGGCATTCATACATATACAGTTAGTACAAATCATGACTTATATTTAAAGACACTTATATACGAGCATACATTTTTTGCTTATAATTCTTGTTGTTCTGGTGCATATTTTAGTACGTATAACAATTAAGCACTCTATGTATGTTTTGGGGTAGTTTATTGGCCATGCGTATTTATTTTTCATTTGTTTTTTTTCCTCCGCATGCTTATAAAAATGATTTCCTTGATATAATCATATTACATAGAAGGGAATGGGATTTAAGGAGCCTGTTATGTGTAGAAACATGAATATTTGCATTGAGGTAAAACAGGACACACACATACACTTGTTCTTTGTCCTGACTGATTCATTTATGACTAAAGTTTATTTAATACACATTTTACTGATGAGGCAAGCATTTTAAATAATTACATTTTGTAGTCTATTTGTCATCTTGCATTGTTATTGGCACCTTGCCTATGATTCATTCCAAGCTTCCTTTGTACTGCTATATGTAGAAAACTGGGTCTGCACATTTTATTGTTTCCAAGTTATATACATAGTTTATTTCCGGTTGTGTCATCCCGTTTGACTTACTGTGCAAGCTATAAGGTTGCATGTTGAGTTTGCCATGCATGCATTCTCATGTCAGGTTGCATTCATATTCACTCACTGATTCATGCGTAACTAGAAACTCATATATACCTGCTGTCTTGGTTTAAGCGGAGACATGTTGTGAGTTTCTAGCACATAAAAGCATGTCTTATTGACTACATACCATGGGCTATTGAAACCAAACCCCTTCATTACGAAAAAAAATTGCATGTGATATGTACCTTGTGTCGAACCACTAATTTTTAGTCTTTCCAAATAATTTATGATTTAGAAGCATGCGTGGATTCATTGTCTGAGAAATGTATAAGGGTCTTCCTACTTTGGTGCCATGTTGATCTAAACATTTTTCGTTTTTATATTGGCCTGTTGAAGCTTGTTCATCTCAAACCTTCTGGGCTTTTAATATACACATATGGATCTTTCCTCGCATTCAACCCCTTTAGAAATGGGTTTAAGTTCCACACGTTTTGTTATTGCTTTGGTCAATGATATTTCACGTGCGTAATGTTCCTTTGCGCCATGATGTTTACGAACTTACCATCTGATTTTATGCATATATTGGTGCCAAACTTTATCCATAATGATTGATTTGCTAATCTATATTGCTAGCAGTTCACGGATGTTATATTCGAATCACTTAAATAACTCGTTAGGATTAAAACTAATTATATTTTGTGATTTTATCGAAATTTTCTAACTTGAAATAAGTTTAATCTCGATTCGAGTATTTTGTGTTTTTGCATGGAACGCTCGGGTCAGGTCCTAATTGTTCCAGGCTTACAGGTATCAGCTCGCAAGTTGGAGAGGACGTGAAGGCGCAAGACGCTTACGCACGCGCTTGACAAAACCTTAAAACTTTATTTTATAAATTCATGTACATATTTTATATTTTGCTTCCACTGTACAAATATTTTCTAAACTCTGATGTTTTTTGTATATAAAATTCCACTGTGAGATATATGGTTGTCATCTGTATGATTCTGTGTGTGTAATTTCCATTTAAACCCTATAAGCTAATAGCGATTCGCCATTTTGAGCATTTGGAGTTGGTTTAAACACCGATTCGAGACGTAAAAAAAGGGCAAGTCGTTACAGTTGGTATCAAAGCGAGGTTTGACAAAGCTTAGCTTATTGGGTTTAAAAGCTCATTAGAGATAGAGTAGCAATATTCTAGAATGAGTGAAATTGACACAAGAATTACAGTTGAGAGAGCGTAGTTTGAAAATATAAATTATTTGGAATTTTAACAAACCATCTTGGAAAGCATAATTATTTCGAAATATACCATATAATAAGAGTTTTCGAATATTTATCAATGTCAAAGTTGGATAGTCAAGCATGTACGGATTTTTGAATATACGCTTGGCCAGCGTATGTACAAAGTCTTATGCGTACTAGACAGATATAGTATCACTTTCTAGTCGCTTGAAAATAATTCTGGGATGATCGCGACATCATCAGATATTTATTTTCGAGTTTCGAAAATTGGATGACTGTATGTTCCTATTTAAACGTCGAGAAATACTTGAAACCATTTAGATAAGTAATTGGAATTGTTGGATAAACATTAATAGAAATGTTTTGATAGATAATTATGAACTAGAATGGAAAAGCAAAATAAATAAGTAGAGAACGAATTGAACTTGAGATTGAATTAAGATAAAATTGGAGATCATTAAGATAAGATTGAATAATTCCAATAAAAAGTTTTGATAAGGTAATGCGAACTTGAGTAAATAAGTGGGATTTAAATAAGAGATGTATTCATTGTTGTAGACGGAAATTGCAAATGAATTTGGATAAAATTCAAAATTAAATTAGAATAAAATAGACTTGGTTGAGTGTCTGGAAATATAAATTTTGTCGCTTTGCTTGTTGTGTTTGTTTTCCCTTGATCTGACATCATCTTTTGCTTATCGAATTCGAACCGTTAGTGCTTGAAATTTTGAAACTGTCAATATTCTTATCCTTGAATCCCTTGTCGAAATCCATTGTCGAGTTACCGTGGTTTTCGGAAATATGAATATAAGCTAAGCGAATAAATTAATTATTTACTAATGGAATTTGAATTGAGTGTTTTGAAAATGCTTGTTGTAAGAATAAATGGCTGCTGAAATTTAGTTGAGATGAATAATGAATGGAAGAATGTCGAACTATTAAAATAAAAATAAGAAGTGTATTCCAAACTAAGATAAATTGTGAAATAAAATGAAGGAATTCATAACAAAGAAGATCGTGTGACTAAACTTGAAAATTTTATTGCATAAATTTTTGATATTGATTTCTAAGGTTTTGAAAAAAAAACTAGTGGTATATACTAGTATTTTCGAAATGTCTGAAGCAAATTTCAGAAATATTTCCAAAAGAAAAATACGAATGGAGAACCCATTTTTGTCACTAGGAAATAATTTCAAGGATAATTTTTCATTATTGGAATTTATTTTCGAGTCTCAAAGTGGGGGAGACCACTTTGGTAGCTTTATTCAAACAAAGTTTGATTTGTGAAATGTGATGTGATATATAAATATGTATATTTTTGAATAATCAAAAGAAAAACCCGGAATTGAATCTCGGGTATGAGTTAAACGATATATATTGTTACGACCCGAACTTCCCCTCACGGGAAAGAACGGATCGTACTGAGAACAAGACACATCGGAACACAAACAGAAGAACATTTCATTGCTTATTACAACAATTCCATCAGAATACAAGAATATACATAGTATGAATAATTATAATACAACAAAAAAATATCTGAGATTACAATACATTACATAGCAGGGGAAAATATAATACAATACAAAACTGAAAGAGATAAACGGATACAGAGCTTTCCGAATATCGTTCCAGCTGTAAACCAGGATCCTGTGAATATAAATATGCAAAACCAAAACTACTAGCTGCCCGTGTGGAAATAGAGGCACCTAGAGTTTAGGTTAAAACAATAAACTCCTGGTCAGTCATGTGACTGGTGTGAGAACTAAAATAGTTATTTAAAACTTTACTTTAAATAAGATATATCAAGGGACCACGCCATATAAAACGGAACGGTTTTCCTTCCAAGAATACCAGTGCAAATAACAAAACAGCGCAATGCTTTTTGGAAAAATGAAGCTATTATAAGACCCAGGTCCTATCACACAATGCAACGCAAGCCGGGGGATAGGGTTTTCCCTTATAATAGCCAAACATGCTTGGTATGTTAAAACAAATCACTTGATACTATTATATGTGCATATTGTCAAAACAATTTCAATCATAAGTATCAATCATAGACGGCATAAGTGCCCCATACCACTATGTCGCCATATATAGGTTTACAATAAAAACCGCAAAATGTCGTATTGGAAGTTGGATTTCCATCTGTGAACCGAGGCAAGGGATCGTCCTCACCGCTTCAAGACGCTCTAGCCCGCCCCTTAGGCAAGTACTCTGTCAAGCCTTTGGATCGTCAGGGCCGGTCCACTCGATGTGGATTAAAATGCATGAACACTGCGTTTCCCCGCCCTATGGGGTGTCAATGAGCCAAATGACTCCATCGGTCCCGGATCGACCGATATAACCGAGGCACCTAGCAATCCATCATTCACATAAGTAAAATGTCCGGGCGTGTAAAACCCAAAATACCACTCCTAGCTAGAAGGAAACGCATGCCCTCCCTGATGTCCTCTCCCGTTTTTGGTTCACACCGGGGTGTGAGGCTCGCGAATTAACACTACACAAAGCTACGCATATTAAAGCCGTGCTTTGATCATCAACAAGACTCTGCTTTTCAACAGAAGCCTTGATCATTTGCATCTCAGCATGCCACACAGGCAATTCATGCCATGCGACTGATATCTATCGATATATGACCTCTGAGCTTGTACGTCTCAGAGAAGGGCGTTAAGAAAGAGAATAAATTCTCCGCCTCCAAACAGATATATATTTTATAGAAATCAATCAACACAGAATAAAATCCAGTGTTAGACACACAATCCATTTACAAGTCCGTTCTGGGTCTGAACGAAACCGGAGGAACCTTATTCCTCGCATATCCATCGATCTCCAAGTACGTCTGGACGATCACCAACTGATTCCCTCCTCTTGGGTGTACATCCCAATCAAGATCATCCGTAATTATCCAAAGGACGTGAAGACCTCCGGTCTTCAACCACCGTCTTCATCGTCGACTTATCGTCGATTCAGTTATTCAGAATAGGATAAACCCGGCCTTTCCGAATAACCCACGTATATAATAAACCAGTGCTACACAAACACAACATACGCCTCATTCCAATCCAAAATATTCTTTTATTCAAATATTCATATACTTTGGGAAAGGCTCCCATTAATTTTATCAAAGATAAATTCTTTAAATCTATTCTTTAATCTTCCTTTGGATATCATTTCAAACCAAATTATGGTTTATCCAAACTAGTCGGGATTAGCAAACCTTACCGAAGTAATCATTTGTTAAATTTCCCAACCCCAACCTATTCATACCATGAAGTAACACTGGTCGTACTTCATATCTAACACCATAGTGTTATCGGTAAATTCAATTACCAATTCACGTTCAAATCTAACTAAAGATTTTACTATCGCCTGGAGCAAAAATGGTGATACTCCATTCTCGATCATTTCAATCTAATTAAAGATTCATTAAAACTCCACTTGGTTTTAATCTTCCCAAAAATCAATATTAATGATTGTTTAACTTGGGAAATCATACACCGTATTTAACTGGGTTAAAGAACCAATGTCGTTTAAAACACGGTTCACTATAAACCCAAATCACATTCCATTCCATTAGCCTTTAACGTAAATTAGCAAGTGAATAATTCCCTAAGTGTTAACCCTGAAGGCCGAAACCAACATCAGATCAATACCCAAGAAACTATCCAACTTAACTAAACTCCAGTTAGTTTCTGATTTTCTTAACTCTGTTGGGTCTAAGAACAGTATCATTAAAGATATCACTCACGACAACCCAAAATCACATTTGATATTAAATACAAGTCTCTGAAAAGAAAATATATCGGCTTATATTCAATATCAAATTCTACGACCAACAAATATCATATTGGAAATAATGATATAAATATATCTTTCACATTTCCATAACAATATCTGTATAATCACGAAATCCAACATTGAAATATTCCGAAGACAATTTTGATTCAAATCCATTTCCACTTTATATATTGGAAATTCTGGTTATTTTCAAAACCATTTCAAATTCAATTTATTTATTTTTAAAAATAATCGAATTATAATTCTAGTTCAAAACTAGTTCATTTCGATAAAAATCTATTTTTATCTTTTCAAATATGGAGTTTTTCATCCCATTTCTTTTCAAATCATTTCTTATAATTTTACACTAATTATTGATATTTTTAATAATTTTATTAAGGCCTGTACAGTCGATTTCCATCAATGGCCATCGAACTGCACTTACATCGACCTTTTCCAAATTTGATTTGGACATAATTCCAAATACAACCATTAGATTTCAAATCTCTAATGTTCGTTACTTTTCGATACGAACCCAACGGTTCCGGTTTTAGGAGAATCTGACGGTCGGATCTCCCGTAATGTCCAATCGAAGTCAATAGTCGAAATTCGCGAACTGCCGCAGCGCGGCGCGTTCTATTCAGGACATTATATATATATATATATATATATATATATATATATATATATATATATATATCGTCGATTTCCTTTTAAAACATACTTTATAAATCGTTTTAAATTCATTTTCAAAACGATTTCAACTTCATATTCAATTTCTAATCAAAATTGAATATTCCATATCATCGATATATAAATGATAATATTTTCAAAACATTAGATTTTGAAATCAATTCCTTTTCGTTATTCATTATAAAAATGAATAAAATCGATATAAATATCGTTCATGTCAAAATGGCGTTAATCTAATCAACACGGCTTTATATATTTAAATATATTCGTGTCCATCCCAAATCGGACATCAAAATCAAATTTTGATCTTTTACTGAATATTATTTTAAAATATTCGTTATTTTAAAATTATCGTTATTTTAAAATATTCATTCTTTATGAACTGGAATCAGACACAGTCAATTACCATATAATTTAATTATATGGATTTCACACAACAAATGTGCATAACAACAATGAAAGCAACAATCCATCATCCAGAGTGCATTCTACACTGCATAAGCATCAAATATAAATATTTAACGCTTATAACAGCCTGTCAATCAATCGATCGACATAGAGCTAATTATTGGGATTAATGCATGTACAATTTCATCCCAACACCCGTGTGGGTTTTCAATCAACAAACACTGAATATTATTTGTGCAGTTGGGCGATGTGTAAAATTTATCGTCCCAATCAATATCAGTCAAATCAGTGTACATAAACAAATCGTCTAATTTGTAAATGAATATTTATTTTATTCACATACACGTTAAAATTATATTTTTAACGATAAAATATTTATTCGGTTCATTTACACAATAAAAATGGTATTTTTTATTTTTCTAATATATTTTAGAAAATTTCGGCGGCATAACGGCGCGATACTAGAAACGGGATAAGGCCTAGCCTTATCCCCATTCTAATAATGGCCCACGCCTTACACATACCAATATAATCACTTCCATTTCCCCCAAACCAATCCAAATAAACAAACCAATCAACCAAAAACCACAAAACAGTATAACCAAACAATCACACAAGTCGTCCATGGTCTGTGGACGACGGGGAAACAGTTCATATATGCAGTTACATAATAAATAACTGTATAAAGAAAATTACAGTGAGGAGTTCTAACCATGGGGATCCACTCCGCCATTCTTTAATGGACGATGGTTTGGATTCTGTTCTAAATTTCAACGCCATCTTCTTCACGCTGTTCATAGTAAAAATCAAACCTTTATCTTTATGTTATGCATATAATATAAATTGTATTTTTATAAATTCTCTTTCATTGTAAAAATTACACCTTTAGGTTATAAAATCCTAACTTTTCATGTATAAAAATTCAATCTTTTCATTTATAAAAGTCAATTCTTTTCATGGACAAGAATCTGTACTTTACATATTCAAAGATCTCATCTTTAGATTAGTAAAAATCTAATCTTTCCCTTCGTGGAAACATTATAAAAATCAATTCTTTATATTCATGAAAACACTATAAAAAATCATAGTTTCTTCAAATTAAAAAAAATCTCATCTTGATAAATTAAAAATCAAGCCTTTGTAAATTAAAAATCTTATTCTCTTCATATGAACAAAATCATATTTTTAAATAACTAAAATCAGATTTTTTTTATTTTAAAGGAGAAATAGTATATATAAAAAACTCACAGTATACGTTCAAGGAGGGAGGAGGGTTGTCGGAGGTTGGGGCGGTGCGCGCTGGTCTTTGTCAGGTGGCGGGGAGGCTTGGCTGATCGGTGGTGGGACCATGGTGCAGCGACGGGGTTGTGGTGGTGGGGCGATCGGTTTCCAGGTGGGTTTTTAGAAGGGGGAGAAAGGGAGGATCGGAGAAGGGGGCAACGGTGGCGGCAGGCCGGAGCTCAGCGGCGGTGGGAGGGTAATGGCGGCGGTAGAGGCTCATGGTGGAGGAGCGGCTAGGGTTTAAGCGTTTTTTTTTTAAAAACCGACGGCTTGAAGAATGTGGGAGGGAAAGTCAAAGAAAGGGGTTTATATTTAATTAATATTTTATTTAATTTAATCCTTTTAATTTCAAAATACATGTTTAACGATAAAAACTCCAAATCAAACCTAACGACTGTCACCCCTAGCGTTACACCCCTATTCCGAATGCAATGGGATGTGTCCCATAAGCCAATTCGACTGTTACGATCAGCTTTCGTTTCAATTAAAATGTAAATAATTATATATTCATTTTAAACGCACATTTCAATGTACCGGGCGCACATACTAAGTCTAACAATTCCCGAAAAATATTTTCTACCTTCGTATTGATGATACGGTCCTAACAAAACTAATTTCGTCAAATTCTGGGATCGTCTGAAAAATGGCCA
The DNA here is from genome assembly GCA_030737875.1 of Allium sativum. Lineage (NCBI taxonomy): Eukaryota > Viridiplantae > Streptophyta > Magnoliopsida > Asparagales > Amaryllidaceae > Allium > Allium sativum. The sequence continues at coordinate 7,142,035 of CM060923.1, read as the reverse complement.
TTTTCTGGTCGATCGAAATTGACTGAAACTGTCAAAACACGTTTTCCTTCGCCACGCTCACATATTGATTCAGAAAATTATGAATTTTGGAATCTAGCAATAACTTGACATCCTGGATCCTACAAATGTGGTTTCGTCGAAAACCGAGGTCGTTTGCAAAATTTCCATTTTTAAGGGCCAAAATTCCATAGCGACTATTCTGAATTTTCAACTGGACATAACTTTTGATTCCCGATATGAAATTTCAGATTTTCGGATTCGTTGGAAAGATATTCTCAAATAGATTCAAATATTTTTGGTTTCGCTAAAATCCAGTTTATTTCGAATCCTGTGCGTTCATTTGAAATTTGAAATCGAATTTTCAAACTACTGCGCCATTTTCTATTCCTTTTATAATTTAAAATAAATATATTTATATTCTAACATCGATTCAAATAAATATATATGTTCTATTTCTATTCAAAATAAATTTCTCATCGTTATTATTTAAAATAAATCATTTTCAATATTCAAAATTAAATAAAATTGCCACAAGTTATTTCCACAAAGTTGCAAACGGTAGACAGAGAACTAACACAATATGTAGCATTTGGAAAGACGGAGTTGAAATTTGTGATCAACAAAGGATAGGAGAAGTTTTTACTGAATTTTATAAGGGTATCTTTGGAGAACGAATTGAGAATCGTGTGAACGTTGATTGGAAGGTGTTGTATCCTTCTTCTGTCGATCTTAGTGGCATTGATGCTGAGTTCTCGGAAGGGGAAATCGCGCGGCTTTAAACGAAATGCCTGGTGATAAAGCCCCTGGCCCTGACGGTTTTCCTAATTTTTTTATAAGAAATACCGGGATTTGATTAAACATGATGTTATCAACATTTTCAATGAATTTCACTCTGGTTCCTTGAGATTGAATATGTTGGGGTACGCTAACGTAGTCTTGATCCCTAAGAGAGGAGGAAATGTCTCTGCTGCGGACTTTCGACCTATCAGTCTTTTGAACAGTAGCTTCAAATTGATCACTAAGGTTCTTGCAAACAGACTGAAAGCGAAGATGGATGACCTGATTGATGTTTCGCAGACAGCATTTATTAAGGGAAGATTTATTCTTGATGGAGCGGTTCTTGTCCTGGAAGTTATCTCCCATAGTGATAGACATAATGTGCCTTGCGCAATCTTAAAGCTGGATTTTGCTAAGGCCTTTGACACCGTTGATTTGAGGTTCATCATGGATCTTCTTAGCGCGAGAGGCTTTCCGTGTAGATGGCTAAACTGGATTCATTGCATTTTAACATCAAGCAGATCCAATATTTGTGTGAATGGAGTGGCTGGCAAGACCATTGTTTCCAAGCGTGGGCTGCGTCAGGGTGACCCACTTTCCCCACTTCTCTTCGACTTGGCTGCCGATGTCTTTTGTCGGATCCTTCAGGTGGCAAGTGCTAATGATATTATCCAAAGCTTCGGGCGAGATCACATCATTGGGGGTATTAATTCACTACAATATGCTGACGATACCAATATTTTTTGCAACCCTGATTGCAAGTATATTGCCTCTTTAAAAATTTTGCTTTATGCTTTTGAAAGTTTATCTGGCTTAAAGATTAATTTTCATAAGAGCAGTGTTTACACTTTGGGCTGTAGCGTTGATGTGAACAGGAAATGTGCTGAAATGCTTAACTGCAAGGCGGATTCTTCCCCCTCAACTACCTTGGAGCCTACATCCGTCCAAAAAGACTGATGAAGAGTGATTGGCAATATGTGATTGATAAAGTTGACAGGCGCTTGGCGAGGTGGAAGGGGAATTGTTTATCAAAGGTTGGACGGCTGGTGCTGGTGAATTCTGTTCTGTCTGCTATCCCTTTGTATTGGCTTTCTTTTTATTCATGTCCCGGTTGGGTAGTTCAGAAGATTGATGCTGTTCGTCGGAATTTTTTCTGGACTGGTACGAAGGACACGCGTAAAGTTTGCTGTCTAGTGTCGTGGGACCAGGTGTGCAAGTCCAAAGATCAAGGAGGATTGGGAGTCATAAATTTGAAAAACATGAACTCTGCATTGCTTTGTAAATGGCTGTGGACTATGCTTAGTGATAAGAAAGTTCTCTGGAAGGAGTGGATCCTAAACACTTGCTATGGTGGAAGTTTTGATTGGAACGCGGACGTTTCTCATTGCTCGATATTCTGGCGTGGTGTTATGGAAAACGTTCACTGGATGAAGATTGGGACTGAGGTTGTAGTTAAAAATGGTCGCAACGTCTCTTTCTGGTCTGACTGCTGGTTGCTCCCTATCCCTTTGCGTGTTGAATTTGCCGACCTGTTTGATATTGCATGCAACAAAGGAGCTTCAGTCTGTGCAATGTTTAATGCGAATTCTGCAAGTTTTAAATGGAACCTGACCTTTTGTCATATTTTGGCTGGTAATGCTTTGATTCAGCTATGTGGCCTGGTTCACGGCAATGAGGATGATGAATTTGTATGGAAGATTGGTGGAAATAACTTTTGCATTAGTGCACTTTATAAGATGATGAACTTCGCACGAAGAAAGTATGATGGATTCATGAGAATGTGGAGTTTTAAAGCTGTACCCACTAAGGTCAAGATTCATCGATCATGCACAACAAGCTTAATACAGTAAGCAGATTACGTCAAAAAGGTGTTCATGTCGCTGGGGGCTGTGTTTTTTGCGCTGACGACGAAGAGGATTACCAGCATCTTTTTGTTGATTGCGATTTCGCCTTTTATGTGTGGACGAAGTGTTTAGTTAGCCTTAATATCTGCTTAGACTGGTCCCACTTCATCACCGATCAATTTCTTTTCTGGCACAGCTCTATTATTTCACTGCCTGACACTAACATGCGACATATGTTTGCCCTTTTGAACTTTGCTTATGTTTGGATCCTTTGGAATGAACGCAACTCACAAAAGTTTAAATGCAAAATGAAACAGCCCAACTCAGTTATTTTTCGCATTCTTTATTTTGTTTCTCTTTGGTCAGGCAAGGAGGAGATCAAGTTCGTAGACACAATCGGCGCTCGAGTAATGGATAAGGCTCGTGGTAGCCGAGCTTGATGCTACCACGCTTCAGTTTACTGGGTTTGCATGCTACTATGTAGTTGTTTTATGTATATATTGGACACTATGTAAACATGCCTGCGTGCATGTAATTTTGGTTGTACATATTTATGTAAATAGTTGTAATCAGTAGCTAGTCCTCTGCATGCTGAACACGTTGTACTTGTTTTATGTTTAATGAATGAATGAAGGCGTAAATCTAGCGATTCACTACCTTTTCGCATCAAAAATAAAATTGCCAAAATAAATTTTTTAAATTGGCACAGATTTTCCGGGTTATTACAATCTCCCCCACTTAAAACTTCTCGCCCTCGAAAAGGAACGAAACTGAAAGTTGTTTAACTAATCAACTCAACTTTCATTCTTTTCATTACGGCCTAAGTTCTTCAACTTTTCAGTTTCTAAGAACTTTTCAAATTTTTCAAGAATTTGGCTAACACCCTAAATTTTCGAAAAATTTCGCCATAACCTCCCCTGCACGGGAGCACCGGGAAAATCCCGAAATTGCCATATAGGCCTCTCCAATCAAAAAAGAAAAAGAAACAGCTAAGCGGCTAGTCAATCGGCTCATAAAATCATCAACAACCCTAAGAAATACAATAAACATGTACCTATTTGTCGGGAAATGTATATATATGCATTTCCAAACAATTTTCAATACAGTTCAATATTTGGTTCAATTTGGCTACATGGTTCAACATTTTAATTAATCAAACAACACAACCAGCAATCAATTAGTTGATTAGCTTTTCAAATTTATAACTTTAATACATATACAGAAAATCATGTTTTTGATGCCAATTCACAACGATAGACCCTATCCAGTTTTGGTTCTCACACTGGTCAATTTGAAATATATAGATATCCGACTTTCGGCACCCGAATATAAACACTGATGATGGCGCGCCATCATCAGAATCAGACCCAAGGCGACTAGTGTGTGATCCTATATTCGTCCGGTATATTTGAGACTTCAATACACGTGGATCAGACATATATTCAAATCCCTATATACTTGATTGTCCAAATCGATTTAAAATAAATATTCAAATACGAATAATTGTTTTAAATTTTCAATAAAAATTGTTTTCAGTTTTATTTTCAAAATATCACTCTTCATACTCATTCTAGGATACTGCTGATCCCATTTCTAACGAGTCATTCTCGTTCGATATTACTAATCCAATCTCTGATGAATTCTTTCGTTTGGTTCTAAAGTGTCTTGTTCTTCGAGCTTCGTAAACCAAAGCTCTGATACCAAACTGTTACGAACCGAACTTCCCCTCACGGGAAAGCACGGATCGCACTGAGGACAAGACACATCGGAACACAAACAGAAGAACATTTTATTGCTTATTACAACAATTCCATCAGAATACAAGAATATACAGAGTATGAATAATTATAATACAACAGAAAAATATCAGAGATTACAATACATTACATAGCAGCGGAAAAAATAATACAATACACAACTGAAAGAGATAAACGGATACAGAGCTTTCCGAATATCGTTCCAGCTGTAAACCAGGATCCTGTGAATATAAATCTGCAAAACCAAAACTACTAGCTGCCTGTGGGGAAATAGGGGCACCTAGAGTTTAGGTTAAAACAATAAACTCCAGGTCAACCATGTGACTGGTGTGAGAACTAAAACTGTTATTTAAAACTTTACTTTAACTAAGATATAATAAGGAACAGTTTTCCTCCCAAGAATACCAATGCAAATAATAAAACAACGCAATGTTTTTTGGAAAAATGAAGCAATTATAAGACCCAGGTCCTATCACACAATGCAACGCAAGCCGGGGGATAGGGTTTTCCCTTATAATAGCCAAACATGCTTGGTACGTTAAAACAATTCACTTGATACTATTATAAGTGCATAGTGTCAAAACAATTTCAATCATAAGTATCAATCACAGACGACATAAGTGCCCCATACCACTATGTCGCCATATAAAGGTTTACAATCAAAACCGCAAAATGTCGTATTGGAAGTTGGATTTCCATCTGTGAACCGAGGAAAGGGATCGTCCTCACTGCTTCGAGACACTCTAGCCTACCCCTCAGGCAAGTACTCTGTCAAGCCTTTGGATCGTCAAGGCCGGTCCACTCGATGTGGATTAAAATGCCTGAACACTGCGTTTCCCCGCCCTATGGGGCGTCAATGAGCCAAATGACTCCATCAGTCCCGGACCGACCGATATAACTGAGGCGCCTCGCAATCCATTATCCACATTAGTAAAATGTCTGGGCGTGTAAGACCCAAAACGCCACTCCTAGCTAGAAGGAAACGCATGCCCTCCCTAATGTCCTCTCCCGTTTCTGGTTCACACCGGGGTGTGAGGCTCGCGAATTAATGCTACACAAAGCTACGCTTATTAAAGTCGTGCTTTGATCATCAACCACAAGACTCTGCTTTTCAACAGAAGCCTTGATCATTTGCATCTCAGCATGCCACACAGGCAATTCATGCCATTCGACTGATATCTATCGATATATAACCTCAGAGCTCGTACGTCTCAGAGAAGGGCGTTAAGCAAGAGAATAAATTCTCCGTCGCCAAACAGATATATATTTAATAGAAATCAATCAACACAGAATAAAATCCAATGTTAGAAAAACAATCCATTTACAAGTCCTTCTGGGTCTAAACGAAACCGGAGGAACCTTATTCCTCGCATATCCATCGATCTCCAAGTACGTCTGGACGATCACCAACTGATTCCCTCCTCTTGGGTGTACAGCCCAATCAAGATCTTCAGTAATTATCTAAACGACGTGAAGACCTCCGGTCTTCAACCACCATCTTCATCGTTGATTCAGTTATTCAGAATGGGATAAACCCGGCCTTTCCGAATAACTCGCGTATATAATAAACCAGTGCTACACAAACACAACATACGCCTCATTCCAATCCAGAATATTCTTTTATTCAAATATTCATATACTTTGGGAAAGGTTCCCATTAATTTTATCAAAGATAAATTCTTTAAATTTCCCAAATTATGGTTTATCCAAACTAGTCGGGATTAGCGAACCTTACCGAAGTAATCATTTGTTAAATTTCCCAACCCCAACCTATTCATCCCATGAAGTAAAACTGGTCGTACTTCATATCTAACACCACAGTGTTATCGGTAAATTCAATTACCAATTCACGTTCAAATCTAATTAAAGATTTAACTATCGCCTGGAGCAAAACTGGTGATACTCCATTCTCGATCATTTCAATCTAATTAAAGATTCTTTAAAACTCCACTTGGTTTTAAACTTCCCAAAAATCAATATTAATGATTGTTTAACTTGGGAAATCATACCCCGTCTTTAACTGGGTTAAAGAACCAATGTCATTTAAAACACGGTTCACTATAAACCCAAAATCACATTACATTCCATCAGCCTTTAACCGTAAATTAGCAAGTGAATAATTCCCTAAGTGTTAACCCCGAAGGCCGAAACCAACATCAGATCAACACCCAAGAAACTATCCAACTTAACTAATCTCCAGTTAGTTTCTGATTTTTTTAACTCTGTTGGTTCTAAGAACAGTATCATTAAAGATACCATTCACGACAAACCAAAATCACATTTGATATTAAATACAAGGATCTGAATAGAAAATATATCGGCTTATATTCAATATCAAATTCTACGACCAACAAATATCGTATTGGAAATAACGATATAAATATATCTTTCAAATTTCCATAACAATATCTGTATAATCACGAAATCCAACATCAAAATATTCCGAAGACAATTTCGATTCAAATCTATTTCCACTTTATATATTGGAAATTCTGGTTATTTTCAAAACCATTTCAAATCCAGTTTATTTATTTTTAAAAATAATTGAATTATAATTCTAGTTCAAACTAGTTCATTTCGATAAAAATCTATTTTTATCTTTCCAAATATGGAGTTTTTCATCCCAGTTCTTTCCAAATCATTTCTTATGATTTTACACTAATTATTGATATGTTTAATAATTTTATCAAGGCCCGTACAGTCGATTTCCATCAACGGCCATCGAACTGCACTTACAGCGACCTTTTCCAAATTTGATTTGGACATAATTTGTAACAACCCGAAAATCTGGGCCAGTTTAAAATTTTTATTTTGGCAATTTTAGCGAATTTTGATTATTTAAAATGAATTATTTTAAATAAAAACAACGAAAAAATTATTTTGAATAGAATTCAACGTATATATTTATACGCGTCGTCGTTTGAATATAAATAATTATGTATAATTATAAAAGGAATTGAAAATGGCGTGGTAGTTCGATAATTCGATTTCAAACTTCAATTGAATGTACCGGGTGCAAAACAATCCGGAATTTAGCGAAACCAAAAACAATAGGATCTATTTGATAATATCTTTCTAACGAATCCGACAAATCAAAATTTCATAGCGGGGATCAAAAGATATGTCCAGTTGAAAATTCTGAATAGTCGCTATGGAATTCAGGCCCTTAAAAATGGGAATTTTGCAAACGACCTCGGATTTCAACGAAACCACTTTTGTTGGATCTGTGATGTCAAATTATAGCTAGGTTTCAAATTTCATAATTTTTCGAATTAATATGTGAGCGTGGCAGAAGAAAACGCGTTTGACCAGTTTCAGTTGATTTTAATCGACTGGAAAATGGCCATTTTTCCAACGGTCTCAGAATTCGACGAAATTAGTTTTGTTAGGACCGTATCGTCAATACGAAGCTAGAAAATATTTTTCTAGAATTTTTCTAGTTAGTATGTGACACCGGTAAAATGAAATGTGCATTTAAATTGAATATATAAAGATTCATATTTTAAATTCAACGAAAACTGATCGAAACGATCGAATCAGCCTACGATACATATTCCATTGTGTTCGGAATGGGGGTAATTAGCTATGGACGAATCTCGTTGGGTTCAATTTTGAGTTCGTATCAATATGAAGGTATTTTTGGGATTTAAAACATTAAAATATAATATAAATTATATATAAAAACCCTAGGCAAACTAGGTCAAAATTCAAAGCCATGGTCAAACCAAAAACCCGCCGTCATCTTCCCTCGATAGAAGGCGGAAATCACCTCAAACAAAATCCCGTCCGATCTCTGAATCTGCGCAGGGGTCTCCAAAATTTCCTGAGGGAACTTGAAGAGCTCATCAAGCTCTCTATATTTAACGGTGATGATCGTCCAAGTTGGACGGAGCAGGCCTCAGCGACGCTTGGAAGTTGCCAGCCTTCGACGCAAATTGGGTGCTCAGTTGGATCTCGAGTTGACCGTGAGTGGTAGAGGCACTAGACGGCGCGAAGCACGAGAACGTGGTGGCACTGGATCGTCACCAGATCGACGGTGAAGGGCACAACGTCAAGCCCTAGACGATGAAGGAGGTGCGGCTTAATTCGGTTCTAACCTGGAAGAAGAACAGTGAGTTTTTCTTAGAAATTAGTTCAGTTTGGCAATTAGATTTAAAAATAACAAGAGAATTGTTTTAAAAAAATATACTTGTTTTAGAAAGATAAAATATACTTGTTTTAGAAAGATAAAATATACTTGTTTTAGAAGGATAAAATATACAAACATGGCTTTAAAAATATATGAACATGGCTTTAAAAATATATGAACATGGCTTTAAAAATATACAAACATGGCTTAAAAATATATGAACTTGGCTTTAAAAATATACAAACATGGCTTTAAAAATATATGAACATGGCTTTAAAAATATATGGAACGGTTTAGAAATATGATTTTTTATACGACTAGCATTATAATGAAAATTTGATTTTTATATATTGAATAGCGAAGTAAAAATTTGATTTTTATATATTGAATAGCGAAGTAAAAAATTTGATTTTTATATATTGAATAGCGAAGTAAAAATTCGATTTTTATATATTGAATAGCGAAGTAAAAATTCGATTTTTATATATTGAATAGCGAAGTAAAAATTCGATTTTTATATATTGAATAGCGAAGTAAAAATTCGATTTTTATATATTGAATAGCAAAGTAAAATTTTGATTTTTATATATTGAATAGCGAAGTAAAAATTCGATTTTTATATATTGAATAGCGAAGTAAAAATTCGATTTTTATATATTGAATAGCGAAGTAAAAATTTGATTTTTATATATTGAATAGCGAAGTAAAAATTCGATTTTTATATATTGAATAGCGAAGTAAAAATCCAATTTATATATATTGAATAGCGAAGTAAAAATGTGTTTTTTTACATATGTAGAGAATACGGGCAAAGAAAGTGACAAAGGGCGAGTGGCGAAGATTTTCTATCTAAGAAGAGTCGTGGCGTTGGATTAGCAATTCTGTGAGAATTTCTCACCTTTCAATTTCTTTTTCTAGTTATACAAATATACTAGGATGCAGACGGTGTTTAGTAGCACCCGACACCCGTCATCCACAGACCATGGATGGCTTGTTTGTTAAATTGTTTGGTTGTGTAGTTGGTTAGTTTATTTGGTTAGAATTGGATTGTTTGGTGAAATGAAATTGATATGATTGATGTGTGAATGGCGTGGGCCTTCACTAGACCGGGGATAAGGCTAGGCCTCGTCCCGTTTCTAGTATCGTGCCGTTATGCCGCCGAAATTTTCTAAAATATGTTAGAAAAATAAAAATATCATTTTATTGAATAAATGAACTGAATAGAACATTCATAGGTTGAATAAAATAATTTGGTCGTTAAAAATATAATTTTTAACGTGAAAGTGAATAAATAAATATCTATAAACAAATCGGCCGATTTGTTTATATACACTGATTTGACTGATATTGATTGGGTCGATAAATTTTACACATCGCCCAACTGCACAACTAAAATCTGTGTTTGATTGCTTGAAACCCCACACGGGTGTTGGGATGAAATTTGAAGTTCACTCATCCTGATTGATTAAATATGTCGGTCGATGGATCGACAGGCTGTAATAAGCGTTAGATATCTATATTTGATGCCTATACAGTGTAGTGCACTTTGGACGATGGTTGATTATTTATCGTTGCTATTATATACATGTGTTGTATGAAAATCCATATAATTAACTTTATATGGTAATTTATTGGGCCTCATTCCAATCGGGAAAATAAAGAATATTATAAAATAAAGGTTCATGTGTTGACTGTACTCATCCGTTGAGATTAGTCATGTGTTGAACGTAATATTTTAACAATAAAATTTACATCTTTATCATTATAAAATAAAGGTTCATGTGTTGACTGTACTCATCCGTTGAGATTAGTCATGTGTTGAACGAATTATATTTGAAATAGAAATATTTGAAATAGAATATTTGAAATAGAATATTTGAAATAGAATATTTGAAAATAGAAATATATGAAGCCATGTTGATTAGATTGACGCCATTTTGACGTGAACGATATTTATATCGATTTTATTCATTTTAAAATTGAATATAAAACGATTTCGAAATGAATTGAATATAAAACGATTTCGAAATGAATTGAATTGAAAACGATTTCGAAATGAATTGAATTGAAAACGATTTCGAAATGAATTGAATTGAAAACGATTTCGAAATGAATTGAATTGAAAACGACTTTGAAATTGAATTGAATTGAAAAAGAATTCAAATTGAATTGAAAGCGAATTGAAATAAATTCAAATTGAATTGAAATTTGAATTGAATAGAAATGAATTTTAAAACGAATTTATAAAGAAGAATTCAATTTTGCTTTGAATTGAAATGGAAGTTGAAATTGTTTTTGAAACGAATTTAAACTTAGTTATAAAATTTGTTTTAAATAGAAATCGACGAAATATATATTATATATATAATATAATGGCCTGAATAGAACGCGCCGCGGCAGTTCGTGAATTTCGACCGTTTATTTCAAACGGGCATTATGGGAGATCCGACCGTCGGATTCTCCTAAAACCGGAACCGTTGGGTTCGTATCGAAAAGAGCTTTCTAACGAATATTAGAAATTTGAAATCTAACGGTTGGATTTGGAATTATGTCCAATCAAATTTGGAAAAGGTCGCTGTAAGTGCAGTTCGATGACCGTTGATGGAAATCGACTGTACGGGCATTGATAAAATTATTAAAAATAGTAATAATTTGTGTAAAATCATAAGAAATGATTTAGAAAGAATTGGGATGAAAAACTCCATACTTGAAAAGATAAAAATAGATTTTTATCGAAATAAACTAGTTTTGAACTAGAATTATAATTCTATTTATTTTTAAGTAAATAAATTGAATTTGAAAAGGGTTTTAAAAATAACCAGAATTTCCAATGATTGCATTGGAGTGGATTTGAATCGAAATTGTCTTCGGAATATTTCGATGTTGGAATTCGTGATTATACGGATGTTGTTTTGGAAATTTGAAAGATATATATTTGTATCATTATTTCCAATACGACATTTGTTAATCGTAGAATTTGATATTGAATATAAGCCGATATCTTTTCTATTCAGAGCCTTGTATTGAATATCAAATGTGATTTGGGTTTGTCGTGAATGGTGTCTTCATTAACACTGTTCTTGAACCCAGTTGAGAAAAGATTAAATCTTTTTATTTAGATTTAATGAAGTGTACCAATTAAACAATATTTAATTGGAATTGAATTGATATTGATTCTTGGGTTTATCGTGAATGGTGTTTTTAAATAACACTCGTTCTTTAACCCGATAATTAATGGAAATGTGATTTTGGGTTTATCGTGAACCGTGTTTTAAATGACACTGATTCTTTAACCCAGTCACAGATTAAAACTAAGTGGAGTTTTAATGAATCTTTAAATAGATTGAAAAGATCGAGAATGGAGTATCACCAGTTTTACTCCAGGCGATAGTTAAATCTTTAATTAGATTTAAACGTGAAATGGTAATTGAATTTACCGATAACACCGTGGTGTTAGATATGAAGTATGACTAGTTTTACTTCATGGGATGAATAGGTTGGGATTGGGAAATTAAAACAAATGATTACTTCGGTAAGGTTCGTTAATCCTGACTAGTTTGAATTGATATTCAAAAATAGATTAAAGAATAAATTAAAGAATTTATCTTTGATAAAATTAATGGGAACCTTTCCCTATGAATGTGAAATTTAGAAACTAACTGTCGGTTAGCTAAGCAGAATGGTTTCCTGGATATTGATCTGATGTTGGTTTCGGCCTTCGGGGTTAATATTTGGGGAATTATTCTCTTGATTAATTTATGATTAGTGACTAATGAATTGGAATGAGGCGTATGTTGTGTTTGTGTAACACTTATTTAAAATATACGCGAGTTATTCGGGAAGACCGGGTTTATCCCATTCTGAATAACTGATTCGGCGATAAGTCGAAGATGAAGACGGTGGTTGAAGACCGGAGGTCTTCACATCGTTTGGATAATTACTGATGATCTTGATTGGGCTGTACACCCAAGAGGAGAGAAACAGTTGGTGATCGTCCATACGTACTTGGAGATCGATGGATATGCGAGGTACAAGGTGCCTCCGGTTTCGTTCAAACCCAGAACGGACTTGTAAATGGATAGTGTGTCTGACGTTGTATTCCTTTATACTGTATTTGGTGATCTCTGCTAAATATATATCTGTTTGGTGGCAGAGAATTTATTCTCTTGCTATACACCTTTCTCTGAGACGTACGAGCCTAGAGGTTATATATTGGTAGAAATCAGTGGTACAGTATGGACTGACAATGTGGCATGCTGAGTTGCATGGATCAAGGCTTTTGTTGAAAAGCAAAGTCTTGTGGTTGATGATCAAAGCATGGCCTTGTGTGGCGTAGCTTTGTGTAACGTTGATTCGCGAGTATCACACCCGGTATGAACCAAAAACGGGAGACGGACATCAGGGAGGACATGCGTTTCTTTCTAGTTAGGAGTGGCGTCAGTGCTTGAACTGGCTGACGAGTTTGACTCATGTGGATGTTGCTTATTATTACTTGCTGAAAAGCGAGGCGCCTCGTGATATCGGTTACGGCCGATGCTTCTGGTCGGCTGACGGGCCAGGCTTATGCCCCAAAGGGCGGGGAAACGCAGTGTTCAGGCATAATAATCCACATCGGTGGACCGACCCTGACGATCCAAGGGGCAGTTGCGGCTGTTCCTGAAGCTCGGGCTAGAGAGTCTCGAATCGGTGAGGATCTTGCCCCTAGCCTCGGTTCATACCATAAATGATAACCCAACTTCCAATACGACGTCTTGCGGTTTTGATTGTAAACTTATTTATGGCGACATAGTGGTATGGGTCATTCATGCCGTCTATGATTGATACTTATGATTTGAAGTTGTTTTATACACTATGCACTTATAATAGTATCAAATGATTTGTTTTAAACGTATCAAGCATTCTTTGGCTGTTATAAGGGAAAACCCTATCCCCCGGCTTGCGTTGCATTGTGTGATAGGACCTGGGTCTTATAACAGATTCATTTTTCTTTATTTAGCATTGCGCTGTTTGTTTTATGCACCGGTATTCTTGGGAGGAAACCCGTTCCGTGTTATACGGCGTGGTCCCTTGATTTACCGAACTTTAAAATAAAGATTAATAGCTGTTTTAGTTCTCACACCAGTCCCATGACTGACCTGGAGTTTATTGTTTTAACCTAAACTCTGGGTGCCCCTATTTTGACACGGGCAGCTAGTAGTTTTGGTTTTGCAGATTTATATTCACAGGATCCTGGTTTACAGCTGGAACGATATCCGGAAGGCTTTGTATCCGTATATCTCTTCTAGTTGTGTATTGTATTATTTTCCGCTGCTATGTAATTTATTGTAATCTCTGATATTTCTGTGTAATATTTATTTGTTTATACTCTGTATATTCTTGTATTCTGGTGCATTGTTGTAATATACAATGAAATGTTCTTCTGTATGTGTTCTGTGTGGCTTGTTCTCGAACTATCCGCGCTTTCCTCACCGGGGAAGTTACGGGTTTTCACAGTTGGTATCAGAGCTTTGGTTTACAAAGCTCAGAGAACAAGACACATTAGAACCATACGTAAGAATTCATCAGATATTGGATTAGTAATATCCAATGAGAATGACTCGTTAGAGATAGGATCAGTGGTATCCTAGAACGAGTGTGAAGAGTGTATTTTTAAAATGTAAACAATCTTTGTTTTGAAAATTTAAATCAATTATTCGTATTTGGTTATTTATTTATATTGATGTGGACAATCCAGTATATATAGATTTTACGTATACGTCTGATCGGCGTGTATTTGAAGTTTTGATATATTGGGTAGATATAGAATCACATTCTAGTCGCCCGGGGGTGATTCTGATGATTGATATATCATCATCAGAATTTATATTCGAGTGACGAACGTGTGATATCTATATATTTCCTATTGATTGGTGTGAGAACCAAAACTAGATAGGGCTTATTGTTGTGATTTGGCATCAAAAATCTGATTTTTTGACTATGTATCAAAATTATGAATTTGAAAAGCTAATCGACTAATTGATTGATGGTTGTGTTGTTTGATTAATGTTTTGATTAGTTGAAATTTTAACCATATAACCAATTTGATCAAATAGTGAATTGTATTGAAAATTTGTCGCAATTGCATGCATATACTTGTACTTACATTGAACAGGTCATAGCAAGGAGGCTAGAGCAGAGAATAAAATTTGTTTGCCCGACAAATAGGTACATGTTTACTACATAATTTACTGTTTTGTTTGGGTGATGATGATTTTATGAGCCTATTGGCTAGCCGCTTGGCTTTTTCTTTTTCTTTTTGAGATCAAAAGGCCTATATGGCAATTTCGGGATTTTCCCGTGGCTCCCGGTGTAGGGGAGGTTATGGCGAAATTTTTCGAAAATTCCGGGTGTTAGCCAAATTTTTGGAATTTTTGAAAATTCTCATAAACTGAAAAGTTGGAGAATGGAAGCCAGATCGAACGTAGAGTGGATTAATCAAACCACTTTCGACTTTGTTCCTTTTCGAGGACGAAAAGTTTTAAGTGGGGGAGATTGTAACAACCAGAAAATCTGGGCCAGTTTAAAATTTTTATTTTGGCAATTTTAGTGAATTTTGATTATTTAAAATGAATTATTTTAAATAAAAACGACGAAAAATTTATTTTGAATAGAATTCAACGTATATATTTATACGCATCGTCGTTTGAATATAAATAATTATGTATAATTATAAAAGGAATTGAAAATGGCGCGGTAGTTCGATAATTCGATTTCAAACTTCAATTGAATGTACCGGGTGCAAAACAATCCGGATTTTAGCGAAACCAAAAACAATAGGATCTATTTGATAATATCTTTCTAACAAATCCGACAAATCAAAATTTCATAGCGGGGATCAAAAGATATGTCCAGTTGAAAATTCTGAATAGTCGCTATGGAATTCAGGCCCTTAAAAATGGGAATTTTGCAAACGACCTCGGATTTCAACGAAACCACTTTTGTTGGATCTGTGATGTCAAATTATTGCTAGGTTTCAAATTTCATAATTTTTCGAATCAATATGTGAGCGTGGTAGAAGAAAACGCATTTGACCAGTTTCAGTTGATTTTAATCGACTGGAAAATGGCCATTTTTCCAACGGTCTCAGAATTCGACGAAATTAGTTTTGTTAGGACCGTATCGTCAATACGAAGCTAGAAAATATTTTTCTAGAATTTTTCTAGTTAGTATGTGACACCGGTAAAATGAAATGTGCATTTAAATTGAATATATAAAGATTCATATTTTAAATTCAACGAAAACTGATCGAAACGATCGAATCAGCCAGCGATACATATCCCATTGTGTTCGGAATGGGGGTAATTAGCTATAGACGAATCTCGTTGGGTTCAATTTTGAGTTCGTATCAATATGAAGGTATTTTTGGGATTTAAAACATTAAAATATAATATAAATTATATATAAAAACCCTAGGCAAACTAGGTCAAAATTCAAAGCCACGGTCAAACCAAAAACCCGCCGTCATCTTCCCTCGATAGAAGGCGGAAATCACCTCAAACAAAATCCCGTCCGATCTCCGAATCTGCGCAGGGGTCTCCAAAATTTGTTGAGGGAACTTGAAGAGCTCATCAAGCTCTCTATATTTAACGGTGATGATCGTCCAAGTTGGACGGAGCAGGCCTCAGCGACGCTTGGAAGTTGCCAGCCTTCGACGCAAATTGGGTGCTCAGTTGGATCTCGAGTTGACCGTGAGTGGTAGAGGCACAAGACGGCGCGAAGCACGAGAACGTGGTGGCACTGGATCGTCACCAGATCGACGGTGAAGGGCACAACGTCAAGCCCTAGACGATGAAGGAGGTGCGGCTTAATTCGGTTCTAACCTGGAAGATGAACAGTGAGTTTTTCTTAGAAATTAGTTCAGTTTGGCAATTAGATTTAAAAATAACAAGAGAATTATTTTAAAAAAGTATACTTGTTTTAGAAAGATAAAATATACTTGTTTTAGAAAGATAAAATATACTTGTTTTAGAAGGATAAAATATACAAACATGGCTTTAAAAATATATGAACATGGCTTTAAAAATATATGAACATGGCTTTAAAAATATACAAACATGGCTTTAAAAATATATGAACATGGCTTTAAAAATATACAAACATGGCTTTAAAAATTTATGAACATGGCTTTAAAAATATATGGAACGGTTTAGAAATATGATTTTTTATACGACTAGCATTATAATGAAAATTTGATTTTTATATATTGAATAGCGAAGTAAAAATTTGATTTTTATATATTGAATAGCGAAGTAAAAAATTTGATTTTTATATATTGAATAGCGAAGTAAAAATTCGATTTTTATATATTGAATAGCGAAGTAAAAATTCGATTTTTATATATTGAATAGCGAAGTAAAAATTCGATTTTTATATATTGAATAGCAAAGTAAAAATTCGATTTTTATATATTGAATAGCGAAGTGAAAATTCGATTTTTATATATTGAATAGCGAAGTTAAAATTCGATTTTTATATATTGAATAGCGAAGTAAAAATTCGATTTTTATATATAGAATAGCGAAGTAAAAATTTGATTTTCATATATTGAATAGCGAAGTAAAAATCCGATTTTATATATTGAATAGCGAAGTAAAAATGTGTTTTTTTACATATGTAGAGAATACGGGCAAAGAAAGTGACAAAGGGCGAGTGGCGAAGATTTTCTATCTAAGAAGAGTCATGGCGTTGGATTAGCAATTCTGTGAGAATTTCTCACCTTTCAATTTCTTTTTCTAGTTATACATATATACTAGGATGCAGACGGTGTTTAGTAGCACCCGACACCCGTCATCCACAGAACATGGATGGCTTGTTTGTTAAATTGTTTGGTTGTGTAGTTGGTTAGTTTATTTGGTTAGAATTGGATTGTTTGGTGAAATGAAATTGATATGATTGATGTGTGAATGGCGTGGGCCTTCACTAGACCGGGGATAAGGCTAGGCCTCGTCCCGTTTCTAGTATCGTGCCGTTATGCCGCCGAAATTTTCTAAAATATGTTAGAAAAATAAAAATATCATTTTATTGAATAAATGAACTGAATAGAACATTCATAGGTTGAATAAAATAATTTGGTCGTTAAAAATATAATTTTTAACGTGAAAGTGAATAAATAAATATCTATAAACAAATCGGCCGATTTGTTTATATACACTGATTTGACTGATATTGATTGGGTCGATAAATTTTACACATCGCCCAACTGCACAACTAAAATCTGTGTTTGATTGCTTGAAACCCCACACGGGTGTTGGGATGAAATTTGAAGTTCACTCATCCTGATTGATTAAATATGTCGGTCGATGGATCGACAGGCTGTAATAAGCGTTAGATATCTATATTTGATGCCTATACAGTGTAGTGCACTTTGGACGATGGTTGATTATTTATCGTTGCTATTATATACATGTGTTGTATGAAAATCCATATAATTAACTTTATATGGTAATTGATTGGGCCTCATTCCAATCGGGAAAATAAAGAATATTATAAAATAAAGGTTCATGTGTTGACTGTACTCATCCGTTGAGATTAGTCATGTGTTGAACGTAATATTTTAACAATAAAATTTACATCTTTATCATTATAAAATAAAGGTTCATGTGTTGACTGTACTCATCCGTTGAGATTAGTCATGTGTTGAACGAATTATATTTGAAATAGAAATATTTGAAATAGAATATTTGAAATAGAATATTTGAAATAGAATATTTGAAAATAGAAATATATGAAGCCGTGTTGATTAGATTGACGCCATTTTGACGTGAACGATATTTATATCGATTTTATTCATTTTAAAATTGAATATAAAACGATTTCGAATTGAATTGAATATAAAACGATTTCGAAATGAATTGAATTGAAAACGATTTCGAAATGAATTGAATTGAAAACGATTTCGAAATGAATTGAATTGAAAACGATTTCGAAATGAATTGAATTGAAAACGACTTTGAAATTGAATTGAGTTGAAAAAGAATTCAAATTGAATTGTAAGCGAATTGAAATAAATTCAAATTGAATTGAAATTTGAATTGAATAGAAATGAATTTTAAAACGAATTTATAAAGAAGAATTCAATTTTGCTTTGAATTGAAATGGAAGTTGAAATTGTTTTTGAAACGAATTTAAACTTAGTTATAAAATTCGTTTTAAATAGAAATCGACGAAATATATATTATATATATTATATATAATATAATGGCCTGAATAGAACGCGCCGCGCCGCGGCAGTTCGTGAATTTCGGCCAATTATTTCAAACGGACATTACGGGAGATCCGACCGTCGGATTCTCCTAAAACCGGAACCGTTGGGTTCGTATCGAAAAGAGCTTTCTAACGAATATTAGAAATTTGAAATCTAACGGTTGGATTTGAAATTATGTCCAATCAAATTTGGAAAAGGTCGTTGTAAGTGCAGTTCGATGACCGTTGATGGAAATCGACTGTACGGGCCTTGATAAAATTATTAAAAATAGTAATAATATGTGTAAAATCATAAGAAATGATTTAGAAAGAATTGGGATGAAAAACTCCATACTTAAAAAGATAAAAATAGATTTTTATCGAAATAAACTAGTTTTGAACTAGAATTATAATTCTATTTATTTTTAAGTAAATAAATTGAATTTGAAAAGTGTTTTAAAAATAACCAGAATTTCCAATGATTGCATTGGAGTGGATTTGAATCGAAATTGTCTTCGGAATATTTCGTTGTTGGAATTCATGATTATACGGATGTTGTTATGGAAATTTGAAAGATATATATTTATATCGTTATTTCCAATACGACATTTGTTAATCGTAGAATTTGATATTGAATATAAGCCGATATATTTTCTATTCAGAGCCTTGTATTGAATATCAAATGTGATTTGGGTTTGTCGTGAATGGTGTCTTCATTAACACTGTTCTTGAACCCAGTTGAGAAAAGATTAAATCTTTTTATTTAGATTTAATGAAGTGTACCAATTAAACAATATTTAATTGGAATTGAATTGATATTGATTCTTGGGCTTATCGTGAATGGTGTTTTTAAATAACACTCGTTCTTTAACCCGATAATTAATGGAAATGTGATTTTGGGTTTATCGTGAACCGTGTTTTAAATGACACTGATTCTTTAACCCAGCCACAGATTAAAACTAAGTGGAGTTTAAATGAATCTTTAATTAGATTGAAAAGATCGAGAATGGAGTATCACCAGTTTTACTCCAGGCGATAGTTAAATCTTTAATTAGATTTAAACATGAAATGGTAATTGAATTTACCGATAACACCGTGGTGTTAGATATGAAGTATGACCAGTTTTACTTCATGGGATGAATAGGTTGGGATTGGGAAATTAAAACAAATGATTACTTCGGTAAGGTTCGTTAATCCTGACTAGTTTGAATTGATATTCAAAAATAGATTAAAGAATAAATTAAAGAATTTATCTTTGATAAAATTAATGGGAACCTTTCCCTATGAATGTGAAATTTAGAAACTAACTGTCGGTTAGCTAAGCAGAATGGTTTCCTGGATATTGATATGATGTTGGTTTCGGCCTTCGGGGTTAATATTTGGGGAATTATTCTCTTGATTAATTTACGATTAGTGACTAATGAATTGGAATGAGGCGTATGTTGTGTTTGTGTAACACTTATTTAAAATATACGCGAGTTATTCGGGAAGACCGGGTTTATCCCATTCTGAATAACTGATTCGGCGATAAGTCGAAGATGAAGACGGTGGTTGAAGACCGGAGGTCTTCACATCGTTTGGATAATTACTGATGATCTTGATTGGGCTGTACACCCAAGAGGAGAGAAACAGTTGGTGATCGTCCATACGTACTTGGAGATCGATGGATATGTGAGGTACAAGGTGCCTCCGGTTTCGTTCAAACCCAGAACGGACTTGTAAATGGATAGTGTGTCTGACGTTGTATTCCTTTATACTTTATTTGGTGATCTCTGCTAAATATATATCTGTTTGGTGGCAGAGAATTTATTCTCTTGCTATACACCCTTCTCTGAGACGTACGAGCCTAGAGGTTATACATTGGTAGAAATCAGTGGTACAGTATGGACTGACAATGTGGCATGCTGAGTTGCATGGATCAAGGCTTTTGTTGAAAAGCAAAGTCTTGTGGTTGATGATCAAAGCATGGCCTTGTGTGGCGTAGCTTTGTGTAACGTTGCTTCGCGAGTATCACACCCGGTATGAACCAAAAACGGGAGACGGACATCAGGGAGGACATGCGTTTCTTTCTAGTTAGGAGTGGCGTCAGTGCTTGAACTGGCTGACGAGTTTGACTCATGTGGATGTTGCTTATTATTACTTGCTGAAAAGCGAGGCGCCTCGTGATATCGGTTTCGGCCGATGCTTCTGGTCGGTTGACGGGCCAGGCTTACGCCCCAAAGGGCGGGGAAACGCAGTGTTCAGGCATAATAATCCACATCGGTGGACCGACCCTGACGATCCAAGGGGCAGTTGCGGCTGTTCCTGAGGCTCGGGCTAGAGAGTCTCGAATCGGTGAGGATCTTGCCCCTAGCCTCGGTTCATACCATAAATGATAACCCAACTTCCAATACGACGTCTTGCGGTTTTGATTGTAAACTTATTTATGGCGACATAGTGGTATGGGTCATTCATGCCGTCTATGATTGATACTTATGATTTGAAGTTGTTTTATACACTATGCACTTATAATAGTATCAAATGATTTGTTTTAAACGTATCAAGCATTCTTTGGCTGTTATAAGGGAAAACCCTATCCCCCGGCTTGCGTTGCATTGTGTGATAGGACCTGGGTCTTATAACAGCTTCATTTTTCTTTATTTAGCATTGCGCTGTTTGTTTTATGCACCGGTATTCTTGGGAGGAAACCCGTTCCGTGTTATACGGCGTGGTCCCTTGATTTACCGAACTTTAAAATAAAGATTAATAGCTGTTTTAGTTCTCACACCAGTCCCATGACTGACCTGGAGTTTATTGTTTTAACCTAAACTCTGGGTGCCCCTATTTTGACACGGGCAGCTAGTAGTTTTGGTTTTGCAGATTTATATTCACAGGATCCTGGTTTACAGCTGGAACGATATCCGGAAGGCTTTGTATCCGTATATCTCTTCTAGTTGTGTATTGTATTATTTTCCGCTGCTATGTAATTTATTGTAATCTCTGATATTTCTGTGTAATATTTATTTGTTTATACTCTGTATATTCTTGTATTCTGGTGCATTGTTGTAATATACAATGAAATGTTCTTCTGTATGTGTTCTGTGTGGCTTGTTCTCGAACTATCCGCGCTTTCCTCACCGGGGAAGTTACGGGTTTTCACATAATTCCAAATCCAACCATTAGATTTCAAATCTCTAATGTTCGTTAGAAAGCTCTTTTCGATGCGAACCCAACGGTTCCAGTTTTAGGAGAATCCGACGGTCGGATCTCCCGTAATGTCCATTCGAAGTCAATGGTCGAAATTCGCAAACTAACGCAGCGAGGCGCGTTCAATTCAGGCCATTATATATATATATTATATATATTTCGTCGATTTCCTTTTAAAACATATTTTATAAATCGTTTTAAATTCGTTTTCAAAACGATTTCTGTTGTATATAACGGTGTTGTATACACAATTATATGATTTTTTGTTTGATGATAACAACCAAATAAATTTTATTATTAATGTGTTTGAAATCGTACTGTTATTCTACACCACATACAATACAGGAATATTATATTTATATTTAAATAGAATACGACTGTATACACATGCAAATTTTAATACAGTATTTTATTTAAATTAAATATTATATTTCAAACACTCGAACAGTACAATTACTTACAACTCCACTATTTGTATATATTCACTAATATACAATTTTGTATTACATTTCATCACTCTACATACATTTTCATATACAGACATTTTTTTTTTACTAATATTGCTTCATTCACTGATTTTCATCTTCAGTCTTCACTGCTCACTGTCTGTCCAGTCTTCTGTCAATTCAGTCCAGCCATTCCTGCTTACCTGTCACATGTGAAACACACACACAGTACACTGTAATAGAAATAAAACAGAATGTATGCGAATATAAATTTTATTTTTAAAATTTTATTTGCCTCAGTTTTCTGGTGTGTTTCTCATCATTTTTCTGACTCGATCTGATTTATAAAATCATCAATCTGTGTCTAGACAACTTGTGATATTCACAGTGATACACTGTAAATACCACAAGGCAGACATTATGTTTATATGTACAGGGACAGGAAATTTTCTGATGGTCTGCACATACACACGTGTATAGATATACACGTGTGCACTGCCACGCCAATCAGTATGCATCTGAGGAGTAGCCACAAGGACCATCTCAACTCAGTGCATATGGATATGGTCGAGAGTGTGCTCATATCAAAACAGTAAACACAAGTGTACATGGCTCAAATTTTTCAGCAATACAATGATGTTCAAATTTAGTCGAGCAATGGT
Organism: Allium sativum; assembly: GCA_030737875.1. Classification (NCBI taxonomy): domain Eukaryota; kingdom Viridiplantae; phylum Streptophyta; class Magnoliopsida; order Asparagales; family Amaryllidaceae; genus Allium; species Allium sativum. The sequence goes on along the minus strand of CM060923.1, from coordinate 7,119,013 downwards.
GCAAGAATGGTCGAGACAACTCAACAAAGGTGCAGTAGCATGATAATGGCAACAGTTCAAGTTAGAGTAGCCAAACAAGATATAAGCAGTGCACAAGTACAATGGAAGTGCAGATGGTAAAATTCAAATCAGTTCATATTCATGATGCACAAAAGCACAACTCAAGCATGGCTCAATAATGCAAACAAATGACAGAGGAACAGCAGTGTATATAGCATATAAGTGTCTCAAGTATTGGAACAAATTAAATGCAGGATCATTGACCCAAGCAATTCTATGTTTCAAGTGCTCAGTGCAAATGAAATGGACAAGAGCATGAATACATGTAAACAACATGGCAACAGCAAACTAACAAAGTCAAGACAGCATAAACACATGTACATGAGTCAGTGGAAACAAAGTGGTGCATGGCAAGATATTGAATTGGTCGAGAAGGTGCAACAGCAATGAACGGTAAAACATAACTCAAATACAGTGTGACACAAGCATGAAAAACAGACATAAAGATTCCAGAAATGAGTACACACTTTTGGGCAACATGCAAATATTTCCAGTTTTTGAATAAAAGTTTTTTTTAAAGCAACAATCAATTCCAGATTTGCATCAGAGGTTAATTCGTATTCAAAGTGGGAATTTTAATCTACCAGAATCTGTTAGAAGGCCAAGTTTATATTTCCAGAATTACCATGCTTAATCAAAGCAAACAGTTTTTTCAATTTCAAAAGGGAAAATCTGTTTTGAAGACCTAATTCTTGTCCAGGTTCATCTCGTAAGATCTTTTCAAGTATTTGTTGTTGATTGAGGAAAGTTTTTAAAAGCCTTGACTGAATTCTGTTTTGGCAAGTATAATTTTTGGTTCCAGAAAATTGATCAAAGAAAAGATTGGAAGGAAATCACTCAAATCTGGCAACAATTCAATTAGACAGCAAATTGCTATTTCAAGAAATCACGCAAAACAAATTAAAGCCGAGGAATTCAAATTCAAATTCAAGCAAATTCAAGGAATCCAAATCAGGAAAGGAAACAGTATTTAATTTTGGACCAGAGCATCAATTTGTTTCCAGAGATTCATCACACATTCAATCAGAGCCGAAGCTGTTTAAAATTCAAAAGGGGGCAACAGAATAAATCACGCAAGTGATAATATTACAAGAGGCCACAAATTCAATCACGCATTTTTTTTATTCGAGAAAAATCAGAGGAAAAGCGAGAACAATCAAAAAGGGGAAGCCAACAAAATCAGCCGAGTCATTCATTGAAATCAGAGCGTTTTTAGGATGTTACAATCCTATTTCTAACACACCAATTCATCATCGGCAGATAGAAAATCGGAAAACCCAATCCAACATTTCAAATCGAAACCAAGCAAATTAACCGAGCAACCAAAGAATTAAAATCAGAAATCTTACCAAGTTTCGACCACCAGAAAATCCGATATCAGACGTGAAGATATCCATCGAAGAACTGAAGTTCATCAGAGAACCAGAATTCATCTATCTGGAGCTATCGCAATCGAATTGGGGCAAAGACGAGAAACCCTATAATCGTTTTTTCCAGAGCCGCCATTTTTACACAGAGAAAGAAATCGGGCAGAAGTGAATTAAAGTGGCCGGCCTATTTCCTCTTGACTAAGCCTAGTCTAGTTCAAATGTTTAAAGGGGAATTTAAATTTATTTTAATCTAGGGTTTAGCTTTATTTTATTTTGTATTGTTTTAAATTGTTCTGTAAACCGTCCAGCAGTTCTAGAGTCTGTAATCTCTAGGGGGAATCAGTCAGGGTGTTGACTGTCAGTTTCAGAGTCTGTAAAATCTGGATTACGGATTACAGGGTGTAATTCGGGGAAATCTGATCGAGGGGATATCGATCAGTCTAGGGGTTTGAGCGTAGGGTTAGATTAGGAGCGAGGTGTTCGCGAGTGTACATGGTCTTGTATGCGGGATCTTTTCTATCACCTAGTAGAAACCTTAGGAATGCAACAGTAGGCAGGGTTTTGCCGAAGCTGGGTATATCTGTGTGTGATTTACTTTCTGCACTTTTATTTCTGCTGCATTCTGTGATCTGCTTATTATTTTAATATCCTGTCAGATTTTCAATTCAGTTTAAAAACTGTGATAAACCTTATTCACCCCCCCCCCTCTAGGGTTAATCTAGATCCAACATTTGGTATCAGAGCCTGGTTTTTTGATTAACTCTAGAATCATGTTTTCCCCTTGCTGTCAGTCTTCTAAGAGTCAGTCCAGTGATATCCCATTTATTTTCAATGGAACAGATTTTCAAATATGGAAATCAAATTTTGAATTATATTTAAAATCTGTTAATTCTGAGTATTGGAATATTATTGAAAATATGGGAGACTTGTTAGACAAGAGGAATAAGGTCTTAAATGCTCGCGTCATACATATTATTTATTCCTGTCTTGATAATGATCAATTAAAATTTATCTCTCACTGTTTAACCGCGCAGGATATCTGGAAAACTCTCAACACGTTGTATGGAAAATCTGACAGCTGTTCAAAACTCTCAACTGCCAACTCAGATTCAGATCTGTGCTTAGCTGGAGCTATTCATGACGACTCAGACGATGTGGACTTATCATATGAAGATTTGATATCTCTTTGTAATAATTTAACAAGAACCGTTGATCGCCTCAAAACGGAAAAACAAGTCTTTGAAATCTGAAAATTCTGAGTTGACCCACAATAACAATATGTTGAAAATAAAATTTGAAGACTCTGAGTGTAAGAATTGTTTTAACTTGAAAACTGATTTAGCTCAACTTAATGAGAATTCTAGAAAGATTGAAAATGAATTTTTGATTTTGAAAAATCAAGAAGATGAGCTAATTCATGAAAACAACACTTTGCAGAAGGAGTTGGATAAGGTTAATTTCGAACATGAAAATTTTGAAATGGAAAATTTGTTGAAATCAGAATCTGCTTTAAAGGAACTTGAAAAAGAAATTGAAAAATTCAAGATTTTTGAAATTGAAAAACAAAAGCTCTTTGATTCTGAGATTTCTGAATATAAAGGCAAAATTGAGAAGCTTTTAAACGAGAATGATCTTCTGAAATCCAAAATCAATGATCTTGAGTTGAGTCTGAAACGTTTTTCTTTCGGAGAAAAATCTTTGAATATGCTTTTGAATAATCAGTTCTCTCATGGAAATAAAAGAGGTCTAGGCTTTGGAAAAAATAATGTTTTTGAAAAACGTAATTCAAATGAGTTGAGAAGTCCCCAAACTGCTTTGGAAATAGTTGTTTTGATAATTTGAACTTTGACAATTCCAAAGGATTTTTGAATCAAAAGCAAAATGTGAATTTGTTTTGTAATAAACCATTTAAACATTCTTGGATCCCAAATGAAAATAAAACAGGTTTTGTTAGATTCAAATCGATTTGGGTTCCTAAGGGTACAAAAGTTAATTCTAATGGTTTGTTGTACAGACAAGTTTGGGTACCTAAAGCTGTGAACAAAACTGTGAGTGGTTTTACAAATTTTGTTAGACCACTCGATTCTCAAATCTGTTAGGTACCGGAGGAGGCTGAGGAACAACTGTGCTGAAAAGAGAAACTGATTCAAACTACTTCACATCATTGAATCATTTACTGTTCCTTAGCAAAGTCTGACGAGTTAGAGATCCACAACGTTTTCTGTGAATCAGGTATGATCTCTGACCTCAACCTTGTAAATATTTTTTATTGTTTATTCCTACTTCTTCCACCCCTTTCTATTTTATTTTCTTCTATTTGTCTTTATTTGATTTGTCACTGCCATATTTTTGTTTATTCTGTGCTCCATTAACTTCCAATTGCAAAACTCATATTTATCTGGAAATTCATTTTATTTGTAGAAAACTTTCGTGTTTGTAATCATTTCCAGATCTTGAATTTATTTGTGTAAATATCTGCAATTGTTTTGAAGTTTTTTTTTCTGATTTATGAATTCATAACAGTGTTGATGTATTCTTGTCAAATCTTGAACACTGTTAATTAGAATTCTAAATTTTGAAGATCTGAAAATTTGATGAAGTTTCACACACCACTGCTGTTTTGAGTTTCTTCTAATTCATTTTAGAAAAGCTTGAAATATTACAGCACACCAATATTTATCAGTTGTGATAATTTTATTATTTTTCAGATTGGCTTGGATATTTTGAATTGTATTGAATCTGTGATACATCTTGGAATTCATCTTATATTCATGATCATTTTACTTGGAATTTGTTTGTTTGAAATCAACTGAAATTCATGATATTTTGAATTTCACACACTTCTTAAAATTAAAATTATCAATATTGTGTGACTGATTCATTATATCTCAAACCTTGTCATCGATTCAATTGATTTCAAATAAACTATTGTTTAATTGTGTAGATCATGAATATCTCTCATTTCTGATGTAAATGATCTGAAATAACTCTTCTGTTTGTCAGAAATATTTGTGTAAATTCTTTGAGAATTGGGATTTGAATGTCATTGATATTTCATGAATATTTGACTTGAATACTAGTTTGTTTAAAATCATTTGAATTTATTGATTTATTGAATCACACACATATTCTGAATCTAAAATTTATAAACCGTGTGATTGATTCATTGAATCCGGATATCTTCACAATTCGTTCAAATGATTTAAAATAAACTATATTTAATCCTGGATCATGAACCATTCTTTGACTGTTTGAAATATCTTTGGAACATCTCCTTGACACGTCAGCTTTGAAAATGATTTTTGTGCTGCTCAGTTATAGTTCTGGAAAATATGTTTTGGTGACTGCTTGTTTTGGTATCAAATACATACCATGCTCTGATACATGAAATTAATTTGCTTGATCTGCCTGGGCTTTGTATTTAAAATTCTTTTGTCTGTGATATACTTGTTTGTCTCCAATGGCTTGTTACCATCCTCATAAATAAAGACACCAAGTGGTATCAGAAGTACTTATATTTGTTTCACCCATCTGTACTGAGATTCAATTTTTCACCTTGTATAGATCCATACATTTTTTTTCTTATACAAATAAATGTGCTGGGTTTGTGTGTAAAGTTCTTTGGTGTGAGATGTCCATGTTAGTCCATCAGGGTGTAATTAAATTCCTCGATAAGCGAGAACATTTGGTATCAGCCTTTTTCACTTATCTGTTTTTTGAATTATCACCCTGTATAGATTCAATTTTTTTTTATAAATCTGTTTAATTACTTCTTGTAATTGTTTTTCAATTTTAAAATTATCTATTTTTTATTCATTCAGAAATTGAAATCAATATCCAATTTGTTCTGTGTTTATAATTCATCAAAATTATTATCAGTTTTTGAAATTGTGATGAATTGTGACTGCAGTGTATTTCACAACAAGAGGAGATTTTATTTGGATTTTCATGACGGTTGAATATTAATTATAATATCTTTGAACTGGCAAATATTTCACAACCATCTCCTGTATCTATCACCCGTCTGCCATCCATCATGATTTTATATTAATGTCGAGAGTTTATTTTTTTAAAAAAAAAAATCATCTTGTTTAAAACAGTGAAAATTATTTGTGATAGAAATGAGACTATATTATTTTTCAGAATTAGTGATAATTGAAATTTTCAATAATCCCGGTACAGTCGAGCTTACTTCATAATATAATTAATTTAGAAATTTATTTTCACAGTCCATCTTTGTACCTACCCCATTTTCTATCATTCATATTGGTTGTATATACCGAGGAGTTTTCCTATTTAAAGCTGAAAACGATAAATATTTAATTAATACATAAGTGTGTCTCTAACCTCATTTAAAAATCCAAGCTCTGGTCATGCATGGTTATGAGACAACTTATAATTTAAGCTGCGACTGACCTCATTTAAAAATCCAAGCTCTGGTTATGCGTGGTCAGGGTGCTCTTAAATCAAAAGAAAAAGAAAAGAAAATAATTTGCAATAAATAAATTTTTATATGAAATTCTCCTTGGTGTTTATAAAAACCAACCTATAAATCCATCTTCTATCTGTGAAATGTGTTGAAATATTATGACGTCTTATGATTTATTGATTGATAGATATTGGGATTTGAGATTATTCGATCTTGTCACCTAAATTGAATTATTAATTATAGTCCAAATCCATCACTGCTTTTTGTGATTTTTTTTAATCCTTTGAAAATAATTGAAAATGAATTTTTTTAAGACTCTCCATTTTATATAAAATTCATTGTATATTTGTCATTCTCTAAAATGTGAAATATGCCACCTGTTCTCAGAATATTATGATTTTTGTTTGACTGATTGAGATTTATGATGATCGTTCTTCCTCTTAAGCTGAAATTATATCTCTAGTCATTTTTCATTTGTATTTTAAATTCTGTATCCTTTTGATGATAACAAAAGGGGGAGAATGGATAGAGATTTTGATTTATGAGTGAATATTTTATAAATATTTTTAATTTTTGAAAATTTATTATTCATTTCACTCATGCACAGTTATAGGGGGAGTTGTCTGTTGAAGGGGGAGCTATAAATAGGGGGAGTTCAATATTCACTGTCAAACACATCTATTGTATAACACATCTATTGTATACAAAATCTTTTATTTGTTTGTCATCATCAAAAGGGGGAGATTGTTGTATATAACGGTGTTGTATACACAATTATATGATTTTTTGTTTGATGATAACAACCAAATAAATTTTATTATTAATGTGTTTGAAATCGTACTGTTATTCTACACCACATACAATACAGGAATATTATATTTATATTTAAATAGAATACGACTGTATACACATGCAAATTTTAATACAGTATTTTATTTAAATTAAATATTATATTTCAAACACTCGAACAGTACAATTACTTACAACTCCACTATTTGTATATATTCACTAATATACAATTTTGTATTACATTTCATCACTCTACATACATTTTCATATACAGACATTTTTTTTTACTAATATTGCTTCATTCACTGATTTTCATCTTCAGTCTTCACTGCTCACTGTCTGTCCAGTCTTCTGTCAATTCAGTCCAGCCATTCCTGCTTACCTGTCACATGTGAAACACACACACAGTACACTGCAATAGAAATAAAACAGAATGTATGCGAATATAAATTTTATTTTTAAAATTTTATTTGCCTCAGTTTTCTGGTGTGTTTCTCATCATTTTTCTGACTCGATCTGATTTATAAAATCATCAATCTGTGTCTAGACAACTTGTGATATTCACAGTGATACACTGTAAATACCACAAGGCAGACATTATGTTTATATGTACAGGGACAGGAAATTTTCTGATGGTCTGCACATACACACGTGTATAGATATACACGTGTGCACTGCCACGCCAATCAGTATGCATCTGAGGAGTAGCCACAAGGACCATCTCAACTCAGTGCATATGGATATGGTCGAGAGTGTGCTCATATCAAAACAGTAAACACAAGTGTACATGGCTCAAATTTTTCAGCAATACAATGATGTTCAAATTTAGTCGAGCAATGGTGCAAGAATGGTCGAGACAACTCAACAAAGGTGCAGTAGCATGATAATGGCAACAGTTCAAGTTAGAGTAGCCAAACAAGATATAAGCAGTGCACAAGTACAATGGAAGTGCAGATGGTAAAATTCAAATCAGTTCATATTCATGATGCACAAAAGCACAACTCAAGCATGGCTCAATAATGCAAACAAATGACAGAGGAACAGCAGTGTATATAGCATATAAGTGTCTCAAGTATTGGAACAAATTAAATGCAGGATCATTGACCCAAGAAATTCTATGTTTCAAGTGCTCAGTGCAAATGAAATGGACAAGAGCATGAATACATGTAAACAACATGGCAACAGCAAACTAACAAAGTCAAGACAGCATAAACACATGTACATGAGTCAGTGGAAACAAAGTGGTGCATGGCAAGATATTGAATTGGTCGAGAAGGTGCAACAGCAATGAACGGTAAAACATAACTCAAATACAGTGTGACACAAGCATGAAAAACAGACATAAAGATTCCAGAAATGAGTACACACTTTTGGGCAACATGCAAATATTTCCAGTTTTTGAATAAAAGTTTTTTTTAAAGCAACAATCAATTCCAGATTTGCATCAGAGGTTAATTCGTATTCAAAGTGGGAATTTTAATCTACCAGAATCTGTTAGAAGGCCAAGTTTATATTTCCAGAATTACCATGCTTAATCAAAGCAAACAGTTTTTTCAATTTCAAAAGGGAAAATCTGTTTTGAAGACCTAATTCTTGTCCAGGTTCATCTCGTAAGATCTTTTCAAGTATTTGTTGTTGATTGAGGAAAGTTTTTAAAAGCCTTGACTGAATTCTGTTTTGGCAAGTATAATTTTTGGTTCCAGAAAATTGATCAAAGAAAAGATTGGAAGGAAATCACTCAAATCTGGCAACAATTCAATTAGACAGCAAATTGCTATTTCCAGAAATCACGCAAAACAAATTAAAGCCGAGGAATTCAAATTCAAATTCAAGCAAATTCAAGGAATCCAAATCAGGAAAGGAAACAGTATTTAATTTTGGACCAGGGCATCAATTTTGTTTCCAGAGATTCATCACACATTCAATCAGAGCCGAAGCTGTTTAAAATTCAAAAGGGGGCAACAGAATAAATCACGCAAGTGATAATATTACAAGAGGCCACAAATTCAATCACGCATTTTTTTTATTCGAGAAAAATCAGAGGAAAAGCGAGAACAATCAAAAAGGGGAAGCCAACAAAATCAGCCGAGTCATTCATTGAAATCAGAGCGTTTTTAGGATGTTACAATCCTATTTCTAACACACCAATTCATCATCGGCAGATAGAAAATCGGAAAACCCAATCCAACATTTCAAATCGAAACCAAGCAAATTAACCGAGCAACCAAAGAATTAAAATCAGAAATCTTACCAAGTTTCGACCACCAGAAAATCCGATATCAGACGTGAAGATATCCATCGAAGAACTGAAGTTCATCAGAGAACCAGAATTCATCTATCTGGAGCTATCGCAATCGAATTGGGGCAAAGACGAGAAACCCTATAATCGTTTTTTCCAGAGACGCCATTTTTACACAGAGAAAGAAATCGGGCAGAAGTGAATTAAAGTGGCCGGCCTATTTCCTCTTGACTAAGCCTAGTCTAGTTCAAATGTTTAAAGGGGAATTTAAATTTATTTTAATCTAGGGTTTAGCTTTATTTTATTTTGTATTGTTTTAAATTGTTCTGTAAACCGTCCAGCAGTTCTAGAGTCTGTAATCTCTAGGGGGAATCAGTCACGGTGTTGACTGTCAGTTTCAGAGTCTGTAAAATCTGGATTACGGATTACAGGGTGTAATTCGGGGAAATCTGATCGAGGGGATATCGATCAGTCTAGGGGTTTGAGCGTAGGGTTAGATTAGGAGCGAGGTGTTCGCGAGTGTACATGGTCTTGTATGCGGGATCTTTTCTATCACCTAGTAGAAACCTTAGGAATGCAGCAGTAGGCAGGGTTTTGCCGAAGCTGGGTATATCTGTGTGTGATTTACTTTCTGCACTTTTATTTCTGCTGCATTCTGTGATCTGCTTATTATTTTAATATCCTGTCAGATTTTCAATTCAGTTTAAAAACTGTGATAAACCCTATTCACCCCCCCCTCTAGGGTTAATCTAGATCCAACAATTTCAACTTCATATTCAATTTCTAATCAAAAATGAATATTCCATATCATCGATATATAAATGATATTATTTTCAAAACATTAGATTTTGAAATCAATTCCTTTTCGTTATTCATTATATAAATGAATAAAATCAATATAAATACCGTTCATGTCAAAATGGCGTTAATCTAATCAACACGGCTTTATATATTTAAATATATTCGTGTCCATCCCTAATCGGACATCAAAATCAAATTTTGATCTTTTACTAAATATTATTTTAAAATATTCTTTATTTTAAAATAATCGTTATTTTAAAATTTTCATTCTTTCTGAACTGGAATCAGACACAGTCAATTACCATATAATGTGATTATATGGATTTCACACAACAAATGTGCATAACAACAATGAAAGCAACAATCCATCATCCAGAGTGCATTCTACACTGCATAAGCATCAAATATAAATATTTAACGCTTATAACAGCATGTCAATCAATCGATCGACATACAACTAATTATTGGGATTAGTGCATGTTCAGTTTCATCCCAACACCTGTGTGGGGTTTCAATCAACAAACACTGAATATTATTTGTGCAGTTGGGCGATGTGTAAAATTTATCGTCCCAATTAATATCAGTCGAATCAGTGTACATAAACAAATCGTCTGATTTGTAAATGAATATTTATTTTATTCACATACACGTTAAAAATTATATTTTTAACGATAAAATATTTATTCGGTTCATTTACACAATAAAATGATATTTTTATTTTTCTAATATATTTTAGAAAATTTCGGCGGCATAACGGCGCGATACTAGAAACGCGATAAGGCCTAGCCTTATCCCCAGTCTAATAATGGCCCACGCCCTACACATACCAATCTAATCACTTCCATTTCCCCCAAACCAATCCAAACAAACAAACCAATCAACCAAAAACCACAACACAGTATAACCAAACAATCACACAAGTCGTCCATGGTCTGTGGACGATGGGGAAACTGTTCATATATGCAGTTACATAATAAATAACTGTATAAAGAAAATTACAGTGAGAATTTCTCACCTTGGGGATCCACTCCGCCATTCTTTAACGGACAATGGTTTGGATTTTGTTCTAAATCTCAACGCCATCTTCTTCACGCTGTTCATAGTAAAAATCAAATCTTTATCTTTATGTTATGCCTGTAATAAAAATCGTATTTTATAAATTCTTTTTCATTGTAAAAATTACACCTTTAGGTTATAAAAATCCTAACTTTTCATGTATAATAATCCAATCTTTTCATTTATAAAAGTCAATTCTTTTCATGGACAAGAATCTATACTTTATATATTCAAAGATCTCATCTTCAGATTAGTAAAAATCTAATCTTTCCCTTCATGGAAACATTATAAAAATCATTTCTTTATATTCATGAAAACACTATAAAAAATCACATTTTCTTCAAATTAAAAAAAATCACATCTTGATAAATTAAAAATCAAGCCTTTATAAATTAAAAATCTTATTCTCTTCATATAAACAAAATCATATTTTTAAATAACCAAAATCAGATTTTTTTTTATTTTAAAGGAGAAATAGTATATATAAAAAAATCACAGCATACTTTCAAGGAGGGAGGAGGGTTGTCAGAGGTAAGGGCGGTGCGCGCTGGTCTTGGTCAGGTGGCGGGGAGGCTTGGTTGGATGGCGGTGGGCCCCTGGTGCAGCGACGGAGTTGTGGTGGTGGGGCGATGGGTTTCCAGGTGGGTTTTTAGAAGGGGGCGAGAGGGAGGATCGAAGAAGGGGACAACGGTGGCGGCAGGCCGGAGCTCGGCGGCGGTGGGAGGGCGATGGCGGCGGTAGAGGCTCACGGTGGAGGAGTGGCTAGAGTTTAAGCCTTTTTTTATTATTTTATTTTCTGAAAACCGACGGATTGAAGAATGAGGGAGGGAAGGTCAAAGAAAAGGGTTTATATTTAATTAATATTATATTTAATTTAATCCTTTTAATTTCAAAATACATGTTTAACGATACAAACTCCAAATCAAACCTAACGACTGTCGCCCCTAGCGTAATACCCCCATTCTGAACGCAAAGGGATATGCCACGTAAGCCAATTCGACTATTACGATCAACTTTTGTTTAAATTAAAATGTAAATCATTATATATTCAATTTAAACACACATTTTAAAGTACCGGGCCCACATAATAACTCTAAAAATTCCCGAAGAATATTTTCTAGCTTCGTATTGACGATACGGTCCTAACAAAACTAATTTCGTCAAATTCTGAGATCGTCTGAAAAATGGCCATTTCTGGTCGATCGAAATCGACTGAAACTGTCAAAACATGTTTTCCTTCGCCACGCTCACATATTGATTTAGAAAATTTTGAATTTTGGAATCTAGCAATAACTTGACATCCTGGATCCAACAAAAGTGGTTTCGTCAAAAACCGAGGTCGTTTGCAAAATTTCCATTTTCAAGGGCCAAAATTCCGCAGCGACTATTCTGAATTTTCAGCTGGACATAACTTTTGATTCCCGCTATGAAATTTCAATTCTTTGGATTCGTTGGAAAGATATTCTCAAATATATTCAAATATTTTTCGTTTCGCTAAAATCCGGTTTATTTCGAATCATGTGCGTTCATTTGAAATTTGAAATCGAATTTTCAAACTACCGCGCCATTTTCAATTCCTTTTATTATTTAAAATAAATATATTTATATTCTAACATCAATTCAAATAAATATATACGTTCTATTTCTATTCAAAAGAAATTTCTCGTCGTTATTATTTAAAATAAATCATTTTCAATATTCAAAATTCACTAAAATTGCCAAAATAATTTTTTTAAATTGGCATAGATTTTCCAGGTTATTACATATATCCTATTGTATTAGGATAATATAATAGGTATATCTCGAATAAATGTATTGAGGAAAATGACTGAATCTAAATCTCCCATGAATTGAGTAGAGGTTCAATTTTCGACTTGTCAAATAAATTAGATTATTTTAAGCGAGATTTGAATTTTGTATTATATCTTTATAAGCTCAAAATAATTTGATTGAAAATTTGAATAACTACTTCAATTTGGAGTATAATTGAAACTGATATTTAAGTTTCAAACTTAACAAAAATTGAAAATGCGTATGGAAACCCAAGTAGTAAGCTAATTTGAACCTTGGGTCTGAGTAGAAATGTAAATGAATTGAAGTTGAGGTTAAATTGTGTTTAATCTCGAAATTGGAATCGACAATAGTTAAGAAATTTTAATTTTGGATAATAGATTCGAATTGGATTATTTTTAAGTAGTATTCATTATAAAACTATTCTTTTTGAAACTATTGTATTAGATCTATTTATATTATTTAAGTTATTTTGTTATAAGCCCAATTATCTTTGTTTTCAAACAAAATTTTCAAACTTATTCTCTCGAAACCTGTTTATTTATTTCAAACCATTTGCAAAACCGACATAATCTTTTAACCTGTTTTCCAAAGCTATTTGTTTATTTAAATTTATTGTATATCAATCTAGTTACTTTATAAAGCATAACTATTTATTCCAAAATCCATTTATTTATTCAAGTTAGTTTTACATTAAGCTATTATTTTTCTAAAATTATTTTATGGAACTTAGTTATATTGTTAAAGGTATATATCCATTTCGAACAACTTAAGATCCAAATTGATTGAATGGAAAGACTCAGTTGAATATGAATGTTGATAACAACTCGATTTGTAAATGTGATTTAAATTTCGAAACGATATTGAATACTCAATTCGAGTTGTCAATGCAAACTTAAATTTCGGAATGTATTGAATACTCGAATCGTTTTGAAATAAATTCAATTGATCTTGAAATGGAAATTTTGAAGATTATTGATATATGAATATTTTGATATGAAATTTGAAGCATATATATGAATTATATAGGTATGATATTCGAAAACTATCGATTAAGAAGGTAATTGATTTGAATGAAATCTTATATAATAGAATTTATATAAGAATGATATGTTCAAATACTTGATTCGAAAAAGGAAAATCTTACATAAATTGATGTGTATATAAGTGTGATATATGCGAAAATGGAATGAAGTACTATATATATAGTATTTTATATTTTATCAAAAACCAAGATATGAGGAAGTACCTTCCACCGCGTGCCTACTCGGTAGGTAATGATCGGGACCTTGGATCGATTGAAAACCACAGTTTCGTTGGAGCTCCAATGTTCGGAACCTCCATCGAAATCGGTGCCCGTGCGATGGGGAAATGTAATATATATTATGATTTATTTTCTAGTGTAATTCAGGGGGCGAGATGCCTACGGTTACAAGCGATTCCACTGGGATAGTGGCGCAACCGCCGCATAACTGCAATCTAGACGCCATACCGAAATTCGATGGGGCGCGATGCCTTCAATATAAGCAACTCTACTAGGATAGTAGCCTAATCGCTGTGTAACTACGATATATGGCAAACAACCATGGTGAAATTCGAGGGGTGTGATACCCACAGGCACAAGCGATTCTACTGGGATAGTAACGTAACCGCCGCATGTCTGCGATCCATGGGGGAAGTGAAGTACTTTCCATATCCGTTTTAAAAAAAAAGTTTTTAAAGTATTTTCACTGGAAGTTGAAACAAGTATATATTTAGTACTTGGAGAAGTTTAGTCATGCGTTGGATCCACATATGCCTAAATTTCTGTAAGAACAAAAATAAACTTGTTAAACTTCGAGTTATCAAGTATTTCCGAACTTTAAATAAAAAATCAATATTATGAAATAAGACTTGTATAACCTAACAAATAAATTAAGGAAGAGGGTTTTAAAAGGTTTTACAAGTTCACAGCTTTGAAATATAATAAAATATTTTTTCTAAATTGCCAACATGAGAATTTATGTTTAAAACTAAGTTTTGTAAATAAAATTTTTGCAAAAGAATATATATATATACCTATATAGTTTGAGTGGAAATTGTATATATATAGTATTTTGATGACTTGATATGAACTGGTATTTCATGATTTAATATTACTCTTAAGGTTTATTTGTTTGAATGGAAACATGAATTTTAGAATGAAACCAATTTAAGTGAATTTAAATGAGATCAATCCAAATGGAAACAAATTGGAATTAAGTGGAAAATGGATGTGATAATGCGACGTAAGAAGATACGAATTTATTGAATGTGTAACCGTTAAGCGACTAAATAAAATTTTTATAATTTGGTAAGTGGAATTGTATCGAATGGAATGAATGAATTCAACTTGATCGGAAAAAATATGGATTGAGTAAATTAAAGAAAATTTGAAAGATACATTTAAGGGTAAATATGAGTTAACTAAATAAAATTGATATAATAGAGTTTGACGACTAATTAAGAATTTGTATATAAATTCAATAAGGATGTATGGACAACTAAATAATTGGTATGGCAAATTTATTGATGTAGGCGAATTTAATAAGAACGACAAGAATATGGGATAATAATGTAAGAAATAGTAAAGTGCATGGTTTGGGATAAATGAGGTTAATATGGATGTTATGTTAACTTTAGCATCGTTAATAAATTTTGCTCATGAACATTAATATTTACATGCTATGCTTACCTATGTTATATATATATATATATATATATTAAAATTTCATTGTGCCCATGAATCTCATTTTTGTTAAGTGTTTTAGTAGGAAGCCATGGCGTGTGCTTCTAAGAGAGCTCGCTTTTGCGCTAAATATTAAATATTAAGCAAATATGCTTATAAAACGCTAATAAAAGGTATGCATCTCGAATCTAATACCGTATTTGGGTTTTCTGTTGTTTTCCCCTGATTAGGGATGCCTCATCGCATAGATGAAATGTATATTTCATTTTTTTTGTTTTAGGTACGGGAAAATTTTCCCGATCGAACTGTGCAGGGGAGATGCTGCTGAAATTTTCTGTAAATCCGAGCATTAGAAAAAAAAAGTCCTAAAATTCCATAACTTACTTTGTCCTAATAAATTGTAATATAAGGAATAATTAGAATAAAACTGAAATAGAACGACGGTTCGAAAATAGTCTTGTCCCTTCTTTTGTTGACGCGTTTAGTTTTCCTTTGACCTGCCATCACCTTTCGCTTATCGTTTGATCTATTCGTGCTTGAATTGCTAACTGTCTAATTCGTATCCTTGAGCCGTTCCTTTTGCCTCACATCGATCAATCTGAGGGCAAGTTGTATTAATGATCCGAAATTATTTATAGAAATTCGATACGACTTGAAATTGTAATGGTTTATAAAGTGATTTATAAATATAGGAAGTTCGACGCCTTGAATCCCGAGATTTTGAAATGTTTGAAAAACAACAATGATACTATTTGAAAGTATGTGTAAAATTTTCATTGTTTCGAATTTTTTTATAACTTTGGGATACGAAATGAAACGATTTGTTACCAAGATTCGAGTAACACATGACTAAAGAAAGGTACAACGTGGGTGTAAACCCTTGATTGATGATGGTCTGCTTCGGGGTCCGGAGAGACTTTATTATTCGATATCGATACATGCGTAGGTCGTGTCTCGTGGCCTTGTCACTGGGAGAAACCTCTCGACTTAGGACATAAATGTTTTATGCCGTCTATCATAAAATATTTGAAACTTCGAAATGATTTTGGTTTTGAAATCCCGAAGCAAGTATGATTCGATATGAAAAAGGAAATATAGGATTCCAAAAGATTTGAAAATGAAACAGGGATGTTAAGACGGAGAAATTATTTCACACTTTGATTTCATTTTACGATATCTCCTTTTCGAGGATGAAAAGCTTTAAGGAGGGAGATTGTAACAAACCGGATTTTTTCATTTTAAAATTTTGATATTTATTTGAATTTTGTTATTTATGAAATTTATATTTGTTGTAATTTTTGGAATTTAGTCTATTTAAATAATTTTTAATTGATGTAACAAGTGTGAATTTAAATTCTAATCTTTGATTCTATTTTTATTTGATAAGTTTTAAACTAATTTATTTTATTTGTTTTGAATTTTGAATTTTATTTGAGAATTTATTTCAATTTAATTAAATTTAAAGTGGTTTTAAATTTTAATATAAGTTGTATTTCAAATGTATGAATACTCATTGTGTTAGTATACTAGTATGGTATTTATACTTAGTTAAATAGTTGTTTACTAGTTTTCTTACACATGTTCCTACTTAAGGAAAATTGGTTGCCACTTGTTCGTTACACTCTGATTTGTATATGTGTGTCCCTGTCCTTTACTTTTCACCGCTACTTACTTTTCCACGTGTTCCTTCTTCCCAAAGCCATTCTACCCAAATTGAATTCCCATCTCCCTTTCATTTCATTCCTCAGCAAATAAATTTCCCTAATCCCTTTCATATTATTTCTCGACTAAGGGTCTCCATCCCCAAATTATAGAATCACCCCGTCCATATGTCCTTCGCCATGCGGTTGAACTGCACAACCTCCCACGCTCGCCCTCGTCTGCAAGCTCCGCTTCCTATGACCAAACCGGCACCCACGCAACGTTAGCCTTCCTTTGAGAACCCTTGCCACTGCCATTCCTCAAGTCGACCGTCGTCTACCACCATACTCCCTACCAACTCTCCTTCTCCCTTCAAACCGAAGCTATCCCCTTTTGATGCCAATGGACCCTGCTAGTTTAACGATCCCCGGGGCACCTGCCGACATCAAGGAATAGCCAACCACCCTAAAAAACCAAACCCAAAGTTTCCCTCTTGCTGCCTTGCACCTCGTTGAGCCCAGTGCTTCCTCCATCTGTTTTGAATCGAATGAAATCTCACTGGAAGCCAAGTACCCATGAGCCAGAGTCGTTGATGTCTCCCTTCGTCAACACCGCTAAAAGTAAGTTCCAACTTACGCTTAAACTTATTTCAGACATTTTAAATTTCGGTAGAAAACTAAGTTAAAGTAGTTTTCTTTGGTGTAACGGACCACAAATCCATACTATCTGAGTTGACTAATAACACCACACATCCAAACCAAATTGCATAGAAATACGAATCATTATTAGAAAGAAGTTAGAGGATGAGAAATAGAAAGAAAGAAAAGTTAGAATAGAAGAAAAATGAAGAACACAAATCTCACAGCGAACGAATAAAATATATTAAATAACATAACTTTTGAAATACAAATTAGTAACTGTACATACATACCATTATCAGAGCACAACAGTTATTCCTGGAACAGTTATAAACACTTGTTTCCAGATACAACATAGTACACAACAGAAATATGATAGCCTATAGTTAACTGGTGAAGCCTCCTACTTCCAGCTCTTCCAAGCGAATCTGAAAAATCCCGACTACTTGACTGCCCATACAAATTTGGGCACCCAAGAGTTTAGGGAAAACAAAAACAAAATAAACTCTGGGTCAGTCATGGGACTGGTGTAAGTAAACTCCAACCATTTGTTTAACTTTCAAAATCCTTTCAAAAGAAATGATGATCGTAAGACCGATCCACACATAAACACGGATGGTTTTTACCTTACGATAACCAAAAATATTTTTGATATCAAATCCAGTGATAATATAATAATGTCTACATCAAATAAATAGAATCTAGCGGAATGCTTGCATCTCATGCCCCATATATAATATAAAATCAAAAAAAACGCAGGGCGCTTATTGGAGATTGGATTTCCAACATGACAAGGTATGGAACCACCTTCCAATAGTGTATCTTTAGAGGGGAATACACTGGGTTCAACAAGAACATCTTGCAACCCGCCCCACACATGACCGACCACTCATTTCGCTTGAGTGTATCGAATGTATATCACCAACGGTTGGGATCAGCAACCATTTCCCGAATGGGACAACATCGAATACAATAAGGAATTAAATGAATTTCTCTAGATAGGTGATTATACACCCTAATGGGAGCGACCAACATCGCCATGCTGCCTGCCCGATTTTTGTCATTTCCAGGTTATTGAGGCCTGAGGCTACGATTTCTTATCATTTATTGATAGCATAATCACTTTGAATGCCACATTGTCAGATCCGTAAATCATTAATTGATTTGCACAAATATATTCTGGATATTATGCTAAGAGAATAAATTCTCCGCCACCATATATATCTATACAGACCAACATATGCGATCATTGGAAATACTCTGTCATACATTCTACGTTCGTTCTGGGATTGAACGAAACCGAAGGCACCATTTCTATTTATAGAAAAAGTCCTTGCACTTTACTCCGTCTTCGATTATCTTCATATAATCTGATTCGCAACGCTACTTCCAATACAGAGTGGTTGTCGGATAATAATCCAACTGGTCTCTCCAAACTGACAACGATATTGGCAAATACTTCGTTAGTCGGTTATTTAACTATCGAAGAAAAATAAACAAACATTCATCCATAACATCAATCAATCACTAGGCCTGTTAATTAATATTTCATTAATTAATTCACTTCTTCATTTCCCTATCAATATTTGTTAAACAAATATTTGCAACCATCATCTTGGCTTTTTTGCTATTTGGAAAACATTTCCATATCTCGTCTTCTTTTATTTTCTATACTTAGAAAATATCTTCTATTAATAATTGTAAAATATTCTAATTACTTATTTCTTTCACGACCATTCATTTTTAGACTTAGGAAATATTTACTATTATATTTCCAAAATTTCCACTTACTGGGTTAAAACAAATGTTATGTTAAACATTGTTACAACAACCCAAAATACTGCATTCGACTAAATCTCTTTAAACATTTCTCTTCGATACTGAATCTTGCTATTTATCAACTAATGATGAAATCAATCAAGTTAGGGTATAGTTACCTCTCAGACCTTGACTGAAAATATTATTAACTTCAAAACAGACAAGACTGCTAACTCGAATAATCAACAACATACTAAACCAATTTCCCATTTCTAAAACATATATACTTTTCTCTTTCTATTCTTTCTCGATTTAAATTCACATATTTTCTTTTTGTTTATAAGACTCTATTTTTAGTTCGTTTCCTTATCGAATTATATATATATCGATACGTTGATTTATAACTATAAAATTTTCTTAAAAATATTCTAACTCCTTAAATTTCCCGAAAAATTCGCCATAACCTCCTTTGTACCAGCAAATAGTTCAAACCTCAACTCGCCTCTCTAGGCCCTTTCCATTCAAAAAGAAAATCAAAAAGCCAAATGGCTTGCCGATTCGGCGCATAAAACCTCATATGGAATTTAAACATGTACCTTTTTGTCGGGCAATAAATTAAAATCTTCATACACTTCATTCCATACCTGTCTAACCCATTTACGTCCATTCCCAATTTATTCCAACTCAATCTGGTCAGTTTAACTCAATTCGTTAATTTATACTTTAGTTGGCTCTTTTGCCTAGTTCCCTTTTCAACTGAACATATCATGTCCACATATATATTTTTAATTTGCTTACAGACTAATCCAATGCCATTTTCAATTCCAGTTTCATACTCGATTTTGAATATAAATTCACCAATTGAATTCACTTAACCAAAACCCAATTTTGATTCAAATCCCATTAACTAATTGTTCTTTACATTAGTTAATTTTATTCAACAATTAAAAATACGATTTTTGTTTCAAAAATCAGTTCACTTACTCCACTAGAGTTCATATTATTTTATATATCAAGTCTGGATTTTTCTAATGGCCTTTCGGATTGTATTTTCTAATGGTTTTATAGTGGTTATGGCGCTGTTTTTCTGAAAATTTGATTTTGACTTAACACAAAATCCATAAGATGAAATCCAAGTTTTCATCTTCCATTAGAAAACTATTATCAAATCGGTCTTGATGATTCTTGTTTCAAAGAATTCCGACTTCAATTGAGTTCTGTATACTCAATTGAAGCTCGAAACGTCAATTTACGAACTACCGCGCAGCGGCGAGTTCGTTTTAATTATATCTATATATATAAACGTTTAAACTTCGTTTTAAAATAAATTCAACTCCATTTTGATATATTTTTAATATATATCAAATTAGTTTCCCAATTCAACATAATATTTTCGATTATCTAAAATTTTCGATTTTTCCTTACACGGTAATATATTTATTTATACTTCGATCTTCTATATTTAATTCCAATTCCCTTTATAAACAAATTATTTATAAAATTCGATATAATCAAATTTCAATTATCCCGTTGAATTCTTCTCAATTCAGCTTATATTCCGAAGTCCGAAATAAAATCAATCATTTTGTTTCAAAACACTTCCCAATTTACTTTTAAATTTCTATTCGAATTTAAATGGTTTAAATTATCCAAATGATAATTTATTTAACTAAATTTATAACACTATTTATAAATTCAACTTCCTTGTTTCATATATTTAAAAAAGTTCCCTTTTCAAATTCCTATTTGAAACTCCATCCCTTTGATATTCCGAATTGCAGAATAAAGACTATCATTTCCTTTTTTTCGAAATGATTTCAATTTGTACCTTTAAATTCATATTTGAATTTAATAATTCAAATTATATCTTGATAATTAATTCATTATATTTATAAACACCATTTTTTAAATTTCCTTGTTTCATATATTTAAACAAGTCTATTTCGAAATTTATTTAAAACCAAAATCTATTTTGGAACTTTCTATTTATAATAACTTATATATGTAACACCCAATTTATTTTCATATTCAATTTAACTTCTATTTAAATAAATTCCAATTCATCAAATTCAAAACATAAATCCTTATGGATTTATTTTAGTTCAATTTATATTCTGAACATCGGAATAAATTCCATTGTTTATTTCTTTAAAACGATTTCCCCATTTCTATTTTTAAATTCACATTTGAATTTAGATATTCAAATTATCTAATGATAATTTTCCACTTTATTTATAAACACTGTTTATAAATTCATTTCAATTCTCTGCATTATTTAATTTATAAACAACGTTTATAATTTCACTTCAAATCCTGCATTATTAATTTATAAACAACATTTATAAATTCACTACTTGTTTTATAAATTCAAAACAAGTTAATATATTTATAGCCCAATTGAAATTCAAATTCTATTTTAGATAAATAGATTTTTTTCCCTTTTTAAATTTCAAGATATCCTTTTCCCTGATATTTTTATAAATCAACATTCAGGCCCCAGTGATATTTAAGCACCCCAAACCACTCAATTATCAATGACAGGTTTCCTAACACATCATATATGATACTATATATGAAACAAACAAATAATAATATTATTGAGGAATCCAGTTGGATTCCTCCAACCTGTTTTCCTGCATCCACAAACGTTAGCCAACATAAATAATACCCATTCTGCTTCATGGCAGAATATCGCGGTATAGAATGTCATACACTATCATAGCGTGGGGCGTATAGGGTCATCCGCTAATGATACTGCCGACATCCGCTAATGGTACTGCGGGAATCCAACCACCAATATATATATAATAACCACAAACACCAATCCTATATAACTAATATATATTTATAATAGCCATAAAAATATTTAAACACATCCAAACAACCAACAACAGTATATAAAAATTATTTAATAAAATTCAGAGAGTGAGTTTACTCACCTTGATTCTATTATCGAACTAGCAACCTGTTTTGGATTAAATTAAACTAATGTTCAATTTAACCGAAAAAATCAACTTCCACCAAACAACTTCCAATTAATTCCATAGTGTATTCTTCGTCCATACCAATTCAATGGACTTCAATTTATCTGATTTTTATTTCGTACGACATAAATATTAGCTTTACTATTTTATAACCTGTAACGTACTGGGATTTTCGACCCAGAAAATCAACAAAAAATCCATGTTAATTATTCAGGTATCGAACACTCCAGATCATTAATAGAAAGAAGTTAGAGGGTGAGAATAGATAAGATAGAAAATTAGAATAGAAGAAGAAGAACACAATCAGAGTAAACACGAATCTCATAGCAGAACGAATAAAATATATTATACAACATAACTTTGAAATAAAATAGTATATGTATACAACAACATTATCAAAGTACAACACTTACACACAGCGGAAATAACAATAGCTATATAGTCCCGAAGCCTCCTGCTTCAAGCTCCTCCAAGCATATCTGTAAAGACTTGAACTACTTGACTGCCCATACAAATTTGGGCACCCAAGAGTTTAGGGAAAACAAAACAAAAATAAACTCTGGGTCAGTCATGGGACTGGTGGGAGTAAACTCAAATCATCGGTTTAACTTTTCAAAATCCTTTCAAAAGAAAGATAATCGTAAGACCGATCCACACATAAACACGGATTGTTTTTTACCTTACGATAACCCAAAACAGTTTGGAAACCAATACTTTTCTGATATTATAATAATGTCTAATCACAAGTAATTAGCAATCTAGCAGAACGCTTGCATCTCATGTTCCACATATATAGTATACAAACAAAATCGCGGGCGCTTATTGGAGATTGGATTCCAACTATGACAAGGTATGGGACCACCTGCCGATAGTGTATCTCTAGAGGCAAATACAATGGGTTCAACAAGAACTTCTTGCAACCCGGCCCTCACATGACCGACCACTCATTTCGCTTGAGTGTATCGAATGTATATCACCAACGGTTGGGAGCTACCCACCGTCTCCCGAAAAGGGACAGCATCGATAACAGATAAAAGAATGAAATGGACTTTCTCTAGATAGGTGATATACACCCTAATGGGAGCGACCCACTTAGCCATGCTGCCTGCCCGATTTCTGTCATTTCCCGGTTGATGAGGCTTGAGGTCATTACGTATCTTTTGAAACACTTGACCACCATTCACTTTGAATGCCACATCGTCATACCCGTCAAATCACAAATTGATTTCCTCAAAAATACCACGGGTATAAAGCTAAGAGAAATGAATTCCTCCGCCACCAAACGTAAGTACGTTTGAAGAGATCAACTTACTCGATCCTTTAGATATACTCTGTCAGACATTCGTCCATTCACTCTGGGACTGGACAAACCGAAGGTACTATTCTGTAAATAGGATAGTCCTTGCACAACTCCATCTTCAATATTTGATCGCAACGCTAACATCCATATAGAGTGGTTTTCAGATAATATATCTGATCCCGGTCTCTCCGTATCGACGATGGAAAAATGGTCAAAAACTTCGATAGTCCGTGATTTAACTATCAAAGGAAAACAGGTGTGCAACCAACGATATTATTTCCAGACGGAAATTCTATCGACCAATCATCAATCCACATTTATCTCTTTCTATAAAATTATCTTTAATTTATCCATTTCCCTATTTATATATATTTGTAAATTCTTATTTTATAAATTTAGAAAATATACATCGTCAACCATTGGAAAACATTTCCATCTCTGTTCCACGTATTACTGACATTCCAGTATTCTTTCTCATTAACTTTCCACTTTCTATGATTAGAAAATATCTCTGGTTATATTTGGAAAATGTTTCCATAATTTATTCCACAGATGTTTAAATAAAACATCACTAAGCCAATTTAAACTATTACACTCATTAACTAAATTCACTTAATCCATCTTCACTATCGAACTTTACCCGTTCTTTAGTTAAAAACGAAGTCAATCAAGTTGGGGTATAATTACCTCTTAGACCTTAACTGAACCACACTTCTAACTTCGAAATAGACAAAGTTCACCTTTTAACCCTTTAACACTTTCTTACATAACTCTCGGATTCTAATTACGAACCCACTTCTTTATTTTAAAACAATGATTATAACTATAGCGTTACAATCCATTCTTCTTAAATATCCAACTTCAAAATATAGCTTTTATTCCTTAATTTAACTAAATAACTAAACCACTAATTTATAAATAAATAAGTAAATCCTGATTACATCGGAAAGTAAATATTGCTTTCCCGAATTCGATATAATCGAATTAAATGTATAGTTCCCCTTCGAATAAACTCTATTCGATAACTCCTTTCGAATAAACTATATTCGATAACTCTTTCTTCGAATAACTATATTCGATAAATCTCCTTCCGAATAAACTATATTTGATTAACTCCTTCTATTCGAATAAACTATTTCGAATAACTCTTTTAATTCTATTTCAATAAACTATTTCGAATAGCTCCTTTGGATTAACTCATTTGGAATAACTCGGTTTGATTAACTCATCTTGGCTAACTCAACTCGATTAACTCAACTTGATTAACTCAACTTATCTAACTCTACTTATTTAACTCCTATCTAATCACTAATATTCGACTAATTTATATTCAAATAACTATGTCTGTTTTAACTTTATTTCGAATGGCTAATATTCAATTTAACACCATTCGCTTGACTCTAGATCGCAGCGATCACAATGGTTACACCTGATTCCCTCAGAAAAACATCCGACGGCCGTTGGCTTTCTGCAGCCCTGCGAATTACGCTAGCAGTCGTATGAAATGGCAACACATCCTAAATAACTATGTTTGACTAACTCTATCTTAAATAACTATATTCGATCACCTTTAATTGAATATCTAATATTCAATTTATCCTAACTTGATTAACTATATTTCATTTAACTCTACGCTCACATTCAGTTCCAAATATCGATGTTGAAATCAATTCTTACTTTCCCATATAAGTCCTGACTTATATATTCTATTAATCCAATGATAAATATTTCATTTAATTTATAAAATATTATTTATAAATTTATCTTCTTACTTTATCTGTTCAAACAGATTTTATTTAAAATCTTTGTTTTAAATTCATAGCATGTTATACCCGTGTGCGAAGAACGGGTCTAAACTTTTCAAATGTAAACTTCTCCTTTTATACAATTCTAGTCACCTTTCAAGTATTTCCTTTTAAAATCTATTTATTTACAAAATAAATCCTTTTCTGATAATTCTATTTATTTATAAAATATTTCTTTTTATAAAATCTATTGATTTCATAGGTAATTCCTTTGATAATCTAACTATTTCCTTTTTAATTTGGTTTACACATAATTCCCTTTTCTATTCTATTTATTTTCAAATCAATATCCTTTTGCAGTTCGATTTGTAAATAGTTTACAAATATTTCTTTTTATTCAATTCTATCTGTTCGATTAACGAATAAATATTCCTTTTCAATCTATTTATTTTTCTAAATAGATAGTTTCTTTTTGTAAAATCTTTTGATTTTATATATATTTTCTTTTTCAAAATAACATTGAAAATTTCCTTTTTAACATTCCAGTATTCCTTATGGTATTTAACGTACCATATAACAATGACCAGTATCATTCAAACATATGAAATCAACAACAGATTTCATATCACATCATATAACACAATATATGAATATAGTAAAATAAATGTTGAGGAACCCAGTTGGGTCCCTCCAACCTGTTTCCCTGTAGCCACAGATGTTAAACAATAAAATTAACATCAATTTCATTTCACTATGAAATATTCTGCTAAACAGAATCAATATTTGATTAATGATTTATATCTATATCGTTATCTATATTTTCAATCAACTGACTAGCAGTTCAACCAAACAGCCAACACACAGCAAACAACCATTATTTATAAATTATAAAATATTTTATAAAAATATAAATTGGATAGAGTTAGTGAGATTTACTCACATTTCGCGTTAACTGTTAAATAACGATTTGCGTCTGTTGATTCAGATCAGACAATATATTTTGCCATAAATTGTAGCGAGCTCGAATCCACTCCCAGTCAGTTCCATTGTGGAGCCACCATCCATACGATCCCAACGCAACCAGTTTCGCTGAATTTCGTTTTCGCATGACAAAGTTATAGCTTTTACAAGGTATACGTATTTTATTTAAAAATTAAACTAACTTTAAAACCAACTGGGCCTCACCTTTTTTCTCTTGGCCCAAACCCACTTGAAGGACACCCACACCCGCATCCTTCAAAACCCGCTCCATCCATATCTTCTTCCCAGGATCCCAAATTCACGCTTTAGGCAAAATCCAATGCCATTACCGATCCTAAACCTCCCACGTCCTCCTTACTTTCTTCATATTCTTCAAAACAATTTTCACCGAAATGCTCCTCTATTCAATCTCCATCGCCCTATCACCCAAACAAACAGTTCGACCTCCCCCACTGATTTCCATCGACTGCTCCCTCCCACGAACTACACAGCAACGCATGACACTTTTTATTTTATAAAAATCCCAGAAAATCACAACCGATACCATTCTCCTTCATAAGCATCAATATACACTTGAAAACCCAAATCGATGCAGCTTCTCTTCAGATTTCTCAACCATAGAACCGACGACTACTGTTGTAAACGGTCGAGTTCATCAAACCTGAACCGCACCTCTCAAAAATGATATCAAATCGAAGAGAAACCCTCAAGCAATCAAAGTATATATATGAAATTATTTATATGATTTTATTTCACTTTTATTTGAATTTTGAAAGCCATGGATTTACTGTTGGAATTTTCTTTCGGTGGCGGCTATTGTGTTGACCATTGGAAAAATAGCGATTAGGGTTAGGATGTGTTAGGGTATTATATAGGGGAGAAATAATAATTTTTTATTCGATTATTCTATTTTATTTTAAGCAAACTCTATTTTTATGTGTCCTCTAAAATTCCTGTGATCACACATGACCCCCAAAAATCATGAAAATGGACATGTAGCTAGTGTTTGACATTACGGTCCCAATGAAACTGGTTTCGTCGAATTCCGACTCCGTATGCTCACATAGCGTATTTTTAACCATCGAAATACTGACTGTTTTTCACTCTAAAAATCCGTACGGCCACACACTGACTTCAAAAATCACGGAAATTGAAATCTAGCAATAATTTAATATTGTGGATCCAACAAAATTAGTTTCGTTGAATTTTGAGGTCGTCTGCAAAACTGGCTATTTTTAAAGCTCTAAATACCCCCTTTAAATATATAAATATATTTAAAAACATTTAAATTTAATATTTAAAAATAAATATTATCATATATATTCACACTAGAATACCATATAGCTCCACTGGGATTTATAACCAGATATTTCAAATCCAGTGTTACATCGATATTCGATTTATATTTAAAAATCCAATTTAAAATATAAATAAATTGATATAAATTATAAAGGAATTCCATAGCGACTTTTCTAAAATTTGTTTTGGACATAACTAAAAATATACACGACGAAATCTCAAATTTTCTTCTCCACTAGAAAAATAAACTTCACCAGCTCCTAGCGTTTCTTGTTTCACAGAAATCCGATTTAAAACGAATCATGTACATTCAGTTGAAGTTCAAATCGCCAAATAGCGAACTGCCACGCCATTTCGAGCTCGATTTTAATTATAATATAATTATACGTTCAAACTATCATTCAAATAATATATTCGTTATTCTAATTCAATTTTAAACTGAATTAAATATCACCGATGATCCAATTCACAACATTTTGTGAATTCTACTATTTCTGACTATTTCAGAAATTAAATATATTATTATATTATTTATTTTAATTAAATATTCAATATTATTTAATCCTGGTCATTTTAAATAACCAAACCATTTTCAAATAATTAAATAAATAAATTATATCGCTGAAAAATGCGGGTCGTTACATAACCTATTTTAAATAATTTAAATTTTCTAATAATACCATTACTTTTTTCTCTTTCCTTATTACCTAACCTTTGATTAATAAAAAAAGACAGGAATGCTCGAATATACTAATGATCCTGTTCGGGTTAATTTATACTTTACGAGCTATTACGATTATTAACTAACCTAGATGCATAAGAGTTAACTTGTTATTTACTAATACTGCTATCGGGTAATATAGATGTCACTTAAAATATTAATATTTCAATCTATTTGTTTTATTTATTGAACTTAACACTAAACAATTACCTCCTCGCGTTGCCCGTGTCCACCAAAACTCCATTGTCAAAGTTGCCAAAAATCTCCCAACTAGCATCAACGCACTACAGTGAAGGTGCGAATTCCATCTTCTCCAATCCTTATGCTGAATCCTTAATCATTGTCAGAGTATTCGAACTCCAATCACTCCCAATACCGAGGTCGCCCTCCACCGTATTACACTTCTTTGAACTCGCGGTGATCCTCTTTGTATTCAAAACCAACGGCGCCTTCCCGAAGTCGCGTACACCTCAGCAATGACTTTGGACTTCAGAGGACATGGCGGCTTCGAATCGTGACACTCTTTCCACGAGCATCTCCACCTGGCCATCGAGCTCTGCCAATTCGATTCGCGAATTTCGAACGGATTAGGTTTCCATTTGATGGTTTTCGGTTCTTGTTTGAGGAGGCACGATTTTGATTTAAAACAGAAGGAAGATCTCTAATTTAAAAAGGGAACGAGCAGATTGATTTTTGAGGCTTTCAATTTTGTCTATATACAAAGAGGGAACCGTTTTTTTTTTGTTGAACGAATTATATTTTGCTCGCAAGCCAGAAGAGGGAAAAGAGAGGAAGGGGTCATTGCGTTTATAAATAGAAGGAGAATACTTAGGCAGTAGGAAATAGTACTGTGCAAGGTACATTAAATTAAATACGATGTGATATAAAAAGGATTTTAGTTTATTTAAAAGGATTCTGATTTGATTTTGATCTTATCCCTTAATCAAATATTATGGGGTTCGCAACATGAAATCTTGAACCGCTATTTTGACGTAACGACTGATATTTCTATGCTATAACACTAATCTGAACACAACATAATAGATTAAAAAATTAATTTCGAATGTATAAATAAAATAACCATATTAAATCGATATAATATAATTTCAGTTCATAAATAATCAGATTCTTCGATAATAAATTATTTTTATTATCGTTTATATTCAAATACAATTTCTACAAATCACTTGAATCATTTTGACTCCGTTTAAATTTTAGAATTGATTTTTTTTCATATTACGATAATTTAATATATTCGATATTAAATCGAAATCGATTATTAAATTGATAACTTCATATAAAAATCCATTTATATATTCAATTCAATATTTATAACCATATTAAATATTTAAAATAAATCGTTCGAAAAATCCAGGTTGTTACATTCTCCCCCCTTAAAAGAATTTCGTCCCCAAAATTACTAAGGTAGGAAAAATGGTGAAAACCCATTACTTTTTTCAAAACTCATTTATGTTTAAACTCAACATTTCATCTTTCAACAAATTTATTTCAAGCAAAACTTTTGGTTTTCATTCATTTAATTTGAATGATCTAAAATCAACACATTCACATCTGATTCATATTTCACTTAAATCTATTCAAACTGATTTTAATCAATTTATTCACTTCAGTCAATTTAAATTGCTTAAGTTAAATTCTAGAATTCAAATCTCTGGGTTTTCATTTCAAATCCGTTTGAAATAACATAAATATATACTTATATTTATTTCCATCCCAAATTCAAAACATTTGAATTTTCCAAAACAACTTGTTTTCTTTCAAACAAATTTCCATCAAAAACTTTTCTAAGGTAGCAATCCATCACATAGAAACTCGAAAATAAATGCTGATGATGCTGCAGTCATCATCGGAATTATTTCCCAGCCACTGAAGTGAGTTCGGTGCTTTAACACTTTCAGTATCCATCCAAAATGATTTTTTATTCAAAAATCCTTTCAAAACAAAGCTATATTATTTTAATATACTTCGAAAATATTTTTCCAAACACCCAGGATTTAAATTTCAAACTCTGATTTAAATTCAATTCCAATTCATCTCATTTGTATATTTTGTTTACGTACAAATTTTATTTTGGTTATATATAACCAATTTAATTTTATAATCTCATTAGATTATAATAATAACAACCAACTCATCCATATATTACTAAAAATTTCATAAAATTATTCCTTTTCTATCAAAATAGAATTTTGGGTAAAGCTATTTTAATTGCCCACTTTAAAACAATATTGTGTCTAATTTTTTTGTTCAAGTGTTTACAAACTCTTATCGACGTCGTGGCATCCCACAATTCGATCAGAATTCACAAACCACTCAACAGACAAGTCAACACAATATAAAACAATTTTTATATAAATTAAC
Organism: Allium sativum; assembly: GCA_030737875.1. Lineage (NCBI taxonomy): Eukaryota > Viridiplantae > Streptophyta > Magnoliopsida > Asparagales > Amaryllidaceae > Allium > Allium sativum. The sequence continues at coordinate 7,088,322 of CM060923.1, read as the reverse complement.
AAATACGCGCTCTCGTATATATACACTCAACTCATTCTAGGGTAATGCTGACCCTATCTCTAATGAGCACAACCCTATCAAGCCTAGGTATTCGCTCAACCTAAGCTCTGATACCAACTGTAACGGACCGCAAATGCGTACTATCTGATTTGACTAATAACACCACACATCCAACCCACATTGCACAGAAATACGAGTCATTATTAGAAAGAAGTTAGAGGATGAGAAATAGAAAGAAAGAAAAGTTAGAATAGAAGAAAAACGAAGAACACAAATCTCACAGCGGAACGAATAAAATATATTAAATAACATAACTTTTGAAATACAAATCATTAACTGTATATACATACCAGTACCAGAGCACAACAGTTATTCCTGTAACATTTATAAACACCTGTTTCAAGATACAACATAGTACATAGTGGAAATATGATAGTCTATAGTTAACTGGTGAAGCCTCCTGCTTCCAGCTCTTCCAAGCGAATCTGAAAAATCTCGACTACTTGATTGCCCGTACAAATTTGGGCACCCAAGAGTTTAGGGGAAACAAAAACAAAATAAACTCTGGGTCAGTCATGGGAGTGGTGTGAGTAAACTCCAACCATTTGTTTAACTTTCAAAATCCTTTCGAAAGAAATGATGATCGTAAGACCGATCCACACATAAACACGGATGGTTTTTACCTTACAATAACCAAAAATATTTTTCATATCAAATCCAGTGAATTTTCCGCAATTATTTCTAGTATGGAATGAGTCAATCATCCACTTTGGTATCTTTTTGAACAAAAATGGTATATTATAATAATGTCTACATCAAATAAATAGAATCTAGTGCAACGCTTGCATCTCATGCCCCATATATAATATAAAATAAAAAAAACTCAAGGCACTTATTGGAGATTGGATTTCCAACATGACAAGCAATGAAACCACCTTTCGATAGTGTATCTCTAGAGGGGAATACACTGGGTTCAACAAGAACATCTTGTAACCAGGCCCACACATGACTGACCACTCATTTCACTTGATTGTATCGAATGTATATCACCAACGGTTGGGATCAGCAACCATTTCCCAAATGGGACAGCATCGAATAGAACAAGGAATTAAATGAATTTCTCTAGATAGGTGATTATACAACCTAATGTGTAACAACCCGAATTTTTACAACACGTTAAATCAAGAATAAAGACAGAATTAAATTATAAATTCTAAATCAAGTGAAACGGTCTGTGCCATTGCGTTCGTCTCGGAAAAATACGTGAAATAGAGTCCGAGTTTTCGAGAATCGGAGTCCGTATGACCCGTTAAAGGCCCAAAGAAGATTTCTGGAAATTTGAACTTCGGAAATAGCCTTGGGAAATCAGATCTGGGGCTAGGCGGGGAGTTTCCCGCCTAGGCCATGTCGACAGGGCTGTCGACAGGCCTGTCGACTTGGGCCTAGACCAAGTCGACAGCCCTGTCGACTTGCCTGTCGACAGGGGGTGGCCGGGGCAAGTTGCCTGGCGCACCTGTTTGTCTCACCTGGTCTTGTTCTTGGGCTGGTTCTAGAAGCCTCCGAGATCTGATGGTCCTGATCTATCCTAGGGTTAATCTAAGGGCCTAAAACTATCCTAATCTCTATAAAAAGACCCTAAACCTAACCTAAATCCCTAAAAAATCAAACCTAGCAACTAAGTGCTGCCAAAATCAATTTTGATCATGGCCTCCATCTCCAATCCCTAGAGCCTATGCATTCAAATCGGGTTCAAATCAAAGGATGCAAGCTTGCTACACCAAATAGAGGCCAAATCAACATTGCTATGCGAGTTTCATGATGGTTCTTCTTCAAAGGAGCCACCTTTCTTCGTCAAGATGATGCATGATCCCTTTCCTAAGCCTTGCCTATATAAGTTCTAGCTACTTTTAGATGGAAACGGTAGTTTTGATAATGACATGGGATAAAATGAGGCTAAACATGATTATGCGAACCTATATGAACTTTACCTTGCCTCTTGTGTTTATATTTATGATTTTAGGCCTTGTGAGTGACTTAATCATGCCTCTCATGCTATGCATAACCTAGTTTAACTTGCAAGTTTGGATCTTTATGCATGAAATGCTAGCATGAACCTTTAGGAACCATTTTACTTGTGAAACATTGGCTAAGGCAAGATTTTGGGGCTTATGCATGTTTATGAACCCAAACCCCTTATGCTATCATGCAAGTTTGTGGCCAAATCCTTTATGAGATTATGCATGCTTGTGGCCAATCCCCTCTTTTAAGTTGTGCATGTTTATGGCCAAACCCTTTTTGATAATATGCATGTTTGTGGCCAAAATCCCCTTGTGACATTTTGTGTGTTTGTGGCCAAAACCCCTTTTTATGACACTATGCATGATCGAGGCCAATTTGTAGTCATAGTATTCCTATTATGTTGACTCGTCTATACTTACGTTGGAAACACGTTTTGGGGTTAGGTTAGACGAGCATGAATATACATGAAAAACTTAACTTGAAGTTTCATAAAAATATGATGTGAAACATGATTTGGGTTAAATGGGTATAACATGACAACATGTAACATTAAATATAACATGGAAGTTGACATGTAAGTATGCATAAAAACATAAGCTTGGGAATTTACCTATTAAGTTAGGTCTACCCATTGGGAATTTACCTATTAAGTTAGGTCTACCCAATTGCTTGAAAACTTGACTATGAACATGACACTAGACTAAACATGAAAGTGGCCAACTCGAGGTTGGGTTGAGTTTGCAACGTAAAACTACCCAGACCCGCCCGGCTTAACTAGTAACCACAACAAAGTCTAATGTGAGAGGTTGGGGTGCATTAAATAATTAATGCCACATAATAGGGTTAAGTTAATTTGATTAATGAGGCTTAACCAAATATGACATGGACAAATGGGTTAAGTAATTTGATTAGGCTAATGATACTTAACAAAACATGACAGGGTTGGGTAGGTTAAGTAACTTGATTTGCCTGACGACACTTGACCATTTTTATACGACGAGGGGACGGGATTAAGTTAACCAACACTTAATCGATCCAACACGATAACTTGATAAGGTTAAGTAAATTTTCTTAATGACACTTAACCGTATAATACAGTTAATGGATGAGGTTAAGATTAGACTTAACTAATCTAAACATGGTAATCGGAAGAGGTTAAGTTAGCCTAGACTTAATTAATCCAACTTGGTAATTTAATGGGGTTAAGTTAAACACTTAACTAATTTAACACGATGATTTGATGAGGTTAAGTGACCTATACTTAACCAATCTAACTCGTTAATTTGATGAGGTTAAGTTAACCTATACTTAACCAATCTAACGTGAAAACATGATAAGGCTAAGTCACGAATCACTTGAATACGCTTGACCGATTTGACTCGGTAATTTGACAAGGTCAAGTTAATTTATATAATTAACCAATCTAAAATGATAAATTAGACGAGGTTAAGTTATGGATTGCTTAATATACTTAGCCAACTTGACACATGGTTTGTAGGGTTAAGTCTTGGACTTGGATACTTAGCCAATTTTGACATGGTTTGTAGACAAGCTAAGTTATGAACTTAAGTGACACTTAACCCATTAGATAAACCCTAATTCGGAGGACTAGGTATATAACCATAGTTAACAAGGATTATGGAAATAAGGCTAAGTGGTAAACCTTAGTTAAAAGAAACTAAGTAATAATTCTTAGTCAAGGAAATTTGGACCACCTCTTAGATAGATGAGTAACCCGATACGGTAGGTCATCGTTTAAGTATACGTGTAGGAGCGAGCTATCTGATTCAGATAAAGGCTCCAGCGAACTGGGTAACGAAGCAGCGGCTTCGGGGAACGTGAGGATATTCTTGGGATCCCTCTGTGAGCTGCCAGGTCATTATACTAGGCTCACGAGAGGTTGAGGTATGCGGTAGAAGAACCAAGAATATGCCTTGGTTGCTATGCGAGCGACCTAAAGACTGGGGTGGATAGCAGTGAGTCGACGAATACATAAGGTGCCCGAGATAGCAAGTTCGTCGATCATCTACCATCTTGAGTCAAGCGTGTACGTACGGAAAGGCAGGGAACACCCAACAGACCATAATTGCTATCTAATTATGGGTGAGGTAGGCCGTAGGATGTGGGCTGGCCGGAGTGTAGTTCTCATGCAAGATTTTCTCTTGTGTTGCCTTTCACTAGTTGAGGGAGGGGTCTCGTGGGACCATAGCCACGTGTAGAAAAGCAGACCTTAGTATCTGCATCGGCAGATAAATCTAAAGCTCCCGACCGAGTCCTGTATTTCTTGTTTTGCCCTGGGACAGGACTCGGATGGCACGAGGTGATACATGTGCATACAGTTATAGAAAAACGATTCACGATGAATGCGGGGGAAAAAGGGCGCGGTTGAGGGTTAGCGTAATCCCTAGTGGCCTAGGTGGTTTAACCCAAACCGAAATACGAAAGCGTGCAATAGGTAAGCGTAATCCCTAGTGGTGCTAGGTGGCGTAAGTCCTAGTAGTTCAAACGATGATTCATATGGAAGAGCCTAGCTAGAACAAGGGTGACAGTCCAAACGATTTCAAGGATAATACGACATGAGGAAGCCCGTACGAGGTACGGCAAAGGACTGAACTTATATACATGGAAAGAAACATATGATTTGAGTAACCTATATATGCGATATATTAGGTTGACATGGACCATTACACGACTTTGAGTAAGGGACATTCATGGTTAACACATAACAAGGCTGGGATACTAGTACGAAGGGTGCAGAGCAAATATACATGTTAGAACTAGGAAGAATATACATAATAGATACCTTGGGATGTTAGACGGGGCAGATACCTTGGGATGATGTACTCGATAGAAATCTGACGATGTGATACCTTGACTTATCATAACACTGTAGTTTATCATGATACCTTAGTTTACCTTGCCACAGTAGTTCAACCGGCTACCCTGGTTTAGTTTATCTATCTTGTAGTTATCCTTATGTTTACTTTCAGTTTATGCATGTCATGTTACCTTTACCTGTTTTTATACTGGAAGTAGATAGGACTTACTCAGTCTTTTTGACTGACCCGTTTTGTTTCGCCTCTTTTCTTCCGTTCCCCCCCCAGGTTACAGGGAGGAAACAATGTTGTTTAGTTCGGACTTCTTCTGCTTGAAGGTCATCATGGATGGCTTGGACTTCTCTTGGCTATGGCTAGTTTACTGTTTTACTTGGGGAATAATTTATTAAAAAGTCTTTATGCTTCTTTACTATTGCAAGACAGGTTTTGATGTACTCTGATGTAAAAGGCTTTAGACCTTAATTATTGAATTTTATGAAAGTTTGATTTTACTTCCGCTATTTCATATGTTCTGTCTTGTGATATTTCTGTGCATGTTTACCAATAATGCCCCTCTAAAGCTAGTGCATTCCTTTGCGAGTGACCCTAGCGGAGGCGGGGTGTTACATAATGGGAGCGACCCACATCACCATATTGCCTGCCCGATTTTTGTCATTTCCCGGTTGTTGCGGCCTGAGGCTACGATTTCTTATCATTTATTGATAGCACAATCACTTTGAATGCCACATTGTCAGATTCGTAAATCATTAATTGATTTGCACAAATATATTCTGAATATTATGCTAAGAGAATAAATTCCCCGCCACCATATATATATCTATACAGACTAACATATGCAATCATTGGAAATACTCTGTCAGACATTCGTCCATTTACATTCGTTCTGGGATTGAACGAAACCGAAGGCACCATTTCTATTTATAGAAAAGGTCTTTGCACTTTACTCCGTCTTCGATTATCTTCACATAATCTGATTCGCAACGCTACTGCCAATACGGAGTGGTTCTCGGATAATAATCCAACCGGTCTCTCCATATTGACAACGATATTGGCAAATACTTCGATAGTCGGTTATTTAACTATCAAAGAAAAACAAACAAACATTCATCCATAACATTAATCAATCACTAGGCCTGTTAATTAATATTTCATTAATTAATTCACTTCTTTATTTCCCTATCAATATTTGTTAAACAAATATTTGCAACCATCATCTTGGCTTTTTTCGCTATTTAGAAAACATTTCCATATCTTGTCTTCTTTTATTTTCTATACATAGAAAATATCTTCTATTAATAATTGGAAAATATTCCAATTACTTATTTCTTTCACGACCATTCATTTTTAGACTTAGGAAATATTTACTATTATATTTCCAAAATTTCCACTTACTCGGTTAGAACAAATGTTATGTAAAACATTGTCACAACAACCCAAAATACTACATTTGACTAAATCTCTTTAAACATTTCTATTCGATACTGAATCTTGCTATTTATTTGCTAATGATGAAATCAATCAAGTTGGGGTATAATTACCTCTCAGACCTTGACTGAAAATATTATTAACTTCAAAATAGACAAGACTGCTAACTTGAATAATCAACACCATACTAAACCAATTTCCCATTTCTAAAACGTATGTACTTTTCTCTTTCTATTCTTTCTCGATTTAAATTCACAGATTTTCTTTTTGTTTATAATATTCTATTTTTAGTTTGTTTCCTTACCGAATTCTATATATATTGATACGTTGATTTCTAACTATCAAATTTTCTTAAAAATATTCTAACTCCTTAAATTTCCCGAAAAATTCACCATAACCTCCTTTGTACCGGCAAATAGTTCAAACCTCAACTCGCCACTCTAGGCCCTTTCCATTCAAAAAGAAAATCAAAAAGCCAAGTGGCTTGCCGATTCAGCGCATAAAACCTCTTATGGAATTTAAACATGTACCTTTTTGTCGGGCACTAAATTAAAATCTTCATACACTTCGTTCCATACCGTCTAACCCATTTACGTCCATTCCCAATTTATTCCAACTCAATCTGGTCAGTTTAACTCAATTCGTTAATTTATACTTTAGTTGGCTCTTTTGCCTAGTTCCATTTTCAGCTGAACATATCATGTCCATATTTTTTTTTAATTTGCTTATAAACTAATCCAATGCTATTTCCAATTCCAGCTTCACACTCGATTTTGAATATAAATTCACCAATTCAATTCACTTAATCAAAACCCAATTTTGATTCAAATCCCATTAACTAATTGTTCTTTACATTAGTTAATTTTATTCAACAATTAAAAATTCAATTTTTGTTTCAAAAATCAGTTCACTTACTCCACTTGAGTTCATATTATTTTATATATCAAGTCTGGATTTTTCTAATGGACTTTCGGGTTGTATTTACTTAAAATCCTTTTTATTTATTTAAATAAACCGTTATGGTTTTATAGTGGTTATGGCGCTGTTTTTCTGAAAATTTGATTTTGGCATAACATAAAATCTATAAGATGAAATCCATATTTTCCTCTTCCATTAGAAAACTATTATCAAATCGGTCCTGGCGATTCTTGTTTCAAAGAATTCTGACTTCAATTGAGTTCTGTATACTCAATTGAAGTTCGAAACGTCAATTTACGAACTGCCACGCTGCGGCTAGTTCGTTTTAATTATATTTATATATATAAATGTTTAAACTTCGTTTTAAAATAAATTCAACTCCATTCTGATATATTTTTAATATATATCCAATCAGTTTCCCAATTCAACATAATATTTTCGATTATCTAAAATTTTCAATTTTTACTTACTCGGTAATATATTTATTTATACTTCGATCTTCTATATTTAATTCCAATTCCTTTTATAAATAAATTATTTACAAAATTTGATATAATTGAATTTCAATTATAAACCCATTGAATTCTTCTCAATTCAGCTTATATTCCGAAGTCCGAAATAAAATTAATCGTTTTATTTCAAAACACTTCCCAATTTACTTTTAAATTTCTATTTGAATTTAAATGGTTCAAATTATCCAAATGATAATTTATTTCACCAAATTTATAACACTATTTATAAATTCAACTTCCTTGTTTCTTATATTTAAAAATGTTCCCTTTTCAAATTCCTATTTGAAACTCCATCCCTTTGATATTCCGAATTGCGGAATAAAGACTATCCTTTCCTTTTTTTTCTCGAAATGATTTCAATTTATAACTTTAAATTCATATTTTAATTTAATATTTCAAATTATCTCTGGATAATTAATTCATTATATTTATAAACACCATTTTATAAATTTCCTTGTTTCATATATTTAAACAAGTCTATTTCGAAATTTATTTAAAACCAAAATCTTATTTTGGAACTTTCTATTTATAATAACTTATATATATAACACCCAATTTATTTTCGTATTCAATTTAACTTCTATTTAAATAAATTCCAATTCATCGAATTCAAATCATGAATCCTTACAGATTTATTTTAGTTCAATTTATATTCTGAACATCAGAATAAATTCCATTGTTTATTTCTTTAAAACGATTTCCCTATTTCTATTTTTAAATTCATATTTGAATTTAAATATTCAAATTATCAAATGACAATTTTTCCACTTTATTTATAAACACTGTTTATAAATTCATTTCAATTCTCTGCATTATTTAATTTATTAACAACGTTTATAATTTCACTTCAAATCCTGCATTATTAATTTATAAACAACATTTATAAATTCACTACTTGTTTTATAAATTCAAAACAAGTTAATATATTTATAGCCCAATTGAAATTCAAATTCTATTTTAGATAAATAGATTTTTTCCTTTTTAAATTTCAAAATATCTTTTTCCCCGATATTTTTATATATCAACATTCAGGCCCCAGTGATATTTAAATAACCCAAACCACTCAATTATCAATGACAGGTTTCCTAACACATCATATATGATACTATATATGAAACAAACAAATAATAATATTTTTGAGGAATCCAGTTGGATCCCTTCAACCTGTTTTCCTACATCCACAAACGTTAGCCAACATAAATAATACCCACTCTGCTTCGTGGTAGAATATCGCGGTACAGAAGGTCATCCACTATCATAATGTGGGGCGTATAGGGTCATCCGCTAATGATACTACGGGCATCCGCTAATGGTACTGCGGGAATCCAACCACCAATATATACATATATTAACAACAAACACCAATCCTATATAACTAATATATATTTATAATAGCTACAAAAATATTTAAACTCATCCAAACAACCAGCAACAGTATATAAAAATTATTTAATAAAATCCAGAGAGTGAGTTTACTCACCTTGATTCTATTATCGAACTAGCAATCTGTTTTCGATTAAATTAAACTGATGTTCAATTTAACCGAAAAATTCAACTTCCACCAAACAACTTCCAATTAATTCCATAATGTATTCTTCATCCATACCAATTCAATGGACTTCAATTTATCTGATTTTGATTTCGTACGACATAAATATTAGCTTTACAATTTTATAACCCATTTTAAATAATTTAATAATAATACTATTTCTCTTTTTCTCTTTCCTTATTACCTAACCTTTGATTAAAAAGACGGGAATGCTCGAATATACTAATGATCCTGTTCGGGTTAATTTATACTTTACGAGCTATTACGATTATTAACTAACCTAGATACATAAGAGTTAACTTGTTATTTACTAATACTACTATCGGATAATATAGATATCAATTAAAATATTAAGATTTCAATCTATTTGTTTTATTTATTATACTTAACACTAAACAATTACCTCCTCGCGCTGCCCTTGTCCACCAAAACTCCACTGTCAAAGTCGCCAAAAATCTCCCAACTAGCACCAACGCACTTCAGTGAAGGTGCGACTTTCATCTTCTCCAATCCTTATGCCGAATCCTTAATCATTATCAGAGTATTCGAACTCCAATCATCGAGGTCGCCCTCCACTGTACTGCACTTCTTTGAACTCGCAGTGATCCTCTTTGTATTCAAAACCAACGGCGCCTTCCCGAAGTCGCATACACCTCAGCAATGACATCGGCCTTTAGAGGACATGGCGGCTTCGAATCACGACCCTCTTTCCGCGAGCATCTCCACCTGGCCATCGAGCTCGGCCAATTCAATTCTCGAATTTTGAAAGGATTAGGTTTCCATTCGATGGTTTTCGGTTCTTGTTTGAGGAGGCATGATTTTGATTTAAAACAGAAGGAAGATCTCTAATTTAAAAAGGGAACGAGCAGATTGATTTTTGAGGCTCTCAATTTTATCTATATACAAAGAGGGAACCATTTTTTCTGTTGAACGAATTATATTTTGCTCGCAAGCCAGAAGAGGGAAAAGAGAGGAAGGGGTCATTGCGTTTATAAATAGAAGGAGAATACTTAGGCAGTAAGGAAATAGTACTGCGCAAGGTACATTAAATTAAATACGATGTGATATAAAAAGATTTTTAGTTTATTTAAAAGGATTCTGATTTGATTTTGATCTTATCCCTTAATCAAATATTATGGGGTTCGCAACATGAAACCGTGAACCGCTATTTTAACGTAACGACTGATATTTCTATGTTATAACACTATTCTGAGCACAAAAGAATAGACTAAAAATTTTAATTCCAACGTATAAATAAAATAACCATATTAAATCGATATAATATAATTTCAATTCAGAAATAATCAGATTCTTCGATAATAAATTATTTTTATTATCGTTTATATTCTACAAATCACTTGAATCATTTTGACCCCGTTTAAATTTTGGAATTGAATTATTTTTTGTACTACGATAATTTAATATATTCGATATTAAATCGAAATCGATTATTAAATTGATAACTTCATATAAAAATCCATTTATATATTCAATTCAATATTTAAAACCATATTAAATATTTAAAATAAATCGTTCGAAAAATCCGGGTCATTACATTTGGGGTTTGGTTTGTTTTGTTTGTTGGCCACTGAGTTTGTATGTTGAACACAGGTGTTAATTTCCTTAGATTCACCTTAATTTGTTTATGCCACCACACTCGATCTTGCTTCCCATATATTTATATATACACTGCTGTTATAAGTTCATATTGAAGTTGGACAGTTTATTTGTGATTGAACGCTACAATATTCGGCACTCATACATATACAGTTAGTACAAGTCATGACTTATATTTAAACACACTTATATATGAGCATACATTTTTCGCTTATTGTTCTTGTTGTTCTGGTGCATATTTTAGTATGTATAACAGGTAAGCACTTTATGTATGTTTTGGGGTAGTTTATTGGCCATGCATATTTATTTTTCATTTGTTTTTTCTCTGCATGCTTATAAAAATGGTTTCCTTAACCTAACCATATTACATAGAAGGGAATGGGCTTTAAGGAGCCTGTTATGTGTAGAAACATGAATATTTGCATTGGGGTAAAACAGGGCACACACATACACTTGTTCTTTGGCCTGACTGATACATTTATGCCTAAAGTTTATTCAATACACATTTTACTAGTGAGGCAAGCATTTTAAATAATTACATTTTGTAGTCTATTGGTCATCTTGCATTGTTATTGGCACCTTGCCTGCGGTTCATTCCAAGCTTCCTTTGTACTACTATATGCTGAAAACTAGGTCTGCACATTTTATTGCTTCCAAGTTCCATACATACTTTATTTCTGGTTGTGTCATCCCTTTTGATTTACTGTGCAAGCTATAAGGTTGCATGTTGAGTTTGCCATGCATGCATTCTCATGTTAGGTTACACTCATATTCACTCACTGATTCATGCGTAATTAGAAACTTATATATACCTGTTGTCTTGGTTTAAGCGGAGACATATTGTGAGTTTCTAGCACATAAAAGCATGTCTTGTTGACTACATACCATGGGTTGTTGAAACCATACCCCTACTTTATGAAGAATTTTTTTTGCATGTGATATGTACCTTGCATCGAACCACTTATTTTTAGTCTTTCCAAAAATATTATGATTTATATGCATGCGTGGATTCATTGCCTAAGAAATGTACAAGGGTCTTCCTACTTTGGTGCCATGTTGATCTAAACATTTTCGTTTTTATATTGGCCAGTTGAAGCTTGTTCATCCCAAACGTTCTAGGCCTTTACTGTATACATATGGATCTTTCCTCGCATTCAACCCCTTTAGAAATAGGTATAAGTTCCACACGTTTTGCTATTGTTTTGGCCAATGATATTTCATATGTGTAATGTTCCTTTGCGCCATGATGTCTACGAACTTACCGTTTGATTTTATGCATATATTGGTGCCAAACTTTATCAATGATTGATTTGCTAATCTCTAATGTTAGCAGTTCACGGATGTTATACTCGAATCACTTAAATAACCCATTAGGATTAAAAATAATTATATTTTGTGATTTTATCAAAATTTGCTAACTTGAAATAAGTTTAATCCTAACTCGAGTGTTTTGTGTTTTTGCATGGAATGCTCGGGTCAGGTCCTAAGTGTTCCAAGCTTAGAGATATCAGCTCGCAAGCTGGAGAGGACGTGAAGGCGCAAGACGCTTACGCGCGCGCTTTACAAAACCGTTAAACTTTATTTTATATATTCATGTACATATTTTATATTTTGCTTCCGCTGTACAAATATTTTGTAAACTCTGATGTTTCTTTTATATAAAATTCTGCTATGATATATACGGTTGTCATCTGCATGTGATTTTGTGTGTGTAATTTCCATTTAAACCTTGTAAGCTAATAGCAATTTGCCATTTTAAGCATCTGGAGTCGGTTTAAACACCAATTCGGGACGTAAAAAAGGGCTGATCGTTACATTTTGTTTGATGTTGGAGCATCACATTCTTTTATTTGTAATGAGCTTGTGTGCATGTTAGGTTTATAATCTAATATTGTTGATAAACCATTGGTTGTGACTAACCCAGTAGAGGGATCATCTCGTCTTATTGAGTGTTTGACATTAAAACATCACATTCTTTTATATGTAGTGAGCCTGTGTGCATGTTAGGTTTAGAGTCTGAGATTGTTGATAAACCATTGGTTGTGACTAACCCAGTAGAGGGATCATCTAGTCTTTATATGATTTTTCGTGGTCCAGTCTTATCGAGTGTTTGTTACACTATTGTGCTTAATTTATTTGTTTTGAACTTCGCTGGGTTTTGTATTATTCTGGGCATTGACTGGCTCAAGAGATACACACTATAATGGATAGCGAAAAGCTCAAGGTAACAATTGAGAATGTGAAAGGGAGAATGATTATGACACGCTATCGGTTAGGGGACGGATTCGTAGTTAGATTTTTATATTCGCTTGAGATTCCATGGGATGGATTATCATCGGTGCTAATCATTAGAGAGTTTTCCAATGTCTATGATGAGATCAAAGGACTGGTGTCGCAAAGGGAAATTGGGTTTCATATTAATTTAATAGATGGAGCCAAACCTATTTTTATGCTTTTTAGGAAGATTGTGCCTAGAGAACAACATGAGTTAGAGGTGCATGTGAATGATCTTTTGAGTAAAGGATTCATTTGGAGAAGCGTATCCGAGTGTTGTGCACCAGTTGTGTTTGGGACAAAGGCAGGAGCATTGAGATTGTGTGTGGATAATCGTGAGCTGAACAAGGTGACCAAGAAGAGCAAGTATCTGTTGTTGAAGATCGTTGACTTGTTTGATCATCTCCAAGAAGCCAAGTTGTTTTTCCAAAAGACTTTGGCAATGGAATTTCACCAACTAAGAGTGGCTAGGAATTGTGTGTCAAATACTACTTTTATGACATATCTGAATTTTATGAGTGACTGTTTATGTCATTTGGATTGACTAACATGCCAGCATATTTTTTGGACCTTATGAATCGAGTTATTAGGGATCAATTGAGTAAGTTCATAATTTTGTTCGTGGATGATATATTGGTTTACTCTAAAACTAAGGGGTGACACAAGATGCACTTGACGTTTGTTTTGGAAAGCTTGCGAAAGAATCAGTTGAGAGCCAAGTTTTCGAAGTGTCGCTTTTGGAAGGAGGAAGTGAGATTCTTGGGTCATGTCGTATTAGGACTAGGAATATGGGTGGACCCCGCTAAGGCTACAACAATCCAAAATTGGGATCGACCTAAGAATGCTGCGGATATTAGAAGTTTAATTGGTTTAGCTAGATATTATTGATGGTTTATCAAGGAATTCTCAAAGACAGTTCACCATTAATTGGACTGATGAAGAAGAATCAGGACTCCACATGGGATGCAAGGTTGCGAGTATGCTTTTGTGATCTTGAAAGAGAGACAGACTAATGCCTATGTATTGGTAATTCCGAGTGGGAATAAAGAGGTGGTTATATATATATCAATGCATGAGGTATTGGATTGGGAGTAATGCTAATACAGAATTGAAAGATTGTGGCTTATGCAAGTCGACAAATGTAGCCCACGAAAGGAATTACCTGACTCATGATTTGGAATTAGGAATGACGGTATTTTCTTTTAAGATGTGGAGGCATTATTATTGGGAGTTAGATCCGAGATATTCATGGATCATAAGTCAATGAAGTATCTTTTCTTCCAAAAGGATTTTAATCTTCGACGACTATTTTGGGTAGAGTTTCTAGCTACTTATAATTATGGTAATTCTTATACTCCCGAGAAAGGAAACGCAATGGCTGATGCATTGAGTAAAAAACATGTGATTTTAGGAGCCATGATATAGCGAATGGAAGTACCTTGATTGTTATCCCAGTTTGATTTCAGGCCTCCTTGTGAAGTAGAGCCTGAGGTGTTGACCTTAGAATGACTATTCATTTGCATCAAAAGGCTTAGTGAAAGCCAAAATCGGGATGCCAACATTGTTGAGATCATTCAGAGATTGGAAATAAGAGTTGAGTCTGGGGAAATGAAGAGTTACGAGATTGACAGAGATGGTTGGCCTCGTAAGGATGGGAGACTGGCAGTTCCTGAAATAGATGGGTTGATAGACTAGGTTCTGAGAGAATTTCATCACTTTAGAATGATTATTCATCCTGGTGTTACATGAGGTATCGGGATATGCAAAGAGTTTACTACTAAGAAAATATAAAGGGGGATATTGGAAGATTCATCTATAAGTGTCTGAATTATCAGTTGGTTAAAGCTGAACAGAAGACACTCGGGGTTATTGTAGCCACCAGAGATTCCTACGTGGAAATGGAAGCAAGTATAAATAGATTTTATTGATGGATTGCGAAGGACAAGGGTAGGATATGATGCTATATAGGTAATTATGGATTGCTTGACTAAATATGCAAGGTTTATTCCTGTCAAATCTACGGAGAAGGCATCCAAGTGAGCAAAGTTGTGTATTAAATGGATAGATCAATTCCATGGAATACCTGAGAACATAGCAAGTGTCGAGATCCTTTGTTTAACAATGGATTTTTGAAGAGTTTGCAATAGGCATAGTGTGTTGTATATAACGTAGTTCTATACATAATTATATGATTTTTGTTTGATGATAACCACCAAATAAATATTATTTTAAATGTGTTTGTTACTGTACTATTCTATACATACATAGGAATATAATACCTATATTTAAATAAAATATGACTATACAGACATTCATATATGAATACAGTATTTTATTTAAATATAATATTATATCTCAAACATTCAAACAGTACAACTATTTATAACTCCACTATTTAAACACTTCACAGGAATTTGTACTTGTAAATAAACTGAATAAAATAGACAAGTTTGTTTGACAACAATCAAAAAATATTTCAAACAAGTTAGTCTATTACAAATACCAGTACAATTCTCTCATTATACATTCATACACTGCTCCTCACTATAACACTCATCACTCGAAAAGGTCTTTGACATGATTACATTTTATATATACATTCAGTCTTTTGTATACTTTTCACTGTCAACTTCTGTCTTCAATCTTCACAGCACTTCATTGTCAGTCCTGCCATCATCTTCTTACATGTCACAATGAAACACACACATAGTACACTACAATAGAATTTAAACTGTATATATGCGAATATAAGTTTTTTTTTAGTTTTTTTTCTTTTCCTCAGATTTCTGATGTGTTTCTCATCATTTTTCATGGCTTGATCTGATTCTTCTATGTCTAATCAGTTTGTATATGTATAGTACAGGGACAGGAAATCTCGTCTGATGGCTGCATATACACACGTGTATAAATATACACATGTGAAATGCCTCGCCAATCAGCGAGCAACTAGGGAGTAGCCACGTGGACCATCTCGACCCAGTGCACAAATAAAAATGGTCGAATCAAAATCATGTCAAGTCAAGTGGTCAAGAAACATGTGTCAACATGATCAAAAACACATTCAAGTAAGGCAGCATAATACAAATGGACATACATGGGTTCACAATGGCTCGAGAAAGTTCAGAAAGAAATGATTTTTGTATTTCAGCATGGACATGCAAGTGTGTAGTAGTGTATCAGGACAGTATGGAACAGTAATGAAAAGCCAACAACAAGTGTTCAAGTCAACAGTGTTATACAAGCATGCACAAGGAAGAAGCAATTTCAGTGAGGAACTCAAAATGACAGTGCAAATATGAATGACAAGTTTAAAGTCAGGAGTGCAACATGATCATGCATATATGTACAGTTCTGACAAGTGCATAGATTCAAAACTACATGTGACACAACTTCTCAACTAAAATCAGCATAGTGAATGCAACGTCAAAGCAAGAACAAGTGAACAAGCATGGTTCAGCTCAACATGTAATAAGGTCAAATTCAAGATAACACAAGTGCAGCATAAAGCAACTCATTCATGACAGCATATATACATGGCAGAGCAAATGGTGTATACAAGTTAAAGGGAAGCAACAATTGTAATTGGACATGGAACAAGATGGTGCAAGTGAAACAGGTTCATGTATGTGGTATTGGTGCATATCAAAGCAACAACATAGAATGGACAAAATACATGATTCATAAATGCTCAATATGGTCATGATTGCATGAAGGCAGAAATACACAAATACATATGCAACTGGATCACCAAGAACAATTACAACATGTACATAGGTGTGCACAGCAATGGTTCAAGTCATAGTGAAGTATGTCATTTCATCTCAGCGTAGATGGCATGGTGATGTAGCTCAAATGCAATGCAAGTATATGTGTCAAAGGGATCATGTGACATAGCAAATGTCATGTGTGAGAACAACTAGTTTTAAAGCAGGAATTTTCAGGTTGGTCAAAGCAGGATTTAAAAACATGCAAGAAGATGTATCGGATTTCTATGGCAAAGAAATGGTGACAGGGCAGAAATCTTTCTTGAATGGTGCACAAGAAATTAAATATGCACAAGCAAATTCAGCATCATATACACTTAATGTATGTTTTGGGGTAGTTTATTGGCCATGCATATTTATTTTTCATTTGTTTTTTCTCTGCATGCTTATAAAAATGGTTTCCTTAACCTAACCATATTACATAGAAGGGAATGGGCTTTAAGGAGTCTGTTATGTGTAGAAACATGAATATTTGCATTGGGGTAAAACAGGGCACACACATACACTTGTTCTTTGGCCTGACTGATACATTTATGCCTAAAGTTTATTCAATACACATTTTACTAGTGAGGCAAGCATTTTAAATAATTACATTTTGTAGTTTATTGGTCATCCTGCATTGTTATTGGCACCTTGCCGGCGGTTCATTCCAAGCTTCCTTTGTACTACTATATGCTGAAAACTAGGTCTGCAGATTTTATTGCTTCCAAGTTCCATACATACTTTATTTCTGGTTGTGTCATCCCTTTTGATTTACTGTGCAAGCTATAAGGTTGCATGTTGAGTTTGCCATGCATGCATTCTCATGTTAGGTTACACTCATATTCACTCACTGATTCATGCGTAATTAGAAACTTATATATACCTGCTGTCTTGGTTTAAGCGGAGACATGTTGTGAGTTTCTAGCACATAAAAGCATGTCTTGTTGACTACATACCATGGGTTGTTGAAACCATACCCCTGCATTATGAAGAATTTTTTTTGCATGTGATATGTACCTTGCATCGAACCACTTATTTTTAGTCTTTCCAAAAATATTATGATTTATATGCATGTGTGGATTCATTGCCTAAGAAATGTACAAGGGTCTTCCTACTTTGGTGCCATGTTGATCTAAACATTTTCGTTTTTATATTGGCCAGTTGAAGCTTGTTCATCCCAAACGTTCTAGGCCTTTACTGTATACATATGGATCTTTCCTCACATTCAACCGCTTTAGAAATGGGTATAAGTTCCACACGTTTTGCTATTGTTTTGGCCAATGATATTTCATATGTGTATTGTTCCTTTGCGCCATGATGTCTACGAACTTACCGTCTGATTTTATGCATATATTGGTGCCAAACTTTATCAATGATTGATTTGCTAATCTCTATTGTTAGCAGTTCACAGATGTTATACTCGAATCACTTAAATAACTCATTAGGATTAAAACTAATTATATTTTGTGATTTTATCAAAATTTGCTAACTTGAAATAAGTTTAATCCTAACTCGAGTGTTTTGTGTTTTTGCATGGAATGCTCGGGTCAGGTCCTAAGTGTTCCAAGCTTAGAGATATCAGCTCGCAAGCTGGAGAGGACGTGAAGGCGCAAGACGCTTACGCGCGCGCTTTACAAAACCGTTAAACTTTATTTTATAAATTCATGTACATATTTTATATTTTGCTTCCGCTGTACAAATATTTTGTAAACTCTGATGTTTTTTTATATAAAATTCTGCTGTGATATATACGGTTGTCATCTGCATGTGATTCTGTGTGTGTAATTTCCATTTAAACCTTGTAAGCTAATAGCGATTTGCCATTTTAAGCATCTGGAGTTGGTTTAAACACCGATTCGGGACATAAAAAAGGGCTGATCGTTACATTTTGTTTGATGCTGGAGCATCACATTCTTTTATTTGTAATGAGCTTGTGTGCATGTTAGGTTTATAATCTAATATTGTTGATAAACTATTGGTTGTGACTAACCCAGTAGAGGGATCATCTAGTCTTATTGAGTGTTTGACATTAAAGCATCACATTCTTTTATATGTAGTGAGCCTGTGTGCATGTTAGGTTTAGAGTCTGAGATTGTTGATAAACCATTGGTTGTGACTAACCCAGTAGAGGGATCATCTAGTCTTTATATGATTTATCGTGGTCCATTCTTATCGAGTGTTTGTTACACTATTGTGCTTAATTTATTTGTTTTGAACTTCGCTGGGTTTTGTATTATTCTGGGCATTGACTGGCTCAAGAGATACACACTATAATGGATAGCGAAAAGCTCAAGGTAACAATTGAGAATGTGAAAGGGAGAATGATTATGACACGCTATCGGTTAGGGGACGGATTCGTAGTTAGATTTTTATATTCGCTTGAGATTCCATGGGATGGATTATCATCGATGCTAATCATTAGAGAGTATTCCAATGTCTATGATGAGATCAAAGGACTGGTGTCGCAAAGGGAAATTGGGTTTCCTATTAATTTAATAGATGGAGCCAAACCTATTTTTATGCTTTTTAGGAAGATTGTGCCTAGAGAACAACATGAGTTAGAGGTGCATGTGAATGATCTTTTGAGTAAAGGATTCATTTGGAGAAGCGTATCCGAGTGTTGTGCACCAGTTGTGTTTGGGACAAAGGCAGGAGCATTGAGATTGTGTGTGGATAATCGTGAGCTGAACAAGGTGACTAAGAAGAGCAAGTATCTGTTGTTGAAGATCGATGACTTGTTTGATCAGCTCCAAGAAGCCAAGTTGTTTTTCCAAAAGACTTTGGCAATGGAATTTCACCAACTAAGAGTGGCTAGGAATTGTGTGTCAAATACTACTTTTATGACATATCTGAATTTTATGAGTGACTGTTTATGTCATTTGGATTGACTAACATGCCAGCATAATTTGTGGACCTAATGAATCGAGTTATTAGGGATCAATTGAGTAAGTTCATACTTTTGTTCGTGGATGATATATTGGTTTACTCTAAAACTAAGCGGTGACACAAGATGCACTTGACGTTTGTTTTGGAAAGCTTGCGAAAGAATCAGTTGAGAGCCAAGTTTTCGAAGTGTCGCTTTTGGAAGGAGGAAGTGAGATTCTTGGGTCATGCCGTATTAGGACAAGGAATATGGGTGGACCCCGCTAAGGCTACAGCAATCCAGAATTGGGATCGACCTAAGAATGCTGCGGATATTAGAAGTTTAATTGGTTTAGCTAGATATTATCGATGGTTTATCAAGGAATTCTCAAAGACAGTTCACCATTAATTGGACTGATGAAGAAGAATCAGGACACCACATGGGATGCAAGGTTGCGAGTATGCTTTTGTGATCTTGAAAGAGAGATAGACTAATGCCTATGTATTGGTAATTCCAAGTGGGAATAAAGAGGTGGTTATATATATCAATGCATGAGGTATTGGATTGGGAGCAATGCTAATACAGAATTGAAAGATTGTGGCTTGTGCAAGTCGACAAATGAAGCCCCACGAAAGGAATTACCTGACTCATGATTTGGAATTAGCAATGACGGTATTTTCTTTTAAGATGTGGAGGCATTATTATTGGGAGTTAGATCCGAGATATTCATGGATCATAAGTCAATGAAGTATCTTTTCTTCCAAAAGGATTTTAATATTCGACGACTATTTTGGGTAGAGTTTCTAGCTACTTATAATTATGGTAATTCTTATACTCCCGAGAAAGGAAACGCAATGGCCAATGCATTGAGTAAAAAACATGTGATTTTAGGAGCCATGATATAGCGAATGGAAGTACCTTGATTGTTATCCCAGTTTGATTTCAGGCCTCCTTGTGAAGTAGAGCCTGAGGTGTTGACCTTAGAATGACTATTCATTTGCATCAAAAGGCTTAGTGAAAGCCAAAATCGGGATGCCAACATTGTTGAGATCATTCAGAGATTGGAAATAAGAGTTGAGTCTGGGGAAATGAAGAGTTACGAGATTGACAGAGATGGTTGGTGTAACACCCCGTATGTTGAATAACTTACTATAATATAAAACAGGGCAGAATTAAATTTTAAAATCTGAATCAGGGGAAACGGGCTATGCCATTGCGTTCGTCTCGGAAAAATACGCGAAATAGAGTCCGAAATTTCGTGAATCGGAGTCCGTATGTCCGAGATATGGGCTTTAGAAGTTTCACGAAAAGTCAGAAAACGAAACAGATTTCAAAAATGCAGATTATGGGCCTGGCGGAAAAATTCCCGCCAGACCCAGGGAGTCGACCTGGTGGTCGACTGGGGAGTCGACCTGCCCACCAGGTCGACTGGGGAGTCGACCCTAGTGTCGACCTGGGGGTCGACCTCCCTGGTCGAGCCTAGGTGACCTGGGTGCATCAGTTTGGCTTTTGGGCTGGGTTTTGGTGGCTAGGACGAGATCTGACGGCTCTAATCTAATTTAGGGTTAATCTAATGGCCTAAAACACCTAACTACTCTATAAATACACCCTAAGACTACCCTAATTCATACTAAAATTGGAGACAACGTCGTTATGCCGTCAAAATGTAACTAGGAGGAGCCACCAACAAATTAAAGAGGAGGAAAGCTTCTCAAATCAACTTCTAATCAACTCTAGCAACTTAATCTTCTTCTTAGGAGTGCTAATCAACAAGTTGTGAGTTTTCTATAGCCTTAATGACCAATTGTTGAAATGATTATGATAGGATATAATGTGGTTATGGCTATGAATGTGGATCAATGCAAGTTATGCAAGTTATATGCTATGTGTTAATGATGTTATGCATGTTATGCAAGTTATATGCTATGTGTTAATGATGTTATGCATGTTATGCAAGCTATATGATATGTGTTTGTGATGTTATGCAAGTTATGCAAGTTATGTGTTATGTGTTCATGATGTTATGCAAGTTATGCAAGTCAAATGCTATGTGATCATGATGTTATGCAAGTTATGCAAGTCATATGCTACATGTTCATGATGTTATGCAAGTTATGCAAGTTATATGCTACATGATCATGATGTTATGCAAGTTATGCAAGTGTTAGGCTATGTGTTCATGATGCTAGTTATGCAAATTGCTATGATAAACATTGATCCATTATGACACCATGATTATGCAAGTTTGGTGTATGATTATATGCAAGTTCATATATGACATGTTATGCAAGTTTGGTGTATGATTATATGCAAGTTCATATATGATATGTTATGCAAGTTTGGTGTTTGATGATATGCAAGTAACATGTGCAAGTTTACACCTTATTATGATATGCATACGTATGCAAGTTTACCCTTTTGTATGACATAAATAACTTATGCAAGTTAACCTCTTTATGACATATGTGGTTCATGCAAGTTTGGGTTGATTATTTATGCTAGTTGGGTTGATGCTATATGCATGTTGACACCTTTAAACCCATGTTGATGTTAATGTTATGCAAGTTGAACCCATTGTATTTGTGATGAATCTTCCCTTTTATGTCATGTTGGCGAATTACGTGGGGAACGATGGGGTTAATATACATGTTAATGAAATGGTGTGAAGTTGGTATGATTATGCATACCATGAAGTAGATGGACATAATTGAGTCAATTATGTACATCGTTAAAATTGGAATTAATTAGGGAAAATTAATTCGAAATATGGGGGTGATTAATTAGGTGTAATTAATCGACTAAGACACGAGGTTGGACCCTTTTGTAGCGTAAGACTGCCCGGAACCGACCGGCATATCCAACGGCTACAAATGATTGGCCCAATGTGAGAGGTCTTAGGCACAAACTAAATACGTGACAAGTGTATAGACACGAGGTTAGACTCGGTTATGGCGTAAGGCTGCCCGGACCCAACCGGCAAATCCAGCTGCCATAAAAGATAGTCTAATGTGAGAGGTCTTTACAACGGTTACGTTCTTAATCAATTAAGAAACACTTAACCAGATAAGCATGTAGTGGGGCATGAAGGGTTAAGTGGGTGCCTTGGGTGGCATGTGGAGATTAAGTAAGTGCCTTGGGTGGCATGAGAAAATCTAGTGGTTGCCTTGGGTGGCAATAGAAAATATGATTAGAATACTTAACCAAAGTGGGACACGTAATTAAACATGATTAAAGGGTTAAGTGGGTGCCTTGGGTGGCATGTGGAAAAATCTAGTGGGTTGCCTTGGGTGGCAATAGAGAATACGACTAGAATACTTAACCAAAGTGGAACATGTAACTAAACATGATTAAAGGGTTAAGTGGGTGCCTTGGGTGGCATGTGGAAATCAAGTGGGTGCCTTGGGTGGCATGTAGAAATCTAGTGGGTGCCTTGAGTGGCAATTGAAATATGATTAGATGACTTAACCAAACCTTAACATGTAAGTGGGCATGATTATGAAAAAGGGGTTAAGTGGGATGCACTAGATAAAATGACAAGCTTAAGTAGTAGCTTGTGGGGGGGCCCATTTCAACCAGTAACCCATATGTATCTTATTGGGCTCGACCCATGTCGAGGACGGGACACGCGTACTGGGCTTGACTATAAGAGGCCAAAACGGGGTAGCGGTGGCAACGCGAGTCCAACGGGTTTCATATGCGTGTGTGGACCTGGGCTGGTAGGTAAGACGTTGTTGCATCGTGTAGATATAAGTCGTGCACCATTGGTATTATCGGGTTGCCACTTTGGGGAGTGATACACCCCACTGTGGGGCCAGCACGGGTATCTACGGTAGGGAGCCGATCGCTTGGGGAGTAGCAGGTACACCTAGTGGAGATAGTGGCAGACGGCACCTATGTAGTCAGCTAGGGGTACAAGAGACTACTATTAAATTTACTAAGTTGTGGGTACACCTAGTGGAGATAGGGGCAGACGGCACCTATGTAGTCAGCTAGGGGTACACGAAACTACTATTAAAAATTACTAAGTACACTTAGTGGGATCAACCTTTAAGTAGGAATTACCCTTGGGTGGGTAGATCTGGTGTGGTGCAGTGTAGGAATTACCCTTGGGTGGGTAGATCTGAGGTGGTGCAATGTAGTATTTATCCTTAGGTGGATAGGCACGTCTTTACCGTTATCTTAGTTTATCCTAAGTCTAGTTGGCTGCTTAGTGTAGTCATTTATCCCCAGGCGTATCGTACCAGGTTTATATCATACCCTAATTACTTTAATGATTGTATTGTTAAAGTTATAGGGCTCACTCAGACTTATGTCTGACCCCGTTGTTTTTATCTTTTTCCCCAACCCTCAGGTTCTCAGAGTGGGCCTAGCACTAGTGGGCTTTGATCAGATGGCTTTATCTATCTTTTGGAGCTTGGACTCTTGAAGAAAAGCTCGGTTATCTTTTCTATTATGGCTATTAGTATGTAGTGGGATTATGTACTTATGTTTTAACAAGATGGATATTTTGTACTTGACTCTTGTTGGTTTTTGATATATAACCAAACATGTTTACCTTCTGTTGCAATGAAATGATGTTTTAAATATCAAGTATTACTTATATCTGTCTTGTTGTAATTTTTCAGTTCTATATTCACTTAAATACTCCACCGATGCTAAGGCATTCCCTATGTGAGTGACCTTAGCGGGTGTGGGGTGTTACACGTGGTATCAGAGCTTAAGGTTACCAGAACAGATAAAATTTTTAGAAAACTATTTTTCTAAAAACATTTTGGAAGAAGTATTTTCAAAAACATGTCTTTTAAGAGAAAAGTTTTTGAAAGAAAAGCATAATCCCCAATAGCCATATATTCTTCCTTCGATTCTCCGTTTTGAATCTCTTCCTCTATCTCTTTTTGAATTTCCCCTCCGCGAATAGATGTCTTTTTAAGATAAATAAGGACTTCCGTATGAAGGACGGAAGAACCACTTCAAGGGACTAAGACGTTTGCCAGGCTAAGAAGTTAGTCCAAGGAGGTGGAGGGATTATGGGTACCGTTAAGATGGACGAGAGAGGAAGGTTCAAATAGCTATTAGGTAAATAAGGGACGAAACCTCATCGTGGTAAGAACGCCACGAAAGGAGAATGTGAAGGGGAAGGCTAGTTGTTTTGGAGAAATAGGACACCTTGGGGTTGTCCAAAGAGGTAAGGACGAAGTACAGGATCTTCTGGAGGGTAGATGTATTCCCTCACGATGGGTATACCTGATGGGGGTAGGACCGTCTAAGTTGAAATTTGGTTCTCTCGATCATCCTGTTCAAACTTTATTCGACTCTAGTGCACCACATTCGTTTATCTCATCATCATTAGTTGAGTCACTGCACCTAGACACCAGTTTAGTAGATGATCCCGTGGTTGTTTCAAACCCAATTGGGGGCTCCACTTATTTGTCCATGACATGTTTGGGTTTGAAGATTTCTATACTTAGCGTTGAGTTTAGATGTGATGCTTTTGGGCTTCACGGGCTATGGGTTGATTTTGGGCATGGACTGGTTATCCAGTAGTGGTGCCGTTTTTGATTGTGAAAGGAGAGTTGTTAGGCTCATCACCCGCTTGGGTAACACTCTCGAGATCTCTTGTAGTCCCATAGGTTCTGTTATGCTAAGTTATCTTGAATCGCTTGACGCTTCGGTCAAGAGTTTGCGATCTGTTAGAGTGGTCCGGGAGTACTCGGATAAGTTTGAGGAGATGAAGGGCTTACCTCCGAAGCGGGAGATAGACTTCCGAATATATCTGGTGGAAAATGCTAAGCAAGTATCTATGTCAGTACGCCACATGGCTCCTCGTGAGAGGAGGGAACTCCATAAGCAAGTAGGGGAGCTGCTTGGGAAGGGGTTCATAAGACGAAGTATGTAACACCCCGTAAATCAGTTAATACTAATATTCACAAATGGAAGAATAATAAATTTCAAATATAAGAATATTGGGAAACGGGCTGCTCCATTGTGTTCGTCTCGGAAAAATACGCGAAATAGAGTCCGAAATTTTGTAAATCGGAGTTCGTATGACCGAGATATGGCCTCGAGAAGTTTCACGAAAAATTCAAATTTTAAAACAGATTTCAAAAACGCAGAAATGGAGGCAGGCGGGAAAACTCCCGCCCAGACCAGGTCGACCTGGGGGTCGACTTGGGAGTCGACCTGGGGGGGGCCAGGTCGACACTAGAGTCGACCTCCCTGGTCGAGCCCAGGTGACCTGGGTGCATCTGGTTGGGTTTTCGGGCTGTGTTTTGAAGGCTAGACGAAATCTAATGGCTCTAATCTATTCTAGGGTAAATCTAATGGCCTAAATGCATCCTAACATCTATAAATAAGTGGGTAGACTCTAACCCTAAATCACTTGAAAAATTGGAGAGCTACCGACATGCCGTTGCCATGGAGTTCAGCGTAGCCGTCACAAACTAAAGAAGAAGGAGAAAGCCTAGCCTACAACTAAATCTACTCAACAAACAAATTAAATCAAAGACTCTTTCTATTTCTCTTCTTTAAATTGTGAGTATGATGATTCTCACAATGTTATTATAAAATAATTCGATTAAGTTATGAATGGATCACAAGAAAGTGAATTGAATTGTAATTGTAAATTCTATATTGTGGATCTCTTGTTATGTTATTATGTTGTCATATGTTGTAAATTATATGTTGTAAATTCTCCTATGCTACGCCATGCTATGATGAAAATCATGCTATGCTATGTTATGCTATCATGCTATGCTATGTGTAAATCATGCTATGTTATGTCATAAATCTTATATATGTTGTAGATCTCATGTTAACACATATGTTGAAATCCATATGTTATATGATAATGATATCATGTTAAGTTGTGTTGAACCGTACAAGTTGTAAAATCATGATGTTGTTATTTATGTGAATTGGATCATGTTTAAAGTTTATGTTTTTTTTTAAATTAAGTGGATCATGATTATGGGAATTTGCCTATTAGGTTATGTGTACCCATATACATGAATCCACAATTTAAATTGGATCTTGAATATGGGAATTTGCCTATTAAGTTAGGTGTACCCATATGCATGAATGTGACTAAATGAATTTTTATGGGAATTTGCCTATTGAGTTAGGTGTACCCATATAAACCCATATTGTTAGATTAGATGATGTTGATTCACACATGTTCCTATGCAAGTTTATGAAATTTGATTGAAATCATATTATGTGAATTATGAACAAGTTGACATCTTTAGATCCATGACATGTATAATCCTATGCAAGTTGTACATATGCAAGTTTCACCCCTTATTATGATTCATTTAGTCACATATACATGTTGTTATTGTGATAATCTCTTTTATGCTATGAGTTAGACTATTCGAGTCTAATATATATTTTGCGAATAAACGTTCAAACGTGGGGTAGGGGTGATATTAGGAATTAATAAATTGGGTGCAATTTTGTATGATTTTGCACGCCTTGAATGGATGTCCATAATTGAGTCAATTATGGACATTGTTGAATTTGGAATTAATTAATAATTCAAGTAGGGAATTATTAAAATTGGGGAAAGTGGATTATTAATAATAATCAATGCTTAGGACACGAGGTTGGACCCGTTTGTGATGTAAACCTGCCCGGACCCGCCCGGCAAATCCAGTAGTCACAAATGTCGGCCCAATGTGAGAGGTCCTAGGCCCAAACTAAAGCATAACAGTTGTAAAGACACGAGGTTAGACTCTTTTATGGTGTAAGACTGCCCGGACCCGCCCGGCAAATCCAGCTGCCATAAATGCCAGTCTAATGTGAGAGGTCTTTATGAGGTTATGGCCTTAATGAATTAAGAAATACTTAGCCAGATAATCATGTAAGGGTGGGACATGGGGATTAAGTAGGTGCCTTGGGTGGCATGAGGAATCTAGTGGTTGCCTTTAGAGGCATTTGAAATACGATTAGACTTAACCAAACACACATGTAAATGAACATGACTAAGTGGGTTAAGTGGATGGACTAATGGGACAAGCTTAGGTGGAATGCTTATGGGAAATAATGGGGGCCCATTTCAACCAGTATCCCAAAACGTATCTTGGTGGGCTCGACCCAAGTCGAGGACGGGACACGCATACTGGGTTTGACTATAAGAGGCCAAAACAGGGAGCGGTGGCAACGCAAGTCCAACGGGTTTCATATGCGTGTGTGGACCCGGGCTGGTAGGTAAGACGTTGTTGCATCGTGTAGGTATAAGCCGTGCATCTCCGTTATATCGGGTTGCCACTTTAGGGGAATGATACACCCCACTGTGGGGCCAGCACGGGTATCTACGAGTAGGGAGCCGATCGAAAAATAGAAAGTGGGGTACACCTAGTGGAGATAGGGGAAGGCGGCACCTATGTAGTCAGCTAGGGGTACGCAAAACCATTAAGAAAATTTCTAAGTGAAGCAAGTGGGATCAACCTTTAGGGTGACTGGTGTGGTGCAGTATAGTGTTTATCCTTTAGTATTTAGGAGCGCCTATAACGTTGCCTTTAGCGATTGTCTATGTCCTTAATCTGCTCTTTCATAGACATTTCCTTGTTTTCCAGCTTATGCCTTAGTCCAGTTATTTTGATAATAGTATTGTAGAATTACCATACTCGCCAGACTTTATGTCTGACCCCCTCTTTTCCATCTTTCTTTTTCCTTCAGGTCCTCAGGTTGGGCCAAGTTCTAGTGGAATCTAGTTGGATCGCTTATCTCTTGGGAAGCTTGGACTGCAGATGTAAAGTCCAGCTTGTTATCTTTCTTTTTAATGGCTATTTATTGTAATGGGATTATGTATTTTGTTTTTGTGAAGACGGATGTTGTACTTGGTTATGATCTATGGTTTTATGATGTAACAGACATATTTAATTTCCGCTGCAATAAAATGAAGTTTTAGATTTCCAAGTGCTATTTATTATCTGTCTTGTTGTAATTTCTCTGTTCTATATTCACTTATGACCTCCATGGAAGTTAATGCATTCCCTTTGTGAGTGACATTAATGGACGTGGGGTGTTACACGTGGTATCAGAGCATAAGGTTACCAGAACAAATAAAATTTTTAGAAAAATATTTTTCTAAAGTATTTTTGGAAGAAGTGCTTTCAAAAACATGTTATTTAAAGAGAAAGTTTTTATAAAAAACATAATCCCAAATAGCCATATCCTTATCTTTATCTTTCGAATTCTCCATTTTGAATCTTTCCTTTTTCGTTTCAGCATGGCTGAAGATCTTAATCTCCCAGAAGGTGTGATGGTTCCAGGGTGGTTTAGGAGATATTTGGAGGCTATGGCCACCACTGCAGGCCCAGCAGATGTTCCTCCACCCCCAGTTGCACCCATTCCTCCTCCTCCTCCTCCTCGTGTTGACACTTTTGCAAAGACGTGCAAGGAATTCAAGGCTATGGGAGGAAAAACTTTTCAAGGGACTGAGACGTTTGTGGAGGCCAGAGATTGGCTTAAGGAGACTGAGGAATTGTTGGATATCTTTGAAGTGGAAGATGGGAGGAAGGTCCATTTAGCTGCTTGGTTAATGAAGGAAGAGGCCTCGTTTTGGTGGGAGGTCACTAACGGGGAACGTCCAGTTGATTCATGGGCGGATTTCAGATGAAGGTTTGAGGCAAAGTTTCTTTCAAGGGCAGAGGAGAATTTAAATACGGAAATTCCTGACATTAAAGCAAGGGAGCTTATCAGTGAAAGAATATGTCAATAAATTTAATCAGTTAGCAAGGTTTGGCTTGGAGTTGGTGAACACGCCAGAGAAGAAAGCTTTGAGGTTCGTTAGAGGCTTGAATGAACCGTTGCAAGGGTTGGCTATGACCCACATCCCTATGGGAGCCACCTTTGAAAGGCTAGTAGAAATGGCACTTATGCATGAGGATAAGGCAGTTGAAAAGAAAGGGGATCAGAAGAAACCCCAACAGCAAAATAAGAAGGGTGGTAAAAACAATAATGGCAAAGGGAAGAAGAGATGCTTCAATTGTGGGACGCCTGGCCATCTCAGCAAAGATTGTAGAAAGAAAAAGAAGACTGGTTGTTTTCATTGTGGAGATGCGGGACATTTGGTGAAGGACTGCCCAAAGAAGGGGCAGAGGGCAGGGTCTACCTCGGGAGGACAGGTGCAGGCTCTTATGGCACCAGGGCAGGCAAGGGGGCAAGTTCAGGCTATTGCGGCCCCACCGCTGCAAGAAAGAGGTAGAACAATTTCTGTTGAAAGCTTAGTTTTTCTGTTTGATCATCCTGTCCGTACCTTATTCGATTCTGGCGCATCTCATTCGTTTATCTCTGCATCATTAGTTGAATTACTGCACTTGAACACCAGTTTAGTAGAGGATCCCTTGGTTGTTTCAAATCCAATTGGGGGTTCGGCTCATTTGACCATGATATGTTTGGATTTGAAAATCTCTATACTTAGCGTTAAATTTAGATGTGATGCTTATGTATTGGGCTTCACGGGCTATGGGCTAATTTTAGGAATGGATTGGTTGTCTAGAAATGGGGCCATTCTTTATTGTGAAAGGAGAGTAGTTAGGCTTGTGACTCGCCTTGGTAATGCTCTCGACATCTTTTGTAATCCCATAAATTCCGTTATGCTAAGTTATCTTGAATCGCTTGACGCGTCTGTAGAGAATCTGCGATCGGTAGAGGTGGTCCGGGAATATCCGGATGTGTTTGAGGAGGTGAAGGGCTTACCTCCAAAGCGGGAGATAGACTTTCGAATTTATCTTGTGGATAATGCTAAACCTGTATCTTTGCCAGTGCGCCACATGGCCCCTCGTGAAAGGAGGGAACTCAATAAGCAAGTTAAGGAGTTGCTTGAGAAGGGGTTCATAAGACGTAGTATATCGGAGTGGGGTGCTCCAGTAGTTTTTGCCACAAAGGCGGATGGGTCCCTTAGACTTTGTGTGGACTATAGAGAACTAAACAAGCTTACTAAAAAGAACCGACACCCACTGCCGAGGATTGACGATCTCTTTGATCAGTTAGTTGGCGCCTCAGTGTTTTCGCAGTTGGACTTAGCCAATGGCTTTCATCAACTGAGAGTGGCTGAGGATAGTATAGATAAGACTGCTTTTAGGACTCCTGATGGATTCTATGAATGGCTAGTGATGCCCTTTGGTTTGACAAACGCCCCCGCATATTTTGTTGATTTGATGAGTAGGGTGTTTAGGGAG
Source organism: Allium sativum (assembly GCA_030737875.1). NCBI lineage: Eukaryota > Viridiplantae > Streptophyta > Magnoliopsida > Asparagales > Amaryllidaceae > Allium > Allium sativum. Next base: position 7,057,379 of record CM060923.1, on the reverse strand, counting down.
TACCTTAACAAATTCGTAGTAGTCTTTGTGGATGACATTTTAGTCTTTTCTAAGAACAAAGAAGAGCGTGCCCTACAACTTAGGGAAGTGTTGGAAACCCTTCGAGCGCATAACCTTAAGGCAAAATTTTCTAAGTGTCACTTCTGGAGGAAGGAAGTACGGTTCTTAGGGCACGTGGTTTCCAAGGAAGGGATAGCAGTGGATCCCGCAAAGGTGGTGGCCATCCAAGATTGGAAGGTCCCTAAAAATGTAACCGAAGTAAGAAGTTTCTTGGGGTTGGCTGGCTATTATAGGAAGTTTATCAAAGACTTCGCAAAAATATCAGCTCCATTAACACGGTTAACAAAGAAGAACCTGGTTTTTACGTGGGACGAAGATTGTGATGATGCGTTCCAACGTTTAAAGAGAGCCTTAACTTCAGCCCCAGTCTTAGTGCTGCCAGACAGGAATAAGCCGTTTACCGTCTATACTGATGCTTGTGGGACGGGACTTGGCGCGGTCCTCATGCAAGAGGGAAGAGTAATAGCCTATGGTGGAAGGCAGTTGAGGGTTCATGAAAAGAATTACCCTACGCATGACCTTGAGTTAGCCGCAATTGTTTTCGCGCTTAAGTCTTGGCGTCACTATCTTCTTGGTGAGAAATTCGAACTGTTCACTGACCACAAATCATTAAAATACTTATTCTCTCAAAAGGATTTGAATTTAAGGCAGCAACGGTGGATGGAATTCTTAGCATCCTACGACTTTGAAATAGCATATACCCCTGGCAAGGGTAACGTGGTAGCAGACGCCTTAAGTAGGAAAAGGTTGTCCTTGAGTCCGTTGTTCGTTGAACGACGAAGCTTAGAATTCATCTCCATGTTTGACTTTAGACCCTCCGTTGACCTAGTACCTGGTTTGTTAGCATCCTTGGAGGTTAGACCTACACTTCTAGGACGAGTTGGTGAGGCACAGCAAGACGACCCACAGTTGGTTGAGATAGTAGAAAAGCTCAAAGGAGGGGAGTCGTCTAGCCATCTTCGTAGGTATACCCTAGACGATAAGGGTTGGTTACGAAGGGATAATAGACTTTGTGTACCACAAGACGAAGACTTAAGGAAGGCCATTCTTGATGATGCTCATCGCTCAAAGATGACCATTCATCCCGGCAGAGACAAGATGTACAAAGATATGAAGCAGGTTTTCTTTTGGGCCGGTATGAAAAAGGATGTGGCCGAGTACGTCGCTAGATGCTTGGTGTGCCAACGAGTTAAAGCAGAACAAAAGAAACCCGGTGGGTTGCTTCACCCATTGGAAGTTCCACTATGGAAATGGGAAAGCGTCTCGATGGATTTTGTGGATGGATTACCAAGATCAAGGAAGGGTAATACGGGGATTTGGGTTATAGTAGATAGACTTACTAAGAGCGCCCATTTTATTCCCGTGAAAAGTAAGAGGACTGCTCCGTGGTTGGCTTCTGTATACATTAAAGAGATAGTTCGTTTGCATGGTATTCCTTCTAGTATAGTAAGCGACCATGATCCCATCTTCACTAGCGAATTTTGGAAGAGTTTACAAGAGGCGGTAGGGACTCAGCTATGTTTGAGCACCGCATATCATCCTCAGACAGACGGCCAAACCGAGAGGGTGAATCGTATTCTAGAGGATCTTTTAAGGCTTTGTATCCTAGACTTTGGGGGTACATGGGAAGAGCACCTTCCGTTGGTAGAATTCGCATATAATAATAGCTTTCAGTCTAGTATTGGCATGGCACCTTTCGAAGCTCTTTATGGAAGGCCTTGTCGTTCGCCTACATGTTGGTGGGAATCTACCGATAAAATCCTACTTGGGCCCGATATGGTTAAGGAAACCTCGGAGAAGATTGATTTGATTCGAAGGAGGATGAAAGCAGCACAAGATAGGCAGAAATCGTATGCTGATAAGAGGAGGACAGATCTTGAGTTTGACATTGGGGACATGGTCTTTATCAAAATGTCTCCGTTACGGAATGTTGTTCGCTTTGGGTCCGTTGGAAAATTAGCACCAAGGTTTGTAGGGCCGTTTCCTATAAAAGACAGGATTGGGAAGATGGCGTATAGGGTGGAGTTGCCTGAGAAACTTAGTGGAGTACACGACGTATTCCATGTATCACATTTGAGGAAGTGTTTGCACAAGACCGCGGAGGTGGTAGAGCCGAGCTTGCTTAAAGAGGTGGAAATAGAGCGTGATGCAACAATTAGACGAGCTCCTACATGCATTCTTGGGTCGGAGATCAAAAAGTTGAGGAATCGAGAGGTCAGACTAGTTAAAGTGCAATGGGGAGATGATGAGAGCAACGCTACTTGGGAGACAGAAGAGAAGATGCGTTCGTTGTACCCTTTTCTTTTTGAGGGTATGTCTTTTAATTTCTCCATTATCGCTTAGCTTATCTTATCTTATCTTTAGTATATCCTCTCGTTAGTATCTTTGACCTTTAGTTAAGATAAATCCTATGGTTGAAACATGTGTTTGAGACATGTTATGTATGATGGATGCAAAATGGATGCAAGTGTTTGCTAGTGGTTGCTCGTGGATGCATATATACACACACTTTAGGCACTAGATCGGCTCAGTCACAACATATTGCATATTGCATAAATGAATGTATTTAGTATAATGGATGTATAATGATTGTACCATCATATGGATGCTGCATTTGGTTGAATGGATGTGCACGCATATAGAAGTAGTATGTAAGCAATCAGGATCTTTTGCATACATAATGGATGCATGGCACTATCATGAATTGCATCAAGGAGGTCAACTGAATCAGTGGACCGCCTGATTTTGCATTAGATACGGACATATACACACACTATGCATTTAAACATAAAAGCATTAGAAGTCTATAAGGACAGTGGATGCCAGTGTTTGATGATTGAGTAGATGGTTGATTGGATGTTAGGTTAAACATTCTTCTTGACTTGAAGATTTCGGGGTCGAAATCCTTTAAGGAGGGGAGAATGTAACACCCTGTAAATCAGTTAATACTAATATTCACAAATGGAAGAATAATTAATTTCAAATATAAGAATATTGGGAAACGGGCTGCGCCATTGTGTTCGTCTCGGAAAAATACGCGAAATAGAGTCCGAAATTTTGTAAATCGGAGTTCGTATGACCGAGATATGGCCTCGAGAAGTTTCACGAAAAAATCAAATTTTAAAACAGATTTCAAAAACGCAGAAATGGAGGCAGGCGGGAAAACTCCCGCCCAGACCAGGTCGACCTGGGGGTCGACTTGGGAGTCGACCTGGGGGGGGCCAGGTCGACACTAGGGTCGACCTGGGAGTCGACCTCCCTGGTCGAGCCCAGGTGACCTGGGTGCATCTGGTTGGGTTTTCGGGCTGTGTTTTGAAGGCTGGACGAAATCTAATGGCTTTAATCTATTCTAGGGTAAATCTAATGGCCTAATTGCATCCTAACATCTATAAATAAGTGGGTAGACTCTAACCCTAAATCACTTGAAAAATTGGAGAGCTACCGACATGCCGTTGCCATGGAGTTCAGCGTAGCCGTCACAAACTAAAGAAGAAGGAGAAAGCCTAGCCTACAACTAAATCTACTCAACAAACAAATTAAATCAAAGACTCTTTCTATTTCTCTTCTTTAAATTGTGAGTATGATGATTCTCACAATGTTATTATAAAATAATTCGATTAAGTTATGAATGGATCACAAGAAAGTGATGTGAATTGTAATTGTAAATTCTATATTGTGGATCTCTTGTTATGTTATTATGTTGTCATATGTTGTAAATTATATGTTGTAAATTCTCCTATGCTATGCCATGCTATGATGAAAATCATGCTATGTTATGTTATGCTATCATGCTATGCTATGTGTAAATCATGCTATGTTATGTCATAAATCTTATATATGTTGTAGATCTCATGTTAACACATATGTTGAAATCCATATGTTATATGATAATGATATCATGTTAAGTTGTGTTGAATCGTACAAGTTGCAAAATCATGATGTTGTTATTTATGTGAATTGGATCATGTTTAAAGTTTATGTTTTTTTTAAAATTAAGTGGATCATGATTATGGGAATTTGCCTATTAGGTTAGGTGTACCCATATACATGAATCCACAATTTAAATTGGATCTTGAATATGGGAATTTGCCTATTAAGTTAGGTGTACCCATATGCATGAATCTATGACTAAATGAATTTTTATGGGAATTTGCCTATTGAGTTAGGTGTACCCATATAAACCCATATTGTTAGATTAGATGATGTTGATTCACACATGTTCCTATGCAAGTTTATGAAATTTGATTGAAATCATATTATGTGAATTAAGAACAAGTTGACATCTTTAGATCCATGACATGTATAATCCTATGCAAGTTGTACATATGCAAGTTTCACCCCTTATTATGATTCATTTAGTCACATATACATGTTGTTATTGTGATAATCTCTTTTATGCTATGAGTTAGACTATTCGAGTCTAATATATATTTTGCGAATAAACGTTCAAACGTGGGGTAGGGGTGATATTAGGAATTAATAAATTAGGTGCAATTTTGTATGATTTTGCACGCCTTGAATGAATGTCCATAATTGAGTCAATTATGGACATTGTTGAATTTGGAATTAATTAATAATTTAAGTAGGGAATTATTAAAATTGGGGAAAGTGGATTATTAATAATAATCAATGCTTAGGACACGAGGTTGGACCCGTTTGTGACGTAAACCTGCCCGGACCCGCCCGGCAAATCCAGTAGTCACAAATGTCAGCCCAATGTGAGAGGTCCTAGGCCCAAACTAAAGCATAACAGTTGTAAAGACACGAGGTTAGACTCTTTTATGGTGTAAGACTGCCCGGACCCGCCCGGCAAATCCAGCTTCCATAAATGCCAGTCTAATGTGAGAGGTCTTTATGAGGTTATGGCCTTAATGAAGTAAGAAATACTTAGCCAGATAATCATGTAAGGGTGGGACATGGGGGTTAAGTAGGTGCCTTGGGTGGCATGAGGAATCTAGTGGTTGCCTTTAGAGGCATTTGAAATACGATTAGACTTAACAAAACACGCATGTAAATGAACATGACTAAGTGGGTTAAGTGGAAGACTAATGGGACAAGCTTAGGTGGAATGCTTGTGGGAAATAATGGGGGCCCATTTCAACCAGTATCCCAAAACGTATCTTGGTGGGCTCGACCCAAGTCGAGGACGGGACACGCATACTGGGTTTGACTATAAGAGGCCAAAACAGGGAGCGGTGGCAACGCAAGTCCAACGGGTTTCATATGCGTGTGTGGACCCGGGCTGGTAGGTAAGACGTTGTTGCATCGTGTAGGTATAAGCCGTGCATCTTCGTTATATCGGGTTGCCACTTTAGGGGAATGATACACCCCACTGTGGGGCCAGCACGGGTATCTACGAGTAGGGAGCCGATCGAAAAATAGAAAGTGGGGTACACCTAGTGGAGATAGGGGAAGGCGGCACCTATGTAGTCAGCTAGGGGTACGCAAAACCATTAAGAAAATTTCTAAGTGAAGCAAGTGGGATCAACCTTTAGGGTGACTGGTATGGTGCAGTATAGTGTTTATCCTTTAGTATTTAGGAGCGCCTATAACGTTTCCTTTAGCGATTGTCTATGTCCTTAATCTGCTCTTTCATAGACATTTCCTTGTTTTCCAGCTTATGCCTTAGTCCAGTTATTTTGATAATAGTATTGTAGAATTACCATACTCGCCAGACTTTATGTCTGACCCACTCTTTTCCATCTTTCTTTTTCCTTCAGGTCCTCAGGTTGGGCCAAGTTCTAGTGGAGTCTAGTTGGATCGCTTATCTCTTGGGAAGCTTGGACTGCAGATGTAAAGTCCAGCTTGTTATCTTTCTTTTTAATGGCTATTTATTGTAATGGGATTATGTATTTTGTTTTTGTGAAGACGGATGTTGTACTTGGTTATGATCTATGGTTTTATGATGTAACAGACATATTTAATTTCCGCTGCAATAAAATGAAGTTTTAGATTTCCAAGTGCTATTTATTATCTGTCTTGTTGTAATTTCTCTGTTCTATATTCACTTATGACCTCCATGGAAGTTAATGCATTCCCTTTGTGAGTGACATTAATGGACGTGGGGTGTTACAAAGTATATCGGAGTGGGGTGCTCCAGTAGTTTTTGCCACGAAGGCGGATGGGTCCCTCAGACTTTGTGTAGACGATAGAGAACTCAACGAACTCACAAAGAAGAATAGACACCCATTGCCGAGGATTGATGATCTCTTTGATCAGTTGGTTGGCGCCTCAGTGTTTTTGCAATTGGACTTAGCCACGGGGTTTCATCAGTTGAGAGTGGCTGAGGATAGTATAGAGAAGACCGCCTTTAGGACTCCGGATGGTTTCTATGAGTGGCTTGTGATGCCATTGGGTTTGACAAACGCCCCCGCATACTTTGTTGATTTGATGAGTAGAGTGTTCAGGGAGTACCTAAATAACTTCGTAGTGGTCTTTGTGGATGACATCTTGGTCTTTTCTAAAGAGCGAAATAAGTTTTCGTGTGTGCTTAATGGGTTTAGCAAAGCCAGTTATTTGATCAACGGTGGTTTTGGAGCAAGATTGGCAAGGACATCCAGAGTTGGACAAGGGCTTAATTATTTAGCCGTTTTTACTAGTATCATCTCACGTAGGTCGTTTGAATTCGAAGGAGGTGTCCCTTGGGTGTTTGTCTGATATTGGTTTAGGCCTTTGGGGCTTGCACTTGGGGGATGGCGAGTTCGACTAGGATGGTCTGTGTGAGAGATGGATAGTTGTGACGATTTTGCATGGGAGAATATCTTGGTTTTCTCTAGAAGTAGAGAAAAGCATGCCCTACATCTTAGGGAAGTGTTGGAGACTCTTCGAGCGCATAGTCTTGAGACAGCAAAGGTGGATGGAGTTCTTAGCATCCTATGATTTCGAGATAGCGTATACCCCTGGCAAGGGTAACGTGGTGGCGGACGCCTTGAGCAGAAAAAGGTTTTCCTTGAGTCCATTGTTCGTGGGACGACGAAGCTTGGAATTTATCTCGGTGTTTGATTTCAGACCTTCTGTTGACTTTATACCCGGTTAGCTAGCATCCATAGAGTCCAGACCTACTCTTTTGGGGCGGATTGGCGAGGCACAGCGGGACGACCCACAGTTGGTTGAGTTGGTAGAGAGGCTCATAAGGGGGGAGTCGTCCAGCCATTTGAGTAGGTACACCCTAGACGATAGGGGGTGCTTGCGTAGAGACGGTAGACTTTGTGTACCGCAAGACGAGGGTTTGAGGAAGGCTATTCTTGATGATGCACACCGTTCTAGGATGACCATTCATCCCGGTGGGGACAAGATGTACCAAGACATGAAGCGAGTTTTCTTTTGGGCCGGTATGAAGAAAGGTGTGGCCGAGTATGTCGCTAGATGCTTGGTGTGCCAACAGGTGAAAGCGGAACAAAAGAAACCTGGTGGGTTGCTTCACCCATTGGAAGTTCCGCAATGGAAGTGGGATAGCGTCTCGATGGATTTTATTGATGGGTTACCTAGATCGAGGAAGGGTAATACGGGAATTTGGGTTGTGATAGACAGACTTATTAAGAGTGCCCATTTCATACCCATAAAGAGCAAGAAGACTGCTCCATGGCATATAGAGTGGATTTACCCGAGAGACTTAGTAGGGTATAGGACGTATTCCATGTATCACAGTTAAGGAAGTGCCTACATGAGACCGCAGAGGTGGTAGAGCCGAGCTTGCTTAGAGAAGTGGAGGTAGAGCGTGATACGACTATTCGACGAGCTCCTACCCACATCCTTGGGTCAGAGATTAGGAAGTTGAGGAACAGAGAGGTGCGACTAGTCAAAATACCAAGGGGAGAAGATGAGAGTAATGCTACTTAGGAGACAGAAGCGAAGATGCGTTCATAGTACCCATTCCTTTTTGAGGATATGTCTTTTAACTTCTCCTTTATCGTTTGTCTAGTACTTATCTTATCTTTAGTATGTCCTCTCATTAGTATCTTTGACCTTTAGATAGGGTAAACCTATGGTTGAAACATGTGTTTGAGACATGTTATGATTGATGGATGTGAGTGGATGCAAGTGGTTGCTAGTGGTTGCTCGTGGATGCATATACACACTCTAGGCACTAGATCGGCTCAATCACTTCATATTGCATATTGCATAAAATTGTGAGTAGGTAGCTATATTAATGGATGTATAATGGTTGCGTTATCATATGGATGATGCATTTTGGTGTATGGTTGTGCACTCATGTAGAGATAGTATGTGTCGATAAGGTTCTTTCGCATACATATTGGATGCATGGCACTATCATGGTTTGCATTAAGGAGGTCAACTGAATCAGTAGACCGCCTGATTTTGCATTAGACAGGGAACATATACACACACTCTTTGCATATGTTCATACAGCATTAGAAACTTCAAGGACAATGGGTGCCAGCGTTTGATGGTTTAGTAGATGGTTGTTTGGATGGTAGGATACGTTCTTCTTGACTTAGAGATTTCAGGGACGAAATCCTTTAAGTAGGGGAGAATGTAACACGCCGTATGTTGAATAACTTACTATAATATAAAACAGGGCAGAATTAAATTTTAAAATCCGAATCAGGGGAAATGGGCTATGCCATTGCGTTCGTCTCGGAAAAATACGCGAAATAGAGTCTGAAATTTCGTGAATCGGAGTCCGTATGTCCGAGATATGGGCTTTAGAAGTTTCACGAAAAGTCAGAAAACGAAACAGATTTCAAAAATGCAGATTATGGGCTAGGCGGAAAAATTCCCGCCAGACCCAGGGAGTCGACCTGGTGGTCGACTGGGGAGTCGACCTGCACACCAGGTCGACTGGGGAGTCGACCCTAGTGTCGACCTGGGGGTCGACCTCCCTGGTCGAGCCCAGGTGACCTGGGTGCATCAGTTTGGCTTTTGGGCTGGGTTTTGGTGGCTAGGACGAGATCTGATGGCTCTAATCTAATTTAGGGTTAATCTAATGGCCTAAAACACCTAACTACTCTATAAATACACCCTAAGACTACCCTAATTCATACTAAAATTGGAGACAACGTCGTTATGCCGTCAAAATGTAACTAGGAGGAGCCACCAACAAATTAAAGAGGAGGAAAGCTTCTCAAATCAACTTCTAATCAACTCTAGCAACTTAATCTTCTTCTTAAAAGTGCTAATCAACAAGTTGTGAGTTTTCTATAGCCTTAATGACCAATTATTGAAATGATTATGATAGGATATAATGTGGTTATGGCTATGAATGTGGATCAATGCAAGTTATGCAAGTTATATGCTATGTGTTAATGATGTTATGCATGTTATGCAAGTTATATGCTATGTGTTAATGATGTTATGCATGTTATGCAAGCTATATGCTATGTGTTTGTGATGTTATGCAAGTTATGCAAGTTATGTGTTATGTGTTCATGATGTTATGCAAGTTATGCAAGTCAAATGCTATGTGATCATGATGTTATGCAAGTTATGCAAGTCATATGCTACATGTTCATGATGTTATGCAAGTTATGCAAGTTATATGCTACATGATCATGATGTTATGCAAGTTATGCAAGTGTTAGGCTATGTGATCATGATGCTAGTTATGCAAATTGCTATGATAAACATTGATCCATTATGACACCATGATTATGCAAGTTTGGTGTATGATTATATGCAAGTTCATCTATGACATGTTATGCAAGTTTGGTGTATGATTATATGCAAGTTCATATATGATATGTTATGCAAGTTTGGTGTTTGATGATATGCAAGTAACATGTGCAAGTTTACACCTTATTATGATATGCATACATATGCAAGTTTACCCTTTTGTATGACATAAATAACTTATGCAAGTTAACCTCTTTATGACATATGTGGTTCATGCAAGTTTGGGTTGATTATTTATGCTAGTTGGGTTGATGCTATATGCATGTTGACACCTTTAAACCCATGTTGATGTTAATGTTATGCAAGTTGAACCCATTGTATTTGTGATGAATCTTCCCTTTTATGTCATGTTGGCGAATTACGTGGGGAACGATGGGGTTAATATACATGTTAATGAAATGGTGTGAAGTTGTTATGCTTATGCATACCATAAAGTAAATGGACATAATTGAGTCAATTATGTACATCGTTAAAATTGGAATTAATTAGGGAAAATTAATTCGAAATATGGGGGTGATTAATTAGGTGTAATTAATCGACTAAGACACGAGGTTGGACCCTTTTGTAGCGTAAGACTGCCCGGAACCGACCGGCATATCCAGCGGCTACAAATGATTGGCCCAATGTGAGAGGTCTTAGGCACAAACTAAATATGTGACAAGTGTATAGACACGAGGTTAGACTCGGTTATGGCGTAAGGCTGCCCAGACCCAACCGGCAAATCCAGCTGCCATAAAAGATAGTCTAATGTGAGAGGTCTTTACAACGGTTACGTTCTTAATCAATTAAGAAACACTTAACCAGATAAGCATGTAGTGGGGCATGAAGGGTTAAGTGGGTGCCTTGGGTGGCATGTGGAGATTAAGTAAGTGCCTTGGGTGGCATGAGAAAATCTAGTGGTTGCCTTGGGTGGCAATAGAAAATACGATTAGAATACTTAACCAAAGTGGGACATGTAATTAAACATGATTAAAGGGTTAAGTGGGTGCCTTGGGTGGCATGTGGAAAAATCTAGTGGGTTGCCTTGGGTGGCAATAGGGAATACGACTAGAATACTTAACCAAAGTGGAACATGTAACTAAACATGATTAAAGGGTTAAGTGGGTGCCTTGGGTGGCATGTGGAAATCAAGTGGGTGCCTTGGGTGGCATGTAGAAATCTAGTGGGTGCCTTGAGTGGCAATTGAAATATGATTAGATGACTTAACCAAACCTTAACATGTAAGTGGGCATGATTATGAAAAAGGGGTTAAGTGGGATGCACTAGATAAAATGACAAGCTTAAGTAGTAGCTTGTGGGGGGCCCATTTCAACCAGTAACCCATATGTATCTTATTGGGCTCGACCCATGTCGAGGACGGGACACGCGTACTGGGCTTGACTATAAGAGGCCAAAACGGGGTAGCGGTGGCAACGCGAGTCCAACGGGTTTCATATGCGTGTGTGGACCCGGGCTGGTAGGTAAGACGTTGTTGCATCGTGTAGATATAAGCCGTGCACCATTGGTATTATCGGGTTTCCCCTTTGGGGAGTGATACACCCCACTGTGGGGCCAGCACGGGTATCTACGGTAGGGAGCCGATCGCTTGGGGAGTAGCAGGTACACCTAGTGGAGATAGGGGCAGACGACACCTATGTAGTCAGCTAGGGGTACAAGAGACTACTATTAAATTTACTAAGTTGTGGGTACACCTAATGGAAATAGGGGCAGACGGCACCTATGTAGTCAGCTAGGGGTACACGAAACTACTATTAAAAATTACTAAGTACACTTAGTGGGATCAACCTTTAAGTAGGAATTACCCTTGGGTGGGTAGATCTGGTGTGGTGTAGTGTAGGAATTACCCTTGGGTGGGTAGATCTGGGGTGGTGCAATGTAGTATTTATCCTTAGGTGGATAGGCGCGTCTTTACCGTTATCTTAGTTTATCCTAAGTCTAGTTGGCTGCTTAGTGTAGTCATTTATCCCCAGGCGTACCGTACCAGGTTTATATCATACCCTAATTACTTTAATGATTGTATTGTTAAAGTTATAGGGCTCACTCAGACTTATGTCTGACCCCGTTGTTTTTATCTTTTTCCCCAATCCTCAGGTTCTCTGAGTGGGCCTAGCACTAGTGGGCTTTGATCAGATGGCTTTATCTATCTTTTGGAGCTTGGACTCTTGAAGAAAAGCTCGGTTATCTTTTCTATTATGGCTATTAGTATGTAGTGGGATTATGTACTTATGTTTTAACAAGATGGATATTTTGTACTTGACTCTTGTTGGTTTTTGATATATAACCAAACATGTTTACCTTCTGTTGCAATGAAATGATGTTTTAAATATCAAGTATTACTTATATCTGTCTTGTTGTAATTTTTCAGTTCTATATTCACTTAAATACTCCACCGAAGCTAAGGCATTCCCTATGTGAGTGACCTTAGCGGGTGTGGGGTGTTACAGTTGGCCTCGTAAGGATGGGAGACTGGCAGTTCCTGAAATAGATGGGTTGATAGACTAGGTTCTGAGAGAATTTCATCACTTTATAATGATTATTCATCCTGGTGTTACATGAGGTATCGGGATATGCAAAGAGTTTACTACTAAGAAAATATAAAGGGGGATATTGGAAGATTCATCTATAAGTGTCTGAATTATCAGTTGGTTAAAGCTGAACAGAAGACACTCAGGGTTATTGTAGCCACCAGAGATTCCTACGTGGAAATGGAAGCAAGTATAGATGGATTTTATTGATGGATTGCCAAGGACAAGGGTACGATATGATGCTATATAGGTAATTATGGATCGCTTGACTAAATATGCAAGGTTTATTCCTGTCAAATCTACGGAGAAGGCATCCAAGTGAGCAAAGTCGTGTATTAAATGGATAGATCAATTCCATGGAATACCTGAGAGCATAGCAAGTGTCGAGATCCTTTGTTTAACAATGGATTTTTGAAGAGTTTGCAATAGGCATAGGGTGTTGTATATAACGTAGTTGTATACACAATTATATGATTTTTGTTTGATGATAACCACCAAATAAATATTATTTTAAATGTGTTTGTTACTGTACTATTCTATATGTACACAGGAATATAATACCTATATTTAAATAAAATATGACTATACAGACATTCATATATGAATACAGTATTTTATTTAAATATAATATTATATCTCAAACATTCAAACAGTACAACTATTTATAACTCCACTATTTAAACACTTCACAGGAATTTGTACTTGTAAATAAACTGAATAAAATAGACAAGTTTGTTTAACAACAATCAAAAAATATTTCAAACAAGTTAGTCTATTACAAATACCAGTACAATTCTCTCATTATACATTCATACACTGCTCCTTACTATAACACTCATCACTCGGTACATTCTTTGACCTGATTACATTTTATATATACATTCAGTCTTTTGTATACTTTTCACTGTCAACTTCTGTCTTCAGTCTTCAATCTTCACAGCACTTCATTGTCAGTCATGCCATCATCTTCTTACCTGTCACAATGAAACACACACATAGTACACTGCAATAGAATTTAAACTTTATATATGCGAATATAATTTTTTTTTAATTTTTTTTATTTTCCTCAGATTTCTGATGTGTTTCTCATCATTTTTCATGACTTGATCTGATTCTTCTATGTCTAGTCAGTTTGTATATGTATAGTACAGGGACAGGAAATCTCGTCTGATGGCTGCATATACACATGTGTATAAATATACACATGTGAAATGCCTCGCCAATCAGCGAGCAACTAGGGAGTAGCCACGTGGACCATCTCGACCCAGTGCACAAATAAAAATGGTCGAATCAAAATCATGTCAAGTCAAGTGGTCAAGAAACATGTGTCAACATGATCAAAAACACATTCAAGTAAGGCAGCATAATACAAATGGACATACATGGGTTCACAATGGCTCGAGAAAGTTCAGAAAGAAATGATTTTTGTATTTCAGCATGGACATGCAAGTGTGTAGTAGTGTATCAGGACAGTATGGAACAGTAATGAAAAGCCAACAACAAGTGTTCAAGTCAACAGTGTTATACAAGCATGCACAGGGAAGAAGCAATTTCAGTGAGGAACTCAAAATGACAGTGCAAATATGAATGACAAGTTTAAAGTCAAGAGTGCAACAAGATCATGCATATATGTACAGTTCTGACAAGTGCATAGATTCAAAAATACATGTGACACAACTTCTCAACTAAAATCAGCATAGTGAATGCAACGTCAAAGCAAGAACAAGTGAACAAGCATGGTTCAGCTCAACATGTAATAAGGTCAAATTCAAGATAACACAAGTGCAGCATAAAGCAACTCATTCATGATAGCATATATACATGGCAGAGCAAATGGTGTATACAAGTTAAAGGGAAGCAACAATTGTAATTGGACATGGAACAAGATGGTGCAAGTGAAACAGGTTTATGTATGTGGTATTGGTGCATATCAAAGCAACAGCATAGAATGGACAAAATACATGATTCATAAATGCTCAATATGGTCATGATTGCATGAAGGCAGAAATACACAAATACATATGCAACTGGATCAGCAAGAACAATCACAACATGTACATAGGTGTGCACAGCAATGGTTCAAGTCATAGTGAAGTATGTCATTTTAGCTCAGCGTAGATGGCATGGTGATGTAGCTCAAATACAATGCAAGTATATGTGTCAAAGGGATCATGTGACATAGCAAATGTCATGTGTGAGAACAACTAGTTTTAAAGCAGGAATTTTCAAGTTGGTCAAAGCAGGATTTAAAAACATGCAAGAAGATGTATCAGATTTCTATGGCAAAGAAATGGTGACAGAGCAGAAATCTTTCTTGAATGGTGCACAAGAAATTAAATATGCACAAGCAAATTCAGCATCATATACACTTAATCATGGTGAAATTTGACAAGTTTCAAAAATATATCAGTGAATATTTTTTGGATAGGTTTAAATGGTTTCCGGAAATTCGATTTGTTCAATTGTAGAAAATCAGCAAGGATGTGTTTGGCAATTTCTTAAAAAAAAGGGGACAACAGATTTTTTTTCTGAATTGACTTACTCAATCAAAGCCAAAGGTCTTAAATTCAAAAGAGGGAAAAATCTGTTTTTAAAAGGCCACGCAAAACTCAGTATTTTCTGGAATATATGGGAACAAATAATTTTCAGGGTTCATGGTTTTTTGTTTTTGCAAAGAGATTTTTTAAAAATATTCAACCAGAAAATTACAGAGCAGTCAATCATGTTTTAAAATCACGCAAATTCAAACAAGACATGAATCGAATTCACTCCAGAAATCTTCCATATATTCACGTAAGGGACAAAAGAAAATGGATTATTATGTTGCCAAAATTAGAGCAAATTCAAAGCCAAAGTTTTTGCAATCAAGTAAAACAAGGCAACAATTTATTCCAGGAATTCACGGCATGTTTTTAATCAAGAGGGACACAAATTAATTCACAGCAAGCATTCAAAGCCACGACTATCAAATAGGGAAAACACGCACAAATTAGACCAAGTCACATACACGAAATCACAGATTGTATAGTAGCTTCTATATCCTATAAACAACACCACTTCATCACAGGCGCTTTGCATCGAAAACCTCAAGCAAACAATTTCAAGCAGAAATTCAAAATCAAAATACTCACAATTTTTTAGGGTTTCGGTCAACTCCAGATTTTCAAATCGATCGAGTGAGAAGTAGAGAACATAGAAGCAATCGTGGACATCATTTCTTCCAGCAATCGCGATTTGATTTGAAGAAAACCCTAGCCTCAAATTTCTACCACCGCCATTTTTAATTCTCAAAGAAAAAGAGAGAAGGATCAGGTCAAAGAAAATAGCGGTGCAACACAAATGAAAGAGGCCGGCCAAGTTTGCCAATGAAAAGGGGATGACCCTTTATTTATTTATTTCCTAGGTTTTTCTATTTTATTTTCTACTTTGTTTTGTATTTTCTATTTTGTTTTGAAAATCGTCTGAACGGTTTTCTAGTGTCTGTAAAAAACTAGGGGAATCAGTTAGGGTGTTGACTGACAGTTGACAAAGTCTGTAAAATCTGGGTTACTGGTTACGGGGTCGTAAATAGGGGAATCTGATCGAGTGGATATCGGTCAGTCTAGAGTTTTGAGCGTAGGTTTAGAATAGAAGAAGGGTTTGCAAGTGTACATGGTCTTGTATGCGGGATCTATTCTATCACCTTGTAGAAACCTTAGGAATGCAGCAGTAGGAAGGGTTTTGCCGAAGCTGGGTATAACTTGTGTCATTTACTTTCTGCATTTCTGTTTCTGCTATATTTTGTGATTTGTTTATTATTATATATCCCGTTAGATTTTTTTCATCAAAAAAACTGTGGTAAACCCTATTCACCCCCCCTCCCTCTAGGGTTAATCTAGATCCAACAAGTGGTATCAGAGCAGGTATTTCTTTAGCTCTAGAGTCATGAGTAACCCTTGTTGTCAGTCCATAGAGAGTCAGTCCAGTTCATTTCCAACTATTTTCATGGAACAGATTTTTCAAACTGGAAATCTAAAATGGAATTTTATTTAAAATCTGTTAATATTAAATGTTGGGATGTTATTATCTATGGGTTTAATAGTGTAAATATTACTTTCAATGCTCGTGCAATGAAAATTATATTAGATTATCTTAGTACTGAACAGTTTAATCTTATCTATCAATGTTTATCAGCACAGGAAATTTAGAATACTCTCAATACAAAGTATGGACAAATTGACAATAGCCGCTTAAAATCCCAGAAAGTCTACTCAGCTTCAAATCTATGCTTAACAGGTCATGTAGATGAAACTTTAGATGGATCAGATAACGGGGAATCAACAAATGCTGAAACAGAAAATTTGTCATATGAAAATCTGGTTTACATGTGTCCTGATTTAACGAAATCTGTTGATAAACTCCAACTGAAAAATAAGTCTCTGAAATCTAAGAATTTTGAGTTAACCAGCAAAATTGATGATTTGGAATCACAAATTGAATATGTTGAAAATTCTTCAAATTCTGTTTGCAAAAATTGTTTGAAATTGAAAATCAATCTTGTTAATCTCAATAAGAATATTCAAAAGTTTGAAAATGAAATTCTGATCTTAAATGAGAACAAGACTGAGTTATCAAATTTGAATAACCTTCTGCAAAAGGAATTTGAAAATTTTAAAATAGTTATAAATTCCAAATTTGAAATTGCTGAAAAGGAGAACTTGTTGAAATCAAATTTGATTTTAGAAGAACTTGAAAATGAGATTGAAAAATCAAAGAAATTTGAGTTTGAAAAACCAAAACGATTTGAATCTGAAATCATGGAATCCCAAGCCAGAATTAAAATTCTTAAAGATGAAAATTTGGTCTTAAAATCTGATTTTGAAAGATGTAAGATCACTAAAAATCATTGTTCGGATTTAATAAAAGAGAACCGTAATCTTAAAACTAAAATTCAACAGCTTGAGTCAACTTTGACTAAATTTTCTAACGGTGTAAAATCTCTGAATATGCTGTTGAAAAATCAATTTTCATCTGGAAATAAAAGTGGTCTCGGTTTTGAGAAAAATAACATTTTTGAAAATCAGAACTCAAATGTTTTAAAAAATCCTTTAAACTGCTTTGGAAAGAATCGATATGAAAATTCAAACTCTGATAATCGCAAAGGTTTTTAGAATCATAAACGTGATGTGAATTTGTTTTATAATAATCCAATTGAACAATTCTGGATCCCAAAAAGAAATAAAACAAACTTCATTAAATTCAAACATATTTGGGTTCCAAAGGGTATGAAGATAAATTCGAATGGATTATTATATAAACAGATTTGGGTACCAAAACGTGTGAACAAAGCTATAAGTGGTTTTACAAATTTTGTTAGACCACTTGATCCCCTGAATTGTTAGGTACCAAAGGAGGCTGAGGAACTGCTTTGCAAAAGAGAATTGAATTCGAGCTGCTCAATATTCCTGTATCATCCACATTTCCTTAGCCAAGCTTGTTGAGTTAGAGATTCTGATTTACACTGGATTCTGGTATGATATCTAAACTCACCTTTGTAAATATTCTCTGTTTTTATTTTCTTTGTTTATTTCTTCTTCTATCCGTTTTTTTTTTGTTGTTTTCTTTTGTGTTGATTTGTCACTGTCATACCTTTTTAACTTCTTAGTCTTCATTAACCTCCAATTGCAGAATTCATATTTTTCTGGAAATCTGCTTCACTCAAATAAAACTCTAATGTTTAATCATTTCCAAATCTTGAATTTAACATTGTAAATATCCGCAATTGTTTGAAGTTTTCTGATTATCTGAATTCATAACAGTGTTGATGTATTCTTGTCATATCTTGAACACTGTTGATTTGAATTCTAATTTTTTTAATGATCTGAAAGTTTAATGGATTTTCACACACTTATGCTGTTCTGAGTTTCTTCTAATTCATTATAGAAAAGCTTGAAATATTATACTCATTACAGCACTTTGTTATTTATCAGTTGTGATATTTTCATTATTTTCAGATTGGCTTGGATATTTTAAATTGTATTGAATCACAGTGATACATCTTGAATTTCACCTTTATTCATGATCATTATGGTTAAAATTTGCTTGTTTGAAATCATCTGAAATTCTTGATATTTTGAATATCACACACCTCTTAATCCTGAAATTATCATCTTGTGTGAATGATTCATTATATCTTAAACTTGACATTGATTCAAGTGATTTCAAATAAATTATTTTTAATTTTCTGGATCATGAATACCTCTCAAGCTTGATGTATATGATCTAAAGTTACTCCTCTACTTGTCAGAAACACTTGTGAAAATTTCTTTGAAAATATGGTCTTAAAATTCATTGTTATTTCATGATTATTTGATTTGAATATCTGCTTGTTTAAAATCATTTGAAATTATCGACTTATTGAATCTCACACATATCTTAAATCTGAAATTAATAATCTGGTGTGATTGATTCATTGAATCTTAAAAGTTTCATATTCCTCAAATGATTTCAAATAAACGGTATTTTTAATCATTGGGTCATGAATCATCTTATATGACTGTCATCTTGACAAGTCTGGTTTGAACTGATATCTATCTGCTACTCTGATACATGTTTTAATCTGTTGAGTTTTGTGCTTAGGCCATGTAACTAAATTTCTTTTATATGAGATAACCTTGTTTGTCTCCTGTGTCTTGTTACAATTTTCATTAATAGAGACACCAATTAGTATCAGATGTGCTGATTTTTTTTGTATATATTTTAATCCTTCTAATCCTATATAGCTCTTCATATTCCTTTTGTAATTGATTTTCAATTTTAAGATTATTTATTGATTATTCATTCAGAAATTGAAATCAATATCCAAATTGAACTGTATTTATAATTCATCGGAATTATTGCTAGATTTTGAAATTGTGATGAATTGTGACTGCAGTATATTTCACAACAAGAGGAGATTTCATTTAGATTTTCATGATGGTTGAACATTTATTATAATACCTTTGAATAGGGAATTATTTCACGACCATCTCCTTTATCTATCATCTTTCTGTCATCCATGATAATTTTATATTAATGTGGAGAGTTAATATGTTTTAAAATCTTTTCGAATAAACAGTGGAAATATTTGTGATAGACATTAGACTATGTTATTATTCAAAATTAGTGATAATTGAATTTTTTTCAATGATCTCAGTACAGTCGAGCATATTTCATAATATAATTAATTTAGAAATTTATTTCACAGTCCATTTCTGTGCCTATCCCATTTTCTATCATTCATATATTGGTTTTATATACTGAGGAGTTTTTCATTAAAGCTGAAATGATAAAAATATATAATTAATATATAAGTGTGTCTCTAACCTCATTTAAAAATCCAAGCTCTGGTCATGCATGGTTATGAGATAACTTATAATTTAAGCTGCGACTGACCTCATTTCAAAATCCAAGGTCTGGTTATGCATGGTCAGTGTTCTCTTAAATAAAAATAAAAGGAAAGGAAATAATATGCTATAAACAGAAATTTATTCTGAAATTCTCCTTTGTGTATAAAAACCAGCCTATCAATCCATCTTTCTAATCTGTGAAATGTGTTGAAATCTTATGACGTATTATGATTTGTTGATTGATGGGTATTGGGATTTGAGATTATACGATATTGTCACTTAAATTGAATTATTAATTATAGTCCAAATCCATCACTGTTTTTGTGCTCAATCTTTATAAAAAAAAATTGAAAATAATTGAAATTCATATTTTTATAACTCTCCTCATTTTTATAAAATTCATTGTAAAACCATCGTTCTACAATGTGAAATATGACACCTGTTCTCAGTTTATTATGATTTTTGTTTGACTGATTGAGATCTTTGATGGTCGTTCTTCCTCTTATGCTGAAATTATATTTTTTTAGTCAATTTTCATATATATTAAAATTCTGAATCCTTTTGATGATAACAAAAGGGAGAGAATGGGTTGAGATTTTGATTTATGAGTGAATATTTTATAAATATTTTCAATTTTGAAAATTCATTATTATTCAGTTCAGTTCACTCATGCACAATTATAGGGGGAGCTTTCTATTGTATGGGGAGCTAATAAATAGGGGGAGTTCAATATTCATTGTCAAACACATTTACTGTGCACAAAATCTTTTATTTTTTTGTCATCATCAAAAGGGGGAGATTGTTGTATATAACGTAGTTATATACGCAATTATATGATTTTTGTTTGGTGATAACAACTAAATAAATATTATTTTAAATGTGTTTGTTACTGTACTGTTCTATACATACATAGGAATATAATACCTATATTTAAATAAAATACGACTGTACAGACATTCATATATGAATATAGTATTTTATTTAAATATAATATTATATCTCAAACATTCAAACAGTACAACTATTTATAACTCCACTATTTAAACACTTCACAGGAATTTGTATTTGTAAATAAACTGAACAAAATAGACAAGTTTATTTGACAACAATAAAATAATATTTCAAACAAGTTAGTCTATTACAAATACCAGTACAATTCTCTCATTATACATTCATACACTGCTCCTCACTATAACACTCATCACTCAGTACATTCTTTGACATGATTACATTTTATATATACATTCAGTCTTTTGTATACTTTTCACTGTCACCTTTTGTCTTCAGTCTTCAGTCTTCACAGAACTTCATTGTCAGTCCTGTCATCATCTTCTTATTGTCACAATGGAACACACACAGTACACTGCAATAGAATTTAAACTGTATATATGCGAATATAAATTTTAATTTTTAAAAAATTTTATTTGCCTCAGATTTCTGATATGTTTCTCATCATTTTTCAGGACTTGATCTAATTCTTCTGTGTCTAGTCATTTTGTATATGTATAGTACAGAGACAGGAAATCTCGTATGATGGCTGCATATATACACATGTATAAATATACACTTGTGACTGCCTCGCCAATCAGCGAGCAACTAGGGAGTAGCCACGTGGACCATCTCGACCCAGTACACAAATAAAAATGGTCGAATCAAAATCATGTCAAGTCAAGTGGTCAAGAAACATGTGTCAACATGATTAAAAACACATTAAGGTAAGGCAGCATAATACAAATGGACATACATGGGTTCGCAATGGCTCGAGAAAGTTCAGAAAAAATGATTTTTGTATTTCAGCATGGACACACAAGAGTGTAGTAGTGTATCAGGACAGTATGGAACAGTAATGAAAGCCCAACAACAAGTGTTCAAGTCAACACAGTGTTATACAAGCATGCACAAGGAAGAAGCAATTTCAGTGAGGAACTCAAAATGACAGTGCAAATATGAATGACAAGTTTAAAGTCAGGAGTGCAGCATGATCATGAATATACGTACAGTTCTGACAAGTGCATAGATTCAAAGATACATGTGACACAACTTCTCAACTAAAATCAGCATGGTGAATGCAACGTCAAAGTAAGAACAAGTGAACAAGCATGGTTCAGCTCAACATGTAATAAGGTCAAATTCAAGATAACACAAGTGCAGCATAAAGCAACTCATTCATGATAGCATATATACATGGTAGAGCAAATGGTGTATACAAGTTAAAGGGAAGCAACAATTGTAATTGGACATGGAACAACATGGTGCAAGTGAAACAGGTTCATGCATATGGTATTGGTGCATATCAAAGCAACAGCGTAAAATTGACAAAATACATGATTCATAAATGCTCAATATGGTCATGATTGCATGAAGGCAGAAATACACAAATACAAATGCAACTGGATCAGCAAAAACAATTACAATATGTACGCAGGTGTGCGCAGCAATTGTTCAAGTCTTAGTGAAGTATGTCATTTCAGCTCAGCGTAGATAGCATGGTGATGTAGCTCAAATACAATGCAAGTATATGTGTCAAAGGGATCATGTGACATAGCAAATGTCATGTGTGAGAACAACTAGTTTTAAAGCAGAAATTTTCAGCTTGGTCAAAGAAGGATTTAAAAACATGCAAGAAGAAGTATCACATTTCTATGGCAAAGAAATGGTGACAAGGCAGAAATCTTTCTTGAATGGTGCACAAGAAATTAAATATGAACAAGCAAATTCAGCATCATATACACTTAATCATGGTGAAATTTGACATGTTTCAAAAACATATCAGTGAATATTTTTTGGTAAGGTTTAAATGGTTTCCAGAAATTCGATTTGTTCAATTGTAGAAAATCTGCAAGGATGTGTTTGGCAATTTCTTAAAAAAAGGGGACAACAGATTTTTTTTTTGAATTAACTTACTCAATCAAAGCCAGAGGTCTTAAATTCAAAAGAGGGAAAAACCTGTTTTTAAAAGGCCACGCAAAACTCAACATTTTCGGGAATATATGGTAACAAATAATTTTCAGGGTTCATGGTTTTTTGTTTTTGCAAAGAGATTTTTTAGAAGTATTCAACCAGAAAATTACAAAGCAGTCAATCAAGTTTTAAAATCACGCAAATTCAAACAAGGCATGAATCAAATTCACTCCAAAAATCTTCCATATATTCACGCAAGGGACAAAAGAAAATGGATTATTATGTTGCCAGAATTAGAGCAAATTCAAGGCCAAAGTTTTTGCAGTCAAGTAAAACAAGGCAAAAATTTATTCCAGGAATTCACGGCATGTTTTTAATCAAGAGGGACACAAATTAATTCACAACAAGCATTCAAAGCCACACTACCAAAAGGGGAAAACACGTACAAATCAGACCAAGCCACATACACGAAATCAGAGATTGTATAGGAGCTTCTATACCCTATAAACAACACCACTTCAACGTAGGCGCTTTGCATCGAAAACCTCAAGCAAACAATTTCAAGTAGAAATTCAAAATCAAAATACTCACAATTTTTTAGGGTTTCGGTCAACTCTAGTTTTTCAAATCGATCGAGTGAGAAGTAGAGAACATAGAAGCAATCGCGGACATCATTTCTTCCAGCAATCGTGATTTGATTGAAGAAAACCCTAACCCCAAATTTCTACCGCCGCCATTTTTAATTCTCAAAGCAAAAGAGAGAAGGATCGGGTCAAAGAAAATAGCGGTGCAACACAAACGAAAGAGGCCGGCCAAGTTTGCCAATGAAAAGGGGATGACCCTTTATTTATTTATTTCCTAGGGTTTTCTATTTTATTTTCTACTTTGTTTTGTATTCTCTCTTTTTTTTTTAAAATCATCTGAACAGTTTTTCTAGTGTTTGTAAAAAACTAAGGGAATCAGTCAGGGTGTTGACTGACAGTTGACAGAGTCTGTAAAATCTAGGTTACTGGTTATGAGGTTGTAAACAGGGGAATCTGATCGAGTGGATATCGGTTAGTCTAGGGTTTTGAGCTTAGGGTTAGAATAAGAGCAGGGTTTGCAAGTGTCCATGGTCTTGTATGCGGGATCTGTTCTATCACCTAGTAGAAACCTTAGGAATGCAGTAGTAGGCAGGGTTTTGCCAAAGCTGGGTATATCTTGTGTCATCTACTTTCTGCATTTTTGTTTCTACTATATTCTATGATCTGTTTATTATTATATATCCCGTTAGATTTTTAATTCATCAAAAAAACTATGGTAAACCCTATTAACCCCCCTCCCCCCTTTAGGGTTAATCTAGATCCAACATAGGGAAACGAGCTACATAGGAGTATGGCTTATCATCCCTAAACTGATGTTCAACCAAAAAGAATCAACCAAGTATTGAAGTTCTTTTAAGATCTTATGTATTGAATTTTGGGAAATCTATGGAAAACCATCTTCATTTGAGTTAGTTTTCCTATAATAATAGTTATCAGTCAAGTATTGGTATAGCACCTATGAGACGTTGTACAATAGGCTATGTAATTCATCCTTTGAGATTGGAGATAAGTTGCAACTTGGACCAGAAATGATAAGGGAAATAAAGGATAAGACTGAGATCATTCAACAACGAATGAATACAGCTCAAGATCGCAAGAGGAGTTATGCCAATAAAATGAGAAAGGATTTAGAATTCCCAGTTGAAGAATTTGGTATTGTTTATATTTCACCTCTGAGGAATATTGTTTATTTTTGAAGGAAAGGCAAGTTAGCTCCAAGATTTGCTGGGCCATTCTCGATTGTAGAGCATATTTGGAAGCTTGCTTATAGAGTGGATATACCTGAAAAGATGGAGGGTGTACACAACGTTTTTCATGTTTCTTATCTATAGAAGTTTGTGCATGACTCCAGTTTCGTAGTATCGCCAGATTAGATGAAAGACTCAAAGGTAGTGCCAAAAAATTCTATAGTGCATAAGTCACTTTGCATTGTTGGGTAAAGGACACAAAACAACTTACGGGAAAGATTGTTAAGCTACTCAAAGTAACATGTAGCGAGAATGATGATGATTTCGCATGCGAAATGGAAGAGAGTATGAAATCGACCCATCCAGAACCTTTTGAGTGGTATATCCCATATATCTTATCTTACCTGTGTTGTTGCATCTTGCACTATTTGAGTTCCATATTGCAAGGATAGGATTTTGTTTACATGGATTGTTAGATGCTAGATTTGATATAAGATTGGCTACTCGTGGATAGTAGGCGTGCGAGATATTGTGTTAGCTCATGTTTGCTTGGAATTTCGAAGGCGAAATTCCTAAAGAGGGAGAGAGTATGTATTGACCCTGTACTTTATGTATCGGAGAATTGTAAAATAATTCTATTTAACTCCTTAGTGGTTAAACCATTCTCATATTTTGATATGTGGTTCAAGAGGATGTGATACATGTCCATGAATTTCAACAAATCTTTTTGTAACCATTTCGCATGTGACTTACTTTTTTAGTCATAGGTTTTGCTAGAGACCGAATTAGGTGTTCTAACTGATCTCACCGAATTCGGATGGTGATTGGCCATTTCATAGAGTGGTGATATTAAAGATTTGTCTCAGCAGTTTAGAAGAATTTGTTTTTTAAATTTTCATTTCTACAGGAAAGATTAATTGACAGCAGATGGGCTGATTAGTGAGCCCTTTGAGCTAATGACTGCAACTATAAATATATGTCTTGAAGAGAGAATTTGAGCTTTTCTTCTCATTTCAAAATTAGGTTGGGCATCTATATTCTCTGGTTCAACCTAATCTCAAATCCCTAATCTCTTTCTTCATTCAATCACCGTACATAGGATCCAGAAATAAGATCTACATTGAGGAAGATCAGATCTCATCATTTTGCATCATATTTAAGCATTTTCTTCGTTGCTCGGATTTAGTCATCAGCATGTTTCATTAGATCTAGGACTTGGTGAGTGATAGAGATCTTTTACATTGCTATTATGGATTATATGTATAAATCATCTTATATGTTAAATCTACCCTAAAACCAGATCATACATGTTAATTTCAGATCTAGACATCCTAGGATAACCTAATTTTACATTATCAAGTAATTTTTTAGATCCATCATGTTTAATATAAAATTAGTCTTAAATAATCACAGGTCTAAGATTGTTTTGATAGGATTCATGTTTGTATTTGTCTATATGATTGTTTATGTTGAAGTTGGATGAATTACTATTTGTATGATTGAGTTGTATGTTATGCTTGATTTGTTCATTTAGAATTATGTGTATTGGTACTTAAAATTGAATTTCAAAGTAAATCAGAGGCTCGGATGATCAAATTCAAATGAACTTGGCGGAAGAGCTTTGGAAGAAGCTGGGTGACGACCCAAGAATTTTCACTTGAAAATTCACTAAGTAAATGGATCGGCATCGGGCCATAGCTTATGAACTGATACTGATCCATCGTGATAATTAGAGTTCGAATTTGAGTGTGGCATCTAGGGGTCTCAAGAAGGATAGGATGATATTTGGATCAAGTACATCGACTGAGGTGTAGATGCTTGAGTACACGTTGATGGTCCGGTAGGAGAAGCTTTGGGAAGGATTTTGGACTTGTGAATGGCTGAAGGGGATGTACTCAAGGACCAAAGGGAGAATGTCCAAATACTTAGTGAAAAATGACAAAGTGTATGGACCGACATCGGTCCACAAGGGATGAACTGGTATCAGTCCACCAAATGACTGAGATAAGGCCAGGGGTCTTGGGTGTGGTTGGTAATGGTATTCAGAAGATTGCTGGAGATCTTAAATCATCGATAACATCTACGATATGGAAGTTATCATCAAAGTAGCATTATCTCTTCGATTGTGAACTCAAGAAGGAGTGGTCGAAAGAAATGTGATAGGCAGCTTGAGGTGGATCGAGGCCGCGAGATAGTGGACTAACTCGGGTGGGACATAAGCTAAAGTTGGAATTGTGGATGACTCATGTAATCAGAACTTTTGCTAAGGAATCTTTGAAATTTTAAAGGACTCTAGCAGAATTAAAGCAACGGTATCGTAGGGACGCCTATCAAGATTTGAGAAATCGCGTATCTTGGATCACTTGGGAAGTGATTTAGTTTTCTTAGTAAGACAAACATTCGTCGGACTTACAGTAGTCCGATTGGAACTGGGGTTCGCTATTACCCCTTGACAGATGGCAAGGACTAATCATTCAGTACTAACATATTTAAGGCTTTAGTCAGTGACAGGTAGGTCATTGCTTGTTTGTGGTGTGTTTTCTCTTATATTTCTCTAGATAGGCTATCACCATAGGATACTGAAGAGAAGTTGGTATTGGGAATCCTGTTCGGACTAGTGTCTATTTCTGTGTGTTTTTAGCATATATTATGTGATTATTATGTACTAACACTTTAGTTGCAGGGATAGTTTAGGCAAGACTTAAACTGTCTGATATCATATTTTCCTATGTAGATAATGATAGTCTTTTATCGCTTACACCAGACTGTTGTCAGACTTAGGGTTTTATGTTTACTCTTATTACCTTGGGTTCCCATCAATGGTGTGATTGAGTGGATTAAGTAGCATATAGCAGGACTGGGGATGATGCAGCAGTGGGGTGACGAGCTAGAGGATTATGTATTATTATTCTTCTACAAGCTATGTTGGTTGCTTTCCACTACGTGGTTATACTTTAATGAGGGATGTATTGGGCTTGATACACCCAGATATTGAGATGAATTTTACATAATTTATGATATTTCATGAGAAGGATTTTCTACTTTATCATGCTTCACTATATAACGTGTTGTATATTCTATTACAATGTGGTATCCAAGCACTACGGGTTATACGATAGGTTCTATTTTGATTTACTTTTCTTGATGATCGTCCCACATCGGCTTGGTATGCCATGTAGAGCACAATTCCTTTAGTACGATGTAGGGGTATGAGGCGTTCGTCATACATTCCTTAAATATCGATTTGCGTGATATTAGTTTATGGTTCGCTTCGAAAAAAATTGTCTTTACTTCAGTTCGCGTTTGAATGAGGAATTTGTAGATTTGTATATGGCGATATGTTTCTGTTGGAGTATGTGGCCGAATTCAATGTGCTACTAATGTATGGTTTACTTTCTACGTTGTTACTCCACAAAGAAAGAACGAATATTTGTAACAAGGTTGACGATCAACTAGGGAGATAGTCGATTCCATTCAAAGGGGGAATTAAAGCATTAAAGATTTGATTCTGGAAGCTTATGATGTTCAAGCTTGTACCCAGTTTAGAGTTATCCTTTTTATATGCACCAATCATGGAAGAATATACATAGATCGTTGTTCCTTTTATGTCGAGTGCTCCCTCGATTAGAAAGAAAGGGAATGACATCGTAACTTTAGATATGTTTTCCACCAATGGTGTTTTTGTAGTACATAATTTATTTAACGTCATGGTTCCATCATTTCCATTTGATCTTGTGGTTTGATAGATGAAATGAGGAATAGGACTCAAGAAATTTATTTGACTTGTCTTGATTGTGACTTAGCATGTTGAGGGTTCGGCTTGGCTATATATATGTAAACATTTCGTGTTTGGTAATCATCGATTAACATTATGGACGACTACAACATTCATATTGTTTAATTATAGGCCTCATGATGGAGAAGTGTAACAGTATGATGTGTCTATACTTGTAAGCATACATGGTCCATCAAAACTTGATCTCATTGAGTTATGGATTCTCTTTTGTTTGTGATTGTTTTTCCGTAGGACTTACTAGACTGGTATTATGCTTAGGATTGATTGGTCGTGTCAGTATGGTGTTGTGGTATTGCAAGAGGATGTCAGTGACGATAGGGACAGATGATGAATAGAGAGAAGTAGTAGGTTGTTTACGAGATGAGGATGTGATGGCTAGTTGTCTACAGTAGCCCGAGATTCCAAATGATGAGTTATTGAATGTACCAGCAGGTAGATAGATTTATTTCCTTAATGACCTAATAAAGGATGTCAGGCCTATAATGATACCTGTAATAAGGAAGGTGCTCAAAGAGCACAAAGGGAGATTGAGGTGCAGGCGACCGAACATTTGGAAAAGAGTTTCATTCGAAGGAGTATATTCGAGTAGTAGCATTAGTAATATTCGCAGTAGAGGTTGACGGTTCCCTAGGTTGTTTGTTGGGTACTTTGAGTTGAAGGTGGCTAAATTTTCACCATGGTTGGGTTAAGTTCTATGTTGGTCTAGTTTTACATTGTAACAACCCGGAAAATCTGAACCAGTTTAAAATATTTAATTTGGCAATTTTAGTGGATTTTAAATATTTAAAATAAATTATTTTAAATAATAACGACGAAAAGTATGTTTGAATCAATGTTTGAAAATAAATATAATTGTTTTTAATTATAAACAAGGCCTGAAATGGCGCAACAGTTTCAAAATTTGAATTCAAACTTTGACTAACGGTACCGGGTGCAAAATAAAATGGATTTTAGTGAAACCAAAAATATTTAAATCTATTTATGAATATCTTTCTAACGAATCATAAAAGTCAAAGTTTCATAGCGGGAATCAAAAGTTTTGGCCAAATGAATTTTCAGAAAGGTCGTTATAGAGTATATATAGCCCTTGGAAAATAGCCATTTTGCAAACGACCTCAGAATTCGACGAAACCACTTTTGTTGGATCTGGGATGTCAAATTATTTCTAGGTTTCAAATTCCATATTTTTTGAAGTTAATATGTGAGCGTGGCGAAGGAAAATGTGTTTGGTTAATTTCAGTTAAATTGGATCGACCAGAAAAGGGCCATTTTTCGAACGGTCTCAGAATTCGACGAAGCTAGTTTTGTTGGGACCGTATCATCGAAACATAGCTAGATTAATTTTTCAGGAATTTTTAGAATAAGTTTGTGGCCCCAGCAAATTGAAATGTAAGTCCAAATCAAATATTGAATTTTTATATTTTAATTTGAAGGAAAACTGACTGAAACAGTCGAATGAGCCAACGAAACATATCCCATTGTGTTTGGAATAGGGGTATTTAACGGGGGGCGACAGTCGTTGGGTTTGAATTGGTGTTCGTTTATGAAAACCCTAATTTTCAAACTAATATAAATATCGGCCAAATATATTTTTCTATTCATTATTTAATTTTCCAATAAAAATCAGAAACACCCCCGCTTTAATACGATCGATGGCGGCCCTCCCTTCTTTCCTTCTCTCCAACTTTCCGGCCACACCACGCACCATTACACTTCACCGCCATTCAGACTTTTGAAGACCTTTCCTCCCTCTTCAAATCAAAACCAGCGTCGTCATCTATAGTTGCTCCATCGTCGAGCACGACCTCTCCAAAGTCGAGGTGTTTGAAGCGCCACCATGGCTTCTGGTGACCGTCGATCTGAGATTGGTTGCCGGCGCCGCGAAGCTCTCTCGTCCCTCTACAACATAGTGAAGGCTGATCGTTACATCGTTGCACGGATTTGTTAAAAATCGATGACCTAGTTTTGAACAAATTTTGAAAGGTAACGGCTGAACTATTTTAAACTGATTATAGTACTTTAAAGCGCTACAGTTTATGATTTTACAATAAAAATCATATCTTTTTTCTATGTTGTCGAAATTCAGTGAAACAAGAGACATTGGACTCGTGTGGACATCTTCTACATTCTAGAATGGATATTTTTCTAAGCCTTCTACAATTTTTGGATGAGTGGAACCCAATGTGAGATTTCTGATTTATAAACGATATGGAAACGACAATGTATAAATTATATAGTCGATGTATGAGTTATATAAGCGTTGTACACCTCATGTATAAGCATTGTATAAGTTGTATGTTCGATGTATAAGCTATATATGCGTTGTAAAAATGATATATGCGTTGAAATGAATTGAAATGATATTGAAATGAAATCGAAATACAGTTATATACGTATATATATATATATACATATATATACTCACTGCATAGGATGAGTGATGTTTTATCCCTTTTGACGAAATTCAAGCCAACTTTTGTTGGTTTGATTGAAAACAAATTAAATAGAGATAATATACGAAGATTTAGTAGATTACTTTCCTAATAATTGGAAATATTTTCCTCATGATTCTGTGAGTTTTTCTGGTAGGATTTTGATTATTTGGAATACTGATGTTTGGTCTTTTGATGTGGTTTCCTCTTCTTCTCAACATGTAACTGTCCATGCAACTAATACTGGAGGATTTACTTTGTTCATCTCAATGATATATGCAAGCAATTTGTTCCAAGAGAGGCAAGATTTATGGCAAAATGTAACACCCCACCTCCGCGAGTGCCACTCTTGCAAGGGCACTAGCTTTGGAGGGGCGTTAAACGAGGTAAACATGCATGCAGATATCACAAGACAGAACATATAAATAAAACAGAGTAAGTAAAGCAGCGGATAAAACTAGTATTTCAAAACCATAGTCAAGTTACATCAAAGTCCTGAGTCATTATTTTCCACAAAACAAAGTCTAGAAAAAACATAAACTGAAAACTGGAAATAACATAGAGTAAACTATCCCCAAAGCAGAATAAAGCCATAGCGTGCTCAAGTCCAAACCGTACATGAGCTATCCAGAAAAGCAGCTAAAGATCCAAGCTAAGTACCAGTGTTTCCACCCTGTAAACCTGAGGGGGGAAACGGAAGAGAAGAGGCGAAAGAAAACAGGTCAGTCAAAAAGACTGGTAAGTCCTATCTACTATTAGTATAAAAACTAATAAAGTTAACTGAACATGTAAACAGGGATGAGGTATAGGGTGATAACTGGCATGGTGAAAAGTTAACAAGATAGATCAAGTGTGGCATCACATATACAAGGTTAAGTTGCACCAGGTGTGTACTAGTATTCCAATCCATGTCAAGTATAAACAAGAAATGATCCCTTGGCCCAAAGCTGGCCCAAACCCATGAGATGACCTAAATCAAGGTCCAACTACTCGGTCTAGTCGATCGGCTCCCTATAAGCCTAACTCGTCGTGTATCGGTGTTATACGGTCCAAACATGAAATGTAGTCGACTGTGCTAGGTCCACCCTAGGGTGTATCCGGCCCTAGGGTGTCAACCCCTGACACCAAACAAGCACGCACAGTCAAAACCTACTGGTGCCCAAGTCTGTCTTTCATCCCCGGACAATGTGCACGACCATGGTCCGTCGGAATCTACTATGGCGCACCTACTTTTGCCGTCTTTTTGGTCACTTACACTCCAGCCCAGTAATCGTGCCCCACCCTAGCCTAGTCCCTAGGGTATCGGATACTCCCTAGTGGGTTACTGCTGAGAAGGACCGCGTAACTAGGGTTTTCTAGTGGGTTAAGTGTGGTTAACCCCATCCAAACCATGTATCAAGTTGGTTAAGCGTTCCTAAAAAGGTTCACGACTTAACCCTATCCAACTAAGCATTGGGTTGGTTAAGTGTGTCCATGTTGACTTAACCCTATCAACCCATCATGTTCATGTGGTTAAGTATATTCAAGTGGTCCATGACTTAACCCTATCATGTGGCATTAATTAATTTAATGCACCCAACCTCTCACATTAGACCCTGTTGTGGTTACTAGTTAAGCCGGGCGGGTCCGGGTAGCTTTACACCACAACTTGGTCTAACCTCGGGTTTCAAGTGCGACATGACCAACTTCTCACATTGGGTCCTATTGTTTGTAGCCACTAGTTAAGCCGGTCGGTTCCGGGTAGATTTATGCTACAAACTCAACCCAACCTCGAGTTGGCCCCACTCATATTTTCTAAGTGTCATGTCCATCATTATGTTTACAAACATAATCACAAGTCAATGTTCATGTCATATTTTAAAATCATTTTTCATGTCATTAATATTACCCAACCCAACGCATTCCCATCGCATGTACGTTTCGCATCATAGATCAAAAGAGGGAACTTGGCAAAAGCATGACAAAAGGGCATAAGGTAATAAGGTTGGCCACAAGTTAAACATGGTGGCATATGAGGCATAAATATGTTCATAAGCTTGCATATCACATCATGGGCCTCAAAACATGCATAATATCAACTTAAGAAAATAGGTGAAACATGATCATAAATGACATAGGATGGTGGCTAGAAGTTCGCATATAACATTATATGCAAGTTATCATGAAGGTTATGAGAGTTCTCATGTTGCATAATGCAACATTCCAAATCAAAGGTCATAGCTTTCTATGCATAAGGCAAAGGTGATAGCTTTTCAAACATGCATAGAATATGTTTATGCATAACATGATAAGATCGAAGCACATATATCATACTTAGGCCCAAACTCAACTTGCAACATGTCATATTTAACTTCATAGTTAGAATCTAAGAGTAGTATAGGGCTTACAATGCTATGAAGACTATACTTAATATAAAATAAGATTGAGACGAAGCCACTAGCAACTCTAAACACTCCCAAATGACAAGCTCCAATGAAAACCCTTGAGAAACAAGCCAAAGATCCTTGCTTTGATGAAGAAAGATTGAACTTTGGCCTTAAATAAAGCTTAGAAACTCTCAAACAAGCTTAGGAACTCTCATATGAATGAAGATGGAGGCTATGACAAGAGGGTGGAGGCCATGATTAAACATTTTGGCAGCACTTAGTTACTAGAATTGATTTATGATTATTTAGGCTAGGTATTAGGGTTTTTTATAGATGATTAGGTTAATTTAGACCATAGGATTAACCCTAAAACACATCAGGTCCGTCAATCCCGTCAGAAGCTTCTGGAACAAGGCTCAGCATGTCACAAATGGTGCACCAAGAAAACTGGTCCGACAGGGGGGGTCGACCCCTGGGTCGACATAGGTGTCGACCCATGGGTCGACATGGGTGTCGACCCATTGGGGGGGTCGACAGGGGTGTCTACCCCTGTGTCGACCCTGCCTGTGGCGGAAGAATTTCCGCCCATTCTGTTTTGGTTGCAATTTAAATCTGAATTCGAATTTGAACTGTTTTCGGGCTTAGAATTTTCTGAAAACTTCATTAGGCCATAACTTTGTCATACGGACTCCGTTTTTCGAAAACTCAGACTCTATTTCGCATATTTTTCCGAGACGAACGCAATGGCACAGCCCGTTTCCCTTGATTCAGATTTTACAATTTAATTCTGCCTTTATTTACATTATAACATGTTATTAAAAATACGGGTTGTTACATTCTCCCCACCTTAAAGGATTTCGTCCCCGAAATCTCCAAGTTAGGGAGAACGTATCCTACCATCCATCATCCATCTACTCAAAACATCATCCACAAGTAACCATTGTCCTTAAAGGATTCTAAATGATGTATGATCATATGCAAAGGTGTGTGTATATGTACTTATCTAATGCGAAAATCAGGTGGTTACTGATTCAGTAAACCTCCTAAATGCCAAGTATGTTAGTGAGATGAGTCCATATGTATGCAAATTCCTAACATAATTTATAATCTCTACATGAGTGCACATAACATTCATTCATATGCAACATCCACGTGATAGCACAACAAGTTTCATCCATGAATAAGCATAAACACTCATGCATATGCGGTATGAAAGTGTGTGAGCCGATCTTAGTGCCTAATGTGTATCATGCATCCACGAGTATCCACTTGCAAACACTTGCAACCACTTGCAAACATCAAGCATAACATGTTTCAAATACATGTTTCATCCAAAGGGTTTCTTCCTAAGGTTCTCATGACACGATTACGAGATAACAAGATAAACAAGATAAACATGGATAGCAGAAAGGAAGACATGAAAAAGGAAAAGAGGTCGAGAATGTACCCTCAAAAAGGAATGGATAAAGCCCACGCATCTTCTCCTCGGTTTCCCAAGTTGCATCTTCATCGGCTTCACTCCACTGAACTTTCACCAATTTGACTTCTCGATTCCTTAACTTCTTGATCTCTGTTCCCAAGATACGAATCGGAGCTCTTCTCAAGGTTGCCTCTTTTTCTACCTCCACGTCTTCAAGAATGCTTGGTTCAACCACCTCAGCGGACTCATGTAGGAACTTTCGGAGATGCGAGACATGAAAGACATTATGCACTCCGGCTAGCTTCTCGGGCAATTCCACCTTGTAGACCATCTTTCCAATTCTCTCTATGATAGGGAAGGGTCCTACGAACCTTAGTGCCAGCTTCCCAACTTCTCCAAAACGTACCACATTACGCAAAGGAGAAACCTTCACAAAAACCATGTCTCCCACTTCGAATTCCAAATCTGCCCTTCGCTTATCAGCATAGGATTTCTGTCTATCTTGGGCCGATTTCATCCGTCTTCTCACCAATTCAACTTTCTCGGATGTGTCCCGTATCATATCGGGCCCAAGTATAAGCCTATCTGTTGTCTCCCACCAACAAGATGGTGACTTACACGGCCTCCCATACAAAGCTTCAAATGGTGCCATCCCTATGCTGGCTTGATAGCTATTATTATAAGCAAACTCTACAAGAGGAAGGTGGTCTTCCCAAGTACCACCAAAGTCAAGAACACAAAGCCTCAAAATATCTTCTAACACTCTATTCACCCTTTCGGTTTGGCCATCCGTCTGGGGGTGATAGGCTGTACTCAGATTCAATTGCGTACCCATCGCTTCTTGCAGACTATTCCAGAACTGGCTAGTGAAAATTGGGTCACGATCGCTAACTATACTAGAAGGAACTCCATGCAACCGCACTATCTCCCGAAGATAAATAGATGCTAGCCATGATGCGGTCCTCTTGCTCTTTACTGGAATGAAATGAGCACTCTTCGTAAGTCTATCAACTATGACCCATATGCTCGTGTTCCCTTTCCTTGACCTAGGAAATCCATCCACAAAATCCATAGAAATACTCTCCCACTTCCATTGAGGGACCTCCAATGGATGTAATAGCCCACCGGGTTTCTTTGACTCGGCTTTCACTTGTTGGCACACCATGCACTTTGAAACATACTCTGCCACATCTTTCTTCATTCCGGCCCAAAAGAAAATGTGCTTCACATCTCTATACATCTTATCTCCTCCAGGATGTATAGTCATCTTCGAGTGGTGTGCTTCTTCGAGAACTTTATGCACCAACTTCTACTTGTGGAACGCATAGCCTTCCATCACGCCTTAGCCAACCTTTATCATCAATAGTATATCTAGGAAGGTGACTAGACGTCTCACCACGAATCAACTTGTCCATGACCTCGACTATCTGTGGATCATCCTTCTGCAAAGCCCCAACTTGATCAAGAAGTGTGGGTCTAAGCTCAAGGGATGCTAATGAACCCGTCATCGACTCAACAGCCATCGTGAAATCATAGGTTGCCAAGAACTCTAAGTTCTTCATCTCAATAAACAAGGGGCTCAAAGTCAACCTAGTAAGAGGGGCTGAAATCTTAGCGAAGTCCCTGATGAACTTCCTATAGTAGCCCGCCAGACCGAGAAAACTTCTTACTTCAGTTGCATTCCTAGGAGTCTTCCAGTCTTGAACCACAACCACTTTCGCGGGATCCACCGCTATGTCTTGCTTAGAAACTATATGTCCAAGAAACCGAACTCCCCTTCTCCAAAAATGACATTTGGAGAACTTGGCTTTCAACTGATGAGCTCTAAGCGTATCCATCACTTCCTTGAGATGCCTAGCATGCTCTTCCTCATCCTTTGAGAAGATCATAATATCATCCATGAAGACAACAACAAACTTGTTAAGGAACTCCCTGAACACCCTACTCATCAAATCTACGAAGTAGGCGGGTGCATTAGTCAAACCGAATGGCATGACAAGCCATTCAAAGAATCCATCTGGAGTCCTAAATGCAGTTTTATCAATACTATCCTCAGCCACTCTAAGCTGATGGAATCCGGTGGCTAGATCGAGCTGAGAGAAAATAGAAGCACCAACAAGCTGGTCAAAGAGATCATCAATCCTCGGTAACGGGTGCCTATTCTTCTTTGTCAGCTTGTTCAACTCTCGATAATCAACACATAGACGAAGCGAACCATCCGCCTTAGTAGCGAATACCACAGGAGCACCCCATTCAGAAATGCTTCGCCTAATAAAATTCTTCTCAAGTAGCTCCTTGATTTGCTTACTGAGCTCTCTTCTTTCTCGTGGGGCCATGTGCCTAACGGGCAATGATACTGGCTTGTCATTATCGACTAGATAAATGCGGAAATCTATCTCTCGTTTAGGGGGTAACACCTTAACTTCTTCAAAGACATCTGGATAGTCTCGGACCACCCATACAGATTGCAGATCATCGATGGACGAGTCAAGAGATTCAAGATAACATAACATGATGGGACCTCTAGGGTTACAAGAAATTTCTAGGGTATTACCGAGGCGAGTCATGAGCCTCACCACCCTATGCTCACAATCGAGAATGGCTCCATAACTGGACAACCAATCCATGCCCAAAATCAACCCGTATCCCGTGAACCCGAGAACATAAGCATTACACGTGAATTCTACGGTCAAGATAGAAATCTTCAAATCCACACAAATCATAGATAGATGGGCGGAACCCCCAATTGGATTTGAAACACTGACGGGATCCTCAACTAGACTAGTACTTAGGTGCAAACTTTCAACAAGATCAGAAGAAATAAAACTATGCGATGCGCCAGAATGAAATAAGGTACGAACAGGGAAATCAGAAATGTAAACATGAATTTCTATAGAAACACTACCTCGATCAAAAGCTGGAAGAGCGAGGAGAGCCTGCAATTGCCCTCCCGAGGGTCCTGCTTGCTGAGTTTGTCCTTGCCCCTGCCCTTGCTTCTTCGGGCAATCCTTGCTAAGATGTCCAGGCTCTCCACAGTGAAAGCATTCGCCCAACTTCCTCTTCTTCTTTCTACAATCCTTGGCTATGTGCCCAACAATCCCACAGAAGTTGCATTTCCTCTTCTTACTTGACGTGTTATCGTTCTTTCCTCCTTTCCCGGGGTCTATCTTCTTGCCTTGAGACTTATTTGCCTTGACCTCCTTCTTGTCACTCTTATCTTCCTCTTGAAGTAGGGCCGTATTCACCAAATTCTCGAAGGTCACCCCCATGGGTATATGAGACATGGCCAAACCGCGCAATGGCTCATTCAATCCTAGAGCAAAGCGTAAAGCCTTCTTCTGGGGAGTATTAACCATGTCCAAACCGAATCGAGCGAGTTGGTTAAACTTATTCACATACTCCCTCACTGTCATGTCCCCTTGCTTCAAAGATATAAAATTCTCCAATTGTAGATTCGCCTCAGCTGATGATAGAAACTTAAGCCCAAACCTCGTCCTAAAGTCGGCCCAAGTCT
This sequence comes from Allium sativum, assembly GCA_030737875.1. Classification (NCBI taxonomy): domain Eukaryota; kingdom Viridiplantae; phylum Streptophyta; class Magnoliopsida; order Asparagales; family Amaryllidaceae; genus Allium; species Allium sativum. Next base: position 7,019,594 of record CM060923.1, on the reverse strand, counting down.
CTATAGGTCTAGTAGCATTGGTGACCTCCCACCAATAAGCAGCTTCTTCTTTTAATAACCATGCTGCCAATAAAACCTTTCTATGGTCTTCCACATCAAAGATGGCGAAGAGATCTTCAGTTTCTTTCAACCAATTTCTTGCCTCCACAAAAGTCTCCGTCCCAATGAAATTCTTGCCACCCATCGCCTTAAAGTCTTTGCAAATCTTAGCGAAATCTGCTTGTGGATTCTGAGGAGGAGGAGGAGGAACCTCAGTTACGGTGGGGGTATTTGCTGGGCCCGCATCGTTGGCCCTAGCTTCCAAGTACCTCCGGAACCATCCGGGAATGGTCACTCCCTCGGGAAGGTTAAGATCGCCCATACTGAAAAAGGAAAAGATAGATTCAGAATGAGGAAACGAAGGATAGTGCTAATGGCTTTTGGGGAATAGCCTTTTAAAATAGACTAGACTTTTCTTGGAAAATACTTAATTGGTTTTGAAAATAGTTTTTCAAAAGGTAAGTTTTAAAAACCTTTTGCTCAAATCTTGTAAACCTTATGCTCTGATACCAAATGTAACATCCCACCTCCGCGAGTGCCACTCTTGCAAGGGCACTAGCTTTGGAGGGGCGTTAAACGAGGTAAACATGCATGCAGATATCACAAGACAGAACATATAAATAAAACAGAGTAAGTAAAGCAGCGGATAAAACTAGTATTTCAAAACCATAGTCAAGTTACATCAAAGTCCTGAGTCGTTATTTTCCTCAAAACAAAGTCTAGAAAAAACATAAACTGAAAACTGGAAATAACATAGAGTAAACTATCCCCAAAGCAGAATAAAGCCATAGCATGCTCAAGTCCAAACCGTACATGAGCTATCCAGAAAAGCAGCTAAAGATCCAAGCTAAGTACCAGTGTTTCCACCCTGTAAACCTGAGGGGGGAAACAGAAGAGAAGAGGTGAAAGAAAACGGGTCAGTCAAAAAGACTGGTAAGTCCTATCTACTATTAGTATAAAAACTAATAAAGTTAACTGAACATGTAAACAGGGATGAGGTATAGGGTGATAACTGGCATGGTGAAAAGTTAACAAGATAGATCAAGTGTGGCATCGCATATACAAGGTTAAGTTGCACCAGGTGTGTACTAGTATTCCAATCCATGTCAAGTATAAACAAGAAATGATCCCTTGGCCCAAAGCTGGCCCAAACCCATGAGATGACCTAAATCAAGGTCCAACTACTCGGTCTAGTCGATCGACTCCCTATAAGCCTAACTCGTCGTGTATCGGTGTCATACGGTCCAAACATGAAATGTAGTCGACTGTGCTAGGTCCACCCTAGGGTGTATCCGGCCCTAGGGTGTCAACCCTTGACACCAAACAAGCACGCACAGTCAAAACCTACTGGTGCCCAAGTCTGTCTTTCATCCCCGGACAATGTGCACGACCATGGTCCGTCGGAATCTACTATGGCGCACCTACTTTTGCCGTCTTTTTGGTCACTTACACTCCAGCCCAGTAATCGTGCCCCACCCTAGCCTAGTCCCTAGGGTATCCGATACTCCCTAATGGGTTACTAATGAGAAGGACCGCGTAACTAGGGTTTTCTAGTGGGTTAAGTGTGGTTAACCCCATCCAAACCATGTATCAAGTTGGTTAAGCGTTCCTAAAAAGGTTCACGACTTAACCCTATCCAACTAAGCATTGGGTTGGTTAAGTGTGTCCATGTTGACTTAACCCTATCAACCCATCATGTTCATGTGGTTAAGTATATTCAAGTGGTCCATGACTTAACCCTATCATGTGGCATTAATTAATTTAATGCACCCAACCTCTCACATTAGACCCTGTTGTGGTTACTAGTTAAGCCGGGCGGGTCCGGGTAGCTTTACACCACAACTTGATCAAACCTCGGGTTTCAAGTGCGGCATGACCAACTTCTCACATTGGGTCCTATTGTTTGTAGCCACTAGTTAAGCCGGTCGGTTCCGGGTAGATTTATGCTACAAACTCAACCCAACCTCGAGTTGGCCCCACTCATATTTTCTAAGTGTCATGTCCATCATTATGTTTACAAACATAATCACAAGTCAATGTTCATGTCATATTTTAAAATCATGTTTCATGTCATTAATATTACCCAACCCAACGCATTCCCATCGCATGTACGTTTCGCATCATAGATCAAAAGAGGGAACTTGGCAAAAGCATGACAAAAGGGCATAAGGTAATAAGGTTGGCCACAAGTTAAACATGGTGGCATATGAGGCATAAATATGTTCATAAGCTTGCATATCACATCATGGGCCTCAAAACATGCATAATATCAACTTAAGCAAATAGGTGAAACATGATCATAAATGACATAGGATGGTGGCTAGAAGTTCGCATATAACATTATATGCAAGTTATCATGAAGGTTATGAGAGTTCTCATGTTGCATAATGCAACATTCCAAATCAAAGGTCATAGCTTTCTATGCATAAGGCAAAGGTGATAGCTTTTCAAACATGCATAGAATATGTTTATGCATAACATGATAAGATCGAAGCATATATATCATACTTAGGCCCAAACTCAACTTGCAACATGTCATATTTAACTTCATAGTTAGAATCTAAGAGTAGTATAGGGCTTACAATGCTATGAAGACTATAATTAATATAAAATAAGATTGAGACGAAGCCACTAGCAACTCTAAACACTCCCAAATGACAAGCTCCAATGAAAACCCTTGAGAAACAAGCCAAAGATCCTTGCTTTGATGAAGAAAGATTGAACTTTGGCCTTAAATCAAGCTTAGAAACTCTCAAACAAGCTTAGGAACTCTCATATGAATGAAGATGGAGGCTATGACAAGAGGGTGGAGGCCATGATTAAACATTTTGGCAGCACTTAGTTACTAGAATTGATTTATGATGATTTAGGCTAGGTATTAGGGTCTTTTTATAGATGATTAGGTTAATTTAGACCATAGGATTAACCCTAAAACACATCAGTTCCGTCAATCCCGTCAGAAGCTTCTGGAACAAGGCTCAGCATGTCACAAATGGTGCACCAAGAAAACTGGTCCGACAGGGGGGGTCGACCCCTGGGTCGACATAGGTGTCGACCCATGGGTCGACATGGGTGTCGACCCATTGGGGGGGGTCGACAGGGGTGTCGACCCCTGTGTCGACCCTGCCTGTGGCGGGAGAATTTTCGCCCATTCTGTTTTGTTTGCAATTTAAATCTGAATTCGAATTTGAACTGTTTTCGGGCTTAGAATTTTCTGAAAACTTCATTGGGCCATAACTTTGTCATACGGACTCCGTTTTTCGAAAACTCGGACTCTATTTCGCGTATTTTTCCGAGACGAACGCAATGGCACAGCCCGTTTCCCTTGATTCAGATTTTACAATTTAATTCTGCCTTGATTTACATTATAACATGTTATTAAAAATACGGGTTGTTACACAAAACATAATTCAAGAGGCGGCGGAGATTCATGAAGAGTGGGTGCTGATGGGTGATTTTAATAATTCTACATCTCATCTTGACAGGAAAGGAGGTCTCCCTGTTCCATTCCAGCACATGAGGGCTATCAACAATTGCATTTCTCAATCTGGTCTATTTGAAGTTAAGGCAGTGGGCTTCAATTATACTTGGCGGAGAAAGGGTATGGCCAATAATATTGATAAGATCTTCATTAATCATGCTTTTTTGCAAACCTTTACTGAACTCAAGGCTCTGTCTGTTTCCCAATTATCAAGTGATCATAATCCATTATGTCTGGAGTTGATTCACAATTCTGATGTTAAAGGGGTGCCATTTAGATATTCTAATGATTGGTTTCTAAAAGATGGTTATCATGAATGTATACAAAGAGGTTTAAGTTTAAATTCAGGAAGCTTTGCGAGCTATAATTTCATGAAGAAACTTTCATTGTGCAAGATTGAGCTAAAGAAATGGAACAAAATGAGGCCAAAAGATAACGCTTCCCTTCTTGAAGCTGAAAATATATTCAGAGAAATGGAATTAGAATCTGATGTTGATCCAGAAAATCTTGAGATTTATGAAAGCATGCTTCAAGCCAAAAGGAATCTATATATGCTGAAACAAATTCATATGTTGAGTTTTAGGCAAAAAGCAAAAATCTCTTGGTTGCAAGATGGAGACATTAATTCTAGTTTCTTCCATTCCAAAATATCAACAAGGAAATATTCAAATCATTTGAAGGCCTTGATTAATTCTGATGGGGAGCTTGTTTTTAAAACGGAAGAAGTGGCAAATGAAGCTATTACTTATTATACTGATCTATTCAATGGGGAGGTTATCAATGATATTCCAGAATTCCAATCTTTGTATACATTGAATGATCAGGGTAAGCGGTCTTTACTCCAACCTATTTCTCTTGATGAAGTTAAAAGAGCAGTTGATTCAATACATGACGATACAAGTCCCGGACCCGATGTTTTTAATTCTAAATTTTTCAAAGTGCATTAGGAAGAGATTAAATTGATCTGGTAGCTGCCATGCAGGACATATTTGATTCTGGTAAACTGCCCAAAGGTATTAATCATACTTTTGTCACTTTAATACCTAAAATAGAAAGGCCATCTAACATATCTCACTACCACCCAATTTCTTGTTGCAATTTGTATTACAAAATTTTCAGTAAAATACTATGCAATAGAATGAAGTGGTTCTTGACATTCTTAGTCACCCCAAATCAGTGTGCCTATATCCCTTCTTGCTTCATAGGAGATAACATATTGTTGGCTCACGAATTGTTAAGAGATTTTCGAAGGCCAGGAGTAAATAAGTTTTGTGTTAAAGTGGATTTAAACAAAGCTTATGATAGAATCTCAAGGGAATTCATTTGTCATATAATGTTGAAAATGGGTTTTCCAATGCAATTCATAAACATCATTTATGAATGTATTTCTACACCCACGTTTTCCAGTATTATTCAAGGTGTGCCGAGGGGATTCATCACTTCAAATAGGGGTATTCTTCAAGGCAATCCTCTTTCTCCTTATTTGTTCTCTATTGCAATGGAATTTTTCAGTTTTTGTATGAATGAGATGACTGTTCAGAATAGGTTCTTCCCCGTTCACAAAAATGAGCCTGCAATTACTCATCTACTTTATGCAGATGACCTTATGGTTTTTGGAAAGAATTATGTTATATGTGCCAATGCTTTAAAAGACACTTTTTCCAGATTAAGGCATTATAGTGGTTTAACTGTAAGTGATTTGAAAACCCAGGTATATTTTAGTACTTGTGCTAAGAATATTAGTGATACTCTAAGTATACTGGGTTTTCAAAGGGATCATCTTCCTGTTAAATACCTTGGCGTCCCAATTTCCTCAAACTATATCCACTATAATGATTGTCAAAGCTTATTGCATAAAGATCAGAGCAAATTACAATCATGGGATGTGAAGTTTCTCAGCTTTGCAGGCAGAGCTGAACTCATCCAATCAGCGATCACCCCTACAGTTCTTTATTGGATGTTTGTTTATCAATTGCCTGATCATGTTTTAGATAAACTTAATACGATGTGTGTTGACTTTTTTTGGGGAGGGTCTGCTCACAAAGTAAGATGGCATAAGCTGTGTATGCCAAAGGAGGAAGGGTGTATCGGACTAAAATTATTCTCCAAATTGAAAAAGGCTGCATGTATCAAATTTATGTGGAGATTTTTGTCTACCTCATCTTTATGGAGTTGTTGGATGAATTCAAATTACTGTCAAGATAAGCAGTTTTGGAGCATTGATATTGATAGTAATGCCTCGAGCACATGGAAGGCAATGCTGAGGTTAAGATTTTCTGGCAGGCAGTTCTTCAACAAAGTAATAGTGAATGGGGCTTCTACGTCGTTGTGGTTTGATCCTTGGATCAATTGTAAATGTTTGATCGACATTCTTGGCTTTTCCAGATTTAATTCCTTGGGAAATGTAAATGAGAAAATTTCTTCTATTGTTGAGAATGGAAAAATCAATAGTTCTTTGCATCCTGCTACTAGAGAAATACAAAGAGAAGTGAATCAAGTTTGTGTTCATGCATTGGGTCAGGCTGATCATTTTGAATGGTGTGGTGGTGGTTCTTTCACCTTTCATAAAGCTTGGGACATGATCAGAAAGAGGGAGCCTACTGTGTCTTTGCACAAGGTTATTTGGCATGCTAAAAATTCTAACAAAATGTCTTTTATTTCTTATTTAGTAGCAAATAACAGGTTATACACAAAGGATCGAATGGTTCTTTTTGGTATAATAGATGAAAATATTTGTTGTTTATGTGGGTTTTTTGAAGAATCGGTGCATCATCTGTTTTTTGAATGTGAGTACTCTGCTTACATTTGGAGCATAGTAGCTTTGAAGTTGGGTTTACCAGTTGATAGTTCAAGTATTTTTGAAGCTGAAGCAGTAAAAATATTGAATGTTTTCAAAGATAGAGATCAAACTTTGGATGTTGCTTGTGCGACATTCACAGTAGCTGTTTATCAAATATGGATGGAAAGGAATTCACGAATCTTCAATAATAAAAGATTGACTAAAGAAATCAGAATGTGCATGACTGAGAGAGAAGTGCAGTTCTTAGTGAATGGAAATGGTTCCAAAATGAGGAGATGTCATGGAAAAGTAGAAATTCTGGAGAGATGGGGTGTTGAGCTTGTTGATACTGGATGATGTATATGTGATTTTTTTATGGTTTACTGTATGTAATGGGAGATATGTGGTGTTGTTTGGTTGTATTTGTTTGGTATATGCAATAAAGTTTACCAATTTTCAATATATATATATACTCCCCTCGTCCACAGACCATGGACGATACATATTGGTTGTGATATTGTTTGGATCATTGGTTGATGTTAAATTTGGTGAATATCATGAATGGTTGATTGGAAATGATTGTTTGTGGTTGAAATCCCAATAGGATTAGTATACGGGAAAATTCGTCTGCGTACAAACTAGATATTGAAATACCCATTGTCAAAAGCTGCGAGGCTTTAAGGTAGAGCGAGGAGCTGTACTCGGGACGGTGCCGGTTTTAACTACCCTGCCGTTATGTTGCCGAAATTTTCTGAAATACTCCGGTGTTTGATTTATATTCATGTGGTGAAACTATATTCGTGTGTTGAATAGAAATTCATGTGTTGAATAAAATTCATGTGTTAAATGACATTCATGTATTGAATAAACTCTTTGAAAGATATAAATAACATTTTTACCTTATGTATCAACTATATAAAAGAATCGTGGTTTGAAATAAATTGTTTTACAATAAAAATCACATTTTAATGATATATATGAACTGTTAAAAATAGTGATGTGTTGAAATAAATATCTGTTGGATAAAAATATCGTTTTTATCAAATATACGAAATGAATTTGGTTTTGAAATCGAAGAATGAATTATATATATATATAATTAAAATAAATCGAATAACGACGCTACAGTTCATATTTTGAAATCGTAACTTCAAACGATTGTACCGGGAGATCCGACCGTCGGATTTTCCCAAAACTGGAACCGTTGGATTCGTTTTGAAAAGATCTTTCTAACGATATAAAATTAATTTGTAAAGATCCAAAAGTTAAATTTTTAGATATGTGTAAATCAAATCTGAAGAAAAATAGCGCCACGGCCGCGTTATGGCCTGAAGCGTCATTTGAATGAATTGGCTATTTTTAAATAAATGAAAATAGCAATAAATCATGATAAAATATTATAAACGATATGAAATGGAAATAAACTGAATTTGCTCGGTTTATTGGATACTTGATGGTTGAATGTGTTTGACGTGAAAATTACATTAATGAATTGAATTATTGGTGTTGAATAATTTAACCATTGAAATGAATTGATTTGAAATTCTAAATATACGTGAATTATTTGAAAAAGCCGAGTTAATTCTCATTTCAAATAATTGATCGACGATTAAAAGTCGAAGACATGAAGATGGTGCAAGACCGATGATCTTTCACGTCGAATGGAGGGGTGCTACTGATGCTCATGATAAGAGTAGCTACCTTGAAGGGGCTGAAGTGGTAGCCGTACGGACGTACTTGTTGATTGTACGGATGTGCGAGGTATAAGGTGCCTCTGATTTCATTCAGACCCAGAACGGACTTGTTAATGGACTGTGTGTCTGACATTGGATATCATTCTGTGTGATTGATGGGTATCGGTTGCATGGAGTGGTTTGCCTGTGTGGCATGCTAAGATGCAAATGATCAAGTCTTTTGTTGAAAAGAAGAGCTTTGTGGTTGATGATCAAAGCACGGCTTTGAATAGCTAGCTTTGTATTTAGCGTTGTTTCGCGAGCCTCACACCCCGATATGAGCCAGAAACAGGAAAGGACCTCAGGGAGGACCTGCGTTTCTTTCTAGTTAAGAGTGGTGTTTTGGGTTTGACACGCTCGAGCATTTTACTTATGTGGATGATGGATAGCGAGGCACCTCGGTTAGTTCGGTCTCTTCGGAGCCGATGGTCTAGTCGGGATACGATCAGTTTACATCCCATAGGGTGGGGAAACACAGTGTTCAGGCATTATAATCCACATCGAGTGGACCGGCCCTGACGATCCAAGGCCTTGACTGAGTACTTTCCCTAAGGCTCGGGCTAGAGAGTCTCGAAGCGGTAAGTACGATCCCTTGCCTTGGTTCATGACCTAAATCCAATTTCCAAATACGACATCATGCGGTTTTGATTGTATACCTATATATGGCAACATAGTGGTATGGGGCATTAATGTCGTCTATGATTGATAGTTATGATTGAAATTGTGTTTGAAACATATAAACACTAGTAATAATATCAAATGCTTTTGTTTTATTCGTATCAAGCATATTTTGGCCATTATAAGGTAAAACTCTATCCTCCGGTTTGCTTTGCATTGTGTATGGGAATTGAGTCTTATAATGGCTTCATTTTTATAAAAAGCATTGCGATGTTTAAATGATTTACTTGTTTTAAAGCACTGGCAATCCAATGGAGTAAACCCGTTCCGCGTTAGCGGCATGGTCCTGTGATTGGACATATTATAAAGTAAGTTGAGTAGATTTCTCATACCAGTCCCATGACTGACTCGTAGTTTGTTTCACTTGCAAACTCGGGTGCCCCTTTTTCTACACGGGCAGCCTTATATTCAGGTTTTAGCAGGCTCTTTCTAGATAGCTGGAGCTGAAGATGGATTCGATCATTTATCTCTTTTTATGCTGTTCATCTCCTATTGTACAGATTATGTTTTGATTCCGCTGTAGACATTTATGTAAAGCTGAACTGTATTTTGTACTAAGTATGATCTGTATACTGTGTAACTATGATGATTATATTTATCCAGTGTATTCTATTGTACATTATCTGGTGTATTTATTTATTTTTGTTCTGCTATTATTTGTTTATGTGTTCTATTCCAAAGATTACCCTTGCCACCGTGGAACGGGGTTTGGGGTTGTCACAACGTGGTATCAGAGCTTTGGTTAAGCTTAGTTCTGGAATATAACATATTAACGAACTCGTCAGAAATAGAACCAGTAGTGTTCTAAGACGGATCGCTCATTTCAGATAGGATTAGTAATATCCTAGAATGAGTGAAGCAGAGTGAAATACACCGTAGTAGACACATTTACATTCAAGTATATGTCTCTATGCTTTGCAAATACATTTTCTGTTGACCTGACACTTTGTCTGCTATTTGCAGACGCACTAGAAAATGAGTGGCAGAAACAAAAGAAGTAATTCAGACCCAGATATTGAAGCTCTAGTAAAGAGGTATCGAAATCTGGGTGGATCACCATTCTTGGGCAAAGAATCCATTATGGAAACACAAGCTTGGATTCATTCTGCTGAGAAAATCTTTGATGGTTTAAAGGTGAGTGATGACCAGAAAAGATTACTGGCATCTTGGGCACTCAAAGAAGAAGCTTTGTTCTGGTGGGATTCAATTATTAAGGATAATCCAGAAGGTAATATTACCTGGGATAGATTTTAAAGAGATTTTCAGTGAAAGATTTATTCCTCTCGAAGCAACGGAGCGGTTATGTGGGGAATTCTATTATCTGATACAAGGTGATATGACCATTCCGGAATATCATAAGAAATTCAATGAACTTTCTCATTTTTTCCCTCATCTAATTCAAAATCCGAAGAGGAAGAATCTGAGGTTTATTAACGGGCTCGAAAGAAAGTACCAAAGTAGTGTAATAGGGCATGTGAAGCTTCCTTTTTCTGAAATAATATACATAGCTTATCAGTATGTAGATCTAGATAAGCGAGGCCTTTTTGACGACGAAGAGGAAGGTAGTTCTAGCAACAAAAGGAAATTTGAAACTGATAGCCCAGAGACAAGTACACAGCCTGAGGTCAGTACGACGTCTGGGGCCAAAAAGAAGCCTAGAATCAATCGGAAAGGTTAAATCAGAAAAAGGACCAGTAACGACGGCCATATGCTCTAACTGCAATAAGCAAGGACATTTGTCGATAAGTTGCAAATCTTCAAAGAAGCAAAATAAATCTCACAGTGGGAGAGAATGCCATAGGTGCCACAAAGCAGGTCATATTGCAAGGGAGTGCCAACTCTCAAAGAAATCTGAAGTAGTACATATAAATGAAGTAGCAGAAACTTCTGAGCCCTCAGCTAGTCATGGAAGGCCAGATGTTTTAGAAGGCACGCTTACTGTCAAGGATATTCCTGTTAAAGCTTTGTTTGATACAGGCGCGTCACGAAGCTTTATTGCAAAGAATGCGGTTAAGAAACTGGATTTGAATTTGAGAAAGCTTAAAGCACCCGTGACTGTCCATAATCCAGTTGGGGGTTCCCTCGATCTTAGTTGGGTTTGTGGGGGTGCCTGTCTCTTTTTCCCGTTATCGGTTCCCTACCATCGCGATAGTCATGAATTTTACAGAATTTGATCTTATTCTGGGATTGGATTGGTTAACCAAATATGAAATTGAGGTTAAATGCGCCGACAGAGTCATAAAGGCAAAGATTAAATCAGGCAATTATATAACCATACCATGTGAAGGTCCGAATTCTAATAGAAAAGACTTTTGGTCAGCTCTTGATGTTTCTCCTGCTCAAATAGAAAATATCCCCGTAGTCACAGAGAATATTCCGGACCTCATAAAAGATATTCCTGTCATCAAGAATTATGCGGATGTGTTCGAGGAAGTTGTTAGCTTACCTCCGCAGAGAGAAATTGATTTCAAGATCGCTTTAATTTCGAATGCAAGGCCAGTAGTGCACGCTATTCGGAGAATGACTTTAAAGGAGAAAGAAGAATTAGACAATCAAACTCGACAGCTTGTATGGAAGGGTCTGATCAGGCCTAGTTTCTCTGATTGGGGAGCAGCAGTGGTGTTTGTCCCAAAATCAGACGGTACTCTTCGACTATGTGTGGATTATCGTGACTTGAACAAATAGAAATTAAAGAATAAATACCCATTTCCGCATATTGATGATTTGTTAGATCGATTGAATGGCACACAAGTATTTTCAAGGATGGACCTAGCTACAGGCTTCCATCAGCTTCGTATTGCCGAAGAGTGTGTTCCTATGACAGCACTCAGAGGTCCCAATTTATTCTATGAGTGGTTAGTAATGTCGTTCGGCTTATGTAACGCTCCAGCGTATTTTGTCGATCTGATGAACAGGGTATTCAGAGAAGTCTTGAATAAATTTGTTTTGGTTTTCATTGATGACATATTGATCTTCTCTAAGTCAGAGAGCGAGCACGCGAAACATTTGGAACAACTGTTAGAAATTCTACGAAGGAATGTTTCAAAGGCCAAGCTTTCCAAATGTATATTCTGGCAAGAAGAAGTCAAGTTTCTTGGCCACGTTGTATCAAAAGAAGGGATTTCTGTGGATCCCGGTAAAATCACCGCTATTCAAAATTGGAAGCAGCCTAGTACTCCCACATAAGTCCGAAGTTTTCTTGGATTTGCTAGTTATTATCAGAAGTTCATTAAAGATTTTTCAAAGATATCTAGTTCCTTAACAAAGCTTACCAAGAAGCACGCAAGATTCAAGTGGACTCCCGAGTGTGAGGAGGCTTTTCAGAAGCTAAAATTAAGATTAACAACGGCTCCAGTGTTAACGATTATCGATGGCAATCAAGACTTGAAGGTCTGGACAGATGCCTCTAGAGAAGGCCTTGGTGCAGCATTAATGCAAAGGGTCAAGTGGTTGCTTATACTAGCCGTTAGCTGAAACCGCATGAGAAAAATTACATTACTCATGATCTTGAATTGTTAGCCATTGTATTTGCTTTGAAAATCCGAAGGCACTATCTTTTGGGTGAGAAATTCGAGCTATATATGGATCATCAGTCGCTAAAGTATTTGTTCACCCAGAAAGACTTGAATCTGAGGCAGCAACGTTGGCTAGAATTTCTTGCAACATACGATTTTGAGATTTTGTATACTCCAGGGAAAGCCAATGTTGTGGCTGATGCACTAAGTAGAAAGAACGTAATAATCGCCAGTTTTATTATTACGACTTCCTTGATTGACAAAATATCTATTCTTCAGAAAGATGATAATTTTATTAAGGATATGATCAAAAGAATTCAGAAAGGCGAACCCTCGGGTTTTCAAATAGATAACGATGGGATCCTGAGATTGAGAGGAAGGATTTGTGTTCCCGACATCCCCGAGCTCAAAAGGGAAGTGTTAGACGAATGTCACAAGTCCAAGCTGAGTATCCATCCAGGTGTGAGAAAAATGTATAACGATCTCAAGCGAACATTCTCGTGGAAAGCTATGAAAAGGGACGTTTCAATATATGTTAGCAAGTGTCCTACTTGCCAACTAGTCAAAAGCGACCAATAGAAACTTGTCGGATTGTTGCAACCATTGGATATTCCAGGTTGGAAGTGGGAACACATTTCTATGGATTTCATAGATAGGTTGCCCAGAACCAGAAAAGGAAATGACAGTATTTGGGTGATCATAGATCGCTTCACGAAGACCGCCCATTTTATACCTGTCAGATCCAATAGAACCGCTCAAAGTCTAGCACAGATTTATTTCAGAGAAATTGTTATGCTACATGGAGTACCGATCAGTATAGTTAGTGATAGAGATCCAATATTTACTAGCAAATTTTGGGAGGCATTTCAACTAGAACTGGGGACAAAGCTGAATCTAAGCACCGCCTATCATCCTCAGACAGATGGTCAGACTGAGAGGGTGAATCGTATACTAGAAGATTTATTGCGGGCTTATGTTCTTGATTTTGGTGGATCATGGGAAGACCATTTGCATTTGGCTGAGTTCTCATACAACAACAGCTACCAAGCGAGCCTGATAATGTCACCATTCGAAGCATTGTATGGTAGACCGTGTCGATCTCCTGCTTGTTGGGTTGAACCTGGTAATAGGCTTGTATTGGGGCCAGATATGATTCGCGGAGCTGCGGACAAAGTCGATTTCGTTAAGAAACGATTACTAGTCGCCCAAAGCCGACAGAAGAGCTATGCAGATAAGAGAAGAAGAGATTTATCATTCGCTGTTGGCGGCCATGTGTATTTGAAGGTATCTCCGATGAGAGAAGTAATCTGGTTCGGTAAAACAGGGAAATTGGTGCCCAAATTTATTGGTCCGTTTCCTATTCTGGAACGGATTGGAACTCTCGCTTATAGGGTTCAATTACCAGATTGGTTGCCTGGAGTACATGATGTGTTTCACGTATCTCAACTTCGAAAGCATGTTCTTGATCCAGATTTGATCGTGGAAGAAGCCGCGCAATGGGATATAGAAATTACTCCAGAATTGGCTGTGAGAAGAGAGCCACTAAAGATTATTGCAAAGAAACCAAAGAGCTGAGGAACAAGAAGGTTCACTTAGTCAAAGTGCAATGGAGTGGAGATCCGCGAGATTGTACTTGGGAAACTGAGGAAAGCATTAAGAAGGCCTATCCCAAGTGCAGGGTGGATATCTCTGATTGACTCTGGTGCAAGGTACATTTACCATATTTTGCATTTCCATTCTGTTCTTTACTTTTTTGTTGTCTTCTTTTCATGGATTTAAACTTTTTAATCATATAGTTTAAATGATTATAAAAGAGTATATGAATTAATTAGTATATTTTTGAAAAATTAATCAACAAATTGATTGTTGTTTGTGTTGTGTGGTTGGGAATTTGATTTATCAAATTATTGTGATGATAATTAATTTAACCAATGAATGAATGGTAAATTTATTCGATTACATCACACATTGAACTGGTTTCGAAATAGATAGAAATATATACATGTACAATATATATGTTTGAACAGGTAAATGGATTAGCTGTTGAGTAAAGAATTTATTTGCGTGCCCGACAAATAGGTAAACCTTAATGAGTTGGTTGCACAATTTTATTATTATATCAACTCCTGTGAATGCCATTGGATGCGGAGTGCTGGTTGTTTTGTGTGTGATAATAAACGTCGCCATAGGATAGTAACAATTAATTTTGAACTACACTACATGGCATACTTCATGAAGATAGGCATAGTTCATCATATACCACATAAGCATTTGGAGCTTATGTGACGAGGTTGAAGATTTACCATACGAGTGAGAGGCTTGTTTGGCGATGACTATATATTACAGGTTGAACTGATGACTGATATGGACCATATAAAATGTAACGGTAAATTGCAAGATTAATAAAAAAACCCACACGGGTCTTGAGATGACAATAAACACGTCTCTCTAGTCATTAAGGCACAAAAACTATTTATAGGGTGACGAGAATTTATTCTCTGGAGTTATGATCTATACATACTCCACTGTGGACACCGGAATATATCACTATAAATATGTGCATGCTTATTAGGATTTATTGGGTACCTAATAGGCCCAATAAATTTCCAAACCCCTCCCCGTACAAAGGAGGTTATGACGAAATTTTTCGAAAATTTAGGGTGTTAGCCAAATTTTTGAAGAATTGGAAAATTCTTAGAAACTGAAAAGTTGAAGAATGAAAGCTAGAATGAAAGTTGAGTTGGTTAATTAAACAAATTTCGACTTCGTTCCTTTTCGGGGACGAAAAGTTTTAAGTGGGGGAGATTGTAACAACCCGTAAAATATGAACTAGTTTAAAAATTTTAATTTGGCTATTTCAGAGGATTTTAAATATTTAAAATAAATTATTTTAAATAATAACGACGAAAAGTATGTTTGAATCAATGTTTGAAAATAAATATAATTATTTTTAATTATAAACCAGGCCTGAAATGGTGCGGTAGTTTCAAAATTTGAATTCAAACTTTGACTGACGGTACCGGGTGCAAAATAAAACAGATTTTAGTGAAACAAAAAATATTTAAATCTGTTTATGAATATCTTTCTAACGAATCTGAAAAATCAAAGTTTCATAGCGGGAACCAAAAGTTATGGCCAAATGAATTTTCATAAAGGTCGCTATAGAGTATATATAGCCCTTGGAAAATAGCAATTTTGCAAACGACCTCAGAATTCGACGAAACCACTTTTGTTGGATCCGGGATGTTAAATTATTGCTAGGGTTCAAATTCCATAATTTTTGAAGTTAATATATGGGCGTGGAGAAGGAAAATGTGTTTGGTTAATTTCAGTTAAATTGGACCGACCAGAAAAGGGCCATTTTTCAAACTGTCTCAGAATTCGACGAAACTAGTTTTGGTGGGACCGTATCATCAAAACATAGCTGATTAATTTTTCAGGAATTTTTAGAACCAGTTTGTGGCCCCGGAAAATTGAAATGTACGTTCAAATCAAATATTGAATGATTTATATTTTAATTTGAAGGAAAACTGACTGAAACAGTCGAATGAGCCTACGAAACATATCCCATTATGTTCGGAATGGGGGTATTTAGCTAGGGGCGACAGTCGTTGGGTTTGAATTGGTGTTCATTTGTTAAAAACCTAATTTTTAAACTAATATAAATATCGGCCAATTATATTTTTCTATTCATTATTTAATTTTCCAATAAAAATCAGAAACAACCTCTTTAATACGATCGACGGCGGCCCTTCCTTCTTTCCTTCTCTCCAACTTTCTGGCCACACCACGCACCATTACACTTCGTCGTCGTTCAGACTTTTGAAGACCTTTCCTCCCTCTTCAAATCAAAACCAGCCTTGTCATCTATAGTTGCTCCATCGTCGAGCACGACCTCTCCAAAGTCTAGGAGTTTGAAGTGCCGCCGTGGCTTCTGGTGACCGTCGATCTGAGATTGGTTGTCGGCACCGCGAAGCTCTCTCGTCCCTCTACAACATAGTGAAGGCTGATCGTTACATCGTTGCACGGATTTGTTGAAAATCGATGACCTAGTTTTGAACAGATTTTGAAAGGTAACGGCTGAACTATTTTAAACTGATTATAGCACTTTAAAGCGCTACGGTTTATGATTTTACAATAAAAATAATATCTTTCTGCTATGTTGTCGAAATCCAATGAAACAAGAGACATTGGATTCGTGTGGACGTCTTCTACATTCTAGAAGAGACCGGATATTTTTCTGAGCCTTCTAGGAGTGGAACCCAATGTTAGATTTATGATTTATAAACGATATGGAAACGACGATGTATAAATTATATGGTCGATGTATGAGTTATATAAGCATTGTACACCTCATGTATAAGCGTTGTACAAGTTGTATGTTCGATGTATAAGTTATATATGCGTTGTAAAAATGATATATGCGTTGAAATGAATTGAAATGATATTGAAATGAAATCGAAATATAGTTATATACATATATATATATATATATATATACACACCCCTCGTCCATAGACCATGGACGATATATATTGGTTGTGATACTGTTTGGATTATTGGTTGATGTGAAATTTGGTGAATATCATGAATGGTTGATTGGAAATGATTGTTTTTGGTTGAAATCCCAATAGGATTAGTATATGGGAAAATTCGTCTGCGTCCGAACTAGATATTGAAATCCCTATTGTCAAAAGCTGCGAGGCTTTAAGGTAGAGCGAGGAGCCGTACTCGGGACGGTGCCGGTTTTAACTACCCTGCCGTTATGCTGCCAAAATTTTCTGAAATATTCCTGTGTTTGATTTATATTCATGTGGTGAAACTATATTTGTGTGTTGAATAGAAATTCATGTGTTGAATAAAATTCGTGTGTTAAATGACATTCATATATTGAATAAATTCTTTAAAAGATAAAAATAACATTTTACCTTATTGTATGAACTATATAAAATAATTGTGTTTTGAAATAAATTGTTTTACAATAAAAATCACATGTTTATGATATATATAAACTGTTAAAAATAGTGATGTGTTGAAATAAATATCTGTTGGATAAAAATATCGTTCTTATCAAATATATAAAATGAATATGGTTTTGAAATCGAAGAATGAATTATATATATATATATAATTAAAATAAATCGAATAACGATGCCGTAATTCGTATTTTGAAATCGTAACTTCAAACGATTGTACCGGGAGATCCGACCTGGAACCGTTGGATTCGTTTTGAAAAGATCTTTCTAACGATATAAAATTTGTAAAGATCCAACAGTTAGATTTTCAAATATGTGTAAATCAAATCTGAAGAAAAACAGCGCCACGGCCGCGTTATGGCCTGAAGCGTCGTTTGAATGAATTGACTATTTTTAAATAAATAAAAATAGCGATAAATCGTGATAAAATATTATAAACGATATGGAATGGAAATAAACTGAATCTGCTCGGTTTATTGGATACTTGATGGTTGAATGTGTTTGACGTGAAAATTACATTAATGAATTGAATTATTGGTGTCGAATAATTTAAACACTGAAATGAATTGATTTGAAATTCTAAATATAAGTGAATTATTTGAAAAGGCCGAGTTAATTCTCATTTCAAATAATTGACTGATGATTAAAAGTCTAAGACATGAAGACGGTGCATGACCGATGATCTTCACGTCGAATGGAGGGGTGCTACTGATGCTCATGATAGGAGTAGCTACCTTGAAGGGGCTGAAGTGGTAGCCGTGCGGACGTACTTGTTGATTGTATGGATGTGCGAGGTATAAGGTGCCTCTGGTTTCATTCAGACCCAGAACGAACTTGTAAATGGACCGTGTGTCTGACATTGGATATCATTCTGTGTGATTGATGGGTATCGGTTGCATGGAGTGGTTTGCCTGTGTGGCATGCTAAGATGAAAATGATCAAGGCTTTTGTTGAAAAGCAGAGCTTTGTGGTTGATGATCAAAGCACGGCTTTGAATAGCTAGCTTTGTGTTTAGCGTTGTTTCGCGAGCCTCACACCCCGGTATGAGACAGAAACGGGAGAGGACCTCAGGGAGGACCTGCGTTTCTTTCTAGCTAGGGGGTGTTTTGGGTTTAACACGCCCGGGCATTTTACTTATGTGGATGATGGATAGCGAGGCGCCTCGGTTAGTTCGGTCTCTTCGGAGCTGATGGTCTGGTCGGGATATGACCAGTTTACACCCCATAGGGTGGGGAAACGCAGTGTTCAGGCATTATAATCCACATCGAGTGGACCGGCCCGGACGATCTAAGGGCTTGACTAAGTACTTGCCCTGAGGCTCGGGCTAGAGAGTGTCGAAGCGGTAAGGATGATCCCTTGCCTTGGTTCATGACGGAAATCCAATTTCCAAATACGACATCGTGCGGTTTTGATTGTATACCTATATACGGCGACATAGTGGTATGAGGCATTAATGCCGTCTATGATTGATAGTTATGATTGAAATTGTTTTTGAAACATATAAACACTAGTAATGATATCAAATGCTTTTGTTTTATTCGTATCAAGCATATTTTGGCCATTATAAGGTAAAACTCTATCCTCCAGTTTGCGTTGCATTGTGTGATGGGAACTGAGTCTTATAATGGCGTCATTTTTATAAAAAGAATTGCGATGTTTAAATGATTTACTTGTTTTAAAGCACTGGCAATTCAATGGAGTAAACCCGTTCTGCGTTAGCGGCATGGTCCTGTGATTGGCCATATTGTAAAGTAATTTGAGTAGATTTCTCATACCAGTCCCATGACTGACTCGTAGTTTGTTTCACTTGCAAACTCGGGTGCCCCTTTTTCTGCACGGCCAGCCTTGTATTCAGGTTTTAGCAGGCTCTTTCTGGATAGCTGGAGCTGAAGATGGATTCTATCATTTATCTCTTTTTATGATGTTCAGCTCCTATTGTACATATTATGTTTTGATTCCGCTGTAGACATTTATGTAAAGCTGAACTATATTTTGTACTAAGTATGATCCTGTATACTGTGTAACTCTGATGATTATGTTTATCCAGTGTATTCTATTGTGCATTATCTTGTGTATTTATTTATTTCTGTTCTGCTATTATTTGTTTTTGTGTTATATTCCAAAGGATACCCTTGCCACCGTGGAACGGGGTTTGGGGTTGTCACATACATGTTAAACCAATATTCATGCCTCTAGATCGTATGACATTTATGGAGTTGAAGACCAGTAAATCTTGATAGCTTGTCAGATCATATCCATGATATGAGGGTGTTCACTCGGTTGGACTATGCAAAGGAATTTAGTCAATAGAGAGTAGAGAGAATTTAGTCAATAGAGATTAGAGGGAATTTAGTCAACAAAGAGTAGTTGGATGAAGTGTGCTAATTAAAATGTCCTACATGTTGCTTTGACTTTACTGGTTGATTATGTCGTTTGGGTTGACCGACGAATTGACACATTTTATTGGTTTCTTGGACTGTGTTATGAGACTTCACTTCAAGATAAGGGAACTAAGATGCATAGGGAATGCTGCATTGAGTAGGATGTCATTATCAATCTTGTGGAGGTTATGATAGTTAGAAGTTCCAAGTCAATCCAAGGGGAGCTCTATATTTGAAGCTTTGTTTAGATATTGACGAGTGGATCAACTTCACCCATTCCTTGCGAGAGTGAGGAGTCGATAGAATCCACTTGTAAGTATTGCTCAGGTAGATGAGGTGTTGATGCTAAAATGGAGGTTATGGCATCCCTAGTCGATGAACAAAACTACATGAGAATGAGTATCTGACTCCCGATTTGGAGTCAGTAGTTAGTTCAATTTGGATGTTTCGAAGCATAAATCATTAGGAAAGGAGCTAGAGTTGTTTATTAATGCCACATCACTAGCTTTTCTCTTTTCCATCAGTGAACTTGACCTTCATCAATAGCGACGGTTTCAACTCCTAGCCTCCTAGTTCGGTTATTGTGTTTGGATAGGAGATGTACCCGTTCATGAGTGATATCCCATAGTGGACGGTGCTCGTATGTAACAATCCAGAATTTTTAACATTGGAATTATTATTACTTAATTTAAATTTAAATTTAAATTTAAATTTGACATAAATATATATGGTTAAGAATATTTAATAATTTTGATAAGTTAGATGATAGATTTTATTTGAATTATAAATGAGAATGATTATTAATAAGTTTGGATTTATTGATATTGTTTGTCGTTCGGTCGGATTTGGCAAACCATAGCATGAATTAGTAGCATTAGAATTAAGTGTTGCCCTTAGTTTTCATAGCATTTAAGGGAAAAATCAACCAAAAGTTCACCTTTGCTCCTTAAGACAAGTGTCCTTACACTTGTATTTTTGCATATCTCCTTCCATACATGCCTTCCACTTGCCCCCTTAGGTGTCATTACCTCCTTAACCCTCCATTCCTATATAAGGAGGCCTTTTCTCCATTTTCTTACCATTCCACTCCATTTCCTCCTTTCCACCTTCTTCTTAAAGCTTATGACCATGGTTTCCATGGCATAAATCTTCCTCTTTTCCATCACCACCTTGCCAAAGTATGTCTTCCTCCTCCTCCTCTTATAATATAAAGAGAGAGAGAGAGAGATTAGTGTATATTATATTATAAATATTTTGGTGAAGAGGACGTTGTGCCGAAATACTGTCAAATGGTTCTCTTAGCTAGGCTCGCCTACCGTGAAGATTTGGAAAGCTGTTAGGTGAGAACTCTTTAACCACGGTTAATATATTTAATTAGTAGTTAGACTAATTTAAATATAGTGATGGATTATTAGTAGTTAATGATGGTTGATGTTTGTTATGATGGATGATGGATGCGTAGTTTAGAACACACACTATTAAGCGTTAGTGTTACAACGCTTGTGCACAATTACGATTATTTAATCATGTTAATGATGGTTGTTGTTGATGTTTATAATGGTTATTGATGTTGTTTTACACACATTATGACACAACAATTATGGTATCATATTGGTGATCGACAAATCTCGTTCGTAAATAGAAACAATATTATTATTGAAATTGAAGGTTAATAATTGGGAAAGACCATATGTATGGATTCATATATGTGGATAAAGTTCTTTAAATGAATAAAGAAAAATCGGAACATTCTAGGATGACAGAAAGGATATTGTCTAGGCTTGGGTTTGGAAAATATAGTTTCCTACTCTCCCTGGCTATATCTAACTGATCCGACGAATGGACTGGTTAATTTGAAATTATTTGAATTTAGAAATGAATTGGAATTTGATAAGTATAAAATAAAAGTTGAATTTTGAACCTAAAATTATTTGGAAAGTCAATGTAAATTACTTTAAATGGTTTTAAATGAATTAGATGAGTATATAATGGTTTTCTAAGGTATTTTGAAGTACTGAAGAATAATTTTTATTTCGGTCAAAACAGAGCTTGTCGCACAATGGCAATTTACGTATTTTAGTTACAAATTTTAAACACTTATAACTTTTGCAATCTAAACCGGATTTCCAAGAAACGAAAAACAATTGATTTAT
Source organism: Allium sativum (assembly GCA_030737875.1). NCBI lineage: Eukaryota > Viridiplantae > Streptophyta > Magnoliopsida > Asparagales > Amaryllidaceae > Allium > Allium sativum. Next base: position 6,997,859 of record CM060923.1, on the reverse strand, counting down.
ATTAACAAGAGCTTTTAAATGAGTGAAAGCGGATTTTAATTTCGAGTTATAATTTTCAAGTTATGTTTAAACCCATTTCGGGAAAAGGACGCTGTAAGAGAAGTTATCGACCATAACCACAAACAGCCATTTTTAATGTTTCTAAAAGTATGGAAAAAATGGTAAAATCATTATAAATTATGTTTTGAATTGTAAAGTTTAAGTTTTGACTAAGATAAACGATATTTTGATCAAAGTAATTAAGATAACTGTTTTGTAACTCTTTTGTAATGCTTTTGAAAGCGCTATTGTTACGCTTTCTTCGGAAACAATCTATTTTGAAGCTTTTAACCCGCAAACAATTTCCGAACTATAAGTAATCATTTTTAAATGATTTGTGGAATGTTTTCAAAGGTTCAAAAGTATTGGAAATATTTTATATGGAATTTAAATTGATTTATTTAATACTAAAACGGGTTTTCAGTTTTTGGATGTGGATGGAGATAAATATTCCGATGTTTGATATTAATTCAGTAGATGATGACTCTTACTATTTGAGGAATTTAAAAGGAAGTTCACCATTATTCCGCTTATAGTGTGAGTTGGATACAGAGATTAATATTGAAGATAAGTTGATGAAATTTCTATCCAGATCTCATATCAAAGAGTTGACTAAATCTTTTAATTAAGGTACGAGTTTCCTAAGTTGATTGGGATAAGTTGGATAGAAATAATCTTCAGATATTTGATATGAAATTATGTCGTATAAATGTACACTATTTGAGTAATTTGGAAGATATTATTATTATATCATTATTCCACATATAGTGTTCGTTGATTATGAGAATTGATATCGAATATAAGTAGATACAATTTCTGTGTAAGTAGATACAATTTCTGTGTAACTTATGTTCAGTATCGATTGATCAGGGTTTTATCGTGAATCATATCTTTAATAATATCATTCTTGAAACCCAATGAGATTGAGTTATGGAAATTCATATCGTAATTTGGGGATTTAACCAAATCTTTGATTTGAAGAAATTAAAAATAAGGAATTGGGAAGGAAGTACAATCTTTTAGTTAAGATTACAGAATTGAATGTTTGGAAACCAATTTATTTGGAAACTAGGGTTGAAATGTGGGGTAAGGGTTTTCAAAGGAAACTGGGTTTTTGAAAACAAATTATCAAATGGAAAATTAATTAAGGCTTTGAGGCTTAATTATCTTTGATTTAAGGGATGTGTTTTTAAAGAGAAAGGTTAAATATGGATTTTGTTATAATTTGAGAATGAAGAAGTTTAGCTTAACAAAATTGAAGATGGAAGGAGATTGGTAAAAAGCATGTGTGTTCCATAATTGTGTTTTAAATTGCGCTTATTATTTGGAAAGACCGGGATCGAATATATGTTCGAAAACCATTCCAAGAAATTATACGACGTTATGGAGCAATTCAAGGCTTGGAAAACGACGAATGAAGGCTGGGATTCTTTGAATTGTTTGGATTGATTGCTGATGTCTTGGTTGAGTAGGCTACCCGATACAATGTTATAAATGGCATGAGGTTTGAATATATTTAGAGATTTTCGGATTGGTGTTTCTTTCAGACCTAGAACGGAATTGTATGGATTGTGTGGCTGACATTGTAATTGACTGCGTAGCACTGATCTCTGTTAAATATATATCTACTTGGTGGCGGAGAATTTATTCTCTTGCTTAACACCCTTCTCCAGGACGTATGAGCTTAAAGGTTATATACCAGTGGAAACCAGTGATGCGTTGTGAATGGACAATGTGGCATACTTAAGTTATGTGATGAGCTATGGATGATCAAAGCATGGCTTATTGAAGTGTAGCTTTGTGTCTATCATGACCTCAGCAAGCCTCAAAACCCGGTAAATGGCTAAAACAGGAAAGATGCAGCGAGATTAAGGGTAGTCGTTTCCTTCTAGGTAAAAGGTGTACTATGTAATGGAGCCCAGTTATTATCCTATTTGGATAACTTCTATTTATATGGATGTTGATGTTGCGAATGCTCGGTTTAAAGGTTGGTAACGATCGGGAAGTGATATACTCAGGCATGCTCTAAGTTACCCAGCTAAGGGGTAACCCGGCCTCCTGTTGGCAGAGAGCCTGATTCGGTTCTCAAGGCGTCCCTCTAAAGGCATACCCATCGGTTCGGTAAGGAATTTCTTTTGCCTAGTCATTTATTGGAAATCCAGTCTCCACTACGAGCCCGTACTATTTAAGTTGTATAGCAGGCTACCAGCAGGATTACGTCACTATAATGGGATGGGGCCTTATGCTGGCTATGATTAATACATTTATTTGCGAAATTGTTTTCACACTATGCACTAATAATAATACCAGAGGATTTTCACGTATCAAGCATTTTTGACTATCATAAGGAGAAATCTCGCCTATGTGTGTGTTTTCATTGTGTGCGCGTGCCGCGATACCTTGTGGTAGTCTCATTTTTCAAAAGTCATAGCTAATTTCTATGCACGGGAATTCATATGGAGTAAACTCGTTCAGCATTAGCGGCGCGGTCCATTGAATTACCCAACTTTAAAATGAATCCTAAATTACAATTGTTTTTGAGTTCTCACACCAGCCCATGACTGACTTGGAATTTGTTGTTCCCACACCTAAACTCTGGGTGCCCATAATTTTATATAGGCAGCCTAGTAGTTTGGTTTGCAGAGTTAGCCTTGGATTTGATTAGAGCAGGATTCTGGTTTTAGCTGGAGCTATATGTTTTAGAGCATTCGCATTCTTCCGCTGAGTTAGTATCTTATCCACTGTGAAATCAATGTACTCTGATGTATTCCTTGTAACTCTGATGTTATATTATGGTAATGAAATGAAAAGTTCTATTATTTTTGTGCAAATATGTAAGTACCCACAATTATCCGTCTTCATATATGGTTTAAGTTGGTTTAATTACTGGCAAAAACCAGTCAAAAAGTCGGGTCATTACAGCGTGGTATCAGAGATTTGGTTTATACAAAGCAATAGGGTACGACATATTTGAAAAAAAAAAGGACTCATCAGAGTTATGATATCTCATTAGAGATAGGGTTAGAAATACCCTAGAATGAGATTTCGGAATACTATGTTTGAGAGAGTGTCTTTACAATGTGTTTTGAAATTTATGAGTCGGAATTAACCTATGGAAATATTAGAAATTTTCCTTAACTCATAAATTAGTAGGCATTTATAATCTTATATGAGAATAAATAACTTAAGTGAGTAAAACCCTTAAAAGGAAATTAAGGGAATGTTAGATTGCACTAAAACTTAAATTCCTTTGTCTATTAGTGATTTTAGGATTGGTAAATAAGAATAGGAATGACCCAGGTTATGTAAATTAAATCCTTTGATTATTAGATGTTAGAATACTTTAAATAGGGAATTCAAAGTATGAATGCTAAATGCGTATAAATTTAACTTGTAAATGGATTAGTATGGGATTGGAAACAATTTGAATTGAAATAGAATAAGTGTTCTTAAAATATAATTCAACCTCTTCGCTTGTCATTGTGTTTTGCTTGACTCATCGTCATCTTTTGATAATCACTATCTTCCCAATTGTCATACTTGGATATTGTCTTACTCTATTTCTGAATTCTTCTTTTTTCCTTATCATGACGAAACCATGGACAAACGGATTACTGAAGTAGTTTTGGATTAAAGGCAAGTATTTTAAATTTTATCTTAATTTGAACTTGAATTTGTATTGAGTGCAAAAGGAATTCCGAAATGTTATTCTCATAAGATGATTGGATGTTTTGGGAGAAAAGGATTATTTATTGAAGAATTTGGATTCAAAATAATTTTGAGGAATATGAGGCATGAACCCTTAGTCTTATAGTTTGACCTAAATTGTTAAGTAAACCTTGGGTTCCATAATTTTAACAGTGAGTTAGAACGATAATTTCTAAACTTTAAAAATTTCTTAGGGTCGTAGACATCTAAGAACTAGACAGTATCTATCCCAGTTTCTACTTTGTGGTAGTGGTAGCAGCTCTGGGTCTAACTCAGAAAATTCAATTATGAACATGAATAGTGACGACCCTAGTAATCACGAGATTATAGAAATTTCTTCAGACTCTACCTTTAATGAGAATCAGATAGAGTACCTTGAGAATGATATGGGCCTTGGTTTTGACCATTACATTTCCAATATGTTAAGAGATAAATGGGAATTTAAAATTGGTAAAGGAGTTTAAATTTACTCGTCTTCCTTTTCGAGGATGAAAAGTTTTAAGGGGGGTGAATGTAACGATCCAGAACTTTTAACATTGGAATTTTTATTACTTAATTTGAATTTGACATAAATATATATGGTTAAAAATATTTAATAATTTTGATAAGTTAGATGATAGATTTTATTTGAATTACAAATGAGAATGATTATTAATAAGTTTGGATTTATTGATATTATTTGTCGTTCGATCGGATTTGGCAAATCATAACATGAATTGGTAGCATTAGAATTAAGTGTTGCCATTAGTTTTCATAGCATTTAAGGGAATATGCTACCAAGAGTTCACCTTCTCTCCTTAAGACAAGTTTCCTTACACTTCTATTTTTGCATGCCTCCTTCCATGCATGCCTTCCACTTGCTCCCTAAGGTGTCATTACCTCCTTAACTCTCCATTCCTATATAAGGAGGCCTTTTCTCCATTTTCTTACCATTCCATTCCATTTCCTCCTTTCCATCTTCTTCTTAAAGCTTATGGCCATGGTTTCCATGGCATAAGTCTTCCTTTTTTCCATTACCACCTTGCCAAATTTCATCTTCCTCCTCCTCTTATAATATAAAGAGAGAGATTAGTGTATATTATATTATATATTTTTTGGTGAAGAAGACGTTATGCCGAAATACTGTCCGACGGTTTGCTTAGCTAGACTTGCCTACCGTGAAGATTTGGAAAGCTTTTAGGTGAGAACTTTTTAACCACGGTTAATATATTTAATTAGTAGTTAGACTAATTTGAATATAGTGATGGATTATTAGTGGTTAATGATGGTTGATGATTGTTATGATGGATGTGTAGTTTAGAACACACACTATTAAGCGTTAATGTTATAACGCTTGTGCACAATTACGATTATTTAATCATGTTAATAAAGGTTGATGTGGATGTTTATAATGGATGTAGAAGTTTTTTTACACACACTATGACACAACAATTATAGTATCACATTGGTGATCGACAAATCTCCTTCGTAATTAGAAACAATATTATTATTGAAATTGGAGGTTAATAATTGGGAAAGACCATATGTATGAATTCATGTATGTGGATAAAATTCTTTAAATGAATAAAGAAAAACCGGAACATTCTTGGATGACAGAGAGGATAGTGTTTAGGCTTGGGTTTGGAAAATATAGTTTCATACTCTCCTTGGCTATCCGTAACTAATCCAACGAATGGAATGGTTAATTTGAAATTATTTGAATTTAGAAATGAATCGGAATTTGATTAGTAAAAAATAAAAGTTGAATTTTTGTAACAACCCGTAAAATCTGGGCCAGTTTAAAATTTTTATTTTGGCAATTTTAGCGAATTTTGAACATTTAAAATGAATCATTTTAAATAATATCGACGAGGAATTTAATTTGAATAGAATTCGACGTATATATTATATACGTCGTCGTTAGAATATAAATAATTATATATAATTATAAATAGAATTGAAAATGGCGCGGTAGTTCGATAATTCGATTTCAAACTTCAAATGAATGTACCGGTTGCAAAATAAACCGGATTTTAGCGAAACCAAAAACATTAGGATCTAATTGGGAATATCTTTCCAACGAATCCGAAAAATCGAAATTTCATAGCGGGAATCAAAAGATATGTCCTGTTGAAAATTCTGAATAGTCGCTATGGAATTCAGGCCCTTAAAAATAGACATTTTGCAAACGACCTCGGATTTCGACGAAACTACTTTTGTTGGATCCGGGATGTCAAGTTATTGCTAGATTCCAAATTTCATAATTTTTCGAATCAATATGTGAGCGTGGCAAAGGAAAACGCGTTTGACCAGTTTCAGTTGATTTTAATCGACTGGAAAATGGCCATTTTTCAAACGGTCTCAGAATTCGATGAAACTAGTTTTGTTAGAACCGTATCGTCAATATGAAGCCAGAAAATAATATTCGGGAATTTTTAGAGTTAGTATGCGACCCCGGTAAATTGAAATGTGCGTTCAAATTCAATATGTAGAGTTATATGTTGATTTTAACGGAAACTGATCGAAACGGTCGAATCAGCTTACGGTACATATCCCGTTGTGTTCGGAATGGGGGTAATACGCTATGGACGACAGGCGGTGGGCCTCGTTTAGAGGTCGTATGTAAAAGTCAACCTTTTTGAAATTAAATAATTAAATTAAAATAAAATAAAAACTCTTCCTCTCCTCCCCTTAAATCCCTCTGCCCCCCTGTTCACGTTTTCAATTCAAAATAAAAAAAGGGGGGAGAATCGCGATCTCCCCCAGGCGATCGATCGCCCCGACGCCGCCCAGCCACCAGGAGGCGGCCGCCTCCGATCAACCCTCCCTCCAGTCGAGCGCCGCGCCCCCTCCATCTTCCCCTTCTTCTCCTTCCTCCCCGCGACCGACTCCAGACCCGACCCCCCTACCTCGAGGCGCGCGCGAGCACCACCCACCGCCTCCACCTGGCCAGCGAACCCCCTTCAACCCTCCGCGCCCTCCTGAACCATGCCGCACCCTCCCCCTTCACCTTGACCTCCTCCTTCAGCCACTGCCTCGCGAGAAAACCCTCCCCCTGTAAGTTTTTATTTGTATTTATTTACTTTTATTTATATAAAGTAATTAGTTTTTTTATATATAAATAAATCAGTTTTTATATAGCATTAAAAAGGTTTATATTTTATAAAGGTATGATTTTTATAGTGTAAAAGCGAAGAGCTATGATTTTTGTTTAGGAAAGGGTAGTGATTGTGAATGGGAAAGATCGTATTTTTAAACATTGAAAGATCGTATTTTTAAACATAGAAAGATCGTATTTTTTAAATATAGAAAGGTGGGATTTTTATATATTGAATAGCGAAGTAAAAATTCAATTTTTATATATTGAATAGCGAAGTAAAAATTCGATTTTTATATATTGAATAGTAAAGTAAAAATTCGATTTTTACATATTTAGAGAATACGGGCAACGAAGGTGAAAAAAGGCGAGAACGATGAAGATTTCTATAAATGAAGTGTCGTGAAGTTGGGATAGCTTTCGGTGAGAACTTCTCACTCTAAATTTCTTTTTCTAGTTATATATATATATATATATACTAGGATGCAGACGTTGCTTAGTAGCACCCGACACCCGTCGTCCACAGACCATGGACGGCTTGTTTGTTTGATTGATGTGTTGTGAAAATTGATTGTGTTGTGGAATGATTGAATAATAAAATATTCTTGTGTTGAAAGAAAATAAAATATTTATATAGTTAAAAATATTTTATCGTTAAAAATATAATTTTTAACGTGAATGTGAATAAATAAATATTTATAAACAAATCGGCCGATTTGTTTATATACACTGATTTGACTGATATTGATTGGGTCGATAAATTTTGCACATCGCCCAACTGCACAAATAAAAATCTGTGTTTGTTGATTTAAAACACCACATGGGTGTTGGGATAATATTTGGGTACACTAATCCCAATTATTTAATTATATGTCGATCGATTGGTCGACAAACTGTGTAAGCGTCGTTTATTTATATTTGATGCTTATGCAGTTGTGTGGTGCACCTTGGATGATGGTTGATCGTTTAGCATTGCTTTTATATACATGTGTTGTATGGAATCCATATAATTAACGTTATATGGTGATTGATTGGGCCTCATTCCAATCGGGAAAATAATGAATGTTATAAAAGAAAATTCATGAGTTGAATATAAAAATAGTCATGTGTTGACGAAGTTCATGAGTTGAAACTATTGATGTGTTGAGTGAAATATTTTATACAATAAAATTTACATCTTTATCATATTTAAAATTAGAACTACTTCACGGTGGAGTCTAATTGAAAATCAAATGATAGATACCATAGTTTTATAAAATATTTTACATAACAAAAATAGTGATGTGTTGACAGTACTCATGTGTTGAGATTAGTTGTGTGTTGAAAGAAATATAGATTCATGTGTTGAATGGAATATATATATTCATTTGTTGAATAGATTAACGAATTTATTGAAATATATAAAGCCGTGTTGATTAGAGTTGCGCTATTTTGACGTGAACGTTACTTATATCGATTTTATTCGTTTTACAATGAATATTGAAAAGTGATTTCAAAATTTAATATTTTGAAATGAAATTCAAATTAAATTAGATTAAAATTCAAATTGAAATTTTATTGAATCAATTTGAAATGAATTCGAATCGAATAGAAAATGAAGTCGATTCGAATTGAATAGAAAGTGAATTTCAATTCAAATTGAATAGAAAGTGAATTTGAATTCGAATTAAATAGAAATGAATTCAAACTGAATTAAATTGAAATTGAATTAAAAACGAATTGAAATCGTTTTGAATGAAATTTAAAACGAACTGAAATTGAATTGAAATCAAATTGAAATGAATTCGAATTGAATTGAAATCAAATCGATTTGAGATTGAAGATGAAGTTGAAATTGTTTTTGAAACGAATTTAAAACGATTTATAAAATATGTTTTAAAAGGAAATCGACGAAATATATATAATATATATATTATATATATAGTGGCCTAAATAGAACGCGCCGCGCCGCGGCAGTTCGTGAATTTCGACCATTGACTTCAAATTGACGTTGCGGGAGATCCGACCGGCGGATTCTCCTAAAACCGGAACCATTGGGTTCGTATCGAAAAGAGCTTTCCAATGAATATTAGAAATTTGAAATCTAACGGTTGGATTTGGAATTATGTCCAAATCAAATTTGAAAAAGGTCGTTGTAAGTGCAGTTCGATGGCCGTTGATGGAAATCGACTGTACGGGCCTTGATAAAATTATTAAAAATATCTATAATTTGTGAAAAATCATAAGAAATGATTTGGGAAAGATTGGCCTGAAAAATTCCATATTTTAAAAGATAAAAATAGATTTTTATCGAAATGAACTAGTTTTGAACTAGAATTAAAATCAATTTATTTTTGAAATAAATAAATTGAATTTGAAAGTGATTTTAAAAATAATCAATATTCCCAATACGTGGATTGGACTGGAGTTGAATCGAAATTATCTTCGGAATATTTCGATAAAGGATTTCGTGACTATACAGATATGGTTATGGGAATTTGAAAGATATATTTTATATCGTTATTTCCAATACGATATTTGTTGGTTTCAGAATTTGATATTGAATATAAGCCGGTATATTTTCTATTCAGAGCCTTGTATTTAATATCAAATGTGATTTGGGTTTATCGTGAATCGTGTTTTAGATGACATTGGTTCTTTAACCCAGTTAAAGACAGGATATTGATTTTTGAAAAGATTAAAACTAAGTAGAGTTTTAATGAATCTTTAATTAGATTGAAATGTGAATGGATAATTTAAATTATCAAATCTGAAAGGTGATCGAGAATGGAGTACCACCAGTTTTGCTCCAAAGCGATAGTTAAATCTTTAATTAGATTTGAACGTGAAATGGTAATTAATTTTACCGATAACACCGTGGTGTTAGATGTGGAGTATTACCAGTTTTCTCCATGGGATATATAGGTTGGGATTGGGAAATAAAATAAAATAAATAATTACTTCGGTGTGGTTCGCTAATCCCGACTAGTTAGAAATAATATCCAAAGGAAGATTATAGGATAAATTTAGAAGAATTTATCTTGGATAAAATTAATGGGAACCTTTCCCTAAGAATGTGATTTTGTGAATAAAAGAACATTCTGAATTTGAATGAGGCGTTTGTTGTGTTTGTGTAACATTTGTTTATCATATACGTGGGTTATTCAGAAAGGCCGGGTTTATACCCATTCTGAATAACCGATTCGACGAGATGTCGAAGATGAAGACGGTGGTTGAAGACCGGAAGTCTTCACATCGTTTGGGTGATTACTGATGATCTTGATTGGGCTGTACACCCAAGATGAGGGAAATAGTTGGTGATCGTCCAGACGTACTTGGAGATCGATGGATATGCGAGGAAAGTGCCTCCGGTTTCGTTCAGACCCAGAGCGAACTTGTAAATGGATTGTGTGTCTGACATTGGATTTTATTCTGTGTTGATTGATCTCTATTAAATATACATCTGTTTGGCGGCGGAGAATTTATTCTCTTGCTTAACGCCCTTCTCTGAGACGTACGAGCTCAGAGGTTGTATATCGATGGACATCAGTCGCATGGAGTGAATTGCCAGTATGGCACGCGTAAGTGGCAATTGATCAAGGCTTCTGTTGAAAAGCAAAGTCTTGTGGTTGATGATCAAAGCACGGCATGTGTGGCGCAGCTTTGTGTATAACGTGAATTCGCGAGCCTCACACCTCGGTATGAGTCAAAAACGGGATAGTGACTACAGGGAGAGCACGACGTTTCTTTCTAGCTAGGGTGGTGTCAGTGACCTACCAACCCTGATATTTATATACTTTTCACCTGTGTGGTTGTTGGATACGAGGCGCCTCGGATATAGGTCTGTAAGGACCGGGAAACGTGTGTTCAGGAATTGCCAATCCTCAAAAGTAAGAGAGGACCAGCCCTGAAGATCCAAGGATCATAGTGGGGTCCTGGGACATTTGCTAGAGTGTCTCGAACGCGGAGAGGAGCTTGCCCCTTGCCTCGACTCATGACGGAAATCCAATTTCCAATACGTGTATTGCGGTTTTAATTGTAGAAATAGTATGGCGACATGATATATGGTACCCATGCCGTCTATGATTGATATTTATGATTGAAATTATTTTGACACTATACACTTATTATAGTATCAAATGATTTGTTTTAAACGTACCAAGCATGTTTGGCTATTATAAGGGAAAACCCTATCCTCCGGCTTGCGTTGCATTGTATGATGGGACCTGGGTCTTATAATAGCTTCATTTTTCGAAAAAGCATTGCGTTGTTTATCCTATGCACTGGTATTCTTGGGAGGAAACCCGTTCCGTGTTATGCGGCGTGGTCCCTTGAATTACTCTCTTTTAAAGTAAAGCTTTAAATAACTGTTTTAGTTCTCACACCAGTCACATGACTGACCTGGAGTTTATTGTTTTAACCTAAACTCTGGGTGCCCCTATTTTCGACACGGGCAACTAGTAGTTTTGGTTTTGCAGATTTATATTCACAGGGTCCTGATTTACAGCTGGAACGATGCTCGGAAAGCTCTGTATCCGTGCATTATTTCTAGTTGTGCTTTTGTATTATTTTCCGCTGCAATGTATTTAAAATGTAATTTAAATCTCTGATATTTGTTGAATGTAATTTATTCATTTATACTCTGTATATTCTTGTATCTGATGGAATTGTTGTAATAACAATGAAATGTTCTTCCGTCTGCGTTCCGATGTGTGTTGTTCTCAAAGTTTCCGGGCTTTCCTTCACGGAGAAGTTACGGGTCCTTACAGTTGGTATCAGAGCTTTGGTTTACAGAGCTCGAGAACAAGACACATTAGAACCATACGAAAGAATTCATAAGATATTGGATTAGTAATATCCAAGTAGAATGACTCGTTAGAGATAGGATCAGTAGTATCCTAGAACGAGTGTGAAGAGTATATTTTTTTCAAATGAAAAACAATTTTTGTTTTGAAAATTTAAACTGTTTTAAACGTATTTGATTATTTATTTATTTTGAATTTGGACAATCGAGTATATATAAATTTCGCATATACGCGTCATGAACGTATATTCAAGGTTTTAATATACTGGGTAGATATAGAATCACATTCTAGACACCCGGGGATGATTCTGGTGATGTGGCCACATCATCAGTATTTATGTTCGTGTTTCGAAGGTGTGATTTCTATATATTTCCATTAGATTGGTATGAGAACCAAAATATAGCTAAAATTCATTGTTGTGATTTGGCATCAAAAACATGATTTTATATATATGTATCAAAGTTATGAATTTGAAATGTTAATCCACTAATTGATTGATGTTTGTGTTGTTTGTTTATTTGTTAGGTAATTTTGAACCATTTAGCCTAATTGAATAAAATATTGAATTGTATTGAAAATTGGTCGCATTTGCTTGCATATACATGTACTTACATTGAACAGGTCATAGCAAGGAGGCTAGAGCAGAGAATAAAATTTGTTTGCCCGACAAATAGGTACATGTTTACTATAATTTACTGTTTTTTTTGGGTCATGATGATTTTATGAGCCTATTGGTTAGCCGCTTGGCTTTTTCTTTTTCTTTTTGAGATCAGAAGGCCTATATAGCAATTTCGGGATTTTTCCATGGCTCCCGGTGCAGGGGAGGTTATGGCGAAATTTTTCGAAAATTTAGAATGTTAGCCAAATTTTTGAAGAATTTGAAAATTCTCAGAAACTGAAAAGTTGGAGAATGGAAGCCAGATCGAACGTAGAGTTGATTAATCAAACCACTTTCGACTTTGTTCCTTTTCGGGGACGAAAAGTTTTAAGTGGGGGAGATTGTAACAACCCGTAAAATCTGGGCCAGTTTAAAAAATTTATTTTGGCAATTTTAGCGAATTTTGAACATTTAAAATGAATTATTTTAAATAATATCGACGAGGAATTTAATTTGAATAGAATTCGACGTATATATTATATACGTCGTCGTTAGAATATAAATAATTATATATAATTATAAATAGAATTGAAAATGGCTCGGTAGTTCGATAATTCGATTTCAAACTTCAAATGAATGTACCGGTTGCAAAATAAACCGGATTTTAGCGAAACCAAAAACATTAGGATCTAATTGGGAATATCTTTCCAACGAATCCGAAAAATCGAAATTTCATAGCGGGAATCAAAAGATATGTCCTGTTGAAAATTCTGAATAGTCGCTATGGAATTCAGGCCCTTAAAAATAGACATTTTGCAAACTACCTCGGATTTCGACGAAACCACTTTTGTTGGATCCGGGATGTCAAGTTATTGCTAGATTCCAAATTTCATAATTTTTCGAATCAATATGTAAGCGTGGCAAAGGAAAACGCGTTTGACCAGTTTCAGTTGATTTTAATCGACTGGAAAATGGTCATTTTTCAAACGGTCTCAGAATTCGACGAAACTAGTTTTGTTAGGACCGTATCGTCAATACGAAGCCAGAAAATATTATTCGGGAATTTTTAGAGTTAGTATGCGACCCCGGTAAATTGAAATGTGTGTTCAAATTCAATATGTAGAGTTATATGTTGATTTTAACGGAAACTGATCGAAACGGTCGAATCAGCTTATGGTACATATCCCGTTGTGTTCGGAATGGGGGTAATACGCTATGGACGACAGGCGGTGGGCCTCGTTTAGAGGTCGTATGTAAAAGTCAACCTTTTTGAAACTAAATAATTAAAATAAAATAAAATAAAAAACTCTTCCTCTCCTCCCCTTAAATCCCTCTGCCCCCCCCACCCGTTCACGTTTTCAATTCAAAATAAAAAAAAGGGGGGAGAATCGCGATCTCCCCCAGGCGATCGATCACCCCGACACCACCCAGCCACCAGGAGGCGGCCGCCTCCGATCAACCCTCCCTCCAGTCGAGCGCCGCGCCCCCTCCATCTTCCCCTTCTTCTCCTTCCTCACTGCGACCGACTCCAGACCCGACCCCCCCTTACCTCGAGGCGCGCGCGAGCACCACCCACCGCCTCCACCTGGCCAGCGGACCCCCTTCAACCCTCCGCGCCCTCCTGAACCATGTCGCACCCTCCCCCTTCACCTTGACCTCCTCCTTCAGCCACTGCCTCGCGAGAAAACCCTCCCCCTGTAAGTTTTTATTTGTATTTATTTACTTTTATTTATATAAAGTAATTAGTTTTTTTATATATAAATAAATCAGTTTTTATATAGCATTAAAAAGGTTTATATTTTATAAAGGTATGATTTTTATAGTTTAAAAGCGAAGAGCTATGATTTTTGTTTAGGAAAGGGTAGTGATTGTGAATGGGAAAGATCGTATTTTTAAACATAGAAAGATCGTATTTTTAAACATAGAAAGATCGTATTTTTTAAATATAGAAAGGTGGGATTTTTATATATTGAATAGCGAAGTAAAAATTCGATTTTTATATATTGAATAGAGAAGTAAAAATTCGATTTTTATGTATTGAATAGTAAAGTAAAAATTCGATTTTTACATATGTAGAGAATACGGGCAACGAAGGTGACAAAAAGGCGAGAACGATGAAGATTTCTATAAATGAAGTGTCGTGAAGTTGGGATAGCTTTCGGTGAGAACTTCTCACTCTAAATTTCTTTTTCTAGTTATATATATATATACTAGGATGCAGACGGTGCTTAGTAGCACCCGACACCCGTCGTCCACAGACCATGGACGGCTTGTTTGTTTGATTGATGTGTTGTGAAAATTGATTGTGTTGTGGAATGATTGAATAATAAAATATTCTTGTGTTGAAAGAAAATAAAATATTTATATAGTTAAAAATATTTTATCGTTTAAAATATAATTTTTAACGTGAATGTGAATAAATAAATATTTATAAACAAATCGGCTGATTTGTTTATATACACTGATTTGACTGATATTGATTGGGTCGATAAGTTTTACACATCGCCCAACTGCACAAATAAAAATCTGTGGTTGTTGATTTAAAACCCCACACGGGTGTTGGGATAATATTTGGGTACACTAATCCCAATTATTTAATTATATGTCGATCGATTGGTCGACAAACTGTGTAAGCGTCGTTTATTTATATTTGATGCTTATGCAGTTGTGTGGTGCACCTTGGATGATGGTTGATCGTTTAGCATTGCTTTTATATACATGTGTTGTATGGAATCCATATAATTAACGTTATATGGTGATTGATTGGGCCTCATTCCAATCGGGAAAATAATGAATGTTATAAAAGAAAATTCATGAGTTGAATATAAAAATAGTAATGTGTTGACGAAGTTCATGAGTTGAAACTATTGATGTGTTGAGTGAAATATTTTATACAATAAAATTTACATCTTTATCATATTTAAAATTAGAACTACTTCACGGTGGAGTCTAATTGAAAATCAAACGATAGATACCATAGTTTTATAAAATATTTTACATAACAAAAATAGTGATGTGTTGACAGTACTCATGTGTTGAGATTAGTTGTGTGTTGAAAGAAATATAGATTCATGTGTTGAATGGAATATATATATTCATTTGTTGAATAGAATAACAAATTTATTGAAATATATAAAGCCGTGTTGATTAGAGTTGCGCTATTTTGACGTGAAAGATACTTATATCGATTTTATTCGTTTTACAATGAATATTGAAAAGTGATTTCAAAATTTTATATTTTGAAATGAAATTCAAATTAAATTAGATTAAAATTCAAATTGAAATTTTATTGAATCAATTTGAAATGAATTCGAATCGAATAGAAAATGAAGTCGATTCGAATTGAATAGAAAGTGAATTTCAATTCAAATTGAATAGAAAGTGAATTTGAATTCGAATTAAATAGAAATGAATTCAAATTGAATTAAATTGAAATTGAATTAAAAACGAATTAAAATCGTTTTGAATGAAATTTAAAACGAACTGAAATTGAATTGAAATCAAATCGATTTGAGATTGAAGATGAAGTTGAAATTGTTTTTGAAACGAATTTAAAACGATTTATAAAATATGTTTTAAAAGGAAATCGACGAAATATATATAATATATATATTATATATATAGTGGCCTAAATAGAACGCGCCGCGCCGCGGCAGTTCGTGAATTTCGACCATTGACTTCAAATTGACGTTGCGGGAGATCCGACCGGCGGATTCTCCTAAAACCGGAACCATTGGGTTCGTATCGAAAAGAGCTTTCCAATGAATATTAGAAATTTGAAATCTAACGGTTGGATTTGGAATTATGTCCAAATCAAATTTGAAAAAGGTCGTTGTAAGTGCAGTTCGATGGCCGTTGATGGAAATCGACTGTACGGGCCTTGTTAAAATTATTAAAAATATCTATAATTTGTGTAAAATCATAAGAAATGATTTGGGAAAGATTGGCCTGAAAAATTCCATATTTGAAAAGATAAAAATAGATTTTTATCGAAATGAACTAGTTTTGAACTAGAATTAAAATCAATTTATTTTTGAAATAAATAAATTGAATTTGAAAGTGATTTTAAAAATAATTAATATTCCCAATACGTGGATTGGACTGGAGTTGAATCGAAATTATCTTCGGAATATTTCGATGAAGGATTTCGTGACTATACAGATATGGTTATGGGAATTTGAAAGATATATTTTATATTGTTATTTCCAATACGATATTTGTTGGTTTCAAAATTTGATATTGAATATAAGCCGGTATATTTTCTATTCAGAGCCTTGTATTTAATATCAAATGTGATTTGGGTTTATCGTGAATCGTGTTTTAGATGACATTGGTTCTTTAACCCAGTTAAAGACAGGATATTGATTTTTGAAAAGATTAAAACTAAGTAGAGTTTTAATGAATCTTTAATTAGATCTAAATGTGAATGGATAATTTAAATTATCAAATCTGAAAGGTGATCGAGAATGGAGTACCACCAGTTTTGCTCCAAAGCGATAGTTAAATCTTTAATTAGATTTGAACGTGAAATGGTAATTAATTTTACCGATAACACCGTGGTGTTAGATGTGGAGTATTACCAGTTTTCTCCATGGGATATATAGGTTGGGATTGGGAAATAAAATAAAATAAATAATTACTTCGGTGTGGTTCGCTAATCCCGACTAGTTAGAAATAATATCCAAAGGAAGATTATAGGATAAATTTAGAAGAATTTATCTTGGATAAAATTAATGGGAACCTTTCCCTAAGAATGTGATTTTGTGAATAAAAGAACATTCTGAATTGGAATGAGGCGTTTGTTGTGTTTGTGTAACATTTGTTTATCATATACGTGGGTTATTCAGAAAGGCCGGGTTTATACCCATTCTGAATAACCGATTCGACGAGATGTCGAAGATGAAGACGGTGGTTGAAGACCGGAAGTCTTCACATCGTTTGGGTGATTACTGATGATCTTGATTGGGCTGTACACCCAAGAAGAGGGAAACAGTTGGTGATTGTCCAGACGTACTTGGAGATCGATGGATATGCGAGGAAAGTGCCTCCAGTTTCGTTCAGACCCAGAGCGAACTTGTAAATGGATTGTGTGTCTGACATTGGATTTTATTCTGTGTTGATTGATCTCTATTAAATATACATCTGTTTGGCAGCGGAGAATTTATTCTCTTGCTTAACGCCCTTCTCTGAGACGTACGAGCTCAGAGGTTGTATATCGATGGACATCAGTCGCATGGAGTGAATTGCCAGTGTGGCACGCGTAAGTGGCAATTGATCAAGGCTTCTGTTGAAAAGCAAAGTCTTGTGGTTGATGATCAAAGCACGGCCTGTGTGGCGCAGCTTTGTGTATAACATGAATTCGCGAGCCTCACACCTCGGTATGAGTCAAAAACGGGATAGTGACTGCAGGGAGAGCACGACGTTTCTTTCTAGATAGGGTGGTGTAAGTGACCTACCAGCCCTGACATTTATATACTTTTCAGCTGTGTGGTTGTTGGATACGAGGCGCCTCGGATATAGGTCTGTAAGGACTGGGAAACGTGTGTTCAGGAATTGCCAATCCTCCAAAGTAAGAGAGGACCGGCCCTGAAGATCCAAGGATCATAGTGGGGTCCTGGGACATTTTCTAGAGTGTCTCGAACGCGGAGAGGAGCTTGCCCCTTGCCTTGACTCATGATGGAAATCCAATTTCCAATACGTGTATTGCGGTTTTAATTGTAGAAATAGTATGGCGACATGATATATGGTACCCATGCCGTCTATGATTGATATTTATGATTGAAATTGTTTTGACACTATACACTTATTATAGTATCAAATGATTTGTTTCAAACGTACCAAGCATGTTTGGCTATTATAAGGGAAAACCCTATCCTTCGGCTTGCGTTGCATTGTGTGATGGGACCTGGGTCTTATAATAGCTTCATTTTTCGAAAAAGCATTGCGTTGTTTATCCTATGCACTGGTATTCTTGGGAGGAAACCCGTTCCGTGTTATGCGGCGTGGTCCCTTGAATTACTCTCTTTTAAAGTAAAGCTTTAAATAACTGTTTTAGTTCTCACACCAGTCACATGACTGACCTGGAGTTTATTGTTTTAACCTAAACTCTGGGTGCCCCTATTTTCGACATGGGCAGCTAGTAGTTTTGGTTTTGCAGATTTATATTCACAGGGTCCTGATTTATAGCTGGAACGATGCTCGGAAAGCTCTGTATCCGTGCATTATTTCTAGTTGTGCTTTTGTATTATTTTCCGCTGCAATGTATTTAAAATGTAATTTAAATCTCTGATATTTGTCAAATGTAATTTATTCATTTATACTCTGTATATTCTTGTATCTGATGGAATTGTTGTAATAACAATGAAATGTTCTTCCGTCTGCGTTCCGATGTGTGTTGTTCTCAAAGTATCCGGGCTTTACTTCACGGGGAAGTTACGGGTCCTTACAATTTTGAACCTAAAATTATTTGGAAAGTCAACGTAAATTACTTTAAATGGTTTTAAATGAACTACATGAGTATATAATGGTTTTCCAAGGTATTTTAAAGTACTGAAGAATAATTTTTATTTCGGTCAAAACAGAGCTTGTCGCACAATGGCGCATATTTTAGTTACAAATTTTAAATGCTTATAACTTTTGCAATCTAAATCGGATTTCCAAGAAACGAAAAACAATTGATTCATATTAACAAGAGCTTTTAAATGAATGAAAGAAGATTATAATTTCGTGTTATAATTTTCAAGTTATGTTTAAATCCATTTCAATGTTTCTAAAAATATGGAAAAAAGGGTAAAATCATTATAAATTATGTTTTGAATTGTAAAGTTTAAGTTTTGGCTAAGATAAACGATATTTTGATCAAAGTAATTAAGATAACTGTTTTGTAACGCTTTTGAAAACACTATTGTAACACTTTCTTCGGAAACAATCTATTTTGAAGTTTTTAACCCGCAAACTATTTCCGAACTTTAAGTAACCATTTTCAAATGATTTGTGGAATGTTTTTAAAGGTTCAATAGTATTGGAAATATTTTATATCGAATTTAAACTGGTTTGTTTAATATAAAAACGGGTTTTCAGTTTTTGGATGTGGTTGGAGATAAATCTTCCAATGTTTGATATTAATTCAGTAGATGATGACTCTTACTATTTGAGGAATTTACAAGGAAGTTCGCCGTTATTCCGCTTATAGCGTGAGTTGGATACAGAGATTAATATTGAGAAATAGTTGATGAAATTTCTATCCAGATCTAATATCAAAGAGCTGAATAAATCTTTTAATTAAGGTACGAGTTTCCTAAGTTGATTGGGATAAGTTGGATAGAAATAATCTTCAGATATTTGATATGAAATTTTGTGGTGTAAACATATACTAATTGAGGAATTTGGAAGATATTATTATTATATCATTATTCCACTTATCGTATTCGTTGATTATGAGAATTGATATCGAATATAAGTAGATACAAATTTTTTGTAACTTACGTTCAATATCGATTGATTAGGGTTTTATCGTGAATCATATCTTCAATAATATCATTCTTGAAACCCAATGAGATTGAGTTATGGAAATTCATATCGTAATTTAGGGATTTAATCAAATCTTTGATTTGAGGAAATTAAAAATAAGGAATTGGGAAGGAAGTATAATCTTTTAGTTAAGATTACAGAATTGAATGTTCGGAAACCAATTTAATTGGAAACTAGGGTTGAAATGTGGGGTAAGGGTTTTCAAAGGAAACTGGGTTTTTGATAACGGATTATCAAATGGAAAATTAATTAAGGCTATGAGGATAAATTATCTTTGATTTAAGGGATGTGTTTTTAAAGTGAAAGGTTAAATATGGATTTTGTTATAATTTGAGAATAAAGAAGTTTAATTTATCAAATTTCAAGACGGAAGGAGATTGGTAGAAAGCATGTGTGTTCCTTAATTGTGTTTTTAATTGTGCTTATTATTTGGAAAGACCGAGATCAAATATATGTTCGAAAACCATTCCAAGTATTAATACGACGTTATGGAGCAATTCAGGACTTGGAAAACGACGAATGAAGACCAAGATTCTTTGAATTGTTTGGATTTATTGCTGATGTCCCGGTTGGGTAGGCCACCCGATACGATGTTATAAGTGGCATGAGGTTTGAATATATTTGTAGATTTTCGGATTGGTGTTTCGTTCAGACCCAGAACGGAATTGTATGGATTGTGTGTCTGACATTGTAATTGGTTGCGTAGCACTGATCTCTATTAAATATATATTTTCTTGGTGATGGAGAATTTATTCTCTTGCTTAACACCCTTCTCTAAGACGTATGAGCTTAGAGGTTATATATCAATGGAAATCAGTGACGCGTTGTGAATGGAAAATGTGGCATACTTAAGTTATGTGATGAGTTATGGATGATCAAAACATGGCTTATTGTAGTGTAGCTTTGTGTACATCGTGACCTCGGCAAGCCTCACAACCCGGTAAATGGCTAAAACAGGAAAGATGCAGCGAGGTTAAGGGTATTCATTTACTTCTAGATAAAAGGTGTGTAACACCCCGCATTTTTTTAACATAATTAAAAATATGTGTATATGGATAGATAGGTAAATAATGGTGATGTGTAATGAAAAATAATTAATATATGGAAGAGAAGGAAAATTTAATTCGATAACAGTGTGCATAACGAAAAAAGATAATAAAATAAGGATACTTAATTTAAATATCAGGAATTAAGTAAAACGGACATCACCATTACGTTCGTCTCAGAATTTTGCTTGGAATAGAGTCCAAGTTTGTGTAAATCGGACTCCGTATGAAGGAGTTATGGCCTTTAGAATATTCAACAAAAATTCAAAACAGTTCGAAATTTGACCCAGGCAGCTAGGCGGGAAATTTCCCGCCAAAACCAGGCAGGTCGACCTGGGGGTCAGGTCGACCAGGGGGTCGACCTGGGGTCGACCTACCCCTAGGAAGGTCGACCAGGGGGTCAACCTATCCCCAGAGCTAGGCGATTTCAGTTCCTATGACGTGTTTTGATGTGTTGTACGAGTCAGATGGCTTCCAGGTCAATCTAAGGGCTCTAAAACACTCTCTACACCTATAAATACATAGCAAGACCTAACCCTAATTCATAACAATTCCTTAAGATGCCTCCATGTCGCCAAACTTCAACCAAACATGGCCGCCGCCCCAAAACTCTAAATTAAATTTCAAGTTCTTCATCAACTTTGGAGTTTAATCAAATCAAGTAGCAAAGTTCTTCATCAACAGTTCATGCTCTTCACTAATAATCAAATAAGAAGATTAAATCAGCGTTCTACATCAACGACAAATTACTTATTTCTCCAATCCAGTCAAGGTGAGTGGAATTATAATAAACTTGTTGTATAATAGTATTATTATCGTTCATCATTCCCCAGTTATAAATTCAATTCAAGATTCATGTTATAATAATTGTTCTTTTATTCTCCTTCCCTTTTTTATTTTTGGATCTAGGTTATCTCGAACCTAGACGAAATCTTATTATACATACGTACGATTGAAATATGGGAATATTGGGGCATAACTTATTTTATGCAATCGAGGAATATAATCTGAAATTTGGGGAATTATGGCATGACAATTATTATTGCAAACATTGGGACAATTGGCGGAATTTGTTTGTGACTTGAAATTAAGCCTAAAAGGTGAATTAGATTATAGTATAAACATGGAGAAATATATTAGGAAAATATTGATTTTATGAAATTGGGTATAATGGGATTTTGGAAATTGGCATGTTTGGATATGAATAACATGGAATTGGTGAATTTGGCTATAATTGAGTAATTTGGGTAAAAAGATTATTTCACGAATGGTTGTATAAGCAAAGTATAAATGGGTTAAGTAGCACTTGACATATGAATAAACTTAACCAACATATGAGGAATGATAGTAACCTATTAGGAACACATTTACAGAGAAATTGGATTAAAAGGTATAGCCTATTAATGGGATTATAAGCATGAACATAAATGGGGGTTTTTGGGTAAAGCTTGAATTTGAGACTTGGAAATTGGATATGCCATTAAGATCCTAAAAGCATAATTAAAAATGGAATAGGTTGGACAAACCATGTTTTTATGTAATTATGGAACTCGACACGTGACATGTAATTGATAATTGACATATGACATCTAGAATAAACATGAACATGCTTGTGAATTAATAATTAACATATGACATCTAGAATGGACATGAACTAAACATGAAACATGGCTAACTCGAGGTTAGAATGAGTTTGCGGTGTAATCCTGCCTGGAACTGCCCGGCACATCCAGTGACCGCAAACAATAGGTTCTAATATGAGAAGTTAGTCATAACGTGCTTGAAACCCGAGGTTAGATTGAGTTGTGGTGTATTCCTGCCTGGAACCAACCGGCACATCCAGTGACCGCAACAATAGGTCTAATGTGAGAGGTTGGGCATTAATAATTAATTAATGCTAATGACACATGCTAATATGGTAAGGTTAAGTCAACATGAAATACTAGACAACGGTTAACCAATTTGACTCGATATATGGGTGGGTTAAGTCAACGTGAACCACTATATAACACTTAACCAATTTGACATGATAAATAGGTAGATTAAGTCAACACGAACTGATAGATAACACTTAACCAATTTAACATGATATATGGGTGGGTTAAGTCAACGTGAACCGCTAGATAACACTTAACCAATTTGACTCAATATATGGGTGGGTTAAGTCAACGTGAACTGCTGGATAACACTTAACCAATTTGACATGACGCGTGGATTGAATTGAATACGTGATTGGGGGGTTAAGTCAACTTGGACACATGGGCAAACTTAACCAATATAACAATATCAAAGGAAGGAAAAGTGGGGAACGATAAGATTAAATAATAGATAAACTTGTCCTAAGGGTAAAAAATGAATATGACTTAAGATATAATACAAGACTCGAAGGGTGGGACGAATTATACCATGAAATAAGTTTATCTAAGCTATAAATGTGGGAGAACACCCGTACGCTATCGTTTGTTATAGAGAACTTAAGTCATGCTTGAATTCATAGAAAAACCTTAGTTAAAGAGAACTAAGTAAACAGAAACTAAGTATCAAACCTTGGTTAAGAGAACCAAGTAATAAACCTTAGTTAAGAGAACAAAGTAAATAACGAGAAAGAGAACTAAATAGTAAACCTTAGTTAAGAGGACTTAGTTGTAAACCTTAGTTAAGAAAACGAACTATTAAGATAAACTAAGTAGTAAACCCTAGTTAAGAGGACTAAGTAGTAAACCTTAGTTAAGAAAACGAACGATTCAGGAAACTAAGTAGTAAACCTTAGTTAAGAGAACTAAGTAGTAAACCTTAGTCAAGAAAACCAAGTAGAACATGAGGAGGACCGAATATCCATCTAACCATGAAGAAGGCTCCAACAGTCTAGGTTACGAAGCACGCGGCTTCGAGGGGATGTGAGGGTACTCTTGGTATCCCTCTGTGAGGTTGCAGATGATCCTCCTGGTCTCACAGAGGTTAACGTCTGCGTTAGAAGAACCAAGAGTATGTCTTGGTTGCAATATAAGCAACCTTAAGACTAGGATGGACCAGCGTGAGGCAGCGATATCTTATTTAGCCCTGTGATAGCATGTCGTCTACCTACCATCTTGAGTCAATCGAGTACGTGAAGCGGAAAGGCGGAGAACTCCAATAGACCATATACTTGCTATCTAGTTATGGGTGAGGTTTGGCCAATAGGTTTGTGGGGCATAGGGGGCCAGCGTATAGTTCTCATTCTTGATTTTCTTGGGTGCCTTTAATTAGTTGAGGGAGGGGTCAAGTGGAACCAAAACCACACATAGATAAAAACAGACCTTAGCATCTGCGTCAGCAGATAACTTAAATCTCCCAACCGAGTTCCGTGTTTCTTGATTAGCCCTACCACGGGACTCGGGCCGCACATATAGAGGACATATGCAACTAGATATCGATAACGATTCACGACACGTACGTGGGGAAAGTCTAGGAACATATATCACTCTGGGTAGTGTGTCCTAGACTAGGGGCATCGTTCGATAGGTAGCATAATCCCTAGTTGAACCTAGGTCGCGTAAACCTTGAATCCGAGAAGCGTTCAATAGGTAGCATGAACCCCAGTGGCCCTGGGTAGCGTAAACCCTGGTTGAATCTAGGAAGCGCTCGATAGTAAACCTTAGATTAGATCTAGATGATACATGGAATCTAGCAAGATCGAGAGTGGCAGTCCAAACGATTTCGAGAATGGTGGCACTACACTAAAGTAGTATAGATTTACATGATGAAGCCCGCACGACATACGACAAGGGACTACATATATACATGGAAAAGATTAGACGAGTTGGGGGTATCTACATATACGTTGTATTAGGTTAACCTACTAGTGGGACATGAGTATAGCCTAGAGAGCTAATATCGCGAATAACCTAGTAAGCAAGAAAATATAACTGAACGGTATATGTAGGATTATACAGAAGTTTATTCTAAGTCCGGTCACCAAAACTTATGTTCTGACCCCCTCCTCATTACATACTTCCAGGTTAGGTTCATGACAGAGATGGTATAGCTTTGGATACTGGTTAGACAGTATGATATATAAGGTAAAGCTATTTTTGAATATATTATATTTTAATTCCTTCCACTATGAGTTGCTTTACGAGTTCTGACATGTTTCTTTATCTCTTTCTTTTTCTGCAAGATACCAGAGCACCCAACTCGGGTCTCGATGGATAGAATTTGAAAATTTCGGTCTGTCGGAATCCGGGTCGTCACATCTGGTATCAGAGCTTCAGTTTAGTGAACTTAGGGAGATAATGAGTGAACGTATTTGTATTTTCTAAAATATAAATATATTGTATATATAAAACTAAATCCATATAGTAGCCCACTAGACATGAAAAGAGTTGGGATATCTAGTTTGTACACTCAAGGAATGAACATAGGAATTTGGAAACCATTAGGTGGTTGGGAAAGTGTACAATATGACTTGAAGCTAGAGAAAGAAAAGTATCCCATAGGATGGAAACTGAAATATTAGTATTTCAGATTAGCGGGCTTAGAAATGAAACCTTAGAAACTAGAAAAGGTTGAAATATGGAAAATGGATTAGGAATATATATAGTTAAGAGAATTGAATTCGTGAAAGTGCCTAGGAAAGCCTAGTTGAGTTGAAGACCCGCTTTGAGTCTAACCCAATGATAAACTTTTAAGAACTTGAATTTGTAAAAGGATTTGTGGTATTTTCCAAGATTTATTCTTAAAAGTATTTTGATAAATGCATGTTGGGTTTTAAAGTAAAGTGGGGTATATTGTGTAAAACAATGATTTCTTGTTTTAAAAGAATCCTCTCATAAAAAGGTGCATATTATAGAGCATAAATAGCTTGCTAGTTTTCATATATGAAAAGAAGTTTTGGAAATTCTATTCTGTTACCAATAAATTTTGATTATTGATTTACGAAGAAATTTTGTTGGGTGGACAAAATATGTTGTAGGAATAGAATAGATGTCTGCACCTTTTAGTTAGTAGTTAAATTAACATTGTAATTAGAAATAATGTAAGCCTGATAGTTATCCTTGACTACTCCAGCTTTGTGATTTGAAAAAAATAATGTTTTGCATTTTTTTATATTGTGACATGTTTTTATGGTTTGGCGAAAACCAGTTTTGGAGAAGAAAATAAAGTTTTAACACTTTTAATTTTTGAAAGAAAAATGTAATGAAAAGAAAGGAGGCCTAACCATGTTTTAAAAAGAATGGAGTAGGTAATGATTAGTGCCTAGAATAGAACGAGAGAAAGTTAAAGCTGTGAATTAAACAATTTGAACCAACTAGAGATTGGTTAAGTTGGGTGATCTTCTGAGTGTCAATCTGATGCTGATTTCGGTCTTCGGGGTTGATATTTAGGGAGTTACTCTCTTGCCAATTTACAATCAGGGATTAGCTAATATTAAACTAATGGAAAATTTCCCATAGAATGCATAATCATTGAGAAACCTAGGTTTGTTGCTGGAGAAAAAGAAAAAAAAGATAGGCTAGTAATACACAGCAAGGACTAGTAGTGACTACTAAGTAGTAAATGGCAAGTAAGTGGGTAGATCCTGTTGTGTGGACTCGCAATTGTCTGAGATGACAAAGTCCTAAGATTCTTGGCCCATAGTAGTAGCTTTATAGGATGTTGTTTGAGTTGAAAACAGAAAAAACTTATTTGAAATAATAAACTTAAATAATTGGATTAAGTCAAATAAGCTAAGAAAGAGAAAAGCCTGCCTAACAAGAAACAATAAATTCAGTAAGGCAACAAATGTGACGGGAAAAGAAAATGGAAATATTAAGAAAAAGATAAATAAATATGAAATTTTCCAAGATAAGTGGACAAAGAGAATAAATTTTCTTATGTGGTTGTGCTTGGATAGGAAAATAGGAAATCTTCATAGAATAGTCACATAAAAATCCAAGTACGATTAGAAAAGAAAAATGGAGGATCTGAATTTTTCCATTTTATATCTTTTCGTAACATAAGGAAATCGAATTTGGAAAATTAGATTTTTCTAAATTTCGAATTTAATGATGGATGGTAGGGTTTTGGATGCGACAATTAGGTGAACTATGCTCTTATTCTATAAGAGTGTGGGAAAACTTGGATGAAAAATATTTTGATTTTTCAAGAATATTGCATTCATATAGAACTGCAAGTATATTTTGGATGTAAGCATCATGATTTGAAAGAGATTTTAAAATTTGGATACATACAGGTGGATCCAAATAAGGCATACATACTTTACTATGATGTATCTCACTTTGCACATGTGCACAATGTTTGCAACAATTGGATGCACACTTGATGGATGGATATTGCAAGGGGTTATCTATTTTTACTCTTATCGAATTTGGGAGACGAAATTCTTTAAGGGTGGGAGAATGCAACACCCCCCCCCCCCCATTTTTTTAATATAATTAAAAAAAGGTAAAAATATGTGTACATGCATAGATAGGTAAATAATGGTGATGTATAATGAAAATTAATTAATATATGGAAGAGAAGGAAAAATTAATTTGATAACAATGTGCGTAACGGAAAAGAAAATAAAATAAGGATAATTAATTTAAATATCAGGAATTAAGTAAAACATACATCACCATTGCATTCGTCTTGGAATTCTGCTTAGAATAGAGTTCAAGTTTGCGTAAATCGGACTCCGTATGAAGGAGTTATGGCCTTTAGAAGATTCAACAAAAATTCAAAACAGTTCAAAATTCGACCCAGGCAGCTGGGCGGGAAATTTCCCACCAAAACCAAGAAGGTCGACCAGGGGGTCGACATGGGGGTCAGGTCGACCAAGGGGTTGACCTTGTCGACCTGGGCGTCGACCTATCCCCAGATCTAGGCGATTTCAGTTCCTGTGACGTGTTTTGATGTGTTGTACGGGTCGGATGGCTTCTAGGTCAATCTAAAGGCTCTAAAACACTCTCTACACCTATAAACACATAGAAAGACGTAACCCTAATTCATAACAATTTCCTAAGACGCCTCCATGTCGCCAAACTTCAACCAAACATGGCCGCCGCCCCAAAACACTAAATTAAATTTCAAGTTCTTCATCAACTTTGGAGTTTAATCAAATCAAGTAGCAAAGTTCTTCATCAACAATTCATGCTCTTCACCAATAATCAAATAAGAAGATTAAATCAGCATTCTACATCAACGACAAATCACTTATTTCTCCAATCCAGTCAAGGTGAGTGGTATTATAATAAACTTGTTGTATAATAGTATTATTATCGTTCATCATTCCCCAGTTATAAACTCAATTCAAGATTCATGTTATAATAATTGTTCTTTTATTCTCCTTCTCTTTTTATTTTTGGATCGAGGTTATATCGAACCTAGACGAAATCTTATTATACATACGTACAATTGAAATATGGGAATATTGGGGCATAAATTATTTTATGCAATCGAGGAATATAATCTGAAATTTGGGGAATTGTAGCATGACAATTATTATTGCAAATATTGGGACAATTGGCGGAATTTGTTTGCGACTTGAAATTAAGTCTAAAAGGTGAATTAGATTATATGTATAAACGTGGGGAAATATATTGGGAAAATATTGATTTTATGAAATTGGGTATAATGGGATTTTGGAAATTGTCATGTTTGGATATGAATAACATGGAATTGGTGAATTTGGCTATAATTGTGTAATTTGGGTAAAAAGATTATTCCACGAATGGTTGTATAAGCAAAGTAGAAATGGGTTAAGTAGCACTTGACATATGAATAAACTTAACCAACATATGAGGAATGATAGTAACCTGTTAGGAACACATGTACGGAGAAATTGGAATAATAGGTATAGCCTATTAATGGGATTATAAGCATGAACATAAATTGGGGTTTTTGGGTAAAGCTTGAATTTGAGACTTGGAAATTGGATATGCCGTTAAGATCCTAGAAACATAATTAAAAATGGAATAGGTTGGACAAACCATGTTTTTATGTAATTATGGAACTCGACACATGACATGAAATTGATAATTGACATATGACATCTAGAATAAACATGAACATGCTTGTGAATTGATAATTGACATATGACATCTAGAATGGACATGAACTAAACATGAAACATGGATAACTCGAGGTTAGAATGAGTTTACGGTGTAATCCTGCCCGCAACCGCCCGGCACATCCAGTGACCGCAAATAATAGGCTCTAATGTGAGAAGTTAGTCATAACGTGCTTGAAACCCGAGGTTAGATTGAGTTGTGGTGTAATCCTTCCCGGAACCAACCGGCACATCCAATGACCGCAACAATAGGTCTAATGTGAGAGGTTGGGCATTAATAATTAATTAATGCTAATGAGACATGCTAATATGGTAAGGTTAAGTCAACATGAAATACTAGACAATGGTTAACCAATTTGACTCGATATATGGGTGGGTTAAGTCAACGTGAACCACTAGATAACACTTAACCAATTTGACATGATATATAGGTAGGTTAAGTCAACACGAACTGATAGATAACATTTAACCAATTTAACATGATATATGGGAGGGTTAAGTCAACGTGAACCACTAGATAACACTTAACCAATTTGACTCAATATATGGGTGGGTTAAGTCAATGTGAACTGCTGGATAGCACTTAACCAATTTGACATGACGCGTGGGTTGAATTGAATACGTCATTGGGGGTTAAGTCAACTTGGGCACATGGGCAAATTTAACCAATATAACATTATCAAAGCAAGGAAAAGTGGGGAGTGATAAGATTAAATAATAGATAAACTTATCCTAGGGATAAGAAATGAATATGGCTTAAGATGTAATACAAGACTCGAGGGGTGGGATGACTTATACCATGAAATAAGTTAATCTAAGCTGGAAATGTGGGAGAGCACCCATACGCTATCGTTTGATATAGAGAACTTAAGTCATGCTTGAATTCATAGACAAACCTTAGTTAAAGAGAACTAAGTATCAAATCTTGGTTAAGAGAACCAAGTAATAAACCTTAGTTAAGAGAACTAAGTAAATAACGAGAAAGATTACTAAGTAGTAAACCTTAGTTAAGAGGACTAAGTAGTAAACCTTAGTTAATAAAATGAACGATTCAGGAAACTAAGTAGTAAACCTTAGTTAAGAGAACTAAGTAGTAAACCTTAGTCAAGAAAACCAAGTAGAACATGAGGAGGAGCGAATATCCATCTGATCATGGAGAAGGCTACAACGGTCTAGGTTACGAAGCACGCGGCTTCGATGGGACATGAGGGTACTCTTGGTATCCCTCTGTGAGGTTGCAGATGATCCTCCTGGGCTCACAGAGGTTAAGGTCTGAATTAGAAGAACCAAGAGTATGCCTTGGTTGCAATATAAGCTACCTAAAGACTAGGATGGACCAGCGTGAGGCGGCGATATCTTGTTTAGCCCTATGATAGCACATTGTCGTCTACCTACCATCTTGAGTCAATCGAGTACGTGAAGCGGAAAGGCGGAGAACTCCAATAGACCATATACTTGCTATCTAGTTATGGGTGAGGTTTGGCCAATAGGTTTGTGGGGGCATAGAGGGCCTGCGTATAGTTCTCATTCTTGATTTTCTTGGGTGCCTTTCATTAGTTGAGGGTGGGGTCAAGTGGGACCGTAGCCACACACAGATAAAAACAGACCTTAGCATCTGCATCGGCAGATAACTTAAAGATCCCGATCGAGTTCCGTGTTTCTTGATTGGCCATGCCACGGGACTCGGGCCGCAAATATAGAGGACATGTGCAACTAGACAATGATAATGATTCACGACACGTACATGGGGAAAGTCTTGGAACATATATCGCTCTGGGTAGTGTGTCCTAGACTAGGGGCATCGTTCGATAGGTAGCATAATCCCTAGTTGGACCTAGGTCGCGTAAACCTGAATCCGAGAAGCATTCAATAGGTAGCATAAACCCCAGTGGACCTGGGTAGCGTAAACCCTGGTTGAATCTAGGAAGCGCTTGATAATAAACCTTAGATTTGATCTAGATGATACACGGAATCTAGCAAGATCGAGAGTGGCAGTCCAAACAATTTCGAGAAAGGTGGCACTACACTAAAGTAGTATAGATTTACATGATGAAGCTCGTACGACATACGACAAGGGACTGTATATATACATGGAAAGGATTAGATGAGTTGGGGGTATCTACATATACGTTGTATTAGGTTAACCTACTAGTGGGACATGAGTATAGCCTAGAGAGCTAATATCGCGAATAACCTAATAAGTAAGAAAATATAACTGAACGATATATGTAGGATTATACAGAAGTTTATTCTTAGTCCAATCACCAGAACTTATGTTTTGACCCCCTCCTTGTTACATACTTCCAGGTTAGGCTCATGAAAGAGATGGTATAGGTTTGGATATTGGTTAGACAGTATGATATATAAGGTAAAGCTGTTTTTGACTATATTATATTTTAATTCCTTCCGCTGTTAGATGCTTTACGAGTTCTGACATGTTGCTTTATCTTTGTATTTTTCTGTAGGATACCAGAGCACCCAACTCGGGTCTCGATGGATAGAATTTGAAAAATTCGGTCTGTCGGAATCCGGGTTGTCACATCTGGTATCAGAGCTTCGGTTTAGTGATCATAGGGAGATAATGAGTGAAAGTATTTGTATTTTCTAAAATATAAATATATTATATATAAAAACCAAAATCCATATAGTAGCCGACTAAACATGAAAAGAGTTGGGATATCTAGTTCGTGCACTCAAGGAATGAACATAGGAATTTGGAAACCATTAGGTGGTTGGGAAAGTGTACAATATGACTTGAAGCTAGAGAAAGATAAGTATCCCGTAGGATGGAAACTGAAATATTAGTATTTTAGATTAGTGGGTTTAGAATGAAACCTTAGAAACCAGAAAAGTTTGAAATATGGAAAATGGATTTGGAATATATATAGTTAAGAGAATTGAATTCATGAAAGTGCCTAGGAAAGCCTAGTTGAGTTGAAGACCCGCTTTGAGTCTAACCCAATGATAAACTTTTAAGAACTTGAATTTGTAAAAGGATTTGTGGTATTTTCCAAGATTTAATCTTAAAAGTATTTTGATAAATGCATGTTGGGTATTAAAGTAAAGTGGGGTATATTGTGTAAAACAATGATTTCTTGTTTTAAAGGAATCCTCTCATAAAAAGGTGCATATTATGGAGCATAAATAGCTTGCTAGTTTTCATATATGAAAAGAAGTTTTGTAAATTCCATTCTGTTACCAATAAATTTTGATTATTGATTTATGAAGAAATTTTGTTGGGTGGACAAAATAAGTTGTAGGAGTAGAATAGATGTCTGCGCCTTATAGTGAGTAGTTAAATTAACATTGTAATTAGAAACAATGTAAGCCCGATAGTTATCCTTGTCTACTCCAGCTTTGTGATTTGAAAAAAAAAATGTTTTGCATTTTTATATATTGTGACATGTTTTTATGGTTTGGCGAAAACAAGTTTGGGAGAACAAAATAAAGTTTTAACACTTTTAATTTTTGAAAGAAAAATGTAATGAAAAGAAAGGAGGCCAAACCATGTTTTAAAAAGAATGGAGTAGGTAAGGATAGTGCTTAGAATAGAACGATAGAAAGTTAAAGCTATGAATTAAACAATTGGAACCAACTAGAGATTGGTTAAGCTGGGTGATCTTCTGAGTGTCAATCTGATGCTGATTTCGGTCTTCGAGGTTGATATTTAGGGAGGAGTTACTCTCTTGCCAATTTACAATCAGGGATTAGCTAATATTAAACTAATGGAAAATTTCCCGTAGAATGCATAAGCATTGAGAAACCTAGGTTTGTTGCTGAAGAAAAAGAAAAAAAAAGATAGGCTAGTAATAAACAGCAAGGACTAGTAGTGACTACTAAGTAGTAAAGGGCAAGTAAGGGGGTAGATCTTGTTGTGTGATTCGCAATTGTCTGAGATGACAAAGTTATAAGATTATTGGCCCATAGTAGTAGATGTATAGGATGCTGTTTGAGTTGAAAACAGAAAAAACTTATTTGAAATAATAAACTTAAGTAATTGGATTAAGTCAAATAAGCTAAGAAAGAGAAAAGCCTGCCTAACAAGAAACAATAAATTCAGTAAGGCAACAAATGTGACGGGAAAGAAAATGGAAATCTTAAGAAAAAGATGAATAAGTATGAAATTTTTCCAAGATAAGTGGAAAAAGAGAAGAAATTTTCTTATGTAGTTGTGCTTGGATAGGAAAATAGGAAATGTTCACAGAATAGTCATGTAAAAATCCAAGTACGATTAGAAAAGAAAAACGGAGGATGTGAATTTTTCCGTTTTATATCTTTTCGTAACATAAGGAAATCGAATTTGGAAAATTAGATTTTTCTAAATTTCGAATTTAATGATGGATGGTAGGGTTTTGGATGCGGCAATTAGGTGAACTATGCTCTTATTCTATAAGTGTGTGGGAAAACTTGGATGAAAAATATTTTGATTTTTCAAGAATATTGCATTCATATAGAACTACAAGTATATTTAGGATGTAAGCATCATGTTTTGAAAGAGATTTTAAAATTTGGATACATACAGGTGGATCCAAATCAGGCATACATACGTTACTATGATGTATCTCACTTTTCACATGTGCACAATGTTTGCAACAATAAGATGCACACTTGATGGATGGATATTGCAAGGGGTTATCTATTTTTACTCTTATCGAATTTCGGGGACGAAATTCTTTAAGGGTTGGAGAATGCAACACCCCGCATTTTTTTAATATAATTAAAAAAATGTAAAAAAATGTGTATATGCATAGATAGGTAAAAAATGGTGATGTATAATGAAAATTAATTAATATATGGAAGAGAAGGAAAAATTAATTCGATAACAGTGTGCATAACGGAAAAGATAATAAAATAAGGATATTAAATTTAAATTTCAGGAATTAAGTAAAATGGACATCACCATTGCATTCGTCTTGGAATTCAGCTTGGAATAGAGTTCAAGTTTGCGTAAATCGGACTCCGTATGAAGGAGTTATGGCCTTTAGAATATTTAACAAAAATTCAAAACAATTCGAAAATCGACCCAGGCGGCTGGGTGGGAAATTTCCCGCCAAAACCAGGAAGTTCGACCAGGGGGTCGACCTGGGGGTCAGGTCGACCAGGGGGTCGACCTACCCTTAGGGAGGTCAACCTGGGGGTTGACCTATCCCGAGATCTGGTCGATTTCAGTTCTTGTGACGTGCTTTAATGTGTTGTACGGGTCGGATGGCTTCTAGGTCAATCTAAGGGCTCTAAAACACTCTCTACACCTATAAATACATAGTAAGACCTAACCCTAATTCATAACAATTCCCTAAGACGCCTCTATGTCGCCAAACTTCAACCAAACATGGACGCCGCCCCAAAACTCTAAATTAAATTTCAAGTTCTTCATCAACTTTGGAGTTTAATCAAATCAAGTAGAAAAGTTCTTCATCAACAATTCATGCTCTTCACCAATAATCAAATAAGAAAATTAAATCAGCGTTCTACATCAACGACAAAACGCTTATTTCTCCAATCCAGTCAAGGTGAGTGGAATTATAATAAACTTGTTGTATAATAGTATTATTATCGTTCATCATTCACCAGTTATAAATTCAATTCAAGATTCATGTTATAATAATTGTTCTTTTATTCTCCTTCCCTTTTTATTTTTGGATCTAGGTTATCTCGAACCTAGACGAAATCTTATTATTCATACGTACAATTGAAATATGGGAATATTGGGGCATAATTTATTTTATGCAGTCGAGGAATATAATCTGAAATTTGGGGAATTGTGGCATGACAATTATTATTGCAAATATTGGGATAATTGGCGGAATTTGTTTGTGACCTGAAATTAAGCCTAAAAGGTGAATTAGATTATATGTATAAATGTGGGGAAATATATTAGGAAAATATTGATTTTATGAAATTGGGTATAATGGGATTTTGGAAATTGGCATGTTTGGATATGAATAACATGGAATCGGTGAATTTTGCTATAATTGAGTAATTTGGGTAAAAAGAATATTTCACGAATGGTTGTATAAGCAAAGTAGAAATGGGTTAAGTAGCACTTGACATATGAATAAACTTAACCAACATATGAGGAATGATAGTAACCTATTAGGAACACATTTACAGAGAAATTGGATTAATAGGTATAGCCTATTAATGGGATTATAAGCATGAACATAAATGGGGGTTTTTGGGTAAAGCTTGAATTTGAGACTTGGAAATTGGATATGCCATTAAGATCCTAAAAGCATAATTAAAAATGGAATAGGTTGGACAAACCATGTTTTTATGTAATTATGGAACTCGACACATGACATGTAATTGATAATTGACATATGACATCTAGAATAAACATGAACATGCTTGTGAATTAATAATTGACATATGACATCTAGAATGGACATGAACTAAACATGAAACATGGCTAACTCGAGGTTAGAATGAGTTTGCGGTGTAATCCTGCCCGGAACTGCCCGGCACATCCAGTGACCGCAAACAATAGGTTCTAATATGAGAAGTTAGTCATAACGTGCTTGAAACCCGAGGTTAGATTGAGTTGTGGTGTAATCCTGCCTGGAACCAACCGGCACATCCAGTGACCGCAACAATAGGTCTAATGTGAGAGGTTGGGCATTAATAATTAATTAATGCTAATGACACATGCTAATATGGTAAGGTTAAGTCAACATGAAATACTAGACAACAGTTAACCAATTTGACTCGATATATGGGTGGGTTAAGTCAACGTGAACCACTAGATAACACTTAACCAATTTGACATGATATATAGGTAGGTTAAGTCAACACGAACTGATTGATAACACTTAACCAATTTAACATGATATATGGGTGGGTTAAGTCAACGTGAATCGCTAGATAACACTTAACCAATTTGACTCAATATATGGGTGGGTTAAGTCAACGTGAACTGCTGGATAACACTTAACCAATTTGACATGACGCGTGGGTTGAATTGAATACGTGATTGGGGGTTAAGTCAACTTGGACACATGGGCAAACTTAACCAATATAACTGTATCAAAGCAAGGAAAAGTGCGGAATGATAAGATTAAATAATAGATAAACTTAACCTAGGGATAAGAAATGAATATGACTTAAGATGTAATACAAGACTCGAAGGGTAGGACGACTTATAACATGAAATAAGTTAATCTAAGCTGGAAATGTGGGAGAGCACACATACGCTATCGTTTGATATAGAGAACTTAAGTCATGCTTGAATTCATAGACAAACCTTAGTTAAAGAGAATTAAGTAACAGAAACTATGTATCAAACCTTGGTTAAGAGAACCAAGTAATAAACCTTAACTAAGAGAACTAAGTAAATAACGAGAAAGAGAACTAGGGAGTAAACCTTAGTTAAGAGGACTAAGTTGTAAACCTTAGTTAAGAAAACGAACGATTAAGAGAAACTAAGTAGTAAACCTTAGTTAAGAGGACTAAGTAGTAGACCTTAGTTAAGAAAACGAACGATTCAGGAAACTAAGTAGTAAACCCTAGTTAAGAGAACTAAGTAGTAAACCTTAGTCAAGAAAACCAAGTAGAACATGAGGAGGAGCAAACATCCATCTGATCATGAAGAAGGCTCCAACGGTCTAGGTTACGAAGCACGCGGCTTCGAGGGGACGTGAGGGTGCTCTTGGTATCCCTCTGTGAGGTTACAGATGATAATCCTGGGC
This sequence comes from Allium sativum, assembly GCA_030737875.1. Classification (NCBI taxonomy): domain Eukaryota; kingdom Viridiplantae; phylum Streptophyta; class Magnoliopsida; order Asparagales; family Amaryllidaceae; genus Allium; species Allium sativum. Next base: position 6,961,364 of record CM060923.1, on the reverse strand, counting down.
TCACAGAGGTTAAGGTCTGCATTAGAAGAACCAAGAGTATGCCTTGGTTGCAATATAAGCAACCTAAAGACTAGGATGGACCAGCGTGAGGCGGCGATATCTTGTTTAGCCCTGTTATAGCACGTCGTCGTCTACCTACCATCTTGAGTCAATCGAGTTTGTAAAGCGGAAAGGCAGAGAACTCCAATAGACCATATACTTGCTATCTAATTATGGGTGAGGTTTGGCCAATAGGTTTGTGGGGCATAGGGGGCCTGCGTATAGTTCTCATTCTTGATTTTCTTGGGTGCCTTTCATTAGTTGAGGGAGGGGTCAAGTGGGACCATAGCCACAAATAGATAAAAACAGACCTTAGCATCTGCGTCGGCAGATAACTTAAAGCTCCCGACCGAGTTCCGTGTTTCTTGATTTGCCCTGCCACGGGACTCGGGCCGCACATATATAGGACATGTGCAACCAGAAAATGATAACGATTCACGACACTTACATGGGGAAAGTCTTGGAACATATATCGCTCTGGGTAGTGTGTCCTAGACTAGGGGGCATCGTTCGATAGGTAGCATAATCCCTAGTTGGACCTAGGTTGCATAAACCCTAAATCCGAGAAGCGTTCAATAGTAGCATAAACCGCAGTGGCCCAGGGTAGCGTAAACCCTGGTTGAATCTAGGAAGCGCTTGATAGTAAACCTTAGATTAGATATAGATGATACACGGAATCTAGCAAGACCGAGAGTGGCAGTCCAAACAATTTCGAGAATGGTGGCACTACACTAAAGTAGTATAGATTTACATGATGAAGTCCGTACGACATACGGCAAGGGACTGTATATATACATGGAAAGGATTAGACGAGTTGGGGGTATCTACATATACGTTGTATTAGGTTAACCTACTAGTGGGACATGAGTATAGCCTAGAGAGCTAATATCGCGAATAACCTAATAAGCAAGAAAATATAACTGAACGGTATATGTAGGATTATACAGAAGTTTATTCTAAGTCCAGTCACCAGAACTTATGTTCTGACCCCCTCCTTATTATATACTTCCAGGTTAGGTTCATGACAGAGATGGTATAGCTTTGGATACTGGTTAGACAGTGTGATATATAAGGTAAAGCTATTTTTGAATATATTATATTTTAAGTCCTTCCACTGTGAAATGCTTTACGAGTTCTGACATGTTTCTTTATCTCTGTCTTTTTCTGCAGGATACCAGAGCACCCAACTCGGGTCTCGATGGATAGAATTTGACAAATTCGATCTGTCGGAATCCGGGTTGTCACAAGGTGTACTATGGTATGGAGCCCAGGTATTAACCTATGTGGATAACTTCTATTTGTATGGATGTTGATGTTGCGAGCGCTCGGTTTAAAGGTTGGTAACGACTGGAAGTGATATACTCGGGTGTGCACTAAGTTACCTAGTTAAGGGGTAACCCGACCTCGTGTTGACAGAGAGCCCAATTTGGTTCTCGGAGCATCCCTCTAGAGGCGTACCCATCGATTCGGTAAGGAAGTTCCTTTGCCTAGTCATTTATTGGAAATCCAATCTCCTCTACGAGCCTGTATGATTTTAGTTGTATGGCCTGTTACCAGCAGGATTACGTCAGTATAATGGGATGAGGCATTATGCTGGCTACGATTAATACATTTATTTGCGAAATTGTTTTCACACTATGCACTAATAATAATATTAAAGGATTTTCACATATCAAGCATTTTTGACTATCATAAGGAGAAACCTCGTCCATGTGTGTGTTTGCATTGTGTTTGTGCCACGAGACCTTATGGTAGTTTTATTTTTCAAAAGTCATAGCGAATTTCTATGCATGGGAATTCATGTGGAGTAAACCCGTTTCGCGTTAGCGGCGTGGTCCATTGAATTACCCAACTTTAAAATGAATCCTAAATAACAATTGTTTTTGAGTTCTCACACCAGTCCCATGACTGACCTGTAATTTATTGTTCCCACACCTAAACTCTGGGTGCCCATAATTTTATACGGGCAGACTCGTAGTTTGGTTTGCAGAGTTAGGCTTGGATTTGGTTAGAGCAGGATTCAGGTTTTAACTGGAGCTATATGTTTTGGAGCATTCGCATTCTTCTACTGAGTTAGTATCTCTTCCACTGTGAAATCAATGTACTCTGATGTATTCCTTGTAACTCTAATGCTATATTATGGTAATGAAATGATAAGTTCTGTTATTTTTGTGCAAATATGTAAGTATCCATAACTATCCGTCTTTATGAACGGTTTGAGTTGGTTTAATTACCAGCAAAAACCGGTCAAAAAGCCAGGTCGTTACATCGTATTAGCTATTTGATATGACCCAAAGCTTGGAGTGATGTAATGCGGACTTGACCGATGTGGTTGGTTCCGTATGGAAAAAGTGTTGTTTGTTCCACGCATCATTGGAGGCGATTGACTGGGCATTCGTATCAGATGGATAGACGATCAGCTAGTTAGTGTTAAATATGAAGTATCGAGTAGATCCCCATAACTACTCGAGATTCATAGACGAATGCAGGAACAATTACCATTGTTTTCCATTAATAAGTTTCCTAAGAGTTTGGATTACTATGACAATACTTGAGTAATATCTGATTCATTGATGAGAGACATTGGATTTATATTCAAACGAGTTTGCAACCGAATTTTTTAAGTCACAAATGAATTTGATGACCTATTTGATATCTCGTACTATATAGTATATAATTTTGCATGCTAGGGTAGGCATAAATGTTATTTTGATGATTGTTGTTGTGTTGCCCATATATGTTTGATTTTTCATGTTCACGTAACTTCTTATACTTATGTAATTGCTAGGCACGTGGGATAAATTGTCAGAGTTGGAAGAGAGTAGCTTAAATAAATTGTCTTCCAACTAGTTGGTTGTCAGTTTCATTTTTCATGGCTCGTTCATTTGAAAATAAGTGCATGACATAAGTGTTTGGCTTAGCTATATCAATCTCATATTTGATTGTAGTTGCACTCTGGAATGGCAATATTGGCTCCATACCAAATTCTGACTATGTGTTTTTTTTTTTGCTGTGATAGGTTTCTATTGTTGTTCTTAAGAGAGATGAGTAAATATTTATCATGCATTGTCACTCATGTAGGAGTGTTTGGTTGTGTTGTCCTATTCTTGAGAATTTCGCAGACAAAATCCATTAAGGGGGGAAGAATATAACGACCCCATTAACTAACTGACAGTTTCAAAATGTGACTTATAACATATGACTGAATCAGGACTTAGAACCACTTCCATTGAGTTTGGATGGTAAGTTATATGAAGAGAAAGTTTAATGGCTATATCTCGTGATTTAACATTTAAGAGAAAAATAGTTTCGGTACATGCGAAAATTATAATTTTGGGGGCATTTATCAGATGATAATGAAATTTATATTTTTGAGGCCAAAGTGATGAGGCAGTGTACGTAGGTGAGTTTCGTTGCAACTGGATTTACCATTTAGTCTTGCGAATACTAAATGTTTGTCGACTTCAATTTTGGAAACTGATATACGGAAAAAGGGATAGGCGCTGCATAAATTGGAATTTTGACTCGAGATATTTCGTTGTGCTCAAAAGGTGTTTTTGTGTACAAAACGTCATTTATCACATATCAATCAAAGTCCAGATACATTTGGCTTATTTGCACCTTCCAAGTATAGGCACGTAGTTTGAGAATAATTTATTTTATTCACAAACCCTACCTTTTGCCGCCATGAAATCCTAACTTCAACGCACATGTGCTACTATCGATCCATTTATTTTCAGGTATGACATCCAACATGAAAGTTTCTTGTATCATCGATATGAAGTCACTCATGTCACCGTTCATCAATTGGATCAATGTGTGCGTGGAAATAGAGGTTAAACAGATCTTCCTAGTTTTTGGCTTTTGCAACACACATGCCACGTTGTTGAGAATTTGCTCATAGATACATATGGAGAATTGAGAAACAAAGAGATTGGCTGTGGATTGAGGTCAATCGAAGTTTGGAGGAAAGAAAATCCGTATTTAAATGTTTTTGGCTTTTGCGAGTTTTCAAGCGAATCGTAGAAGATCTGAGGCCTAGATTTTTGACGAAGGTAAAAGGCGAAGAGATAGTCAGAATGGTGGTGCCATGAGGACATGGAAACTAATAGAGGTACAGATATTGGCTTAAGAAGGAGGTAAGTTCATGGGTTTTCATTTCTGAAATTTTAGGGAAGAAGATGAGGTCCCATGCGCAGGATATGCGCGTGTGAGGAGAGGAGAAAAATGCAGGTCCAGGTGCTAACATGGTGGAGTGGAACTGGCTGGTATGGTTTTTAGTTACTTTTGCAGACGAAGCCCATTTTGGATGCGGTTTCTTTTATTGGACTCATATTGAAGATCTCTATGCTTTGGCATTGGTACGGAATAATTTGACTAATGATATTATCTCTCACCAAACATTATTACACTATAAAAATTATATGTTTAGATGACTTTTAATCTTAAAAGAAACTATTAGTTAAACCTAGAAATTATAAATGGAAGAACTAACATGTAACGACCCTTTATACATCACCGGTGCTTATAACCAAAAATTTATGTTGCACAAGCACCCGATTGATGGAAAGCGATTGTCACAAGAAAGGGACGGTAAAAAAGAAGAGAAAATGAAAGAAAAGAAGGAAATATAAGAGAATAGAAAAAAGAGAACAAAAAATAAAATTACCTCATAATCTGTCGCATATCTCACAGCACATAGATAACATATAATAGTAATAATCACAGATATAAAACGTATGAGACAATAATAAATATATAATCCATATAATCAGAGTATACAGGCTCATACAGTTATACAAAACAATAACAAAGTTTATACAAGTGAATAAACACAAACTGATAAACTGTCTCTAAAAAGGATAAATAAACACTATAAAGACTCTACAGTGCTACACAATGGGATAATCAAGGGTAATACAAGTATAAGTATGAAAAGACGTCATCATTTGTTAGTCCACATGTACAACTTCGAATAATACTCATACATGTCACCTGGTTTGCTCATTAGAATTGTCAATGAGCACCCAAGGTAATAAGAGATAAATAAAACCTTGGGTAAAAGAACAGTCTAGCGTGAGCGATAAACAAATCTCATAGCACTAAAAAGTCATAATGGTATATATGGCATGGAGTGTATATAGAGTCATATATGTCCTTCCCCAACATCCACAGTGTTATTATATAATAGTTGATATATGTTGCATAATGATAAACATCAAGAAGAGAAGGTGTGATAGATGTCTACATACTAAATGGTGATAAATAAATAAACAGGCATAGCATCGATCAACCGTCTTTACATTCACTCACTTAGTGCGTTGAGTATACGATACTTAATACTTTGGTCACCATATCCATCGAGGCACTGGCCATCTCTCTTGCAACGGGGTCTACCAGATCATGCACTGTGGATAACCCTACCAATTCCATACTCAACTAGCGTCGAGGTCCGGAAAAATCAGTCCATACTGCAGCTGATGCTGATTCATCTCTATGCCCTTCCCTCAAAAGTGTACCAGAATAGTGATTACTGATAATTAATTCGCACACATTCTCCACAACAGAATCCATCTTCAGACTATCCATAAGACTCCTCTATGAAGTCGATCGACGAGTGGGCTATCCCCGTGAACAACATTGCCGTGAGAACACATCGACCACTCTTCAAATCGTAACAACTACGTGTCATCCCATCCTCATATAAAAGTCATTTCAGTATGACTCAGTCATCTTTTCTGCATCTTGGAGAAAAACCATATATCACAGTAACCCTGCCATGTCATAAAATTACCATCGTGTAAGGATGAATTACTGCATAGAAGCACCATATCATTGGTCCTGATAAAGCCATCGATCGAAGAGCTATTATGTTGAAAGCAGAATCGAATGAACCATTATGTCGATATGGAATTAGCCAAAGAGGCCAACATCAACAGTAATCAATATCGATCACTCCACAGTAATCGATAACGACTATTTGGATCACCTGCTTAACCAAAATTTGTTAAATACGCATCCAGAGAAAACATCTGACATTCTCAGGAAATCTAGCTCGTCGCCACGTTGATCCTCCATCTTCAGATCGGCCACCAATCTCCAATGTCGCTGCATCTTCAAATCTACTACCGAGCTCCAATGTTACTCCATCATCAAATCCAACCATGCATTACGAAGATCATTCGAGAATTTATCTTATTCGATAGAGTCTACCATCCTTATGCATTCAATAAATATACACCAACATCTCATTTTATTGGTAAGCACTCCAAACTCTAACGAATGAGATTTCCTAATACTAGATTGTCTACAAACGGTGTTTTAAGCTAAACTAAGCAAACAATTCAACTATACAATCAATAGTTATACAATTTCCTAAACTAACGCAGAAACATATATAACAACATTAATAAATTAGATAGAACCTATCTGTAGCATTCGAAGTGAAATAAATATCAGAGTAGTTTAAATCTAGCAATATGGTCAACATAGCATGCAAAAGCACATAAACAAATACATAACGCACATAAACAAATAAATAACGTACATATTTGCACACAACTAGGTTAAATGCGATAATTATGGCTAAAACTACTTAAATCGCTTTCTAATATTATCATTCATTATTTACCAAATTTAAGGATCCTACATTTTACGTTTTATAATCAGATTAAAACATCAAATTTACGCAATATGGACAAAAATAGTTTAGTGAGAGATAATATCACTTACCTTAGTCACATCAGCCCAAACTAGCTTTAATGTGTAGAGCTCGTCAATACGAGTCCATCGGAAGAAACAACATTCAATTCTGACTTCGTATACGCTAACGTTATAGCATATATTAGTTTCACGAGTTCAAATAGACATTATACTTAATAATAATTAATTCATTGGTACGTAATTAATCTCTAATCCTTCTTTTCTACCTTCCACAACTAGGGATGTAAACGGGTCAGACCGGACCGGACGGAGGTATGTCCAAGCTCTATCCTATAACATATTCGGATGGACACGGACTGGACACCGTGCAGCCTTGGACCGAGCCGACTAACGGATTGTCCTGTCTGGTATAGCCTTGGATAATAGAAAAACATCGAATATTTTGGATCGGACCGAACACCGGTGTGTCCAAGCTCTGTCCTATAAGAGTATCATACGGACACGGATCGGACACCAGATAGCCTCGGACCGAGCCGGACAACAGACCGTCCTTTCCAATATACAGCCCTACCCACAACTTGCACGCACTCTTAAACCCATTTAGGCCGTGCACGTTTTAGCAAGGATATAGGGTTGCATTCTAAGGAATTCAAATCTGACTTTTTTGTTGAGTTTCTCTTCATGAATATCACTTACCTATGCCAGAATTTCACACCCAACAAACCTTTGAACGAAATGCATTCTCCAGGCCTGAATTTGAAAATGTTGAAGTCGCATTTTCTAATGGTTGACCGAGATTCATGGTACTCGCAAGGAAGAGCTAGTTTTTTATGATGAGATTGATGGCGCTGTACATTCCTCCATTCGTCGCTCCAAATCTCAATGCCATCGAACCCCAGGTCATGGTTGCAAAAATGGAGGGTTTGAATCCTAATCCGCAACCTACAAATTTGTATAGAGGCGAAGCCCGCGTCGCTGGGAGTGCAACGAAGTTTATCTGGTGATTTTAAGAAGAGTGAATTGGTTGATTCTGATTTCTGAATGAAAAGAGAAAGGAGCCGCCATTCTTTTGTTCCAGACAATGGAACGGTAAATTAGGAAAGTGCAAGATAGTGGATTTGGGCCGGGTCGGTTACTATAGCAATAGATTGGGTTTAAACACTATTTTATTTACTAATTCACAAATGAGGCCAAAACCCGCGAACTCCAATTGACATGTGTCGCCTTTCAATCTCTATATATAAAGGCCTCCTAAGAATAATTGAACTTATTTTGAGGCCGAATTCGATTGTATACAAAAGTTAGCCTGTAAAATTTGAATTGTACAATTTCAATTTCCTATAGAAATTTACACACGTTTAAATTATTCAAGATTAAGTGGTACATCCAATCATTGATGGAGCACAACATCTTATGGCTACTATTCCAAAAATACAAGTTTAATAATGATCCGACACCATGCTTCCGAAGTGATAATTTGCACGTATGTCGAGACCATTTTGACTGCCAATTAGGCCGAACTTGAAAAATAGCGATCCTTATATTTATTCTTCACGTAACGAACAATCCAGACTTAACAAAACTAATCTAGATCCGATCGTTTGTGGAAAATATCATTTTGGAACCGTTAATTAAATAATTAACGATCAATATTTAAATATTCAATCATTAAAAATATGAGTCATTACATTCTCCACTCCTTAAACTATTTCGTCTCTGAAATCTAGAAGGATGGAACAATTACCCAAACACTTATGAGTAAGTAATGACACAAGATAACTGTCATCTGACGTTCTCAACAACAACCATTAAAAGATATAACTACAAAGGAAATAGACTTGAAGTTTGGCATGGAGTCATAATTCGCATTCCTAAGTATAGCCACAATCAAATCCATAAGCAATGTAGCTTTAGCCAACCACCTAAATTACATATTTATTTTCTAAATGAATGAATGATGGAAAATAAAAGTGACGACTTACTAGTTAGAAGACAACTCAACTTGGTACAAATATTGAATTTGTTTTAAAATTTGGCAAAATTCACGGAAAATTTCAACAACACCTCCTTTGCACGACCGATCTGGAAAAACTAGAACTTGCCACACAAGGCTCATCTCAACAAAAGAAAACAAAATCCTAAATGTGATTACCGATACATGGGTCACAAAATCGCTAAAATGCACCAAATAGCAAAAATAACAAATCTACATCTATTACATACCGCTTCTAAAAAAAGATTAGCATTTAGATGCAAATAAACATATATTAGCATCCAAACAAATCGAATGTTGCTTCTGTGTACCTAGTTATATACTCAAAAAAGTGGATAAACACAATAGCAAAAATAGCAAAAAGGGAAAACAAACATGTTAAATAAATGAAATTTATCTAAAGCTGTCATGTATGAAATTTATTCTGAATAAATAAATGACACAAATAAATAGACATGCAAACATCATCAATCAAGCATGCATAAGCAAAACAATAGCAATAAACGAAAATAACATTCATACCTATTCTATCATGCAAGATACTAATCTAACTAATAAGACACATTAAATATTAAATTCAATCTAGATATGACTCAATGCAACGATCCAGAATTTTTAACCAATTTAAAATTGGAATTTTTATTACTTAATTTGAAATTCAAATTTGAATTTGACATAAATATATATGGTTTAGAATATTTAATAATTTTGATTAGTTATATGATAGATTTTACTTGAATTATAAATGAGAATGATTATTAATAAGTTTGGATTTATTAACACTATTTGTCGTTCGATCGGATTTGTCAAACCATAACATGAATTAGTTGCGTTTGAATTAAGTGTTGCCCTTAGTTTTCATAGCATTTTAAAGGAAATGCTACCAAAAGATCACTTTCCCTCCTTAAGACAAGAGTATGGACACTTGTATTTTTGCATGCCTCCTTTCATGCATGTTTTACGCTTGTCCCTTTATGTTTCATTACCTCCTTAACCCTCCATTCCTCATTACCTCCTTAACCCTCCATTCCTATATAAAGAGGCCTTTCCTCCATTTTTTTAACCATTCCACTCCATTTTCTTTTTTTCATCTTCTTCTCAAAGCTTATGGCCATGGTTTCCATGGCATAAGTCTTCTTATTTTCCACCACCACGTTGTTAAAGTTCGTCATCCTCCTCCTCCTCTTATGATAGAGAGAGATTAGTGTGTATATATATATATATATATTGGTGAAGAAGACATTGCCCTGAAATACTGTCCGACGGTTCACTCAGTTAGGATCTCCTACCAGGAAATTTGGAAAGCTGTTTGGTGAGAACTCTTTAACCAATGTTTATATATTTAATTAGTAGTTAGACTGATTTAAATATAGTGATGAATTATTAGTGGTTAATGATGATTGATGTTTGTTGTGATGGATGATGGATGCATAGTTTATACCACACACACTATTAAGCGTTAGTGTTATAACGCTTGTGCACAGTTATGATGTTGATGATGGTTGCTATGGATGTTTAAATGGTTCTTGATGTTGCTTTGCACACAATATGACACAAAATTTATAGTGTCACATTGGTGATCGACAGATCTCCTTCGTAATTAGAAGCAATATCATTATTGAATTTGAAGGTTAATAATTTGGAAAGACCATATGTATGAATTCATATATATTGATAAAATCCTTTAAATGAATAAATAAATAAATACCGGAACATTCTAGGATGACAGAGAGGATAGTGTCTAGGGTGCAAATAAAGTTTCCTACTCTCCCTGGCTATCCCTAACTGATCCCACGAGTGGAATGGTTAATTTGAAGTTATTTGAATTTAGAAATGAATTGGAATTTGATTTATTAAGTAAAATAAAATAAAAGTTGAATTTTAGATCCAAAATAATTTGGAAAGTAAATTTAAATGATTTTAAAAGGGTTATATAAGGATATAATGGTTTTCTAAGATATTTTGAAGTATCATAGAATAATGGTTATTAGGGTCAAAATAGAGCTTGTCGCATAACGGCAATTTACGTATTTTAGATGCAAACTTTAAACGCTTATAACGTTTGCAATCTAAATCGGATTTCCATAAAATGAAAAACATTTGATTTCCATTAACAAAAACTTTCAAACGAGTGAAAGAAGATTTTAAGTTCGAGTTATAATTTTCAAGTCAGGTTTGAAACCATTTTGGAAAAGGTCGATGTAAGAACAATTGTTGACCAAACTATAAATAGTTATTTTTAAATGTTTTAAAAATATGGAAAAATTTTGCAAAATCATTACAAATTATGAAAAGGTGTTTTGAATTGTAAAATTTAAGGTTTGGCTAAGATAAACGATATTTTGATCAAAATAGTTAAGATAAATGTTTTGTAACGCTTTTGTAACTCTTTTGAAATGTTATTATAACGCTTCCTTCGAAAACAATCTATTTTGAAGTTTTAAACTGTAAACTATTTTCCGAACTATAAGTAATGATTTTTGGAATGTTTTCAAAGGTTTAAAGTATTAGAAATATTTTAGATGGAATTTAAAAGGTAGTTCACTGTTATTCCGCTCATAATGTGAGTTGGATACGGAGACTAATATTGAGGATAAGTTGACGGTATTTTTATCCAGATTTAATGTCAAAGAGTTGGATAAATATTTTAATTAAGATATGGGTTTCCCAAATTGATTAGGATAAGTTGGATAGAAATAATCTTCGGATATTTGATATGAAATTCTTCGATGTAAACGTATACTACTTGAGGAATCTGGAAGATATTATTATTATTATATCATTATTCCACTTATAGTATTCGTTGATTATGAGAATTGATATCGAATATAAGTAGATACAATCTCTGTGTAACTTATGTTCAATATCGACTGATTTGGGTTTTGTCGTGAATCATATCTTCAACAATATCATTCTTGAAACCCAATGAGATTGAGTTGTGGAAATTCATATCGTAAATTGGGGTTTAATCAAATCTTTGATTTGAGAAAATTAAAATAAGAAATTGGGAACTAAGTATAATATTTTAGTTAAGATTAAAAAATTGAATGTTGGAAAATCGATTTAATTGGAAACTATGGTTGAGATATGGATTAAAGGATTTTCAAAGGAAACTGGGTTTTGATAACGAGTTATCAAACGAAAAATTAATTAAGGCTTTGGGGCTAGATTATCTTTGATTTAAGGGATGTGTTTTAAAGAAGAAGGGTTAAATATGGATTTTGTTAAAGATAATTTGAGAATGGGTTTAAAGAAATTTAATGTAACAAAATCTAAGATGGAAGGAGATTTGGTTGAAAGCCTGTGTGTTCTGTAATTATGTTTTAAAAACTACGCTTATTATTTGGGAAGACGGGGATCGGATGTATGTCTGAAAACCATTCCAAGTAATAATACGACAGTGTGGAGCAATTGAAGACATTAAAGACAGTACTGAAGACTGTGACCCTTCATATCATAAGGACGACTTGCTGAATGTCTCAAATTGGTAGCTCCCATTTGCAAATGGATTTTATATCAGCTAATTGGCAAGAACCCCAAACGTATGTGAAGGAATTTCGGATTGTTGTTTCGTTCAGACCCAGAACGGACATTTATGGATTGTGTGTCTGACATTGTAATTGACTGCGTAGCACTGATCTCTGTTATATATATATATATATATATATATCTGTTTGGTGGCGGAGAATTTATTCTCTTGCTTAACACCCTTCTCTAAGACGTATGAGCTTAGATGTTATATATCGATTAAATCTGTGATGCGTTGTGAATGGACAATGTGGCATACTTAAGTTATGTGGTGAGCTTTATATGATCAAAGCATGGCTTATTTAAGGGTAGCTTTGTGTATTTCGGGACCTCGGCAAGCCTCACACCCCGGTAAATGGCCAAAACAGGAAGAAATGCAGCAGGATTATGGGGTGTTGTCTCCTTCTAGATAAAAGGTGTACTATGGTATGGAGCCCAGGTATTAACCTACGTGGTAAAAGGATCAACTTTTGTTGTTGTTGTTGGCGCACGCTCGGAAAGGTCGGTAACGACCGGTAGATGACATACTCAGGCGTACTCTAAGTTACCCAGTTAAGGGGTAACCCGGCCTTGTGTTGGCATGAGGAGCATCATTGTTGATCCTCGGACATCCCTCTAGTGGTGTTCAAAATTTGGTTCGGAAGGAAGTTCCTTTGCCTAGTCATTGTTGGAAACCCAATCTCCGCTATGAGCCTGTACGATTTTGATTGTATACCATACGTCAGTATAGTATATGGTACCTATGCTGGCTAGGACTGCTACATTTACTTTCGAAATTGTTTCCGCACTATATTATAGTATTGAAAGAGGAATTTCATGTATCAAGCATTTTTGACTGCATAAGGAGAAACCTCGCCCATGTGTGCATTTGCATTGTGTGTGTGCCGCAAGACCTTATGTTAGTTTCATTTTTCAAAAAGTCATTGCGAATTTCTATGCACCGGTATTCACATGGAGTACACCCGTTCCGCATTAGCAGCATGGTCCGGTGAATTACCTAACTTTAAAATAATCCATAAAAACAAATGTTTTGAGTTCTCACACCAGTCCCATGACTGACATGGAGTTTATTGTTCACACACCTAAACTCTTGGTGCCCATAATATTTGCACGGGCAGCCTAGTAGTTTGGTTCGCATATTTAGTCTTGGAGTTGGTTAGAGCAGGATGTTGGTTTAGCTGGAGCTATTATATCTTGGAGCATGCATATTCTTCTGTTGAGTTTAGTATCTCTTCCGCTATGTAATCGATGTACGCTGATGTATCCTTCGTAACTCTGATGTAATATTATTGTAATGATAAGGGAAAAGTTCTTTTTATTTTGTGCAAATGTGTAAGTACCCCTAACAATTCGTCTTTATGAACAGCTTAAGTTGGTTTAATTACCGGCGAAAACCGGGAAAAAGCCGGGTCGTTACACTCAACATCTAGGTTTTCATTCCAAAAATAAAAAATATGAATTTAGCGTCTGCCGTCAACGAACCGAGTATGACTCGAGCTCAATCATAATATTCTCACTTTATATGGAAACCTATTGATGGAAACCATCAACGTTTATACCCACATCCATTTGGAAATCTCAAATTGTTACGGAGAACTATTCAATTCATTCCACTCAGCTACAATCAGCTGATGTCGTATTCAAAATGAAATAAATGTGCAACCAACCCCTTTGGATGATGGCAAGAACAAACAACATCTCTTCCGTAACCACTTCGGTCGGTCCGTCTACTTCACAGCGAGTTATAAGGTCGTGACTGGTAACAAGCACAAGCAACACTCATGAGTGTGATGTTGCTTTTGAGCTAGTACATCTCCAACTCGACGCACATAACACACTATCATTACCTATACGTACATATAGGAAACCACAAATTCATAGGAGGTTAGGGACCCTAACTGTCCCTGTTGGCGAGGGTAAAAATATTTCATGGATAAAAGAAACTCAAGTGATACAACATCACCAAACAACTCTAACTCCTTCGTTAACGAATAGTGCCTTCAATCCTCCAAAATGAATTCTATCATCATCGACATTGGATCAAGAGTCGAATGCTCCTCATGTGGTTTTGATTACCAATGAAAACACAACAATCTTCCATTTGGAAGTAACTACACTTAAACCATCCACACAACCAAGTGAGTAACATTGGCCTCTCATTCCTTCTTAAAATGAGATATCAACACACTTATGGGTCAACTCCAACTTCCAAACCATTGAAACACCCGCATTATCAATACCCCACTCGAGACGACAACCACTCAACATGTAACGACTCACTATTTTTAACGTCTCGGATTGGTAATTAAACCAACTCCAAATGCTAAAAACAACGAATCGTTAAGTATTAATGGGTATAAATAGAATAAACACACAGAATCACAGTACACAAAAGACAACAGCATCTCACAGCGGAAATTTATATACAAAATCAGAGTAATACAAAATAGAATTTATTATACAGCAGAAGAAATTTATAAATATAGTACATACATGAAATTTAAAGAATAAAGTTTTACGGTTTTGCTATCGGCTTTGCGCACGTATGCATCTTCACGTTCCTCTCCACTTTGCTGGCTGAAATCTTTAAATCTGGAAAAATTAGGGTCTGAACCGAACATTTCATGCAAAAACACAAAACACTCGAGTCAGGATTAAACTTATTTCAAGTCAGTAAACTTCGAAATACACGTAAATATAATTAGTTTAATCTTAATGAAATATTAAATGGTTCAAGTACATTAGGCATGGTCTGCTGAAATGAAAATCATGGAACAAAGCAAACAATGCAACATGCAGGTATAGTTTCACACGTTAGAAATGGCACAACAAGTAAACCAATGAACTGGGGTGACACAGCTATACTAAAGTATCTATGATAGCTAGAATTTGCATATGCATGGTAGAGATATTACAGTCAAAATAGTAAAGGAAGCATATGTTGATGTGGTTACAATAGCAAATCAAACAAAAGAGAGAAGTTTCAACGTGTTGTGTTGGGTATGTAATGACAGTAAATAAATCCTATAGTTGAATAAAGCTGACAACATACAATAGCCATTTTAAAACGTATGAGGGTGGCAGGTTCTCGCAAGTATTTAAAATGATTATATCAGTTTACTCACAAAGGATCTATGTTGCACTTAACAAGGGTTCATTAAACAGAAATGAATAGGACTACATGCGCATAGAATAAGGTGTCTTTGATTAGCCAAAATCAAATGTCCGGCAAGTGTATTTGGACAGCGCGTACATGGATTAACTTCATGCAGTTAGATATCGAATAGTGACTTATGCATGCGTGCAAGCATCTACTATCCAACAACAAACAAAGTATGGTGCAAAACATCTATTTCAAGAACTCGAGAAACTTGATTTGAATATCAGTGAGGTGGACATACAGTTCTTAAAGCATGCATGCAGCAAATATTTTAGGTGAAACAGTAAATACATAACATGCATGAATAATTGTATGCTCCAAAATGTTCATATGAATCTAATATCGAACAAGAGCAACACTACAATTCAGACAAAAAAAGGGAACATAAGTTCACTTATATATATATATATATATATATATATATATATATATAATTTTTTTTTTGAATGATTACAGCAGAATAGGCTACGCATGCATGATATTCAAATTAGCCAGAAGGAAACCGAACTAAAAGCAATGCAACGCTCAAGTGGACAAGGAAATGTACTATTTCGACCTATGCGGAAAATGGTTGGCATGAACCAACATGTTCAACACAAGAAATGCACCAGAGAATAATGTTATATATATATATATATTAACCTATTTGCTTACATACAATTAAACGCACCCCAAAAAATCATCCACTTTTATTGTACCCACTTGAACAACATTGTTACTTAGTGGGATATCCCCTGAAGCTTTGGGGTATTGTGATTACTTGGCCTCCTTAAGTTTATGAAGACAAAACCGCTTTGCTTTTGCCTTTGCGTTGTAAATAAAATTGCTATTTTCTCTTAAAACTCGTGTCATGGAATAAGATGGTAGTTTACTCAAGTTGCTTATTTGTCTTACTAGAAAATATAGCCTCGATTGATAAAAAATGCAGTTCCGTGGGAAGATAATATTTATAGATGGTTATAGTTAGTTATAGTGGCCTGGTTGATATACTTTTGTGGTAAGAAATACTAGTTGTTTCTGACTTGAACCAAGATACAAGTGAGGCAATACTACGGTGTTAATCCCTGGATGGAAATGGGTTTCAAGGGAATTTAAGGGCAGAGATCAACTTTCTCAACTAAAAGTCAAACGTCAGCCGATGGTGTTTTCTCAATACTTACAACAAAATATGTTGACTCGTCGGTTATCCTGAATGGCACAACCAACCATTCAAGACCAAGGCAGCATGTAAAATGTTGTAATCAGCACACATTAACAAATATAATCGATAAAATCCCATCGGGATTACCTACCAAATGGGAATCCATAACCAAATCAATATAGAACTTGACACAAATATGGTGGCAATTTGGTCACGCCGTTGAATATGTCCAGATACTCTTAAGCAAAAAGCTCAGGTAATGATTCACTATTAGAGAACTGTCTCAGCATGCTATCGTCCAATCATATGTGACGCTCCTATTGAATATTTAAATCTCAGAGTGCTATCGCTAAATTGAAGACGACTCACTACTGAAGAGATTATTCTAGTCCACTATCATCACCAACAAACTCTCACTACCACCGATATTATATATCCTCTCAACAAGTGAACTACCGGACTCAAATATTAAGTCTGGTTAAGTTTAACAATCAACAAAAGCAAAAAAAAAATTACCAAACAAGCAACTATGACTCGATGAGATTTAGGTTTTTGATGAACTATGTATACTACCGATTACGGAATAGCTATGCCATAACACTCCCTTACCTCGAGGCCCGAAAGTAATCGTTATGAATGCTAAAACCATCCGTAGCATTAATTTCTGGTGACCAAGCATGGGAAGTTACGTACATATGTAATAAAACTAAGCCCTTACATGGTAAGTCATAATCAAGAGAGATAAATCAATTCATGAGTCCCAATCCTGTTTCTTACATAAAACAACAAGATAAGATGGAATGGTTAAACCTTGACGTCAAACAAA
The DNA here is from genome assembly GCA_030737875.1 of Allium sativum. Taxonomy (NCBI): domain Eukaryota; kingdom Viridiplantae; phylum Streptophyta; class Magnoliopsida; order Asparagales; family Amaryllidaceae; genus Allium; species Allium sativum. The sequence goes on along the minus strand of CM060923.1, from coordinate 6,944,014 downwards.
AACACTTGTGGAAATGCCACTAGTGGAAAACAAATATCGATGGTGATGTTGTTTTCCTCACTTCATCAACGGAGCACTTGAGGGAACATGAATGACAATTAAAATATATGTCTCCACGATTGGTCCCGACAAATAGGAAAACCCTCTATGTTGGGCACAAGCTCGAACATTGCAAGCTTTCTTGATCGGTTTGTCCAAATCATCACTCCTCGAAATGAAACTAATCACCTCCTGAATCGATCACTTAACCCAGACACAAACTCCAATCTTCAAAGTGACAAAAGAGAGAATAACCATACTTCAATAACACTTCGAATTCGATCACATTCTCCAACATAGAAACATCATCAAAATCGGCAAACTCCACACTGACTTCCAAGAAGTCGATGTAAATATCTTCGTAGTGAACCATTAATTGGACTTATGCGAACGATTTTAGGAATCCGAACGATAAGGATTCTCGACCAATTCAGGTATAATCTTGGAGTTTTGTAAAAGTAAACTTCTACTTCATTTAGCATCCAACTCCAAATCATCGAAGAAATTTTGCTAGAACCCAAACATCCTGTAACAACCCGGAAAATCAGAACCAATTTAAAAATTTTATTTTAGCAATTTTAACGGATTTTGAATAATTAAAATGATTTATTTTAAATAATTACGACTAGAAATTTATTTTGAATAGAATTAGAATGTATAAATTTATTTAAATCGAAATTAGAATATAAAAATTTATTTTAATTATAAAAGGAATTGGAAACGACACGGTAGTTTGAAAATTTGATTTCAAATTACAAATGAATGTACAGGATTCAAAATAAAACGGATTTCCGTAAAATCAAAAATATTTGAATCTATTTGAAAATATCTTTCCAACGAACATGAAAAATCCAGATTTCATAGCGGGAATAAAAAGTTATGTCCAGTTGAAAATTCAGAATAGTTGCTATGGAATTTTATATAATATAAGCCCTTAAAAATGGACACTTTGAAAACGACCTCCGTTTTCGACGAGACCATTTTTGTTGGATCCGGAATGTCAAATTATTGCTAGGTTTCTAGTTTCATAATTTTTGGATTTAATATGTGAGCGCAGTAAATTTAAATGCGTTTGGTAATTTAAATTTGAATTGGATCGACCAGAAAAAGTCCATTTTTCAAACGGTCTCCAAATTCGATGAAGTTAATTTTGTTAAGACCGTATCGTCAAAACATAGCTAGATTTATTTTTCTGAAATTTTTGGAGTTTGTATGTGGCTCCGGTAAATTAATATGTACGTTTGAATTTAAAATATAATGATTTATATTTTAAATTTAGTGAAAACTAATCGAAACAGTCGAATTGGCTTACGATACATATCTCATTGTGTTCGAAATGAGGGTATTTAGCTAGCAGCGACAATCGTTGGGCTAGATTTGGAGTTCGAGTGGAAAAGTTTCCTTTTATGGATATATATATATATATATAAACAAAACCCTAATTTTCTAAAAATCTCATTCGCTCAAAATAATCAGCCGTCAGCCCAAATTCGAAGGCAGAACCCGCTCATAATTTCCCGCTTTGATTTCTTCCAAATCACTGCCAATTAGACCAGGGTCTTGAAGGGAAAATCGAAGTACTCCTTCCCCTCTTCAGATCCATACTTATTTAGAGATTTTTCATTAAGCGTGGAGCTCGAACTTCGAGCCCAAACTAGCTCAGTTCGAACCACTGCCGAGGCTTCAATGGGCCACCAAGTTTGACCATCCTTCAGGCGCTGGTGGAGCTCGCGAGGCTCTCTGATGTGGCGCCCTCCGATCTGGTCCAAGCAGCTCTAGGCGGCGATGGTGATGAGCCCTAGTTTTTTAGCACGGGTCTGGTTACGGTCGAAGGTGTTAAACGAAGGAGAAAGGAAAGGTTACGTTTTTTTAAAGCATTATTAAAGTTTAATTATTTTAATTAATTACGTTTTAAATTATCCAATGTTTAAAAATGTGTAACTTTCCCACACGAGGTCCAAATCACGCGAAATTGGATCTGTTGCGATCGTAGGGACGAGAGCTTCACAACAAGACTAATCGGGCCTAGTTTGGAGCACGCTGGAAATTTAGTTAAATTCAAACTGTCTAGACATTCAAAAATAAATCTGGAGGAATGGAAACCGACTGTGAGAACTCCTCACTCTAATTGCTTTACAATCAAACATATACTACGATGCAGACGGTGCTTAGCAGCACCCGACACCATTGATTGTACAAACCATAATTGTTTATTTGGATTGAACACATTGTATTGTGTTTATTGATTGTATGAACTGAATAAAACATTCATGTGTTGAATAAAATATTTAAACAATAAAAATATCATTTTTGTTATATATATGAACTGAATAAAATATTTATGTGTTGAATAAAATGTTTGAACAATAAAAATATCATTTTTATTGTATATATGAACTGTATAAAATATTCATGTATGGAATAAAATATTTGAACAATAAAAATATTATTTTTATTGAATGAATATAATATATAAAATATTCATGTATGGAATAAAATGCTTAAACAATAAAAATATCATTTTTAATATATATAGGAACTGAATAAAATATTTGAACAATAAAAATATCATTTTTATTGTATATATGAACTAAATAAAATATTCATGTGTTGAAATAAATATTCATTTACAAGTCAGATGATTTGTTTATGTACATCCATTTAACTGACATTGATTGGGACGATAATATTTTACACATCGCCCAACTACACAAATAATCATCTGTGTTTGTTGTTTGAAAACCCCACACGGGTATTGGGATAATATTTGACATACACTGATCCCAATAATTAGTGGTATGTCAATCGATGGGTTGACATGCTGTATAAGTGTTATCTATTTATTTTAATGCTTATACAGTTGTAAAATGCACTTTGGATGTTGTATGGATTTTTAATTAGTTTATCATTATTGTTATATACATGTGATGTTGAAATCCATATAACTGAAATTATATGGTAATTGATTGAGTATGATTCCAATTCAGAATTAACAAATATTTTTAAATAATATTCATTGTATAATCAAAATCAGATATTTTGAAAATATTATCATTTTAATATTATAATGATAAGGAATATTCAAATTTGATTTGAAATGAGATTGAAATCGTTTTAAAATGAATTTAAAACGAATTTATTAAGGAATATTCAAATTTGATTTGAAATGAAATTGAAATCGTTTTAAAATGAATTTAAAACGAATATTCAAATTTGAATTGAAATTTGAAATGAAGTTAGAATCATTTTAAACCGAATTTATAAACGAATTATAAAATACGTTTTAAATGGAAATCGACAAAATATATATAATATATATATATTTAATGGCCTGAATAGAACGTGTCGCGCCGCGATAGTTTGCGAATTTCGACCGTTGACTTCGAATGGACATTACGGGAGATTCGACCGTCGAATTCCCCTAAAACCGAAACCATTGGGTTCATATCGAAAAGAGCTTTCCAACGAATATAAGAGATTTGAAATCTAATGGTTGGATTAGGAATTATGTCCAAATCAAATTTGAAAAATGTCGTTGTAAGTGCAGCTAGATGGCCGTTTATGGAAATCGACTGTACGGGCCTTGATAAAATTATTAAAAATATTGATAATTTGTGTAAAATCATAATAAATGATTTGAAAAGAATTGGGATGAAAAATTCCACATTTCTAAAGATAAAAATATATTTTTATCAAAATGAACTAGTTATGAACTAGAATTATAATCCAATATTTTTTTAAATAAATAAATTTGATTTTAAATGGTTTTAAAAATAACCAGAATTTCCAATATATGAATTGGAATGGACTTGAATTGATATTATCTTTGGAATATTTTGATATTGGATTCCATGATTACACGGATATTGTGGAGGAATTTGGAAGACATATATATCGTTATTCCCAATACGATATTTGTTGATTTCAGAATTTGATATTGAATATAAGCCAATGTAATTTCTATTTAGAGCCTTGTATTTAATATCAAATTGGATTTTGGGTGTGGTGCCTTAAATAACACTGTTCTTAAACCCCGTGTGAAAAGAATGAATCTTTTAATTAAGATTATTAGAGTTCAAGTTATATTTAATAATTGGAATAAAATGGAACGTGAATTGGGTTTATTGTGAACTGTGTTTTAATGACATTCATTCTTTAACCCGATTTACAGTGAAATATGATTTGGATTTTATAAATCTTTTAATTAAGATTTAGGGGAATTTTCTAAAGAATAGTTTTCCAATTAAATAAAATAAATTGGAATGGAATTCGATTTGGTAATAATCGATGTGAACTTTTGTGGAGGAAGACTGTTACTATATATGGAATTTAAAAGGCTTTGCCGTTATTAAATTTATATTATTGGTTGGATACGGAAGTTTATATCGATTATACATATATATATATATATATGGATCTGTTTTCCATGAAGATTCCATAAGTAATGGAATGTGATATGGGTTTATCGTGAACTGTGTTTTAAATGACATTAGTTCTTTAACCCAGTTAAAAATAAGATTAATTTCTTAACTTTGAATAATCATTAAGTAATGATTTTTGAGATTAAAACTGAATTAGAGTTTTAATGAATCTTTAATTAGATTGGAATGTGAATGGGGTAATTAAATTTATCGAATTCATGGAATGATCAAGAATGGAGTAACACCAGTTTTGCTCCAAGCGATAGTTAAATCTTTAATTAGATTTAAACGTGAAATGGTAATTAATTTTACCGATAACACAGTGGTTTTAGAAATGGAGTATTAACAGTTTTGCTCCATGGGATGAATAGGTTGGGATTGAGAAATATAATAAATGATTACTTCGGTAAGGTTCGCTAATCCAGACTAGTTTGGACAAACCTTAATTTGGTTTGAATTGATATCCAATGGAAGATAAAAGAATAAATTTAAAGAATTTATCTTTGATAAAATTAATGGGAACCTTTCCCAAAGGATATGAATATTTAAATAAAAGAATATTCAGAATTGGAATGAGGCGTATGTTGTGTTTTTGTAGCATTTGTTTATAATATACGCAAGTTATTCGAAAAGGCCGGGTTTATACCCATTCTGAATAACTGATTCGACAATAAGTCGACGATGAAGACGGTGGTTGAAGACCGGAGGTCTTCACATCGTTTGGATGATTACTGATGTCTTGATTGGGCTGTACACCCAAGACGAGGTAATAAGTGGTAATCGTCCAGACGTACTTGGAGATTGACCGGATATGCGAGGACCTCTCTCCTGTATTGGATATATGAGATGAGGAATAAGGTGCCTCCGGTTTCGTTCAGCCCCAGAACAAACTTTTTAATGGTTGTGTGTCTGACATTGGATTTCATTCTGTGTGATTGATAGACATCGGTTGCATGGCATGAATTGCCTGTGTAGCATGTTGAGATGCAAATAATCAAGGCTTCTATTGAAAAGCAGAGTCTTTTGGTTGATGATCAAAGCACGGCTTTAATATAGCGTAGCTTTGTATATAGCATTGATTCGCGAGCCTCACACCCCGGTGTGAACTTGAAACGGGAGAGGACTTCGGGGAGGACATGCGTTTCCTTCTAGCTAGGAGTGGTTTCATGGTACGGAGCCCAGACATTTTTACTTATGTGGATGATGGATAGCGAGGCGCCTCGGTTATATCGGTCACCACGGGGCCGATGGATTATATGGTTGACGTACTGATCATTTCGCCCCATAAGGCGGGGAAATGTATTGTTCAGGTATTTTAATCCACTTCGTGTGGACTGACCCTGACGATCCAATGGTCACTCGAGCTCTGATCCTGAGACATGGTAGGCTAGATTGTCTCGAAGCGGTAAGGACGATCCCTTGCCTTGGTTCACAGATGGAAATCCAACTTCCAATATGTGACATTTCAGTTTTGATTGTAGAGCCTAGTATTGGCGACATGATATATGGTACCCATGCCGTCTGTGATTGACACATTTATATTTGAAGTTGTTTTATACACTATGCACTTATAATAGTATCAAATGATTTGTTTTAAACGTACCAAGCATGTTTGGCTATTATAAGGGAAAACCCTATCCTCCGACTTTCGTTGCATTGTGCGATGGGACCTGGGTCTTATAATAGCTCAATTTTTCCAAAAAGCATTGCGCTGCTTGTTTTATGCACTAGTATTCTCGGGAGGAAACCCATTCCGTGTTATATGGCGTGGTCCCTTGATTTACTTTATTTTTAAAGTAAAGATTTAATAACTGTTTTAGTTCTCACACCAGTCACCTGACTGACCTGGAGATTATTGTTTTAACCTAAACTCTGGGTGCCCCTATTTTCCACACGGGCAACTAGTAGTTTTGAGTTTGCAGATTTATTCTTACAGGATCCTAGTTTACAACTGGAGATATATTTGGAAATCTCTATATCCGTGTATTTGTTTCAGTTGTGTTATGTAATAACCCGGAAATCTGGGCTAATTTAAAAATTTTATTTTGGCAACTTTAGTGAATTTTGATTATTTAAAATGAATTATTTTAAATAATAACGACGAGAAATTTATTTTGAATAGAATTAGAACGTGTATAGTTATATCGTTCGTCGTTAGAATATAAATAATTATTTATATTTATAAAAGGAATTGAATATGGCGCGGTAGTTCGATAATTCGATTTCAAAATTCAAATGAATGTACAGGATTCAAAATAAACCGGATTTTAATGATACCAAAAATATTCGAATCTATGCGAGAATACATGTGTTGTAGAAAATCCATATAATTAACAGTATATGGTAATTGATTGGGCCTCATTCCAGTTTTGAAATAGAAATATTTGAAATAGAAATATTTGAAATAAAATATTTGAAAATAGAAATATATGAAGCCGTGTTGATTAGATTGACGCCATTTTGACGTGAACGATATTTATATCGATTTTATTCATTTTATAATGAATATCGAAAGTGATTTCAAAATCTGATATTTTGAAAAGAATTGAAATTCGAACTTAAACTGAATAGAAATGAATTCGAATTGAAATCGAATAGAAATGAATTCGAATTGAAATTGAAATTGAATTGAACTGAAAACGAACTGAAATTGAATTAGAAATCAATTTGAAATGAATTTAAAACGAATTTATAAGGAAAAATTCAATTTTGATTTGAATTTGAAAGTAAAGTTGAAATCGTTTTGAAAACGAATTTTAAACGATTTATAAAATACGTTTTAAAAGGAAATCGATGAAGTATATATTATATATATTATATATATAATATAATGGCCTGAATAGAACGCGTCGCGCCGCGGTAGTTCGCGAATTTCGACCATTGACTTCGAACGGATATTACGGAAGATCCGACCGTCGGATTCTCCTAAAACCGGAACCGTTGGGTTCGTATCGAAAAGAGCTTTCTAACGAATATTAGAAATTAGAAATCTAACGGTTGGATTTGGAATTATGTCCAAATCAAATTTGGAAAAGGTCGCTATAAGTGCAGTTCGATGGCCGTTGATGGAAATCGACTGTACGGGCCTTGATAAAATTATTAAAAATAGTAATAATTTGTGTAAAATCATAAGAAATGATTTGTGAAGATTTGGGATGAAAAACTCCATATTTGTAAAGATAAAAATAGATTTTTATCGAAATGAACTAGTTTTGAACTAGAATAATAATTTATTTATTTTTGAAATAAATAAATTGGATTTGAAAATGGTTTTGAAAATAACCAGAATTTCCAATATTTGAATTGGAATGGATTTGAATCGAAATTGTCTTCGGAATATTTCGATGTTGGATTTCGTGATTATACAGATATTGTTATGGAAATTTGAAAGATATATATATACATATCGTTATTTCCAATACGATATTTGTTGGTCGTAGAATTTGATATTGAATAAGCCGATATATTTTCTATTCAGAGCCTTGTATTTAATATCAAATGTGATTTGGGTTTGTCGTGAATGGTGTCTTCATTAACCCTGTTCTTGAACCCAGTTGAGAAAAAGATTAAATCTTTTTATTTAGATTTAATGTAGTGTACCAATTAAATAATATTTAATTGGAATTGAATTGGTATTGATTTTTGGGTTTATCGTGAACAGTGTTTTATATAACACTTGTTCTTTAACCCGATAATTAATGGAATGTGATTTTGGGTTTATCGTGAACCGTGTTTTAAATGACACTGATTATTTAACCCAGTTAAAGATTAAAACTAAGTGGAGTTTTAATGAATCTTTAATTAAATTGAAAAGATCGAGAATGGAGTATCACCAGTTTTACTCCAGGCGATAGTTAAATCTTTAATTAGATTTGAACGTGAAATGGTAATTGAATTTACCGATAACACCGTGGTGTTAGATATGAAGTATGACCAGATTTACTTCATGGGATGAATAGGTTGGGACTGGGAAATTAAAATAAATGATTACTTCGGTGTGGTTCGCTAATCCCGACTAGTTTGAATTGATATTCAAAGGAGATTAAAGAATAAATTTAAAGAATTTATCTTTGATAAAATTAATGGGAACCTTTCCCAAAATATAAGAATATTTGAATAAAAGAATATTCTGAATTGGAATGAGGCGTATGTTGTGTTTGTGTAACACGTGTTTATTATATACATACGCGAGTTGTTCAGAAAGACCGGGTTTATCCCATTTTGAATAACTGATTCGACGTGGTGTCGAAGGTGAAGACGGTGGTTGAAGACCGGAGGTCTTCAAGTCGTTTGGGTGATTACTGATGATCTTGATTGGGATGTACACCCAAGAAGATGGAAACAGTTGGTGATCGTCCAGACGTACTGGGAAATCGATGGATATGCGGGGTACTAGGTGCCTCCGGTTTCGTTCAGACCCAGAACGGACTTGTAAATGGACTGTGTGTCTGACATTGGATTTCAGTCTGTGTGATTGATTTCTATTAAATATATATCTGTTTGGCGGCGGAGAATTTATTCTCTTGCTTAACGCCCTTCTCTGAGACGTACGAGCTCAGGGGTTATATATTGATGGATATCAAATGCATGGAGTGAATTGCCTGTGTGGCATGCCTAAGTGGCAAATGATCAAGGCTTCTGTTGAAAAGCAAAGTCTTGTGGTTGATGATCAAAGCACGACCTTTGTGGCATAGCTTTGTGTAACGTTTACTTCGCGAGTTTCACACCCGGTATGAACCAGAAACGGGAGAGGACCTCGAGGAGGGCATGCGTTTCTTTCTAGTTAGAAGTGGCGTTAGTGGTTTTACACTCCCTGACGAGTTTGACTTATGTGGTTGTTGCTGTTGCGAGGCGCCTCGGTTAGATCGGACGATCCGGGTCCGATGGAGCCATTCGTTGGCTCATTTACGCCCTATAGGGCGGGGAAACGCATGTTCAGGCATTTTAATCCACTCCGTGTGGCCCGGCCTTGACGATCCAAGGGCCCACCTGAGTCTGGGTCCTGAGGCTCGGGCTAGAGAGTCTCGAATCGGTAGAGGACGATCCCTGGCCTCGGTTCATAGATGGAAATCCAATTTCCAAATACGTGACTTTGCGGTTTTATTTGTAAACCTATATATGGCGACATAGTGGCATGGGACGCTCATGTCGCCTATGATTGATACTTATGATTTGAAGTTGTTTTATACACTATGCACTTATAATAGTATCAAATGATTTGTTTTAAACGTATCAAACATTCTTGGCTATTATAAGGTAAAAACCCTATCCCCCGGCTTGCGTTGCATTGTGTGATAGGACCTGGGTCTTATAATAGCTTCATTCTTTTTTATTTAGCATTGCGCTGTTTGTTTTATGCACTGGTATTCTTGGGAGGAAACCCGTTCCGTGTTATACGGCGTGGTCCCTTGATTTACCTAACTTTCAAAATAAAGATTAATAACTGTTTTAGTTCTCACACCAGTCTCATGACTGACCTGGAGTTTATTGTTTTAACCTAAACTCTAGGTGCCCTTATTTTGACACGGGCAGCTAGTAGTTTTGGTTTTGCAGATTTATATTCACAGGATCCTGGTTTACAGCTGGAATGATATCCGGAAAGCTTTGTATCCGTATATCTCTTCTAGTTGTGTATTGTATTATTTTCCGCTGCGATGTATTTAAATGTAATTTAAATCTCTGATATTTCTGTGTAGTATTTATTTATACTCTGTATATTCTTGTAATCTGATGGAATTGTTGTAATATACAATGAAATGTTCTCCCGTCTGCGTTCTATTTTGTCGTGTTCTCAAAACAATTCGTTCTTTCTCTTCTCTTCGGAGACCGGGGAAGTTCGGGTCGTTTCATGTTATGTATTATTTTTCCGCTGCATTGTAATTTAAATCTCTGATATTTTTCTGATGTATAACATTTATTCGTACTCTCTATATTCTTGTACTCTGATGTTAATTGTTGTAATAAGCAATGAAATGTTCTTCTGTTTGGGTTCTGATTTGTCGTGTTCTCAGACAATCCGTTCTTTCCCTTCTCTTTGGAGACAGGGGAAGTTCAGGTCGTTACACGTGGTATTAGAGCTAGGTTTCGATCCTGGGACCTGTGGGTTATGGCCCACCACGCTGTAGAATGCACTCTGGATGTTGTTCGAATTTTTAATGATTGTTTATCATTATTGTTGTATACACACGATGTATGAAATTCATATAACTGAAATTATATGGTAATTGATTGAGTCTGATTCCAATTCAGAATTAACGAATATTTTAAAATAATATTCAGTGAATATTGAAATGTGAAGCCGTGTTAAGTAGTTAAACGCCATTTTAACACGAACGAAATTTTCTGTTGATTTTATTCATTTTATAATGAATATCGAAAAGTGATTACAAAATCTGATATTTTGAAAATATTATCATTTTAATATTATAATGATAAGGAATATTCAAATTTGATTTAAATTTGAAAATCAAAATTGAAACCGATTTGAAATGAATTTATAAACGAATTTATAAATGGAAAATTCAATTTTGATTTAAAATTGAAATGGAATTGAAATCTATTTGAAATGAATTTAAAACGAATATATTAAGGAATATTCAAATTTGATTTTAAATTTGAAAATCAAATTGAAATCGTTTTAAAATGAATTTAAAATGAATATTCAATTTTGATTTAAATTTGAAAAGCAAATAGAAATCATTTTAAAATGAATTTAAAACGAACTTATAATGGAATACACAATTTTGATTTGAAATTGGAATGGAAGTGGAAATCGTTTTTAAAACGAATTCAAAACGATTTATAAAATTCATTTTAAATGGAAATCGATGATATATACTATATATGTATATATATATATATATATTATAATAGCCTGAATAGAACGCGTCGCGCAGCGACCGTTTGCGAATTTCAACCATTAACTTCAAATTGATGTTACGGGAGATCCGACCGTCGGATTCTCCTAAAACTGGAACCGTTGGGTTTGTATCGAAAAGAGCTTTCCAATGAATATAAGAGATTTGAAATCTAACGGTTGGATTTTGAGATATGTCCAAATCAATTTCAGAAAAGGTCGCTATGGATGCAGTTCGGTGGCCGATATTGGAAACTGACTGTACGGGCCTTAATAAAATTATTAAAAATATTAATAATTTGTGTAAAATCATAATAAATGATTTGAAAAGTATTTGGATGAAAAATTCCACATTTGTGAAGATAAAAATATATTTTTATCAAAATGAACTAGCTATTAATTAGATTAATAATCCAATAATTTTTAAATAAATAAATTGGATTTGGAAAGGGTTTTAATATAACCAGAAATTTCCAATATATAAATTGGAATGGATTTGAGTAGAAATAATCTTCTGAATATTTCCATATCGGATTTCGTGATTATACGGATATTGTTGTGGGAATTTGGAAGATGTTGATATCATTATTCCAATACGATATGCGTTGGTTTTAGAATTTGATATTGAATATAAGCCGATATAATTTCTATTCTGAGCCTTATATTTAATATCGAATTGGATTTTGGGTTTGTCGTGAATTTTGTTTAAATAACATTGGTTCTTTAACCCAGTTAAAGCAGGATTAATTTCCAGAAAGTTGAACAATAAAAAAGAAATGATTTTAGAGATTGAAACCAATTGGAGTTTGAATAAATCTTTAATTAGATTGTGAATGAATAAATGGTAATAAATAAATTACCAAAACGTGATTGAACCAAATATACTTGGTAGTTGATATGGATTGGGCTAATTGATTGTTGATATTGATCATTATTGATTGATTAACTGTGTGGATGGTGCTCGACCAGTTTATGAGCAGAGTATGCTTTTACATTTAGCATTGGGTTGGGTAGAAAATATCTGTGTGCTAACGCCTTGTGAAACACTTCACGATTTGACGATAAGGTGTTTAGCGAGTTGTGTTCATTTCAAATTTAATGAATGATTTTGAAATGATATTTTTCTTAAGTGAAAAGAAATGTATTCCCAATTTTGGACAGGGAATGTTTTATAAAAATGTTTTATAAAAAATAAAGGATTTCGAGGGGTAAAACCCGATGATTTCGAATTGATTTGGAAATGTATTATGATTTTACATTGTCATTCATCACATATTCGATTAATTGCTATTAATGATATATCTGTTTGGTGGCGGAGAATTTATTCTCTTGTGTAACACCCTTCTTTGAGACGTACAGGCTCAAAGGTTATGTGATTAATAGTGACTGATCATATGTGTGAATTGCTGATGTGAAGTACTATAGTTTGAAAGTACTTGTGATTATTGTGTTGTGAAATGATTTTCCCTACTTCGGGATATAAAATGGTTTAGTGTGTGGCTAAAGATTCGGGTGATCCGAGAGCGACTAAAAGTATAGGCTGGATCCAGTGCCTTAGGGTGAGTGGTCAATAGTGCAGCCTGCTCCATGCGTGGGAGGTGCATATATATATATATATATATATATATATATATATATCGAGATGGAGGGGCGCTTACTGCCTTGTCTGAGGGAAGATTCCTGATATTTGGTTGCATATTTGTTTGTATGCATTGTTATGATTTGGAATTCATATTTCCAACGATTTGATTTGAGATCCCGAAGTGAAATCTACTTTGATATAAAAGCTAGATATGTATTTCAAATGATTTGAAATAGAAATCGGGAAATAAGGTCCAAAGGAATAATTTCTGTAAATTGAATTGGATTTGGAAAATCTAAGCGTGGTGATTAATCTAAATGGGTAGATTGAGATATAGCATGTTAATTGACGCATAGTAGATCCATAACTCTATTACTGATTGTTGTTTATACACAAGTATTCATGGAGGTAAACCCATTCCGTGTTATACGGCGTGGTCCTTTGATTTACCTTATTTTAAAGTAAAGTTTTAATAACTGTTTTAGCTCTCACACCAGTCCCATGACTGACCTGGAGTTTATTGTTTTAACCTAAACTCTGGGTGCTCCTATTTTCCACACGAGCAGTTAGTAGTTTTGGTTTTGCAGATTTATTTATACAGGATCCTGGATTTACAGCTGGAGCTATATTCGGAATGCTCTGTATCCGTGTATTTCTTTCGGCTGTATTTGTAAATGTATTTCCGCTACGCATTGTATTATTACATTTTATTTCCGCTGCCATGTAATTTAATCTCTGATATTTATCTATGTAATATTTATTCGTACTCTGATATATTCTTGTACTCTGATGTAAATTGTTGTAATAAGCAATGAAATGTTCTTCTGTTTGTGTTCTGATTTGTCGTGATCTCAATTCAATCCGGGCTTTCCCTTAAGGGTGAGTTTGGGCACCACAAAAGTCGTCTTATTTTCGAGGAATGACTCACCACTTATATGTGTAAGTGTCCATATAGTTTGGCATAGTGAACCTACTGCACTTGAGTGCCATAATTAAATAGAGATTTTAGGTCATCACAGATAATGGTTCGTATCGTTGCTAGAAACATAAATTATAAATCAGGGCTAGTAGTCCTCGATTCTACCAAATTCTCAACTCCATGGACGAAGTAATTAGGAGTACTTCTCATTTGCTAAATCGTCTCTGGTAAATGGCTTGGACGATCAGCCGCTAATAGAGAAAACCATTCCAATGGCATTCGTGTGCAAAAAAAAATCGGTATTATACATATAATACCAATATATAGATTTAGAAACAAAAATATAAAAAAAAAACATACTCTCTCGTATATATTAACTCTCAATTTGATACTTCCTAGGTTAAACAATGCAACCTAAGCTCTGATACCAAATGTGACGACCTGCTATACACCACTTGTGCTTATAACAAAAAAATTGTGATGCACAAGCATCTGATCGATGGAAAGCGGTCGTCAAGAGAAAGAGATAGCAAAAAAGAAGAACAAAGACAAAGAAAAGAATGAAATAAAAACGAATAGAAAGAAGAGAATAAAACATAAACATAATTACATATCCTATCGTATATCTCACAGCGCATCAGATATATCATATAATATTAAAAATTACAGATATTAAACAGATGGGATAGTAATAACTGTATAATCTATATAATCAGAGTATATAGAACCATACAATTATAGGAATAGTAAAAAAGTTTAGGCAAGATAAATAACTCAAACCGATAAACTGTCTCTAAAAAGGATCCATGATACAATCAAGACTCCATAGTGCCACATAGCAGTATAAACAAAGGTAATACAAGTATAAGTATGAAAAGACGTCATCTCTTACTAGTCCACCTGTGTTTCTCTGAATAAAACTCATGCATGTCACTTGGTATGCTCATTAGCATCATCGATGAGCACCCAAGATAATAAGAGGGAAATAAAGCCTAGGGTCAGACAACAGTCTGTTATGAGCGATAAACAAGTCTCAAAGCATTGTAAAAGTTGTAATAGTATATATTGCACGAAGGGTATGGAGGGTCATGCATGTCCTGCCCTTGCATCCATAGGGTTAGCATATAACAGTCGATATATATTGCACTACGATAAACATCAAGTAGAGAAGGTGTGATAAATGTTTAAGTACTAAATGTGATAAATAAATAACAGCCATAGCATCCATCAACCATCCTCATATTCACTCACTCAGTGCGTTGAGTATACGATACTCAATACTTTGGTTACCATATCCATCGAGGCACTGACAGTTCCTACTACAACGGGGTCTACTAGGCTATCCACAAGCGGATAACCCTACTCAATCCATATAGCAACAGGCGCTGGGGTCCGGGTAAATCAATCCATACTACAACCGGCGCTGGTTCATCTAGGTGCACCTCCCTCAAAAGTGTACTGGAATACCAAGTACTGATAACTCCTTTGCACACATTGTCCACAACAGAATCCATCTTAAGACTATCCAAAAGACTCCCATATAAAGTCGATCGACAAGAGGGTTATCCCCGACGAGTTGCACTTTCGTAAGACCTCATTAATTGTCCTTTAAGTTGTAAAAACTATGTGTCATCCCATTCTCATATGACGGTCATTTCTGTATGACCAAACGTCGCATATTCTGCATCTTGGAGAAATCCATATGTCGCGGCAGCCTCGCCCCGGTCACTGAATCACCATCGTCTAATAATGAATTACTGCATAGAAGCACCTCATCCTTGCCTCCTGCCAAAGTCATTGATCGAAGTGCTATTAGGTCAAAACCACTATTGAGTGAACCATCACATGCTGCCCCTCGAAATTAAACATCGTCGATGTCCAATTAGCTAAAATGGCCAAAAGAAATAGTAATAGATATCGATCACTTCGTAGTAGTCGATAACGACTACGTGGATCGCCTATTTAACAAAAATTGGTTAAATATGCATTCAGAAAAATGTCTAGCATTCATCCTGAAACCCAGCTCCTCGTCAAGTCCATCATTTGTCTTTAGATCGACCACCAAGCTCCAATGTCACTACATCTTCAAATCTGTCGCAGAGCTCAAGTGCTAATCCATCGTTGAATCCAACCTTGTGCTCTAAAGTTTCTTCGAGAATTTATCTCATCTGCTCGAGCCTACCATCCTTATGTGTTCAATCTATATACATTAATGTCTGCATTTGATGTATAAGCACTCCAAACTCTAACGAACGAGATTTCCAAATACTAGATAGCATATGAGCAGCGTTTTAAGCTAAACTAAGCAAACAATTTAACCATGCAACCAATAGTTATACAATTTCCTAAACTGGCATGAAAATGTTCATAACTGCATTAATAAATTATATTAACCTATTAAGTCCTTCCTAGGTTAATATAAAACTATTAATAAATTATATTAACCTATCAAGTCCTTCCTAGGTTAGTATAAAACTATTAAGTCCTTCCTGCGTCATAACCCAAAAAGACCACATGAAATATAGTAGAATAACATAGAAATTAATCAAATGCAAAATAGAAAACAATGGTTAAAAACCAATGATTGAAACCTACAAAAGATAACTTATGTATCAAAAAAAAGGAGCAATCATCGTATTCAGTTAGTCGGCAACCAAAACAACTATTCATGACTGATATGTCTCTCAAGCTTAAAAAAAGCACCTTCATAAGGATAAATAACTTAACCTATGTCGATTCATACACGTTCAAAACATGTTAAAAAGGTCTGCAAAACATATAGGAAATCGAAAGAAGGTAATCATAAATATATTAGAAACTTTATCCAAGCTCAACACTCCAAATACTAAAATCTGAATATATCAAATGAATTATGTTGTCACAATCAAAGTTGAGTTATATAGGTGACGCAGAAGGTCAAATACACAAATTGCATCCATTTCAAATTAATGCACACACAGGATAAAGAAAGTTTCAAATTTAAATTCTAGGGCATATACGTTTATCAAATAATAATAATAATAATAATAATAATAATAATAATAATAATAATAATAATAATAATAATAATAATATATAGTTAGGACATTATCATAAACATCTTAGAAATCTGTCAGGCTACCTTGTTATAATTTGGTAAAGAGAAGTACACTAATGATAAAAAGTAGAATGTTAGTTGGAACATTTTATGTGCACTGCATACCAATATCACTGAAAAATAAAACAAAGCGTATTATAGAGGAAAATCTGCAAAAATTCCTTATGGAACTTCAAAGGCAAATTCTATTGGAACCGTCGTCATATGTGCTGAGTTGTCCCCTTCATCTTGAAAAAATTAAGAATACCACTGCCTCTTTTGCTGAGTTTCCCTTTTTTTTAAAAAAAAAAGTCAAAAATACTCTTTCTCGCAGTTACACTGCGTGGTTCCTTCACGTACCACGCAGTGGGACTACGTGGTATTTTAAGTAACCTCGTAGATGCTCTACGAGGTTACTTAAGGTATCACGTAGTCTCACTGCGCGGTACCTGAAGGAACTAAGCAGCGTGACTGCGAGGTAACCCGAGGACATAATAAAAATTTTGACTAAAACGGGGGCAACTCAGCATTTACTTGGCTTGAATAGAACACTGAAAAAGTCAACATCAATCCATACAAATCAATATCATTAGTATATTCCAATATAGTTGTAAAAAAATAACATGATTCATCCAAATTACAGTGATTTAGAAAGCGACAGTCCATATGTTGGAGAAAGATCAACTATAATAGAAAACTAAAAACACTTGAATGGAACAAAAAGGTATAAGCTCTTTTTGATGATTACTGACGACTGTGGAAGAATGAAGGAACCATTAATAGATGTAGGAAGCAGGGTGTTTAAAATTGGTTGAAAATGAAGTTTTATGGAGCAATGATGGAAATGGAGTAATGGAGCGGTTTCTGAACGAATAATAAGCGGATTCTGAAATAAACTGGCATCAAATTAATGGAGCGCTCGCACGTTTTCTCGTGCTGACGTAGGAAGATTATAGCAACTTGATATCATTGTGCAGGATTTATCCTGACCCTTCTTTGCCTCCACCAAACAATTTTATTATATAGATATGATACAATTCATATTTCAACGCATTTAATGTCTCATATTTTCCAATGAAATGCGCATTCATTCCTAACCGTATTGAACTAGTAATAAAACATACATCAAGTTTCACCAAACAGAATCAACAAATTTTCCCACCCTCCTCATCTGCTAATTATCTATCAATAAAATCAACAATTAAAAAAGAGAAATTACAGATAGAATGGGCATGTAATATAAAGTGAGACTTACTGCTACCACGAATAAAAATAATAAATACAATAAATTTTATATATACTTGCTAATACTACATGCAATTCACATGGCAATCAACCACCGTGCAAAATCATTTTGCATAGCAAACAACCACCGATTAACACCGTTTTCATGGTCATCAATCGCTGAACAATTATTAATCGGTAATTGATCGCCGCGGAAAATAGTGTTGATTGGTTGCCATACAAAAATAAAAATTAATGCACTTGATAGCCTCTTAAAAAGTTTGGTATTAGGAAGAATAACATAAAAATTTATGGTACTTTTTAGTAATAGCATTAGTAAAAAGAAAACGAGGTGAGTGCACTAGAGTAAAACTAAAATATTATTATAAGGGCCACATTCCCCAAGCACTATCTAATGTAGTAATAATATACCTATAAAACAAACTACATGAACACACAACTGCATGAACGGGTAAACTTCGATCCAATGATGACATAAAACAGCATATTGGAAGGATGAGAACCTGGCAAAAACCTTACATTTTTACATGACTATACAAAGTATCAAAAGCACATAAACTACAGAAACATGTACCACCCTCTTAAGCTGACACTAGAAAGAGCTAACAGTGATAAGCATGAAAACCAGTTGAAAACGTGATGAACTGCAGGTGATGGAACTGAGTTCGGAGTTCTACCAGCTACTGCTGGAGAAACTGCATGGCTGTTTGGGGCGCTCTGCTGCTCATTTGCAGGCAATTGGGTACCGTCAGTTTGATTTTGTGATGGTGGAGTTAACGGGCTCGATTTGCTATTGTCAAGATCTCGACCTGCTCATGGTTTGGTTTGAAACATATAGATGAACTGTGTTTGTTGCAGATTAATAGAATGATGTCTGAATATTGCAAAATGGCTAACAGTGATGGTGGAATTAATGGCCTTCTGTTTATGTTTGTCTTGCCCACATCTATGTAGTTTAAAATGCTTATAACTTCAGCTAGACTTTGGTATTCTTTTGGCCACCGATCAGGCATATTGACCGGATTATATGCCCTATTTAACTAGTAATATAATCGACTTTGTAGTCGCATATTACACAATCCACTTATTCCCAAAACAAAAAAAAAACAAAAAAACAAAAAACAAAAAAAGCCTCCTCCCCCACCCCCGAGGTATCCACATAAGCATAGTTTTGAAAATTGTGGCATAACCAAGTGCAACTTGTAAAATATTTCAATGCAAATACAGAGCATGTGCCAAAACAAAGTTTAAAGTTCTTTTCCCAAGTTGGGTAATGATTTCAGATTTTTATAATACCAGTTCTGTTTCTGAAGTTCTTGTTTTGCTCCAGTTCCTGATTTCATCACTCTGCGTCTGTGTGTGTTTTCTTTCTTATTTTTTATTTTTTATTATTACATAACAGAGGTGCACTGTATTTTGAGACCTAGAAGATATAAACAAATAACCAATCTTGACTCATTATTCAAGAGCCAAAAATATAGAAACCTAGTAAAACGTGCAATTGGGTCTGTTTGAAGCACAATCACCAACCCAAATACCTAACTCTCACTCCCTTGTTGAACCCATTCAGAAAAAAGTTTCAGCTTGTATCTACCAGATTTCTACACTGTTCTTCGAAATATCTAGATTCCTTTCTCTTTTCCTTTCTTCTTTCTTTTTCCTTTATTATTTTGTTCTCCAATTTTTGCTGTTCTCACTTGAAAAACCAACTTTCACTACAGTAATTTAGAAAATCTTACTTTATGCAATTAAATCTGCCTAGGGAGAAAAAGCAATGTCTGGAATTGGGTTACTGGGGGAACCCCCATTCCCGGTCAACAACGGCGAATAGGAATGGCCAAATATTGGTATATCATACTGGATTTCGAGTATTGATAAAAATACATATACTAACAGAGTCAAAAATCAAAATCAAATATTATCACAGTATTTTGGATCATCCCTAACAAATTTGAATTTCAGGTATGATTTATAATCTCACCTGAGTAAAAGCCACAACACATGTAAAACTCCAAAGTTAATTAGACACTTAGTACTATGTATATGGTAATGGTTTTGGTAATGCAAACATAATTGAAGAAGGTTAATATATTAAGTTTCAGTGAACTAACTTGAATATATTGTGCATATCTGTCAGTAAGGCCAGTTGTTTGCTTTTGCAGATTACACGTGCATGAATGCAAGATTTCCAAAACAGCAATCAAATCATAAATTGTGAAGTTCAAACTTTAAATTGAAACAGGATTTCATTCGGAAAGAGCAGATTCAAAAAATTCAATATTTTAAGGAGTGAATACACTGTGATGTTTCAACTTTTGCATCTATAACAAGGTTTGAGAACTCAGTTTTAGTTTCGATTTGGACATTTGAAATTTTCGTAGTTTCGACCAATTTTGGATGTATCGGTTTTTTTTGTTTCGGTTTCAGTATGGTTACAGATTTTGATAAATTACATTCAGAATCTTATTTAAATTAATATTTACTACTAAAGTATACCAAATTAAATCAAGCAGAGAAAAAGCCGACTAATTATGGTTACAAGAACTAATGGATAAAGTTTACACAAGAATCAATAGGTAAGTTTACACGGATTCAAACACCTACACGAAAAGAATTTAATATTATAGACATCAGTCTAGCGTTAATATTTAAAAAAGAGCAACTTTTGATTGGATTTGGCAGTTTACGTTTTTTTTTTTTCCCCGCATTTTAACTTTTACTGTTACTATTTCAACTTTTATCGCATGAGAAGCAAAGCCAGACAGTTCATCCTTCTATTTAAGCAAGGCAAAGTAATCCATTTCTTCACATTGTCAATGGCTTCAGTTCTGATTTTGCTACAAAATTACGTCTAATTGGTTCTATTTCCTTCTATTACACTGTTTCTATTTATTTTCGAAATTCCCATAAAAAAGGATTTATTCCACACATTTAACCCACCCCATCGTCGTGTTGGTGGTGGAGGTGGCGGTGTTGTGAAAAGCTCAAAATGCAGCAACGAGATGATGTGACCAAAACTAGCATACATTGGTGGTAAGTCATGAAATCCTAAAATGAAAATTAGTTATTTCAACTGACCTATATGGAAGGTGTGTTCTTTCAAATATTAGCCAAACATGGATCCAATACTATACCTGAATACAATGTATATACTAATGTTTGTGCAACGTGTAAAACTGGGGAAGATAAATCTTGAGCAACAATCAAGATTAAATACTAATGTTTTTTTGAATGGGCCACAGAAAGCGTCCAAAATGTTACTAATTTAACCTCCCAAGAGTGAAGGCAGAGAAAATGAAGATATATAAAGTTCAAATAGAATATATGTGCTGTGGGAAAATAACTACTTACAATCGGAAAGCGACCAACCGAGTTCCATGCTTTCTCTATCAAAAACCATACGGTATCCCATCATGAAATTTTCTGTATCACACAATACATTTAATTGTAATTTTGGAAATAAAAAGAAATAAACATGGAATCAAACTGCGAGTATAAAAGAATCAGGTAATACTCACGCCCAATAATGCCTACGCTTTGGTTTGCAGGCTGGAAAGCTAAACAGAATCCAACTTTTTCTTCCTGTGCAACATACACAGAATGTTAAAAGATGCCAATGGCTAATTATCTTCTATTCAAGAGGTTCGCACTTCACAGAGCAATTATAATATGTACATAAATATAAAGCTTCCGATTATATCAAACATAGAAACAATGCCATCCCAAGGTTATACTGGAGTATATCTTTGAATCTAGGCCCTCCATTCTATAAACAACGCTCAAAGCTTTCATTGAACGGTAGCAAAATTATAAAATGTTGTGATATGCGATACTATATGTGTTGGATTGAAGAGGACGAAGATAGCTTCGAGTCGGAGGTGACCGTTCGCAAATCGGAGCTCGTATGGAGGAGATATGAGCTGAAAGGTGCAGTTTTCAGTGGTCTGGAGCGACAGACATCTGTCATAGGGGATGACAGACGTCTGACTGCAGGGAATTGGTTTCCCGAGAGCTCAGACAAACGTCTGTCATACCCTTGGCAGACGTCTGCGCTGAATACATTTGCCCAATGGATATCTGGAAGATGACAAACGTCCGTCAGGAGGTACGACAGACGTCTGATCGGGTTTTGGGCTATTTTCCGGCTGAAGATTAGCAAACTGATTTGTGACTAATTCGGGGGCAATTTGGGTAATTGGTCAACCTCAATATAAGGTATTTTCTGAAGTGAATTAAGGGAGCTTGAAGACTTGATTTGGGATCAAGGGTTTATTCTCAAGGGAGAATTGGGGTTTATAACCTAATTCCAATTCTTCAATTTTATTCTCCTCAAACTCTTTTCTATATTGAAATATAGTGATTATTGGATCAATCTCTTGTATTCCTTTCATCGTGGTAATAAAATACTCTCTTCAAAGTGGATGTACACTAACAAGATGTTAATGGAACCACTATAAATCCTTGTGTGATTTATTTTTGCTACTTTGTCATTAGTTATTGCTTGTGATTGAGATTTGGATTGTTCGTGATTGGTTGATCTTTGTTTGTGGCTAGAGTTATTGTTTTGGTTGTTTTTGTAAGTCTAACAACGATCTAGTCTTCCGCTAGCGCATTATGGTTTAGATATCGGATTCGAGTGGTCTTGAATCGGATTAATCACAACGGTTACAACAGTTGGTATCGGAGCAGTTTTGGTGCTTGTTAGGTGTTTGTGAAAATGCCGGAGACGGATAGTAGCTCGGCAAGTCCTTCAACCGGAAGTCCAAATAGTGTGGCGCCTTATGTACGAGGTTCGTATGCGGCGTCGGGTTCTCAACTGGTTATTGACAAGTGGAATGGTGATAATGACTTTGAGAAGTGGCAATAGAAAATGAAAGCGGTTCTTAGGCGGAATCGGGTGCATCGAGTAGTATTTGATACTCACTTATTGCCAAGTGATATCTCGGATGTTGAGAGAGAGGAGATGGAGGAACAGGCTTACACCACTCTTCAACTTGCTATGGGGAAGAATGTGATCTCTGAAATTAGTGGTGAGATTACCGCTAAAGATACTTGGGACAAGTTGGAAGAACTTTACATGAAGAAGTCGCCCACTAACCGTTTGATCTTGTTGCGAACGTTTTTCACCTTCAAGATGAAGGAGGGTAATTCGCTTAAGGCACATTTGAATGTCTTTGATGACTTGCTCATGAAGATGAAGGCCGTTGATTTGAAGATTGATGAAGAGCAAAAGGCGATGATATTATTGTGTTCGTTGCCGGACCGTTATACGGGTTTCTCAAATAGTTTGATTTATGGCCGCGATACCTTGACTCTAGATGATGTCAAGACGGATCTTCTTAGTGAGGAGTTGAGAGATCAAATGAAGGAGATGAGTGAGGGTAATAGTGGAGATAGTGGTAGTCACGGGTTGTTTGTGGAGAAGGAAAAGAATGTGAAGAAAGAAAACCGGGGGCGTTCTAAATCAAGAAAACCCGGTGGAAGAGGTAAATCAAAAGAGAGAAATGGCAAGTGCTTTATTTGTAAAAAAACCGGGACATTGAAAAAATGAAAGTCCGGACAAAGATAAGAAGGAAGTAGCATCTTCATCTGTGGCGGTGGAGAGTGGGAATGGTGAGATAGATGAGAATGTGTTGACGGAGATAGCAACGGGTGTTTCGGGTAACGAATGGGTACTCGATTCGGACGCGTCGTATCATATGACGCCAAATAAAAATTGTTTTTCATCCTTTGAGGTCAAAGAAGGAAATGCAATTGCTATGGGAAATGATGTTATTTGCAAGTCGATGGGTAGTGGCTCCGTGCAAATAAGGATGTTTATTGGAGTTGTTCGCACGCTCACCAATGTTAGCTATATTCCGGGACTTAGGAAGTCGCTTATATCTTTGGGGCAATTGGATTCTCTAGGATGCAAGATCACTATCGAGAATGATTGTTTGAGGGTTTCGAAGGGGGCACTTGTGGTTATGAAAGGTGCTAGGACTCATGGTATATATTTGCTTCAAGGTGTGACCGTAGGAGGTGAGGCTTGTATGGGTGTTGATAGTTCTCGTGATTTGGATGCGACACGGTTGTGGCATTTGAGATTGGGTCATGTCTCAGAGAGGAGTTTGGGTATTCTTCGGAAGCGGGAGATGATCGAGGGTAAGAGTTTCAACAAACTAGAGTTTTGCGAGGAATGTGTCATGGGGAAGCAAACAAGGGTATCATTCGATGAAGGCAAGCATGACTCAAAGGAGGTTCTTGAGTACGTTCATTCGGATGTTTGGGGACCGACACCGGTTGCTTCTTTGGAAGGAGTAAGATATTATATTTCTTTCATTGATGATTTGTCTCGAAAGGTATGGGTATGTAATGGGGGCCAAGTCGGAGGCATTTGCTAAGTTCAAAGTGTGGAGGCACTTGTTGAGAATGAGAGTGGTAAGACTTTGAAGGTGTTAAGGACCGACAATGGCGGTGAATATGTCTCGCGTGAATTCTTGGAGTATTGTAAGCATCACGAAATCCGGAGACATTTTACTATACCGGGAGATCCGCAATCTAATGGAGTAGCGGAGAGAATAAACCTAACTCTACTTAAGAAAGCTCGATGCTTGAGATTGGCATCGGATTTGTCTAAGGGATTTTGGGTCGAAGCTTTGTCAACCGCGGTGCATATTGTAAATCGAATTCCGTGCTCGGCCATTGATAACAAAATTCCGGAGGAAGTGTGGAAAGGGAAGAGTGTTGACTTGAGATATCTTCGTGTGTTTGGTAGTCCTTTATGTGCATGATCCGAGGAATGATAAGCTTGGAGCTAGAGCATTCAAAGGGGTCTTGCTTGGTTTCACGGATTGCGTGAAAGGCTATCGGATTTGGAATCCGGAAACGAAGAAGGTTGTTAATTCTCGTCAAGTCTCTTTTGATGAGTCGACTTTATTCAAGATGAATGAGAACTCATCGGACGTTCCGGATTTGGTTCATGGTGAATCAAAGGAGAAGGAAGTCATTCCCACATTCCGTCCAAGTGGTAGTAGAGTTGAAGAAGCTCGTGGGGTTCAAGCGGTTGATGAAACATCACATAGTCCACATGGTTCCTCTAGTGATGTTGGTGATGTACATGATACTAGAGAAGTTTCGACTCAAAGTGGAGCCAGAAGGGGTTTGGGTGATAGTATTGCTACTCGGGTTGGTCGACGTGCACTAAGGCCTCCCGAAAGATATGGTGATTGGAACGACCTTAGCTTTTGTGATCATTTGGACTATGCTCTCAATGTAGTCCAAGATGAGCCGATGGACCTTGATGACGTCATGGAGTCAAGAGAGAGCTCGAAGTGGATTTGCGCCATGGAGGAAGAGATGCAATCGCTTATGAAGAACCGAACTTGGGAGTTGGTTACACTTCCTCAAGGAAACCGTGCTATAGGGTGCAAATGGATTTACAAGGTGAAGGATGATGAAAGATACAAAGCAAGGTTAGTGGCAAAGGGGTTCTCACAAAGGAAAGGAAAGGAGTATGATAAAATTTATGCACCGGTGGTTCGTCATACATCTATCCGGGTTTTACTAACCATAGTTGTTATCCATGATTTGGAGTTAGAGCAACTTGATGTGAAAACTGCCTTCTTGCATGGAGACTTGGATGAAGACATCTACATGGAGCAACCGGAAGAGTTTGTTGTACATTGTAAGTCTAAATTGATTTGCAAGTTGAAGAAATCACTATATGGGTTGAAGCAATCGCCTAGACAATGATACAAAAGATTTGATCATTTCATGCTTGAAAGTGGCTTCCATCGAAGCATCAAGGATGCTTGCGTATATTTCAAGAGGTTGGGAAATGATTGTTGGGTGTATTTACTCTTGTATGTGGATGATATGCTCATTGCTTCCAAGGATCAAAATGAAATCAACAAGTTGAAGATGCTTTTGAAATCGGAATTTGAAATGAAAGATCTTGGAGAAGCAAGGAAAATCTTGGGTATGGAAATTGAAAGGGACCGAAAGCGTTTTGAGTTAAGATTGACTCAAAAGGAATACATTAAGAAAGTGCTTTGTTGGTTTAGCATGGAGGATGTAAAGGCGTTAAATACACCTTTACCTTTGCATATGAAGCTTTCGGATAAGGGATCACCTATCGGGGATAAAGACAAGGTTTATACGGCAAAGGCGCCATATGCAAGTGCGGTTGATAGTTTGATGTACGCAATGGTGTGTACAAGACCCGATATTGCAAATGTCGTCGGGGTGGTTAGTCTGTATATGACTAATCCGGGGAAATCGCATTCGGAAGTCGTGAAGGCTATTATGAGATACTTGAAAGGCACAACATTTCATGAACTTGTCTTTGGCGGTAGTGATGAAAGGAGTTGCAAGTTGATTGGTTATTATGACTTGGACTACGCCGGTGATAGGGATCGGAGGAAATCAACTTCCGGGTATGTCTTCACACTTGGCGGGACAGCCATTAGTTGGAGATTGCGATTGCAAACCGTAGTTGTTTTATCCACTACGGAGACGGAGTTGATTGCCGCTGTGGAAGCGGCCAAGGAGGCACTCTACTTGAAGCGATTGTTGTGTGACTTGGGTGTCGAACATGAGAGTGTTGATGTTCGATATGATAGCCAAAATGCTATCCATTTGGCGGAAAATTTGGCGTTTAGCTCACGGACCAAGCATATTGAGGTGAGGGAGTCATTTCTTGTAGCCATGGATGAGGGTAAGCTAATATACCTTCGAAAAGTGCACACAAGGGATAATGCGGCGGATATGTTTACGAAGGCATTGCCGTATGGAAAGTTCGAGCATTGCTCGAACTTAATTCGCTTGTTGAGTTGCTAGGTACCACGGGGTGGCACGAGGTGGAGAGAGTGATTTTGTGTTTGATGGAAAAGGAATAGCGGCGAGAGATTGGAAATCTATCTTCATGGTAAGTACTTGTTACACTCCCAAGTACATTGTCTTTTGGTAAGACGGTTTTTGGTTTGAATGTTTTCAACACTACATTGGCAGGTGGCGGCTTTGCCTGAACTCGTTGGTGTAGTGCAATGGGCGGTGGTCATGCCGGAGCTCGTTGGGGAAACATTCAAGTTGCTTGGTAGAAGGTAGTGCATTGTGCATTGGAGTTTGGAGTTGAGATGGTTATAGTATTGAGGTGGAGTGTTGTGATATGCAATACTATATGTGTTGGATTGAAGAGGACGAAGATAGCTTCGAGTCGGAGGTGACCGTTCGCAAATCGGAGCTCGTATGGAGGAGATATGAGCTGAAAGGTGCAGTTTTCAGTGGTCTGGAGCGACAGACGTTGGTCATAAGGGATGACAGACGTCTGATTGCAGGGAATTGGTTTCCCGAGAGCTCGGACAGACGTCTGTCATACCCTTGGTAGACGTCTGTGCTGAGTACATTTGCCCAATGGATATCTGGAAGATGACAGACGTCTGTCAGGAGGTATGACAGACGTCTGGTCGGGTTTTGGGCTATTTTCGGGCTGAAGATTAGCAAACTGATTTGTGACTAATTCGGGGGCAATTTGGGTAATTGGCCAACCTCTATATAAGCTATTTTTTGAAGTGAATTAGGGGAGCTTGAAGACTTGATTTGGGATCAAGGGTTTATTCTCAAGGGAGAATTAGGGTTTATAACCTAATTCCAATTCTTCAATTCTATTCTCCTCAAACTCTTTTCTATATTGAAATATAGTGATTATTGGATCAATCTCTTGTATTCATTTCATCGTGATAATAAAATACTCTCTCCAAAGTGGATGTACAGTAACAAGATGTTAGTGGAACCACTATAAATCCTTGTGTGATTTATTTTTGCTACTTTGTCATTAGTTTCTTGCTTGTGATTGAGATTTGGATTGTTCGTGATTGGTTGATCTTTGTTTGTGGCTAGAGTTATTGCTTTGGTTGTTTTTGCAAGTCTAACAACGATCTAGTCTTCCGCTAGCGCATTGTGGTTTAGATGTCGGATTCGAGTGGTCTTGAATCGGATTAATCACAACGGTTACAACATAAAACTCACCTTACTGCTCCTACTACTAATTTTTGTGGCACAGTGATCTTGCTAAATACTTTCTCAACATATATTCTTAAATGATGCTAGATATAACTAGGACTATATTCAGTTTTTACACTATACAAAAATGTTAATTATAACTATTATTATATTCAGCTTTACACCATACAAAATGCTTAGTTATATTTGACAGTCCTTCAATCTATTTTTTTTTTAAAGTTTGTCGTTTAGCCTAAAAATAAAACTTGTGGTCCTTCAACCTAAAAATAGAACTTAGTGCCCTTCAACGTTAATTTTTCTAAAAGTTTGTCATTGTGCCTATTTTTCGCTTCTTTCAGTTATTAAATTTGATTTTGATAATTCAATTCAGGATCTTTAAAGAATACCCATTCATAAGAATAAGAAATAGATAAACCTCAACAAAAAAGGGCATAATCCCCAAATTTGGTTAAAAAAGGAACAACCCACATTTTGATTTAGTAATATTTTAGCTTCCTGTCTTTAAGTCATGCAAGCTGCTTATTTCCAAGGACAAATTTTTGAAGTGACCTCTCAAAACAACTTATTCTAGAAACAGACTTGTTTCGTAACTTATTACGAAACTAGACTTGTTTCTAACAGGGCTAGTTGTGCATGCGCGTTTTCAAAACACGCAGTTTTTTTTTTTTTTTTTTTGGTCATGCACGGCCTGAAAACGCGCATGGTCAATGTTGCCTTTCAAAAACACAGCAAGCCTGTATACGAATTTCTGAACAAAACTGAAGCCCCCTTCTCAATACTCATTCATCTTCTATTTCAAAACACTCTAAAAAAACTAATTTCCAAAACCTATTCTCAAACATAAATCAACTTCCAAACATCAAATTTTCTTCCTTTCATCTTCAAAATCATACAAAATGGAAGAAGCTTCAACATCATCTCAAAAAAGAGGTAAAAAACATAGATTTGAACTAGGTTTTGTAATCAATAGTTTCATGGGTTTAATGAGTTTAGCATATCCATTTACTTTATATTTATGTCACTTGTATATTAAAATATCGATGCTGGATATAGTTATGTTAAATTTTTATTTAGGGTTTGCAACGTTTATGTTTTGTAATGTTGTATGAAATTGTTGTAGGAATTGAGTCAAAGTCTAGGTCGGTCGATCCTAGCATGCTATACCAACAATGTGAGCATCGTAGCAATAATCATGAGCTAATGGAGGTATATTTGTACACCTTTGTACAATCGTGACTTCATTTGTAATTTTTCATGTTTTTTTAGTAGTTAAATATCGTATATTGTCATTTGTTGAGTAGAGATCTTCGAAAGTTAAACCTCTTGATCATTCGAGTAAATTAAAACTCACAGAACATGAAGAACCTCGAATTGAAGATCATCTTCGAATGACTGGAATTTGGAAGGTGTTGCAAATAGATTATATTATGTTGGATCACGGACTTATCACCACACTGTGTGATCGATGGAGACCTGAAACTAATACGTTTTATTTTAGAGTTGAAGAAATGACTATTACTTTGCTTGATGTTTAGAATATACTTGGTTTTCCCACTGGTGGTCGTCCTATCATTTATGATGATTCACAAACCAATTACATTGAGTTTTGCAACGAGCTTTTAGGTGTAGTTGTTCCCAAAAACCAATTTGTATCGAGGTCTGAAATTAGAGTGAAATGGTTTAGAGAGGTACTTGGAGGTCATCTTCATGCTAATGCAACAGAAGTCGAGATAGAGCATCGAGCTAGCACTGTAATTTCGCACACCTTAAATTCTCGTTTTTTGGAACTCATTCAAAAAGACGTATCAATTTAAAGTATTTGTCATTCTTAAGAGACTTTCAACAATTTCGTTATCATGCTTGGGTAGTGCGGTGCTTGCTAATTTTTGGATTGCTCAAACGCTCATGAAAGAATTCCTTCTTGCGCATTCAAAAAACGCTCATGAAGGAATTCCTTCATGAGCGTTTTTGGAATGCTCAAACGTTTTCCAGCCCTATTTTAACCCAGTCAACTTCCTTTCTTCTTCATTCACTTCCTTTCTAAAACAAAACCCATTATCCCAACTTCAAACCCTGTTTTCTAATCATCAACTACTTCAAGAAAAATCATTTACCGATCTTCAATCTACTTGTAACCCGCAACTTCAACATTCTTTGAATCAATTTCAGCTTCAAAGGGTTTTTTTTGGGTTTTTTTCTCCTTCATTAGAAATGTCACATATAGTTTATCTTATGCGTTCTAATATCGTATTTATATACTAAGACAAGGAAAACTGGGAAATTCACGATGAAACTTTGGTGACACATTGCGAAAACTTTGAAACGAAAAGATCGACTGATGTTGACGTTCAAAAAGACACGATGGATTATGTTCAAGATACACAATTCGATCCAAATACAGCAAGCAAAGCAACCTGAACCAAGTACACTAAACGCTCATTTACGTGCAATTGTCACGAAACAAAAACCGGATCAAAAATTTTACCATAACGGGATTATGCTATAGCGTCTATGTCATGTTCCTCCAACCATGCCAACTTACACATCTAAAATGTCGATGTGGAGAAAAATGTGTGGTCATAGTTTGCAAAAATGAAACTAATGCAAGACGAAGATTTTTTGTTGCAGTTCATACAGAGAACACAACAAGGACCTGGAAAATGTTCAATGTTGCGATTATTTTAAATGGATTTATCCTCCAATTTGAGCTATGGGCCTTCAATACGCCCTTGAAATGCAGGAGGAAGTGAGACGTTTGGGGAAAATTGTGCAAGAATTAAGAGGAAGCAGTTCGAGTTGGTGCTGATTCAGTCTATCGACGTGTAATATCTACATTTTCATGTTTCTTCATAACTTAATCTCTATTAAAGCCTAGCTTCATTGTATCGTATTCAATGATGTGTAACTGAATCATCTAATTTGTAATGTATGTGATCTCACGATGACGTTTCATTGTTGCATAATGTTATATTTTATATGCGTGCAATTTGGTTGAATCTTAACCCTACAATCAATATAGTTATTGGTTATTTGAACGAGAAAATGTTGAAATATGTTATTCTTATGCAAAATAAAACGAACTTTGATCATGCATAAGAATTTGGAGAAATGTTGAAATATAAAATGATGAAATATGTGCACATCAATGAATTCTTATGCATGCATGAATTATTATGCATGTTGGCGTAAACAAGCTTGCTGTGTTTTTGGAAGGCAACATTGACCATGCGCGTTCGTGCATGCCCAAAAATTAAAAAAAAAATGCGCGTTATGAGAATAAGTTGTTTTGAGAGGCTCACTTCAAAATTTTGTCCTATTTCCAACTATCAGTGAACTGCACTCTCCATGCAATACTAAAAAACCACCTCTAATCATCCCATAATTTCCAGTACAATTTCATAGCTAGAAAGAACATTTTTCGATGAAGTAATATGGATAAATAATAGTAGCTTATGATCTATTAGAATTGCTAATATATCACTTTCCATTTCTCCAGACGGGACTTCTTACTTTTACAAGAGGTTACCAATATTAGTTGAATCGATTAAAAGGAGAAATATTGAATAATGCAGCTAAAGTCAAAATAAAAACTATGGATATTACCACAGATGATGATTACAGCTTCATTCAAACTGATCCATGCATGCCACTTAAATGTAATATAATTTTTCTAACTTATAGGTAACATAAATGGACAACTTAAAGGAGAGGAAGAAATTATATATAAAAAGAACAATATGGGAAAAAGGAAGATGTTCGGCTTTATGAAATGATGTTAGGACTCAACCAAGTGCATTCTTAAAACAGAATTTTCTTTTATGGACCATATTTCATTTCTTTCTTATTGTAGTAAATCAATCAAATGTGATACATAAACCTGGCCGTCCTTAATAGCTGGGCCATGGGATGTTGCTTAGCTCGCCCAGCCCAAAGGCCATCTCTAGATCGATGGTTCGATATTTTTTACAGACGTTATCTGATAGTAACATGCACTTTGAACTTAAACTGATCAAGGAAGTAACATCGTATACATGGTTTTTAAATTGGATAACGTGCCTTCTAAGGTGGAAGGTGGAACCCAGTGCACGAGGCTTCTCGTACAAGAACGGACTCTGGCGAGTTCGATAGTACGCAGCATTTCCCTTGCACTGCGAAGAGGTTGTTTCCGAATTCGAACCTGGACGCCCAGGCCACTAGCCAGGTGACCTTACCGTTGCACCAAGGTTCCACCTCATAATGCGCCTTCTAATTAGTATAAAATCACAGAAACTAAAGTCTCAAAGATGTTGCTTACCAAAGAAATTTCATAAAGTTAATATTTTAACTTGAAGGAAATGTCCATTAACCAACTATAGAATCATAGAGATATCGTATCCACAAAAGGAAAATAATTCTGTTTTTCAACTGGTTATTGCCAAAATTTGGAACGCGAAAAGCACACACGAGGCGTTATTTTGCTGGCCAAGTGAGTCGTAAGTCTCAAAACATTGAGGCGTGAGTTTTGTGGGTAAACATGTAAGTGTAAGTTATATTGCTTTGTTATTATTAGTTTTTGATTTAATACATTAAAATTAACAGATAATCAAAAACTGTAAATATATACAATATAAACACGTAAAGATTTCAATCCTAATGATCCTTAATTTATATTCATACAACAACTAAACAATAAATCCAAAACAAGTTGGAGTTGGCTAGAGATGAAACCCCAGAAAAGAAAAGAAAAAGGTCGATTCAAATGTAATAGTGATAACAAGATATTTAAAGTCGAAAGCATAAATAAAGGTAAAATAAAGTTTAAAATATAATTTAAAATAACTGAACACATGATAATAGCAGTAGTAATGTGATGATGAAGATGATAATAATAATAGTAATAATAGATATGGAGACTTACACTATGTCGTATGCCCATAATATACTAGTCTTATCAACTAAAAGCCTAAAACTAACAACACTCCTTAAACTACCTAAAAGCTGATAGTTATGGTACATTGATCGCTAACTTCCATGCACTTATGTTCGATACCAGCTCATCAGGTATAC
Organism: Allium sativum; assembly: GCA_030737875.1. Lineage (NCBI taxonomy): Eukaryota > Viridiplantae > Streptophyta > Magnoliopsida > Asparagales > Amaryllidaceae > Allium > Allium sativum. Next base: position 6,910,828 of record CM060923.1, on the reverse strand, counting down.
TCCAATTTCTCAAGTCTCTTTTTACAAAATTCCTCCCATGTCATCTTGGTCGACCCCCACCTCTCTTTGGGCCTTCGGCGTTGTTTATAATTCCAACACGCACAGGTGCATCGTGTGGCCTTCGTTGGAGATGTCCAAACTATCTCAAGCGGTGTTGGACTAACTTCTCTTCAACGTGTGCAACTCCAAGTTTGTGCAGGATATCAACATTTTTAATTCGATCTCGTTTGGTATGCCCACAGCTCCAACGCAGCATACACATCTCTGCTACACTTATCTTCTGAACGTGTTGTCTTTTAATAGACCAATATTTTGCATCATATAAGAGTGCAAGTCTGATTGTTGTTCTATATAACTTTCCTTTAAGCCCCTGAGGGAACTTCCTATTATAGAAAAAGTCAGATGATAGTCATCATTTCACACATCCTGCTCGAATTCTAAAACTAACATCTTCATAAATCTCCTCATCAAATTGCAACATAGATACTAAATATTAAAAGGATTCCTACTTGGATACTACTTGACCGGTCAGGGTGACCTCTTCGTCATCTGATCTGACACCGCTAAACCCACACTTCATATACTCTATTTTAGTTCTGCTAAGTCTGAAACCCTTCGATTCCAAATTCTTCTTCCACAACTACAGTTGTCTATTGACCCTTATCACACTTTCATCAATCAGCTTAACATCATCAGCAAAGAGCATACACCAAGAAATCTCACCTTGTATATCCTTTGTGATTTCATCTATCACTAAGGCAAAAATATACGGGTTCAAAGCCGACCCTTGATGTAATCCTATGTTAATGGAAAAATCACTGGTTTAACCATCGCATGCTCTGACACTAATCACAACCTCATTGTACATATTATTGATAAGAGTAATGTACTTTGTTGGAGTCTTGGGACCTTTTTCTTTTTCAACGCCCACCACATAATCTTCCACGGTACTCTGTAACACCCCGTGTATTCTATAACCGTAAAATTCACAAATTAAAGTATAACTAATTTCAAATCAAAGAATTAAGGGAAACGGGATACGCCATTGCGTTCGTCTCGGAATTCTGCTTGAGATAGAGTCTGAGTTTGCGTAAAACGGATATCGTATGAAGAAGATATGGACGAACGAAGTTGGGCGAAAAACAAGAAAACGGGTCAGAATGCACTGGCGCACTTGGGAAGTGCGCCAGAACAAAAATGAACTGGCGCACTTGGGAAGTGCGCCAGTACATTTTTGACCTGGCGCACCTGTCAAGTGCGCCCAGGTCAAAAATGACCTGCTGGTCAAGTCTTGGCTGGCCAGGTCTGTGTTTGGTCGGTTTTCTGAGCCTTGCCTTGTCACTAGGGCTAGGTGTCAGCTCCTGGTTGGTCTCTCCTTCAAACGAACGGCTATTATTGAACCAAGCTTCATCGACGGTCTAAATCAACTCACAAACTCTATAAAAAGGACCTAAGACTAACCCTAATTCACATAAACTAAAATGGAGATGAGACCGTCATGCTGCTGAGGAGAGACTGGGGATAGCCGTCAGAAATAGAGAGACAACTAGGAGATAATTCAAAGCTTAAAGCAACGTTAATCAAATCAAAGCAACGCCTACAACAAAGGATAGCATCTCCAAATTCAGAATTCAGATTCCTGAATTGAAGATTCGTCATACGTTGTAAGTAGAGTGCTATTCCGATGTGAATTAAACAATTGTGTTGATTTGTGTAAGATGCGAAATGGAATTGTGGCGATAATAATATATATTTGTATGTTGCTTTGATGCTAAACGATTTGGGAATATTGTGGTATACGATTGGATATTTGCAAGTACGTGATTTGCGAAATGGAATTGTGGCGATAATAATCTATATTTGTATGTCATTTTGATTCTAAACGATTTGGCAATACTATGGTGTACGATTGGATTCATACAAGTATATGATTTATGTTGACAACCACATGTTGTGGAATTTTAATTGGGATTCATGCAAGCATATGATTCATATTGAAAACTACATGTTTGTGGTAGTTATTTACAACACTCATTGGATAATTGTAAGTATATGATTCATGTTAAAAGTAACAACTATATGTTGTAATAGTTTATTTGAGATTCATGCAAGTATATGATTTATTGTTATGCCAACATGATGTATAATTATATGGTCATCTTTTAGTGTGTAATTGAATCGACTAAGTACTATGATTTATATCTATGTTGAAATTGGCAAATCATACTTTTGTGTTAGAAACAAAAGTAAGCACCTTTATGAACATGACTAAACTATGTTTGTTATTATGCCTAGTTGAAAACACGTTTTTAGGCTTATGTTGTTATCATAATCATATGATAATATATGTGACACATAAGTTACATTAGAATTACATTCCACTTGCAAGTTACATAGATAGAATAAAAACCATGATTTAAGTTTAGGTATGTTTATGCTATAATTCTATAAATGGGTTAAAAACCATGATTCATATAAGAATTAGGTTGGGATAATTCTAGTTGAACCATACTTTTGTATTAGTGACAAAAGTAAGTACCTTTTTGTTAACATGTAGTGGTTTTATGAACATGATTAGTTTATATTATGCCTAAATAAAAATATAGACTTATATTTCTAGTCAAGACCATGTGCCAATAATAATAATGATATCTAATTTAGTTAGATTCTTAATTTCAAGTTTACATGGTTAGTTGAACCTATGATTCATGTTTAAGTATTGTCTATGCATTAACCGTATGAATAGAATGATTCATGTTTAAGTATTTTCTATGTCATAACTAGATGAATAGAATGATTTATGTTTAAGTATTGTTTATGCTATGATTATATGAATAAAATGATTCATGTTATGCCATGATTATATGATGTTACAATTGCAAGTTCACATGTGCCTATTTTATGTTAATTGAATCGTTCGTTGCAAGTTCATGCGTTCACACTCCCCTTTTTCATGTTATCTTATAAACACCATGTTATAAGCCTCCCCTTTTCATTTGGCTAAATTGGGTTTAAGTATTAAACCCAACACACCTTACATTGGAGCGAACGTGTAAAACGGGGGCAACGACGTTTGGGCTAAAATATAGAACATATGTGTTGGCATGTTTGACGCATGCCAACAACCTTGAAAAGCAATTAAGTGGCATAAATAAATTTTAATCAATAAAGATGAATTTGAATAATGGGCCGCAAATATTTACATATAAAAAGAAAAGAGACAAAATATGTAAATGTAGAAAATACGATGTGTTTAACCCGAGGTTGGATTGAGTTGTGATGTAAACCTGCCCGGAACCACCCGGCTGTCCAGTAGTCACAACAATACCTATCCAATGTGGGTGGTTAAACACGGAGCCCAATAAGGACCCGAGGTTAGACTGAGTTGTGGCGTAAGACTGCCCGGACCCAACCGGCAACAGGCAGCCACAACAATACCTGTCTAATGTGAGAGGTCAAGGCTTTAATAAGACAATTAAGGCTGAGTCAGGGTTGATAGGATTAAGTAAATTATATTAATACTTAATCAAAATGGAACATGCTAAACTAAACAGACTAATTGGGGGTTAGGTTTATAAAACACTTAACTAACTTAGCATGTTGGCTAGAGATAGAAAACCTAGTAGCGGGGGACCCTTTTCAGCAGTCCCTATAAGGTATCATGATACCCTGAAACTAGGCAGGGTGGGGCACGATTACTTGGCTGACTGTAAGAGGTCAAATCGACGGCGGTGGTGCAGCAGTGTAGGTTCTAACGGGGTGCGGACGTGCACACACTCCGGCGCAGAAAAATAAGGCACTGGGCACCAGTAGCATACTTGTGCATTTTAGGATTGTGTCGGGCCGCCACCATGGGACTTGATACACCCCATGGTGGGACCAGCATAGGTAACTACAACATCGGGGGCCGTAAGACACATGTAACTATGCGAGTAGGAGCCGATCATCATAAAATGGATCACTTCACCATGATTATGGGGTGCCTGTTGGGAACTAGTTTATATGGGTACAGAGATTAATATGGGGTACGATAGTATATTCGACCCTAGTCAACTTAACTTAGTTTTTGGTGCTTTCCCATTTCTAGTTTATACTTATCATACCCAGTTCTTTATTCATAGACTGAATAGTCCTAGACTTACTCAGGCTTTATGTCTGACTCTACTTTTCTTTCGTCTTCTTTTCTTCCGTCCCCCCCCCCCCCCCCCCAGGTCCACAGGGAGGGAATAATGCAGCTTGACCAGCCTTCATATCCAGCTTGAAGAGAAAGAATGTATTGCTTGGATCTTTTCGTTTTGGACTATGGCTTTGGACAGCAATTATGGGACTTATGCAATTTATTTAAGTTTTCTTTATGCTTCTTTAAATAATGTAATCAAGACAGTTATGAAGACGTTATGTTATGGCATGGATTGTGTAACACATATTTTAATGAAATAAAAGTTGTTGTTTTCCGCTGTTCAAAAATATGTGTTCTTATATATGTCTTGTATATCTGTGACTTATACTTATAAACCTCCACCAAAATTAGGGCATTCCCTTTGAGAGTGACCCTAACGGAGGTGGGGTGTTTCACTTGGTATCAGAGCATAGGTTTACCAGATAAGATAAAAAGTTTTGAAAATTTATTTTTCAAAAAGAAATTTAAAGAAGCATTTTTAAAAGATAAAATTTTATTTTAAAAAGGCAAAGTCCCCCAAAGCCATAGGTACTATCTTTTATCCTTCGTTTTGAATCTATCCTTTCTGTTTCAGCATGTCTGGAGACCTTACTCCCCAGCTGCTGACGCTTTCACTCCCCCTCCTCCACGTGAACCAGCAAGCGGAAGAGTCCCAGAGTAGGAAGACGAATAATAGTCAAACAAGAAAGGATCGTAACAGTAATAACAAGAAACGAGAAAAAAGGAAATGCAATTTTTGTGGTACGGAAGGGCACATAGCCAAGGATTGTAGAAAGAGGAAAAGAAAGCAAGGAGAATGTTTTCATTGTGGGGAGACTGGACACATCAGCAAAGACTGCCCTGAGAAGACAGACTCTAAGAAGGAAGGGAAAGACAGCAAGTCCCAAGAGAAGAGGAAGTGTAAATTCTGTGACAAAGTGGGGCACTTAGTGAAAGATTGCCGGAAAAAGAAGGCCAAGATGAAGGGCGGGTGCTTTTCTTGCGGTGAGATAGGCCACATGGCTAAGGACTGCCCAAAGAAACGAGGACAGGGGCAGAGGGCTGGATCCACTATAGGGGCACAGGTTCATGTGCTAGAAGCGCCACCTCTGCAACAGCGAGGTATAAATACTTCTGTAGAAAGTGTAGTTTATCTTTATGATCACCCCGTTCGCACTTTATTTGATTCCGGCGCATCACACTCCTTTATCTCGTCTGCTTTAGTAGAATCTCTGCACCTAAAAACTAGTATGGTAGAGGACCCCTTAATTGTTTCAAACCCAATTGGGGGCCCAGCTCATTTGTCTATGATCTGTTTGGGATTGAAAATTTCTATTCTAAGCGTAGAATTTAAATGTAGTGCCTTTGTTTTGGGCCATTGGTTGATTCTAGCGATGGAGTGGTTATCCAGTAAGGGTGATCATCTCGGTTTCGAAAAGAGGGTAGTTAGACTCTTGACTTGCCTCGGTAATACCCTCGAAGTCGCAGGTAACCTTTAGGGTTCTATCATGATTTGTTTCCTAGAATCTCTTGACACATTTATTGGTAATTTGTAATCCAATCGAGTAGTGTTCGCCACTAAGGCAGAAGGTTCATTTCGCTTATGCATGAGTTGTAGAGAGTCACCTTAGTAAGTACATTTGGCAACATGGTTGGCATTTATTTCCAAGAGATAGTTCTTCTACGTGGAATACCTGATAGTAAGTGGACGAGGTCTAAGATTCACTAGTGAATTTTGGAGAGCTTGCATGAAATCATGAGTACGCCGTTATGTTTGAGCCGAGTATACTAGAAGTAGAGTAAGTGAAAGAGGAACGAGAGGCAACAGTGAAATAGGTTCCAACTCATATTTTGGAAACAAGAATTAAGAAGCTACGAAATTGTGAAGTTAAAGACGGACAAAGCATAATGGAGTTAAGCTCAAGAAAATGCGACTTAGAAGATTGAAGACTAGATTCGTGCATCATATCTCTTCTTAAGAGTATATCCTTGATCCCTCTCTTCCTGTAGATCTTACTTGCATGTTATCTTTTGTGTATATCCTCTCGGTCCCATCCTCAATCCAATTTCTGTTGCAAACCCCATAGGGAGTATGACTCATCTGTTAGTAACACATGTTGGGGCTTGAGGGTGTTCGTTGGTTTGACTAAACTTTTTGGGTTTTATGGGATACGGATTGATCTTAGGAAGGGACTTCCTTGTGACCTAAAAGGAGTCCATCATGCTTAGTTTCCTAGAATCATATATAGTGGTTGGGTTGAGCAATTCTTTGGGTGTCAGTCTGATGTTGATTTCGGTCTTCGGGGCTGATGCTTAGAGAGTTCTTCTCCTAATCAATATATATGTGGCATAGATTTCCAGTTTTGACATTGCCTAATGGGCACAAAGTTTTTACTTGCTTATATCATTCGACTATACCTTTAGATAGGAACAATTGGGAAAATGGCCTATAGATTAGAGCTACCCGAAAGATTGGCCGGAGTTCACAACGTTTTTCATGTTTCACATCTCCGAAAATGTCTACATGAGTCTGCTGAAGTGGTAGAGCCAAATATCCTAGAAGAAGCTGAAGTGGAACGCAAAGCAACCGTGAGGAAAGTTCCAACCCGCATATTAGGAACGGAAGTGAAGAAGCTACGCAACCGCGAAGTCAAGCTCGTCAAAAGTTCAGTGGAGCGACGCCGAGGGAGACGCAACATGGGAAACTGAAGCTAGAATACGCGCTGCCTACCCTTTACTTTTCGAGGGTACATCCTTGATCTTTCTTTTTCCTTAAGTTGCGCTTTTATCTATCTTTTTAGGTATATCTCCTCAACCTTATCTTTTAGGTAGAAACCCTTTGGATGAAAACATGTAATTGAAACATGTTATGGATGATGATTGCAAGTGGTTGAAGGTGATTGCTAGTGGTTGCTCGTGGTTGCATATACACACACAATCTAGGTTTTAGATCGGCTCAATCACTTCATATTGCATATGCATATATGTTTGCATTCGTATATGGTTGAAGTTTAATATGTTGTCATATGGATGTTGCATTTGTATGAATGATTGTGCACTCATGTAGAATCATGAATAGGAGGATTTGCATACATAATGGATTCATAGCACTTACATAATTCGCATTAAGGAGGTCAACTGAATCAGTAGACCGCCTGATTTTGCATTAGATAAGTACATGTACACACACACTTCGCATATGATCATGAAGCATTAGAAGTCTTTTAAGGACAATGGATGCTCGTGTTTGATGGATGAGTAGATGGATGTTAGGATGTACATTATTCCTGAACTTGAAGATTTCGGGGACGAAATCATTTTTAAGTAGGGGAGAATGTAACACCCCGTGTATTCTATAACCGTGAAATTCACAAATTAAAGTATAACTAATTTCAAATCAAAGAATTAAGGGAAACGGGATACGCCATTGCGTTCGTCTCGGAATTCTGCTTGAGATAGAGTCTGAGTTTGCGTAAAACGGATATCGTATGAAGAAGATATGGACGAACGAAGTTGGGCGAAAAACAAGAAAACGGGTCAGAATGCACTGGCGCACTTGGGAAGTGAGCCAGAACAAAAATGAACTGGCGCACTTGGGAAGTGCGCCAGTACATTTTTGACATGGCGCACCTGCCAAGTGCGCCCAGGTCAAAAATGACCTGCTGGTCAGGTCTGGTCAAGTCTTGGCTGGCCAGGTCTGTGTTTGGTCGATTTTCTGAGCCTTGCCTTGTCACTAGGGCTAGGTGTCAGCTCCTGGTTGGTCTCTCCTTCAAACGAACGGCTATTATTGAACCAAGCTTCATTGACGGTCTAAATCAACTCACAAACTCTATAAAAAGGACATAAGACTAACCCTAATTCACATAAACTAAAATGGAGATGAGACCGTCATGCTGCTGAGGAGAGACTGAGGATAGCTGTCAGAAATAGAGAGACAACTAGGAGATAATTCAAAGCTTAAAGCAACGTTAATCAAATCAAAGCAACGCCTACAACAAAGGATAGCATCTCCAAATTCAGAATTCAGATTCCTGAATTGAAGATTCGTCATACGTTGTAAGTAGAGTGCTATTCCGATGTGAATTAAACAATTGTGTTGATTTGTGTAAGATGCGAAATGGAATTGTGGCGATAATAATATATATTTGTATGTTGCTTTGATGCTAAACGATTTGGGAATATTGTGGTATACGATTGGATATTTGCAAGTACGTGATTTGCGAAATGGAATTGTGGCGATAATAATCTATATTTGTATGTCATTTTGATTCTAAACGATTTGGCAATACTATGGTGTACGATTGGATTCATACAAGTATATGATTTATGTTGACAACCACATGTTGTGGAATTTTAATTGGGATTCATGCAAGCATATGATTCATATTGAAAACTACATGTTTGTGGTAGTTATTTACAACACTCATTGGATAATTGTAAGTATATGATTCATGTTACAAGTAACAACTATATGTTGTAATAGTTTATTTGAGATTCATGCAAGTATATGATTTATTGTTATGCCAACATGATGTATAATTCTATGGTCATCTTTTAGTGTGTAATTGAATCGACTAAGTACTATGATTTATATCTATGTTGAAATTGGCAAATCATACTTTTGTGTTAGAAACAAAAGTAAGCACCTTTATGAACATGACTAAACTATGTTTGTTATTATGCCTAGTTGAAAACACGTTTTTAGGCTTATGTTGTTATCATAATCATATGATAATATATGTGACACATAAGTTACATTAGAATTACATTCCACTTGCAAGTTACATAGATAGAATAAAAACCATGATTTAAGTTTAGGTATGTTTATGCTATAATTCTATAAATGGGTTAAAAACCATGATTCATATAAGAATTAGGTTGGGATAATTCTAGTTGAACCATACTTTTGTATTAGTGACAAAAGTAAGTACCTTTTTGTTAACATGTAGTGGTTTTATGAACATGATTAGTTTATATTATGCCTAAATAAAAATATAGACTTATATTTCTAGTCAAGACCATGTGCCAATAATAATAATGATATCTAATTTAGTTAGATTCTTAATTTCAAGTTTACATGGTTAGTTGAACCTATGATTCATGTTTAAGTATTGTCTATGCATTAACCGTATGAATAGAATGATTCATGTTTAAGTATTTTCTATGCCATAACTAGATGAATAGAATGATTTATGTTTAAGTATTGTTTATGCTATGATTATATGAATAAAATGATTCATGTTATGCCATGATTATATGATGTTACAATTGCAAGTTCACATGTGCCTATTTTATGTTAATTGAATCGTTCGTTGCAAGTTCATGCGTTCACACTCCCCTTTTTCATGTTATCTTATAAACACCATGTTATAAGCCTCCCCTTTTCATTTGGCTAAATTGGGTTTAAGTATTAAACCCAACACACCTTACATTGGAGCGAACGTGTAAAACGGGAGCAACGACGTTTGGGCTAAAATATAGAACATATGTGTTGGCATGTTTGACGCATGCCAACAACCTTGAAAAGCAATTAAGTGGCATAAATAAATTTTAATCAATAAAGATGAATTTGAATAATGGGCCGCAAATATTTACATATAAAAAGAAAAGAGACAAAATATGTAAATGTAGAAAATACGATGTGTTTAACCCGAGGTTGGATTGAGTTGTGATGTAAACCTGCCCGGAACCGTCCGGCTGTCCAGTAGTCACAACAATACCTATCCAATGTGGGTGGTTAAACACGGAGCCCAATAAGGACCCGAGGTTAGACTGAGTTGTGGCGTAAGACTGCCCGGAACCAACCGGCAACAGGCAGCCACAACAATACCCGTCTAATATGAGAGGTCAAGGCTTTAATAAGACAATTAAGGCTGAGTCAGGGTTGATAGGATTAAGTAAATTATATTAATACTTAATCAAAATGGAACATGCTAAACTAAACAGACTGATTGGGGGTTATGTTTATAAAACACTTAACCAACTTAGCATGTTGGCTAGAGATAGAAAACCTAGTAGCGGGGGACCCTTTTCAGCAGTAACCCTATAAGGTATCATGATACCCTGAAACTAGGCAGGGTGTGGCACGATTACTGGGCTGACTGTAAGAGGTCAAATCGACGGCGGTGGTGCAGCAGTGTAGGTTCTAACGGGGTGCGGGCGTGCACACACTCCGGCGCAGAAAAATAAGGCACTGGGCACCAGTAGCATACCTGTGCATTTTAGGATTGTGTCGGGCCGCCACCATGGGACTTGATACACCCCATGGTGGGACCAACATAGGTAACTACAACATCGGGGGGCCGTAAGACACATGTAACTATGCGAGTAGGAGCCGATCATCATAAAATGGATCACTTCACCCTGATTATGGGGTGCCTGTTGGGAACTAGTTTATATGGGTACAGAGATTAATATGGGGTACGATAGTATATTCGACCCTAGTCAACTTAACTTAGTTTTTGGTGCTTTCCCATTTCTAGTTTATACTTATCATACCCAGTTCTTTATTCATAGACTGAATAGTCCTAGACTTACTCAGGCTTTATGTCTGACTCTACTTTTCGTTCGTCTTCTTTTCTTTCGTTTCCCCCCCCCCCCCCTCCCCCCCAGGTCCACAGGGAGGGAATACTGCAGCTTGACCAGCCTTCATATCCAGCTTGAAGAGAAAGAATGTATTGCTTGGATCTTTTCGTTTTGGACTATGGCTTTGGACAGCAATTATGGGACTTATGCAATTTATTTAAGTTTTCTTTATGCTTCTTTAAATAATGTAATCAAGACAGTTATGAAGATGTTATGTTATGGCAAGGATTGTGTAACACATATTTTAATGAAATAAAAATTGTTGTTTTCCGCTGTTCAAAAATATGTGTTCTTATATATGTCTTGTATATCTGTGACTTATACTTATAAACCTCCACCAAAATTAGGGCATTCCCTTTGAGAGTGACCCTAACGGAGGTGGGGTGTTTCATACTCTGTCATAAGCTTTCTCCAAATCAATATAAACTATGTGAAGATCTTTCTTTTATTCTCTAAATCTTTTCATAAGTTGCCTTATCAAGAAAATCGCATATGTGGTTGACCTTCCAAGCATGAAACCAAATTGATTCTTCGAGAACATAGTTTATTTATTCATAAAATTATAAAAATAAATTAAATCACTCGATAACACACAAAAAAATTTGCAAGGATCAGATACACTTCATTTTCACTACATCTTTAATCCCCTGAATATTAGCAACAAGTTCTAGTTTAGACAATAGTACTTCCTCTCTCTGTCTACAGCACGATATTTAAACCAGAACTTGTGTCTGATGATATTCGTAGGGATTAGATGTGTAGCAAACAGAGGTGTAGTCAATTCTTACCAATTCATATACATATATATATATATACATATATATATATACACATATATATATATGTGGAAGCGGCTATTTGAACATAAATATTTGACACAAATCAGGGGACACAAGATCTCAATTATTGGATCAATTTGTCTTTATGGGAGGGGTGGAAATCAGAGCAGTCCAGTGGTTGAGAATTTATGTCCCCCAATTTGTGTCAACTTTTTGTGTTTAAGTAGACTCTCTCTCTCTTTATATATATATATATGTGTGTGTGTGTGTGTGTGTGTGTGTGTGTGTGTATACATACATGAGAGGGGTTATATGACATCCATTTTGCAACCTAATAATAGCAACATATTTATAATTAGATAAGTTAGTGGGGGAGATGGAATTAGTGGAAAGAGAGAGAAACAGGAATGTGTGATGCAAATCAGAGAGAGAAGCAGTGTCAATATTTATAACTAATGTCAAAAAAATATGCATGCCTCAACCGTTGAAGAATATAGGCGTACGCTTTGTATGTCTCACGTTGTTGAGGCATGATTCTTAGATGTAAAAAAACTTGGAGAATGCATCAAGATGTTTTATCTTCTATTTCCCCGAGACGCTCGTTGAGGCAAGCATCAATGCAGGTTTTGGAAAACAATGGTTATTGTAACAAAAATAGATATCAGCATCGAAGGATCATATTGACTGCCAGAGTTTCTTAATATTCTACACGTGGACATCTAATTTTCTTTTTTACACGAATCGCTCTAGTAGCCACAGCCTTAACTTTGTCTCAACCAGGCCCTCGCTAGTAAAGCAATTACACTCATTTTCAATTGTTAATTATTTATTGCCAAACAAATTGCTAGTTGTGAATTTATCTATTATCATGAAATTGAGTACTTTGATGATAGTACATAGTTCGTTAGCATATTACAAGTCAGCATATGTTTAATTGTTTGAATCACACTACCATAGTTATCAATGGAGCACGGCGCAAAGCCTCTCCAAAGCCTTGGCGCATGGCATTGGCAAATGACGCCACGTTTTTTTAATTTGCTGAGGACGTTTAAGCTTGTCATTATAAATAAACATATATATATACATGAAGGTGGTGTCTGGCGCAACAGTAAGGTTACCCGGCTGGAAATCTGGAGCACGCAGGTTCGAGTCCCGGCCTCTTCACATATGTGAGGGAAAGGCTTTGGCACTAATCGACCACCCCCAGAGCCTGGAAAGTCGTGAAAATAGTACCAGGACGGGAGAGTGACCTGAGAAGTCCTCTCGCGGTTGAGTACGGGAGCTTTTGGCACTGGGTATTCACCTTTATATATATACATATATATATATATAATATAGCAATAGATACCAAAAAAATCAATTTTGTCGCTAAATATATATAACAACAGATACAAAAAAAATCAATTTTGTTGCTAAATATATATAGCAAAGATTTTTAGGTATTATAAATATAGAATTTCAAACATAACAGTTTCCAGAAACTAAAATCCAATCTAATTACAAATATTACTGATAAACCTGAAATCTACATATGATTCAACAATTATATTTCCAAACTAATACATGCACCATTAGATTCATAAGCTTTAACATCTTCCTCATCTATCCTATTTAAAGTTGTTTATTCTTCATGAAAATGTTAAGTGGCCAGACGGATGCTAAAAACATCTTGATGTGGATGTTCTTTGACTCAGATATCAAGCTTCCGCCACACTCGTTGCTCTAACAGCAACATGCCAAGTCAGCAACGGAATTCACAAAAGCTATCTCACATTGAAAGAGGTGTGGAAAAGGATGGAGTCTATCTCGGGAGTACATCTCGGATCTTGAAATATACATCACGAATATCTCGGAGTAACTTATTGTCTAAAATTAATGTTTTGATGATTTATTTAACTACAATTGTCAAAGTAAAAATAAAAATGTAATGTAAGCGATTTGTATGAATAAAAGAGTTAAAACAAATATTTTATAGAAGGATGATAGTATGATTAGCTTAATTTAGTATGATTAGCTTAATTTATTCGGTAATGGTTAAGTAACATCGTCTTATTTGAACATAAAAATGAAATGAACCCTTTTGTTGTAATTCATTTAAGATAAGAAGTCAAAAAAATGTTGAAGGAGTTGGTAAGTGGTAAGTGGTAATTGGATTGCTTTGTTTCTTTTGAAACAAATGAAAAAAATTAGTTAAAGGATGAGAAAATTAAATTTTCGAAGACCTTTGATTGAGATTTTGACCCTACGTCAGATTTTAATGTTTCCGTCCGGAGAGCGTCGAGGGAAGTATGCAAGATATTTGATGTCCTGTTCCATCTGGGTGTAAAAATGAGATCTCAAACGATATATAGGATATTTAAAATCATGATTATACGCATCCATGATGTTGACATGCCAATTTACTCATCCTCCTCGGCGTTCTTGCCTACTTTGAATGGGCAAACCACATCAATTTTGGTTTTTTCATAAGTTTTAATTTTGAATCATATCTATCGTTATCATCTCCAGTTTGAATGGGCAAATCACATCAATTTTTGTTTTCCACAAGTTTTTATTTTGTATCCTATCTTTTGAAAATTTTATAACTTAAATTCTTTTTTCTATAGTTAATTTCAATGTAGATATTATTTCCTACCTTCACTAGTATTTCTCTATATTTTTTTGTAGTTTGTACGTGTTCATACCATCACTAGTGGAACTCAGTGTACGAGGTTCACTAGCGACAGCGGGCTTTAGGAAGGTTGATAATGTACGCGTTATTTCCCTTGCATTGTGAAGAGGTTGTTCCCATACTGGAACTTAATAGCCAGAACACCATGCGGGTGACATAACCGTTACGTCAAGGCTCCACTCATAGTGTTTATCGAGTATAATCCAAATTTAAAGAACCGCCTTAGACGAAGGGATTTGGTTGATCCAATTACATTGGAAGATACTGATGCCTCAAATGGGTGGATGACCGACCACATGGAAAGAAATAATTCGAATTTAAAGGTAGAGGATGAACTGGTTTTCAAAGAAAATACATTAACACGGGTACATAGATGTGAAAGGCGCGCCATGATGCGGCGCAGTGCAGTGTTTACGTCATTTTTGCTTATGGCACGACGTATATGGAAAAGATGCGACAAATGGCACAATAGCGTGCGACACGAAATGGCTTGCCTTTTCTTTATTTTATTTTATTTTCGCATTTCAAACTGCAATAATTACTACTACAACTATTGTTACCATCACTAGGGGTGTAAATCGGTCGGACGAGACCGGACGGAGATGTGTTTAGTTTCTGTCTTAAATAAAATCGGACCGGACACAGGCCGAACAAAAGAATTTCTCGTACAAACTACGTTGTCCTAGCTCGTACCATAAATAAAATCGGTCGGACACAGACATATGTTTTGCGGATACGGATACGGACACGAACGGATCCGATCGAACATGGTTATTTATATCAAATTTTACACTCTTTATTAAATTTCTGATTTCTCTCAACTATATACCGAACTATAAGGAATTCGGACGAACACGGACCGAACGTGATTTTTTCTCATACAAATTTTGTTGTTCTAACACGTGTCTTAAATGAAAATTGAATGGACTCAGACTGACATATTTCGGTCTTGGACACGAGCGGACATTGGACATTCATACAAAATTTACAACCCTAACCATCACTACTACTATAATTATTATTATCATAATGACCTGAACAGCGAATAACTTCGTTAATATTTTTTTCAGTTATATGGAAACATAATTACATCGTCATCATTTCCTATTTTATTATCATCAACAAATTAATAACCCTACATTTATGTAATTGGATGATCATAGCATGCCGACATTTAGAATTGACGTGTGTTTTATTATCCAACATAGTTTAAATTCATTTTATCATTGTCAAAAGGATATGAAGGAATGTATAAATGGTCATAAAATATTGTCTAGCATCGATGCAAAAACAAATGAATGAGACTGAGAACCCGTGAACAATAAATCAAGAGAAGCAACTTTGAAGGAAGAGAAAACATTAACAGAAAATAAACATTCAAGCAATTCTGAAACATATCCTTAAATAGAATCTTTTTTGCATTCGTGTACATATGTCCAATATCATCATACGATTGTCTACACCATAAAAATATTTCATGATTTGATCCAATATCTTTGAATGATATTGATGATTATAATGAATGATTAACTGGAAATATGGATGATGCATCCGAAGTTGAAGATAAGCTTGTATTTGACGATGAGGACGACCTGACCTAGGGTTTTGCTGCTAGTCGGAGTGGAGGAAGCTAGATATCCAAGTAGAAGAACATCCTCATCAAGAGATTTTTTAACACCTGCTTCAGTTTTTTTACATATTCACGAAGAATAAATAAATCTGCATGATATGAATGAAGATGCTGAAGCTTATGAATTTCATGATACATACATTAATTTAAAATATATAATTGTTGGATCAAATTCAGATTTCTAGTTTATCAGTATTGTGTATTATTATTTTGGATTTGAAAAAGTATTGTGCTTGAAATTCTATGCTTTACGTTTTTTTTTTGTAAAATGGATAAAAATCTTTGTTTCATATATTTTAGCAAAAAATATTGAATTTTGAAAAAAAAATGTTAAAATATGAAATTTGTTTAAAAAAATAAACATGAGAGTAAATAAAAAAAATCGCACCCTTTGTTGCGTCGTGCCCAAAGCTCTAGAGAGTGTTTGCGTCTTTTTGTGCCATTAATAACACTGCACGAGGAGATGTGACACACGTTTTCGAAGCAAGAGAAAGGTTGTACATGACTAGACAGCAAGTCGTTGCCAAGTCAAAAAGAAAAGAAAAAACGTCACTTCTACTAAGAGACCTAGTCATGCTGAAAATGAAGAAGAAACTATTTTTGATGATGACTCGAAGGGTGAGAAATTTGAATATGATTCGAAGGACCAGTGTTGTAACGTCCCGCATTTTTATCGGTTTGTATTTGAATATTTAAATCAGTTTAAATATTGAATTCGTAATATAAATGGATTTATATATTAATTAAAACGAAACTGAACGTATAAAAATATATATTAATTAGCCCGTAATATCGTGGCAGTTCGTAATTTAACGTTTTGAACTTCAACTGAGTGTACAAGACCCGTTATAAACCGGATTTCTTCAAAACAAGAAACGTTCGAATCTGTTGAATTTTATTTTTCTAACAAAAGTGAAAACCCAAGATTTCGTGTTATACATTGTGAGTTATGTCCAAATCAAATTTTCGAATAGTCGCTATAGAATTGTTTATCGACCGTAACGGTTTATTCGATATAACTTGATATCGGTTTCGAATTTAGACAAGGTTCTTTTGAGGCTTAGTGATAATTTAATTTTTAGAATTTTACTGTAATTTTTAATTCATTAAATATGCAACTTTTTATTTGGAGTATTTTACACCCTATATCGATATTTTGGGATTTCACAATATAAGTTCACCTACCGATGTTATTATATTTTTGAGATCGTGACACCTTGTTGAGCACGACTGTACTCTTACTTCTGTCCATGGCAGTCCGCAAATGAATAAATTTTTACACCTAAACTTTATATACTAAATTGACATGCACGTTCACCCTTATGCACATGAGCTACGTTGCTATTTTCTTTATAAATTGTTAGGTTACCACAACCAATAATACAAGTCAAAAATTAGCGTTAAAAACAACATGCAAATTAAAACACATTTAAAGGATAATAACATTTATATGTAATAAGCATGTGCATATACCATTTGCCTAACATCCCTACACGTCTATTGTGACATTTTCCTGGACATCAACTATTCACACAGGTTATCCCATTTCTTGAAGTCCTTGTCAAAGTTTAATGAACCATACTCCTAGTCTACATTGGAGACTTCCCCTATGCTGTACGCTATAGTTAATCCTTAAGCAAGGGACTAAAGACAGGACACCATACATGCACATCACTTGGAACTATAAACTATAACCTACCCTATTATACACCAGAACTCGTATTGTCACCATCTTCACGAAAGACAACTCATGCTATTGCACAGAACTAAGGAGCAGCAGTGTAAACCATACTTTGCTTTTAGAGCTTAAACTGCTCCAAAGCCCTACGCAGTACGTTATGAAATGACGCAGACCCTATCCTTTACCCCCATCCATATATACATGGACTTTCACCAAATAAAGCCTCCTACTTGCTATCGACTACAGTAACATCACATGGTACGCCTCGTATCTGCATACCGTAATTAAATGTACTGAGACATTTAATCAAATCTATCAGCATGCCCGAGCAGACCCTATGAGCCAACCCACTATTTTCTGCAAGTCTAAAACAATGCATGGACCTACAAACCAAGGACAGCCGGTATGTAAATATTTTCAACACCTAAAACTAGTATCTGTCTGTATGATCAAATCCTACAGCGGCCTACCCCTTTTGCCATCTCACATCGAAGATTAAATCAAATATTGTAATCTAACCTATATCCTACAAGCTACTCCTTCAAGCCCAAGCAACATCGGCTATAAATACAGTGGCATTCTTCTTCTTCTCGACAGAACAAATTCTCTATTTTCTTTCGTTGCAATAGAATATAAAACGAAACAATTCAGAAAGAAAAATAATAATGGAAAAGCTTGTTGTGAGGATCACTGTAGTATGCTAACAAAGAAACGAAGATGCGGATGGTTTCCTGGGTGCAATCTGTTAGCAGTGAAGATCATGGAGGGAGACAAAAGTGGAGTGTGTGGGTGGTCTGGCAAAGGGTGCGAATTGTAAAAATTGGTGAGTGTTTGGAGCCTACAGGCGAAGTAATGTTGTGGGGATTAGCAGGTGGTCTCTCATGTTAGAATGGGATGATGGAGTGATTTGTTCAAGTAAGGACGTGGGGTGGTAGTGTAGTAAGAATTGGGTAATGGCTTACGGTTTGCATTTGGCATGGGAACGGTCATGACTTTCAACGTGAAGGATTTTGGAGCCGATTGTAATCCCAGTTTCCTTTTTATTAAAAAAAAAAGAAAAAAAAAGGAACGAAGATGCAGGGCATTGTGGTTGGGTGTCAGTACAGTGGAGTGAAGGAACGTGTGCATGGACGGGATCGTCGAAGGTGGCGAGACAGTGGAATTGGTGTGGTGGTCAGTACTTCGCAACGCAGCGATGGGTAAAGTTATAGCGTGTATAAAGTTGGGTTCGGGTAGCGTTCGTATTGGTTGGTTTCATGGTGGCAAAGAGATTTAACATGGTTCATGCCACCATGTATTGAGATGCGTGAAGACTAGGAATTTCGTGAGGGGTATTGAGGTGCTCTGGCAACAAAGGAGGTAAGGGGGCACTGTGATGGCCATTTTTCTGAAATGAAATAGAGCAGTATGTTTGGTATTAACATACGGGAAGGAAGAAGCTCCATTTAAACGGGTCGGAGGAGATATATTTGGATGGGCCGAGAACAAGTAATAAAGGAAGGAAGTAGGAGCCCAATTTTTTAATAAAGAAAAAGAGAAAGGTAGAACGCTATGATTCGGAAGGGCGAAATAAGTGGGAACGCGCCGACGAAATTGTGGAATGGTATGCGGATGGGCTGTTCTTCTTGGTTTCGAAGGAGCGGCTCCTAACGGGCACGGATCCGAACTGACGCAAATCGTTATTTAACGGTTAACGCGCGAAAGTGAGTAAATTCACTGACTCTGATCTATTTTAAGATATTATAATATGGGTTGAATGCTGTGTGATGGTCGCTTCGGTAGATTACAATTAAATTGGTTGAAAAATATATATATATCGTTGCATATGTACACATCATTTGATTGGATACTGATTCCATCGATTAAAATATTTCCTAGTATGGAATCAATTGTTTGACTAACATCAGTGGATGCAGGAAACCGGTTGGAGAAATCCAACCGGATTCCTCAATATTTGTATTTACTGTTTGTTTTGTATATGCACTGTTGAACCCAAATGACGTTAAAACCCCATGTGAATATTGATGTTGAATGGAATTTAACATTTATTTTGATTTAATCAATAGACGTTGTCGATTAAGAAAGTGGCACCAGACGACCGTAAATTCATCTTTTGTTAAGACGTTGAATGAGCCTTTAGGCAAATCAATGAAGATTAATTATAATAATTATATTTTTATAGTTAAAACGATGTTTAAATTTATAATAGAAGTTCTATTATAAACAATTTATAAGTTTGTTTTATAAAGTATATATATAAACGATTGTTGACTTTTATATAAAGCTTATAAAGCTATAATTATCCTGCGAGTTAATATTTTTGGATAATTATTTTTAAATAAACAATTTAGAAATAATTAGATTAATTATATTAATCTAATGGTAAGAAGTAATTAAAACCAGTTAACGAATTAACTGATGCAATGAAGTTGATTAAATCAATGTTTATTTGAAAGAAGTGATTATTTGATTAATTGATCTTCACTTAATCTAATGAAATAAATTTATCAAAATTGATAAGATTTTTGTAAAAGAAAGAGACGTCAAGATTTTTGTAACGGAAAGAAGTGTCCAGATTAGTTATAAAGTGGAATATAGCAGCGGGTTACAAATTTTGAACTATAGCGATAAAATAACGTTGTTGACTAGGCTTAAGCGTTACTATTATGTCGAGATTAGTTATAAAGGAGAATATTACAGCGTATGACAAGTTTTTGAACTATAACGATAAATTAGCGTTGTTGACCAAGCTTAAGTGTGATTTTTATATATAGCACTACTCCCTAGGAAATGAAAACCAGTTTGTTTTGAAATCCACTTATTCGAAAGTAATAAATAACGATGTTTGTCCAAAGAAAATATAAGAATAAGAGTTTTTAATAACTGAGAATGTTTTTCCAAGAAGTGTGAAAGGCTAAAACGGGATTTGAGAAATATCTGGTAAGATATGGGAATTAGAAATATAAGAACGAATGTTAAATAAAAACGCCCGTGGTTGTGTGATGTTTAGTTGTACATTTGAATGGATGTTGTTTTTACTTCGATAGTTAATAACCGACTATCGAAGTGTTCTGACCCTCGTTGTCGATACGGGGAGACCAGTTGGATTTAATATCCGAAACCACTCCGTATGGGCATAAGCGCCGCGAATTATATTATGCTGAAGAAATTGAAGACGGAGTGAAATGCAAGGGTCGTCCTGCTCCAGAATGGTGTTTTCTGTTTGTCCAGTCCCAGGACAACTTGTATGGACGAATGACTGACAAAGTATTCCTAACGGTCACATAAGACGATCTTTTCAAGGTATTACGTCTGGTGGCGGAGAAATTCGTTTCTCTTAGCTTTTATACCCGTAATATTTTTGGGAAGATCAACTAGTGATTTGATGGGTTTGACGATGTGGCATTCAAAGTGTATGGTGGCCAGATGTTCTAAAAGATAATCGTAGCCTCAAGCTTCACAACTGGAAAATGACAAAAATCGGGCAGGCAGCATGGCTATGTGGGTCGCTCCCATTAGGGTGTATAATCACCTATCTAGAGAAATTCTTTTTACTTCTTTGATCTATATCGATGCTGTCCCTTTTCGGGAAACGATGGTTTGAGCCCAACCGTTGGTGGTATACATTCGATACACTCAAGCGAAATGAGTGGTCGGTCATGTGTGGGCCGGGTTGCAAGACGTTCTTGTTGAACCCAGTGTATTCGCCTCTAGAGATACACTATCGGCAGGTGGTCTCATACCTTGTCATAGTCGGAATCCAATCTCCAATAAGCGCCTTGCGGTTTTTGATTTTATACTATGTATGTAGAGCGTGAGATGCAAGCGTTCTGCTATTTGGATATTTACTTGATTGGACATTATTATAATATCACTGGATTTTGATATCAAAGTGTTTTGGGTTATAGTAAGGTAAAAACCGTCCATATTTATGTGTGGACTGGTCTTACTATTATCCTTTTGTTTCAAAAAGAATTTTCAAAGTTAAACCGTATGGTTGGAATTTACTCACACCAGTCCCATGACTGACCCAGAGTTTATTTTGTTTGTTTTTCCCTAAACTCTTGGGTGCCCAAATTTGTACGGGCAGTCAAGTGTTTCAGGCTTTACAGATACACTTGGAGGAGCTAAAAGCAGAAGGCTTCACTGTTAGTATTTAGAGATTATTTCCGCTGTGATATGATGTATTGTACTCTGATAATCGTATGTATATACAATACAGTTTTGTATCTCAAAGTTATGTTATATAATACATTTTATTCGTTCCGCTGTGAGATTCGTGTTTACTCTGATTATGTTCAGCTGTGTTCTTCTTCTTTTATTCTATTAGTTCTATCTTATCTTTCTCATCCTCTTATTTCTTTCTATTAATGATCTGAATTTTCGTGCACTTTGAGTTGAATGTGTGGGATATTTATCAGCTCAAATTGGTACGAATTTTCGGGTCGTTACAGTTGGTATCAGAGTTGAAGGTTAAGTGATTACCTTGGCTCTGTGGCGTGACTCAATAGAGATGGAGTTAGCAATACTCTAGATTGAGTTTGAGTGTGTATATATATGAGCGCGTATTTGTAAATTGATATAAAAACTGTTTTATATTGTGTTGATTGATCTGGTGAGTGGTATATAAATTCCAGATCGACGCGTTTAGCTGACGAGGTCGATAGGAATTTATAAACGCTTGGATAGAAAATTTCGACATAATATTATTTTGAAAGCTGGGCAAATAAAATAATTTTACCCAAAATTTATTTTGATATAAAACAAGTATATATTTTGAGATTATTATAGTATTAGATATGTTGATCGTCATTATGATCAAATGAGACTTATGATTGAGTTGGTTATATAAATAACCAATCGAAATATTATATAAGTATAATATACAAAACCAGATGAGTTAAATCTGAGTTTAAACTAGAATTGGAAATTAAAACTCTAAAAGGGATTGTAAATGGATGTTGAAATAAGAATATGGAAATTTAAAATCCTGGGAGATTTTGAAATGTTTTCCAAGCATTAAAAATAATATTTCAAAGTAAATTTTCAAATAGAAATATTTAAAGATGAATTTTTGAAAATGATATTGTATTGAACTCACTTCGATGGCTGGAAAATAATTCCGATGATGATCCGGACATCATCGGTGTTCGTTTTCGAGTTTCTAAGTGATGGATTACTACCAAAAGATTTTGTTTTTGAATTATTATGAGGAAACAAGTTGTCAGAAATTCAAATGTTTTGAATAATATATGATTTCAAACTGATTTGAAATGAAAACCCCAGGAATTTGAATTCTGAAATTTAAAATTTACTTATGAAGTAAATAAACAGAGAATTTAAATAAGTCAAATAAAAGTGAAGTTGAATTGAAGCCAAGTAAGTGGATATCGTACTGGAATAAGGATTTGACTTGGCAAAGTAGTTGAGTTGTGAATTAAGATTTGGAATGGTACCAAACCTAGGGGTGAAATTTGACTATTGAGTAAAAATTTGAAATTTGAAATTTGAGTTTGAAATGGAGTTGGCTTGGATGCAAGAGAATTATTGGTTAAGGATAAAAGATTCGACGCAAGGATTGAGTTATGGGGATGTGAAGTATGAAATTTCAACTAAGCAGGTGGTGAGGAGTTAGAATTAGAGCATCTTCACTTCTTAGCAATTTCGAGGACGAAATTATTTTATGGGGGAAGGAATGTAACATCCCGCATTTTTATCGGTTTGTATTTGAATATTTAAATCAGTTTAAATATTGAATTCGTAATATAAATGGATTTATATATTAATTAAAACGAAACTGAACGTATAAAAATATATATTAATTATAATCGAGCCAGAGTAATATCGTGGTAGTTCGTAGTTTAACGTTTTGAACTTCAACTGAGTGTACAAGACCCGTTATAAACCGCATTTCTTCAAAACAAGAAACGTTCGAATCTGTTGAATTTAATTTTTCTAACAAAAGTGAAAACCCAAGATTTCGTGTTATACATTGTGAGTTATGTCCAAATCAAATTTTCGAATAGTCGTTATAGAATTGTTTATCGACCGTAACGGTTTATTCGATATAACTTGATATCGGTTTCGAATTTAGACAAGGTTCTTTTGAGGCTTAGTGATAATTTAATTTTTAGAATTTTACTGTAATTTTTAATTAATTAAATATGCAACTTTTTATTTGGAGTATTTTGCACCCTATAACGATATTTTGGGATTTCACAATATAAGTTCATCTACCGATATTATTATATTTTTAGCGTTGTGGCACCTTGTTGAGCACAACTGTACTCTTACTTCTATCCATGGCAGTCTGCAAATGAATAAATTTTTACACCTAAACTTTATATACTAAATTGACATGCACGTTCACCCTTCTGCACATGAGCTACGTTGCTATTTTCTTTATAAATTGTTCGGTTACCACAACCAATAATACAAGTCAAAAATTAGCGTTAAAAACAACATGCATATTAAGACACATTTAAAGGATAATAACATTTATATGTAATAAGCATGTGCATATACCTTTTGCCTAACATCCATACACGTCTATTGGGACATTTTCCTGGACATCAACTATTCACACAGGTCATCCCATTTCTTGAAGTCCTTGTCAAAGTTTAATGAACCATACTCCTAGTCTACATTGGAGACTTCCCCTATGTTGTACGCTATAGTTAATCCTTAAGCAAGGGACTAAAGACAGGACACCATACATGCACATCACTTGGAACTATAAACTATAACCTACCCTATTATACACCAGAACTCGTATTGTCACCATCTTCACGAAAGACAACTCATGCTATTGCACAGAACTAAGGAGCAGCAGTGTAAACCATACTTTACTTTTAGAGCTTAAACTGCTCCAAAGCCCTACGCAGTACGTTATGAAATGACGCAGACCCTATCCTTTACCCCCATCCATATATACATGGACTTTCACCAAATAAAGTCTCCTACTTGCTATCGACTACAGTAACAACACATGGTATGCCTCGTATCTGCATACCGTATTTAAATGTACTGAGACATTTAATCAAATCTATCAGCATGCCCGAGCAGACCCTATGAGCCAACCCACTATTTTCTGCAAGTCTAAAACAATGCATGGACCTACATACCAAGGACAGCCGGTATGTAAATATTTTCAACACCTAAAACTAGTATCTGTCTGTATGATCAAATCCTACAGCGGCCTACCCCTTTTGCCATCTCACATCGAAGATTAAATCAAATATTGTAATCTAACCTATATCCTACAAGCTACTCCTTCAAGCCCAAGCAACATCGGCTATAAATACAGTGGCATTCTTCTTCTTCTCGACAGAACAAATTCTCTATTTTCTTTCGTTGCAATAGAATTTAAAACGAAACAATTCAGAAAGAAAAATAATAATGGAAAAGCTTGTTATGAGGATCACTGTAGTATGCTAACAAAGAAACGAAGATGCGGATGGTTTCCTGGGTGCAATCTGTTAGCAGTGAAGATCATGGAGGGAGACAAAAGTGGAGAGTGTGGGTGGTCTGGCAAAGGGTGCGAATTGTGAAAATTGGTGAGTGTTTGGAGCCTACAGGCGAAGTAATGTTGTGGGGATTAGCAGGTGGTCTCTCATGTTAGAATGGGATGATGGAGTGATTTGTTCAAGTAAGGACGTGGGGTGGTAGTGTAGTGAGAATTGGGTAATGGCTTACGGTTTGCATTTGGCATGGGAACGGTCATGACTTTCAACGTGAAGGATTTTGGAGCCGATTGTAATCCCAGTTTCCTTTTTATTAAAAAAAAGAAAAAAAAAAGGAAGAAAGGAAGGAAGATGCAGGGCATTGTGGTTGGGTGTCAGTACAGTGGAGTGAAGGAACGTGTGCATGGACGGGATCGTCGAAGGTGGCGAGACAGTGGAATTGGTGTGGTGGTCAGTACTTCGCAACGCAGCGATGGGTAAAGTTATAGCGTGTATAAAGTTGGGTTCGGGTAGCGTTCGTATTGGTTGGTTTCATGGTGGCAAAGGGATTTAACATGGTTCATGCCACCATGTATTGAGATGCGTGAAGACTAGGAATTTCGTGAGGGGTATTGAGGTGCTCTGGCAACAAAGGAGGTAAGGGGGCACTGTGATGGCCATTTTTCTGAAATGAAATAGAGCAGTATGTTTGGTATTAACATACGGGAAGGAAGAAGCTCCATTTAAACGGGTCGGAGGAGATATATTTGGATGGGCCGAGAACAAGTAATAAAGGAAGGAAGTAGGAGCCCAATTTTTTAATAAAGAAAAAGAGAAAGGTAGAACGCTATGATTCGGAAGGGCGAAATAAGTGGGAACGCGCAGACGAAATTGTGGAATGGTATGCGGATGGGCTGTTCTTCTTGGTTTCGAAGGAGCGGCTCCTAACGGGCACGGATCCGAACTGACGCAAATCGTTATTTAACGGTTAACGCGCGAAGGTGAGTAAATTCACTGACTCTGATCTATTTTAAGATATTATAATATGGGTTGAATGCTGTGTGATGGTCGCTTCAATAGATTACAATTAAATTGGTTGAAAAATATATATATATCGTTGCATATGTACACATCATTTGATTGGATACTGATTCCATCGATTAAAATATTTCCTAGTATGGAATCAATTGTTTGACTAACATCAGTGGATGCAGGAAACCGGTTGGAGGAATCCAACCGGATTCCTCAATATTTGTATTTACTGTTTGTTTTGTATATGCACTGTTGAACCCAAATGACGTTAAAACCCCATGTGAATATTGATGTTGAATGGAATTTAACATTTATTTTGATTTAATCAATAGACGTTGTCGATTAAGAAAGTGGCACCAGACGACCGTAAATTCATCTTTTGTTAAGACGTTGAATGAGCCTTTAGGCAAATCAATGAAGATTAATTATAATAATTATATTTTTATAGTTAAAACGATGTTTAAATTTATAATAGAAGTTCTATTATAAACAATTTATAAGTTTGTTTTATAAAGTATATATATAAACGATTGTTGACTTTTATATAAAGCTTATAAAGCTATAATTATCCTGCGAGTTAATATTTTTGGATAATTATTTTTAAATAAACAATTTAGAAATAATTAGATTAATTAAATTAATCTAATGGTAAGAAGTAATTAAAACCAGTTAACGAATTAACTGATGCAATGAAGTTGATTAAATCAATGTTTATTTGAAAGAAGTGATTATTTGATTAATTGATCTTCACTTAATCTAATGAAATAAATTTATCAAAATTGATAAGATTTTTGTAAAAGAAAGAGACGTCAAGATTTTTGTAACGGAAAGAAGTGTCCAGATTAGTTATAAAGTGGAATATAGCAGCGGGTTACAAATTTTGAACTATAGCGATAAAATAACGTTGTTGACTAGGCTTAAGCGTTACTATTATGTCGAGATTAGTTATAAAGGAGAATATTACAGCGTATGACAAGTTTTTGAACTATAACGATAAATTAGCGTTGTTGACCAAGCTTAAGTGTGATTTTTATATATAGCACTACTCCCTAGGAAATGAAAACCATTTTGTTTTGAAATCCACTTATTCGAAAGTAATAAATAACGATGTTTGTCCAAAGAAAATATAAGAATAAGAGTTTTTAATAACTGAGAATGTTTTTCCAAGAAGTGTGAAAGGCTAAAACGGGATTTGAGAAATATCTGGTAAGATATGGGAATTAAAAATATAAGAACGAATGTTAAATAAAAACGCCCGTGGTTGTGTGGTGTTTAGTTGTACATTTGAATGGATGTTGTTTTTACTTCGATAGTTAATAACCGACTATCGAAGTGTTCTGACCCTCGTCGATACGGGAAGACCGGGGCATAAGCGCTGCGAATTATGTTATGCTGAAGAAATTGAAGATGGAGTGAAATGCAAGGGTCGTCCTGCTCCAGAATGGTGTTTTCTGTTTGTCCAATCTCAGGACAACTTGTATGGACGAATGACTGACAAAGTATTCCTAACGGTCACATAAGACAATCTTTTCAAGGTATTACGTCTGGTGGCGGAGAAATTCGTTTCTCTTAGCTTTTATATCCGTAATATTTTTGGGAAGATCAACTAGTGATTTGATGGGTTTGACGATGTGGCATTAAAAGTGTATGGTGACCAGATGTTCTAAAAGATAGTCGTAGCCTCAAGCTTCACAACCGGGAAATGACAAAAATCGGGCAGGCGGCATGGCTATGTGGGTCGCTCCCATTAGGGTGTATAATCACCTATCTAGAGAAATTCTTTTTAACTCTTTGATCTATATCGATGCTGTCCCTTTTCGGGAAACGGTGGTTTGAGCCCAACCGTTGGTGGTATACATTCTACACTCAAGCGAAATGAGTGGTCGGTCATGTTTGGTTCGGGTTGCAAGACGTTCTTGTTGAACCCAGTGTATTCGCCTCTAGAGATACACTATCGGCAGGTGGTCCCATACCTTGTCATAGTCGGAATCCAATCTCCAATAAGCGCCTTGCGATTTTTGATTTTATACTATGTATGTAGAGCGTGAGATGCAAGCGTTCTGCTATTTGGATATTTACTTGATTAGACATTATTATAATATCACTGGATTTTGATATCAAAGTGTTTTGGGTTATAGTAAGGTAAAACCCGTCCATATTTATGTGTGGACTGGTCTTACTATTATCCTTTTGTTTCAAAAAGAATTTTCAAAGTTAAACCGTATGGTTGGAATTTACTCACACCAGTCCCATGACTGACCCAGAGTTTATTTTGTTTGTTTTTCCCTAAACTCTTGGGTGCCCAAATTTGTACGGGCAGTCAAGTGTTTCAGGCTTTACAGATACACTTGGAGGAGCTAAAAGCAGAAGGCTTCACTGTTAGTATTTAGAGATTATTTCCGCTGTGATATGATGTATTGTACTCTGATAATCGTATGTATATACAATACAGTTTTGTATCTCAAAGTTATGTTATATAATACATTTTATTCGTTCCACCGTGAGGTTCGTGTTTACTTTGATTATGTTCAGCTGTGTTCTTCTTCTTCTTTTATTCTATTAGTTCTATCTTATCTTTCTTATCCTCTTATTTCTTTCTATTAATGATCTGAATTTTCGTGCACTTTGAGTTGAATGTGTGGGATATTTATCAGCTCAAATTGGTACGAATTTTCGGGTCGTTACAAGTGTTATCAAAGCACACGCTATAGCGCATAGCTTGTACTTTCTGCAGCACAAAATATAACGCGCTATTATATTAAAACGCAAAATAGTGCATGGCTTTAAATAACGCACTAATTTTTCAATTTTTTATTTTTTAATATTTGAACAATGAATAAAATTTAAAATAGCCCGCTATTATAGTGTCAGAGGAAGACGGCGTAGAGTTCCAAAGAAGAAGAAACCAATGATTGTTTAGATAATGATGGTTTTGATTCAGATGACACTAGTGACTACACTTTAAAATTTTATAAGTATAATGCAATTTCTATGTTTTACTATTGTACAATTGCATCATGTATTACTTTATTTAAATGTTGTTATTATAGACTTTATATATGATATTTTCAATTGATCCTTTTGTTTTCACTTTGTGGCTTTTCTTGTTTATATTTTTTCTTAGTTCTTGTCATTGATAAATCTTTTACATTTGATGCAAAATTATATTTTTCATGCAAATTCTTTATGAAGTTTTATCTCATCATAACTCACAAATAGGAATAAATTTCATCATATAACAATAAATTTTAAATTCTATAAAACAAATATATTATATCCATCAATCATTTTAAATGTACGATATGAAATTATCATCTTTTCTCTAATATAATTAAATTTACATCAAAAAACTTTAAGTACACGCATGAAGTATGATAATGCTTGTATTCAAGTCTCGAATGGTTTGGATATAACGCAACATCTGCACAAAAATAGAACTAAATTTAAGTTAGCCAAAACATACTTGATTAGTTGTAGAAAAAAAAAGCACGCTATAGCGCAAAATAGGGCATAGCAGAAGCTTTACGCTATTTATTATTGGCTGCGCTGAGGAGGAAAAATACGACAGAGTTCTAAATTTATCATTTTCAGTAGTATTTTATAGTGCAAATTTTTTCACCACTAACCTCATACTTGTATGTAAGGCGCATAAAAAGGCCCAAGGGTCAAGCCTTTCGCCTTAACTACTACGCCATTGTTTTGAATAATGAAGATGAATAATTATTGGTTGATCGTCTGTATAACTTGAAATGAGACATAAGAAGTATAACTAAAATTGAAATTCTATTAGGATGAAAAGTTTCCATAAATAACGTAACTAAATGTTTTAACATTTAATTACCAAAGTAAAAAGGTTAAACTAAAAAAGCATATACTCTTATTGCTCTATTAAAAGCTTAGTGCTCAGACAGCGCCTCGAACAAGCAATGGAATTAAGTACCAAGGTAATAAATGTGAACTACAAAATGACACCTAAATATGTACTCATTAGTTATCTAATACTAATTATTCATCTTCTTAATTTTTATTTGATTATCATCTTCTATGGTTCCATTATATGACTCATTAGTTTAATTATTTTATAATTATCGTTATCTTGCATATCTTTTTCTTAAATATGTGCTCTCATTCTCCACTCACATATTCCATTCTATTTATATTCAATTGGAAATTGCATAAGCCATTAATTTTCTTTACTTCCTAATGATAGATAAACTTACATATTTAATTTTGGTTGCAATATATAAGTTACTACATCGACCATATTTAGATAAAAGTCTATGCCCATATCAAATTAGCAGTTCTCCATGAATTTTTGTTTTAATATGGTGGACCCAGTGGTTTACTTGTTGCTCCCAAATTAAATATAAAAGTACATAAAACGTGATTTAATATTATGGAACACATGAATTAGTTAGGCAATAGAGTTGACAATTTTTTTGACAACAAGGTTGATATTGCTAATTTGTCAAATGGGTTCCACAATTGCTTGCCAATATTTGAGGGGTGCAACGTGCGCTATAAAGTAGTGATCAGGTAAGCAGTTAACTGGTATATAAGTGTGATGCTCTTATAGAAAAAGCAGAAAATGTTGTTACCCTAATGCAAAAGTTTAATACAATAACAATACCTGTTTGTCATGGAACCTAAATATTGGATTACTGATAACAAAGCTTTTGTTTACAGCCAATATTAAAGTCAAACTTGGAACTGCAGGCATTCCCAGTTGACTGTAATAGGTAACAACAGGAAAATTTAGCAATATCGAAAAACTGTTTCATTTAGAATGTGATATTGGAGCGAGCCGAATAAATTACCTGGCCTCATAACAATACTCCCAACTCGGATCATCGTAGGCATATCTTGAAGCATTAATTTGGCTATCAAACTAATATTAAGCCCAATTAGGTCCTCTTCCCAGTTGGGTATGCAGAAAGATGTATCAAAATCACATTAGGTATAAAATGTACACTATGATACCTCAAAAGAAATTCTCCTATAAATATCATTGGGAAGATAAGTGAATGATGAGCCACTGTCAACAACTGCTTGAAAGTTTGTATTATCGAGACACTTCTTTTTTATGCAAAATTCTTCCACCTTGACAGCGTAGGTAAGACTGCAACAAAATTTAGTACTTCAATTACCAGTTCATATGGAATTATTTTACGAAGAAACATTCATGTCATAGGTACTAAATTAAAAAATAAGTAATATCATCAATAATTAGTCAAAATACAAACTATACCTCATGTATTATATTCCTGTGCTTAACATATTTGTTTTTCAAACAACATATTATTTAATTGTATACACATGAAACCATTTATGCCTACCCATAACAAAATAAAATAAAAGGAGGGTATGTTTATCAAGTACAAAATAGTGAGCGTTTTGGACATAACAATTCAATTCAAATTTTAGATCAAGGTATAAATAAATAAAAATCTTACATGAAGACTGATAGATTTCGGAGGAAAAAATTACAGAATAATATCATGTTCTAAATACAGCTTTTATCGGCTAATAAAGCAAAATGTGCAAAGAAAATAACACAGGTAATCTGCCAATATATACACTCTTGTCCTTCTCTCTCACATTTAATAATATATTTATGATACAATATATAGCAGCATAAAGTGATTCCATGCCATCTGAAATCAAATTAAACTGATGGTAACAATTATGACACAAACTGGTAAAGTATATGACATACAATTTAAATGCAAAACGAAGGGGTGGCAACTGAGTTACGACCTCCGTAATCTTGGACAACTTCCCACCGTGAGGAATAATACAAACATTGCTATAATATTTGTTCCTTTATAATTTAAAAACATCACACTCTCAAATATTTCCTTTAAATTACAGTTCTAATGTTGGTAAACAATTATATCAAATATAATGTACCATTAATGCAAACAATTTATTCAAGATTATCAACGACGAAAATAATAATTGCTGCTGACATGAATTTTGAGGGTTATATATATAGGATTTAAAGTAAAATACTAACAAGATAAAAATTATAGTTATTGACACATTTAACAGATTCCAGTAGTCATTTATTTGGTACCTCCCAAGGAGCGGGAACTGCCATTCTAACCCTTCTTGGGGGATTCCATCCACAAACGCAAAGTTTATGGTTGACCGATATGGCTCATCACACGAAACCGATATAATCAAATAACGCTTGCCAAATATGTGGAAAATACACAAACTATTTTAAAACATACGTACAACAAAGAGCAAACACAAACTAAAAGCAACACAGGTCTTCTAATTTGTGTTGCTCACCCAACTGATTATTAAAATACAATTTTTGACTTGCAGTGTTTGCTCATGGGTTCGACTGCCCGACTGTCAAGTTAGCAATACTCCCAAACAGTGTTCCACACTGTTTGAGGATGCTCTAATGGAAAAAAAAAAAAAAAAAAAAAAAAAAAAAAAACTGTAAAATGGTATGAATGACATGTGCATCCAAGATGCCAGATACATAAGATAAAAAATTTAACTTCAGCGTTCTGGCTGAAAGTAACTTACAATTTTCCTCCCAAAGGTACAAACAGAGAAGAAGTTTGATTTGAGACACCACGGTCACCAAATATAATTCTTCCAGAATCATCATCTTGAAAGCACATCGAGAACGAATTATGCACCAGTCCGGATCTTGCTAATATGCTTGGAACAGACACATCCCCAAAACCTAGACCAAGAACACCATCAGGAGCAATTCCCTCTAAAAATTCGCCACTCTGCATCCTACCACAGCTGTATCAAATAATACAACCAAAATTTATGGAAATTATTGAAAGCATGAAACAAAATTTGTAATTATATTTCTAAAGTTAGCCGGTGTATGAATCAATGAAATTTCTTTTGTAAAATACAAAAAGGAAAACTATTGATCTTCAACTTCAAGGCATGATTACCTTCTGTATTAACCTACACACACATATGTATATATGTATGTATGTATCTATGTTTGTATGAATGTAAATGTATACAAACATACAGTATAGGATATTTATTTATTTTTCTTTTTACATGAGGACAATTAACACTGTGAACTGTAAACCTGATTTCATCCTAGAAATATGAAGATTGTGCGACCATGCTATTGGAAAAGTTGGAATACAAGTGCTATTTACATCAATTATAAATTTGGCAACAAACCCTAAATTGTATCCATCAAATTCAGGGCATCTTTGGAGTTCTGTATTCCAGGAAACAGTTTTTAGAATATGAACATCCTAAAATACAATTTTGAAGATCTATGACAGCAAAGTATACCCAAATATAACTGGGGCTGGTACTGATGTCTGGCCCCCACTACTAGCTAAGTGTAATATATCCTCAACCAATAATCCAGATGTGGATGTATTCTCTGTATAATAGTTGACATTATATGGGCATGGTTGTTTTGGACTTCTGCAACTACGACCCTGGTCACAAAGCTTGTGGCTGCATGGAAGATGCCTGCTAGTTTTGGAATTTGATGGATTATATATGCTTAGATCCTTATCCTGCATAATAGATGCCCCAAACACCAGGGAGCACCTGCCAATTAATATTTGGAAAATAAGTGCAAAAATGCTAAGTTGTTGACAAACTTGAACCGTGTCTACATGGAACAAAATTAAATGTAAATGATATTCAAAGTTAGAAGTATAATTAGCATTGATGAATAAGTATTTATTATAAACAATAAAGGATTAATGTATCGCCAAAGTCTGTTATGTTCGAACTTGGAGTTAATTTAGTGACAAGCTAATATGGTCTACAAAATTACGAATTACTTTCTTCTTTTGTATTTTTATCAGTCAAGTTAAATAATTATCTTCCCCCTACAGATATGAAAGTATATTAAAAACAGGTCTCTTGATAATAATATCAGATAAAAGTCATGCTCTTTCAAATAGAAAAGATCGTTACGGTAATGTGCAATGCTACAAATCACCATAATGACTTGCTAAAAATCAATATAATTGATGTAATAGTCATAAGATAAAAACTGATACTTAGGACAACTTAAAGTGTATCATAAGCTCATTCTGTTATAGATATTTGCAACAGGATCATTACACTGCACTGAAAACGACGACTGTAGCTCACAACAAGGTTTTCAAAATAAGTTTCAAATCGTAAAACTCAAACTATGAATCGAAACGGGATTTAAATCGCGAATTGTGGGTTCAAAAAACATATATTCTACAGTTTGCACACACTTTGAAATTAATTTTGATGTTTAAACTTTAAACTTCTAAATCAAAATCTAAAACATCATTTTCGCTCATGTTCCAATTTTAATTTGTTTTTAAGTGATTAAAATTGGAATTGTGGACCCAAATAAGTATATTAAATATATTAAATTGAATTGAATGATATTTCTAAAGTGTGGTATTAGCTTGTTTTGAATCGAAACATGAATCGAATCGTAAAGGGTGAATTTCGATTTAAAACAGGATTCAAATCATAGGATTTTAAGATTTTTGACAACAATGGCTCACAATACAATATATGAAAGGCATGTCATGAACCCAATATATGGAAGGCATGCCATGAACCATCGTGCTTAATGAACGTATACTGTCTAGATAAAGTAAGTAAATGTGATTCTGAACTTCATTAAGAAAAACAAATTCTTACCAAACTGCCATGGTACCCAGATAATGGGGCACATTTGATGCAATCACAAGGAACCCACAATAAATCACTTCCAGCATCCAATGCTACAAGGAAAGAAACATTTGGCGTCCCTATATCAATCCATGTGTAATGCAACCTGGCCATACCAGATCGATTACAGATTACGGGCATACACGGCATACATATAAAAAGGAACTGCTGATTAATCATTCATTCTATTTTATTGAATCCATTTATCCAAATGTGACTTCGCAATTCAAGTAAGCATGTTCAGAATTGTAAAGAACCGAAAATTTTGACAATTCCGTATGCACAGAATTGAAGCATGTGATTTTATATTCAAAACAAATAGATTTACATAACATTTACATGTATGTCATCAAGTTATCATGTTTGACTTCATGCCATGCATATAAAAACGTACTTGAGCAACATCAGGTTCTAATTTGTGTGAAACCATAAATTTACAAATCAGTCAATGCACTTAACTCAAAAAATTCACTTTTTTGGCTTGATAATTCCACAAACAACATTTATTGATAGCTTTTAATAGTACAAAAGAAATCGCACATCAGTTGTGCATAATGCATACAACCGACGGCATTTTTTTTTAATTCGCAACGCAATGAACAACAACAATGTTAACATGGTTATATGACCAAGAAATAAGTATAAATGAGGAGGCAGGCTTCATTGGACTGTGGGAAGGAACAAAACTCTTTCCCATTTGACGATCAGCTGCTTAGAAATAAATAAAATAAA
This sequence comes from Allium sativum, assembly GCA_030737875.1. Lineage (NCBI taxonomy): Eukaryota > Viridiplantae > Streptophyta > Magnoliopsida > Asparagales > Amaryllidaceae > Allium > Allium sativum. The sequence goes on along the minus strand of CM060923.1, from coordinate 6,875,438 downwards.
GGTTACTTGTGATATTGTAGAACACAATAGGTAATTATTTAAAGTCATCAATTTCATTTATGATAACAATACGTATTTGTTGACGAACTGCTTTACTGTCACCAGAAAGGCTGCTGCATAAACTTACTTGTTCCCGCTCATTTAGAATGATAAAATAAAAGGAACAGAATGAATGTTAGTTCCAAGAAATTTAACTGTACAAATTACTATATTGGTAGGCTTCACATGCAAATTAGAGAGGACACAGGGAAGTAGGAATTCATTGACATGCATTATGAGTGGATTTGTAGCTCTGTAATTTGTATTCAATTTTTCTGTGATGCATCATAGTGTAGAATATTTAAGAAGGTGCTTCATCAGCTCACAGAACTATGAGGTCTTTATTAAAAAGGTCAATTGTTGAAATGTAATCTTGATTATAATCATTTTTACGTAAGCAACAGCATACAAATTCAAGTGGAAGGTGAGAAGAGAAGGGAGTTGTTTTACACCGTTAACAGATGCCTCGAGTTTAATTGCTTTCCTGATATATTAAGAAGGCTAGGTGAATTTTATTAGTCATTAGTTTCTACAGTTCATGAATTTTTGATTTGGTTTAATAGCAGTTTCTTACATAAAAGAGAATTTTATAAATTGCATACCAAAAACATTAGTGTTAGGATACACATGCCCATAAAGCGACTGTTGCACCATAAACATGTGTATAAGTACACATATATGAGCTGCCTAAATAGCATCCCTTAAATCCAACATCCAGTTTGCACCAAATCGTAAATTTTGAATTGAATCAAACACAAGTTAATAGTAAAGATGACATTACCATAATTAATAAGTAAACATGACTGTTAAATAACCAAATGAACATCACACTAATTATTGGTTTTAATCAGTCAAATGAACAAAATGTAAATGAGAAACAATAATTTAGGTGACAAAATATATAATATGCATGACCTGATCAGCATTACTGCATGTTATATGATTTAGTTTGTTAATCATTGCCATAATTTTATACTCTCATTGCCATGTACAATGAATATCCAAATAAATAATTACATGGTATCACTTTAAAATTATGATAAAATCATAGCCAACAGTCTAGCGAAGTGCAAATGGTCAACCATATTTTATGTTGCAACAATGTTTCTCATGAGTTTTCGATTTGAAAACATTATATCATGAGTTTTTTATTTGAAAACATTCTAACTGTCTACGTGTGTCAAGCATAGAATAAATAAAATAACACTACCAGAGATTACTAGTTTGAAGCATATACGACCATAACCTAATTTATTTTACGTGATGATGTGTTGATTATTTAGATTAATTCATACCCTAACAACACCTGCTCTTTGACATTTGGCTACAATACTGCATGTACAACAAACCTACTTACCACAATTCATACTTCGACCTTTGTATCACGTCTTCGTTGTAAGCTCTGAAACACGGTACACTGGCAAGGTTTTAAATCTCGGATATCGATCGCGTTTCGTCTCGGAGATTTTAAAGACTCGATTTCATATCAAGGAAGATCTCAGACGAGATGAGTCTAACTCGGGTGTTTATCTCGGAATTCCATCTCGGATATTAAAGCTAATATAAGAACCATCTCGGAGTATATGATATGTTAAAAATTGATATTCTTACACAATAGTTTTTATGAATGCTACTAGAAGATAATCACTTAAACTTGAATTGCAAAATCGCTCAATTGTTATTATTCTACAAACAAACATTCATATTCATAGTATGATTAAACTAGAAAAATGACACAATACAAATATATTATATAGCTTGCAATTTATGATCCATGAATATGAATTATTGTCAGACATATAACATAAAAAAAATCCAAAACATAAAATGGTTACACATAAGTAGAACATAAAATACATACTTTCACAGGTGATATGCATGCAAAAAAATCGAATATGAAAATCCTAATAACTATATAACATATACGAATATATGATATGATCATATAACATGCAAAATATATATAATTAATTATTAAACATGATTCTTTTCAAGTATTCTATTTACATACAAGGAAAAATAGCATCATGATAAACCAAAATAAAATTTGGCTTTTAACAATCTAACTAGCAAAAAGGATCATTGATATATCTTAAAGAAGATGTGACTCAGACGTCTCGCATGAGGATGGTTGATTTAGAGGAAAAGAAATTAAAGTTAATTTTAGCAATCAAAATAAAAGGGCTAACCAACAGTAGAAGATTATAGCGGTTAGATTTGTGTTTTTTTTATTATTGTTTTAGGTCAGGAACATGTTTAAATTTAACACCAGAAAATCAAAATACCGACCGATATTTCAATATCTCATGTCTACCGATACATCACCCGATATTACGATATCTAGAACAATGTATTTGAAACGAGTTTTGCTGTTTCTTTTCGAGAGAATATCAAAACGAAACCCTAGGCAAGATATCGAGCAATATTTTTTAGATCTGAAAGAGTAAACACTAGCATTTCGACATTCGACCCCAAGACATTGTGCGCACAAGTTTTGATATATTTATTTTGACATTCTGAAACACTGAATCCAATGTTCTAGAACGTTAAATATAACACTTCAATATGTTGACTTTACCGTTCCACTGTTAATTTTGATTATTTTTATTTTATTATATTGATACATGTATTAAGAACTACTTATTACTTATGAAAAATATATAAAAATATTGCAGAATTATTTCAGATGAGATGAAGTCCTGTCTTCTGGTTTTAACTTTCAACTATTGTAATAGTCTAAAGTTATATATATATATATATATATATATATATATATATATATATATTAATGGGCATAAATTTATACTCATTTGATGATTTGTTATCTTTACATAACTACTTGAACCACAAAATATTTGTAACAATCCAAAGTAATTTCAACTACTTGGAAATGAATGTTAACAGTATGTTCACTTATACAAGGTTTTTCACTTTATATCCATCTATTTATAGTGGTTAACAATATTACAAGACATATATTTGTATATAAAAAAAGTATTCTCCAAAAACATTTTACACTCTAACTTGCTTGTCGAATATTAAAACATTATAACAGTCTTTAATTTTTTTTAAATTTGGAGCATCTCCAATAAATTGTTGGTCAAAATTTAACTTACTTGATTTTTCAATGAAAATTATATTTAGACACTTGTTCAACAAGCCTAAAGACCAGACAATTGTTCAACACTTAAATATATTTGTTTACATCAGGCGTTCTCTCCCACATTAGGTCTTTTTTTAACCTTCTCTCGTTTTAACATTTGCTTTTTATTCTACAATAAGGCGCAATATCACCACAACCCATCAAAACTGCAAGACGAGTTGTCTGTTACATGGCTGATGCCATTTCTGGTGTAGTTCTTACCGTTCCAGATATTATTGTGATCACAGATGGTCTTTGGTGTTTCCACAAGATAAGAATGACAAGGACGCATCAACTAAGTGCAGTGTTAGTGACGACTCAGGTATATGTTAATATACGGTTATCAAACAAATATAATATGGTTAGCGCAAATTGTAAATGTACATCGGTTTGGTTAGTTTATTGTTAACTTTAATTAATTATCTATACATGACGATCACATAGCTATGCGCAACTTTGGACTTTTATACACTGACCGATATAAAGGTTGGCTGACCAGACCATGTGTCGGTACTTTTGATAGTGCATATAAGGAGTTTGTGTCATATTCAAGGTTTTAAATCTCGGACATCGGTCACGTTTCGTCTTGGGATTTTTAGAGACTTGATCTCGTATCGGGGGAGATCTTGGATGAGATGAGTCTAACTCGGAGTTCATCTCAGATTTCCATCTCGGGTTAGAAAGTTCATATCGGAACAATCTCGGGGTACATGATATGTTAAAAATGATAATATTACACAATGATTTCTATGAATACTATTATAAACATAATAACTTAAACTTGAATTGGAAAACCACTTTTTTATTCTAATTTTGCGAAAGATCATTCATACCTTAAATTGTAATATGCTTATAATAGAAATATAACACAATGCAAATAGATTAGGCTAACAATATATGATCCATGAACATGAACTATTGTTAGACATAAAATGTAAAAAAATCCAAAATATCAAAAAATTCAGCACAAGTAAAACATAAAATATATAATTTCATGGGTAACATGTATGCAAAAAAGATGAATATGAAAATCATAAGCATTATAGAACATACATGAACATACGATATGGTCATTTAACATGCAAAATGTTAAATAATAGGAGATTATCATAGCTAGCTTTGAGGTTTTTAATAATTGATCTAGTTCAGACATAGATTTAAATTTTAACCAGAAAAACCAAGATCTCGAACGATATACCAGTTTCTTGTCTCGGTTGATATATCATTCGATATTAAAATATCTCGGGTGATACATTCGAAAGGAGATTTACATTGAGATTTGCTATTTCGTTTCGGAAGGAGCCCAAAACGAGATCTCGAAGGAGATCTCGGGCGATATTTTCGAGATTTGAAACAGTGGTCATACTAAGCATATTTACCGGCTTTGGCCAATGAAAAGGTTAAAGAACGTGGTGTTATACTTAGATGTCTACATAGGTAGACAATCGACTATAGAAACACTGATGAAATACACATTGTGTCATATGTGCATTCCTATTATATTTGTTTGGTTCTACATTTTTTTCAAACAATAAAGGCACAATTAAACTTCGATATCTAGCTGGATTGCAAGATGTGAATGGGCTTCACATTCACAACTATGGTACTGCAATATTTACATATAGTGTCGGATGCTCATGCAGAACATAAGTCTTTATAGATGTTTGATTCTTGTTACATCCTCATATTTTGGTAATATGAGTGTGCGGCTAACATACATCGACTTCTTAGAGAAGAAGCGCACAATGCTTTGTATATTTACTTTTCTGTGTTACGTATTTGAGCGAATAACATCCATGAACATCGTATTGTACAAGGAGTGCATAATGAATTGATGAAGCTCAAACAACGGACGAATATGAGATGGTGGAACAACATTATTTTTCGTTACTGACATAAGTATCTACAGCTTATAAATCATGATGCATATCATCCCATTACTTTTTTAGTTTTTTATTTCTAGACGCAAAGCATGCTTTTAGGTTCATAAATGTACTTTCATCTGTATTTCGGGAGCGGTTCTAGTTGCAATTGTTCGACATAATTCGTATATCTACTATTTTGTTTTCATGTGATAATATATATGGATCTATTAAGGTTGTCCTAACTTTTAATGTTGATATGAGTGTCATGGAAAGGATGATGGTGAGCATTTTACCATATCTAAAGTTTTGAGGCATACCGGACTCGAGTAGCTCCATATGCGTATTCGTTACTTGATAAAATAAGAAATTGAACTACGACCATATTAGCTTTCGTATATCCTCTGATAGAGTTGCACCTACCAATTGTGAACCTTTGTTGTCTCGCTATGTACAGCTTTATATGTATGATTAGAACATACGCATTACAGAGTGAGGCCATTGAGTATCTATAGTACATGCACACGAGGAAGTTCAAGGGGTACCTTCTGCTGGCTTATATCATCCACGTTCATGGTATCATATACATTTACAGTCATGATATAAATATATATATATATATATATATATATATATATAATATTCCTTTTTTAACTACTACTAAGTACGTTGATGATGATAAATGAGCTAGTATTGCATTTCAATGCACAACACTTGATTATACCCACCTTATCCATCAGGGTTATCATGCCATCATGCAACAGCAGCAAGCTCACTATCAAACTTAGATGTATCAAACTTGTCTCAATAAGAGGCTGCTCACATGATTATCAGGCTCAGATTCAGCAACTTCTAGAGCAACATCAACTATCACTCGACCCACATGACACTAGTGACGTCAAAAAGTATCGCAGCAATGACAGTAGCAGCGATGCAAGTGGTATAAGATCACATCATATAGAGCGATGGTGTATTCTCTCATATATTTATCTTGATTTTTTTGGGTGTGTATACATGTATATCAGCTGATGTACATGTACCTTTGTTTTGTACGAAATTTTACTTAATTTGCATTAACTCCAAAATTGCAGTGGAAAACAAAAAAATGCGAAAGCAATCAAAAGAAGAATCTAACTTATCGACTAATTATTAACCGCCAATTCTATGAAAAATTATCACTAAACAAAGAAAACAGAAGAGTAGAGAACATATACATTTAACGCAGTTCATCTATGTCTGCATCCATGAATCCAAAAACTATTTTTAATTTTAATGAAGAAAAAGGATACAAAAGAGAGAACAAGATAGATATTACAAAATTATAGGTAGTAAATTGAAGAGACTGACTTTTCAATTACAGATAATAACTAATTTTTCAAAGCCTTGTTTATGCTCAAAACCCCTAATTTGATCTAAGTACAGAAATTAAGATTTACTAAAGAAAAAGGATAATGGAGGATATTATCCAACACATACACACAAATATGAAGATGACCTCATTCATTTAAATAGTCTTAGAATGAAGGAATTGTTTGGAGATTAAGAAAATTAATTTCTCACCCGTCTTGTAACTTTTCAAATATTCTTCATTTGAGTCCAATGCAAAGAAAATAAATATCTGGATTTTCATAAGTTCCCTCAATTGATTGAATTTCCATCAACAAACTTTTTCTTTCTTCATATTGCAAAACCAATGAATTTATAAATAGATTTCTTTCCTCGTTTATAAACCTACTGATTAATTGATAGATTTGATAATCAATTTATTTACTTTTGAAATATCCTCTTAAATCTTTCCTCATATAACATAATTGATTAATAAAATCAATTAGCTGAATTCTTTATTTTTTGACAAATATTTAAATCATCCAAATCTAACATTTATCTTGATTCAAATATAAAAATCTCTCTTTATCACCACATCTCAAAAGTGGGGTCTGCGCCACATGGCGTCCAAACACAAGATGAAAAAGTTTGGGAATTGTGGACTAAAACACTACTTTCAGATATTTTCCAAGCATAAGAAAGACAATATACATTTCAACAAACAACCCATAGACAAGTAAATATCATAATTCTTCAACAAATCTGATATAGAAGACAAACATGTAGATACTAAGCTTTGAGGGATCAATGGAGATTTAACAACGTGCTTCATCTTCTTTATTCCAAATTGAGTGAGCATATACTTACCATTAACTAATCCAATCTCATTCATAAAAATTTTATTAAACTTTCCAACGTCAATATTAGTAGACTCACCAACAAGCTCTGCAACGTTCAAATCATAAGATGAGGAGTCATCACTATAAATATGTTTACAAATAGAGCAAACTGAATCAAAAAGTCTTTCTTGCAATTGAGCTCCACCTAAAGTTTGAACCTCTGCAATCTTCTCATCTACAACAGTATCATCGAAAATACTAATACCTTAAATATGGAAACAATCTGATGACTTAAAACGTGATGAACTTTGCGTCCTTTTAATATCATTACTTGGTAAAGGCTCCACCTTTAAAAAAAACATCTCATCAAATTTCACATGCTCATTGATAACTATTTTTTTGGTAATTTTACACCACAACATATATTTTTTCACTCCTTTATAGCCCAACAAAATATGATTGCTTTCCCTAGGCTTCAACGTATCAAATCTCTCATCATTCGAATAAGTTGAACAGTCGAACACTTTAAGAATCGAATAACCAACAGAGTTCATTATTCATACCTCTTCTAAGGTCTTCATGTCTATGGCAACAAAACGTGTTTAGTTGATGAGAGTACTACCATAGATATCGTTTCTGCTCAAAATCCTTCTTCAATATCAGCAATCTTTATCAAGCTCATAGCTCTCTCCTCCAACATCCGACACATGCTCTCCAAATGCGACTCAACAGAATAGAAAAATCTTTAGTTACATGCTCGAACTCACAAATGTGACTCAACTTTGAGAACCTTCAAATGTTTCCTCCACTGCTTCTTTGACAAGGTCTTCCACTTACAAAATTGAGCAAATATTTCTTTTCAGCATTTAAGAAATACATGCAGACCATAAGTGAGAAATCATCTACAATAACTGGCTCCACCTAAAGAAGTAAGTGGGATGGATCCCCATACACAAAAATAACATACTCTAAAAACTTTATAGCTTTAGGTCTTCCAACATCAAATGTGAATATGCTTCTTCCTAAAAACCAATCTTCGCAAAAGCTAGGCTTCGACCGACAAACACCATCAATCAACCCCTGCTTCTTTAATACTTCAAAACTCCTCTCTAATTGAGTATAATCTGAAATACTGAAACCAATAGAAACAACCCTCTTAGATTGTCACTCTATGATGCACATAAACATCATTGAATCGTTGTCTCGTCATCACTATTAAGAAATCCTTCGTCGCCCTCAATTTCTCTCCATCCTCTATTATCATCATATCAAGTCTACTCAAAGCTCAAACTGACAACAAACTCTTACGCAGCATTGGAATATATCTAACATCCATGGTAGCCTTAACAACACCACCAAGCATTCTAAACTCACACTTCCAACGCTCATAACATGACATAATATGTCATTCTCCATGTGAACTGCTTCGTCATCAATCCTCTTACAATTGACAAAATAGCTCATACGTGCGTAATATGACAAAAGACTCCAAAATCAATCACCCAACTTGAAATTGACTGAAAATAAGAATGTGCCACTATCGCTTCTATCCACATCTGATCTAGCTATTGCCAAAACTGAAGCTTTCTCCATCTCTTTTTTCTTTTTAAAAGCTGAACATTTACGTATGAAATGCCACTTCTTACAATAGTAACAAACAACCTTATATGACTCATGCAGTAATACATATGCATACATCTCCTACCTCCAAGGTGCTTCTAGCTATTTTTTCTCCTTTCAGAATTGAATTGAATTGTTAAACACCGTCATTACTCTTCACCTTCCATATCTCAAAAAATCCCCTCCTAACAAATTTGGTGTTGGCATAATTTTTCATATCACTACTGAAAGAATTTCATTGATAACTAATCTAGAACAAGACAACTAGCTTTGATACCAATCTGTTGGGCGAAAGCACTAACTTCAAAACTACAACGTAATACTATAAGGGGCGAAAGCAATAAAAAGAACAATCTAGTTTGTTGGCTAATTATCAACCGTCAAGTAAATAAAAAAATCATCACAAAATAAAGAAGTAGAAAACATATATATTTAATGTGGTTCAGTTATATCTTTGTCCACGGACCCAACAACTATTTTAATAAAGATGATATAGGAGCGAGGTTATAGAATTATAGGTAACAAAGCGTAAAGACTAACCTATAATTATAAATTGAATAAAACAAAATTCAAAAATTTGTTTGCACTCAAAGTCCGCATTTGCTTTAACTACAGAAATTTGAGTTTATTGAAGAAGAGGATAACGAAGGCTAACACATACTCACAAATAAGAAAACAAAATCCATTTAAATAGGCTTCAAAAATGAAAGAATTACTTGAAGAGTAAAAATAATTCTTACTCGTCTTGAAACTTTCCAAATATCATTAATTTCATTTCAATGCAAACCAAAAATGAAGATCTGGGTTTCCATAAGTTTATTCAGTTAGCTGAACTCTATAACAATCTTTTCTTTCTTCATATTGAACTGAATTTATAACTGGACATTTTTCCTCATTTACAAATCTATTATCTAATTAATTGATTTAACTGGTTTGATAATCAATTTGTTTCTTTCTAAAATATCCCCATAAATCTTTCTGCATATAGTCTAATTGGTTGATAAGATCAACTATGTTCTTTGCTTCTTTGGTAAGTAACATCCAGATTTAACACTTATACTAGTGTATTATGTACATCCATATTATTTTAATTTTGTACCATGTTTAAAACATTAAAAAGGAAGGAAAAAAACTAGTTCATACATAAAAACACTCGAGAAGTAACAAACGCAAGTGACGTAAATTGTCATGTTAATGGTCGCCACAAGGACGTTCATATGGCACTTGATTTGAGTGACGTGAGTTATGAACTTTCTAAAGTGGAAGTTTAACATTGAAAAATTCACAACATTTTCAAATGAAACTTGGGCTCCACAAGATTATTTGGTGTTGATAAAAACGTACATAGAAGGTGACCGTAAAAATATAAATGAGGAGAATAATAAAGGCTTTTGAGTTACTCTTAACAAACCTTTTAATAATCATCGTAATTGCAGGTTAGTTCGAAAGAATCTGAAAACTCACAGTAGTTACATTACGTTTCTGGAGTTTGTCGAAGGTGCAAAAGCATTGCAAATGCGGTGAAGGAAGAAAGTCTATTTCAGTTAACATGGTTTATGTTTGATTTTTGATGTTTTGGAAGTATCGTTTGAACTTTATTGGATACAATACATATGATCTATGGGTTGGCTATGTTAAGCAATTTGAGTGATTTTCAAAAATTGTTTAAGCTATCTAAGTTGTACTTTTGAATTGAAGTTACATAAATTATTTAAGTTATGCAAGTTACTTAAGTTAGTAAGTTATTTAAGTTGTGTATTTTATTTAAAATTAGTAAGTTGTCTACGCTTTTTAATCAGGTAATGTAAGATATTCAAAAACTATGAGTTATGTAAGATCTATGGGTTGGCTATGTGACTTTTTACGTAAGGTGCATGATAAGTTGGACAAGAATAATATTTTCAAATTCGAAATATACTTGTAGATAGGAAACTAAGACTTGAAGATACAAAGCATACTTCAACATGACAACATACATCAAATTAGAAATGATAACAAAAATAAAAATGAAACATACTAATTGATTAAATCTATCTACGACCGCTTACAAATTGGATCAAACTTCGTCTCTTATGAAGCATTAGCAAATTCACCTTCAAGTTTAGTGGCGTAACAACTAAATGAGGAAAATGGTCATCAAGTCAAACTCTTTAACCATCTAGAAGATTGTGGCATTTATAATGGCCTTGACAACTGTCATTTCTGTTGACGGTAAATCAACATCTTGTTCTGATTGAGATACTTGGTTACGTTGTTTGTGCCTCCATTGACTTCTCTCATTGTGGCTACTTCGCTCTTCTCTTTGTTTCTTCCATCCTCCAGAAGTCTATGCTCTTGTCTTTCATGCTCTCTTAAATCTTCATAGCGATGTTCCTTCATTTCAACAAATCACTCGGTTGGTGGGTAGGAGTAGGATGTTGTCGCTTAAAGGACATCCAAATGAACTTGAGAGAAAAAATGTATGGTCCCAAGAAAGAGGCCTTTTAAGCTCATGTGGGTTACTGGTTTTAGCAGATGAAGATCTAACTAAGCAGACTGCGGTATGCTTTTACATCACACGAGGAGTCGATGGTTCTTTATAAACTTCCTTCTATCAGGATGAGCTTAGGCATGCTATATGTTATATTTATTGCTCAGAAGTGAGCTGAATACATAATTGTCATAAGGTGCTATGTAATGTAAGCGGGTCTTTAAAGGCTAAAGATATTGTGAAGAGAGCATATGGAAGTGTTGTGCTCATGCTTAATTGAGAAACTTTATCAGGTAGAATACTGGTATGTAGGCGCAAGCTTGATTAACATTCTCTGCCATATACCGATAGAGTTCTCTATGTTTATATTGTATGCTCATCGACTCATGCATAATAAATGTGTTGTCTCTTCTTTTGTGAAGGTGGATCACTCTAGAGTGGAGTGCTTTGCACGAGGAAGGACATACACACCACATGGCAAGCGTACCCAACAAAGGCAATAAATAATGCTTCTCGAATCTTCTTCATTAGCAATGCAACTAATTCGAATGTATGGGTTAGAAGTCTGAATATTTGATGGTTGAATTTTGCAACTTTACTTCCTTATACCGAAGATGCAGATCATAAAATGTATTAAGATTTAACACAGTTCATTATTTGTCTGTTAATGTCTACTATATTTTAATTATACAAAGCAATATTTATCACATGCAAGTAAGTGCTCTATATGTGTTTGTTGTTTCTTAACTTTCTAGGCATTTTTCTTAATATTAGGACAAAACAGTGGAATAATTGTATCCATAAATACTTCTGAATTTGTTCATATTTTTTACTCTTTTTGTATTTTTAAGTTCCCCATAATGTTTGTAATACACAAAATTTGACGAACAATAATCCACGCATGAAGCGCGTGTCGTTACGCTCGTAACCAGTAGATGGAACATTGAAGCTTGTCTAAGAATATATTTCATGTCTGATATATCATTTAAATTAAACAATTCCAACCATAGTCTCACACGTGCGCAGACACATCTCGATCCAAAACCCTTAACCGCTTCTATACATTTAAGGTAAGCGTCTAATCAATTACGCTAAGCGTGAGTGAGAAATTCCATGCAAAAAAGTTGGAATAAGAAGCTACAAGTATGTACTATAGATAGATTTGTTCAAATTACAATCCATTTTTAACTATTTTAAGGAAGCATTTCCCAACAATTTGTTCAAACCATATTTGTATATTCTTCCACCACCTATGTGTAATCATTTTTGTAGAAAACGAAAAGAAAAAAAAAGTGAAAAAATTATGCAAGCATTATCAAACATTACCAACTTAATATGCTGACTTAACTATAGTTTGATACTCTAGAATATAGCCGTGAAATTTGACAAAATACAATGAAATTACCAAATTAAAAGGTCAACTGTCAGTCAATGTTAGAATGTCAATTTCCAAACATCCGATACCAACCAGCACAAAAATTCTGACTTAATGATATTGACATAAAGCAACCGTTGCTGATGGTTGCTTGAGTGGAAATACCAGGATAAGTAAAAGTTACCAAAATACGGTAATTAATTAACACCTCACAAATACTTAACCATCAAATCCATTGCATTCCACACTACTCACCATCCAAAATCATTGCCAAGCGCAAAAGTACCTCCCCCTTCTGCAGGAAACAATGTCTGAAACTTGGCATTACCAATCTGCCTTTTTTGCCGCTCAACATCCCATTTATTCAACACATTATAGTATTCTCGGCTCCGCCGGACCACGGCCTGGTGACTACTTCCTATCCCACCAGAATAAGAGGCAACTTCGTCGGAGAACCGGTGGATGAACCGCGAAGAAAGCGTTAGGGTTTGGTGTGAGAGAGAGAACGGGAAACTGGAGAAGAAAATAAGGAAGAAAAGGCTGAGTGACATTGATGAAGAAACTAGAGATCTAGGTTTTCGGATTTGCGAAGCAAGCTTTTTGAAATATGCGGTTTTTCTTGAACTGTGTAGTGAGTGAGTTGAAGACGAAGACAAGAAGCGGAAACGGAGCTCGGCTGATGAACGATACGTGGATGAATCGCGTTGTCTTTTTTGCATACTTGTCCGATCCAGACAACGGGATGGGCCAAATTTATCAGCGGTTAACCCTGCCCACATCTATCACCCTCTATGTCCATATTTCATTTTCTGATCCATCTTATCCCATTTTGACATAACTCATTTTCACATAACTCGGTTGTTCAAGGAATTCTCACTTACAACAATACTTGATCAACCGGCAAAATTGAATATCGGTTGCTCCGGAAGTAATCTTAATCCTCAAATTCTTTTAGCACAATCTATATATATCGTTCGTTTTTCAATCCGCCTATCGGCTTATTACATAACTTGATCATTCAAGCAGTTTTTTACAATAATTCTTAATCAATGGCAGTGTTAGGATTGTCTCGCATGTTCTTAAGGAGGGATGATAGTTTGAAATTAATAGTCTCACATCATGGAATAAATTGAAGGAATTGTGTACAAATATGAGCTGGTAGGCACGTAACATCAGGAATTCCTTTTGTTATATGGGAGTTGTGTGTCAGCTCATATGCGTGCAAGGAAGAGGGGTTTTGTTCCGACCGTCGTTACATAACAGTGGTATCAGAGCCGAAGGTTCGGACTGGGTCATGCGGACAAGGCAGTGCTAGTGCTCTCAAAAGATACTTGTAGGATGCGAGTCAAAGGGGAGACTGTTAGAATTGCCTCGCATGTTCTTAAGGAGGGATGATGGTTTGGAATTAATAGTCCAACATCATGGAATAAATTGAAGGAATTGTGTACAAATATGAGCTGGTAGGCACGTAACATCAGGAATTCCTTTTGTTATATGGGAGTTGTGTGCCAGCTCATATGCGTGCAAGGAAGAGAGGTTTTGTTCCGACCGTCGTTACATAACAGGCCAAATTGAATATAAGTTATGTGGGAGTAAATTAAACTCTCAAATTCTTTTATTCACTATTCATTTCATGATTCGTCTATACATTTTTTGCGTAACCCCATCATTCATGCAGTCTCATTTACAACGATGCTTAAGCGATTGATGTATTGAATACGGGTTGGTGCATAAGGAATTTAAACCTTAAATTCTTTTAGCGCCCACTATATCCATCAATTACTTTCTGATCCATCTATTCCCTTTTTACGTAACCCAATCATTCAAGCAGATTTCGTTTATTTATGTTAGTAGCGTTAAGGAAATGGTTGTTATACTTTCAAGACTAAAATCAATAAAAATAAAAAATAATTAATAAAATTTAATTGGTTTGTATTGAATGAGGCAAATAGAGTTGTTAACATAATACATGATTAAAACGATTAATTAAATACATAAAACATGGACGATGTTATAAATTTAAGAAGAGCTAGGATCTGCAATCCTTCTTATTCACCTTCCCGGTGAAGCCCTATGATATACAGAACATGTTTCTATTTAAATATTTAACTCATGTAAGAAAAGAGCAAAAGATCGAGTATTTACATAGAAAAATGTGATGGATGTTGCATCAAGATGCTAAATAGTGGAGACTGCGTATGTTAGTCATATGAGAAACAAACAAACTAATCTTCGCTTAAAACATGAATTGAAGGAAAAATAATATTGTTATCATAATTATGTAAATTATAATTTTGACATTAATAATTACTTTATTTGAGCCACATGGGTTGGTGCGCTTGGTTGATGGTTTGAACTAGTAGAACAAAGGTCAGAAGCTCGAAACTTGAGACTGACAATCCAGTAACAAGTACCAAGAGCGTATTTGGCACTAGAGTTTACAATCGAAACTTAGTTCTCTAAGTTGTTTAAAGAAAAATATGTTTCTTTGAAGTGGACGGCTAATGAAATACAAAACTTGAGATATGTATCCATTATTACTTGTTTTGGTCTTTGCGTAAAATATGATAATGTAGAGGAGAAATAATGGTTAAAATATATGGTGTCATGTTTTATCTAATCGATTTGTGTTCAAATAGAGTTTTCCTTCTTTAAATTATATGAGTTTAATGTTCAATTTAATTGGTTGAATTGATGATCGACCTAAGAACTAAGTATGTGCAAAACAAATAAAATACCCAATCTATTAACAAACGAAACAAAACTAATCAAAGTTGTTTGAAACTATTCGTTTATTTTGTCTGAATCAATAAGTGCTCACTCATATTACAAATCATCACACCGAACATTAAAGGTTATCTCAAGGTACCTTTTACATTATTTTTACACACAGTTATAGCTCGTTCTCACCAACACTAGCTACAACAAAAAAGAAGACCAAGCACTGTAAAACGTGTAATATTATTTTTAAGAATTAGAAAAAGTGTCTTATTGAAAATCTAACACATATGTGTACATGAATGTAGGCACACATGTGTGTAGTTAAGTTCGTTGTGCAATCAAGAGCAATTATGTAGTTTGGTTATATAATTTAACTCTTATAACAAACCTTGTTTAAGATAAAATAAGCATTTTTTTACATTTTTATTGTATGTACTGTTATATTAGGATATAAGTAACGTTTTCAATATACTAAATATATACTAGTATAATCATTTTAGAAAAAACTTGATCAACTATAGTTATGAATGGGTTCCTAACCGCGAGTATTATATTGTGTCAATAAATATTTTTCATAAATATTCTTAACCAAAATGCATTGATATTGAGATATTCATACAACTATTGCGGCTAATATACAAAACACTTTTAATACAATGGATTGAAGATTGTTTTGAGACAATTATTGAATGACCCACTAAGACTCTTATGTAGGTTAACTATAAAATCATATAGAAGATCTTACAACACAAATTACGGTGTTCTTTAATTAAAGAATACTATAAATCTTAAGCATCTAATTATATGTTGAATGTGGTCTTCACATGATAATAATGTTCATGTTTAGATCGTAGTTGAATATAAGTTAAAGAGCCAGAAGAAAATTATTATTCAAGAAAAGACTCATCTCATTTGAGTAAAAGGTTAATATCACCCTAATTACAAACCAACTTAAGATCACATTCTTTGACAATATCAAGTCGGTTAATCATGAATGTTTTGATTTGAACAATAACAACTCCGAATCACCAATATTTTTTTAAAATATATATGAAATATTAAAATCTTTGAATCTTGGATTTTGAGTGATTAAGTTGATTTAATGACTTTTTTAACCATCATTTAATTAATAACTAATTATGGTAAATAAATTATGAAAAAGGTTTCAAATATAAAAACTTGGAAGAAAAAAAAAATGTGATCGAAATTTGTTTTATCGATGAACAATTTTTTGCTTTGTAAAATTGTTTGAGCTTGATTTGCTTTCCTAATATATTAAATGTGTAACTAATTAGCTAATAAAAATACTTTTCATGTTTATGTCTTACTTAATTAATACAACGTCACGGGTGATGTCATGAGAATTATTTTAGAAAACATACATATAAAGAAAGTCTTATAGATAAATAATAGATGGAAATGTGGAAAGAGAAAGGATGTGCAGACGGGCTATGCATGCGAGTAGATATTTTGACCAAGATAGGAGAGGCATTGTAAAACCTCGGGTATTTTTGGATAATGATAAACCAAAGTAAAATAATGAATTAAAAAGTTGAATTTTCATTAATTCTGAATTTAGCTAAGGGAAATTTGCCCTTATGTCAAAGCGATTTTTTAGTGAAATTTCTTATATAACTCTTAGTGATCCAAGTTAGTATGGAGAACATACGAGGAGGAGAAGAGGTTTAACTTTAAAATGGAAGAAAAACTGAGACGGTCAACCAATTCTAGGGGAAGTCAACGGTTGTCCAAAACTGTCGACGTAGCGATGCACTTAGATGTAATCATGGGGCAATATGCAAATTGGATCACCTAGTCATTATTTTGGGTAAGGGTTGTGATGTGCCTAAAAGGTTGGATTTCCTTTATGGCGTGTTTGAACAGTTGGATCACCGTTGTGAGATATCCGGACGGATGGATTGTAAGGAGCTGCATGATTGGGAAGATAATGAAAAAGATGTGTTCATATATGTATACATACATACATACGTATATATATATATATATATATATATATATATATATATCTGATATAGGGTTAATTTAATAGTAGTTAGGCCATGATCAACGCTATAAATAGACTCTAGTTTTAATTCTAAAACCTTAGTATCTCTTCACATAAACAAATTATTCTTCCTCAAAAATTTTCTCTTCCCAAATTTAAATAAAACAAACAAAAAGATAAATCAAACTGGGGAGTAAAATCAAGAAGAGGAAAAGTTAAAGGGAGTCTGTGTTATTAAAACTTAAGTTTCCAGGTGTATGAGATTATAATTTTGAATAAAAATATTGAATTCATTACTTTTAGGTTTCTTTTGGTTAGTATGTTAAATAAAATTATATGTTTAAACTTCTATAAACTTTGAATTGGTGAACTAGATCTAATTAGGTAATCACGATATAGGAATTTAAATTTGAAATTTGTTTAGTGTTCATTTTGTAAAGCTTAACTAAAATTAAGTCCATAAAATTCTGATTAGGTTTAAGTAACTAAATTAATGAAACCATTGGTCATGAATATCCTGAAAAGAGGAAAAAACATGCAATAAACCCTGATCTAAAACATTTAATTTATAATCTAAATATTAGATTAAGTTAGAATAAATATTGTACGTTTAGAGGTGGAATAATCATCGTTCACCCTTTTGTGGTCTCCTAAAGCCTTAAGTTTAATAGTCTTGGTTTAGCGAGTTATTTATTGGGTTGATTTCGGGAATTTGGGTTGTGCATATAAACTTTGCAAAGCAAGGAGTTTGTAACTTCCCTACTTGTTAAACGAATTAGTTTGGTAGGTTTGCAACGTAAGCATGGGCAGTTTGTTGCGGATAATAAAAAACGATCATCAGAATAAAATTCATTAGTCTGCAACGTCAGCAAATGTGAGTAATCCATTGGTACAACGTAGGCATAAGCAGTCTGTTGGCGCAATGTAGGCTATTGGGTTGTTTATTGTGGAAAATACTAAAAAATAAAATAGATAAAACTAAGTAGACTGTAACGTAGGTATTGAGCAGTCAGTCGGTAGGAACTGGGTTGGAAATGCTAGATTTGGTTGGGACCCATCATAACTACCTATGAGCATGCAACGTCATAGCAATAAATAAATGGTTAAAGAAAGAATGGGGAGGAGGGAACCTGATCCTGGCAATGTAAAAAGCATGCAACATCTAAGTAGGAAGTCAAAGGATCTATATTCTCATAGCGATGATAGGAGTGGTGAAAAATCCTATTGGGTTCGTAGACAACTTCAGAGTAGGCAATAAGAGCTGGAATCGTGGCCTGGTCCTCGCGATGGTTGTTCGATGCGAACACCAAAGTAGGTGATAAGAGGAAGTTTGTACTACATACGGAAGGATAATATGAATGTATTTGATAAGTCACATAGAAATTTTACATTTTATATATTCTTTGCTAAGCGTAGTAGAGTAAAAACAGGGGTAGGAGATCCCGAGTGATTGATCGTTGGGTGAGTTTAGGTTGACATTTAGGTTGAGTCCCCTTATAAATGGAATTAGCCCTTATGGAGGCACAAGCACTATATACACTCTATGACACTTTGAGTATATCTAAGATTGAATGCATTTGATCTTTTTCTTTTAGTTTATTTCTCATTCACTAGATTTTAAGTCGGACCCATTTATTTTTCCTTACCTTATATGGATAGGGTAGCGGTTGATCAGTGCAGTTGAATATCCTATTTTTTTAGCCTAGCATGATAGCTCCATTATCTTCTTATATCTTTTGTTTTACTTCAACGTTTACCTTTTCTTTACTTGAAATAGTTTCCTTTGATGTACTCTGATGTTTTTAAAATATGTATTGATATTTGTGACTATGATATTTGTGATTTGAGATTACTAGTATTTTTTTAGAGCGATTATTTCACCTAGTTTTTCTATTAAATGGCAATCTTCCATTGTGCTGTTATTTTTATATATTGATATCTTAGCTTTATATGACTTTATTTCCACCTGACGATCCATATTCTTTTATATTGCTGCATTTAGGAAATGTTAAGGGGTATGGGTTGCGACAACACTGGTTTTGTGATTACCTATATAAACAAATTATATTGATATTTATAATTTGCTAATTGAGAAATTATGTATATGTTTGGAGAGGATAATTCATATAATTATTTAAATTAAATAACTATAGGGTTTTGGTGTTAATATGAAGGTTGATATTGATTTGGAGCTGAACTGAATTAAATAAAATGAAAAAAGAATTCAATTCAATATTAATTTTTTGAATAAAATTTAATATGAAGAAAAATTAAGTTTTGAAAATTTTATGATGGGAATTTATGGTGAAAATGTGGGTTAAAAGATTTTAACTGCCATAATTTTGTAAGTTATTGCTAATGGTAAACTTTTATTTCTAAAAAGAGTATTTTTAATTTCATTTGGGTTGCAACTAAAAATATAATAAGCGAAATATTGACTGAAAATCAATATATAAGTGTCAAAATATTTTTAGATAAGTAAATGAATTATGTGTAAATTTGGATGTAAAGAATGTGAGTTTTAAACAAATAAGCATATGTATTTCGTTAAAAATGTAAGTTTTAAGTGGTATTTCTAATTACTAATTCATGTTTACTTGTTCGAAATAAGTTTATATATATTGTTAACATTTTTTATAAAGTTAAGATGTAGAAACCCGAACTTCCCGGCCGGCATAAACCGAATAAGAAGGCGGACTGCTTTGAGAACATGATGCATCAGAACACAAGCAATAAAATATTTCAATGCTATTACAACAATTTACATCAGAGTATATCAGAGTTCAAATAATATACAGCAGAAAATATATCAGAGATTTAAAGTACAAAATAGCAGAATATATATATATATATATATATATATATATATATATATATAATGTGCAGCGGAAAACATCAACTACCACAACTAAAAGAAATACACGAATACAAAGCTTTCCGAATATAGCTCCATCTGTAATCCAGGATCATGGAAAAAGAAATATCTGCGAAAAACAAAAATTACTAGTTGTCCGTGTGGAAAATAAGGGCACCCAGAGTTTAGGAAGAAAAAATAAACTCTGAGTCAGTCATGAGACTGGTGTGAGAACTAAAACAGTTATTAACTTTATTTTTAAAGTTGGGTAAATCAAGGGACCACGCCGTATAACATGGAACAGGTTTTCTCCCAATAATATCACAAAACAAACAGCGCAATGCTAAAAGGAAAAATAAAACCATTATAAGACTCAGGTCCCATTACACAATGCAATGAAAGCCAGAGGATAGAGTTTTACCTTATAATGGCCAAATTTGCTTGATATGCGAAATTTATCTTTTATTATTACTATAAGTGAAGAAATCAACTTCAAATATTAATATATCAATCATGGACGGTATAGGTACCATATATTATGTCGCCATATAGGTTTACAATTAAAACCGCACAATGTCGTATTGAGAATTGGATTTCCATCATGAGTCAAGGCAAGGGATGGTTCCTTCTGATTCGAGACACTCTAGCCCGTGCCTCACAATTCGGCCGCAACTGCACCTGGATCTTTAGGGACAGTCCACACTTACTTAATTTAGTGGATTGGTTATTCCTGAACAATACGTTTCCCTGCCCAATGAGGCAAAAAAATTGGTCAGTATGTCGACCATATCAAGAGCCACTAGGGACTCAAATCCGAGGTACCTTGCTTTCTAACATCCACATAAGTAAAATGTATGGGCTCCATACCATGACATCACTCCTAGCTAGAAAGAAACGCATGCAGTCCCTGCAGTCACTATCCCATTTTAGACTCATATCGGTGTGTGAGGCTCGCGAATTAACGCTATACACAAAGCTATGCTAATTAAAGCCATGCTTTAATCATCATCCACAAGACTCTGTTTTTCAAAAATAAGCCTTGATCATTTGCATCTTAGCATGTCACACTAACAATTCAAGCCATACAACTGATGTCTATCAATATATAACCTCTAAGCTCTTACGTCCCAGAGAAGGGTGTTAAGCAAGAGAATAAATTCTCCGTTACCGAACAGATATACATTTAATAGAAATCAATCAACACAGAATGAAAATGAATGTCAGACGCACATCCATTTACAAGTCCGTTCTGCATTTGAACGAAACCGGAGGCACCTTATTTCTCGTACCATATGTCTAATACAGGACAGAGGTCCTTGCATATCCGGTCAATCTCTAAGTACGTCTAGATGATCACCACTTATTACCTTGTCATAGGTGTAAAGCCCAACCAAGACATCAGTAATCATCCAAACGATGTGAAGATCTCCGGTCTTCAACAACCATCTTCATATCATCGACTTTAAGTCGTCGTATCAGTTATTCAGTATGGGATAAACGCGATCTTTCCGAATGACTTGCATATTTTATAATCAATAATTGAGTGCTATAAAAACACATCATATGCCTCATTCCAATTCAGAATATTCTTTTATTCAAATATTCACATCTTGGGGGAAGACTCCCATTAACTTTATCAAAGAAAAGTTCTTTTAAACTTATTCTTTAATCTTCCGTTGGATATCAATTTCAAAAGATTTTATTATATCTTTTCACAATCTAAACCAAAATAAGGTTTATTAACTAGTTGGGATTATCGAGCCTTACCAAAGTAATCATTTATTATTTTATTATCCCAATCTCAACCTATTCATCCCATGGAGCAAAACTGGTAGTACTCCATATCTACCACCCACGGTGCAATTGGTAAATTTAATTACCATTTCACGTTCAAATCTAATTAAAGATTTAAGTGCCTCCTGAAGTAAAACTAGTGGTACCCATTTCTCGATCATTTCTTGATTCGGTAATTTAATTACCTTATTCACATTCCAGTCTAATTAAAGATTCATTAAAACTCCAAATTGGTTTTAATATCAAAAATCATTACTTTATGATTATTCAACTTTAAGAAATTAATCTTGTCTTTAACTGGGTTAAAGAACCAATGTTATTAAAAAACACAGTTCACAATAAACCCAAAATCATCTTTCATCAAAATGGAATCTTCACGGAAATCTGATCAGTATATAATCGATATAAATTTCCGTATCAGACTAATAATGTAAATGGAATAATGGTAAAGCCTTTCAAATTCCATATATAGTAACAGTCTTCCTTTACAGAAGCTCATCTCGATTTTTACCAAATCGAATTCCATTCAATTCCAATTATATTAAATTGGAAAACTTTACTTTGGAAAATTTCCATTAAATCTTAATGAAAAGATTTATGAATTCCAAATCATAACTTCACTGTTAATCGGGTTTAAGAACAAATGTCATTTAAAACATCATTCATAATGAACCCGTAATCAACTACCATTTAATTCCATTTGTATTAATTAATCGGAAAACTGCATTTATCTTAATTAAAAGATTTATTCTATTCTCAACTGGGTTTAAGAACAGATTATTGAAGACATCATTCACAAGGCACCCAAATCTCATTTGATATTAAATACAAGGCTCTGAATAAAAATTATACCAACTTATATTCAATATCAAATTCTGAAACCAGCGGACATCGTATTGGGAATAACGATATCTATATCTGTCAAATTCCTCAAAAATCTCTGTATAATCACGAAATCTAATATCGAAATATTCCGAAGATTATTTCCATTTAAATCCTTTCCAATTCATATGCTGGAAAATTTTGGTTATTTCAAAACCCATTTACAAATCCAATTTATTTATTTAAAAACATTGGATTATTATTCTAGTTAATAACTAGTTCATTTAGATAAAAATATCTTTTATCTTTTCAAAACTTGGATTTTTTCATCCAAATTCTTTCCAAATCATTTATTACGATTTTACACAATTTTTTCCATATTTTTAATAATTTTATTAAGGCCTTTACAGTCGGTTTCCAATATCGGCCACCGAACTGCATTCATAACGACCTTTTCTGAAATTGATTTGGACGTAATTTAAAATCTAACCATTCAAATTTAAATATCTTATATTCATTGGAAAGATCTCTTCGATACGAACCCAACGGTTCCGGTTTTAAGAGAATCCGACGGTCGGATCTCCCGTTACATCCATTTGAAGTCAATGGTTGAAATTCGCGAACGATCGCTGCGCGGCGCGTTCTATTCAAGCCATATAAATATATATAATATATATCGTCTGTTTCCATTTAAAACGTATTTTATAAAATGTTTTAAAATCGTTTAAAAACGTTTTTTAGTTCCATTTCAATTTTAAATTAAAATTGAAAATCCCCTTTTTTTATAATCTCAAAATGGTAATATTTTCAAAATGTAAAATTTTGAAATTCAGACTTCTCAGTATTCATTGTAAAAATGAATAAAATCGATATAAAAATTCGTTCAAGTTAAAATAGCGTTTCTAAACTTAACTCAGCTTCATATATTCCAATATATTTTCGTGTCCATCCAAAATCAGACATAAATCATATTTTGATCCTTTACTGAATATTATTTAAAATATTCATTAATATTCTGAATCGGAATCAGACTCAATCAATCACCATATAGTTTTATTTATCTGGATTTCATACATCGCACGTATTCAAAAATAGTGATAAACAACTATTAAACAGTCAATTCATATCCAGAGTGCAATTTACAACTATATAAGCATTAAATAATGCTGATAACAGTCTGTCAATCAATCGGTTGACATACAGTCAAATCCAATGGAGATGTGAATTAATTATCATCCCCAGACCTGTGTGGGGTTTCAACCATCAACACTAATTGGGCGATGTGTAAAATTATCGTTCCAATACCCATGTGGGGTTTCAACATCAACAATAATTGGGCGATGTATAAAATTATCGTTCCAATACCCGTATGGGGTTTACATCACAGTCCATGTGAATTTATTTATTATATTTATAATCACAGTTTAATAATGATAACTTTAAACTGTAAACAATCATCAACCACCAAACAGACATTACATTCACAGGCAAACAATATACATGTAGTTATAAAAATAAATAACTGTACAAAATTTTGAGTGAGAAGTTCTCACTTTTGGTTTCCACTCCGTCGGTCTTGAACGAAGGATTTTGTTTTTACAAAAAATTAAACGTGCGTTTAATTTAGCTAATAATTCAACTTGCTCCGTTTTTGATCTGGTAAGTTCTGAAATGTAGTACTCGACGATGCGATTCCAACGCATCTTGGTTTGTGCAAATTTGATGTTGTATGAAGAAAATATGGCAGTTTAAATTTTAATTCCCTTAATTATGTAATAACCCGGAAATCCGAGCTAATTTAAAAATTTTATTTCGGCAATTTTAGTGAATTTTGAATATTTAAAATGAATTATTTTAAATAATATCAATGAGAAATTTATTTTGAATAGAATTCGAACGTATATTTATATACGTCGTCGTTAGAATATAAATATTTATTTTAAATTATAAAAGGAATTGAAAATGGCGCGGTAGTTCGATAATTCGATTTCAAACTTCAATTGAATGTACCGGGTGCAAAACAATCCGGATTTTAGTGAAACCAAAAATAATAGGATCTAATTGTGACTATCTTTCCAACGAATCCGAGAAATCAAAATTTCATAGCGGGAACCAAAAGATATGTCCAGTGGAAAATTCTGAATAGTCGCTATGGAATT
Organism: Allium sativum; assembly: GCA_030737875.1. Taxonomy (NCBI): domain Eukaryota; kingdom Viridiplantae; phylum Streptophyta; class Magnoliopsida; order Asparagales; family Amaryllidaceae; genus Allium; species Allium sativum. The sequence goes on along the minus strand of CM060923.1, from coordinate 6,850,410 downwards.
CAGGCCCTTAAAAATGGACATTTTGCAAATGACCTCGGATCTCGACGAAACCAGTTTTGTTTGGTCCGTGATGTCGAATTATTGCTAGATTCCAAATTTCATAATTTTTCGAATCAATATGTGAGTGTGGCAAAGGAAAACGCATTCGACCAGTTTTAGTTGATTTTAATCGACTGGAAAATGGCCATTTTTCCAACGGTCTCAAAATTCAACGAAACTAGTTTTGTTAGGACCGTATCGTTAATACGAAGCTAGAAAATATTTTTCTGGAATTTTTCTAATTAGTACGTGACCCCAGTATATAGAAATGGGCGTTCAAATTCAATATATAGAGTTATATGTTGATTTTAACGAAAACTGATCGAAACGGTCGAATCAGCTTACGATACATATCCCATTGTGTTCGGAATGGGGGTAATTAGCTAGGGACGACAGGCCGTGGGCCCCGTTTTGAGGTCGAAAATAAAAATTGCTTTTTGGTGGAAAATTAAATAATTAAATAATTAAAATAAAAAAAACCCTCCCCTTAAAAACCCATTGGCCCCTCATTCTCAATTCAGAAGGAATCAAAGGAAAAAAAAAAAAAGAAGAAGGGAAAATCGATTTCGTCGCCCCCGTTCCAGTCGCCACCGCCAGTCCTGGTGGCGCCAGCGCTGGCCGTCGCCGTCGACAGGGAGGCCTCCCACTCCGACGATCCTCTCGCCTCCATACTCCCTCCCTCCTGTAACCCGAAGACCCCCAAATCTCGAGCCCTAGCTGCGCCCCCAACCCGCATCGCCCTTATCTCCTCCGTCCGACCCTGCACCACCGCCTGGGTCAACTTCCGACGCCCCCGCTTTCTCCAGGCCGGCGCACTGACCCCCCCCCCCCTCTCCAAAAGCCAAGGTGAGTTTTTTCTAATTTTCTTTTATGTTTTATTTTATTTTATTTAACATTTAAAACTGATTTTAGTTATAAAACTATTTATTTAAAAGTTAGGATTTTGTTTTATGAAACGAGATTTTTTAAAATGTAAAGACGAGATTTATATAATGTAAAAATGAGATTTTTTAAAATGTAAAGACGAGATTTATATAATGTAAAGACGAGATTTTTTAAAATGTAAAGACGAGATTTATATAATGTAAAGACGAGATTTTTTAAAATGTAAAGACGAGATTTATATAATGTAAAGACGAAATTTTTTTTTAATGATATATTTGAAAGGGCGAAATTTTTATATATTGAACATCGAAGTAAAAATGTGATTTTTATATATTGAACATCGAAGTAAAAATGTGATTTTTATATATTGAACATCGAAGTAAAAATGTGATTTTTATATATTGAACATCGAAGTAAAAATGTGATTTTTATATATTGAACATCGAAGTAAAAATGTGATTTTTATATATTGAACATCGAAGTAAAAATGTGATTTTTATATATTGAACATCAAAGTAAAAGTGTAATTTTTATATATTGAACATCGAAGTAAAAATGTGATTTTTATATATTGAACATCGAAGTAAAAATGTGATTTTTATATATTGAACATCGAAGTAAAAATATGACTTTTATATATGTAGTGGCTTCGGGCAACGAAGTTGACAAAGATGCGATAACGACGAAGACTTCTACAAAAGAAGAGTCAAGATGATTGGATAGCTATCTGTGAGAACTTCTCACTTTTCGATTTCTTTTTCTAGTTATATATATACTAGGATGCAGACGGTGTTTAGTAGCACCCGACACCCGTCATCCACAGACCATGGATGGCTTGTTTGTTAAATTGTTTGGTTGTGTAGTTGGTTAGATTATTTGGTTTGAATTGAATTGTTTGGTGAAATGAAATTGATTTGATTGATGTGTGAATGGCGTGGGCCTTCACTAGACCGGGGATAAGGCTAGGCCTTGTCCCGTTTCTAGTATCGTGCCGTTATACCGCCGAAATTTTCTAAAATAAATTAGAAAAATAAAAAGATCATTTTATTTAAAGAATGAACTGAATAGAAATTCATAAGTTAAAATAAAACGTTTTGTCGTTAAAAATATAATTTTTAACGTGAAGTGAATAAAATATTCATTTACAAACCGGACGGTTTGTTTATGTACACCTATTTGAAGGACATTGATTGGGACGATAAATTTTACACATCGCCCAACTACACAAATAAAAATAAATGTTTGTTGATTTGAAACCCCACACGGGTGTTGGGATGAAATTTGAAGTTCACTCATCCTGATTGATTAAATATGTCGATCGATTGATTGACAGGCTGTTATAAGCGTTAGATATCTATATTTGATGCTTATACAGTGTAGTGCACTTTGGTTGATGGTTGATTATTTTTCAATGCTATTATACATGTGTTGTATGAAAATCCATATAATTAACTTTATATGGTAATTGATTGGGCCTCATTCCAATTTGAAAAATAAAGAATATTATAAAATAAAGGTTCATGTGTTGACTGTGCTCATCCGTTGAGATTAGTCATGTGTTGAACAAAATATTTTAATAATAAAATTTACATCTTTATCAATATAAAATAAAGGTTCATGTGTTGACTGTACTCATCCGTTGAGATTAGTCATGTGTTGAACGAAATAATTTAACAAAAATAGTCACACGTGGACAGTACTCATTCGTTGAGATTAGTCGTGTGTTGACAAAAATAAATATTCATTTGTTGAATGGAATATTTGAAAATATCAATATATGAAGCCGTGTTGATTAGATTGACGCCATTTTGACGTGAACGATATTTATATCGATTTTATTCATTTTATGATGGATATCGAAAGTGATTTCAAAATCTAATATTTTGAAAAGAATAGAAATTCGAATTGAAATTGAATATAAATGAATTCGAATTGAAATTGAATATAAATGAATTCGAATTGAAATTGAATATAAATGAATTCGAATTGAAATTGAATTGAAATGAATTTGAAATCGATTTGAAAAGAATTTAAAACGAATTTATATTGGAATATTCAATTTTGATTTGAAATTGAATATGAAGTTGAAACCGTTTTGAAAATGAATTTAAAAATGATTTATAAAGCACGTTTTGAATTGAAATCGACGAAGTATATATTATATATATTATATATATAATATAATGGCCTGAATAGAACGCGCCGCGCAGCGGTAGTTCGTGAATTTCGACCATTTATTTCAAACGGACATTACGGGAGATCCGACCGTCGGATTCTCCTAAAACCGGAACCGTTGGGTTCGTATCGAAAAGAACTTTCTAACGAATATTAGAAATTTGAAATCTAACGGTTGGATTTGGAGTTACGTCCAAATCAAATTTGAAAAAGGTCGCTGTAAGTGCAGTTCGATGGCCGCTGATGGAAATCGACTGTACGGGCCTTGATTAAATTATTAAAAATAGTACTAATTTGTGTAAAATCATAAGAAATGATTTAGAAAAGATTGGGATGAAAAACTCCATATTTGAAAAGATAAAAATAGATTTTTATCGAAATGAACTAGTTTTTGAACTAGAATTATAATTCTATTTATTTTTAAGTAAATAAATTGAATTTGAAATGGTTTTGAAAATAACCAGAATTTCCAATGATTGCATTGGAGTGGATTTGAATCGAAATTGTCTTCGGAATATTTCGATGATGGAATTCGTGATTATACAGATGTTGTTATGGAAATTTGAAAGATATATATTTATATCGTTATTTCCAACACGACATTTGTTAATCGTAGAATTTGATATTGAATATAAGCCGATATATTTTCTATTCAGAGCCTTGTATTGAATATCAAATGTGATTTGGGTTTGTCGTGAATGGTGTCTTCACTAACACTGTTCTTGAACCCAGTTGAGAAAAGATTAAATCTTTTTATTTAGATTTAATGAAGTGTACCAATTAAATAATATTTAATTGGAATTGAATCGATATTGATTTTTGGGTTTATCGTGGACAGTGTTTTAAATAACACTCGTTCTTTAACCCGATTATTAATGAATGTGATTTTGGGTTTATCGTGAACCGTGTTTTTAACTGACACTGATTCTTTAACCCAGTTAACGATTAAAACTAAGTGGAGTTTTAATGAATCTTTAATTAGATTGAAAAGATCGAGAATGGAGTATCACCAGTTTTGCTCCAGGCGATAGTTAAATCTTTAATTAGATTTGAACGTGAAATGGTAATTGAATTTACCGATAACACCGTGGTGTTAGATATGAAGTATTACCAGTTTTACTTCATGGGATGAATAGGTCGGGGTTGGGAAATTAAAACAAATGATTACTTCGGTAAGGTTCGTTAATCCCGACTAGTTGAATCGAAATTCAAAAGAAGATTAAAGAATAAATTCAAGGAATTTATCCTGGATAAAATTAATGGGAACCTTTCCCTATGAATGTGAAATTTAGAAACTAACTGTCGGTTAGCTAAGCAGAATGGTTTTCTGGATATTGATCTGATGTTGGTTTCGGCCTTCGGGGTTAATATTTGGGGAATTATTCTCTTGATTAATTAACGGTTAGTGACTGATGAATTGGAATGAGGCGTATGTTGTGTTTGTGTAACACTTATTTAAAATATACGCGAGTTATTCGGAAAGACCGGGTTTATCCCATTTTGAATAACTGATACGACGATAAGTCGAAGACGAAGACGATGGTCGAAGACTGGAGGTCTTTACGTCGTTTGGGTGATAACTGATGATCTTGATTGGGCTGTACACCCAAGAAGATGGAAACAGTTGGTGATCGTCCAGACGTACTTGGAGATCGATGGATATGCGGGGTACTAGATGCCTCCGGTTTCGTTCAGACCCAGAACGGACTTGTAAATGGACTGTGTGTCTGACACTGGATTTTAGTCTGTGTGATTGATCTCTATTAAATATATATCTGTTTGGCGGCGGAGAATTTATTCTCTTGCTTAACGCCCTTCTCTGAGACGTACGAGCTCAGGGGTTATATACTGATGGATATCAAACGCATAGAGTGAATTGCCTGTGTGGCATGCTAAGATGCAAATGATCAAGGCTTCTGTTGAAAAGCAAAGTCTTGTGGTTGATGATCGAAGCACGGCCTTTGTGGCGTAGCTTTGTGTAACGTTTACTTCGCGAGTTTCGCACCCCGGTTGTGAACCAAAAACGGGAGAGGACATCAGGGAGGGCCTGCGTTTCTTCCTAGCTAGGGTGGTGTCAGTGACCTACCAGCCCTGACATTTATATATTTTTCACCTGTGTGGTTGTTGCTGTTGCGAGGCGCCTCGGTTTGATCGGACGATCCGGGTCCGATGGAGTCATTCGTTGGCTCATTTACGCCCCAAAGGGCGGGGAAACGCAGTGTTCAGGCATTTTAATCCACATCGGTGGACCGGCCCTGACGATCCAAGGGTCGATGCGCTCTGACCCTGAGGCTCGGGCTAGGCAGTCTCGAAGTCGGTGAGGACTATCTTTTGCCTCGGTTCATAGACGGAAATCCAATTTCCAAATACGCGACTTTGCGATTTTGATTGTATAACCTATATATGGCGACATAGTGTTATGGGGCATTCATGCCGCCTATGATTGATACTTATGATTTGAAGCTGTTTTATACACTATACACTTATAATAGTATCAAAATGATTTCTTTTAAACGTATCAAGCATTCTTGGCTATTATAAGGTAAAAACCCTATCCCCCGGCTTGCGTTGCATTGTGTGATAGGACCTGGGTCTTATAATAGCTTCATTTTTCTTTATTTAGCATTGCGCTGTTTGTTTTATGCACTGGTATTCTTGGGAGGAAACCCGTTCCGTGTTATACGGCGTGGTCCCTTGATTTATCTAACTTTAAAAACAAAGATTAATAACTGTTTTAGTTCTCACACCAGTCACATGACTGACCTGGAGTTTATTGTTTTAACCTAAACTCTGGGTGCCCCTATTTTCCACACGGGCAGCTAGTAGTTTTGGTTTTGCAGATTTATATTCACAGGATCCTGGTTTACAGCTGGAACGATATCCGGAAAGCTTTGTATCCGTATATCTACTTCTAGTTGTGTATTGTATTATTTTCCGCTGCGATGTATTTAAATGTAATTTAAATCCCTGATATTTCTGTGTAATATTTATTTGTTTATACTCTGTATATTCTTGTGATCTGATGCAATTGTTGTAATATACAATGAAATGTTCTTTTGTATGCGTTCTGTTGTGGCTTGTTCTCGAACTATCCGCTCTTTCCTTTACGGGGAAGTTACGGGTTTTCACAGTTGGTATCAGAGCTTTGGTTTACAAAGCTTAGAGAACAAGGCACATTAGAACCGTACGAAAGAATTCATCAGATATTGGATTAGTAATATCCAATGGGAATGACTCGTTAGAGATGGGATCAGTAGTATCCTAGGACGAGTGTGAAGAGTATATTTTTAAAATGAAAACAATTTTTGTTTTGAAAATCTAAATCAACTATTCGTATTTGATTATTTATTTCATATTGATTAGGACAGTCCAGTATATAAAGATTTTGCATATACGCCTTGCAAACGTGTATTTGAAGTTTTAATATACTGGATAGATATAGAATCACACTCTAGTCGCCCGGAAATGATTCTGATGATAGTTCGAACATCATCAGAATTGGTATTCGTGTTTCGAAGGTGTGATATCTATATATTTCCTATTGACTGGTGTGAGAACCAAAATTAGATAGGGCCTATTGTTGTGATTTGGCATCAAAAATCTGATTTTTTGACTATGTATCAAAGTTATGAATTTCAAATGATAATCACTAATTGATTGATGTTTGTGTTGTTTGTTTATTTGTTTGCTAATTTTTAGCCATTTAGCCTAATTGAATCACATATTGAATTATATTGAAATTTGGTCAAATTTGCTTACATATACATATACTTACATTGAACATGTCATAGCAAGGAGGCTAGAGCAGAGAATAAAATTTGTTTGCCCGACAAATAGGTACATGTTTATTACATAATTTACTGTTTTGTTTGGGTGATGATGATTTTATGAGCCTATTGGCTAGCCGCTTGGCTTTTTTCTTTTTCTTTTTGAGATTAGAAGGCCTATATGGCAATTTCGGGATTTTCCCATTGTAACAACCCGTAAAATGCGAGCCAGTTTGAAATTTTTATTTTTGCAACTTTAGCGAATTTTGAATATTTAAAATAGATTATTTTAAATAATATCGACGAAAAATTTAGTTTGAATAGAATTCGACGTATATATTATATACGTCGTCGTTAGAATATAAATATTTATATATAATTATAAATAGAATTGAAAATGGCGCGGTAGTTCGATAATTCGATTTCAAACTTCAATTGAATGTACCGGGTGCAAAACAATCCGGATTTTAGTGAAACCAAAAATCATAGGATCTATTTGATAGTATCTTTCCAACGAATCCGAAGAATCGAGATTTCACCTTAGAAATGATAAGATATGTCCAGTTTAAAATTAGAAATAGTCGCTGTGGAATTTATATATATTTTTATATATATAAGGCCCTTAAAAATAGCCATTTTGTAAACGACCTCGGATTTCGACGAAACCAGTTTTGTTGGGTCCGGGATGTAAAATTATTGCTAGGTTTTAAATTTCATAATTTTTCGAATCAATATGTGAGCGTGGCAAAGGAAAACGCGTTTGACCAGTTTCAGTTGATTTTAATCGACTGGAAATTGGCCATTTTTCTAACGGTCTCAGAATTCGACGAAACTAGTTTTGTTAGGACCGTATCGTCAATACGAAGCTAGAAAATATTTTTCTGGAATTTTTCTAGTTAGTATGTGACCCCGGTAATTTGAAATGTACGTTTAAAATTCAATATAGTGATTTAAATGTAAATTTAACGGAAACTGATTCAAACAGTCGAATCAGCTTGCGATACATATCCCATTGTGTTCGGAATGGGGGTATTACGTTAGGGATGACAGTCGTTGGACCCAGTTCGGTGTTCGTATGTAAAAGTCAACTTTTAATAATAATAAAATAATAATATATAAAAAAAAAAAAAAACCCCTTTTCTCCTATACCCTCTCTGGCCCCCCCCGCGTTCTAATTCGTTTTCAAATAAAAAAAAAAAAAAAAAATGTCGATCTTCATCCCGCCGCCCCCACCCCCGTTCGTCGATGCCCCCCCCCAACATCGCCCTTCCTCCCCCGACCTACGCCACCTCTGGCGAGAGGCCTCTCCTCCCATCGCCTCTCTCCACTCGAGCAACGGTAGCCCCAAACCCGATCCCCTTCAGCAAACCCTAGCCCGACGCCTCCATACCACCTCCGACGCCGAGACCAGCGGCGCTAACATCCTGCCTCCACCAGACCCCTCTGCGCCTCCACCCGCCGACCCTAATCCGACTGTAAGTTTTTATTTTATTTATCTATTTTATTTTAATTCGGAAATTATAAAAAAAAAAAAAGTTTAAAACTGTTTTGTTTTTAAAAATATAAAACTGTTTTTTTTTGAGAAAGTAAAAACCTGATTTATAAAAATATAAAAACTGAGTTTTTTAAAAATATAAAACTGTTTTTTTTGAGAAAGTAAAAACCTGATTTATAAAAATATAAAAACTGAGTTTTTTAAAAATATAAAACTGTTTTTTTTGAGAAAGTAAAAACCTGATTTATAAAAATATAAAAACTGAGATTTTTAAAAGTATAAAACTGATTTTTAAAAGAGAAAAAAACTGAGATTTTGTAATGTTAAAACTGAATTTTTAAAAGTAGTTTAAAACTGAAATTTTTAAAAACATAAAACTGGTTTTTTTTTTTAGAAAGTAAAAACAGATTTTTATAAAAGTATTTTAAACTGATTTTCTTTAAAAGATTAAAACTGTTTTGAAAGAAAGGTTAAAACTGATTTTTCGAAAAAGGATTTGAACTTTAAAAAGGAAAAATCATATTTTTATATATCGAAAGTCGAAGTAAAAATTCGATTTTTATATATTGAACTTCGAACTAAAAATTCGATTTTTATATATTGAACTTCGAACTAAAAATTCGATTTTTATATATTGAACTTCGAACTAAAAATTCGATTTTTATATATTGAACTTCGAACTAAAAATTCGATTTTTATATATTGAACTTCGAACTAAAAATTCGATTTTTATATATTGAACTTCGAACTAAAAATTCGATTTTTATATATTGAACTTTGAACTAAAAATTCGATTTTTATATATTGAACTTCGAACTAAAAATTCGATTTTTATATATTGAACTTTGAACTAAATATTCGATTTTTATATATTGAACTTCGAACTAAAAATTCGATTTTTATATATTGAACTTTGAACTAAAAATTCGATTTTTATATATTGAACTTCGAACTAAAAATTCGATTTTTATATATTGAACTTCGAACTAAAAATTCGATTTTTATATATTGAACTTCAAACTAAAAATTCGATTTTTATATATTGAACTTCGAACTAAATATTCGATTTTTATATATTGAACTTTGAACTAAATATTCGATTTTTATATATTGAACTTTGAACTAAATATTCGATTTTTATATATTGAACTTTGAACTAAATATTCGATTTTTATATATTGAACTTTGAACTAAAAATTCGATTTTTATATATTGAACTTTGAAGTAAAAATTCGATTTTTATATATATAGTGACTACGGGCAACGAAGATGACGAAGAGGCGAAACGACGAAGACTTCTGCAAATGAAGAGCCGTGGAGCTAGGATAGCTATATGTGAGAATTTCTCACCTTTCAATTTTATTTCTAGTTATATATATATATACTAGGATGCAGACGGTGCTTAGTAGCACCCGACACAATCGTCCACAGACCATGGACTTGTTTGTTTGGTTGTTTGGTTATTGATTGTGATATTGGTTTGAATGTGGTTTGTGGTGTGAAAAATCGAATCGATAAATTGGTTAGGATTAGACGTGCGCCGTTATAAGGCGAAGGAGTAAGGCTAGGTTAGACTCTTACTCCAAATTTTGTGGTTTGCATAACGAAAGTGAATTTGATTGATGTGTGAATGGCGTGGGCCTTCACTAGACCGGGGATAAGGCTAGGCCTTGTCCCGTTTCTAGTATCGTGCCGTTATGCCGCCGAAATTTTCTAAAATGTGTTAGAAAATAAAAATATCATTTTATTGTGTAAATGAATTGAATAGAAATTCATAGGTTGAAATAAAATGTTTTGTCGTTAAAAATATAATTTTTAACGTGAATGTGAATAAATGAATAGTTATAAACAAATCGGCCGATTTGTTTGTATATACACTGATTTGACTGATATTGATTGGGTCGATAAATTTTACACATCGCCCAATTGCACAAATAAAATATGTGTTTGATTGTTTGAAACCCCACACGGGTGTTAGGATGAAAGTTGAAGTTCACTCATCCTGATTGATTAAATATGTCGATCGATTGATTGACAGGCTGTTATAAGCGTTGAATATCTATATTTGATGCTTATACAGTGTAGTGCACTTTGGTTGATGGTTGATTATTTTTCAATGCTATGATATACATGTGTTGTATGAAAATCCATATAATTAACTTTATATGGTAATTGATTGGGCCTCATTCCAGTTTTAAAAATAGAAATATTTGAAATAGAAATATTCGAAATGGAATATTTGAAATTATCAATATATGAAGCCGTGTTGATTAGATTGACGCCATTTTGACGTGAACGATATTTATATCGATTTTATTCATCTTAAAATGAATATTGAAAAGTGATTTCGAAATCGAATATTTTGAAATGAATTGAATTGAAAACGATTTCGAAATGAATTGAATTGAAAACGATTTCGAAATGAATTGAATTGAAAACGATTTCGAAATGAATTGAATTGAAAACGATTTCGAAATGAATTGAATTGAAAATGATTTCGAAATGAATTGAATTGAAAACGATTTCGAAATGAATTGAATTGAAAACGATTTCGAAATGAATTGAATTGAAAACGATTTCGAAATGAATTGAATTGAAAACGATTTCGAAATGTAGTGAATTGAAATGAATTCAAATTGAATTGAAATTTGAATTAAATAGAAATGAATTTTTAAAACGGATTTATAAAGAAGAATTCAATTTTGATTGGAATTGAAAAGGAAGTTGAAATTGTTTTTGAAACGAATTCAAAACTATTTATATAATTCATTTTAAACAAAAATCGACGAAATATATATTATATATATTATATATATAATATAATGGCCTGAATAGAACGCGCCGCGCCGCGGCAGTTCGTGAATTTCGACCATTTATTTCAAACGGACATTGCGGGAGATCCGACCGTCGGATTCTCCTAAAACCGGAACCGTTGGGTTCGTATCGAAAAGAGCTTTCTAATGAATGTTAGAAATTTGAAATCTAACGGTTGGATTTGGAGATACGTCCAAATCAATTTCGAAAAAGGTCGCTATAAGTGCAGTTCGATGGCCGTTGATGGAAATCGACTGTAGGGGCCTTGATAAAATTATCAAAAATAGTAATAATTTGTGTAAAATCATAAGAAATGATTTAGAAAAGATTGGGATGAAAAACTCCATATTTGAAAAGATAAAAATAGATTTTTATCGAAATGAACTAGTTTTGAACTAGAATTATAATTCTATTTATTTTTAAATAGATAAATTGAATTCAAAAAGGGTTTTAAAAATAACCAAAATTTCCAATGATTGCATTGGTGTGGATTTGAATCGAAATTGTCTTCGGAATATTTCGATGTTGTAATTCGTGATTATACAGATGTTGTTATGGAAATTTGAAAGATATATATATTTATATCGTTATTTCCAATACGACATTTGTTAGTCGTAGAATTCGATATTGAATATAAGCCGATATATTTTCTATTCAGAGCCTTGTATTGAATATCGAATGTGATTTGGGTTTGTCGTGAATGGTGTCTTCACTAACACTGTTCTTGAACCCAGTTGAGGAAAGATTAAATCTTTTGATTTAGATTTAATGAAGTGTACCAATTAAATAATATTTAATTGGAATTGAATGGATATTGATTTTTGGGTTTATCGTGAACAGTGTTTTAAATAACACTTGTTCTTTAACCCGATAATTAATGGGATGTGACTTTGGGTTTATCGTGAACCGTGTTCTTAATGACACTGATTCTTTAACCCAGTCACAGATTAAAACTAAGTGGAGTTTTAATGAATCTTTAATTAGATTGAAAAGATCGAGAATGGAGTATCACCAGTTTTGCTCCAGGCGATAGTTAAATCTTTAATTAGATTTGAATGTGAAATTTAGAAACTAACTGGCGGTTAGCCAAGCAGAATGGTTTTCTGGATAGTGATCTGATGTTGGTTTCGGCCTTCGGGGTTAATATTTGGGGAATTATTCTCTTGATTAATTTACGGTTAGTGACTAATGAATTGGAATGAGGCGTATGTTGTGTTTGTGTAACACTTATTTAAAATATACGCGAGTTATTCGGCAAGACCGGGTTTATCCCATTCTGAATAACTGATACGACGATAAGTCGAAGATGAAGACGATGGTCGAAGACCGGAGGTTTTCACGTCGTTTGGGTGATAACCGATGATCTTGATTGGGCTGTACACCCAAGAAGATGGAAACAGTTAGTGATCGTCCAGACGTACTTGGAGATCGATGGATATGCGGGGTACTAGGTGCCTCCGGTTTCGTTCAGACCCAGAACGGACTTGTAAATGGACTGTGTGTCTGACATCGGATTTCATTCTGTGTGACTGATATCGGTTGCATAGGATGGCTTGCCTGTGTGGCATGCTAAGATGCAAATGATCAAGGCTTCTGTTGAAAAGCAAAGTCTTGTGGTTGATGATGAAAAGCACGGCCTTTGTGGCGTAGCTTTGTGTAACGTTTACCTCGCGTGTTTCACACCAGGTATGAACCAAAAACGGGAGAAAGGACCTCAGGGAGGGCCTGCGTTTCTTCCTAGTTAGAAGTGGCGTCAGTGGTTTTACACGCCCTGACGAGTTTGACTTATGTGGTTGTTGCTGTTGCGAGGCGCCTCGGATTGATCGGTCGTTCTCGAACCGATGGAGTCATTTAGTGGCTCATTTACGCCCCAAAGGGCGGGGAAACGTAGTGTTCAGGCATTTTAATCCACATCGGTGGACCGACCCTGTCGCTCCTAGGGTCACTCGAGCTCTGATCCTGAGGCTGGGGCTAGGCAGTCTCGAATCGGTTGAGGACTATCTTTTGCCTCGGTTCATAGATGGAAATCCAATTTCCAAATACGTGACATTTGCGGTTTTATTTGTAAACCTATATATGGCGACATGATATATGGTACCCATGCCGCCTATGATTGATACTTATGATTTGAAGTTGTTATATACACTATGCACTTATAATAGTATCAAATGATTTGTTTTAAACGTATCAAGCATTCTTTGGCTGTTATAAGGGAAAACCCTATCCCCCGGCTTGCGTTGCATTGTGTGATAGGACCTGGGTCTTATAACAGCTTCATTTTTCTTTATTTAGCATTGCGCTGTTTGTTTTATGCACTGGTATTCTTGGGAGGAAACCCGTTCCGTGTTATACGGCGTGGTCCCTTGATTTACCTAACTTTGAAATAAAGATTAACTGTTTTAGTTCTCACACCAGTCACATGACTGACCTGGAGTTTATTGTTTTAACCTAAACTCTGGGTGCCCTTATTTTTGACACGGGCAGCTAGTAGTTTTGGTTTTGCAGATTTATAACCCACAGGATCCTGGTTTACAGCTGGAACGATATCCGGAAAGCTTTGTATCCGTATATCTGCTTCTAGTTGTGTATTGTATTATTTTCCGCTGCTATGTATTTAAATGTAATTTAAATCTCTGATATTTCTGTGTAATATTCATTTATACTCTGTATGTTCTTGTAATCTGATGCATTGTTGTAATATACAATGAAATGTTCTTCTGTATGCGTTCTGTTGTGGTTTGTTCTCGAACTATCCGACGCTTTCCTTCACGGGGGAGTTGCGGGTCTTTACACGTGGTATCAGAGCTTTGGTTTACAAAGCTCAGAGGACAAGGCACATTAGAACCATGCGAAAGAATTCATCAGATATTGGATTAGTGATATCCAATGGGAATGACTCGTTAGAGATGGGATCAGTAGTATCCTAGAACGAGTGTGAAGAGTATATTTTTCAAATAAAAACAAATTTTGTTTTGAAAATTTAAATCAATTATTCGTATTTGATTATTTATATTGATGTGGACAATCCAGTATATATAGATTTTGCGTATACGTCTGATCCGCGTGTATTCGAAGTTTTAATATATTGGATAGATATAGAATCACACTCTAGTCGCCCGGAGATGGTACTGATGATAGCACGTGCATCATCAGTATTTATGTTCGTGTTTCGAAGGTGTGTTTTCTATATATTTCCATTAGACTGGTGTGAGAACCAAATCTTATATAGCTAGAACACATTGTTGTGAATTGGCATCAAAAACATGATTTTTGTATATGTATCAAAATTATCAATTTCAAACTCTAATCAACTAATTGATTGATGTTTGTGTTGTTTGTTCATTTGTTTGCTAATTTTGAACCTTTATGCCTAATTGAACCGAATATTGAGTTATATTGAAAATTGGTTGCATCTGCTTGCATATACATATATATCATTGAACAGGTCATAGCAAGGAGGCTAGAGCCGAAGAATAAAATTTGTTTGCCCGACAAATAGGTACATGTTTACTACATAATTTCCTGTTTTGTTTGGGTGATGATGATTTTGTGAGCCTATTGGCTAGCCGCTTGGCTTTTTCTTTTTCTTTTTGAGATCTGAAGGACCGGGGAAGCTATTTGAAATTCCCCGATGCTCCCGGTGCAGGGGAGGTTATGGCGAAATTTTTCAAAAATTTAGGGTGTTAGCCAAATTTTTGAAATTTTGAAAATTCTCAGAAACTAAAGAGTTGGAGAATGGAAGCCCGATCGAATATAGAGCTGAATAATCAAACCACTTTCGACTTTGTTCCTTTTCGGGGACGAAAAGTTTTAAGTGGGGGAGATTGTAACAACCCGTAAAATGCGAGCCAGTTTGAAATTTTTATTTTTGCAACTTTAGCGAATTTTGAATATTTAAAATAGATTATTTTAAATAATATCGACGAAAAATTTAGTTTGAATAGAATTCGACGTATATATTATATACGTCGTCGTTAGAATATAAATATTTATATATAATTATAAATAGAATTGAAAATGGCGCGGTAGTTCGATAATTCGATTTCAAACTTCAATTGAATGTACCGGGTGCAAAACAATCCGGATTTTAGTGAAACCAAAAATCATAGGATCTATTTGATAGTATCTTTCCAACGAATCCGAAGAATCGAGATTTCACCTTAGAAATGATAAGATATGTCCAGTTTAAAATTAGAAATAGTCGCTGTGGAATTTATATATATTTTTATATATATAAGGCCCTTAAAAATAGCCATTTTGTAAACGACCTCGGATTTCGACGAAACCAGTTTTGTTGGGTCCGGGATGTAAAATTATTGCTAGGTTTTAAATTTCATAATTTTTCGAATCAATATGTGAGCGTGGCAAAGGAAAACGCGTTTGACCAGTTTCAGTTGATTTTAATCGACTGGAAATTGGCCATTTTTCTAACGGTCTCAGAATTCGACGAAACTAGTTTTGTTAGGACCGTATCGTCAATACGAAGCTAGAAAATATTTTTCTGGAATTTTTCTAGTTAGTATGTGACCCCGGTAATTTGAAATGTACGTTTAAAATTCAATATAGTGATTTAAATGTAAATTTAACGGAAACTGATTCAAACAGTCGAATCAGCTTGCGATACATATCCCATTGTGTTCGGAATGGGGGTATTACGTTAGGGATGACAGTCGTTGGACCCAGTTCGGTGTTCGTATGTAAAAGTCAACTTTTAATAATAATAAAATAATAATATAAAAAAAAAAAAAACCCCTTTTCTCCTATACCCTCTCTGGCCCCCCCCCGTTCTAATTCGTTTTCAAATAAAAAAAAGAAAAAAGAAAATGTCGATCTTCATCCCGCCGCCCCCACCCCCGTTCGTCGATGCCCCCCCCAACATCGCCCTTCCTCCCCCGACCTACGCCACCTCCGGCGAGAGGCCTCTCCTCCCATCGCCTCTCTCCACTCGAGCAACGGTAGCCCCAAACCCGATCCCCTTCAGCAAACCCTAGCCCGACGCCTCCATACCACCTCCGACGCCGAGACCAGCGGCGCTAACATCCTGCCTCCACCAGACCCCTCTGCGCCTCCACCCGCCGACCCTAATCCGACTGTAAGTTTTTATTTTATTTATCTATTTTATTTTAATTCGGAAATTATATAAAAAAAAAAGTTTAAAACTGTTTTGTTTTTAAAAATATAAAACTGTTTTTTTTTGAGAAAGTAAAAACCTGATTTATAAAAATATAAAAACTGAGTTTTTTAA
The DNA here is from genome assembly GCA_030737875.1 of Allium sativum. Taxonomy (NCBI): domain Eukaryota; kingdom Viridiplantae; phylum Streptophyta; class Magnoliopsida; order Asparagales; family Amaryllidaceae; genus Allium; species Allium sativum. Next base: position 6,833,990 of record CM060923.1, on the reverse strand, counting down.
AAATATAAAACTGTTTTTTTTGAGAAAGTAAAAACCTGATTTATAAAAATATAAAAACTGAGTTTTTTAAAAATATAAAACTGTTTTTTTTGAGAAAGTAAAAACCTGATTTATAAAAATATAAAAACTGAGATTTTTAAAAGTATAAAACTGATTTTTAAAAGAGAAAAAAACTGAGATTTTGTAATGTTAAAACTGAATTTTTAAAAGTAGTTTAAAACTGAAATTTTTAAAAACATAAAACTGGTTTTTTTTTTTAGAAAGTAAAAACAGATTTTTATAAAAGTATTTTAAACTGATTTTCTTTAAAAGATTAAAACTGTTTTGAAAGAAAGGTTAAAACTGATTTTTCGAAAAAGGATTTGAACTTTAAAAAGGAAAAATCATATTTTTATATATCGAAAGTCGAAGTAAAAATTCGATTTTTATATATTGAACTTCGAACTAAAAATTCGATTTTTATATATTGAACTTCGAACTAAAAATTCGATTTTTATATATTGAACTTCGAACTAAAAATTCGATTTTTATATATTGAACTTCGAACTAAAAATTCGATTTTTATATATTGAACTTCGAACTAAAAATTCGATTTTTATATATTGAACTTCGAACTAAAAATTCGATTTTTATATATTGAACTTTGAACTAAAAATTCGATTTTTATATATTGAACTTCGAACTAAAAATTCGATTTTTATATATTGAACTTTGAACTAAATATTCGATTTTTATATATTGAACTTCGAACTAAAAATTCGATTTTTATATATTGAACTTTGAACTAAAAATTCGATTTTTATATATTGAACTTCGAACTAAAAATTCGATTTTTATATATTGAACTTCGAACTAAAAATTCGATTTTTATATATTGAACTTCAAACTAAAAATTCGATTTTTATATATTGAACTTCGAATTGAACTAAATATTCGATTTTTATATATTGAACTTTGAACTAAATATTCGATTTTTATATATTGAACTTTGAACTAAATATTCGATTTTTATATATTGAACTTTGAACTAAAAATTCGATTTTTATATATTGAACTTTGAAGTAAAAATTCGATTTTTATATATATAGTGACTACGGGCAACGAAGATGACGAAGAGGCGAAACGACGAAGACTTCTGCAAATGAAGAGCCGTGGAGCTAGGATAGCTATATGTGAGAATTTCTCACCTTTCAATTTTATTTCTAGTTATATATATATATATACTAGGATGCAGACGGTGCTTAGTAGCACCCGACACAATCGTCCACAGACCATGGACTTGTTTGTTTGGCTGTTTGGTTATTGATTGTGATATTGGTTTGAATGTGGTTTGTGGTGTGAAAAATCGAATCGATAAATTGGTTAGGATTAGACGTGCGCCGTTATAAGGCGAAGGAGTAAGGCTAGGTTAGACTCTTACTCCAAATTTTGTGGTTTGCATAACGAAAGTGAATTTGATTGATGTGTGAATGGCGTGGGCCTTCACTAGACCGGGGATAAGGCTAGGCCTTGTCCCGTTTCTAGTATCGTGCCGTTATGCCGCCGAAATTTTCTAAAATGTGTTAGAAAATAAAAATATCATTTTATTGTGTAAATGAATTGAATAGAAATTCATAGGTTGAAATAAAATGTTTTGTCGTTAAAAATATAATTTTTAACGTGAATGTGAATAAATGAATAGTTATAAACAAATCGGCCGATTTGTTTGTATATACACTGATTTGACTGATATTGATTGGGTCGATAAATTTTACACATCGCCCAATTGCACAAATAAAATATGTGTTTGATTGTTTGAAACCCCACACGGGTGTTAGGATGAAAGTTGAAGTTCACTCATCCTGATTGATTAAATATGTCGATCGATTGATTGACAGGCTGTTATAAGCGTTGAATATCTATATTTGATGCTTATACAGTGTAGTGCACTTTGGTTGATGGTTGATTATTTTTCAATGCTATGATATACATGTGTTGTATGAAAATCCATATAATTAACTTTATATGGTAATTGATTGGGCCTCATTCCAGTTTTAAAAATAGAAATATTTGAAATAGAAATATTCGAAATGGAATATTTGAAATTATCAATATATGAAGCCGTGTTGATTAGATTGACGCCATTTTGACGTGAACGATATTTATATCGATTTTATTCATCTTAAAATGAATATTGAAAAGTGATTTCGAAATCGAATATTTTGAAATGAATTGAATTGAAAACGATTTCGAAATGAATTGAATTGAAAACGATTTCGAAATGAATTGAATTGAAAACGATTTCGAAATGAATTGAATTGAAAACGATTTCGAAATGAATTGAATTGAAAATGATTTCGAAATGAATTGAATTGAAAACGATTTCGAAATGAATTGAATTGAAAACGATTTCGAAATGAATTGAATTGAAAACGATTTCGAAATGAATTGAATTGAAAACGATTTCGAAATGTAGTGAATTGAAATGAATTCAAATTGAATTGAAATTTGAATTAAATAGAAATGAATTTTTAAAACGGATTTATAAAGAAGAATTCAATTTTGATTGGAATTGAAAAGGAAGTTGAAATTGTTTTTGAAACGAATTCAAAACTATTTATATAATTCATTTTAAACAAAAATCGACGAAATATATATTATATATATTATATATATAATATAATGGCCTGAATAGAACGCGCCGCGCCGCGGCAGTTCGTGAATTTCGACCATTTATTTCAAACGGACATTGCGGGAGATCCGACCGTCGGATTCTCCTAAAACCGGAACCGTTGGGTTCGTATCGAAAAGAGCTTTCTAATGAATGTTAGAAATTTGAAATCTAACGGTTGGATTTGGAGATACGTCCAAATCAATTTCGAAAAAGGTCGCTATAAGTGCAGTTCGATGGCCGTTGATGGAAATCGACTGTAGGGGCCTTGATAAAATTATCAAAAATAGTAATAATTTGTGTAAAATCATAAGAAATGATTTAGAAAAGATTGGGATGAAAAACTCCATATTTGAAAAGATAAAAATAGATTTTTATCGAAATGAACTAGTTTTGAACTAGAATTATAATTCTATTTATTTTTAAATAGATAAATTGAATTCAAAAAGGGTTTTAAAAATAACCAAAATTTCCAATGATTGCATTGGTGTGGATTTGAATCGAAATTGTCTTCGGAATATTTCGATGTTGTAATTCGTGATGATACAGGTGTTGTTATGGAAATTTGAAAGATATATATATTTATATCGTTATTTCCAATACGACATTTGTTAGTCGTAGAATTCGATATTGAATATAAGCCGATATATTTTCTATTCAGAGCCTTGTATTGAATATCGAATGTGATTTGGGTTTGTCGTGAATGGTGTCTTCACTAACACTGTTCTTGAACCCAGTTGAGGAAAGATTAAATCTTTTGATTTAGATTTAATGAAGTGTACCAATTAAATAATATTTAATTGGAATTGAATGGATATTGATTTTTGGGTTTATCGTGAACAGTGTTTTAAATAACACTTGTTCTTTAACCCGATAATTAATGGGATGTGACTTTGGGTTTATCGTGAACCGTGTTCTTAATGACACTGATTCTTTAACCCAGTCACAGATTAAAACTAAGTGGAGTTTTAATGAATCTTTAATTAGATTGAAAAGATCGAGAATGGAGTATCACCAGTTTTGCTCCAGGCGATAGTTAAATCTTTAATTAGATTTGAATGTGAAATTTAGAAACTAACTGGCGGTTAGCCAAGCAGAATGGTTTTCTGGATAGTGATCTGATGTTGGTTTCGGCCTTCGGGGTTAATATTTGGGGAATTATTCTCTTGATTAATTTACGGTTAGTGACTAATGAATTGGAATGAGGCGTATGTTGTGTTTGTGTAACACTTATTTAAAATATACGCGAGTTATTCGGCAAGACCGGGTTTATCCCATTCTGAATAACTGATACGACGATAAGTCGAAGATGAAGACGATGGTCGAAGACCGGAGGTTTTCACGTCGTTTGGGTGATAACTGATGATCTTGATTGGGCTGTACACCCAAGAAGATGGAAACAGTTAGTGATCGTCCAGACGTACTTGGAGATCGATGGATATGCGGGGTACTAGGTGCCTCCGGTTTCGTTCAGACCCAGAACGGACTTGTAAATGGACTGTGTGTCTGACATCGGATTTCATTCTGTGTGACTGATATCGGTTGCATAGGATGGCTTGCCTGTGTGGCATGCTAAGATGCAAATGATCAAGGCTTCTGTTGAAAAGCAAAGTCTTGTGGTTGATGATGAAAAGCACGGCCTTTGTGGCGTAGCTTTGTGTAACGTTTACCTCGCGTGTTTCACACCAGGTATGAACCAAAAACGGGAGAAAGGACCTCAGGGAGGGCCTGCGTTTCTTCCTAGTTAGAAGTGGCGTCAGTGGTTTTACACGCCCTGACGAGTTTGACTTATGTGGTTGTTGCTGTTGCGAGGCGCCTCGGATTGATCGGTCGTTCTCGAACCGATGGAGTCATTTAGTGGCTCATTTACGCCCCAAAGGGCGGGGAAACGTAGTGTTCAGGCATTTTAATCCACATCGGTGGACCGGCCCTGTCGCTCCTAGGGTCACTCGAGCTCTGATCCTGAGGCTGGGGCTAGGCAGTCTCGAATCGGTTGAGGACTATCTTTTGCCTCGGTTCATAGATGGAAATCCAATTTCCAAATACGTGACATTTGCGGTTTTATTTGTAAACCTATATATGGCGACATGATATATGGTACCCATGCCGCCTATGATTGATACTTATGATTTGAAGTTGTTATATACACTATGCACTTATAATAGTATCAAATGATTTGTTTTAAACGTATCAAGCATTCTTTGGCTGTTATAAGGGAAAACCCTATCCCCCGGCTTGCGTTGCATTGTGTGATAGGACCTGGGTCTTATAACAGCTTCATTTTTCTTTATTTAGCATTGCGCTGTTTGTTTTATGCACTGGTATTCTTGGGAGGAAACCCGTTCCGTGTTATACGGCGTGGTCCCTTGATTTACCTAACTTTGAAATAAAGATTAACTGTTTTAGTTCTCACACCAGTCACATGACTGACCTGGAGTTTATTGTTTTAACCTAAACTCTGGGTGCCCTTATTTTTGACACGGGCAGCTAGTAGTTTTGGTTTTGCAGATTTATAACCCACAGGATCCTGGTTTACAGCTGGAACGATATCCGGAAAGCTTTGTATCCGTATATCTGCTTCTAGTTGTGTATTGTATTATTTTCCGCTGCTATGTATTTAAATGTAATTTAAATCTCTGATATTTCTGTGTAATATTCATTTATACTCTGTATGTTCTTGTAATCTGATGCATTGTTGTAATATACAATGAAATGTTCTTCTGTATGCGTTCTGTTGTGGTTTGTTCTCGAACTATCCGACGCTTTCCTTCACGGGGGAGTTGCGGGTCTTTACACCCGTGGCTCCCGGTGCAGGGGAGGTTATGGCGAAATTTTTCGAAAATTTAGGGTGTTAGCCAAATTTTTGAAAAATTTGAAAAGTTTTTAGAAACTGAAAAGTTGAAGAACTTAAGCCGTAACAAAAATATTGGAAGTTGAGTTGATTAGTTAAACAACTTTCGGCTTCGTTCCTTTTCGGGGACGAAAAGTTTTAAGTGGGGGAGATTGTAATAACCCGGAAATCCGAGCTAATTTAAAAATTTTATTTCGGCAATTTTAGTGAATTTTGAATATTTAAAATGAATTATTTTAAATAATATCAACGAGAAATTTATTTTGAATAGAATTCGAACGTATATTTATATACGTCGTCGTTAGAATATAAATATTTATTTTAAATTATAAAAGGAATTGAAAATGGCGCGGTAGTTCGATAATTCGATTTCAAACTTCAATTGAATGTACCGGGTGCAAAACAATCCGGATTTTAGTGAAACCAAAAATAATAGGATCTAATTGTGACTATCTTTCCAACGAATCCGAGAAATCAAAATTTCATAGCGGGAACCAAAAGATATGTTCAGTGGAAAATTCTGAATAGTCGCTATGGAATTCAGGCCCTTAAAAATGGACATTTTGCAAATGACCTCGGATCTCGACGAAACCGGTTTTGTTGGGTCTGTGATGTCGAATTATTGCTAGATTCCAAATTTCATAATTTTTCGAATCAATATGTGAGCGTGGCAAAGGAAAACACATTCGACCAGTTTCAATTGATTTTAATCGACTGGAAAATGGCCATTTTTCCAACGGTCTCAGAATTCAACGAAACTAGTTTTGTTAGGACCGTATCGTCAATACGAAGCTAGAAAATATTTTTCTGGAATTTTTCTAGTTAGTACGTGACCCCAGTATATAGAAATGCGCGTTCAAATTCAATATATAGAGTTATATGTTGATTTTAACGAAAACTGATCGAAACGGTCGAATCAGCTTACGATACATATCCCATTGTGTTCGGAATGGGGGTAATTAGCTAGGGACGACAGGCGGTGGGCCCCGTTTTGAGGTCGAAAATAAAAGTTGTTTTTTGGTGGAAAATTAAATAATTAAATAATTAAAATAAAAAAAAACCCTCCCCTTAAAAACCCGTTGGCCCCTCATTCTCAATTCAGAAGGAATCAAAGGAAAAAAAGAAGAAGAAGGGAAAATCGATTTCGTCGCCCCCGTTCCAGTCGCCACCGCCAGTCCTGGTGGCGCCAGCGCTGGCCGCCGCCGTCGACAGGGAGGCCTCCCACTCCGACGATCCTCTCGCCTCCATACTCCCTCCCTCCTGTAACCCGAAGACCCCCAAATCTCGAGCCCTAGCTGCGCCCCCAACCCGCATCGCCCCTATCCCCTCCGTCCGACCCTGCACCACCGCCTGGGTCAACTTCTGACGCCCCCTCTTTCTCCAGGCCGGCGCACTGAACCCCCCCCCCCCCTCTCCAAAAGCCAAGGTGAGTTTTTTCTAATTTTCTTTTATGTTTTATTTTATTTTATTTTATTTAACATTTAAAACTGATTTTAGTTATAAAACTATTTATTTAAAAGTTAGGATTTTGTTTTATGAAACGAGATTTTTAAAATGTAAAAACGAGATTTATATAATGTAAAAACGAGATTTTTTAAAATGTAAAGACGAGATTTATATAATGTAAAGACGAGATTTTTTAAAATGTAAAGACGAGATTTATATAATGTAAAGACGAGATTTTTTAAAATGTAAAGACGAGATTTATATAATGTAAAGACGAATTTTTTTTTAATGATATATTTGAAAGGGCGAAATTTTTATATATTGAACATCGAAGTAAAAATGTGATTTTTATATATTGAACATCGAAGTAAAAATGTGATTTTTATATATTGAACATCGAAGTAAAAATGTGATTTTTATATATTGAACATCGAAGTAAAAATGTGATTTTTATATATTGAACATCGAAGTAAAAATGTGATTTTTATATATTGAACATCGAAGTAAAAATGTGATTTTTATATATTGAACATCGAAGTAAAAATGTGATTTTTATATATTGAACATCGAAGTAAAAGTGTAATTTTTATATATTGAACATCGAAGTAAAAATGTGATTTTTATATATTGAACATCGAAGTAAAAATGTGATTTTTATATATTGAACATCGAAGTAAAAATATGACTTTTATATATGTAGTGGCTTCGGGCAACGAAGTTGACAAAGATGCGATAATGACGAAGAGTTCTACAAAAGAAGAGTCAAGATGATTGGATAGCTATCTGTGAGAACTTCTCACTTTTCAATTTCTTTTTCTAGTTATATATATACTAGGATGCAGACGGTGTTTAGTAGCACCCGACACCCGTCATCCACAGACCATGGATGGCTTGTTTGTTAAATTGTTTGGTTGTGTAGTTGGTTAGATTATTTGGTTTGAATTGAATTGTTTGGTGAAATGAAATTGATTTGATTGATGTGTGAATGGCGTGGGCCTTCACTAGACCGGGGATAAGGCTAGGCCTTGTCCCGTTTCTAGTATCGTGCCGTTATGCCGCCGAAATTTTCTAAAATAAATTAGAAAAATAAAAATATCATTTTATTTAAATAATGAACTGAATAGAAATTCATAAGTTAAAATAAAACGTTTTGTCGTTAAAAATATAATTTTTAACGTGAAGTGAATAAAATATTCATTTACAAACCGGACGGTTTGTTTATGTACACCTATTTGAAGGACAATGATTGGGACGATAAATTTTACACATCGCCCAACTGCACAAATAAAAATAAATGTTTGTTGATTTGAAACCCCACACGGGTGTTGGGATGAAATTTGAAGTTCACTCATCCTGATTGATTAAATATGTCGATCGATTGATTGACAGGCTGTTATAAGCGTTAGATATCTATATTTGATGCTTATACAGTGTAGTGCACTTTGGTTGATGGTTGATTATTTTTCAATGCTATTATACATGTGTTGTATGAAAATCCATATAATTAACTTTATATGGTAATTGATTGGGCCTCATTCCAATTTGAAAAATAAAGAATATTATAAAATAAAGGTTCATGTGTTGACTGTACTCATCTGTTGAGATTAGTCATGTGTTGAACAAAATATTTTAATAATAAAATTTACATCTTTATCAATATAAAATAAAGGTTCATGTGTTGACTGTACTCATCCGTTGAGATTAGTCATGTGTTGAACGAAATAATTTAACAAAAATAGTCACACGTGGACAGTACTCATTCGTTGAGATTAGTCGTGTGTTGACAAAAATAAATATTCATTTGTTGAATGGAATATTTGAAAATATCAATATATGAAGCCGTGTTGATTAGATTGACGCCATTTTGACGTGAACGATATTTATATCGATTTTATTCATTTTATGATGAATATCGAAAGTGATTTCAAAATCTAATATTTCGAAAAGAATAGAAATTCGAATTGAAATTGAATATAAATGAATTCGAATTGAAATTGAATATAAATGAATTCGAATTGAAATTGAATATAAATGAATTCGAATTGAAATTGAATTGAAATGAATTTGAAATCGATTTGAAAAGAATTTAGAACGAATTTATATTGGAATATTCAATTTTGATTTGAAATTGAATATGAAGTTGAAACCGTTTTGAAAATGAATTTAAAAATGATTTATAAAGCACATTTTGAATTGAAATCGACGAAGTATATATTATATATATAATATAATGGCCTGAATAGAACGCGCCGCGCAGCGGTAGTTCGTGAATTTCGACCATTTATTTCAAACGGACATTACGGGAGATCCGACCGTCGGATTCTCCTAAAACCGGAACCGTTGGGTTCGTATCGAAAAGAGATTTCTAACGAATATTAGAAATTTGAAATCTAACGGTTGGATTTGGAGTTACGTCCAAATCAAATTTGAAAAAGGTCGCTGTAAGTGCAGTTCGATGGCCGCTGATGGAAATCGACTGTACGGGCCTTGATTAAATTATTAAAAATAGTAATAATTTGTGTAAAATCATAAGAAATGATTTAGAAAAGATTGGGATGAAAAAATCCATATTTGAAAAGATAAAAATAGATTTTTATCGAAATGAACTAGTTTTTGAACTAGAATTATAATTCTATTTATTTTTAAGTAAATAAATTGAATTTGAAATGGTTTTGAAAATAACCAGAATTTCCAATGATTGCATTGGAGTGGATTTGAATCGAAATTGTCTTCGGAATATTTCGATGATGAAATTCGTGATTATACAGATGTTGTTATGGAAATTTGAAAGATATATATTTATATCGTTATTTCCAACACGACATTTGTTAATCGTAGAATTTGATATTGAATATAAGCCGATATATTTTCTATTCAGAGCCTTGTATTGAATATCAAATGTGATTTGGGTTAGTCGTGAATGGTGTCTTCACTAACACTGTTCTTGAACCCAGTTGAGAAAAGATTAAATCTTTTTATTTAGATTTAATGAAGTGTACCAATTAAATAATATTTAATTGGAATTGAATCGATATTGATTTTTGGGTTTATCGTGGACAGTGTTTTAAATAACACTCGTTCTTTAACCCGATTATTAATGAATGTGATTTTGGGTTTATCGTGAACCGTGTTTTTAACTGACACTGATTCTTTAACCCAGTTAACGATTAAAACTAAGTGGAGTTTTAATGAATCTTTAATTAGATTGAAAAGATCGAGAATGGAGTATCACCAGTTTTGCTCCAGGCGATAGTTAAATCTTTAATTAGATTTGAACGTGAAATGGTAATTGAATTTACCGATAACACCGTGGTGTTAGATATGAAGTATTACCAGTTTTACTTCATGGGATGAATAGGTCGGGGTTGGGAAATTAAAACAAATGATTACTTCGGTAAGGTTCATTAATCCCGACTAGTTGAATCGAAATTCAAAAGAAGATAAAAGAATAAATTCAAGGAATTTATCCTGGATAAAATTAATGGGAACCTTTCCCTATGAATGTGAAATTTAGAAACTAACTGTCGATTAGCTAAGCAGAATGGTTTTCTGGATATTGATCTGATGTTGGTTTCGGCCTTCGGGGTTAATATTTGGGGAATTATTCTCTTGATTAATTAACGGTTAGTGACTGATGAATTGGAATGAGGCGTATGTTGTGTTTGTGTAACACTTATTTAAAATATACGCGAGTTATTCGGAAAGACCGGGTTTATCCCATTTTGAATAACTGATACGACGATAAGTCGAAGACGAAGACGATGGTCGAAGACTGGAGGTCTTTACGTCGTTTGGGTGATAACTGATGATCTTGATTGGGCTGTACACCCAAGAAGATGGAAACAGTTGGTGATCGTCCAGACGTACTTGGAGATCGATGGATATGCGGGGTACTAGATGCCTCCGGTTTCGTTCAGACCCAGAACGGACTTGTAAATGGACTGTGTGTCTGACACTGGATTTTAGTCTGTGTGATTGATCTCTATTAAATATATATCTGTTTGGCGGCGGAGAATTTATTCTCTTGCTTAACGCCCTTCTCTGAGACGTACGAGCTCAGGGGTTATATACTGATGGATATCAAACGCATAGAGTGAATTGCCTGTGTGGCATGCTAAGATGCAAATGATCAAGGCTTCTGTTGAAAAGCAAAGTCTTGTGGTTGATGATCGAAGCACGGCCTTTGTGGCGTAGCTTTGTGTAACGTTTACTTCGCGAGTTTCGCACCCCGGTTGTGAACCAAAAACGGGAGAGGACATCAGGGAGGGCCTGCGTTTCTTCCTAGCTAGGGTGGTGTCAGTGACCTACCAGCCCTGACATTTATATATTTTTCACCTGTGTGGTTGTTGCTGTTGCGAGGCGCCTCGGTTTGATCGGACGATCCGGGTCCGATGGAGTCATTCGTTGGCTCATTTACGCCCCCAAAGGGCGGGGAAACGCAGTGTTCAGGCATTTTAATCCACATCGGTGGACCGGCCCTGACGATCCAAGGGTCGATGCGCTCTGACCCTGAGGCTCGGGCTAGGCAGTCTCGAAGTCGGTGAGGACTATCTTTTGCCTCGGTTCATAGACGGAAATCCAATTTCCAAATACGCGACTTTGCGATTTTGATTGTATAACCTATATATGGCGACATAGTGTTATGGGGCATTCATGCCGCCTATGATTGATACTTATGATTTGAAGTTGTTTTATACACTATACACTTATAATAGTATCAAAATGATTTCTTTTAAACGTATCAAGCATTCTTGGCTATTATAAGGTAAAAACCCTATCCCCCGGCTTGCGTTGCATTGTGTGATAGGACCTGGGTCTTATAATAGCTTCATTTTTCTTTATTTAGCATTGCGTTGTTTGTTTTATGCACTGGTATTCTTGGGAGGAAACCCGTTCCGTGTTATACGGCGTGGTCCCTTGATTTATCTAACTTTAAAAACAAAGATTAATAACTGTTTTAGTTCTCACACCAGTCACATGACTGACCTGGAGTTTATTGTTTTAACCTAAACTCTGGGTGCCCCTATTTTCCACACGGGCAGCTAGTAGTTTTGGTTTTGCAGATTTATATTCACAGGATCCTAGTTTACAGCTGGAACGATATCCGGAAAGCTTTGTATCCGTATATCTACTTCTAGTTGTGTATTGTATTATTTTCCGCTGCGATGTATTTAAATGTAATTTAAATCCCTGATATTTCTGTGTAATATTTATTTGTTTATACTCTGTATATTCTTGTGATCTGATGCAATTGTTGTAATATACAATGAAATGTTCTTTTGTATGCGTTCTGTTGTGGCTTGTTCTCGAACTATCCGCTCTTTCCTTTACGGGGAAGTTACGGGTTTTCACAAATTACATAATTAATAAAATTAATAAACTAATTAATTTTCCTAATTACAATACTTACACTTCCTCCTTCAGGAATTCACGACAAAATAAGAAACCCATCATCGCTACTTATAATCACCCACTGCCACCTCCTATGGATGATCAGAGTTCGATCTAGAGGAATCACGCCGAAGCTCAAGCCACCGCCACCCTACGCCAGGAATTGGGGCCCACTCGCACGCCTTATGAGACCAGAAAACGCCTCTTAACGCGCAGACTTTGAGGTGAAATTGCGGCCAAATCCAAACTCTAAACACGACTAACCCGATATCAATTTGAAGAGCTCGGAAATCTCAACAATTTTCTCTTTAGGATCCGAGTTTAATTCTACGTGTTGGAGGAGCGATTTCGGATTTAATTTCGGAGAATTTTGCCCGTCGAAGAGAGGGAGCGGCTGCTCCTGGAGGGTTTGACCGTGTAGAAGAAATAATAGGGGTTTGACTTGGAAATGCTTATATATATATATATTTAATAATGTTTTTAATTCTCTAATTGTTTACTTTTCTGTCCGAACTCCAAATGGAACCCAATGAATGTCGCCCCTATCCAAATACCAGCACTCCGGACACAACGGGATATGTTTCGTAAGCCAATTCTACTATTTCAATCAGTATTCATCAAAATTAAAATATAAATTAATATAATTGTCAATATTGAATTTCAACGTACATTTTAATTTACCTGGGCCACATACTAACTCCAAAAATTACGAATATTGAAATCTAACTATGTTTTGATGATACGGTCCTAACAAAATTAATTTCATCGAATTTGGAGGCCATTTGAAAAATGGTCTTTTTCTAGTCGATTAAATTTAAACTGTATTTAGCAAACACATTTGGATTCAAATTTAAACCTGACTATAATGTGACATTCCGGATCCAACAAAAGTGGTTTCGTCGAAAACGGAGGTCGTTTGCACAATGGCTATTTTTAAGGGCCATATATATTATATTAAAATATATATAAATTCCATGACGACTATTCTAAATTTTAAACTAGACATAACTTACAATTTATAAAGTGAAATCTCAGCTTCTTACATTCATTAGAAAATTACAGTTCAAAATATTCCAACATCTCTTGTTTTACTGAAATCCGATTTATTTTGAATCCTATACATTCAATTGAAATTTAAAATCGAATTTTCAAACTGCCGCGCCATTTCAGGCTCGTTTTATAATTATAATAAATTTATACGTTCTAACTTCGATTTAAATAAATTTTTAGTCATTATTATTTAAATAAATCATTTTAAATTCTTAAAATCCATTAAATCAATCAAAAATAGAATTTTAAATTGGTTCCAAAATCCGGGTTGTTACAATCTCCCCCTCTTAAAATCTTTTCGTCCTCGAAAAGGAAGATAGAATTGAAGGTTGTTTACTTAACCAACTCCACCTTTGCTTGACTCAAGTTCTTCAACTTTTTCAGTTTCTAAGAACTTTCTAATTTCTCAAAAATATGGCTAACACCCTAAAATTTTCAAAAATTTCGCCACAACCTCCTTTGTACGGAGAGGGTTTGAAAAATTGACTGGGTCGTATTAGGCACCCAATAAATTAATAAAAAGCATACACAATTTTTGTGACCTATCTATGCCTAAGGGAGACGTGTAAAAAGTCGAAATCTCTTACCTTGCCCCAGTGTTGGAAATAAAATAATCCATGTTCCTTAATTAAAAGCAAGAGAGATGTGAATTTATGTCTTCTCCAGACCTATGTAGAGTTTTTATTAAATCCTTCCCCAAGCACCTTTATATGTATTTTATTAAGTCCATAATCAGTCTTTTGTTCTACCTGTAATTTAGTCCTCGCAATACAAGCGTCTCGCTCGTATGGTAATCCAAACCTCGTTATATAAGCACCAAATGCTTTTATGGAATATGTTATGATATGCTGCCTTCATGTAGTATGCCAAGCGGTGTAGTTCATAATTTATTTGTGGGTTTAAATTTCATACAGAACAACCATCACAACACATCCAAATCACTCATAGGAGTTGATAATAAATAAAATTGCGCAACCAACTCATTAAGGTGCACCTGTCGGGCACGCAATTTAATTCTCTACTCAATCTTTACTCAACAACCTGTCCAATATATATATATATATACACATACATACATACATATATATATATATATATATATGTGTGTGTGTGTGTGTGTGTGTGCGCATATTTATCTATCTATATACATAAATCCAGTTCACTAAATTTTCAATTCAGTTCTACCTTATATTTGGTTTGGCTTTACTTATCATTCATTCTTTTTATTGGTTTTATCAATCCAATATTTTTATAAGTTAAATTAATTATCACACAACACAACCAACAATCCATTGGTTGATTAGTTTTTTCAAATATATAACTTTAATATACTCAAAAATCCAATTTCAAGACCAAATCACATACAATAAACCCTATCTAAGTTTTGGTTCTCACACCAGTCAATTGGAAATATATAAATATCCCACTTTCGAAACTCGAATATAAATGCTGATGATAATCGATTAATCACCAGGATCATCTCCGGGCGACTAGAGTGTGATTCCAAACTACCCAGTATATTTGAGACTTCGAATACACGTGGATCAGACATATATGCAAAATCTTCTTAGGCTCGATAGTCCAAATCAGTATAAAATAAAATACTCAAGTACGTATAATAAGATATGATTTTCAAAATTAAATTCATTTTCAATTTTTTTTTAATAAAATAACACTCTTCGAACTCGTTCTAGGGTATTACTAACCCTATCTCTAACGAGTCATTCTTATAGGATGTTACTAATCCTATCTCTGATGAATTCTTTCGTTTGATTCCAATATGTCTTGTTCTTGAGCTTTGTAAACCAAAGCTCTGACACCAAAAGTAGAAACCGGAACTTCCCGACCGGCCTAAACCGAACAAGAAGGTGAACTGCTTTGAGAACACAACGCACCCGAACACAAACAATAGAACATTTCATTGCTAATACAACAATTTACATTAGAGTATATCAGAGTTCAAATAATATACAGTAGAAAATATATCAGAGAATTAAATTACAAAACAGCGGAAAATATATACATAAATATAATGTGCAGCGGAAAACATCAACTACCACAACTGAAAGAAATACACGGATACAAAGCTTTCCGAATATAGCTCCAGTTGATATCCAGGATCCTGAGAAAAGAAATATCTGCGAAAAACCAAAGCTACTAGCTGCCCGTGTGGAAAATATGGGCACCCAGAGTTTAGGTAGAAACAATAAACTACGAGTCAGTCATGAGACAGGTGTGAGAACTAAAATAGTTATTAACTTTATTTTTAAAGTTGGGTAAATCAAGGGACCACGCCGTATAACACGGAACAGGTTTTCTCCCATGAATACCACAAAATAAACAGCACAATGCTAAAAGAAAAAAAATGAAGCCATTATAAGACTCAGATCCCATCACACAATGCAACACAAGCCGGAGGATAGAATTTTTCTTTATAATGGCCAAATATGCTTGGTCAGGCCCGACCCTTTTCCGAACCAAGAGAAGTCACGGCTTAGGGCACCAAAAAATCGAGGGCATCAACTCATCGCTGATACTCAGAGCCGAGAAAAGAAATCGATTATCAAATCCCTAAATCACGGAACACGAAACGAACGAACTAATACTTGGAACTCTCTAGGCGGATCGTCGAGCAAATCAACATCTCTGCGGAAGTCGTCTGACATCGGCAAGCGAACCCAATTTTAGTTGATTCAGTGATTTTGTTGAAGCCAATGAGTCGGAGGTATTAAATACTAATTTGCATTTTATTGTTTTAAATAATTAATCGTTGGGATCTGAGGTTGGAAAATGACACTTAGGTTTATTATTCTCAAGATTATTATAGGAATACTGTAATATTGCAAAATCGCTGATGATCTAATGAGCACTAGTACCCATATTTCAAGCTTCAGCAATCTTCATCTGTTTCTAAAGGCAAAGTAACTAAGTTATCCGATGTTAACCAAAACAACAGTGTCATTGATCCGCCTATATTACAGTGTTCATACACTGGATTTTCTGGACTAAAAGTAAAGAATTAAAATAGAACATTTATATTGACTAAAAGAAAACCTTCGCTAAAAAAATATTCTAAGCTACAACAATTGGTATTAGAGTAAAAAAAGGACAAATATGGAACACATGCATGTTAAAAATATTTAGACATTAGTGAACAAAACCAAAAAAAAGATATAACAAGTCTAAGTTATAATAGTTTGAAATATTAGTTCCATGAGAAACATAGTAAATTTTTTGTCAAAATATATGAATACTAAGATAGAAAGGACATAATGTAGTACCAGCAAACCAGTGTGTTAATGTGCATCATCCACCTTTTAACTGGAAAATGTTTTGGTAAATCCGATATACCACTGAGAAAATATATTCATTTTCTTTGGTTCCCAACTAGTATAAGAGAAATAATCTAGAATTTTGGTTGAAGCTATTGCTGTTATGCAGCAAAAACTATCCATTAAAAATGAAATTGATGGATCTTATGTAATAAATGATTTTCGCATTTGCAAGTGTAGCAAACGCTTATAAAAACAATTTTCACATTTGCAAGTGTATTAATTTTCTTATATAACTTGAATTACATATAAAGTCACTTTTTCCCTCTTTTCCTTTTTTTAAGAAATGTAAATTGCTTTGTTGTAATGCATTAGCTTTTGCGTAAGGGCCTCGTTTTCACTTTTGGCTTTAGGTACCAAAACTCTTAGGACCGGCCTTGTGCTTGGTACGCGAAATTTATCTTTTATTATTACTATAAGTGAAGAAATCAACTTCAAATATAAATGTATCAATCATAGACGGCATAGGTACCATATATTATGTCGCCATATAGGTTTACAATTAAAACCACATAATATCGTATTGGAAATTGGATTTCCATCATAAGTCAAGGCAAGGGATGGCTCCTCCCAATTCGAGACAATCTAGCCCGTGACTCAGGATTCAGCCGCAACTGCATCTGGATATTTAGGGCCGGTCCACACCTACTTAGTGGATTGGTTATTACTGGACAATATGTTTCCCTGCCCTATGGGGCATAAAATCTGGTCAGTATGTTGACCATATCAAGAGCCACTAGGAACTCAAATCCGAGGTACATCGCTTTCCAACATCCACATAAGTAAAATGTCTGTGCTCCATACCATGACATCACTCCTAGCTAGAAAGAAACGCATGCAGTCCCTGCAGTCACTATCCCGTTTTAGACTCATATCGAGGTGTGAGGCTCGCGAATTAACTCTATACACAAAGCTATGCTAATTAAAGTTGTTCTTTGATCATCATCCATAATTCTCTGCTTTTCAACAATAAGCCTTGATCATTTGCATCTTAGCATGCCACACTAACAATTCATGTCATACAACTGATGTCTATCAATATATAACCTCTAGGCTCTTACGTCTCAGAGAAGGGTGTTAAGCAAGAGAATAAATTCTCCGCCACCAAATAGATATATATTTAATAGAAATCAATCAACACAAAATGAAATCCAGAGTCGGGCACACGTCCATTTACAAGTAGATTTCGGGTTTGAACGAAACCGGAGGCACCTTATTCCTCGTACCATATGTCAAATAGAGGAGAGGGGTCCTCGCATATCCAGTCGATCTTCAAGTACATCCAGACGATCACCACTTATTACCTTGTCCTGAGTGTACAGCCCAATCAAGACATCCTCCAGTCTTCAACCACCGTCTTCATATCATCGACTTTTAGTCATCGTATCAGTTATTCAGAACGGGATAAAACCGGTCTTTTCGAATGACTCGTGTATTTTATAATCAATAATCAAGTGCTATAAATACACATCATATGCCTCATTCTAATTCAGAATATTCTTTTATTCAAATATTCACATCTTAAGGGAAAGGTTCCAATTAATTTTATCAAAGATAAGTTCTTTTAAATTTATTTATTAATCTTCCTTTGGATATTAATTTCAGAAGATTTCATTGTATCATTTCACAATCTAAACCAAAATAAGGTTTATTAACTAGTCGGGGTTATCGAGCCTTACCGAAGTAATCATTTATTATTTTATTTTCCCAATCCCAACATATTCATCCCATAGAGAAAAACTAGTAGTACTCCATATCTAACACCCACGGTGTTATCGGTAAATTTACTTACCATTTCACATTCAAATCTCATTAAAGATTTAAATATCACCTGGGGTAAAACTAGTGGTAACCCATTCTCGATCATTTATTGAATTCGGTAAATTTAATTACCTAATTCACATTCCAATCTAATTAAAGATTCATTAAAACTCCAATTTGGTTTTAATATAAAAAATCATTACTTTATGATTATTCAACTTTAATAAATTTATCTTGTCTTTAACCGGGTTAAAGAACCAATGTTATTAAAAAAACACAGTTCACAATAAACCCAAAATCATCTTCCATCAAAATTGAATCTTCATGGAAATCTGATCAGTATATAATCGATATAAATTTCTATATCAGACTAATACTATAAATGGAATAACGACAAAACCTTTTAACTTCCATATATAGTAACGGTCTTCCTTTATAGAAGCTCATCTCGATTTTTACCAAATCGAATTCCATTCAATTCCAATTATATTAAATTGGAAAACTTTACTTTGGAAAATTTCCATTAAATATTAATGAAAAGATTTAGGAATTCCAAATCATAACTTCACTATTAATCGGGTTTAAAAACAAATGTCATTTAAAACATCGTTCACATTGAACCCGTAATCAACTACCATTTAATTCCAATTGTATTAATTAATTGGAAAACTTCATTAATCTTAATTAAAAGATTTATTCTATTCTCAAATGGGTTTAAGAACAGTGTTATTGAAGACATTCATTCACGACGAACCCAAAATCTCATTTGATATTAAATGCAAGGCTCTGAATAGAAATTATACCGACTTATATTCAATATCAAATTCTGAAACCAACAGACATCGTATTGGGAATAACGATACCTATATCTTCGAAATTCCTCAACAATATCCGTATAATCACGGAATCCAATATCAAAATATTCCGAAGATTATTTCCATTTAAATCCTTTCCAATTCATATGCTGGAAAATTCTGGTTATTCCAAAACCCATTTTCAAATCCAATTTATTTATTTAAAAACATTGGATTATTATTCTGGTTAATAACTAGTTCAATTAGATAAAAATATCTTTTATCTTTTCAAAACTTGGAATTTTTCATCCAAAATATTTCCAAATCATTTATTATGATTTTACACAATTTTTCCCAATTTTTAATAATTTAATTAAGGCCTTTACGTAGGTTTCCAATATCGGTCACCGAACTGCATTCATAGCGAGCTTTTCTAAAATTGATTTGGACGCAATTTAAAATCCAACTGTTCAAAATTAAATCTCTTATATTCATTAGAAATATCTTTTCGATACAAACCTAGGGGTTCCAGTTTTAGGAGAATCCTACAGTTGGATCTCTCATTACATCCATTTGAAGTCAATGGTTGAAATTCGCGAACGGTCGCTGCGCGGCGCGTTCTATTCAAGCCATATAAATTTATTATATATATATATATATCGTCGATTTCCATTTAAAACGTATTTTATAAAATGTTTTTAAATCGTTTAAAAAGAATTTTTAGCTCCATTTCAATTTTAAATTAAAAATGAAAGTACCATTTTTTTAATAATCTCAAAATGGTATTCTTTTCAAAACAAAATTTGAAATTCAGACTTCTAAGTATTCATTGTAAAAATGAATAAAATGGATATAAAAATTCATTCGAGCTAAAGTAGCGATTCTAAACTTAACTCGGCTTCATATATTTCAATATATTTTCGTGTCCAACCAAAATCGGACATCAAAATCATATTTTGATCTTTCATTGAATATTATTTAAAATATTCATTCATATTCTAAATCAGACTCAATCGTTCACCGTATAATTTTATTTATATGGATTTCACATATCGCATGTATTCAAAAACAGTGATAAACAACTATTAAATAGTCAATTCACATTCAGAGTGCAATTTACAACTGTATAAGCATTAAATAATGCTGATAACAGTCTGTCAATCAATCGGTTATCATACAGTCAAATCCAAGGGAGATGTGAATTAATTATCATCCCTAGACCCGTGTGGGGTTTCAACCATCAACAATAATTGAGCGACGGTAAAATTATCGTTCCAATACCCGTGTGGGATTTCAACCGTCAATAATAATTCAATGATGTGTAAAATTATCGTTCCAATATCCATGTGGGGTCTACATCACAGTCCATGTGAGTTTATTTATTATTTATTATATTTATAATCACGGTTTAATAATGATTACTTTAAACTGTAAACAAGCATCAACCACCAAACAGGCATTACAGTCACAGGCAAACAATATACATGTAGTTATAAATCTAAATAACTTTATAAAATTTTGAGTGAGTAGTTCTCACTTTTGGTTTCCACTCTGTCAGTCTTTAATGGAGGATTTTGTTTTTACACTAAATTAAACGCGCGTTTAATTTAGCTAGTAATTCAACTTGCTCTGTTTCTGATCTAGTCAGTTCTGAAATGTAGTACTCGACGATGCGATTCCAACGCATCTTGGTTTGTGCAAATTTGATGTCGTATGAAGAAAATATGGCAGATTAAATTTTAGTTCCCTTAATTACATAATTATTAAAATTAATAAACTAATTAATTTTCCTAATTACAATGCTTACACTTCTTTCTCCTTCAAGAATTCACGAAAAAATAAAAAACCCATCGTTGCTACTTATAATCACCCACTGCCGCCTCCTATAGATGATCGGAGTTTGATCCATGGGTACCATGCCGAAGCTCAAGCTACCGCCACCCTACGCTAGGAGTTGGGGCCCACTCGCATGCCCTACGAGGCCAGAAAACGCCTCTCAATGCGCGGACTTCAAGGTGAAATTGCGGCCAAACTCTATACACGATCATCCCTATATCAATTTGAAGAGCTCAGATATCTCAACAATTTTTGCTTTAGGACCCGGGTTTAATTCTGCGTGTCGGAGGAGCGATTTGGGATTTAATTTCGGAGAATTTTGGCCATCGAAGGGAGGGAGCAGCGGCTCCTGGAGGGTTTGACCGTGTAGAAGAAATAATAGGGTTTTGACTTGGAAATGCTTATATATATAATAATAATGTTTTTAATTCCTTAATTGTTTACTTTTCTGTCTGAACTCCAAATGGAACCCAACGACTGTCGCCCCTAACCAAATACCACCATTTTGGACATAATGGTATGTTTCGTAAGCCAATTCTACTATTTCAATCAGTTTTCATCAAAATTAAAATATAAATTAATATAACGGTCAATATTGAATTTCAACGTACATTTTAATTTATCGGGGCCACATACTGACTCTAAAAATTACGAATATTGAAATCTAGTTATGTTTTGACGATACGGTCCTAACAAAATCAATTTCATCGAATTTGGAGGGCGTTTGAAAAATGACCTTTTTCTGGTCGATTAAATTTAAATTGAATTTACCAAACACATTTAAATTCACCACGCTCACATATTAATTCCAAAAATTATGAAAATTTAAACTTGACTATAATTTGACATTCCAGATCCAACAAAAGTGATTTCGTTGAAAAACTGAGGTCGTTTGCAAAACGACTATTTTTAAGGGCCATATATATTATATTAATAGACTATTCCAAATTTTAAACTGGACTTAACTTACAATTTATCAAGTGAAATCTCTGTTTCTTACATTCTTAGAAAATTACAGTTCAAAATATTCCAACATTTCTTGTTTTACTGAAATCCGATTTATTTTGAATCCTATACATTCAATTGAAATTTAAAATTGAATTTTCAAACTACCGCGCCATTTCAGACTCTTTTTATAATTAAAATAAATTTATACGTTCTAACTTCAATTTAAATAAATTTTTATTCATTATTATTTAAAATAAATCATTTTAAATTCTTAAATTCCATTAAATCAATTAAAAATAAAATTTTAAATCAGTTCCAAAATCCGGGTTGTTACATAAAACATGTTGAATGTGAGTGATTTTGTGCAATAAAGTTGGTGTAAACACGTGAAAAATTATATGCTAATGACTTGATAAACTTAACCTAGAACATGCTTAGCCTTAACGGGTGGGATTTGGGTCTAGATCTAAGTCCATTAGCTAATTTACATCAAAATGAGAAGAAATTAGTAGAGTACATAATAATTTCACTAGTACAAATATACATGTTGCTTCGCATTACTTGCTTCGGTTGTCATTATAACCGATGCAAATAATGTTACCTGCATCGTCTGTTGATGAATCGATGCAAATGCACCAAAGCAGATAGTATTATTTACATCAGTTGTCCTTACAACCAATGCAAGTAGTGTTAGTTGCATCGGTTTATAGGGAACCAATGCAAATGTACCAAAGCAAGTAATGCCATTTGCATCAGTTGTCAATACAACTGATGCAAATATTGTTATTTGCATCAATTCAATGAAAACCGATGCAAATATACCCAAGCAAATAGTGTTATTTGCATCGGTTCTTTAACATCTGAAGGAATTGCTAGTTATTTTAATCGAATAAAACACACATATCTATTGTCATAAACAAGATATTATATAACTCGTTATTTTTTTATATGAATATTTATCAATTATACTAATTATTATTAATAATGAATTAATTTTTATTTAATACTTTATCAAGTTCAATCATTATTAATTAGTAAATTATTGTTAATATTTATTAATTACAATTACTAATCAATAAATATAGTTAATATTAAATTGTTAATATTTAATAACAAACAATCAATATTAACACTTAATATTGAATTATTAAGTAACACTTAATAATTAGTTTGTAAATTAATAATTATATTTTAGTAACTATTAATTAAAATTAGAATTAGGTAATCAACAAATATTAATAATTATATAATAATTAAGACTAATAATTAATTTTGATTTAATAATATAATATAATATTTACTATTATTTTAAATATTATAATAATTAATAATGATTAATAGCAAAGAGTTAGTGCTTATCAAACATACCACTTCAATGCAATTAAATAACAAATAACTAGTAATAAACCAATAGAAATTTGTATTTCACTAAATAAAAAAATTTAAAATTTTCTAAAACTAAATAAAATATGTTAGTAAAATTCGGAAACATAGATTTCACATTCTCATTAAAAAAAATAAGAAGTTTAAGTAAATTTAAAATCTTATAAAATACATAAACGTGTACAAAATTTGAATAGACTGGAAGTGTTGTAGGTTTGTATCAAATACAATATTAATTTCATATGCACCTTGACTTTCTTTAACCCTATTTTCTTGACATATTCATGTTACTAATTTGAACAGAAAGTGTTGCAGGTTTGTGTCAACTACAATATTAGTTGTCCTTATAAATTTCAACAGTAAGCGCATGAGACTTCTTTATGATATATATATACACACACACACATTCATATATATATATATATATACATATATAGACATACATATAAGTGATATGTAGAATGCCACAGACATTAAATAATAGGAGAAATATTTACGTTTTATTGAAAAGCTCAAATACGAAAGTGGTGCTCACAGGGTATATGTTTGGTTTGTTATTTTTATTTTGTGTATTTAGTTGATTTCCTTCATATTTATTTTTTGTTTTAAGCGCAGTGATAGAGAGGTTCGGAAGAGTGCACACTAGTGCAGTCTCTGTTGTTATCCTTCCTCAAGCTCATCAGTTGGTTTCTATTATGTACCTATCTACAGAATTCAAAATATAACTTATGCTGTTGAATTTAATTTTAAATATATGTCACATGATGATAAGTGGATATTATGGGGTATTTTATAGGTTGATGTACAACTACGTGATGAAGGTCTGAAAGTAGATATATACAGTTCTAGTCGAGATCGAGGTCAGTTGGTTAATACTAGAATTGTGGATCATACATGTTCCTACTTGAATTGTAGTGGCTATAAAAGATAGGGTAACTTATACGTCCTTTGTATAGCCTTTATTTCTTATAAATCATTTTTTATTCTCCTCGATTTATGAGCTCCATCTGAAACAAGTTTCTGTTAATATATTTCATCCGTATTTTTTCTGTAAAAAATTTCTTTAGAATAAAGAGTAACAAAATATTGTGTTTTGTTAACTTTACTTATCTAGTTTAAGGGAAAGTGAATTTTAGTATATATGTATTTAGGGACATTTAAGTCTTGCATACGTTTATTAAAGCAAGATCCTAGTGAAAAGGGCCCGTAGATTATACAATGTCTTTAAGGAATGACAAATGGATACTTACCTGACCAAATAATAATATTTTGTGATATTATAGTTTATAATAGAGTTTTGAAGTATATCTGCTCTTGTCTTCCAATTGTTTTGGAAACCATCAAGATATATCTGTTAGTTGTATCTATGAGTCTATACCTGCACTTAATATATGATAAACTAATTTGTAATTCAATTAAGCTTTACATATAGCATCCTTAAAGTTATGACTTAACATCTATGTAAATAATGCTGATACAATAATGCTAGCAGCAATGATTCTAGTCTTCCAGACCTTTTGTTTCTCATTTGCATTATTTTACTAATTAACTCTCTATAATGTTTGGCTAAGCGCTAGTGCTCCTTGCAATGGAAGAAGATAAGCTTCTCGTTCTCTTGAATCCAGGGAACATAAGCATTTTGAGTCTTATCGCGTAGTTATATGTTTTATTTGACATTTGAATTGAAATTTTCATGTATCTTGGTGTGAATAGCTAATGTGTAACTTGAGATATAAGTCTTATGCATAAATCACTATTTAACATGCATTATGAATACTATAACTATATTATATATTTATTTTGGTATTATGCTCAATTTGTATTTGCCATCCAGGCGGATTTCAAATGGTAATAAAATTATCTACAATAATTGTTTGCTATGATATATATATATATATAATCTATATGAACACAAAATTAAATACACAAATTGTGGATCAAAAAATTTCCCCTTGAATTTCACCTTTCGTGTAAATACAAACAAATCCAATGGTCTACAATTTGTGTATTTAATTTTATGTCATCATCATGTGTTCAAATAGTCACTCCCTATATATATATATATATATATATGTATATATACACACACACACACACACACACACACACACACACACACACACATGGGATTCGTGAGGAGAGTTTTATTATATTGGTTTGTGTATTTGGAATTTGTGAGAGTTTTATTATATTCATATTATTGCCCAATTGGTATTTGTGAGGAGATTGTTTTTGCATCGGTTGTTACAAAAGATGCAAAATGGTTGTATTTTGCATCGTTTGTTTATGAATGCTGGTGCAAAAAAGAAAAACATGTTTTCATCTTATGGATCTTTTATGCGTCGGTTGTTACCAACAACAGACGCAAAATGAACAGTTTTTGCACTGGTTATTAGCAACAACCAATGCAAAAAGGCACTTTTTGCATCCGTTGCATAACTGATGCAACAAATTTTGGCTTATTGCATCGGTTGTTGAACCGATGCAACAAGGAGGCAAACAACCCGTGCAAATGACATATTTTTTTTAGTGTGTGCAGTTACTACCAAGCACATGGTTCTACATAAGTGCATAATATAGAGTCATAAGTAAATACAACATAGATCTCATATATAGATGTTTGTTAATACATACACACACACACTCTCTCTCTCTATACTGATAGAGATTAAAATAACTAGAATAACTAAGTAGTGGGTAAACAAATAAGGATCCCAAAAAACTCCAAGATCAGAAAGATGCGTCACGAAAGGCTATGATACTCAGGCTGACTCGAGTATAAAGAAAAAATAAAGCACTCGAGCTAGGACTAACTTTCTCATGTAAGTGAACTAACTCAAGTAAAATGTTCATAGAAGTAGGCAATAACTTAAAGAATGTTTGGGATTTCATCCTTTAAGGATTCGTTAAACTATTTACATATATTACGGTATAACAGTGTTTGCGGTAAGTATACTACTGAAAATAGTATAAGCGAGATTGCTATGTTACCCTTATATAGTTTATATTACCATGGTCCATATGGATATCGTAAAATCCATCGTAAACATGTGGTTGTTATAGGGTTCTCCAAAAGTGCAATACAAATCAAAATTGTAGGGGACTGGATTAGGATAAATATGAAAGGCATTAAGGCAATACCTAGGGTAGGATTCTACCAATTGCACTCTCAGACTGGTGGTAATGCATAGCGTGTAGTAATGCCTACATCGAGACAACACTCCAAATACAAGGGCCCCTAGATCAATCATAAAGTAATAGAGATGATATCAAAGAAGTTTGTCTGATAGGAGTAGCTAGCTTACCAGATTATGGTATAGCTCCTATTTTAGTCATTTTAATTATGACCTGAAGGTCAAGGCTACTCATTATCATTCCCTTACTTCATTCTAGTAACATTTTTCGAATCGATCCATCCTTCTTTGTTTTGGGTTCTCCACCATGTACACAATTTTCAAAGTGGTATCGATATTGATTGAGAGTATGTAGTACTAACTTTGGTTTCTTTGACAACCAGTCACTTATTTCACACACCATGGTCGCTTATGTAAAATAGTATCTTTAATAAACTCATAATTTACAATACAATTCTAAACTTAAAACATCACTATTATTTTAGACTCAAAATGCTAATTTCCTATCAAATCAATTTATTGTACATATCTTTTTAAAATAAATTTGACTTGATAAGTTTCGTTACGTTTATATCATTTAGATTGATTTCAAAATATTTGGCAAAGCCATTTAGTTTTATACTGATCTATAATGTTTTTTTTATTATAACAGATATAAATACAGAAAATGCAGGTGATAGGCAGATTGCCAAGCAACTGCAAGCGGTTTTTATAGAGGTCCGTTCACTCCCTCTATCAAGCTTATAGTATAGAAGGAAGACAAGATATCTAGACTACTAATTACCTATAAACTCCACGTAGGGAGTTCCATTACATTCACCACAAAGGTGAGCAACTTACAAAAACAAATCGGTGTACATTAACAAATACACACTAGCGTACATGAACATACGAGAGATGGTAAAAACTAGTTGCTTTTTACATTTGACATAAAATTGCACTTGCATAGAAACAAAACATCTCCCAAGGCACATGCCAAGGAGAGAAACTCCACTCGATCACATCACAAAAGAATGACATAATGAATATTGCATCCAAAAACCTCACTTACCAAAAAGCACTGCAAATGAATGACATGAAGAAATAACATCCTTGACCTCACGTAGGCAGTAACAAATAGCACCTCAGTAACATGGCATGGAATGAGAGGCTACAACAAAAGTAATGATTTTACAAAAGCAAAGGCGCCAATAAGCAGGAGAAAATAACTGAAAAATCACCATTGTCGTGGCAATTGTCATTGAGTTACCCAATAACAAGCACCAGATAGCTCATCACAATACAACTAAATCTGAGATGCCTCTAAACAAACACTGCTGCCCCTGAATACAAGAAAATGCAACCCAAATAAGGAAGAAATCGCTTCCCCACTCCTACCATTAAAGCGACCAGAAATCTCAACACAGAACAAATAAAACTACACAATTTGAAACAACACCACCTCAACACTCACACAAGAAAAACAGCAGACACATGCAATAACCCTACCAGCATGCCAACTCCAGAAACAAAGTACATAAGACAACAACATGTAATACTCACCAGCTCGTTGAAGAGACTTCGATCCGAACCAGTACCAAGGCTACGGTTGGAGTTATTTGTGAGAAAAGATACCTGCAGATCAGATGACAAAGCGCAAGAAGGCATTGGTCGCGAGAAGCCACTGATAACGACTGAGATCCAGATAAGTGAAAAGCAGTGTAGTACGCCGTGAGTAGAGTTGAATTTAGGGTTGAGGAAGGCCAAAATGATAGGCCGAGAGGAGATATATAGAAATGGATTGTTAAGAGAAAAGTTAGGTTGAGATCTATTTCTAAAAAAGGGGGCAAAAATCACGTTTACGATGACGAAAGCTAGTTGGGATAAGAGGATGACAACATACAGGAGAAAATGGGGAAGAGTTGAGAGGATGGGCAGATTAGGTTTCAGAGGATGAAATTACGAAGAAGAAGATCCGAGCGAAAGCGGAACCAATTGGCATTAATGAAGAAAAAATTATTTATTTATCCTTGATATCAATGTATTGCGATTTCAAAATATTAACTTCAAACATATCTTGAAAGCCTAATTCTATTCATACACCTATAATTCCTTAACACACACCTTAAATGAAATAAAATAGCATACACCAAAATTTCCTTTTCATACACCATGTATTTCACAAAATTGCCTGTTTATATTTTCATCACCTTTCCTCTTTAACCTTAAAACTAAATTACATAAAACTGAGAATTCATTGCAATATATTTACCTATAATAAAAAAACTTTATTTTTTAACACTAGTATTTTAAATTATTTGATTGTTTTCTTTTTAAATCACTTTCAATTTTAGATGATGGAAATTTGAACTTATTTTTTTAAATATTAGAAAGTTAAACTAGTTAAATTTTGGTGCTAAATTTAAACATGATAAATTTGAATGAAAGATTGAAGATTTTAGTACTCTGTATAACATTAATTTTAGCTGTTAGTTTTATATTTTAATTTTTATATTTAATTAAGTGAACATTAGGCACACATCCCTATTTTCAAACTTAATTAGGCTCACATCCCTTATGTTTTTAAAATGCAAACCCGACCCCTATTTTTCTAACTTTCGTGTTTTACGTTTTTTTGCCCAAAAAAATGCGCCACTCAGCAAAAAAAAAAAAATCTGGAAACGTTCCCAGAAGTCCGCGGATTTTTTTTTTTTTTTTTTTTTTGCATACATGTATGCAACTTTTACCAATAGTTGCATATATGTATGCAAATATTTGAATACCCATGCAAGAATTTGTCCACGCCTTCTAAATAATTGCATACAAGTATGCAGTTATTCAGAATAACTGCATACAAGTATGCAGGAATGTGTTGAAGGCCGCAGGCATGGCAATATTTGCATTCCTGTGTGCTGTTTTTTATGTATAACAGCGTACTGGTATGCAGATATATAAGTATGCATGTTTTGCATGTAGAAATTGAATTGTTGCACGAAAACATGCACGTATTTCATAAAATCTGCATACATGTATGCATGTATGCTGCAATTTGACGTAGAACTGAAATATGTGCATACACGTATGCAATTATTTTAAATATGTGCATGTTTCGATGCATTTTACTGCATTTTCGTTTTTTGTGTGTTTTTTGATTTTGACTTGTTTTCTGATGGTGTTTTGATATGAATTTTTTTTCGAATGCATGTTTTAATTAAATATTAAATTTACGTATTTAAAAAAAAATCAAAAAATAGGGATCTAATTTACAATAATTTTATGACCGGATGTGATCCTAATTTTGAAACTTAATAGGGACCTATACCAAACAGACTCTTTAATGAAAGTGAAAACTGTTAAAATTGACTATATATAAATGCTGCTTGTAATGATATAAATTTAATTAAAGTGAATATATTTTAATCCTCAAAAGTAATATAAATTTAATTTAACCAGTGATATAAATTAATTTATAATTTTAGAAGAGAAATTATATGGAGTATCTACAATGCAAACAAGGGAGAATTGTATATGTTTTTATTCTTTAATATTGATTCCTTTTTAATAAGGTCATTTTGGTCTGAAATTTTATTTAAAATCTCATGGTGTAAGTATAGCATTTTACGGTGTTTGAATAGAATTTGCCATCTTGAAATTGGTTTAACTTAAAACCATTTAATTCATTTACTTTACGAAAGTTAAAATTATTAAGTTTACTTTAAATCAAATTATATATTTTTCATATTTTAATCAAATTATAAATTAAACTTAATAAAACCTTAGCATAAATTTTATCCTTTAAATTGTATCATAAGTAAAGCAATAAAATAATTTTTATATTAATATTTTAGAGTAATCTATATAAAACCTTAAAACCATTTAAACATTTAGTTTTTATCATTTATTTTATTTATTAACTATTAACTATTTATTTTACAAAGTATATGTTTATACACGTTAAATTACTTGTTAAACTAGTTTAATTTATTAAGTACTATTTAATTTCCAATGTTTTAAAATTAAATAGTATTATACTTCAAAAAAAGTTGAAGTTTGTATTTTAGAATATATCAATTTATAATTTAAATTTTAAACATATCTTTATACCTTTTAACTTTGAATTTAAACTTTATTAAATTAGATCAAAACCTAAGTTTTTAAAAAACCTTGATTTGAAATTTTAAGACAAATTTTATTAAATTGAAATATATTAATAAATTTTAGAAAATGCTTAAAATGGACCAATGGCGTCCATTCATAATTTTCTACCTAGGTCAAGTAATACAGATATGTATCATTTCAATCTGTTTATATTCGATTTTTGGGAATTAATCATTCAACTCGAATCCCAATAAATTCAGGTCAATATCTAAAATGAATATAATCGTTCGGGTTTGTATCATTTCAACTCGCAATGATTTTTCCTAAATCTACGGGAACTTGCAGTGTGGGAACAAATAAATATAACATTTCAGATATCGTAGATAAATTAGCATGTGTCATAACAATTGCTTGTACAGTTTTTATGCTACATATCGCATGTTCCCGTCTCATATCTACAATTCACATAATAGATATTTGTGAGTTCTAAAACAATCCTAACACTTCATAGGCCATTTCAGATGTGATGATTTACTTAACAAGATCAAATAATCGTGATCAAGTCAAAACTCACCTTTCGTACCATGAAATGACAATGAACCCAACATAAGAATATATATGGCGTGCAACACCACAACTACCAACAAGCAAATAGAACAAGCACCAAATGTTCTAAGCAAAAACACCAAATGAATTAAGCTATGATTAACGACAATTAAGTTGCGATTAAGATTAACCTAAGTATCAAAAGCCCAAGCACAAGTTAGAATCTTTTTTTGTACACTAGGAAGTTAAGAAAGAAGAGCATAAAACCTCTCAGCCAATCAAAGATCTTAGCCTGGAGCAAAACTAGGGTGGAAGTCACGACCAAATTTCAGCGAGGTGGTTCTGGTGGATGAAGCTAGATGTTGTTGGTAGAAACGTAACACCTAGTAATTCTAAAGGACATTATAAAAATAAACTAAAGGATACTTAATTAAATATTGGGAATTAAGTAAACAGAATGTACCATTGCGTTCAGCTCGGAATTCTACTTAGGATAGATTCCGAGTTTGCGTAAAACGGACACCGTATGAGGAAGTTATGAAGGTTAGAAGTTTGTATACTTACAAGAGCTTTATGTATAAATAAAACAAT
The DNA here is from genome assembly GCA_030737875.1 of Allium sativum. Taxonomy (NCBI): domain Eukaryota; kingdom Viridiplantae; phylum Streptophyta; class Magnoliopsida; order Asparagales; family Amaryllidaceae; genus Allium; species Allium sativum. The sequence continues at coordinate 6,802,200 of CM060923.1, read as the reverse complement.
CAGAATTTTCAAATTTAACCAAATGAAGTGTGCGGGAAATCTAGGCGAAAACCAGACCCGTTAGGTCTGACCCGCTCCTGGGCCGGGTCGACCTGTGGGTCGACCCAAGGCTACGTGGATCGACATCTGGGTCGACCCAATAGAGATCTGGCTGAATTCCTTTTCCTGAATCTGGATGCGATTTTGACCAGGTTCGTTGGCAGTAGGCTATATATAGGATATCATTTCTATTGTTTTCTACACCTAAAAACAACGGAGACAATGAGATGCTGCCTCTGCTTGGATTGAATTAGGCTACCTTCTTCAACATCAGCCTATATACATACAAGAATTTCTTCTACAACTTCAACATATTACTCTTTGTTCTTTAGATCCACTCTCTATGAGTTCATGCTATTTTAGATGTAAAAATTTAATAGTAACCCTAACATGTTTTATAAATCTGGATCTAAACCTATACCTGCTAATAATCTGATTCATACCTAAACAGTTCTACTATTACATGTATTCTTCTGTACACCTGATCTTCTGTTCAGTCCTTATATGTCTATTTCTATTACCATATGCCTATTTCTGCTATCATATGCCCATCTCTGTTACTATATGCTTAATTTGCTTTTATATGCCTATTTTGTTCTTCTCTCTCTCATTCCCTTTTTATTTTTATAGCCTAGACTACCTTCGAGCCTAGGCCAATATCGCTAAAATATGCAAACGAATGAAATTGGGATAAATTGAGAATGGTTGGGAATAATAAATTTGGGCTATCTTGTACTATGAACTATGACTGGAATTTGGGGCATATCTTATACTGTGAATTATGACTTGTGGTTTGGGGTATACAAATCTGTAGGATTAATTTAAGATTAAGCGAAACATGCTAATGGAACTGTAAAGAACCTGAGAAACCTGTTTAAATCTATTAGGGCTATGTAAACCTGTTTAATCTATTACGGTTATGTAAACCTGTTTAATCTATTAGGGGTAAATAAACCTGTTAACCTATGGAAACTTAACTTGTTAATCTGTGGGGGTTAGGCGAACCTGTTAATCTGTAGGCTTAACCTGTTAAAAATCCCAGTTAATTGGGAGACACAAGTTTAGGGGTTTGACTTGTGTCATCTACTGTGTGGGACCCATATTAGTCAGTAACCCATTCTGGTATTAAACGGGGACCTCGCATTAGGTAAGGTTCGGGGCACGCACACTGAACTGATTATAAGAGGTTCATCTGAAAGGGGGTGTGTACTGGCGCGTTCCAACAGAGTCATGTGTGTGCATGGGTCCGACTTGCCTAGGAAAATAAGCTGTTGTAGCACTATTAAATAGGTTTGTGTCCTTCTATAGGTTGCCACTTTAGGAAGTAATACACCATAATATGGGGCCGACACAGAGCATTTACGAGTTAGGGAGTCGATCGATTGTAGGGTAGTAATCAGGGTACGTCTAATCATGTTTGCTCCTGTGGGGTACCTGTATTTATGTTTAGGGTGACACCCGATATTTCTGTTTAGGTACCGGTTATTTCTATTTAGGTTAAAACCTGTTACTAGAGTATATCTAGAACTACCACTTTGTTTCTGTTGGGATCATTCTGTTTCTGCTAAGTAATTAAGGGATACCTAATCCTATCATATATCTGATATACTAGTATTGGTGTAGAGAAAAGTATTCGAGAAGCATAATCCACCCTGTTTATTATGTTATTTCCGTTTAGTCTGTTTATACCTGTTATGTCCTACTGTTATCTCTCATCCAATTTATATGCCTGTCATGATACTTTTACGTCTTTATATGATAAGGTCACTGGACTCGCCAAACTTTATGTATGACCCATTTTATTTCCTTTTCTCTCTCTTCCTTTCCCTCTAGGTTCTCAGGGTGGGAATGCTCAAGCTTGATTATGACTCTCTCTTCTGTTTTGCTTGGATTTGGATCTATTCGATGTATCGCTTTGACTACTTGTCTACTTGTTTATGGCTAATTATGGGGATTATGGTTTTACATTCCTGTACTTTAATGGTTTTTAGCGCAAGACAGATGTTTTTATTTGATGTATTTTGTTCCAGTATTTCAATCTGATGTTGTAATTGGATTTTGAGACCACGATTGTTTCTGTTGGAAAACAAAGTTTTAAATTTCCGTTGTTATTTTATATATCTGCCTTATGAGATTCTGTTCTATTTACCTATAACGCTTCACGGAACTTAATGCATTGTGATAAAGAGTGATATTAACGGATGTGGAGTGTCACATTTGGTATCAGATCTGAAGGTTACAAGATCGGATAAAAGGTTTTGAAAATTGTTTTCAAAAGGTTTCAAAAAGAAAGTGTTTTCAAAGAAAAGTCTGTTTTTGGAAAACATATTCCCCAAAGCCATATACAGTATCTTTCGATTCTCTGTTTTAATCCCTTTCCTTTTCTTTTCATCATGTCTGGGGAACCGAATCTTCCCGAGGGCGTTCATAAACCGGCTTGGTTCCGTAGATATCTTGAGGCTACGGCGCCTACCGAAGGCCAAGCAGGCGCCCTCCCCTAGTTGCAGCTGTTGTTCCTCCTCCTCCGCGCGCGGATTGTTTCTCCAAGATATGCAAGGACTTCTGTGCTATGAGAGGAAAGCCATTCCAGGGAATAAATAATTTTGTGGAAGCACGAAATTGGCTAAAAGAGACAGAGAACTTATTTGGGCTTTTCGAGGCTGATGACCGTAGATGGATACATTTGACTGCATGGCAGCTTAAGGAATAGGCTTTGTTCTGGTGGGAAGTGACGCAACTAGGGCATCCAGTTGATACTTGGGATGATTTTCGACAGAGATTCGAGATGAAGTTTCTTTCTCAGGCAGAAGACAATATGCAAATGAAGAGGTTTCTAGCACTTAAGCAAGGAAGCATGTTTGTCAAAGAGTATGTTAATAAGTTCAATTAGTTGGCAAGGTTTGATCTGGAGTTGCTGAATACCTATCACAAGAAAGCTTTAAGGTTTACAAGAGGATTAAATCAGCCTCTTCAAACGTGGACATTATCTCACATTCCGATGGGGGCTACTTTTAAGAGACTGGTTGATATGGCATTGATGTACGAAGATGGTAAAGATGAGAAAAAGGAGGCTAAAACCGATGAGAAACAAAACAAGAAAGTGTGACCCAAGAAAGAACCACAAAAGAAGGGTGGAAAGAACAATAAGGCTTAAGGCAAGAAGAAGTGTCATGGCTGCGGGAACGTGGGTCATTTGGTCAAAAATTGCAGAAAAATGAAGAATGCTTGTTTCCACTATGGTGAGATTAGACACTATACTAGGGATTGCCCGAAGAAGCAAGGACAGGGCCAAAGGGAAGGATCTTCGGAAGGGAAGGTGCATGCTCTCGAGGCCAGTGTACCAGACAGAGGTAGGAAAGTTTCTGTTAAAGGTTTGATTTCTCTTTCTGATCATCCAGTTAGAACTCTTTTTTATTCTGGTGCTTCTCACTCTTTTATATCTAATTCTGTGGTTAAGTCTCTGCATCTTAGTACTAGTATTGTTTCTGATCCCGTTATTGTCTCAAACCCCATTGGGGTCATGGCTTATCTGTCTATGATATGTCGGGGTTTAAGGATATCTGTATTGGGCATCGAGTTTGAGTGCGACACATATGTGCTTGGTTTTATGGTCTATGGTCTGAATCTAGGGATGGATTGGCTAGCCATGTATGGTTCCATTCTAAACTGTGAGAGGAGGGTCATTAGACTTTTGACTTGCCAAGGGAGGACTCTTGAGATTTCCTGTGACCCAAAGGGGTCCATCATGCATAGTTTCCTAGAATCACTTAATGCTTATGTTGATGATTTACTATCTGTGCCTGTAGTTTCTGAGTATCCAGGTGTTTTCTATGAGGTTAGGGGCTTACCTCCGAGGCATGGGATTGATTTCCGAATATACTAGGTGGATATTGTGAAGCTAGTCGCATTGCCTTTGTGCCACATGGCTCCTAGGGAAAGGAGGGAGCTCAACAAGCAAGTAGGGGAGCTACTTGAGAAGGGGTTTATTAGGTGAAGCATATCGGAATGGGGTGCTCCAGTCGTCTTTGCAACTAAGGCGGATGGCTCGCTTCGCTTATGTGTGGATTATAGGGAGTTGAATAAGCTCACTAAAAAGAATAGGCACACACTTCCGAGGATCGATGTTCTATTTGACTAGCTTGTCGGCGCATCTATTTTCCCTCAATTAGTGTAACGATACGGATTTCGCTCGGAATCAATCGATCGCTAAACCGACCAAGACCGTTCAAAACCCGGATACGCTAACTCTGGGCATACAACACATCAGAACAAATAACATAAGTCTTTTATAAGCATCATAATAATGTTACATCAGAGTACAGAATATATCAGAGTATATCGAAATATAATACAACGGAAGATTAATTTACAATAAATGTAATACGATGCAGCGGAAACAAGTAAAGTGCACATCACCAATCAATTTGTTGATTAATTTTTCAAACATATAACTTTTATATACTCAAAATATCATATTTTTAAAACTAGATTATATATATAATCAAAAATACGTTAATTATAAACTTGTCACTCTCAACTCATTCTAGGGCATTACTAACCCCATCTCTAATGAGTCACTCATTCTAGAATGCTACTGATTCTATCTCTAATGAAGATTCTTCAATTGGATTTTACTAATCCAATCTATGATGAGTCTTTTATTCTATTTTAACGAGTTGCACTCCAAAGATTTGAATTAACCAAAGCTTTGATACTATATGTAGCGATACAGATTTCGCTTGGAATCAATCGATCGCTAAACCGACCAAGACCGTTCAAATCCCGGATACGCTAACTCTGGGCATACAACACATCAGAACAAGTAACAGAAGACTTTTATAAACATCATAATAATGTTACATCAGAGTACATAATATATCAGAGTATATCGAAATGTAATACAACGGAAGATTAGTTTACAATAAATGTAATAAATGCAGCGGAAACAAGTAAACTACACATCAACAATCAATTTGTTGATTAATTTTTCAAACATATAACTTTTATATACTCAAACAATCATATTTTTAAAACTAGATTATATGTATAATCAAAAATACGTTAATTATAAACTTGTCACTCTCAACTCAATCCGAGCTTTCCTTTACGGGGAAGTTTGGGTCGTGTCAATTAGACTTGACTATGGTATTTCATCATTTGTTGGTGGCCGAGAACAGTATAGATAAGACCGCTTTCAGAACTTCAGACGGTTTCTTTGAGTGGCTAATCATGCCTTTTGGGTTGACGAATGCACCGCGTATTTCGTGGACCTAATGAGTAGGGTGTTCCTGGGGTTTCTGAATAAGTTCGTTGTGGTCTTTGTGGATGACGAATGCACCGCGTATTTCGTGGCCAGATTCTTAATTTGGCGGGATATTATAGGAAGTTTATCAAGGAATTCGCAAAGATATCAGCCCCACTCAATAGACTGACGAAGAAGAATCTGGCCTTTTCTTGGAGCACTGACTGTGAAGATGCTTTTCAGCAGTTGAAAAGGGCTCTAACAACAGCCATAGTTTTGACTTTGCCTAATGGGAAAAAAGTGTTCACAGTTTACACTGATGCATGTGGTATAGGGATTGGTGCCGTCTTGATGCAAAAGGGAAGGGTAGTGTGCTACGGTGGTAGATAGTTGAGAGTTCATAAGAAGAACTACCCTACCCATGACTTGGAGTTGGCTGATGTTGGCACACCTTTTGGTCAAAGCCATCACAAACATAGAATGGCCTAAAATTCCTATCAGATGACCTCTTTTGGGCCCAGAAACATCAATTACGGTGCATTGCACAGTAACTCTTGTAGCCCTCTGAAAGCTTCAGGTAGAGCTTTCTTTTGGCCAAAACGGACTTATGGTTTGGAAATTATGCCCGTTTCCGTGAACGCGCATAGAATTGGAATCTGGATTGGGTCGGAATGAGGCATCATAGAATTCAGCAGCGGATTAGTTCGATAGGGGAAGGCTTGGATCGATAACACGTGAATTTGGCAAACGGTTTTTTGGATACATCGGATCGGATTGGTTCGAGGTAGGGTGACCTGACCCACCTTGCATTCTGGGTACACCACGTCTTCAGTTCGAAAGCTCCGCGTCAGTTCAGTTTGGATCCCGATCCGATCAGCCTGGGCCTGCAATTGCACAACAACTTTGACCTATTATCGTGGCATAATCGCCTACTACTTCCATCGATCGACATCTACTTGGCATAGCACGATTTTGAGAGCATTCTCCACTCCTTTCCGAGATCTTCTCTGATCGTGACACGTGGCGTCCGACCCGCAGCCTCTCCACCCCTATAAATACATTACTACATGGCATTTTGAAGGGATCTTTGGCCACTCTCACTCTCGACCTCTATAACTACAACACAAGAGCATTGCACTTCGTTCAAAAACTAAATTAACACGTGGATTACGTGTATAATCACTTGTATTCTCTTTCAACACACGGATTGTGTGTCTTCTTGTAATTGATTCTTGTAATATATCAATATAACAATAAGATTATAAAGTGGATGTAGGCTACATCTACAGCCGAACCACTATAAAACCTCGTGTGTCTCCTCTTATTTTACTGTATTCTGCATTCTGTGATCCGTAATTGTGACTGTGAGGACTTCACACTGCTTTGGGTGTTAGTACCAAAATTCGGTCTAACATTTTAGCAAGCCACGAAGGGGGCACGTGATACAACTTCTTCTACTAGCTTGAAAGGAATCATATTGCTTGGATTTTGAATCGATGGCCAAACGAAAACTTCCCAGGATGATGGCTCGAGAAATGAGGCGAGCCAGGAGGCTTCCTCTCATGGAAATCCGTCAACATACTACACAAGAGAAGAGATGGACGACGTTCTCACTGAATTGAGAACCCAGATGGCAAGGCAAGATGATCTCCTCCGAAAACAACAGGAGATGATGGATGAATTCTTCGCTCGAATGAGTGGAAACCCGAGAAACAATGTGCAACTCGCTGGAAATGAACCTATTGGAGCACTAATAGTAATTGACACGGCTCAAACAGTTGATACCCTACGGGTCAGGTCGGACCCTATCTGATCCGCGGCTGGCCAAGCGGAGTTGGGAGGAAACAACACTAAAGTAGCTCGGAACGCTGCACCATATCGGGTCGGAACTGGACTAATCCAATCCGCAGCGCCACATGAGCTCGGGGGAAGCAGCTTTGCATCTGGAAATCAAGGCTCGGATCGAGCTCGACGTACATCGGCTCCGCTTCGGATAGAACCCATGCAAAGGCAGAGGCATCAAGAGGGGCAAGCACCGGATCGGTTCAGAATCTCCGATCCGCGAGCTACAGGAACCACCAATCCGAACCGGATAGCTTTCCAAGCACCTCATACATTTCCAAACCCTTCTAGACTCAATGCTGGGGGCACCAGCTCTGACCTTGGCAACTTGCAATAGGTCTTTGAAGGCGATCGACTCGTTAATTTGATTGAACGCCTCTCGAGAGGTCGCGCTTATCAGAGTGACGTGGATGATGTCAACCACACTCCATTCACATAGGATATCATGAATTCTTGTAATCCCCTAGATTTCGATCTTCCAATTCTAGAGCCTTACAACGGCAGGACAGATCCTACCGTGCACTCGATGCGATACAAACGACATATGGAAGTTTAGTCGGCGTCGGAAAACATTATGGCAAAGTGTTTTCCCCTCTTTCTAACTAATATAGCTGCTATGTGGATAAGACAGCTGACACCGGAATCAATCAACAACCGGAATATGTTAGTTGCTCACTTTATTGAACAGTTTCGGGTGCATATATCTCGACCCAAAAATGTTATGTCCCTCACTACAATCAAGCAGACGTTTGGAGAAACTCTGCATTCATTCCTTGAGAGATTCAACGCTGCATTAGCGTCTATTGATAGACGTGAGCCATCTATGGTATTGATGGCTGTAGTATCTGGCATTCTGCATACATCGGAGTTCAAAACATCTTTGTACCGGGACCCACCGCGACATCTCAGCAAATTCTACTTTGAAGCAGATAGATTCCTGCGTGAGGAAGACGCAAAATCCGAGAAGGCTATTCTCGATGTCAACATGCTCAAAGACGGAGCACCGTCAGATTCTGGAAAAGGCAGTGACAAGTGTTGGATCTCGCTATATGGCGTTTTGATTATGACAACTATACATGTACATATATATTATTATCGACTAACTTTGTCTTGCAGGAAGATACTCAACAACAGATTCAAGAGCTATAATTGAAGATTAAATATGTTGTAAGAATCTGTTAGTCCTAGATTTATATGTTAAAGTCTTCCTTGATGATCACACACACACATTTTATATGTATATAGCTTCTCTTATATAAATTAAGCAAGGAATAGTCTGATAACAGAAAACAGACGTCTGGTCTGAAATTTTCAGACGTCTGTTTGCTGAAACAGAATGTTTTTAAATACAATATTCAGACGTCTGGTTGATATATTTCAGACGTCTGAAATACCCCCGAAATACACTATTTCCTTTCTGATTTGATTTTTAAAATAAACAGACATCTGAATTTTATTTTCAGACATCTGAATTCCGAAGAGTTGCATCCTTTATGAAGAGAAACAACTATTTAATCCATATCTCTTCATCAAAACTCTTCACGATCAGTTGTATCTTTTTATATATTATAAATAGAGAATTGCTTAGATGATCTAACAACCGAATTTTATTCTAATTCTCTCTATCTTATTCAAAGCTCTCTAAGTTCTAAAAAGCTATCTACTTTTATACTTGAGACTTTTAAACTTCCATATTCCTTCACGCACTTCACGATTATCATCAAGGAAAGGCTATAGGAAGGGTGTACTTAATATTCGACAATCCGTGTTATCAAGAACACAAAAGAGTCAACAATTATTCTGTATTAGTGAAGACCTCTTCAGTGGTTGAGGCAAGAAATCTCGTTCAGTGGTTCGGGTAATTGTGAACCTATTCCTCCGGGTGAAGTGAGGGTTTTTAGTGTTAGTGAAATACCAGAAGTGAGTCTGGGACTGGACGTAGGACAGTGGTCCGAACCAGTATAAATCGACTGTGTGATTTACTGCTTACTACTGCTACTTTAGTATTCTACTTATACTCCATTCTATACGATCCTACCGCTGCATAACCTCTTTCAATTGGTATCAGAGCATGGTATTCTAGAGATCGTAACAACATCCTAGAATAAATGGCAATAAAGAAATCTAGTAAAGGCATTAGAAAGTGGAAGAACAACAAAGCAGAAGCGACGTAGCAAGAGAGCAAATGTTTAATGGCTAAGGTGAGATCACAATCGGTATGTGAGGATTCATTATATAAAGATCTTTTATTAGACCACGAAAAATTATTAAAAGATTTTAAAAGTTTGGGTAAACTTAATGCAATTATTTTAGCCAAGTCTAAAAATTGTGAGCAAGAAAATTCCAAATTAAAAGAAGAAAACAATTTTTTAGTCAAATAAGCCAAATGTTTTGAAAATACCTTAGAAGAGCTTGTTTTTCAAAAAGATTTCCTTCAAAAAGAAAATGAGCGACTAGAAGATAAAAACAATGTTCTTTTAAAGGAAATCGATCTCTTGAAAAATAGAAATGAATCATTAGAAGATTCTTTAAATAATTCTACTTCTTTAGTTTCGTCTCTTGAAATAGAGAATGGAGCTTTAACTGAAAAGAATTTAGAATTATCTAAAGAATATGAGTTTTTAAAAGTTAATAATAATACTTTGCAAAATGAAATGTCTGATTCGAAAGAAAATTTTGAAAAATTACACTCTTCTTTTAATAATTCAGGATCTCAAATTTGTCGTCTCGAAAATGAGAATAGTACTTTAAAAAGGGAGAATTCTGAATTAAATAAGAAAATTGGTTTAAAAGATTGCAAGACTTCTTTTGAAAATTTCAATCACGACTTTGGAATCAAATTTGAAAAATGTACAAATAAGTTCACAAAATTTAATAAAGGTCAAAATGATTTAAATGATATTTTATCTTGCTCTAGACCTTTACACGATAAAAGTGGCTTAGGGTATAATAAAACTAATCATAGAACTAGTACTAGATATGCTTTCATGTATAACAAAAGTTTAACTGCTAGTACTAAAGCACGTGTAACTCGAAGATCAAATTTCTATAGAAATTCAAATGCTTCTATGACTAGAAACATTTATAATAGAAGTACAAAAAGAAATATAAATAGAAATTATCTAAGTATTTGGGTTCCTGTAAATTGGAAAAATCGAGAAAAATACATTGATGATTATTTTGATTCAGTAGTTAAAAATAAAAACTTTATTTTCAAAGGTACCATTAAACCCTTGTGGGTATGGTTACCTCCTCTCTAACCCCTGGACCCTAACAGAGAAAGTGGGTACCAAAGTATATATAATATTTGTTGCAGGTACACCACAACAAAAAAAAGGAGGGTATTTCAGTATCTCTAATATCTTTAAAAACTGAGCTTAAAGTTAAATCAAGGAATCTGGAAATATAATAATCACATACTCAGGGGGAGAAATTTTCATATATCACACATTCAGGGGAAGAAAATAAAGAGAAGACAACGATATTTATTACATTCCCTCATTCTTTTTTATAATGAAAAAGGGGGGGGGGGGGAATTCAGGTGTATATTGATAGAGGAAGATGTTATAGAAAGAATATATTTTTAAATTGTATAGTTGTCATCATCAAAAAGGGGGAGAATGTTAGAAACTCTATTGTTGGATTTTGATGACAACAACTACACAATTATACCAAAAAACCTCTAAGCTAACCTGTAGGTACATGGATATCAAAAAGAGAAATATATGATAATATATGCATATTGACATATTGACAGGGGGAGTTACATATACAGTTGTCATTATCAAAAAGGGGGAGAATGTTGGATCTCGCTATATGGCGTTTTGATTATGACAACTATACATGTACATATATATTATTATCGACTAACTTTGTCTTGCAGGAAGATACTCAACAACAGATTCAAGAGCTATAATTGAAGATTAAATATGTTGTAAGAATCTGTTAGTCCTAGATTTATATGTTAAAGTCTTCCTTGATGATCACACACACACATTTTATATGTATATAGCTTCTCTTATATAAATTAAGCAAGGAATAGTCTGATAACAGAAAACAGACGTCTGGTCTGAAATTTTCAGACGTCTGTTTGCTGAAACAGAATGTTTTTAAATACAATATTCAGATGTCTGGTTGATATATTTCAGACGTCTGAAATACCCCCGAAATACACTATTTCCTTTCTGATTTGATTTTTAAAATAAACAGACATCTGAATTTTATTTTCAGACATCTGAATTCCGAAGAGTTGCATCCTTTATGAAGAGAAACAACTATTTAATCCATATCTCTTCATCAAAACTCTTCACGATCAGTTGTATCTTTTTATATATTATAAATAGAGAATTGCTTAGATGATCTAACAATCGAATTTTATTCTAATTCTCTCTATCTTATTCAAAGCTCTCTAAGTTCTAAAAAGCTATCTACTTTTATACTTGAGACTTTTAAACTTCCATATTCCTTCACGCACTTCACGATTATCATCAAGGAAAGGCTATAGGAAGGGTGTACTTAATATTCGACAATCCGTGTTATCAAGAACACAAAAGAGTCAACAATTATTCTGTATTAGTGAAGACCTCTTCAGTGGTTGAGGCAAGAAATCCCGTTCAGTGGTTCGGGTAATTGTGAACCTATTCCTCCGGGTGAAGTGAGGGTTTTTAGTGTTAGTGAAATACCAGAAGTGAGTCTGGGACTGGACGTAGGACAGTGGTCCGAACCAGTATAAATCGACTGTGTGATTTACTGCTTACTACTGTTACTTTAGTATTCTACTTATACTCCATTCTATATGATCCTACCGCTGCATAACCTCTTTCAACAAGAACGAAGTAACAACTGCTACAGAGAATGATCGCAATGCTCAACCCCGGAGAGGCCCAGATATGAAAAGTACACTGAACTCAATTCAACACTGATTGACATCTACATGGATACAGAGGGTGCTGCCTCCTATCCAAGACTTCCCAAGAGGGAACCAATGCTAGCATATCGCAACTCTGGAAGGCATTGCATATTTCATGACATAAACGGTCATAACACTAATGACTGCAGGCATTTGCGAGATTTGACTGAAGACCGGGTCAGACATGGAGAGCTGCCCGAGTACGTCACACAACCAAAAGCGCCTGCATCTACCCATGTGCTGCCACCACCAATTCTCCGGAGAGGGAACAATCCTGGATCGAGCAATCGTGGTATTATCATCAATTGATCCCACTCAGCGGATCTCTCCAGTTTGCCAGACTCCGGTCCGTTGTTTATATTTCTTTTTAGGCTTTTAGGGGATTTCTCGCCCTTCTTTGCTTTGTCTACATGTAATAAACACGGTCGCATCAACCCACACGCATATAACCGGCTTGTGGTCTCCAGTTGTGTCCGGGTAAGGACTGCTGCACTTTCATGAATTAGTAATAAGCATTGAGCTTCGGCTCCGAACTGGATCCGTCCAGTATAAACAAATCGCATTAGCATTTCCTACGTCGTCTTCCCCCGATAAAGCCGTCTTGGAACCTCATATCACTTCCTTGGTCGTCTTACTCTGGTAAGGCCATCCAGAACCATTCTTGCATTATTTGTCTTATCTCCTTACAGGTATAGACTTCTGGATTCCTCAGATTATTCAAAACACATCTTCCTTCAATCGGCAAGATATGGGGCAAACACGTTGGCACACTTTTGGTCAAAGCCATTACAAATATAGAATGGCTGGAAAGTCCTATCAGATGACCTCTTTTGGGCTCGAAAACATCAATTATGATGCCTAGCACAATAACTGTTGTAGCTCTCTAAATAAGCTTCAGGTATAGCTTTCATTCGGCCTAAACGGACTTACGGTTTGGAAGTTATGCCCGTTTCTGTGAATGTGCACAAAATTGGAATCTGTTTCGGATCGGAATGAGGCATCATAGAACTCAGCATCGGATCGGTTCAGTAGGGGAAGGCTCGGACCGATAGCACACAAATCTGGCAAACGGTTTCCTGTATACATCGGATCGGTTCAGGGCAGGATGACCCGACCCGCCGTGCATTCTGGGTGCACCACGTCTTCGGTTCGAAAAATCCGCATCGGTTTTAAAATTGAATTTGAAAGGAGAGGAATTCTTAGGACACTTAATTTCAAAACCAACCTTTATATCTTAACATACTTTGAAAACGATTATAACTATTTTCAAAATAGTTTATATATTTTTAAAATACGCTCTCTCAAGAATTGATTATAATATTGATTTTTCTAGAGTATCACTACCATATCTCTAATGAGTTATTACTCTAGAGGCTAAGGTTTGCTTTGAACCAAAGCTCTAATACCAACCGGTAACGACCCATATTTCGAGCCATTCAAATCGGCAATAAACTACACATGTCAGACTTGAATCGTTCAAAAAATGGATTATTAATTAAATTTGGGGTAAATACAAATCAAATCATAGAATTACAGGCATAGAAAGAGAATAACTCACAGTGGAAGAAAACAAACCATATTAGTACATGTAGTTACTACCAAAATACAACATAGATCCCATACATAGATGTCTGCTAATATTTATATATATAATTATACAGACACTTGCACAACTGATGGAGACAGAAATAACTGAAATAACTAAGCAGTAAAAAGGAAGATAAGGATCCCAACAAGACCCAAGCTTCAAAATATGTGCCACAAAAGAGTATGATACTTAGACTGACCCGCATAAAGCAAAAACAAAACACCTGAGTCAGGACTAGCATTCTTATGTAAGTAATTTAACTCAAGTAATATGTTCATAGAAGTGCACAATAACTTAAAGATGTTTGGGATTTCATCCTTTAAGGAGTTGTTATTGAAATACCTCACACCCTTTAACGTTACCTAAAATAGGATCCGATTTAGAAATATGAAGTATTATAGGTATAATGACATAAATACATCACATAAACTGAGATTCACAAGATATAAATAAATAAAACACAACGAAAAAAGAAGTCAATATACATAAATGACAAAACCATTTATTTCAAAGAAAGCAGCTATCACAAAATAACATGCTCGAGGAAGATAAAATCTCAATCATGATATAGCATCAGAGTATATAAATAACATCCCTCACGTGGTCAATAGATACAATCAAACCGTGGAAATAAAATAACCAAGAGCAATACATCTGCTACCAAGAAAATCCTCCAAGATAGAATCAGTAGAATATTCTGAACTATGCACTTCCTCCCTACAAGCCTGGGAGGAAGAAAAAGGAACGAAGGAAGGAAAATGGGTCGAACATAAAGTCTGGTGAGCAGTCATGATTGCTAGCACGACTGATAAGCAAGGGAAACAGATAAAAAAGTAGTTCTAGTGTCAAGTAGGGTAGATGTCCTTGTACACCTAAAGTAAACATATAAGATGACATAAAAGGTTACAAATAGGATTGAATGTTCTCATTCAATAGAATTATAACTTTTGAGTGTTTGCACTTCTACTAATTCAGAACATAATATAATTAAGAAAATCTCCCTAATACTATCCATCGACCGGCTATCAAAACCGTAGTGTGATAATCTATGCCTACTATAGGCCTTGGGCTTATCAGGCCCAACCCATCAATAAAAATACATAATGTTCATCAGAGGTGTCACAGTGTCTTATTTTCCCTTGTCGGCACAATGCACGCATATTGACCCGACAAAACGCACCTGTACCCACCTTAGTTTGAACCATTTTACTAGATCCCACATCACAGTGCATGCCCTCGCCTCCTATATTAGACCGTATGTGGTAAAAAGGGTATGTTATATGGTATAGATCCCTAATAATTGATACTCGGCTCAAATCCCTATTGATTTGCCCCCCATAGATTAAGCATTGAATTAGATTTATTACTTAAATGTCATTTTAAGTTCAATATTTAATTAATCCTGACGGTTTATTCATTTAACATAGAATAACGCGTAACCACAAGGCCATCAAAGAATTTTTGGCTCGTAACTTAATACCTTTTAAGTCAATATATTCATATTAAATCATAATGCATAATCATAAGGCTAAATAGAATTTTAGGTCGTAACCTAACACCTTTCAATTCATATTAAAGCCCGACTGTCGTTTCAACCATTTCTTGTCATATTCAAATTTGCAAATAAACCATGTTATTTATTATGATGTCCCAATTTTTATGTTTATGCAAATTTAAGTTATAGTTCATTTTTCTATCATAATCTACGCTATACTCATTTTCGAACTTAATCAAGTTTGTATATTATAGTTTTATAACATCTGTTCCATTAGCCCTAAATTATTCAATTATCCTAATTTAACCAAAATTTCTAAACGTGCACATAATAAAGATAATAATTAGTAGTAGACAATTAGGCATACCAATTTATGCCTAAATCAGTCGTATACATATGGCTTTTAGGCATATTTGTTCATAACCATAATAAACTGCAAAAATCCGATGAAGAATGGGGGAAAGAAGACTGACAATATATTTTACAGTAATATGAATATTAATTAAACAGAAACTATGAGAAAAAACAGAAAAATTATAGAAAACTACTTACATAAAGAATTTACACAAAATAGAAATGAACATAAACTATAAAAAAACTGTAAGTAAAAGATCTTTAAACAAAACTGCAATTATAACTATTATTATTCATGTTTACCCTAAACTTTAATCAAAAATATAAATAATCATAAACCTCACCAGAAAGATTTCCCTCATGGATCTGGCGAACCTCCCCCAAAAGAAAATAAAATGGAAAATATTTTAATTTAGAAATCTTAATTCCAACCTAAAATTTAATTTAATTTGGCTATGTCTCTTAAAAAGGAGACTAGATTTGGATGGAGGAACAGATGTGTTGTGAGGAAATGGGGAGTGGATTGGGGGTTTATTTATAGCAGGAGCAAAAGACCCTCAGTCGTTAGATTTAGGTTTTCAAGCTGAACCGATCATTCCCTTAGCTCAATCCGGATTAACCACATCAGCCAATCAGATGAAGACACACCAGGGCACAAACATCCAAAAATAATTTATCCATTAAAAATGTTTCAGGATGGGCAAGTATATGTGCCATGCACGTATTGGGTCGACCAACCCAGCACATGGGTTGAAACATGGGTCGACCAACCCGACATCTGAGTCGACCCATGGGTTGACCCGGGTGGATGCTGGGTTGGTCCACGAGTTTATTTTTTCTGTGTTAATTTCTGATTTGAATTTCGAATTTTAAACTATCATAACTCCTTCGTTTTAAAGTTCGCTTTAAGCTCGTTTTACGCAAACCGTATGTGCATCTGAACCAGATTATCGTAACGGGCCCAATGGCGCAATCCCCGTACCAAATTCCCATAAATATTCAACTTGATCTTTAATTAATTAATTTGTTAGTTAATTATTGTTCTAAAATTTTGGGTTATTACATTCTCCCTTCCTTAAAGGATTTCATCCCCGAAATCTCCAAGGGTAGGATATAGGATAAATGTTTTCCTATAAACATTTACTCATACATCATCCATAACAACCATATTCGTTATATTTTCTAATACTTTTCATGTACTTATTCAAAAGTGTAGTTTATATGTCTCTAGCTAATGTAATAGATTAAGCGGTTTACTGATTCAGTTGGTCTCCTCTTATACAATTATGCTAGTACCATGCATCCAAATGTATGTAAAAAGTTCTAATGGTAATAGATAGTTCAATATGTGTTCTTTAACCATCATTCATATGCAACGATTGTATGATAACACCCACTTATATTATCCATAAAATAACATAAAATATGAACACATCTATACGCATATGCAAGTGTCATTTTAACCGATCATAAGTGTCTAGTGTGTGTGTGTATATATATATATATGCACCTACTTGTAAACACTTGCATCCATTTGCAAACATCAAATACAACATGTTCTAATAACATGTTTCAATCATATTCTACATCCATGGCTTAAATCCTAAGATTATAGATTCAAAGGAATGGAAAGGTAGAGCTTATTCAAAACTAAAGATGAAGAAAGATCGAAGCTACCATCAGAAATGTATGGACTGGTTCATATGTAGCCTTTTTATTATCATCTCCCACCGAACCTTTACAAGTCGTACTTCCTTATTCCTTATCTTCTTGGACTCAAAGTATAGAATCCACATAGGTGCTCATTGGATAAATGCATCTCGATTATGTTGCACGTCCTCCAATGAACAAGGCTCTACTACTATCAGAAATGGTCCAAATAACTTCGGTGCTAATTTTCCTGCGGAAAAAATCTCACTACATTCCTCAACGAAAATACCTTGATAAGTACCAAGTGTCCAATAGCAAATTCAAGATCAGTTCTCCTTTTATCTACATATGACTTCTGTTAATCCTGTTCCACCTTCATCCTCCTTATAATCAAATCAATCTTCTCGGAGGTCTACTAATCATATTCATCCTAAGAAATAGTCTGTCCTTTAACTCCCACCAACACGAGGGAGATCTGCAAGGTCATCTATATAGAGCCTCGAAGGGTTCCATGTCGATGTTGTTTTAGAAACTATTATTATAAGCAAACTCCACAAGGGGAAAATGATCCTCCCAAGCCCCTTTGAAACCCAAAATACAGTAGATCCTCTAGAATTCTATCCACCCTCTCAATCAATCCATCAATCTTGGGGTAATAAACTGTACTCAATCTGAGTTGTGTCCTAAAGCCTCTGCCAGACTTTTCCAAAAATCACTAGGGACAATCAGGTCTCTTTCGCTCACTATACTTGTAGGAACACCATATAGAGATGGACTATCTCTTGCACATAGATAGAAGCTTACCACAAAGTTGTTCTCTTACTCCTAACTGGAATGAATTGAGGGCTTTTCTTTAGTCGGTATATAATAACCCAAATACTATTGTTGCCTTGCCTCAATCTAGGCAACCCATCAATGAAATCTATAGATTCGCTCTCCCATTTCCATTATGGTATATCCAACGGCTAGAGCAATCCACTCGGCTTCTTTTGCTTCTTTTACCTTCTGGCATGACATACATCTCGCTACAAAATCAGCATCGTCCTTTTTCATACCGATCCAGTAGAAGACTCGCCTCATATTACGGTACATCTTATCACGCTCGGATGGATAGTCATCCAAGAGTGATGTGCCTTGATCAACACCACGCTTGTCAAATCAACCATGCGGGGAACAGAAAGTCTGCCATCGTGTCGCAACCATCCTCTACTATCCACAATATATCTGAGAAGATGTCTAGAAGTCTCTCCTCTACCAAGCTTGTCCAAGGTATCTACTAGCACGAGATCCTCATACTACCTCGAACTGATCTTCTCTAACAAGGTAGGCTGCATCTCTAAAGATACTAACAATCCTGAAGTATAATCCATAAATGGTGTAAAGTTAAATGTAGATACAAACTCTATGCTCTTTCACTCTATGAACAAAGGACTCAATGACGCCATCAACCTACTCAAAGCATATGCTATCACATTCCCCTGGCCTTGGGTATAAGAAGTCTCGATGACGTACGATGCTAAGACCTTAATCCATTGTTGTTGTCTCAGATTGATGTCCCTCTGCAAGAACATGTACTCCAACTACTTATGGTCCGTGGAAAGCTCAAATCTCTCATGCAGTAGATAATGCCTCCAAGACTTAAGCGCAAAAACTATCACGGCCAACTCTAGGTATAGGTAGGGTAATTCCTCTCATGAACCATTAGCTGTCTGCTGCAGTAGCACACAACCCTAGTCTCTTGCATCAACACTGCGCCTAAGCCAGTCCCACACACATCGGTATATACAGTAAATGTCTTAGAGCCATCAGGAAGAGCTAAAACCGGTGCACTAGTGAGAGCCTTTTTCAACCTAAAAAAAGTGTCCTCACAATCTATATCCCAAGAAAATACCGAGTTAATTTTCATAAGATAGGTGAGTGGCACTCAAATGAGAAGTCTGTAATAAACTTCATATAGTAGCCCGCCAAACCAAGAAAACTCCTCACCTCTATCGCATTCTTGGGTGTCTTCTAATCCTGCACCACCACCACCTTAGCGAGGTCCACAACTAATGCAACTCAGAAACTATATTCCCCAAGAAATGTACCTCTCTTCTCCATAAATGACATTTGGAGCATTTTGCCTTGAGCTGATGTGCCGGGAGAGCACAAAGAACCTTTACCAAATGCAAGGCATGCTCATCCTCACTCCTCAAGAAGATAAGAATATCATGCACACAGATGGCCGCAAATTTATTCAGGACATCCATGAATAGCCTTCTAATCAAATTCACTAAATAACCTAGTGCATTGGTCAACCCAAAAGGCATAATCAACCACTCAATGAAGCCATCACAAGTCTGAAATGCTATCTTATCCACGTGCAACTGATGAAAGCCAGTGGACAAATCCAAATAAGAAAATATAGACGCACCCACCAACAAGTCGAGAAGATCATCTTTCCAGGGGAGTGTGTAACAATTCTTCTTCGTGAGCTTGTTCAAATTTCTATAATCCACACACACAGCTTAAGGGAATCGTCCGCTTTAGTAGCAAAGATGTCTGATTTTCCCCACTCAGAGATACTATACCTGATAAATCCTTTCTCCAGAAGCTCACCCAGTTGCTTACTATTCCCTCTGTTCCCTCGGATCCATATGACAAACATACAATGCAACAAATTTTGCATTCTCGCACATATAGATCAGGAAATCGATCTCTCGCTTGGGGGGAAGTCTCTTAACCTCCTTAAACACATCTGGATACTCGTGCACAATAGGTACATAATTAATGTCGTAACAAGAGATTCTAAGAAAATATGATTGACCGCTCCTCCACCACAAGAAATCTTGAAGGTATTACCACTACAAGTCATCAATATAATGACCCTCCTCTTGCGATCATGGATAGCTTTGTACATAGCTAGCCCGTCCATCCCTAAGATCATACCATACCCAAAAAAAACCCAACACATAGGCATTAAAATAAAATTCAGTGCCTAAATTAGAAAATTTCATACCCCTACAAATCATAGATACGTGTGTACGACCACCTATGGGGTTTGAAATTACTATGAAATAGGTAATAAGAGAAATATATAAGTGCAAACAACCAACTATGGTACTATAAATAAACGAATGAGAAATGCACGAATCAAAGAGATTATGTATAGGAAAGCCAGAAATAGAAATCAAACCTTCTACAGTTGCATTCTTACTTTTATCTTGACCACTACTAATCGGAGCTGCCTCCAACACATGAACCTGTGCTGCTGATGTACCAGTAACATGTGTAGGTTTTTGTGGATACACCCAACTATATTGTCAGTCTTCCGACAAGTAAAGCACTTGCCTTTCATCAACTTTCTGCAATCCTTCATGAAATGGCCTGCCATCCCAGAACCATGACATTTGATCTCAGTCTTGAATTTTCCTTTATGATAAACACCAGCTTGCTTCTTCTTGCATTTCTTGTTTTCCCACTATTTCTTCTTAGAATTAGCAACCTTTGAGATTTCTCCTTTAGCATCCTTGACCTCTTCCTTTTCTCACTCGTTCATTAAAGCCATCTCTACCAAAATGTCAAAAGTAGATCCCATCATAATATGAGTCATAACCAATCCTTGGAGAGGTTGGTTCATCCGTCTCGCAAATTTAACAGCTTTCTTACTAATAGTATTAACCAAATCCATCCAAATTGTGATAACTCATTAAAATGGTTGATGTACTCCTTGTCGGAAAGGACTCCTTGTTTCATATCAAGGAACCGCTCTAACTGCATACCCTCTTCAGCTTGTGACATAAATTTCATCTCTAATCTAACTCGGAATCCAACCCAATCCATAAGTCTTCCTTCGGCCTCAATAACCTCCCTCCAAATTGATGCCTCTCTCTTAAGACGCCAAGTTGCCAACCGAACTCTATACCGATCACAGGCTCTAATAACTCAAAATTTTGCTTCGTGTCTCTTAGCTAAGTACATGCCTCTACGAAAGTCTCAATGCCTTCAAAAGTCTTTCCATCTATATTAGAGAAATCCTTGCGCATGTTACTGTCCTTCAACTGGTGCCAAGCATCTATATGTCTATGAAACCAACTAGGAATAGGAACACCCTCAATAAGATTAGGGGTGCCTGACATACTGACAAAAGAGAGAAGATAAAGATTTTTGACTTCGAGAGAATCAGAGGAAAGTTGTAATAGAGTTGAGGGGTATTTTTTAAAATAACTTTGATTTTAGAAATATGTTTTCTTCCAAAAAAAAATCTTTTTAAAACATTTTTTTTGGTAATCTTGCAACCTTAGGCTCTGATACCAAATGAAAAACCCCACACCCCTTAACGTTACCCAAAATAGGAACTTGTTAAGAAATATGAAGTATTATAGATATAGATACATAAATACATCACACAGACTAAGATTCACAAGACATAAATAATCAAAACACAACGGAAGAAGAAGATAATTTACACAAGTGACAAAACAATTTATTTCAAAAAACCCAACAGTCATGAAATACCATGTCTCATGATGATAAAATTTCAATCATAAAATAGTATCAAAGTACATAAATAACTCCCCTTAAGTAGTCAACAGATACAGCCAAACCATGGAAAAGAAATAACAAAATGCAATACATTTGCTGCCAAGAAAATCCCCCAAGATAGAATCAGCCGAGCAATTCGAATAATGCTCTTCCTCCCTGCTAGCTTAGGAGAAAGAAAAAGGAAAAAAATAAAGGAAAAATGGATCAAACATAAAGTCTGGTGAGTATGGTGATTATTAGAACGATTGACAAGCAAGGGAAATAGATAAAACAGTAGTTCTAATGTCAAATATGGTAAGTAGATCTATGCACACCAAAAGTGACATAGAAGATGACAAAAAAGGTTATAAATAGGATTGACTATTCTCATTCAACATAATTATAACTTTTGACTGTTTGCACTTCTACTAATTCAGGACACAATTTAACTAGGAAAATCTTCCTAATCTACCCGTCTATTGACTACCAAAACCATAGAGTGATAATCTATTCCTATTATAGGCCTTGGGATTATTAGCCCAATCCATCAGTAAAAATACATAGCATTCATCATAGGTGTCACAGTGTCTGAATTTCTCTCATCGGCTCAATGCATTCACAATGATCCAACGGAAATCACCCGTACCTACCTCAATTTGGACCATTTTACTACCTCCCACAATATGGTGTGTGCTCTCGCCTCCTATATGAGACCATATGTGATAAACACGGTATGCTATATGGTATGGATCCCAACAATTAATACTCGACTGAAATCCCCTTTGATTCATCCCCTCACAAATTAACCATAGAATTAGGCTTCTAGCTTAAAGGTCATTTTAAATTCAAAATTTAATTAAGCCTAACAATTTATTCATTTATCATTAAATAATGCCTAATCAGAAGTCCACCATAGAACTTTAGGTTCGTAACTTAACATCTTTTAATTCCATATATTCATATTAAAGTCTAACTCCTAATCATAAGACCACCATAAAATTATAGGCTCGTAAATTAACACCTTTTACGTCATTATGTTCATATTAAAGCCTAACTGTCCTTTCAACCATTCCCTGTCATATTCATATTTGCAAATAAACTATGTCTGCTTATTATAATTTCCCTATTATCATATTTATGCAAGTATTGGTTGTAGTTCATTTTTCTGTCACAACCTGCACTATAGTCTTAAGTTTTTACATTACAATTTTACAACATCTGTCTAACCAGCCTCAAAATTTTCAGTTATCTCAATTTAACCAAATTTCCCAAACGTGTGTATAATAAAGGATATTAATCAGTCATAGGCAATTAGGCATATCAATTTATGCTTAAGTCAGTTATATACTTGTACCTTTTAGGCAAATTTGGGCATAAGCACAATAAACTGTAAAAATACGATGAAGAATGGGGGAAGAAGACCGAGAATATAATTTACATTAATCTAAATATTAATTAAACAACAACTGTAAGAAAAGGAAGAAAAATTACAAAAAACTACTTACAGAGCGAAATAACAGTAAACATGAATGAACATAAACTTTAAGTAAAAGATCTGTAAACATAACAACAATTATAAGTAATATTATTCCTATTTACCCTGAACTTCAATCAAAAATATAAATAATCATAAAGACTCACCAGAAAGCTTTTCTTTGTGGATCCGACAGAATCCCCCTCCCCCAAAATAAAATAAAATAGAAGATATTCTAATTCAAAAATCTCAATTCCCTCTAAAATTCAATTTAATTTGGCCTTGTCACTCAATAAGAAGACTGGCCTAGGTGGAGTAAGAGATGTGTTATGAGGAGATGGGGAAGGGGTCAGGAGTTTATTTATAGGTGGAGCAAAAGTTCTCAGCCATTAGATTTAAGTTTTAAATCCGAACCGCCATATCCTTCGGTCAATCCGGATTAACCACGTCAGTTCACTAGATAAAGACACATCAAATCAAAAACATCCTGAAATAATCCGTCTGTTCAAAACGTTTCATGCCTGACAAGTATACGTGTTAAGCATGTATTGGGTCGACCCACCCAGCACATGGGTCGACCCACCCAACATCTGGGTCGACCAAGGTAGATGCTGGGTTGGCCCATGAGCTTATTTTTTTGTATTAATTTCTGATTTGAATTTCAAATTTCAAACTGCCATAACTCCTACATTTTAAGTCAATTTTACGCAAATCATATATGTATCTGAACTCGAAAATCGTAATAAACACAATGGTGCAATTGTTGCCTAATTCCCATAATTTTTCAAATTATTATTTGATTAATTATTGTTTGTTAAAAATTTTGTTGTTACAGTTAAACTATTTACATATAGTATGATACGTCATTATAATATTGTTTATGGTAAGTATACTATTGAAAAACCAAAAGCGAGATTACTATATTACCCATACATAGTTCATAATACAATAATCTATACATATACCATAAAATCCAACATAAAATATCAGCTATCAGAGGGCACTACATAGGTATGATACAAGTCAAAATCGTAGGCAACTCGATCAGGATAAATATGACAAGGCAAGTGAGGCAATACCCAGTAAAGGATTATGCCAATTCCACTCCTGTAACAACACATAGAGCGCAACTACCGTCTACCTCAAGACAACACTCCAAGTCAAAGGGCACCAAATAAATCACAAAGTAATAGAGATGACATCAAAGAAGTGTGTCAGTTAGGAGTAGTATACTCACTTGGTCACGCTATAGCTCTTGTTTTAGTCATTTTAATTAGTGCTCAAAAGTCAAGGCTACCCATTATCATTCTCTTACTCCACTCTCGTAGAGTTCATCATATCCATCCTACTTTGTTCTGGATACTCCATCATATACACAGTTTTTAAAGTGGTATCTGTAACACCCCGTATTTTCTGTGAACTTAAGAATTACAAATCTAAGTGTAATTAAAATATAAAATAAGAATCAGGGAAAACGGGTTGCGCCATTGCATTCATCTCGAAATTCTGCTTGAAAACGAGTCCGAGTTTGTGAGAATCGGAGTCCGTATGACCAAGTTATGGCCCTCCAAAGTTTCAAAAATATTCAGAGTTCAAAACAGCTCGAATTCGAATTCAAAATTCGAATTTCAAACGCAGAACAGACTGGGCGGGAAATTTGCCGCCCAGACCCAGGTCGACTGGGGAGTCGACTGGGCAGTCGACCCCCCAGACCAGGTCGACTGGGCAGTCGACCTGGGTGTCGACCTGGTCCCCGAGCCCATTTTTGGGCCAGTGTTCGTTCTGATGTTTCCAGTCCTATTTCTGTCCAGATTCATCTACCTAAACCTATTTAAACAGCCCCAAACCTAGCCTTCTCTGCACACAATTCTGTTATGCTTCTGCTCTGCCTCTGTTCTATATAAAAATAAAAATGGCGTCGCTACTCTGCTGGAATCAAAACTAGAAGCTAATCAACATCAACCTAAGCAACTCAATTCAAACTAGAGATTAAAGCTTCTGCAACGATTCTACAACAATTAAAGTTCTTTCTTTAATCCAACCAAGGCAAGTACAGTTATTTTCCGATATAAACGTTAATTCTGATTGTGACATGAATTGTAAATCTGAATCTGAGGTTATATCCGTTCTGTTCTGTTTAGATCTATTTTATTCTGTATCTCTTTCTTCTTTCCGTTCTATAGCCAGGCTACTACGAGCCTGCTCCAATCTCCTAAGAGATTAACGCACGAACGCTAAAATGTTTGGGACAAATAATGAATGTGGCATAATTGGACATGGCTAATCTGTGACTGATTTAAGAAAAAGGACATAGGTTGTAAACTAGATTTAGATCTATGCATATTCTGTGAATTGGAAGAAGAGGAACCATGGTATGTTAACATGTGACTTGAGACATTTGACATAACGCGTATTTTAAATTAAGATCTGTTATAACTAGATTGTTGGGCATATTGTTTATATAACAATTCATGATTTGAAAGAGAATATGACTTAGGTGTGAAGATCTATATTAAGATTTGATAACTACCAAATGTGAATAACACCTAAGTAGGAGATTTTTGAATATATGACATGCATTGAAATCGATGGCTATATTTGGTATAATTTATATGTGAATCTTTTGTACTAGGCAAGTTGAACTAAATTCGGACATGTAAATTATGACCATAATCTGTGACATGTAAATTCAATGCAAACGTGGGGTATATGATCATAGTGTGAATCATGACAACTATTTAGGCATGCAAACTTAGGCCAAATTTATAATTAGGCAAGATATGTTTGTGAAACTTTAAGGAATGATTAAATCTGTTATATTTGCCTAATTTGCTAGTTCTGCTATATTCGCCTAATCTGCTAGTTCTGTTATATTGCCTAATCTGCTAGTTCTGTTATATTGCTTAATCTGCTAGTTCTGCTCTACTGCCTAGTTTGCTAGATCTGTTCATCTGCCAAATCTGTCATCTGCTGAGTCTACTGAAAATGCCAAATCTGTTATATGCTAAATCTGCTAAATTACTTAATCTGCTGAATCCGTTAAGTCGCCTAATCTGCGAAAATCGGTTATCTGCTATATCTGTTAAGTTGATATATTCAGTCTGTTATTGACATAATCTAAATTAGCTATGAATAATTGACATGTATATTAGGCGTGGGCATAAATGGTAAATTATTAATTGGCCGCAAAGATAAACATGGCTGACTCGAGGTTAGAATGAGTTTGCGGCGTAATTCTGCCCGGAACCGCCCGGCACATCCAGTGGCCGCAAACAATAGGTTCTAATGTGAGAAGTTAGTCATAACGTGCTTGAAACCCGAGGTTAGACTCAGTTTGCGGCAGAAATCTGCCCGGAACCAACCGGCCTAACCAGTAGCCGCAAACTGTCAGTCTAATGTGAGAGGTCTGGGCATTAATATTTAATTAATGAAAATCTGAGATAAATATTATGTCTAAAACGTGTTGGGTGGATAGGATTAAACCCACTAGACTGATGAATTTAATTAATCTGTTCCGTGAATCTGTTGGCCCAATTGCGAAGTTAGACAAATCTGTAAATCTGTTAAATCCGTATATCTGATCCGTTAGTCTAAAACTTGTCTGCTCTGTGAACTAGTTGACCTGAACTCTGTATGTCTGAACTTGTAAACAAGTTAATCTGAAATCTGTTAGTCTGGGTCACAAGGTTAGGAGGGGAAATACTTGTGTCATTTGTTGTTTGGGACCCATATTAGTCAGTAACCCTTTCTGGTATCAAAACTTTGACCCAACAGTAGGTAGGGTCCGGGCACGCTTACTGAACTAATTATAAGCGGTTCATTCTTATAATGGCGAAGGGTGTTGATGGTGCGTTCCAACTGGGTCATGTGCGTGCATGGATCCCAGTCTGCCTCTGAGGATGTAAGACGCCGTGAAATCTGTAAATAGGTCTGTGCCAATTGGTTGTCACTTTAGGGAGTGATACACCCTACTGTGGGGCCGACACAGGGTATTTATGTATTAGGGAGCCGATCGCTTGGGGTAGGGTTTTAGGGTACACTTAGTTCTGTCTGTTTCTGTTGGTACCGTCTGTTTCTGTTGGGTGGTAACACCTGTCTGTTTCTGCGTGGTACCATCTGTTGGGGTGGTAAAGGCCCATTACTAGTGTACACCTAATTTTACATTCTGTTTCCGTAGGGATTTATCTGTTTCTGCTTCTGTCTGTTTCTGTTCGGGTGGTAAAGGCCCATTACTAGCACTCTCTTCTTTGGAAATTATTCTGTATCCGTTTCTGTTTCTGTTTAGACATTAGGGTGACACCTAATTCTGTTATACTAGTATTAGTGCAGAGAAGTAAGATATAAATAAGAAGCATGGCTTAGTCTACATCATTCTGTTTCTGCTGTTTAACCTAAGTATATCTGCTGCTCATGTTACTGCCATCTCTTATCCAGTTTTGCTTTCATGTCATTATTATTATTATCTGTTCATATGTTGAAAGTCACTGGACTTGCCAGACTTTATGTCTGACCTTGCTTGTTTTCGCCCCTTTTCTTCCGTTTCCCCCCCAGGTTTTCTAAGGAGGGAATACTCTAGCTTGATCCGGATTCCTTCTGCTTGAAGTGCTTAAAGTATGGCTTGGATCTTCATAGCTTCTGTTCTGTGGGGATTATGCTTTTAAAGTTTTGTACTCTGATAATTTTGAACAAGGCTGATATTTATGTACTTGAGTTTTTGATAAAGATGTAACCATACTGATTTCTGTTTTCCGTTGTAATAAAGTTATAATTTTGCAAGTACCATTTATCTGTCTTGTAATATTCTGTTCTGTTTACTAAAATACTCCATCAAAGTTAAGGCATTCCCTTTGTGAGTGACCTTAACGGAGGTGGGGTGTTACACTTGGTATCAGAGCCAGGTTACCAGATTGGGTAAAGTTTTTGAAAACTATTTTCAAAAAGGTTTTGAAAGGAAGTATTTTCAAAAATAAAGCTTATTTTGAAAAACATGATCCCCAAGAGCCATATATCTTTCCTTCAGTCCTTTTTGTATTGAATCTTTCCTTTTACGTTTCAGCATGTCTGAAGCATCTGAGATACCAGAGGGTGTTCATGTACCCGGTTGGTTTCGTCAATATCTTGAGGCTAGGACCGCCAACGAAGGTCCAGCAAATGATCCCCCTCCTCCGCCCCCTCCTTGTGCAATTGCTTTCTCAAAGATCTGTAAAGATTTTAGGGCCATGGGTGGAAAGGATTTCAAGGGAACTGAATCATTCGTAGAGGCGAAGAACTGGCTCAAAGAAAATGAGGAACTATTCGTTATCTTTGAGGTGGACGATAGGCAGAAGGTACAGTTGGCGGTATGGCTGCTCAAAGACGAAGCTTCTTATTGGTGGGAAGTCACTAACGCCGAGAGGCCAGTTGAAACATGGATGGATTTCAGAACAAGGTTTGAGACAAAATTCCTCTCTCAAGCTGAAGGAAGTTTACAACTGGAAAAGTTCTTATCTCTTAAGCAAGGAAGTATGACGGTCAAGGAATACGTCAACCAGTTCAACCAACTGGCTAGGTTCGGATTGGATTTAGTCAACACTCAGCATAAAAAGGCTCTCCGCTTTGTTAAAGGATTGAACGAGCCACTGCACAGCATAGCCATGACCCATGTACCCATGGGAGCGAATTACGAGAAATTGGTGGACATGGCACTACTGCACGAGGAAGACAAGGGCCCGAAAGAGACAAAGAAGGAAGAACCACAGAATAAGAAAGCATGGCCCAAAAAGGAAACACAAAAGAAGGATGAGAAGTCTGAGGATAAGAAGGGGAAAAAGTGCTTTACTTGTGGAAGCTCGACTCATCTGAACAAGGATTGCAGAAAAAGGAAGGGCACTTGCTTCAACTGTGGTGAGATGGGACACTTCACTAGGGACTGCCCGAAGAAACGAGGGCAAGGGCAGAACCCACTTCTGGAGGACAGGCGAATGCTCAAGGGACTGGTAGATAGGGTAGAAATAAGAAAATTTAAGTAGAAGGTTTAATTTTCTTATCTGATTGTTGAGTTAAAACTCTTTCTGATTCTGGCATGTTGATTCTGTAATCGATACTCTGCACTTTAATACTAGTATTATTTCTGATTCCGCTGTAGATCCAAATCCATAAGGGTTATGACTCATCTGTATGTGATTGGGGTTTGAGAGATATTCGTGTTAGGCGTCAAGTAGGACGCATACATTCTGGGATTTATCATGCTTAGTTTCCTAAGAATCATTCGGTAATCTGATCTATACCAGTAATCTGTAAATATCTGAATATTTCTGATAAGGTTAAGATTTCCAGTTTTGACATTATCTAAAGAGGGTAATCCTCTGGGTGTCAATCTGATGTTGGTTTCGGGGCCGAGACTTAGGACCCATGTCTAATGGGAACCAAGTTTTTGTTTTATCTGTACTCGCTTCCATCATTCGACTGTATCCTATCGATCGAATCTTCGAACTTTAGGTAGAAACTAATGGGTGTAAACATGTGTTTGAGACATGTTATGTTTGATGGTTGCAAGTGGATGCAAGTGGTTGCTAGTGGTTGCTCGTGGATGCATATACACACACTAGGCACTAGATCGGCTCGAAAACACTCTCATACTGCATATGGATGTGTGAGCATTTTCAATCTTTGTGGATGCAAAATGATTGACTCAGCACATGGATGTTGCATATGACTGAATGGTTGTGCACTCATATAGAAATGATATGTATCGAGTAGGAAAATTGCATACATGTTGGACTCATGGCATTGGCATAATTCGCATTAAGGAGGTCAACTGAATTAGTGGACCGCCTGATTTTAAATTAGATAAGGAACATATACACACACTTTTGCATATGTTCATACAACATTAGAAGTTTCTAAGGACAATGGACGCCAGTGATTGATGATTGAGTAGATGGATGTTGGATGGTAGGACACATTCTTCTTAATTTGAAGATTTCGGGGACGAAATCCTTTAAGGAGGGGAGAATGTAACACCCCGTATTTTCTGTGAACTTAAGAATTACAAATCTAAGTGTAATTAAAGTATAAAATAAGAATCAGGGAAAATGGGTTGCGCCATTGCATTCGTCTCGAAATTCTGCTTGAAAACGAGTCCGAGTTTGTGAGAATCGGAGTCCGTATGACCAAGTTATGGCCCTCCAAAGTTTCAAAAATATTCAGAGTTCAAAACAGCTCGAATTCGAATTCAAAATTCAAATTTCAAACGCAGAACAGACTGGGCGGGAAATTTCCCGCCCAGACCCAGGTCGACTGGGGAGTCGACTGGGCAGTCGACCCCCCAGACCAGGTCGACTAGGCAGTCGACCTGGGTGTCGACCTGGTCCCCGAGCCCATTTTTGGGCCAGTGTTCGTTCTGATGTTTCCAGTCCTATTTCTGTCCAGATTCATCTGCCTAAACCTATTTAAACAGCCCCAAACCTAGCCTTCTCTGCACATAATTCTGTTCTGCTTCTGCTCTGCCTCTGTTCTATATAAAAATAAAAATGGCGTCGCTACTCTGCTGGAATCAAAACTAGAAGCTAATCAACATCAACCTAAGCAACTCAATTCAAACTAGAGATTAAAGCTTCTGCAACAATTCTACAACAATTAAAGTTCTTTCTTTAATCCAACCAAGGCAAGTATAGTTATTTTCCGATATAAACGTTAATTCTGATTGTGACATGAATTGTAAATGTGAATCCGAGGTTATATCTGTTCTGTTCTGTTTAGATCTATTTTATTCTGTATCTCTTTCTTCTTTCTGTTCTATAGCCAGGCTACTACGAGCCTGCGCCAATCTCCTAAGAGATTAACGCACGAACGCTAAAATGTTTGGGACAAATAATGAATGTGGCATAATTGGACATGGCTAATATGTGACTGATTTAAGAAAAAGGACATAGGTTGTAAACTAGATTTAGATCTATGCATATTCTGTGAATTGGAAGAAGAGGAACCATGGTATGTTAACATGTGACTTGAGACATTTGACATAACGCATATTTTGAATTAAGATCCGTTATAACTAGATTGTTGGGCATATTGTTTATATAACAATTCATGATTTGAAAGAGAATATGACTTAGGTGTGAAGATCTATATTAAGATTTGATAACTATCAAATGTGAATAACACCTAAGTAGGAGATTTTTGAATATATGACATGCATTGAAATTGATGGCTATATTTGGTATAATTTATATGTGAATCTTTTGTACTAGGCAAGTTGAACTAAATTCGGACATGTAAATTATGACCATATTATGTGACATGTAAATTCAATGCAAACGTGGGGTATATGATCATAGTGTGAATCATGACAACTATTTAGGCATGCAAACTTAGGCCAAATTTATAATTAAGCAAGATATGTTTGTGAAACTTTAAGGAATGATTAAATCTGTTATATTTGCCTAATTTGCTAGTTCTGCTGTATTTGCCTAATCTGCTAGTTCTGTTATATTGCCTAATCTGCTAGTTCTGTTATATTGCTTAATCTGCTAGTTCTGCTCTACTGCCTAGTCTGCTAGATCTGTTCATCTGCCAAATCTGTCATCTGCTGAGTCTGCTGAAAATGCCAAATCTGTTATATGCTAAATCTGCTAAATTACTTAATCTGCTGAATCCGTTAAGTCGCCTAATCTGCGAAAATCTGTTAACTGCTATATCTGTTAAGTTGATATATTCAGTCTGTTATTGACATAATCTGAATTAGCTATGAATAATTGACATGTATATTAGGCGTGGGCATAAATGGTAAATTATTAATTAATTGGCCGCAAAGATAAACATGGCTGACTCGAGGTTAGAATGAGTTTGCGGCGTAATTCTGCCCGGAACCGCCCGACACATCCAGTGGCCGCAAACAATAGGTTCTAATGTGAGAAGTTAGTCATAACGTGCTTGAAACCCGAGGTTAGACTCAGTTTGCGGCAGAAATCTGCCCGGAACCAACCGGCCTAACCAGTAGCCGCAAACTGTCAGTCTAATGTGAGAGGTCTGGGCATTAATATTTAATTAATGAAAATCTGAGATAAATATTATGTCTAAAACGTGTTGGGTGGATAGGATTAAACCCACTAGACTGATGAATTTAATTAATCTGTTCCGTGAATCTGTAGGCCCAATTGCGAAGTTAGACAAATCTGTAAATCTGTTAAATCCGTATATCTGATCCGTTAGTCTGAAACTTGTCTGCTCTGTGAACTAGTTGACCTGAACTCTGTATGTCTGAACTTGTAAACAAGTTAATCTGAAATCTGTTAGTCTGGGGGCACAAGGTTAGGAGGGGAAATACTTGTGTCATCTGTTGTTTGGGACCCATATTAGTCAGTAACCCTTTCTGGTATCAAAACTTTGACCCAACAGTAGGTAGGGTCCGGGCACGCTTAATGAACTAATTATAAGCGGTTCATTCTGATAATGACGAAGGGTGTTGATGGTGCATTCCAACTGGGTCATGTGCGTGCATAGATCCCAGTCTGCCTCTGAGGATGTAAGACGCCGTGAAATCTGTAAATAGGTCTGTGCCAATTGGTTGTCACTTTAGGGAGTGATACACCCTACTGTGGGGCCGACACAGGGTATTTATGTATTAGGGAGCCGATCGCTTGGGGTAGGGTTTTAGGGTACACTTAGTTCTGTCTGTTTCTGTTGGTACCGTCTGTTTCTGTTGGGTGGTAACACCTGTCTGTTTCTGCGTGGTACCATCTGTTGGGGTGGTAAAGGCCCATTACTAGTGTACACCTAATTCTACATTCTGTTTCCGTAGGGATTAATCTGTTTCTGCTTCTGTCTGTTTATGTTCGGGTGGTAAAGACCCATTACTAACACTCTCTTCTGTGGAAATTATTCTGTACCCGTTTCTGTTTCAGTTTAGACATTAGGGTGACACCTAATTCTGTTATACTAGTATTAGTGCAGAGAAGTAAGATATAAATAAGAAGCATGGCTTAGTCTACATCATTCTGTTTCTGCTGTTTAACCTAAGTATATCTGCTGCTCATGTTACTACCATCTCTTATCCAGTTTTGCTTTCATGTCATTATTATTATTATCTGTTCATATGCTGAAAGTCACTGGACTTGCCAGACTTTATGTCTGACCTTGCTTGTTTTCGCCCCTTTTCTTCCGTTTCCCCCCCAGGTTTTCTAAGGAGGGAATACTCTAGCTTGATCCGGATTCCTTCTGCTTGAAGTGCTTAAAGTATGGCTTGGATCTTCATAGCTTCTGTTCTGTGGGGATTATGCTTTTAAAGTTTTGTACTCTGATAGTTTTGAACAAGGCTGATATTTATGTACTTGAGTTTTTGATAAAGATGTAACCATACCGATTTCTGTTTTCCGTTGTAATAAAGTTATAATTTTGCAAGTACCATTTATCTGTCTTGTAATATTCTGTTCTGTTTACTAAAATACTCCATCAAAGTTTAGGCATTCCCTTTGTGAGTGACCTTAACAGAGGTGGGGTGTTACAGTATCGTTATTGACAAAGAGCATGTCAATACCAACTCCGGTCTTTTTGACAACAAATCACTTATTTCACATCGTTATTGCTTTTGTAAAATTGTACTTTAAATAAAATCATAATTTATAATGTTATTCTAAAATATTTAACTTCACTAGTGTTTTAGATTCAAAATTTCACTTGCTAAATTTCTATCAAATCAATTTATTATACATATCTTTTAAAAATCATTTTGACTTAATAAGTTTCAATATGGTTATATCGTTTAGATCAATTTCAAAATATAAACTTCAAATAAATCTTGAAATTGGTTTGACTTAATGCCATTTAATTCATTTACTTTACAAAAGTCAAGTTATTAAGTTTACTTTAAATCAAATTATATATTTCAACATATCATATATTTATCAAATTTTAAAATAAAGTTAATAAAATCTTAACACAACTTTTATCCTTTAAACTATATTATACTTTTATCGATAATAAAATCGTTAGTGGAAGTTGTTTCCTCTACAAGTTCACCCATAGGCAGTTCCTAGATCGGCTTATATGAGTTCTGATTTTCGAATAGAATGTTTTTGTGTTGCTGGACTTGGCTTGCTATTTGGGTCAGTCTTCCGCTTATTTGTCTGTGTTATTGCTTCGGATCGACTGGTTGGTCGATGCTACGTCGGGTTTCCATTCTCTATGTTGTTGTTGTGGTTTGGCTCTTGTGATATTACCGTTGTTTTGTGGAGCTTAAAATTTGAGTTGCTCGACACTATATCGGAATTTTGGAGGAGTTATGACCCTTTTAAAATTAGCTTTGGTTATTTGTTTGTTTTGTACGGTGGGGTCTTGTTCGTTTTTGCTGGCTTGCCATGAGATGCTTCGACACTAACTAAGCTAACCTGGATGGATGAGATGTTTCCTGTGCTTACTCCGAGCTCTGTCCATATTCTTTGCTATGTCAGATTTGCTCCAAGTAATGTTTTTTCTGAAGAAAGACTATATATGGCATCGCTGGCTTCATCTTGTCAGCTTGTTTAAGTCAATATTCTATGATATAGTTGCCTGCTAAATTGTTCTTCCTTGTGTAGCACTTCTCCATTTCGTAGCTGGTACGACATTTCTCTAGCTCTGCTAGATGTAATTTGTAGTTGTTGCATTCCTACTGCTAATGGAGTAACTATGTGGGTGGCTCAAGAAGTTGGAACTGCCTAGTTTGGTCCTATCATGGATGTTGTCATTGAACAGCACGTGCTCTATGAAATGTTTCTTTTGTTTCAATAACTTGAATCAAAGGGTTATTTTATTTTATGAGATGTAATTTACTCCCTACATGGATATGTAATTTTTATAGTAGTCTGGAAAAAGTGTCTAGCTCATGTGCTATAACCTAGATGGGACGACGATGGACGATTCACCTTAAAAACTAAATTTGTAGGAGGTTGGTAACCACCAAGCTTTGGTTTTATTTGTACTTATTATTGGTTAAAATAAAAGTGTTTGCGGTCACTTAAAAAAAAAGTTGGCTATGCCTATATATATATATATATATATTTTAAACTATTAAATTATATAAAGACTTAAAACCATTTTAACATTTAAGTGTTTAACATTTATTTTATTTATTAATTACTAAATATTTATTTTATAAAGTCTATGTTTTTATATTAAATTACTTATTAAATTATTTTTATTTATTATGTATTGTTTATTTTCATGTATTTTAAAACTAAACAGTACTATACTTTAAAAACTAAAATTTATATTTTAAAATATATTAATCTATAATTTAAAATTTAAAACATACCTTATATCTATGAACTTTAAATATAAACCTTTATTAAATTAGATCAAAATCTAAGTTTTAAAAAACCTAATTAAAAATTCTAAAATAAATTTTATTAAATCAAAGTATATTTGTTAATAATAGAAAATGTTTAAAAATAGACCAGTGTTGTCCTCATATAATTTTCTATCTAGGTCAAGTAATATGGATATGTATCAT
Organism: Allium sativum; assembly: GCA_030737875.1. Taxonomy (NCBI): domain Eukaryota; kingdom Viridiplantae; phylum Streptophyta; class Magnoliopsida; order Asparagales; family Amaryllidaceae; genus Allium; species Allium sativum. The sequence goes on along the minus strand of CM060923.1, from coordinate 6,766,635 downwards.
TTCAGTCTGTTTATATTCGGTTTTTAGGTATTTATCATTTCATCTTGAATCTAGATAAATTCAAGTCAATTCCTAAAATATATATAATCATTCAGCTATGTATAATTTCAACCCATAGTGAGTTTTCCTAAATCTATGGGAACTTGTAATGTGAGAACAAGTAAGTATAACAATCCAGCTATCATAGATAAATCACCATATGTCGTAACAATCAATTGTACAGTTTTCATGTCATATATTACAAGTGTGCATGCCACATCTGGACAATTTACATAGTAGATATTTGTGAGTTCTAAAACAAATTTAACACATCATAGGCCATTTTAGATGTGTTAATTTACGTAATATGCTCGGTTAATCACAAACGAGTAAAAACTCACTTTTCGTACAACAATTGTCCCAACACAAGAATGGATAGGATGCGCAACACTAGAATTGCCAATAAGAAAATGGGACAAACAACAAATGTTATAAGCAATAACACCAAATGAATTAAGCCATGATTAAAGACACTTAAAATGTGATTAGGATCAACTCAAGTATCGAAACCCAAGTACAAGTTACAATCCTTTTTTATATTAACTAGAAGATAAGAAGAAAAAAAAACCTCTCAGCCAATCAAAAGAGCTCGAACTGAGCAAAATAGGGAGGAAGTCACAACCAAATTTCAGCTAAGTGGTTTAGGTGGATATGGCTCGATGCTGGTGGTAAAAACTTAAGGGATGTGTGGGTTTTTGCGGATATGAAGTGCTTGACCCAAGTTTATGGTTTCGGCCTAGAGGGATGTGGCGCTATGTTTGGTGCTAAGGGGTGCAACACATCATCAGCCAGAAGTGGGGGTAGGACTGCTGTGGTAGAGGCGACTTGAGGAGGATGAAGTATGGTTTAAATGATAAGGGGTTTTGTGGGTTTCATTTTTGGGTTTCGAGATTTTAGAGGAGTATAAAGGTTATAAGTAGAGGGAGGAGGTCCAAGTGAAGGCTGTTGTGATTTGATGATAATTAAATCACATATATGTTGAAGTTTTGATCGGTTATTTGCTGAGTATATTTGAGATATATTCTCAGGGGAAAATTGGATATTTTTCCTAGTCTTTCTATTCTCCTGTAAAAGCAGCATCTAGGTTTGGATTATAGTACGGCCGAATTGAGTTGAGAGATTGAGAGGCTGTGTGCCTCCAGGGATTGTTCCCTAGAGAGGAAGATTAGGAATTAGGGCTGAGAGAAGCTATTCCTATTGGTGCCTCCAGATTGATCCAAGGATTTTCCATCATTCTTCATTTTTCTTCTTCTCCAACCAAAGTTGTGGTCACCTAGATATTCTTTCCCTATCTCAATAAGGTTATTGATTCAATTGTAGTTTGTTTACTTTTGGTTTTTTATCCATGGCGTGTAAACAAAAGTTGTTTTTGTGAATCAATAAAGAGGGTGGTATGGTGGAATATCTTGTGTTTGTGCATGTAGTTTCATATCTGTGGTGTTTTACCATTAAATCATTTTTAAGTAATTATGTAAATAAGATAGCCGCTTCCACAAAGGCGCAATTCTCATAACAATTGGTATCAGAGCTAGATCATCGCAAAGCTTAGAGTGATTTTGGATTAGAAAAATTGATTTTTGTTTGAAAAAAAATTGATTTTTGTTTGGAAAAATCAATTTTTTTGATGTCGGATATGATGGTGTTCCCAAAGATGACTATTTTTAATGGAAAATTTGAGGATTTTGAAAGCCTATGATGGTAGATATTCCATACCTCAATGGTTTGGTTGATGGAGATTGGAAAAAACCTCCGATGTGGATGAGGGAAGATGGAAGAAGACAAAGAAATTGGCAATTGGCTTGATTTGTCTATACCTTGGTAATTCGGTTCATGTTTTCGACTTGGGTCTTCATACTGATAGTGCTCGAGGGGTCGGTAGAGATCAAGCAAGGAGATTTAGTCAAGTGGTAGATAGGTGTCGATGTGGAAGATCCATAAGTCAGTGATCTTGTGGTATTACAAGCACTTTTAGACCGTTGGTATATATATGGTGCAACTCATGGTGTAGCCCATTCAAATCGACTGGGTGTGATTGTAGCCAGAAAAATAATTGAGTACTCTGTTGGATGTGATTGTCGCCTGAAATCAATTGAGTCCCTGTACTCCAGAAACAGGTGGGGTGCATCTCGTGGCCTTGAAATCAAGGGTTGTATCGATTGAGAGTAGGTGTCATTGAAAGAGCTAGGTTGACTTGTTTGGTGATTGTTGGAGTGTTGATATGACTTCAGAATAAGGTGTAGTAATTTTTGATTTGTGATATCACATGTCCATGGTGGTGGAATGACTTGTTTGTTGACTTTTGGAAGTTTGCTTGATTATGTGATTTCATATCAAGGTGGAGTGTTGTGCTTTGGTGATAATTAAATCACACATATGTTTAAGTTTTGACCGGTTATTTGCTGAGTATATTTGAGATATATTCCTAGGGGAAAATAGGATATTTTGCCTAGGCCTTCCATTCTCCTATAAAAGCAACATCTAGGTTTGGATTATAGTATGGACGAATTGAGTTGAGAGAATGAGAGGTTGTGCCTCCAGGGCTTGTGCCCTAGAGAGGAAGATTAGGAATTAGGGCTGAGATAAGCTATTTCTATTGGTGCCTCCAGATTGATCCAAGGGTTTGCCATTGTTCTTCATTGTTCTCCTTCTCCAATAAAATTTGTAGTCATCTAGATATTCTTTCCCTATCTCAATAAGGTTATTGATTTAATTGTAGTTTGTTTACTGTTGATTTTTGATCCATTGAGTGTAAACAAAAGGTGTTTTTGTGAATCAATAAAGAGGAGTTGGTGGAATATCTTGTGTTTGTATGTGTAGTTTCACATCTTTGTTGTTTTTCCATTAAATCGTATTTAAGTAATTGGGTGAATAAGATCCTGGTCGCTTCCACAAAGGCGCAATTTTCCTAACAAAGGTGCATCTGTTTAGGTTGTGGAGCTCCTATCGAACAGTAAAAGTAGGCAGTAGTGTCATTGGTTTCAAGTGGGGTCATTTTTTTTATGTAGGCTCAGGTTTTTAGTTTATAAGAGAATAGTGGGTATTGATGAGAGGGGAGAGCTGGGCAAAGATTGATATGTGTTCGTTGGAGCGGGAGCCAATGGTTAAACTCCATTGAGGCGGTGGTTGATAGACTAAAGGTGAACTGTTGTGAAAAATGAGGATAAAGATGAATTATATTAGTTTGTACTGTTTTTTTTGTTTCTTTAATTTAGATTTTGGACTTTGCATAGAATATGTAAAGTCTCCTCTCATAATATATTTGATGAAGAAGATGCGGGCAGAAATAAGGAAGAGGGAGAGATGGAATGTAGCATTAGATTCAGAAGGATATGGACATCTATAAGAACACAACCCAATATAAAAATAAGTGTTCGCTTGGACAAGGGGCGATTACAAGTGTAATTCCAATGTTTAATTAACTTAATTTTTTTTCTTTTGAAATGAGATATCAACTAGATACATATTAATACAGATACCTGCAGAATGTCGACGAGATACGGGATGAGGAACACAAAACAATCATTGCCCTTTTTGTGCATTCTCACAAATGTAAAGTGCGAATTTCTGATGGCTTAATTTCCATTATCTTAGAAATAATTAGAAAAATCATAAGAGCCGGGATCACCAACCCAATGTATGAATCACCTTATCATTTTCCTTATAAGTGCCTCGAGTTTGTACATACAATATAACATCTCTGTACCATGTAATTTTGGTGTTTCTTTAGGTTAAATCCTTTAGAGGTAAGTATGGAGAACGCTCTAGACTACCAATTTAAAAGGATTTATCTTTTAGACCAAGAGTTGATAACTGATTATTTAACTACCAAAAAACAAAACAATCAATCAACCTTAAATTTGATTTCTCATGACAATCACTAAGCCTCATTTAATTATTTTTTTATCAGCTACACTTCTTTGTAATTGTTTGGAAAATAATTCCACATATTTATCTCAATAGTATAATTATATTCACGAGCATCATTATCAGTATTTAGAAAATATATTTATACGCTTATCCCAGCTACCTTAGTTCTTTAACAAAACATTACTAAATGGGCCTAAACTCGTTAATATTTCAAAAATGCGGTTTGCAAACTTTCAAATAAATTATTTAAATGTAAATATAAATTATAAATTTCCTTTACAAAATATTATTCTTATTGCGAATGTTTTATAAATAATTTATTACATAAGTATAATTAAAATTTTATTGTATATACATACATGTATGTGTGTGTAATTACTTATAAAACCTTATAAAGACATAATTAAATAACCATTAAACAATATTAATAAACAATTATTTAAAGATAATTATCAATTATGATGAGTCGTGTCAGATAATAGTCGCTATGCACTGGACCGATGGTGGCTAATATATAAATATATATATATATATATACATATACATATATATATATACACAGAATTGAAGCACAGTAATCACAGTTGCCATAATACAAATATAGTAGCAACAGAAAATAAAAACGATACTAAAATTTTATACTGTTTTGGACCTACAGTCCTACGTTCAGTCTCAAACTCTTTCCAAAATTTCACTAATAACATCACATAGCCCGAAGGAGTAGACACATGAGCAGACGAACATGATTTCAATACACTAGCCTAAGCAGCTAAAGGGGACTTCGCCTGAGCAAACATAATAGAAATTCAAATCTTGTCTAAGCAAACAAACATGACTTCAACATCATCTTTTACAAGTAAATAAAAAACCAACTATATACTTTATCTTCAATTCATTGAGTAGTCGCATTATAGTAAAACTTCTATAACCTTCAAAATTAATGATGCAAAATGAGGGTGTAGAGGCTAGGAAGTTGATTTGGATTTGATTTAGATTTTGTGAAATAAAGTAACACTAGCATAAATTTGCTTTTAGAATAAATATGGAATTTGGAACGTTTAGAAACAATATAAGACTAAGAAAGTGATTGTGTGTATGGTTTTTGGATGGTTGAAAGTTTATATAAGAGTGGTAAGATGTTATAGCAACCCTTTAGCAACTGTATTTGGAGGTGACACATCTTTTGAAAGTTTGCAACTCTTTGGAAGGATGTTTTAAATAGTAACCAAAGCCATTATTTGAAACCATCTGGAGATGCCACCATGGCAAAGGTGCTTCAGGTCCATATATCTTCAATTCCAGTGTTGGTTTTGAATAAAATACTAGCATCTAACTTGAACCAAAATGTCACTTAGTGTAATGATAAGGGTGCGTAATTCACTGTCGGAGCATGCATGTTTGATTCCTATCAGCTCCTACATATGTGTTTTTAAGTATCTTTGTTTCACTGATATTGTAATCTATTTAGTAGCCCTTCAAATTGATTTAGTACGTAGCGCATTAGTTAGTCAAATTGGGGTTAAGTCCCACTAGTTTGATTATTTCTCAAATTTCCATTTGTCCTTTGAACTAGTTGCCACTTCAATTGGAAAGGACATGAGTTGTAATTGATCAGGTGCGCACATTTTTCCCTTGCATGCCTTCATGTTACTGCCCTTTCAAATCCCATAACAGTATTTTACTTTATTTTAAATTTCCACTTTTCTTCCATTTAACCTCTAATATCATCGTATGGTTATGTAACTGTAACCACTTAACAAGAATGTTAATGGCAACGTCACTAGTTTTTATCATCAAAATACCAAAATCATGTTTTTAATATTCTCCCCCTTTTGATGATGACAACCATATGACTCTAAAAATATTATATTATAATACTTTCATTTAACATTTTATTCAAAATTCATATATACTCTTTGCCAACGAGCTCAATTCCACCTCCTTGTCATCAACAAAAAGAATGAAAATAATCATTGGTTTTGGGTCGTATGTTAATATAGATTGTTTCACAACAATAATAGTTTTTTTGATCAATTTACTTTGTGATACTACGAAAAAATATAACCGCCAATTCTAAACTAAATGAAAGAATTGATTGGACATTCCTAATTTACTGCAGTTCTATTTTACGTAATTGGTCATTGTCTAAAATAGCATGGACCATTTACTTACATGAAATCCATCTTCTCTTTTTTTACTATCGCAAGTATCTACAACATATATATATATATATATATATATATATATATATATATATATATGTCGGTACCAACTTAGGGTCCAATGGGTTAAGTGGAAGATAAGCAAATCAAAGAGGGTTTAATGTAACTTATATATATATATATATATGTTAATATAGATTTTTATTCATATTATATATCAATAATTTTGTACTTATAGAAATATTTCAAACATTACTAATCACATAAGTACTTTAATTTCTATAAAAATATGATACATAACTTACTCATAATTTAGTACTAGCACTAACCTTCTTACTGTATCTAATACTACTCCACAATAAATTTTGTTGTATCCCAAACCACTTTTATCAAGTAAAGGTCAAGAACTAGATAAAATCGTGTTCAAATCATTTTGGACTTAATTAAATTATGCAAAAGAATTTTCACATTTTTTATTTTTGGTTCTAAAGTCGCGATTTTTATTCACAAAAGAAATTTTGATGTTTTTAAAATATCAATTTTCATATTTAATTCAGAATTCTCCTTTTTAAACATACTAGTCTTATTTTTTAGGCAACGAATTCGAACTTCTGAATTATCTAAAGATGATTGTAACAAATTATTTTGTCTTTTTAAATCACAAATTTCTTTCGAAAGATATTCCTTTCTTTTTCAGGCACAATATATTGTTCATTTCACAAATCTTTAAAAGCAACAAAATTATTTTTAAAAATACAAATTTATTTTTAAAAATACCATTTGTATTTTTAAAATATAGTTTTTATTTTCTCATTTTCAAGTTCGACTGCTTCCATCTTCTCTAAAATAACGAATTTAAACTTTAAATCTTACCACATAATTCATCATAACTTTTCATTGAAATTTGTAAACCAGAAACACCATCATGTGGTTCTCATTTGTCGTAGCTTTGTTTGTACCAGACTTTTTGCTGCATTTTGACTATATCTTCCTTTGTCCATTATTTTGTGATATTGTGATGTTTAATAGAATTTCTTGCTTTGATATCAATTGTTGAATAGCTAGCATCAATTAATAGTCGTTATGCACTAGGTTGATGATGGCTAGATATATAAAATTGAAGCAAGTAGTCACATGAGCATGTAATAAAAATATAATAGAAGTGGAAAATATAAATGTTACCATAGATTTTACAATAGTCCAGACACCTCCAGCTCTACATCCAGTCCTAGATTCTTTTTGGAATTGCACTAACAACATCCTCACTTAGCCCAAAAGAATAGGCACTTGAGCATCCCAACACGATATCATTGTGCTTGCTCGAGCAATTGAATGAGACTTCGCTTGAGCAACAAAAAAAGACTTCAAACCTAGCTTGAAAAACTGAACATGATTTCTATATCTTCTTGAACAAAACGTCACTTGGTGTACTGGTAAGGTTGCGTGATTTGTTGTTCAAGCACCTAGGTTAGATTCTTATCAGTGCCCGCATATGTTTTCTTAAATATCTTTATTTAGCTGACTTCGTAAACTGATGCGGTCTGTAGCGCATTGGTATGGTGTGTGCATTCCTTTGGGATGACATGCACTTAAGTCCTACCTATTTGATTATTTTTTCAAATTTCAATTTAATTTTTTAATTAGTGGCCACTTCAACTGGAAACGATGTTTATTGTAATTGATGAGGTGCACACGTTTTTTGCTTGCGTGTCTTCATGCCTGTCCCTTGTGAATCCAATCAGGGCACCTTTTAATATTATTGTTTTTTATCTTTTTCCAAAATTTTCTTCTTTTTCAACCTTCATTATCCATCGTATAACTGTGAAATTTGTAATCACTTAACAAACATGTTAATTCTGATGTCGTCCTGTTGTTATCATCACAATATCAAGATAATGTTTCAAAAAAATGAGATAATAATTAAATAACCATTAAATATTGTGAATTAATAATTTATTTATTTTAGTAGATGATTATTAACATTAAACACAATTAATAAAATAATTTATTAAATTATAAGCATAGGTAAGGTAACTAACTTATATTATAACCTCATAAAATAATGATTTTATTTTAAAACATCATAAATAAAATGAATAATATTTTGTAAACATTTATTTAAATGGGCTTGATGATCACAGTTATTCGATGGCTAAGTCACTACATTAAAGAGTCCAAAAGTAGTCTTAGGTAGGCATCAATACTCTACATTTAAAATATAAAAAACTTAGTAGCCTATCTGTAATGCTTACATAACTATCCCGATGAATCAATAACAGGTTGTAGGAAATATATACTTCTCAAATCACAACATTTAAATTCCTAACAGATTATAACAAGGTTTAGATGAAACATATAATTGTTGACCTAAAAACATTAATTCAAATAGGGCTTGGCAGTCACCGTGTTACTTAAATAGGCTACTATAAATGCAATTCATTTTTCAGCCAGGAAAACGATGTGACACCCTTACATCCCTCAATGTCACCCATATGAGGATACATTAATTGTTGTGTAGCGCAATAGGTATAAACTAATAATACAAAGGCTAAAATCCATAAGACATAATATTAAATGCAGCAGAAAACTTTCGAATCATTTATTATTAATAAACCAGCATTACAGTTTCAAATACCATAGAGTCATAATCATAAAACATGTGTCTCGCAGAAAGTAAGTCATCGGAGTACAAGTACAAAACCATAAACATTATATCCCTCTTGATTCATAACAATGGTCATAGAATAGAAATTAAAACAATACATGGAGTAAGAAATGGTCCAAGTCCAAGCTAAATCAAAGAGTCACGGTGACTGATGTAATCCGATGCCCTAAGAACCTAGTGGGAAAGAAGAGAGAGAGAAAGAAACAAACTAGGTCATACAATAAGTCTGGCGAATTCCAGTGGTTTTTAGCATAAGCATAAGATAAAGAAGTATCAAGACAGATCAATAGTACTGGATATGAAAAAACAGCAAAGTATGGAACAAAAAAAGATAGGGTAAGATAAGCTTCTCATTCATATCCCAGAACAGAATTTCTACACAAACTACCAGAATATCAGGATTAGGTTTTACCTAATTTCTACCTAGTGATCACTTCCTAAACAGACATGAATAACGTGTGCCAACTATGGTATTCGAGGATATCATTCCAGAACCCATCAACTGAAAGACACATCCTTATCCGCCGGTGTTACAACGTCTTATCTTCCCCAATCAGAATAATGCATGCTTTTGGTTCCGCCGGAACGCGCCCGTACCCACCTCTAGAATTTGAAGCTCTTACAATCATCCATCAGTAAAGCGTTCCCTAATCTCTACCTAATTCGAGACTTGTTTGATAGCAGGAGAGTACTGGTTGCTATGGGTTCGAGACAGTTAAATAAACAACAGACTGACAAAGCCACCCCTTGGCTTGGCCCCCTAAGTTAACTAAGATTTTATGAGTCCCCACAAGTTTTAACAGCATAATTGACATCTTAGCTTATTAATCAGACAGGTGTAACTTAGCAAGTTTAAGTTCATTAATAATTTAAATATAACCCTATGTTATATCCCAAGGTTGTAAATAACATTTCTTATTAAATGCAATTCTTTACACAACCCTTCCCCAAGTCAGACAGGCCCCTGCTCAGATGTTTACATATAAAGATTACAAGTTATAGTAACATGTTTTTTTAATATACATCTGATTCTCAAATTTTCCCATGACATGTTTACTTAATAAAAATTAAGTTCAACCTATTCAGATTTACATGTTGGCATATTCTTCCTTTATAATTATCCAAATTTTACAGTCCATGGTTCATAAATTCCAATATGCCCAAATCCCTTTTTTATTGTTATTACAGATTATTCCAATTTTATGCAACTCAAAGGAAAAGGCCCATGCTCTCATTGGCCCAGGCTCAACACAAAACAAAAGAAAAAGGATAAATATATCCATGCTTAGATAAGAACAAAATGAATAAATAGGCATAATAAGACTATAATTAACACAATGACAGAAAGGTGATAAGGAAGAAGGATGTACATATAAACAAATATTAACTGAAAAAGTAATAGGTAACTGACAGTAATAAAAATGAATAATAACATGTTAAAGATGTACAAATAAACACTAAATTTTAGACAAAATATATTTCATTGACAAAAATTCCTTTTTATTTAGATTGCTAATCTAAAAATAATGTAAAACTCATAGAGATTTGTAATAGATCCAGAAAAGACCTTTGAACTGAAGTAGAAATATCCTTTCAATCTATATTGTGACAGCACCCTAACCCTTTTCCTAATTTTATTTTAGAACATAACAGATTGGAGGAAGAGGATGGAGAAATATTTTGTGTTAGAAAATAGTGAAGGTTGCTAATCTATTTATAGGTGTGATGGGTTACTAGGACGTAGGATCTTATGGTTTCAATCGAAAACACAGTAAACACCTCATCCTGAGTCATCAAAAAGAATTATATAGAAATAGGTTAATCTGAACAGGAATAGTCCCTTGCCAGGCTTCGGGTGGGTCGACCCCCCTCCTATGTGGGTCGACACAGGGTCGACCAGTATAGGGTCTGGGTGTCCCAATGACGGTTGCCTCTTCCTAAATTTATTAATTAAATTATTTAGTTAAATTCAAACTTCGTTTGATCATAACTTATTCGTACTTAGTCCGATTTATGCAAACAAAAAGTCTATCTGAATCGGAATTTTGTAACGAACGCAATGCTGAAGTCCGTTTTATCTAGTTTCGAATATTTTATTTATTAATATTCGATTTATTAATCTTCTTCTTATTGTTTATTAAATTTTAGGATGTTACATTCTCCTCTCCTTAAAGGATTTCATCCTCAAAATCTTCAAGTTTAAAATAATGTTATTGATGTTATCAATCATTACATATACCCATCTACACATCCATCAACCATTGGTATCCATTATCCTTAAAATTTCTAATGTTTTGTATGAACACATGCAAAAGTGTTATGTATACGTCCCTAAGCTAATGAGAAAATCAGGCGGTCCACTGATCCAATCAACCTCCTTAGGGAAGTTTAAGTTTGTGCCATGTATCGAATATGTATGCAAAAGAATCATAATAGTACATAAATTCTGTATGTGTGCAACAACCATTAACCAAAATGCAACATCCAAGTGATGATTCAACTATTCCTATCCATTAAAAATTAAAATGCGCACATATCCATATGCAATATATAAGTGCTCTTGTTAAGCTGATCCCTAATTTAGTGCCTAATGTGTGTATATGCATCCACTAGCAAACACTTGCATCCACTTGCAACCATCAAACATAACATGTCTCAAACACATGTTTTCAACCATTACTATCATTCATAGTCTTCTACCTAAGAATCGAGATGCAAGCAATAGGGAAAACATGTTTGAATTCAAAATCTTAGAAAGGAATTAAGAACGTACTCTCAAAGAGAAAAGGTTAAGAAGCGCAAATCTTATTTTCAGGTTCCCAAGTCGCATTGTTGTGATCTTCTCCCCATTGTACCTTTACTAACTTGATCTCCTTGCTTCGTAGCTTCTTAACTTTCAATCCAAGTATACGGGTAGGAAATTTTCTGAATGATGCCTTCTTTTCAACCTCAATATCCTCAAGTGTACTTGGCTCTGCTACCTCTGCGGAATCATGTAGACACTTACTCAAGTGGGAAACATGGAACACATCGTGAACTCCCTCCATTCACTCTAGTAGTCTAACTCTATAGGCTATCCGACTTATCCTCTCAACTATGGGGAACGACCTTACAAACCTAGGCATCAACTTCCCTACCGGGCCAAAGCGAACAACATTCCTCAAAGGAGACACCTTGATAAAGGCCATATCTCCTACCTCGAACTCTAAGTTAATCCTCCTCTGATCGGCGCATGACTTCTGCACGTCCTGAGCTGTTGTCATTAGTCTGCGAATCAAGTCTATCTTCTGCAAAATTTCTCTAACCATCTCAGACCCAAGTAGAAGTCTATCCGTAGACTCCCACCAGCATGTAGGTGATCTGTAGGGTCGTCCATAAAGTGCCTCGAAGAGAGACATACTAATACTTGTCTGATTACTATTGTTGTATGCAAACTCTACCAATGGGAGATGCTCCTCCCAAGTCCCTTTGAAGTCTAGGATACACAGTCTCAATAAATCCTCGAGAACCCTACTGACCCTCTCAGTTTGTCTATTCATCTGAGGGTAATGGAGGTGCTAAGTAGTAAATGTGTCCCTATTGCCTCTTACAAGCTCCTCCATGTTGGATATCACTTTATAGCATTTTCAATTATGACAACTATATATGTGTGTGTGCGTGTGTGTATATATATATTACTGAATAACTCTTTTTTGTAGGAAGAAATTCAAACGACAGATTCAAGAGCTCTTATGGAAGATTACATGTATTATAGTCTATTAGTATAAAAAAATTATTGTTAAAATCTTCCTTGATGATGCACATACACATATATGATTTCAAATTATATATTTTTTATAAAAATGCACAAGGAATAGTTCTGTATCAGGAAACAAATGTGTGACCATTTCAACTCAGACGTCTGTTTGCTGAAATAAGTATCATTTCATTATAATGTTCAAACGTCCGAGTTGTACAAATCAGACATCTGTTTTGTGCCTAAAGTAAACTAATTCCTTACTGTCCGAAATTTAAATAAAAAACAAACATCTAAATTTTTTATTCAGGCATCTGAAAACGAAAGGGTGCAACCTTTCAATGAAAAGTTACAACCTTTAATCCATATCTCTTAGACAAATATCTTCATGATTAGTTGGAACCTTTTGTAGATTATAAATAGAGGCTTGATCAAATGTTTTAATCACAGAAAATTACTTTAATTCTTTCGATCTTATCATAAGCATTCAAGTTCTAAAGAGCACTCTATTTTCATATTTCTAAGATTTCAAATTCGATATTCTTTCACGAATTACACGATTATCATCAACGAAAGATTATAGGAAGGGTGTACATCAATTTGACATATCCATGTTATCAAGAACACAAGTAGTCAACAATTTTTTTGTATTGTGGAAGTTCTCTTCATCAGTTGAGGCAAGAAATCTCGTTCAGCTGTTCGGGTAATTGTGAACCTGTTCCTCCGGGTGAAGTGAGGGTTGTTGTGTTTAGTGATATAGCAGAAGGGGGTCTGAGACTGGACCTAGGATAGTGGTCCGTACCGGTATAAAATCGAATGTGTCATTTTACTTACTGCTATTACTCTACTATCTACATTTACCTTACTGATACTCCATACTATACGATCCTACCGCTGCATATATACTTTCAATTGGTATCAGAGCAAGGCCATCCTATAACCGTAACATCGTTATTCGATATTTTGATAATATGGAGAATAACCCAAGTACAAGAATATCTACATTGCCGAAGGACAATCTAATCAATGACCACCACTATTCAATGGATTGCAGTATAATTACTGGTCTACAAGAATGAGAATATATATATATATATATATATATATATATATATATGCAAGCAACTAGCTATGATGCTTGCAATGCTACTCAAACTCAATTCACAACACCTACAACTGCATATATGAATGGACAATAAATCAAAAAAATGAAGCAAGTGCGAATGCTAAAGAAATGAATGTGCTATTGTGTGCTTTGGATAGGAATGAATTCAATCGGGTTAGCATCTGCACTACTGGACATCAAATATGAGAAACACTCAAAACATTACACGAAGGTACAAACAAAGTCAAACAAATAAAGATCTCAACGCTCAAAAATCAGTTTCAAAATTTCAAGATGAGACAAAATGAAACTATCAACAACATGTATTCAAGATTTCAAGACATACTACATGCCTTGATAGGATTAGGAGAAAAATATAGTAACAATGATATTACATCAAAGGTACTAAACTCCATAACCGACGATTGGTAGAGAAAAGTATTAGCCATTGAGGAAGCCAATGATTTTTCAACAATGAAACCAGAAGAACTCATAGGTAATCTCATGTCTTATGAAGTAAATCTCCAAGATAAAAAGGAACGAGCACAAGAGAAAAAGAATGTAGCATTGCATACTGAAAAAGAAGAATCGGAATCAGAAGATGAGGATCTGACATTCATCGCCAAAAATTTTAAGAAATTTCTGAAATTCAGAAATGGAAATAAAAGTAACTTCAAAAAGAATTCCCCGAGTAAACCTTCATCCTCAAAGTTAGAATGTTTTAGTTGTCACATGAAAGGTCACATGGTGAAAGACTGTTCAGAACTAAAAGAAAATCAGAAAGACTTCTACAACAAGAATAAGAAAGATAAATTCAAAAAGAAGGTTTTTTCTGTCACTTGGGACGACTCAGATTCAGATCCAGATCCATCAGATAGTGATAGCAACAGCAACAATGAACAAGCAAATGTGTGCTTTATGGATCAAAAATTTGAGGTAGATGATCTATCTTATGATGATTTAGTAGAAGTTAACACTGAATTTTTGAATGCTATAAAAACTCTTAAAAGGAAACTTAAGGAAACACATGAAAATCTGAATAAAGCCGAATTTAAAAGAGACATGGTAAAAGATGAAAAGAAAATATTAGAGGAAGAATTTGAAAAAGTCTAAGAGTCTCTCTCAAACATAGATAGTCAACTTTCATTTTTGAGTCAAGAAACTGAAACTCAAAAATCAAAGAATGATGAGATTAGTTTTGAAGATCACATTTTGAAAAAAATAAAAGAATTAGAATCAGAAAGTACTAGTATTCAAACCAGAGTAGATAACATTACTAAGAATGTATCTAACTTTAATAAGGGTAGAGAAAATCTGTCTAGAATCATAGAAAATTCTCAATCGTCTTCATATAAAAATGGATTAGGATTTAAGAAGGAGTTAAAATTTCCTCCAAATAAAAATGTAAATCCTAAGAGGAATATTGATTCAAGACATAATAAAGTTTTCAATAATGTACCAAAATACACTAAAAAGGAAATTAAGATATGAGTTCCAAAGATAAATAATAGTTTAATTCGAAACAAATATATGAAATCCTTTATAAAAACAATACGCAATAGTAGTAATTATCTCTACAAAAAGGGATACTGAACCCACTTGGGTTTGGTTTCCTAACACCTAACTCTTAGGACCCTATTAAAAGGTGGGTACCAATGTATTTATTAATATCCCTTGCAGGTCCCACTCAAAAAGAAAAAATGGATTCTAGATAGTGGTTGCTCAAAACACATGACCAAAGACAAAGATATGCTTATAAATATTTCATACTTTGATGGTGGCTCAGTTACCTTAAGAGATAACTCAAAAGGCTTTATCATTGGCAAAGTAGATGTATGCAACTGTGGTATATCAAACTTACCCTTTATTACAAATGTTTCTTTGCTTAAAAATTTAAAACATAATTTATTAAGCATTAGTCAACTTTGTGACAAAGGTTTCAAAATAACTTTTTCTGAAGCTAACTGCAGTATTTTTTATCAAAGTCAAAATTTGATTTTTGAAGGAAATAGAGATAGAAATATTTATGAGTTAAATATGAAAATTAATTACAATAAAGATATGTGTTTAATAGCCAAAGAAAATGATTCTTGGTTATGGCACAAAAGGTTTTGTCATATAAGTTTTAAATTCATTAGAAGACTTTTAAAAAATGATTTAGTAAAAGGTCTACCAAAAATGGATTTTAAAATAAATAATCTTTTTGATGATTGTCAAATAGGAAAATTAACTAAATCATCTTTTAAATCAAAGAAACTAATATTAACATTACAACCATTGGAATTATTACATATGGATTCATTCATACCTACATAGGTTCAATCCATAAATCATAATCAATATGTTTTTGTAATAGTTGATGATTTCTCAAGGTATACACGGACAATTTTTATGAAAAACAAAAGTGATACTTTCGACCATTTTAAAATAATTGTTTAAAGAATTCAGAATATTAAAAGTTTAAAAATAAAAAATATAAGAAGTAATCATGGAGGCTAATTTGAAAATGAATCTTTTGATTTATTTTTTAAAAAGAAAGGTATAAATCATAATTTTTCATTTTTTAGAACTCCTCAACAAAACAGAGTTGTAGAAAGAAAGAATAGAACTTTACAAGAATGCGCAAGAACTTTGCTAACTGGAAGTAAATGACCTAAGAATTTATGATCCGAAGCAGTAACAACTTCCTGTTACGTATTAAATTGTATTTCCATACGTCCTTTAACTAAAAATACTTCTTATGAACTATTTAATGGAAGAAAACTAAATATTCCATATTTTAAAGCATTTGGATCAAAATGTTTTATTTTAAATACAAAAGGCCAACTTGGTAAATTTGATCCAAAAGCTGATTATGGAATTTTTGTTGGCTATTCCGAACGAAGTAAAGCATATCGTGTTTATAACAAACATACAAATATTTTATAAGAAACATACATGTACCTTTTGACGAAAATTTAAATGAAAGTAAAATTACCAAAGATGATGAGGATATAATAGTTGATACAAAAAATAAAAATTCTAGAAATAATGAACAAATATATCAAGTCTCAAACAATCATATTAGATCTCCACCATGAATCTTACAAGATCATCCCACACAAAATATAATTGGGGAGATTGATTCACATGTTCGAACAAGAAGTTAGATTAATCAAATGGGTCATGTAGCTTTTCTTTCGACTATTGAACCTAAAAACCCAAAAGAAGCCTCTAAGAGGATTATTGGATTATAGCTATGCAAGAGGAATTAAATCAGTTCAAATGAAATAATGTTTGGGAATTAGTACCTCGTCCAGGCGATCAATCAGTCATCAATACTAAATGGGTTGATAAGAATAAAGCAGATAAACTAGGAAATATTACGAGAAACAAAGCAAGATTAGTGGCATAAGGCTATAATCAAGGAGAGGGTATTGATTACGAAGAAGCATTTGCTCATTTTGCAATACTTAAAGCAATACGTATTCTATTAGCATACGCATGTTTTCATAACTTTAAACTCTATCAAACGGATGTTAAAAGTGCTTTCTTAAACGGATTTATTAAGGAAAATGTATAAGTTGAACAACCGCCACTATTTATATATTAAAAATATCCAGATCATGTATACAAACTTAAAAAGGCTTTACGTGGTCTAAAACAAGCACCTCGTGCTTGGCATGTCAGACTTAATAATTATTCAATTAACTTAGGATTTCGAGTTGGAAAAGCTAATCAAACGTTGTTTATTAAAAATACGAATAAAGATATCTTAATTATACAAATTTATGTAGATGATATCATTTTTGGTTCAACTAACGAAGAATTATGTAAAGAATTTTCTATTATTATGACAAATGAATTTGAAATGTCACATATGGAAGAATTATCATACTTTCTCGGTTTACAAATTAATTAATTTTCAAATGGTATCTTTATTAATCAAGAAAGATATTGTAATAACTTAATTAAATGTTTTGGTGTGGACAACACTTACGAAAAACCAACTTCTATGAGTACTACAGCTCATCTTGATCTTGATGACAAAGGAAAAAGTGCTGACTAAAAGTTATACATAAGTATGATCGAATCACTACTTTACTTAACTGCAAGTCGTCCTGACATTATGATGAGTGCGTGTTTATGCACTAGATTCCAAGCAGATCCTAAAGAATCACATTTAAGAGTGGTGAAACTAATTCTGAGATATCTTAATAACACTAAGTACTTTTTTCTTTTCTATCCGAAGGATTGTCCATTTGAATTAGTATATTATAGTGATCCTGATTTTGGTGGATCTCGGACGGATAGGAAAAGTACAAGTGGTACTTGCCATTTTATTGGAAAAATCACTTGTCTCTTGGTTTAGTAAGAAATAAAATTGTGTATCACTCTCAACATGTGAAGCAGAATATATATATCTACTGCTTTAGCCTGTGCTCAGGTCATCTATATGCAACAAACACTTAGAGATTTTGGAATAAATTCAACTAAATCAATAATTTACTATGACAATACAAGCGCAATAAATTTGTCAAAAAATCCTGTAAATCACTCACTCACGAACAAAACATATTGACATACGTCATCACTTTTTACGACATAATTTAGAAAGAGAGATTATAAATTCAGAGCATATTTCCACTGGGAAATCATATAGCTGACATATTTACAAAACCACTTTTAGAAAGTTCTTTTGTAAAATTATGTAGATAATTAGGAATAATGTCTATAAAAGATATTTAATTTTTCTAAGAAACCAATTTTTTATGCTAAAGTCAAGACTCGAACTTGAATCTTTGAACAATTTTTTCCTTAAGTCTTGACCATCAGAACTTTTGTCTCTAGTGTCTAATTAACAATACATTGCTATAAATAACTTTAAGTTTTTAACCATTCACCTAGGAAAATTAGATTAACCGGTAATATTTTCTATGGCTATAATCTACTCTTATTTTTTATCCCCAAATTTTACTAATCGTTTCAGCCTATAAATACCTAACAAAAGCTAAAACCATACATCATCAAAATTTTAAAAAAATACAAACATCTCAAAAACATCTTCAAACAATTCAAATTCTTCAATCAATGTAACTTTTTCAATGGATAGCTTGGTTGAAACTCCACGACTTCCTTCACCACCTCCAAGAAATGAGCCTGTGTTTAGGTGAGGAAATTATCATACCGCGTATACACTAGATTCAAAGAAAGCAAAACGTTCTCTTTTTATTTCACTTGATACAAAAAGGAAAATCAATGAAATTCACCATTATCAAAAAGAACAAAAAGAGCTTCAAAGGGAACTATATTTTGAGCAAAAAGTCAAATCAAAACGATTGGGTTTTCCTAAACAAATCGGTGTTAAATTTTGAAGTACGTAGATGATAGATGTTACCGAATCACTACCAATACCTGTAAATCCTCTTGATCCATCTGCATCATATCGTACTGCAAATGATCCTGTAAACCCTTGGGGTTCGCCTAAAAGGCCTCCATACAGTATGAATACTTGGGACAAAAGCTATATGGGAAATGAAGGAAGAAGATTTTCAACACCGAAAAAGACTCCGTCACCTAAACATTAATGATTCTTCTTAATATCATTTTAATGCTTTTATCTACTATAATGTTGTTATAAATCATTTGATTTCTTTTAATATATCCACATTCTATAATATACATCTATATTTTCATTCATAAAAGTAAAAGGCAAAATATAAAGAAGATACAGAAATCATACATCTGTCTGAAACAAAACAGACGTCTGAATGCTGAAGCAATAATATTTTTTCGAAACAGATGTCTGAAAATGATCCAAAATGAACTATTTTCTTTCAGGTTGAAAATTAACCAATTCCAGACGTCTGAATTAGTTCATAATTTTTTTTTTAAAAAAAGGCACGTACCTTTTATCCATTCACTACTTCATCACAACCATTCACTTATAACTTCCCCTTTTACCTTCTATAAAAACCCTATCCCCCATTTACAATTCTCCATCAAAATTCAAACTTTCTCTCCATAATAAATCATGGCAAATCGTCCTAAACGAACAATGATTCAAGAATAAGATCCCCCCTTCGAAGATCTCATTCGACGATGGCTTTGGAATGATATAGCAAAGGATAGATACAAAGCTATGAGTAAATTAAAAAATTTCGAAGGTGATTTTGTTAAATTTGACGTTGTCTCTAATTATCATCTCCTTCTATATGCTTGACACTTTAATTTTGAATCTCTAGTGGAATATAATGTCATTAACGTTTTAGTACATCCATTGCTTGTGAAACCCTTTTTAGCTAACCTAAATTTAGACCACTAAATACCTAGAACTATCACCGATTGCGTATAGCCTATGGTTTGTGGGAGACGTGTTTACCTTCCAATTAAACGCTAAGGGAAAATTTTGCATTGTGCTTGGAAAGGAGTCGATATAGATACTACTGAAGTTAATATGAGTGAAAGAGATGCAATATCTCATTAGTTTATTTCTGATGATTTGCTAAACATTCAAGAGCTTACTTCTACACATCTTCATCCGCAAGCACGTCTTCTTAATCGCATTTTGGTTCGTACTAATTTATACAACCACGCAAAGGTAGCTTTGAAAAAGTTTATCGACGTGATTTACCAACCTTATATGCTTTATATTCAAATAAATTGGACTAAAATCATTATTGATGAGTGGATAGATGTAACCAAAAAGCGCAAATACAAGATGCTGAGCATATATCACTAGGATCCTTCTTCAAAGTGAAGTTCAAATTCATGAAACTCCGTCTTTACAAATCAAAGAAATCGTCTGAAAAAACTCTTTCCTTAATGGATATTGAACAAAACCCTCCGACACTTGAGTATATGTCCTTTGGAAGTTGGAAAGAACATGTTGCTTCACGAGATTTTTTTAAATTAATATATCATAAACCAAAAAGGATAAACTAGCCTTTCTCCAATGGCTCACAAAAACAGATTTCGGATAACCGAAATCATGCATACACAAAAGAGACAAAAAACAAATACAGGAAAACCGAAAACAACTCTAAGCTAAGACTAGTGAGAAGCATCCGCCTCAGACACCGCCTCGATAAGACGAGTCGCAAGTCAAACTAAAGCTCCACCGAGCAAGTCATAAACCAGAAACTAGGGGCAAGACCTCCAATAGAGACTGCATGCGGACGAAGGGAAACATCATGATGTCTCTGAAACAAAGAGAACTTCGGATCCCCAAGCTCCCTTGAGACAGAGGGAATCGAGACCTAGGAAAAGTGAACTGCCTCCAGCAAAAACCGCAGCCCCACCTGCTCCAGGGTCGAACATCGAGATAGTAGAGAATCTCCAACCAAAACAAATCTAGCATCTGAAAAATATGATATGCACAACTAGAAAACATCATAAGACCTGAGAGGGGAGGGGGGAGGGGTGAGAATAAAGAAAGTAGTAAGCAATAAAAATAAAAAGCAAAGCAGAAAACTTAGCCAATACCTGCCCTCGGGGTGCCCGACACCGACAAAACATCAAAAAAAAAGCCAACCTCCTGGAGCGGGAACCAATGACTCCCCGAAACGGACTACCACGGAATGCAAGGAACACATCATTCCTAACTTTCCGGATAATGGTAAGGGGGTCCATATTCACCTCGTCAAAAATTGCCTTATTCCTGGCACACCAAATGTGCCAGCAGACAAGATAAGGAATCAGACGGTGAAGAATAGAACGTAAAGATTTGCATGAGTCACTGGACCACCAAGTCCGTCGAGTTGGCGTTGCCTCAGCAACCCATCAAGTTCCCGAAGTAATTCCAGACAGTCCGGGCACAAGAACCAGAAACTAACATGAAAGGAAAACTCAGAGCATCCGGAATTGCAGCACCTGCACCTGGACACAAGAGGAATATCTATATGCTGAAGATTCTCATCTATTGGTAAACCTTCATGCAAGGTTTTACACGTAAAAAGAGAAACTTTTGGAGGGAAACAGACATTCCAAATGGAACTGAAAACAAGAAGGTGAGGATTAGGAGACCTAATCGAATTCCACGCCGCCCTAAGCGAGAAGGGGTTGTCGTCCCAAATGATCCCGTCTCTATGAGCATCCATTAAGCCTTTTACGGATTGCATCCGTTTCCACATCTCAATAGCGTAGGACAGGGTACCGGTGTAATTCACATTAGCAAGCGTACGTACTTGGCATGGAGGAACGATGCCTAGAAGGAGTTGTTCGCTCCAAACCGCGCCCAAAGCTTGCAGGAAAAGGCCAAACAAATGTCCTTTGGGTTACGTAGACCAAGGCCTCACTCACATTTGGAACGGCAGATGGTGTTCCAAGAAATCCAGTGATGGCGTGAGGAATTGTCCTTACTTCCCCTGAATAAGGCAGAAACTAAGGACCGATAGAAGCGGAAGAAAGAGGCAGTGGGAGTCATAGATGCAAAGATATGAGAACCCAGCGAATCCAGGATAGACTTAATGAGGACCAGTCTACCAGCCTGGGAAATGAAGGAAGCATTCCGCCTAATAATCTTGCCCTTGACTTTGTTGGTAAGGGGGTCGAAAATAGCGTTGAACTTCCGACCTCAGTAAAGAACAATGCCCAGGTAAGGAAGAGGGAGGAGGGATGCTTTAAATCCAAAAGTAGACTCGATCCAGGAGGATCTAATCGCTGTCAAATCTTTTGCGGGCACGAAACAGCTTTTAGAGGAGTTCACGAGCTGCTCCGAGCAACTCTCATACTGCCTAATAAAAGCAAGAAGGGATCTGATAGAATGCCGAGAACCATTCGTGAAAATAATGATGTCGTCCACGAAAGATAAGGAAGAGATAGGAGGACAACCCCTATGAATGTCGAACCTATGAATCTGCCTAGCAATCATAAGAGAGTGCAGACCACGAACGAATGCCTCGGTGGCAATGACGAAGAGAGAGGGAGACAAAGGGTCTCCCTGCCGAAGACCTCTCCCAGATCTGAAATAGCATGTGGTTGATCCGTTGATGAGAACAGAAAACCAGCAGTTGGAGACGAGCCTCCAGACAACATTGATAAGAGGTTCAAGGAACCCAAAAGGCCTAAGAACCTTGACGATGAAGAACCACGACATGCGGTCGTAATCTTTGGCCATATCAAACTTGACGACCACATTAGAGCCGCGAACCTTCTTATCAATTTGCGAGATCGTCTCCTGGGCTAGAAGAACATTATCTATGATCAAACGACCTTTGACAAACCCGGCCTGAGAGGAAGAAATAATGCGCTCAAGAAACGGTGCTAGCCTGGAGGTTAGGACCTTATAAATGTCCTTGTTAGAGAAATTACTCAAATTGATCGGTCTGAAATCCCCACAAGAGCTGGGTTGGTCGCACTTAGGGATAAGAACCAGGTTGGTCGAAGTCCATCCTGGTGGGTGATCAGCTCCGGAGAAAAAGGATTGAATGGCTATACAAAAATCCGCTTGAATGATAGGCCACACACTCCTATAAAATACCTCGTTGATTCCATCCGACCCACTCACACTGTCCTTACTAAGCAAAAATACGTAGGCACGTATTTCTTTCGAGAAAGGGTGTGCAGCTAGGTCGGAACTATCTAACGGAAGAATTAGACAAGGGATGGAGGCCAACATGGACGGATTCGAAGTAGGAGCAGAAGGAGAGCTAAGAAAAGACTGGAAATGGGACAAAATCGTTTCTTTGACTTCCGTTGGAGTTGAAGCCAAAGAAAATCAGCTCTACGGATCTGGCGGATGGCATGGAGATTGTTCTTCTTACGGATAGAAGAGTGAAAAAACTTAGAGTTCGTATCACCATCAACAACCCACTTGATCCTAGCTTTCTGGAAAAGGTGGTCTTGTTCGATACGAAGTTCCGACGAGAAGGCAAGTCGGGCCAACGCCTACGCCTCCTTGTTGGAAGCATTGGGATTTTCATCAAAAGAAGCTTTGGCTAGGATAAGAGACTCCTCAACCTCTCTTACACAGTCAAAGATATTCTTAAAGACGAGAAAATTCCATGCGTTAGACACGTTTTAAGGCGCTTCAGCTTGCGAGAGAAGGTCACATATGGAGGTCCAGACATAGGGGATCTCCGAAATTCTTCAACAACAGAAAGGAAAGAGTGGTACGACCTCCACATACTCTGGAACCTAAAGGAGGACAGACCAAAAATGGAAAGGGGGAACAGCTAAGAAACAATGGAGCATGGTCGGAAAACGTACGATGAAGGTGGGAGATGGAGAAAGAAAAGGGTAGTCTAAACCATCCTACCATGGAGAACACGCGGTCTAGTCTGGGCAGAGTCCGGTTAGAGCCTTCTTGGTTATTACTCCAAGTAAATGCCGATCCTACAAAAGACACTTCAGAAAGCCCAGAGCTGATGATGAAGGAGTTAAAATCTGCAATCGCCAAACGGTTAACAGCATTACCTCCTTGCTTTTTTGCCTGGCTGGCAAAACATTAAATTCGCCACCCAGAACAGAAACAGAAAAGCCCAAGTCCGATAGAGAGAGGATATCGGCCCAAAGGCCTTGTCTCTCTATCTGATCACACTTAGCATAGACTGCAAAGAATAAAAAGGAAGAGGAGAACGAGGGGAGCGAACAAGCCACTAATAAAAGTTGGCTTGAATCGAAGACAGGTTGGACGACGACGTCTTTGGACCACATGATCCTAATCTTGTCAGACACGTTAGAAAGAGCACCACCAAAGCTTAAAGAAAGAATGGTAGAGATGATCGTGTCCGGTCCCAAAAGAAGTTCCAGGAGTGCAATCAAACAGATAGATTGCTTCCTTATGATGCGTTTTAGTCGGGCAACTGACGCATTATTCCCAATACCCCGAACGTTTCAGAATAGAAAGTTCGCCATAAGGACCGACAAAAAAAAAGGAAAAAAGAGAGCAGATAACGGGGAGGCCTAGAAAAGAAACACGACGACTAACTCAAATATGGTAAAGGGTATGTCAAGTAGATCTAACGATCTGCTCGGATGCCGCTACAGAGCGTGTACGAATGGTGCGGGGGGGGGGGGTGCGAGGAGCCTTATATCGTCTACGACGAGGTGAGGCAGCAGACAAGGGGGCAGGATCCAGGCGACGAGTAGAGGTATGCGATCCAGTGTGAGAAGGGTAAGAATTCTTTGTAAGCCTAGATAAACGATCATTGACGATCGCTATTTCGGCCTTACTAAGAAACGGGGGCGAAGCAGAAGCAAAAGACACGAGGGGGGGGGGGAGGGGGATCGCGAAGACTCAACAAAAGGAGAAACCGATGAAAGTGTAGAGTTGCTCATCCGAGACAAACTCAATTGTTGTGTAAGGTTTACCGAAGCCGATCTATCATCAAATTGATAGATCCGCACTATAGGTAAAGATCGAGCGATACGGGACGACGAACCAAACAAATGCCAGGACAAGCAAGATATGGAACGAATAGTCGAACATGGGAGGCCACCTCTCTGGTACAACGTATAGTGATCCACTACAGTGTCCACTATCCGCCTACAACAGAGAGGCCACCCTTCCATAGAAGAGACAAACTAGCAGAACCGACAACAACTAACACAAGACCGCCAAAGCTCAAAGCTAACAAAACTAGTCTTAGACGACACAGAAGAGGCCTCGCCAAGACTACCCAAGACAAGCAAGCAAGAAACCGACCAATACCCGTATGCTTCTCTAACAAAAAACAGCACGACCATGGGTCTAAACCCGCTGAGAAGTGGCGGCCAACCAATAAAAACCAATCCCGTAGTTCTACAAGTCCCAAATGAGGAACAGTAGAGGACAAGTAAACAACGAGCAGCCCAACCAAAAAGAATAGAAATAAGGTGACGAAAAAGACAGCAGCTAAGAACCCAAATCTCGTAGTAACACGAGTTGAAGGCAGGATGGGAACAAAAAAGCAGAAAAACCACCTTCATCCAACACAACAACTAACCAAAATCTAACCCAAAAAACCCACGAAAAGCAGGAGGAGAAAAACGACAATACAGGAAACCACGCACATAAAATCCAGTAAACGCACCCATGATCCAACATGACAACTTCCAATAAAGGAAGAGTTATGGAGGGGAGCTCACACAGAAGTGTGACTTGGCTCATATAAAAACACATGACGCCATCCAAACACCAAACATAAGGGGAAAACACCTCAGAAAAGAAAAGATAGAAAATAGAAGGAAAGGATAAAACCTGATAGCAAGGAATTCTCAGCCAAAAGGAGCAAGAAGGTAAGCCATAAGCAATATAAGAGAACAAAGCTGACCAACTATCTGCCTGCACCAAAGATAGAGACAGCTCCTCCAAAACAAAACTGGGCCTGCTGGAGCGGGAAACTAGAGAGAAAGGAGGAGCAGTCTCTGCTGATAACACCAATGCCACTCCATTTATGGAAAAACCTAAGGACAACTCTTCAACAATCGAGGAACTCAGCAGGGCTAGCTCGGAAGCAAAAGCCATAAGTCCATACAAACAAAGAGACCAAAATACCCCGAAGACTGATGCTGAAGATCTAGCAAGCTTGGACCTACGTGTTCTACGTCTATGATGACGAGATCTCGACGGCTTACCCATAGAGTCAACAACACCCAGCACAACACCTTGAGAACGCAGATCCAGCCTGGGAGGGGTGTTCAAATGCCCTACTTCAGACAACAATGACGGGATAGGATGGTCTAAACCAGGTCCAAAAACTCCGCCGCAAGCTAAAGAACTCACCACAAATCCATGAACGGCCACTAAAGGAGCCGCATTCTGCAACTTGAAGGACAAACGAGGGATAAAGGGGGTGATGAAATCCCTTTTTTCTCGTTTGCCTGTTGTTTTTCCAGTGGAAGATTCCAACTCTGGACCTAAAAACCGCTGGGAACAGTCACGTGGAGCCAAGAAAGATACCAGATCGAAGCCATAACTAGGAGACAGCTCAAGAAAGCAGTCTTCCACATCTAAGAATTTGAATCGGAGCAAACCAGCGAAGGCTTCCAACGATTAAAGGCGAACTTCGATCGTCGATTCCCCTATTACAACCAGAGAAACCAGTCCCATAGCCATAACCAAGATCGAACTTGCTATGGTGTCAAAAGGGGGGCACGCCTGCAAGAATGATCCAGTAATGACGAACTCATTAGAAAAACGAATCGCTTCCATGCCGTAGAAATTAGGGAAAAAGCCAGCAGCGCATAAGAGACTATAGAACGAGCAAACAAGCCATAGAAAAATAGAATAGGAGGCAAAGAAACAGAGAACGAAATTATAGAGGAAGAGAATCGCGTTTAGGAGAAAGAGGAGTCATATTTCGGTCACCATTTTTTTGATCGATATAAATTTGTATATTATCCCGCCAAAATAACTAATTCCGTTGCTTCACAAGTTGAAATTCCTATAGCCAAATCATCTCATCGTCGTCGTCGTTTGATAGAAGAAGAAGAGCAAGAAGGAATTAAAATTGTTTCTCCTGATCTACCTTCTAAGCAAGCCATGGCTATACTCTCACGAAATCAATCCAAACTTCATTCGGACTTTAAACGTTTTGAGCATATCACAAACAAAAAGTTTAATTCCTTGAAAGGCTTCTTAAAAAAGATTTGGGACAAAATCTCTTGCATCGACGCTCGATCTTCTCAAGCATATAATCCGGCTCCTTTTCAATGCTCATCTAGTTCTACGGAAGAAGTTCCGGATTTTAGTTCCGACCATGGTGATCCTAAAGGAGGAGATGCTAGTGTGGGTCAAAGCATGACGGCTTCGGAAAGTTGGTAAGAACAAAATGGTGGTATGGTTCTTATGAAAATATTCTGGTTTAAACTATTACATTAATATGGTTTGTAATATTTTTTGGCACTTTGGTCTATCTTAAGCATAAAACTCTATTATGTGCTAAAAGTGATAGTAGTATGTCTATAGTATGTCTGAATATTGCAAGTATTATGTCATGTATGTGCGTAAGGTTATGTATGTTATTGTGTTGTGCATGTTCTTATTTTCACTTATGAATAAGTATCACCTTTTTGTCAACGACAAAGGTGGAGAAATATATAATGATATATGTATATCAACAGGGAGAGCTACATATATAGTTGTGATTATCAAAATGGGGGAGAATTGTTGGCTATCACTTTATAGAGTTTTTTATTATGACAACTATACATGTGTGTGTGTGTGTATATTATCGACTAACTCTATTTTGCTGGAAGAAATTCAAATGACTGATTCAAGAGCTCTTACGGAGGATTACATGTATTAGAGTCGTTGTTACTAGAATTTTATTGTTAAAATCTTCCTTGATGATGTACATACACGATTTCAAAGTATATACTTTTTTATGAAAATGCCCAAGGAATAGTTCTGTATCAGGAAACAAATGTCTGACCATTTCAACTCAGACGTCTGTTTCCTGAAAGAAATATCATTTCATCATAATATTCAAATGTCTGATTTGTACAATTCAGACGTCTGTTTGGTGCCTAAAATGAACTAATTCCTTATTGTCCGAAATCTAAATCAGAAACAGACATCTGAATTTTTTATTCAGACAACTGAAAATGAAAGGGTGCAACCTTTCAATGAAAAGTTACAGCCTTTAATCCATATCTCTTAGACAAATCTCTTCATGATTAGTTGCAACCTTTTATATATTATAAATAGAGGCTTGATCAAATGTTTTAATCACTGAAACTTACTTTAATTCTTTCTATCTTATCTTAAGCATTCAAGTTCTAAAGAGCACTCTATTTTCATATTTCTGAGATTTCAAATCTTATTCAAAACTTCCATATTCTTTCACGAATTACACGATTATCATCAAGGAAAGATTATAGGAAGGGTGTACATCAATTTGACATATCTGTGTTATCAAAAACACAAGTAGCCAACAATTTTTCTATATTATGGAAGTCCTATTCAACAGTTGTGGCAAGAAATCCCATTTGGCTGTTCGGGTAGTTATGAACTTGTTCCTCCGGGTGAAGTGAGGGTTGTTGTGTTTAGTGAAATACCAGAAGGGGGTATGGGACTAGACGTAGGACAGTGGTCCAAACCAGTATAAAATCAACTGTTTCATTTTACTTACTGCTATTACTCTACTATCTACATTTACCTTGCTGATACTCATACTGTACGATCCTACCGCTGCATTGACTCTTTCACCCCAAAACTTACTCGTAAAGATGGGGTCACGGTCACTAACAATATCGGAGGTACCCCATGAAGTCGGACGATCTCTCTAAGATATACCGATGCTAACCAAGCTTTCATTCTCTTGCTCTTGACTAGGATGAAATGAGCGGTCTTACTCAATATGTCAACTATAACCAAATACTAGTATTGCTCTTTTTCGATCTGGGCAAACCATAAACAAAATTTATAAAGATGCTCTCCCACTTCCACTGTGGTATGTCTAGAGGCTAAATCAATCTATTGGGTTTCCTCTGTTCAGCCTTCACTTGCTGGCAAGTCAAACATTTGGCAACATACTATGACACATCCTTCTTCATACCAGTCCAGTGAAAAACCCTCTTCATATCTCGGTAGATTTTGTCGCTGCTTGAATGGATAGTCATACAAGAGTGATAAGCATCCTCTAGAACGGATCTCAACAAATCACCAACTCTGGGAACACACAACCTTCCATCACGACGTAGCCACCCCTTTCCGTCCGTAGAATATTTAGCAAGGTGGCTAGATGTCTCTCCACCACTGAGTTGATCCAAGATGCCCACTAATTATTGATCCTCGCACTGAGTGGATCCAATACACTCCAAAAAAGTAGGTCACACCTTCAATGATGACAACAAACGGGGTGCAAAATCCGTAGATGGTCTAAAACCAAAAGACGAGATAAACTCCAAGCTTTGCCACTATATGAATAATATACTCAAGGCCATTCTTTGTCCACTCAATGCGTCTGTAACCATATTCCCCTTCCCTGGGGTATATGCTATCTCAAAATCATAGGACACAAGGAACTCCATCCAACTCTATTGTCACTAATTGAGATTTTCTGTAAGAACAAGTACTTGAGCGACTTATGATCTGCTCAGCCTCTCACCAAGTAAGTAGTGCCTCCAAGACTTGAGTGCAAACACTATCACTTCCAGCTCTAAATCATGGGTCAGGTAGTTCTTCTCATGTACCCTCAAATGCCTACTCTCGTAGCAGACTACCCTACCTTCCTGCATCAACACTACACTCAAACCCGTGTCACAAGCATCCATGTAGACGGTAAACACCTTGGTACCATCAGGAAGACTCAAAATCGGGAATGATGTAAGAGCCTTCTTTAATCTCATGAATGCATCCTCGAAATCTATATCCCAAGCAAAAACATGGTTCTTCTTCATCAGACGGGTAAGCAGAGCTAAGATCTGTGTAAAGTCCTTAATGAACTTTCTGTAGTAACTCGCCATTCCCAAGAAACTCCTAACATTTCTCGCATTTTTAGGGATTTCCAATTTTGAACTGCGACAACCTTAGCGGGGTCCACCGCTATTCCAACCTTGGAGACAACATGACCTAGGAACCTTACTTCCTTTCGCCAAAAACAACACTTAGAAAACTTAGCCTTTAGTTGATGTGATTTGAGAGTGCAGAGAACCTCAACTAAGTGTATGGCATTCTCTTCCTCGCTCCTTGAGAAAACCAAAATATCATCAATGAAAAGCGCTACAAACTTATTCAGGTACTCCTTAAATACCCGACTCATTAAATCTACAAAGTAAGAGAGTGCATTGGTCAACCCAAAAGGCATGACCAACCACTCAAAGAATCCGTCGGGAGTCCCAAAAGCAGTCTTATCTATATTTTCATCCACTACTCTAAGTTGATGAAAACCTGTGGCTAGATCCAACTATGAGAAAACCAAAGTGCCCACTAACTGGTCAAACAAGTCATTAATCCGTGGTAGAGGGTGTCTATTCTTCTTGGTGATCTTATTCAACTTCCTATAGTCAACGCATAGATAAAGAGAGTCGTCTGCCTTGGTCGCAAAAAAGACTAGTGCCGCTCACTCAGAAATGCCCCGTCTAATGAATCCCTTCTCAAATAACTCACGCACTTGCTTATAGTGCTCCCTCCTCTCTCTAGGATCCATGTGGCATGCTAGTAAAGAAACAGGCTTTGCATTCTCCACCAGGTATATCCGGAAATCTATCTATCAGGGGGGCAATCCTCTCACCTTATAGAACACGTCCGGAAAGTCTCTGACTATGGGTACTAAAATAAGATCATCAATGGAAGCATCAAGGGAATCATGAAGTTGAGCATAACTGACCCTCGTGGGTCACAAGAATTCTCGAGAGTTCTACCATGGTATATCAAAATCCTAACAACTCTCCTCTCACAATCGAGAATGACACCATACATGGCCAGCCAATCCACTCCTAGAATATGCCCGTAATCCATAAATCCCAGAACAGATGCGTCACATTCAAACTTGACGCCTAGAATAGAAATTCTCAAACTCCTACATATCATAGATAGGTGAGTCGTAGCTTCTGTGGGGTTTGAGACCACCACAGGATCAGAAACTGTACAAGTTTCTAGGTGTAGACTATCAACAACAAAATTGGATATAAATAAATGAGAGGCAACAGAATCGAACAAAGTCCTAATAGGAGAGTCAAAAAGAGAAATCAAACCTTCTATGGTGACTTTCCTACCTCGGTTATGACTGCCAGTCTAGGCTGCCTCTAGTGCATGAACTTTTGCTTCATACGGTCCTGCCTTCTGCTTGTTAGGGCATTACTAGGTGTGATGTCCAACTGTCCGCAATTGAAACAAGCATTCTTAGTCTTCCTACAGTCTCTGACAAAGTGTCCATACTTCCACAGCCATGACACTTAACTTCTGACTTGATTTGTGCCTTGTTAGGTTTTCCTCCTTTCTTTGCTGCACCCTTCTTGGACCACAACTTTTTATTTTCGGTCTTGGCCTTGGCCTCTTCAATCTTAACTTTTTGCTTGCTCTCTTTTCTATCGTCACACATCAAAGCCATATCCACTAGCCCAATAAATGTTGCTCCCATAGGGATATGTGTCATTTCCAATCCTTGGAAAAGTTGATTCAACCCCCTCGTGAATCTTAAGGCCTTCTTGTGAGGAGTGTTTACTAAATCCAAGCCAAACCTTTGCAATTGATTAAAGCAATTGACATATTTCTTCAGTGTCATACTTCCTTGCTTCAAACTTAAGAACTTCTCCATTTGCATTCCTTCCTCGGCTTGCGATAAGAAATTAATTTCAAATCTATTCTTAAAGTCATTCCATGTGACCACCATCTTCCCTACCCGAGTTACTTCCCACCAATAGGATGCTTCCTCTTTCAATTGTCAAGCAGCCAGCTGAATCTTCCTCCTGACATATGGTTCCAACAATCAAAACACAATCTCCATCTTCCTAAGCCAACTACGAGCCTCCATGTAACTCTCCATTCCAAAAAATGGCTTGCCACCCATCGCACAGAAATTCTTGTAGAGCTTAGAGAAGTTAACTACCGAATTGGGTGGTACTATCGCGGCTGCAGCTGGGGGTGGGACATTTCCTTGCATTTCGGTAGGTACCGTAGCCTTTACGGAACCATGTCGGAATAGGAATGCCCTTCGGAAAATTAGGATCCCGAAACATGCTGAAAAGAGAAGAAACAAGGATTCAAAAAAAAGATTTTAGGAATATTGTAATTAACTTGAGCGGATATATTTTTTAAAAATAAATTTTACTTGAAAATTCTTTGCTTTGAAAACACTTTTTCGAAAAAAAATCTCTGATCTTGTAACTTTAGGCTTTGATACCAAATGTGACACCCGGCATCCCTTAATGTTACCCATATGAGGATGCATTAAGTTTTGTGAAGCGCAGTAGGTATAAAGTAAAAATACAGAGGCTAAAATTCACAAGATATAATATAAAATGCAGCGGAAAACTTACGAAACATTTATTATTATTAAACCAGCAGCACAACATTACAGTTTCAAATACCATAAAGTTATAATCATAAAACATCTGTCTCGTGGAAAGTAAGTCATCAGAGTACAAGCATAAAACAATAAAAATTATATCACTTATGAGTCATAACAATAGTCATAGAACAGAAATCAAAATAATACATGGAGTAAGAAATGGTCCAAGTCCAAGTTGGATCTAATAGTCACGGTCACTACTGTAATCCACTGCCTTGAGAAACTAGGAGGAAAGAAGAGAGAGAAAGAGAGAGAAACTAGGTCATACAATAAGTCTGGCGAGTTCCAATGATTTTTAGCATAAGCATAAGATGAAGAAGTATCAAGACAGATCAATAGTAATGGAAATTAAAACATAGTGAAGTATGGAACAAAACAAGATAGGTAAGATAAGCTTCTCATTCATATCCTAGAACAAAATTTCTGCACCAACTATAAGAATATCAGGATTGGGTTTTACATAATTTCTACCCGGTGATCGGCTTCCTAATTAGATAAATAAACCTAGTGCGAGAATTTGAACCTCCTACAATCATCCATCGGTAGAGCCAGACCTAGTCTCTACCTAGTGCAAGACTCGTTTGATAACAGGAGAGTACTTGTTGATATGGGTTCCAGACAGATAAATAAACAATAGAATGACAAAGCCACCCCTAGGCTTGGTCCCCTAAGTTAACTAAGACTTTAAGAGTCCCCATAAATTTTAACAGTAGAATGGACATCTTGGCTTATAATTAGACAGGTGTAACTTAGCAGGTTTAAGTTCATTAATAATTTTAACATAACCCTATGTTATATCCCAAGGTTGTAATAACATTTCTTATTAAATGCAATTCTTTACAAAACCCTTCCCCAAATCAGACAGGCCCCTGCTCAGATGTTTACAGATAAAGATTACAAGTTACAGTAACATGCTTTTTTAATATACATCTGATTCTCATATTTTCCCATGAAATGTTTACATAATATAGAATTAAATTTAACCTACTCAGATTTACATGTTTGCATATTCTTCCTTTATAATTATCCAAATTTTACACTGCATGGTTCACAAATTTCAATATGCCAAAATCCCCTTTTTATCGTTATTACAGATTATTAGACCGAAATTTGGTACTAACACCCAAATACGGTGTGAAGTCCTCACAATCATAGATCACAGATAATAAGCAGTAAATAACAGGAGACACATGAGGTTTTTATAGTGTATCGGCTCAAACCAAGCCTACGTCCACTTTATAGTTTCTTAAATCCTAAGAAATTACAAGTACAATTCACCTTAATCCCTAAGACTCATTCACATACAACATTCTTGTATATTATGAAGAAACAGAGAAAGGATATTGAATTTATGCACAAAATCCTCGTGTTGATTGGATTTGAGAAGCACTAAATCCTTGCGTTGTCAATGGTGAATGCAGTGAGGAGCTATTGCCAAAAGTCATGAAAATCCTTCAAATGGTGTATTTATAGCTTTAGGTGGATTCCGGTTCGGATGCCACTTGGCGGGCATCCCTTTAATCTCGAAATGTAGTGGAAAAGTGGAGAAAGCCTCTCCAAATTGTGGTATGCCATGTGTCATCAGATCCGAGCGGATAGGAGACAGTTAGCCCTTAAGAATAGGTCAAACTCGAGTAGTGCAGGAATGCACCAGTGGATCGGATCGGATCTTCCTACCACCGATCCGAACCGAGGTAATGTAAGCTGGCCGAAGTGCTCGAGTACAAATTCGGGTCGGTTCTCTTCCTACCTCGATCTAAACCAGAAGAGCCCATATGCCAGAACAAATGCTAAGTTGTGCCATCGGATCGGGTTTGCTTCCTCCGATCTGAACTGTACAATCCGATCCGACCCCAAAGGGGTGATGCCAATCCCAAAATCCAAGTTTCCCAGTTCTATGCGCGTTCACGAAAATGGGCATAACTTCCAAACCGTAAGTCCGTTTTTCCCAAATGAAAGCTCTACCCGAAGCTAATTCAGAGGGATACAAGACTTATAGAGGTAATTGATGTTTTCAATCCCAAAAGAGGTCATCTGATAGGAGTTTCGGGCCACTCTTTATTGTGATGCAACTTCAACCAAATCGCTTCCCATCTTCTAACGATGTCCTCAACGCTTGAGTGCGTTGCTAACCAGAAATTCCATGTGTGACTGCTTTGACTAAGAAGCGTGTCAACACACATTATTCCAATTTTACGCAACTCAAACAGAAAAGGCCCAAGCTCTCATTGGCTTAAGCTTAGCGTAAAACAAATGAAATAGGATAAATAGATCCATGCTCGGAAAAGAACAATATGAATAAATAGGCATAATAAGGCAGTAATTAAAACAATGATAGAAAGGCGATAAGGAAAAAGGATGCACATATAAACAAATAATAACTGAAAAAGGAATGGGTAACTGGCAGTAATTAAAATGAAAAATAACATGTTAAAGATGAACATATAAACACTGACTTTCAGATCTTATATATTTCACTGTCAAAATTCCCTTTTTATTTAGATTGCTAGTACTCATAGAGATTTGAAATAGATGTAGAAATGGCCTTTGAAACTAAAGTAGAAGAAGAAGTATCCTTTCAATCTACATTTTTGATAGCACCCTAACCCTTTTCCTAATTTTATTTTAGAATATAATAGAGTGATGGAAGAGGAAGAAGAAGTAATTTAGTGTAGGAAAATAGTGAGGGTTAGTAGTCTATTTATAAGTGTGATAGAATAGTCTGGGCCATAGGATCTTAGGATTTCAATCCAAACCATAGAAAACACCTCATGCCGAGTCATCAAAAAAATTAACTAGAAATAGATTAACCCGACTAGGCACATGCCCGTGCATGATTTGGCTCGGTCGATCCACCTCCTATATGGGTTGATACAGAGGTCGACCCATATATGGTTTGGGTCGCCAATGACGGTTGCCACTTCTTGAATTTATTAATTAAATTATTTAATTTAATTCAAACTTCGTTTGATCATGACTTGTTCATACTTAGTCCATTTACACAAACCAAAAGTCTATCTGAACCAGAATTTCAAAACGAACGCAATGGTGAAGTAAATTTTATCCGTTTCTTAATATTTTATTTATTAATATTTTATTTATTAATGTTCATCTTATTGGTTATTAAATTTTGGGATGTTACATTTGGTATTTACATAAACTAGCATATATTTAAATAAGTCACCTATTTGCAATTGATAATAAATATCATTATCAGAATTAATATTAATTGTCTAAGTTAAAATTTAGCTAATGAGGATTTATTCTACAAAACAAAAGTCATCTAGAACAAATTTGTTTTATTGTGTTACTTCTTTCATGCTTTTTTACTCTAACTTCTCGGATCTGTTTTATTGTGTTACTTCTTTCATTCTTTTTTGCTAAACGTAGCTTTACCTACATTCTTCTTTCTCCCTTCTACCTACTGTTCTTCCTCTCTTTTACCCTTGCCACTTTTTTGCCCTGACCATCACCTGTTCGCGACTTAACTCCATTGTTCCATGATGTTATCTCAATCTCCCAAACTCTTTGTACCTCCAAAAGGTAGGCCTTTTAGGCTGTGGATTGATGTATTTCGATGTGCTAGTTGTGGTTGTGTTTTGGTGAAGATTTCAGAGTTATTGGTTTACTTTTAGTTTTTGTGGGTCACTTAGTTGTTTTTGTCTTTGTTAGGGTGCTGGAACTTTTGTTGAGTGATTCGACATGGGTTTAGGCCGTGTAGTTGAATTTTATTGTTTTTGCTGAGATGTTGTAGTGTATACATGTTGGCAACTTTTATTTTTGATCTTTTTTAAGTGTTTGGATCTAGTTTTTTTTAGGCTACTATTGAGATGATGAAGTGTCGTTTCACTTTGCGTCGCTTTCACTTTACTCAGCAATATTGGTGAAGCGCAACTCTTGTTTTTTCTGATGTTTTGTGGGTGGTAATGCTTTTGCCTTCATATTCTCTTTTTATGATATTATTGGTAGTTAGTGCCAAATCTTGTGATGGTCTCGGCTGTTGTTTATTTGTTGATCTCGTCATGTTATCTGGTGATGCTGCTCGAAGTTTCATCTCTTTGGGTTGTGGCTTGGCTGTCAGATCCAGGACAAATGATGCCTTGCCTCCTTGTTTTGCATTGTTATTATTTCTCAAGTCATTGTATAGTTTTCTCTCTGTGCAAGGTGGTGAGTTGCTATCTCAACTTGCTTTGTTTCAGTTATATGAGTTTGCTATAATTATTCCGTGTGAAGTTAGGAAATCTCTCCCTATGTAGAGTTGTAATTTGTACTGTCATTACTTAAACAACTTGTTTCTACACCCTGCGTGGTGTCTAGTGGGAGTAGTCTAGTCTTTTAGATTAACTCTTATGCTTTAAGCTGTATAGTTGTAATGGCTAGACTACTCTAAAAATCGTCTACGGTGGACGACCACCTTAAAAACCGATAATAGTAGTTAGACAATATGTCTATCTCTTGTAAAAATGTATTTATTATTTGTTATGATAAAAAGTGTTACAGATCACTTTAAAAGCAAGTCGGCTTTGCCAAGAAAAAACAATCTAATTCAGCATTCAATCAATTTAAGTAGATATAAGAAAATTTTAACCTACATAATAATATATTAGTTAACCAAAAAGATGGGTTTAAGTCATTATAATTTCAATTATCAATTTAGCGCCCTATTTCCGTTTAACTACAAATGCATTTGAAATCAGCTAGAGATTCGTTGAGCTCCAAATACTACCAATTCAGTTCTAGAATGAAGATATCGTCTATATGAACTCAAAAGCGACCGACCTCATTTCTTTGGACTTAATATGAGTAAGCTAACAAATTTACAATTTTTTGAACAAATTAAAATAACTAATTAGCATTAATTGCATAGTTAATATAAATGACCTAACTATTTCCCTTCTTTTTTCACATGATTTCCTTCCAAGTTCAAGCGAAGATGATCAATCTCTTCCCTTCCTTAAGCGCCATCATCGCCGATCACATAACCTCAGAACGATGCACCTCGACCAGGCCGACTCCATGCCACTACCCCGAGTTCTGCCACCACAGGACAATGCCATGAAAATTCAGAAACATGTCCATGATTGCAAGACTAATCCATCCAATCTCCTCTACCTAACCATGATCTTTTGTTGTCGATCAAATCCTTATGGCCAAATGCAATTTTTTATTATTATTGACCACTCCGCCTGAAAACATGCAATTCGATGGAAGTGTTTTTGGCTACTTATTGAGCGGGTAAAAAGAGACGAATGAATATATTGGGATAAAGTTTGGAAAAATAAAGGTGTACGGACCTATATTTATAGACTTATAAGAAACACTATTCAAATCTAAAATTTTAAGAAGTCGATCAAGTATGCTCTTTGGCTTTCTATACAAAATAATCCTATTCCAGAATAGTAGATCTAGTATAAGAGTTAATCCTGACATATGTGATAGTTAGCTTTTAAAATCAAGTAATATTGACTTAATTTTCTAAATTAAGTGCTACATGTTTCAAGCTCGGACGACCATGTTATATGTTCAATCGCCACGAAGCTCGACGATACTTTATAATACATTATTGCAAATCCAGTGACGTTAGTTTCGTCAAAATCCAACATAGCATTCTAGAATGCTATTTCATAAATTAATTAAAAAATTATTATCAACACTTCATATTCTTAGCTAATGTATTTTTGTTATTATTTTTATCACAATTTAATCATGGTTTTCTAAGCTATTCTAATTCGCATTATATTCAAAATTTCATTTATTTACATAATACTACTATTTAAATTACTATTTTAAATTGAAATTCAAAAATTTATCTATTTAAATATATTTAATTTCAACAACAAATATTTTAATATTTGAAATTGATTAAATATCCAAATACTAAACAATTAGGCTGTTACACCTTCACTTCCAATACTTGCACTTGACCCAACTACAATCACTTGATGGATGTTATGCTATGATTTAACTATAATAAAATAGGATTTCATACTTGACCCATCCATGGCCTGGATCGACCCCTTGATCAGTCGGGCCTGAGACTGGGTTGTACCAGTTCCAACGTATATTTATATATTTTTATATATTAATTTGTTTGTTTATCAAATTTTAAATTTGAATTTCAAACTTCTATTTATCATAAATTCTTAGTTTTAAATTCGTTTTGCGCAAATCAAATGTCTATCTGAACAAGAAAATCATAACGGCCCTATTGGCGCAAACCATGTTGCCCAACTTTTATTATTTTCGAACTTATTCTTTAATTAATTAATTTGTCAATTAATCAACTGTTCAATAAAATTTGGGTTGTTACACGTGTGGAAGACGCCTTCGAAGGCCTTCATTTTGACAATTTAGAAAGGGCTGCTCTTAGGAGGAAGCTTTCCTTATATAGAAGAAGGTTAAATGGTCAGGATCTCTTTGAATGAATTGAATGTTGTGTTTCATTAGAAAGGAGTAGAATTATTTCTTCTTGATTGACAAGGACGCTGTTATCTTCGTTAATTTCGAAGGTGTGCCTTTCAGTAGAGCTGAAAGGGCTTGTCCTTGTTAAAAAGAGTGCTATGTTCTTTTAACTTCTTTATGGATGAAGAGATATTTTCACTTGCTCTTAAGGCCTTATACTATCTATATTCTTTCTCGATATCCTTGCATTCATCTTGCGAGAGCTACTTCTTGTGGCTTTTGCTATCCTTCTTGTATGCCACCTGCCTTGAAGGATATTTTTGGTTAATATAGTAATTATGAAAAGTTTTAGCCTTTCTGTTCTTGTAGCTTTTCACCTCAAGCATTAGCTCAATGTATCTGCTATACAACCCCATATAAAAACAAAGGGACGCTCATGATTAAAAAAATTAGGGGTGAGCATTTGGTTGGTTTGGTTTATCCGATGATGATAATTGTCAAACCAAACAAAAACCGATAAAGAAGAAAACCAAACCAAACCAATCAAATTAAGTTTGGCTGGTTCAGCTGGTTATCCGCTTAAACCAAACTAAAAATTCTTTTGACCTTATGTTTGTAATATTAACTAGAATTTGAAACAAATCATAATTATATGATTAGAGTATTATTATTTATGATTCTTATGCTTCCTAAAAATAATTTGACGCATACGTGATGATTAAAATTTACTTGGATAACTAGTCTAACTAACAATATTGATTATAATATCGATAATTTTTTAAGTATGATAAAAGTTTAATTAATTTGGTTAAACCGATAATCAAACTGAATATTTTTCCGAACCGATCACAAACCGATATAATTCAAAAACAAACCAAACCGACCAAAATAAATTGGTTTGGTTGGTTTAACCAAATAATGCTCATCCCTAAAAATATGACTTGCAAATGTTGATGACATGTATGATGCATTGGACGCATTAGATATACGAAAGCTACAAATATGGTATATGAACCGTTGATCCAATTAATGAGAAATGATATATTGATGTCTGACGCATCAAATCCATCATGCCATTTTCCACCATTGTCCGTTATTTTCTTCTTCCCTTCCTCATGTTTAACCCTTTTCCACTCATTCAATCTCCACATTAGCACAAACCAACCTACCCTCGTTCCTCATTTTCTATAACATAGGTGGAGCTACCTAAGTATTCGTTTTTTTTAATGCTTATTTCGTTTTAGTCTATAACATATATTTTTATGGATTTTTTGTTATATTTTATTATTTTCATTTTTTAGTATATCGCATAAATCATTTTATTTTACTTTCTCTCCACCTACTGCTTTGTGGACACACGAAAGCGAGCAGGTTTTCATAGACTCATGTGTGGAATTTCTACTAGATAGAAGAAATTCTGTCAACTTGTTTTATGCATTGGTAATAAATGCATTTGATAACATATTAAACCTTAATTGGTTTCAAACACAAATAAAGAACAAACGAACAACTTGAGATGTTCTCGTGGTGATTAGGACAAGCATTTTAGCTAGAGGGAGGGAATTGAGATCAAAAAAATAATTGCTTGGATGGTCCCGTTGGGTGGAGGAATACCACTATACTGAGACATAAGATATTCAGACAATAATTCTTTTCCAAATTTAGATAGTTAGATCGGTTTATTCGAAACAAAATAAGAAAGGACACTTGCATTTGTTTGATACTTCTAACTTCGCTTACGCATTGTGTTACTACTATCGATACTGACTATTACTCCGATTGGGTAGTTCGTGACATTGTATCATCCGTCTGGTTTAGATGCAATAGACATATGCAATATGACAACTTAAGCATACATAATATCGAATGATTGGTCATTCATACAAACATTTAAATTGCGCCATGCGCCATTATTACGTTATATCATCTCTTGTTATATCTATTTAACGGTGTGAGCATATGTTAAGTTTTCACAATACTCCACAAGCTTGTATATTGTGGAAAAATGGACTGAAGTAGTGGTATAGTTTATTTTATTTAGTTGTTTTCCACCAAGAACGTTTTATGAAACTCTCTGACCTCCAAATTTGGAGTATTATACTTTCACGAGATTCACAGGGTTCAACCAGCAATCGATATTTCACGATCAAAGGTGTAATACTGTTTGTAGTGTGGTCCTTATATCTCATATTACCAAACGGAAGATGGTCGAAAGAAAAAAATCTCTATTTGATGGTTTCTCAGGGCTGTTATGAGATCCGGAAATTTAGACTAATAGTTGTTGTTTTCTCTTCCTATTGGGAATCAGACTAGTCCGGGTAGTCTATCCTGTTCTACTCCCGGCAGTGGTCCTATGTGAGCCAACTAGTCAGTCTTTCGGTTCTTCCAGTCCCATTTATCGGCAGAGTGCTTGCGCTAACGAATGAGAAGTGTAGGAGTGAGTTCCTGCCTTAATTGGACCTTCCCTTAGCTGGTAGATCTGATAGAACTGATATAGAATCATAAGAGTGAGAAGATTTCAGTATGTAGAATCTAGGTAGTGGCTGTCGGGATTTGGTGCTAAGTGCCCTCTAGCCCTTTATGTCCAATCCGGCGGGATTTAGTGAAAGTGGGACAGATTATTAGTAACTAGTGATTTTTTATTTTGTTGTTAAATAAAAATAATCAATCTTTCAATTAGATGAAAAAAAAGATAGAGAATTTTGTTTCTTTATTTCTCTAGCGAATTCTTTGCAACGGCTAGGAAACCAGTCTACGAAGCGAAGCCTATTGCCATGCTGTGACACCCCACGTCCGTTAATGTCACTCTTTATCATAATGCACTAAGTTTCGTGAAGCGTTATAGGTAAACAGAAACAGAATCTCATAAGATAGACATATAAAAATAGCAGCGGAAATTTAAAACTTTATTTTTCAATAGAAAACATCGTAGTCTCAAATCCAGTTACAATGTTAAACTAAAATACTGGAACCAAATACATTAAACAAAAACTTATGTCTTGCGCTAAAAACCATCAGAGGATAGAAATGTAAAGTCATAATCCTCAATATTATATATAACAAAGTAGACAAGTAATCAAAGCGATACATCAAAGCAGATCCCGATCCAAGTAGAAACAGAAGGGAGAAAAAGTCCTAATCATGCCTGAGCATTCCTACCTTGAGAACCTGAGGTGGAGGAAAGAAAGAGAGAAAGGGAAACAGAAAGGGTCAAACATAAAGTCTGGTTAGTCCAGTGACTTTTAGCATATAAGGAAGTAAAATTATCAAGATAGGTAGGTAGACTAGATGATAGCAAACAGTAACATACAATAGATGTAAATAGAATGAACAAGATAAGCAGAACAAACAGGGTAATATGGATCAAGCTATGATTCTCACTTACTTTTCTCTGCACCAATACTATCATAACATGATTTATGACAGAATCAGGTGTTCCCTAATTACTTAACAAAAACAGAATGATCCCAATAGAAACTTAAGGGTAGGTTTAGTTGTACTCTAGTTACATAACGGGTTTTACCCCTAACAGAAATAATAAGTACCTCAACAGAATATAACGGGTGTTACCCCAAACAGAAATAACAGGTACCCTAACAAGAACAGACAGTACCAGATATACCCTAATTACTACCCCAAGCGATCGGCTCCTTAACATGTAAATATCCTTTGTCGGTCCCACATTAGGGTGTATTACTTCCTAAAGTGGCAACCTACAGAAGGATACAGACCTATTTACTAGTGCTACAGCAACTTATTTTCCCCTACAAATCGGACCCATGCACGCCCATGACTCTGTTGGAACACTCCACCCCCTTTCATATGAACCTCTTATCATCAGTTCAGTATGTGTGCCCTGATGCCTACCTAGTGCGGGGTCCTCGTTTAATACCAGAATGGGTTACTGACTGATATGGGCCCCCACACAGTAGATGACACAAGCTAAACCCCTAAAACTTGTGTTCCTAATTAACTAGGATTTTAGCAGGTTAAGTATTACATCATAACCCCCACAGATTTAATAGGTTACAGATTAACAGGTTCGTATAACCCCCACAGATTTAACAGGTTAAGTTTTACAGGTTAACAGGTTCATATAACCCCAACAGATGTAACGAGTTTAGTCTTCAGATTAACAGGTTTATATAACCCCAACAGATTAAACAGGTTTACTTAACCTCATAGTTTTAACAGATTTACTTAACCCCCACAGATTTAATAGATTCCACAGATTACATACAGTTTCATTAACATGTTCCACTTAATCTTTGAATTAAGCCTACATATTTACATGTTCATACACCTCAAAATTTTCTGCCATATTCCACAGTACAAGATATTCCTCAAATTTCCCTCTTTTATTTTCATTCCCAAACATTCCCCAACTATCCCAATTTCGTTCATATGTGTGTCCCTTGTGAGATAGGCCTAGGCTCGAAGGTAGCCTACACTTATCAAATAAAAAGGGGAAAAAAGAGGTAGAAGAACATAAATAGGCATATAATAATAACTGACAATAGAACAAGGGTACAAAAAATACATGTAACTACAGAAAAATGTTTAGATATGAACAATTTTATTAACATGCATATGCTCAGATCCAGGTTTATTAACATGTCAAGATTACTGTTAAATTTTATATCTAAAAGTAACATGAACTCACAGAGATTGGATTTAAAGAATAGAGGATAATATGTTGATGATGTA
Source organism: Allium sativum (assembly GCA_030737875.1). Classification (NCBI taxonomy): domain Eukaryota; kingdom Viridiplantae; phylum Streptophyta; class Magnoliopsida; order Asparagales; family Amaryllidaceae; genus Allium; species Allium sativum. Next base: position 6,723,035 of record CM060923.1, on the reverse strand, counting down.
GAAGGGATTCTTTAATAAGTCAGATAAAAATTGTCTTGATTCAATCCAAGTTTCAGCAGCATCTCCCTATCTTCATCTTAAAATTTTAGAACAGAAGTTCTAGGAAGAAGTATGAAGAAGTGTAATTGATTTGATAGGAGTGCATACCTTTATATAGAGTTTACAAGACAATCCTTAACCATCAGATCCCTGTTTTTAAATCGAATCCATTCAGAAAAATAATGAACCTGGTTAACAAAATAGTCCAAAACCAAAAAAATGAATTTCGCTAGATCGTATGTGGGTCGACCCACCCCCAAAAGGGTCGACCCATGGGTCGACCCACCGGACCTGTGGTCGACCTATAGGTCGACACAGACCAGGCGTAGATCGGGCCACAACAGGTCTGATTCTCGCCCCTTGCCGCCTTCATTCGCCACTTCGTTTATTTTGAACTATTTTGAATTATACTTACATATATCCTTCTTATATGTATACAAACTTCTAACCTTTATATCTTCCTTATACGATGTCCGTTTTATGCAAACTTAGAGTCTTCTGAACTAGAATTTCGAGACAAACGCAATGGTACAATCTGTTTTACTTAATTTCCAACATTTAATTAAGTATCTCTTTAGTTTATTAATATTCTTTAAAATTATGGGGTGTTACATTCTCCCCTACTTAAAGGATTTCATCCCCAAAAACTACAAGTTAAGAAGAATGTTTATTACACCTACCTACAATCATCTACTCGTCCATCATCCACATGCATCCATTGTTCTTAGGGATTCCCAATTCTTGTATGAACATATGCAAAGGTGTGTGTATATGTCTCTATCTTAATGCGAAAATCAAGCGGTCTACTGATTCAGTCGACCTCCAAAATGCTATATGTGTTGGTGCCACAAATCCAAAATGTATGCAAATAATCCTAGTATATCATGTAAGCTCTATATGTGTGCACAATCATTCGTCCAAATGCAACATCCATATGATGATACGTCCATTTCCACCTATTAAAAAGTAAAATACACGCACATCCATATGCAGTATGAGAGTGTTTGAGATGATGTAGTGCCTAGTGTGTGTGTATGCATCCACGAGCAACCACTAGCAAACACTTGCATCCATCAAACATAGCATGTCTCAAACACATGTTTACATCCATTGGTTTTCTACCTAAAGGTCGAAGATTAAATTGATATTAAGCATGCTCGGCTCAACCACTTCTGGTGTATCGTGAAGACATTTCCGCAAATGGGAAACGTGGAAAACATCGTGAACACCTGCCAATCTCTCTGGTAATCTGACCTTATAGGCCATCTTACCTATCCTCTCTATAATGGGAAATGGCCCTACAAACCTTGGCCCCAATTTCCCTACAGATCCAAAGCGAACCACATTCCTCAAATGTGATACTTTGATGAAAACCATGTCTCCTACCTCAAACTCAATGTCAATCCTTCTCTTTTCTGCGTAGGACTTCTACTTGTTTTAAGCTGTCTTCATACGTCTGTGAATAAGATCAATATTTTCTGAAGTCTCTTTGATCATCTTAGGCCCAAGTTGAAGCCAATCCGTAGACTCCCACCAACAAGTCGAAGATCTACAAGGTCGTCCATATAGTACCTCGAAGGGTGCCATGCCAATACTAGCCTAATAACTGTTGTTGTAGGCGAACTCAACCAAAGGGGATGCTCCTTCGAAGTCCCTCCGAAGTCTAGGATACATAGTCTTAAAAGATCCTCCAATATTCTATTCGCCCTCTCAGTCTATCCATCGGTCTGAGGGTGATATGCAGTGCTTAAACATAACTGTGTACCTAGTGCCTCTTGCGATTTCTTCCAGAACTCACTAGTGAAGATGGGGTCACGATCACTCATTATGCTAGAAGGTACTCCATGCAAACGGAATATCTCACGAAGATAAAAAGATGCTAACCGTGTCGCTATTCTTTTGCTCTTAACAGGAACGAAATGAGCGCTCTTAGTAAGCCTGTCCACTATAACCCAAATACTGGTGTTTGCTCTTCTTGATCTAGGCAAACCATCGATGAAATCCATAGAGATGCTCTCCCACTTCCATTGTGGGATATCCAAAGGATGAAGCAAACCACCAGGCTTCTTCTGTTCAACTTTTACTTGGTGGCAAACTAAACATCAAGCTACAAACTCCGCTACATCTTTCTTCATTCCGGCCCAAAAGATAATCCTCTTCATGTCTCAGTACATCTTATTGCCGAGCGGATGGATAGTGATCCTAGAATGTTGGGCATCCTCAAGGACTGTCCATAACAAATCTCCAACTCGGGAAACACAAAGCCTCTCATTACGCCGTAGCCACCCTTTATCATTCGCGGAATATCTACTAAGGTGACTAGAAACCTCCCCTCTACTGAGCCTATCCAAAATGACTACTATCTTTGGGGCCTCTCGCTGCGAAGATCTTATCTGATCCATAAGAGTAGGTCGCACCTCTAAAGATGCCAATAAACCAAGTGTAAGATCCGTAGATGGCCTGAAATCGAAGGTCGGTATGTACTCCAAACACCGCCTCTCTACGAATAGAGGACTCAATGTCATCATCTTCTTACTCAACGCGTCCGCCACTACATTACCCTTTCCAGGGGTATAAGAAATCTTAAAGTCATAGGATACCAGGAACTCCATCCATCCTTGTTGTCTAAAATTGAGATCCTTTTGCAAGAATAGATACTTGAGTGGCTTATGGTCCATGTTTAACTCGAATCTTTCTCCAAGGAGATAATCCCTAAGTCTTAAGTGTGAACACTATAGCAGCCAACTCCAAATCATGGGTAGGGTAGTTCCTCTCATGAACTCTCAACTGTCTACTACCATAGCATACTACCCTTCCCTCTTGCAATAAGACGACACCAAGCCCTGTACCACATACATCAATGCACATTATGAACATCTTGTTCCCATCAGGCAGTAACAAAACTTGGGTTGTTGTCAAAGCCTTCTTCAACCGTTGAAAAGCATCCTCACAATCAATACTCCAAGAAAAGGTTAGATTCTTCATCAGCAGTCTGGTGAGTGGGGATGATATCTTTGCGAAGTCCTTGATAAACTTCCTATAGTAGCCTTCCAAACCAAGAAAACTTCTCACCTCCGTTGCATTCTTTGGAACCTTCCAATCTTGAACTGCAACTACTTTCGAGGGATCCACCACTATCCCATCTTTGGAGACCACATGCCCCAGAAATGTTACCTCCTTTCTCCAAAAGTGACACTTGGAGAATTTCGCCTTAAGATGGTGTGCTCTGAGAGTCCTTAAGACCTCTCCTAAATGTAGGGCATGCTCTTCCTCTCTCTTCGAGGAAATCAGGATGTCATCCAAAAAGACCACCACGAACTTATTCAGAAACTCCTTAAACACCCAACTCATCATATCTGCAAAATACGCAGGTGCATTTGTCAACCCAAAAGGCCTAACTAGTCACTCAAAGTAGCCATCCGGAGTTCTGAAAGCGGTCTTATCTATACTGTTCTCGGTCACCCTCAACTGATGAAATCCTATGGCTTGATCTAACTGCGAGAAAATAGATGCGCCAACAAGCTAGTCAAACAGATCGTCAATCCTCGAGAGTGGGTGCCTATTCTTATTGGTGAGCTTATTCAAATCCCTGTAATCCATACATAGACGAAGTGAGCCATCCACCTTGGTCGGGAAGAAGACTGGAGCACCCCATTCTGATATACTTCGCTTAATAAACCCCTTCTTATGTAGCTCCCCTGCTTGCTTGTTAAGATCCCTCCTCTCCCTAGGAGCCATGTGGCGCACATGCAATGTGACTGGCTTCGTATTATCCACCAAGTATATCCGGAAGTCAATTTCACGCCTCGGAGGTAGGCCCTTAACTTCATCAAAAACATCCGGATACTCATATACCATGGGTATAGATCGCAAATCATCAATAGAAGCATCAAGTGATTCTAGGAAACTAAGCATGACAGACCCCTTTTGGTTATAGGAAATCTCGAGAGTCCTCCCTCGGCAAGTCAAAAGTATAATGACCCTCCTCTCACAGTCTAGGATGGCACCAAACATGGCTAGCCAATCCATCCCTAGAACCAGACCATAACCCATAAAACCAAGAACAAATGCGTCGCACTCGAACTCGACGCCTAACATAGATGTCCTCAAACCTTGACATATCATAGATAGATGAGCCATGCCCTCAATGAGGTTTGAGACAATAACAGGATCAGAAACAATACTAGTACTAAGGTCCAAAGACTCAACCACAAAATAAGATATAAAAGAATGAGAAGCACCAGAATCGAAAAGAGTCCTAACTGGATGATCGAAAAAGGAAATCAAACCTTCAATAGAAACTTTCCTACCTCTGTCCGGTCCACTGGCCTCGAGAGCATGCACCTTCACTCCAAAAGGTCCTGCCCTTTGCCTCTGTCCTTGCTTCTTCAGGCATTCCATAATATAATGTCCAACTTCACCACAGTTGAAACAAGCATTCTTCCTTTTTCTGCAATCCTTGACCAGATGACCCAAGCTCCCACAACCATGACATTTATTCTTGTTCTGAGCCTTGTCATTCTTTCTACCCTTCTTTTGCATTTCTTTCTTAGGCCACACTTTCTTGTTTTGCGATTCATCGGTCTTAACCTCTTTCTTCTCATCCTTACCCTCTTCATGCATCAATACCATGTCAACAAGCTTCCAAAAGTCCCCTCCCCCATCGGTATATGAGACAACGCCAATGCTTGGAGAGTTTGATTTAATCCTCTTGCAAACCTTAAAGCTTTCTTGTGCAGGGTGTTCACCAATTCCAGACTAAACCTTGCCAATTGATTGAACTTATTGACATACTCTTTAACAGACATACTTCCTTTCTTAAGTACCAAGAATCTCTCCATCTGCATACTCTCTTCCACCTGAGAAAGAAACTTCGTCTCGAATCTCTAAGGAAATTAGCCCAAGTATTTACCGGACGCCCTGCTTGTGTTACCTCCCAACAAAACGAAGCCTCATCCTTAAGCTGCCATGCGACCAACTATATCTTTCTACGGTCATCGACCTTAAAAGTCCAAACTAGTTCTCTGTCTCTCGCAACCAATTCCATGCTTCAACAAAGCTTTCAGTTAAACGGAATGGTTTTCCTCCCATAGCATAGAAGTTCTTGCATATCTTAGAGAAATTATTCACTTGCTGTGGTGGAGGAACCTTGGCTGCTACTGGAGGAAGGGCATCTCCTTGGCCTTCGGCAGATGTCATACACTCAAGATATCTACGAAACCAAGATTGTATGTGAACACCTTCGGGAAGATTGGGTTCCCCAGACATGCTGACAGAAAGGAAAAAGGATTAAAACAGAGAATTGAAAAGATATTTTATATGGCTTTGGGGAAATATGCCTTTTTTATTCAAAAACAGCCTTTCTTTTTGCAAATACTTTATTTTTGAAAACAATTTCAATTATTTTTATCCGATCTTATAACCTCCAGCTCTGATACCAAATGAGACACCCTATGTCCGTTATTGTCACTCTTAATCAGAATGCATTAAGTTCTGTGAAGCGTTATAGGTAAACAAAAACAGAATCTCACAAGACAGATATATAAAAATAGCAGCGGAAATTTGAAACTTTATTTTTCAATAGAAAACATCGTAGTCTCAAATCCAGTTACAACATCAAACTAAAATACTGGAACCAAATACATTAAACAAATTTTTTTGTCTTGTGCTAAAAACCACCAGAGTAAAGAAATGTAAAGTCATAATCCTCAATAATATCCATAACAAAATAGACAAGTAATTGAAGTGATATATCAAAGCAGATCCAGATCCATGCAGAAACAGAAGAGAGAGAAAGTCCTAATCATGCCTGAGTGTTTCCACCCTAAGAACCTAAGGGGGGAAAGAAAGAGAGAAAGGGAAACAGAAAGGGTCAGACATAAAGTCTAGTTAGTTACGTGACTTTTAGCATACAAGGAAGTAAAAGTATCAAGATAGTACATAAACAAGATGAGAGCTAACAGTAACATACAGAAAATGTAAACAGGATGAACAGGATAAGCAGAATAAACAGGGTAATATGGATCAAGCTATGCTTCTCACTTACTTTTCTCTACACCAGTACTAGCATAACATGATTTATGACAGAATTAGGTGTTCCCTAATTACTTAACAAAAACAGAATGATCCCAACAGAAACTTAATGGAAGGTTTAGGTGTACTCTAGTTACATAACGAGTTTTACCCCAAACAGAATTAGCAAGTACCTCAATAGAATATAACGGGTGTTACCCCCAAACAGAAATAACGGGTACCATAACAGGAACATGGATGATTAGATGTACCCTAATTACTACCCCAAGCTCTCGGCTCCCTAACATGTAAATATCATGTGTCGGCCCCACAATAGGGTGTATTACTTCCTAAAGTTGGAAAGCAACCAATTTACAAGTGCAACAACGGCTTATTTACCCCTACATATCAGACCTATGCACCCACATGACTCCATTGGAACGCGCTCGTATACAACCCCTTTCAGATGAACCTCTTACTATCAATTCAATATGTGTGCCCTGACCTCTACCTAGTGTTGGGTATCCGTTTAATACCAGAATGGGTTATTGACTGATATGGTCCCCACACAACAAATGACACAAGCTAAACCCCTAACACTTGTATCCCCAATTAATTAGGATTTTAGCAGGTTAAGTCTTACAGCATAACCCCCATAGATTTAACAGGTTACAGATTAACAGGTTCGTAAAACCCCCACAGATTTAATAGGTTAAGTTTTACAGGTTAACAGGTTCATATAACCCCAACAGATGTAACAGGTTAAGTCTTCAGATTAATAGGTTCATATAACCCCAACATATTAAACAAGTTTACTTAGCCCCATAGTTTTGACAGATTTACTTAACCCCCACAGATTTAATAGATTTCATAGATTACATACAATTTCATTAACATTTTCCACTTAATCTTTCAATTAAGCCTACAGATTTACATGCTCATACACCCCAAAATTTTCAGTCATATTCCATAGTACAATATATGCCCTAAATTTCCCATTTTTATTTTCATTCCCAAACATTCCCAAACTGTCCCAATTTCGTTCATACGTATGTCTCTTACGAGATTGACCTACGCTCGAAGGTAGCCTAGACTTATAAAATAAAAAGGGGAAAAGAGAGGGAGAAGAACATAAGTAGTCATATAATAATAATTGAACATCAGAGCAGTGGTACAAAAAAATGTATGTAATTACATAAAACTATTTAAATATGAATCATTTTATTAACATGCATATGCTCAGACCCAGGTTTATTAACATGTCAAGATTACTGTTAATTTTTATATCTAAAAGTAATGTGAACTCACACAGATTGGATTTAAATAATAGAGGATAATATGCTGATGTTGCAGAAGGGATTCTTTGTATAAGTCAGATAAAATTATCTTGATTCAATCCAAGTTTTGGCACCATCTTCCTATCTTCATCTTAAATTTTTAGAACAGAAGTTTGAGGAAGAAATACGAAGAAATGTAATTGATTTAATAGGAGCGCATAACTTTATATAAAATTTTACATGACAATCCTTAACCGTCAGATCCATGTTTTTAAATCCAATCCGTTCAAAAAAATAATGAACCTAGTTAACGAAACAATTCAGAACCAAAAAAATGAATTTTGCCAGATCATGTGTGGGTCGACCCATCCCCCACCTGGGTCGACCTATGGGTCGACCTACCGGACCTTGGGTCGATCCATAGGTCGACAAAGACCAGGCGTGGGTCAGCCCACAACGGGCCTGGTTCCCTCCCCTTGCCACCTTTATTTGCCTCTTCATTCATTTTGATTTTTTTGAATTATATTTACATATATCCTTCTTATATATATACAAACTTCTAACCTTTATATCTTTCTCATACGATGTTGGTTTTACGCAAACTCAAAGTCTATCTGAACCAAAATTCCGAGACGAACGCAATAGTACAATCTGTTTTACTTAATTCCCATCATTCAATTAAGTATCTCTTTAGTTTGTTAATGTTTTTTAAAATTGCGAGGTGTTACACATGCCGACCATCAAATACGAGACCTTCGAAAATCTTTAATGGAATGACCCAAGGTGCAATGCATTCCATTTGTACGAGTCGTGAACATACCACGCATGAAACACCCCACCTCCGTTAAGGTCACTCACAAAGGGAATGCCTTAACTTTGGTGGAGGTTTATAAGTAAAAGCCAAAGATAAACTCAAGACAGATATAAATACACATATTTTAAACCGCGGAAACCAAACAGATTTTTATTTCATCAATACTTGTTCAAACAAAACATTTCCATAATTGTCTCAAAATACTTCCAACATTACAACCTCATTACTGTCTTGATTATTAAAGAAGCATAAAACATAAATAAAGTGACACAAATCCCCGTAGTGATATCCAAAGCCATAATCCGAGCAAGAGAGATCCAAATCATACATCTACGGTCTTGGAGCTTGTAAAGAGTCTGACTGAGCTAAGTTGTTTCCTCCCTGTGGACCTGGGGAGGGGGGAGGGGGAACGGAAGAAAAGAAGACGAAAAAGAAAATAGAGTCAGACATAAAGCCTGAGTAAATCTAGTAACTCTTCAGTATGTGAAGAAGAAAAGGGCATGATAGATATAAACTAAAAATAGGAAAGTGTCACAAGCTAAGGAAGTGTCGAATGTACTATCGCACCCATACTATATCTCTGCACCTACTTGAGCTTATTTTAACTGGCACCCCATGCTGAGGGTGAAGTGATCCCCATTTTCTAAAGATCGGCTCCTACTCGCGTTAACATGTGTCATACGGCCCCCAAGAATTGTAGATACCTATGCTGGTCCCACCATGGGGTGTATCAAGACCTATGGTGGCGGCCCCGACACAAATTCTAGAAGGCATAGGTTATACTATTGGTGTCCCCAATGCCCTGTTTGTCTGCTCCGGAGTTTGTGCATGCCCGCACGCCGTAAGACCTACACTGTGCACCCACCGCCGTCATTTTGACCGCTTACAATCATCCCAATAATCGTGCCCCACCCCGCCTAGTTTCAGGGTACCATGAAACCTAACTTGGGTTACTACTGAAACGGGTCCCTCGTTACTAGGATTTTCTAGTCAAACATGTTAAGTGGTTAAGTGTCTGTATTAACCTAACCCCACCCATCAATTCTTGTTAACAGATTGAATTTGGTTAAGTGTTATAGTTGACTTAACCCTACCATCTGTCCTTAGCCTCTTAGAGCACCTGACCACTTACATTAGATAGGTATTGCTACGGTTACTGGATGTGTCGGTCGGTTCCGGGCAGGTTTACACCGTAGCTTAGTCTAACCTCGGGTCCTTATTGGTCTCAATGCTTAACCACCCACATTGGATAGGTATTGTTGTGACTACTGGACAGCCCGGCGGGTCCGGGCAGGTTTACATTACAACTCAATCCAACCTCGGGTTAAGCATATCGTGTTTTCTAAATTTACATATTTTATTACTTCTCAATTATATATGTAAATTTCATGTTCTTTTTTCTTGGGTATAACAATTCATACTGCTTATATGTCATTGTCATTGGCATGTGCCAAACACGCCAACATATATTTTCATATTTTACACCCAACGTTATTACCCCCGTTTGTACGTTCGCAACATTATAACAAGTGTTGGGCTTGACGCAATTCAACCCAACTTTATAAACGTGAGAAAAAGGGGAAAACAAGAACATGTAATATTTCACATAAAGGTGTGTGGCGCATGAACTTGCAATTTAGCGATTCAACATAAATTATGGGTCATGTGAACTTGCATTCAAATCAAAGTATGACTAAGTAGGTGACATATGAAATGGCATAGTTTAGGCTTATACAAACTTGTGATTAAACATGTTTAACTTGGCATAATGTCAACCACAAAACTAGCATGTTGTATATTCACCAAAGTGTACAATTTTAACATCTAATCATATAGCCTATTTCAACATGAACTTGCATAGTTTATGAAACCCAAACGATACTTAATATAGATCCAATTATACTTGCAAATACACATAAGAATGTGTTCATAGGTTTTGGGTCATGTAGGCATAAAAGGTCTCAAATCTAGAACATGTTTACGTAAATTCTAACTTGGATTAAGGGAATATACATAGTCCATGCCATCGACATATACATAAAGGGATCAATTTCTAGTTTTTGCCATAACTTGCTATTGTTATTACTTTCATATACAAATGTCCAATAGGCTTGCATCAATCAATTTAGGCCACAAATATCAATACACAAGTCATGATAGAATCATTACAATACATAGAATTTATATCATACAATAGCACAATTCTATTTACATTTACATCGAATCACATCACAGTTTTTATTCATATTCTGAAAGGTCACTATACTTACAATGAATGCAGAATCTTGAATTCTGGATTCTGAATTCTGAAATTGAGATGCGCTCCTTTGGGTAGACTAACGTTGCGTTGATTAATTTGATTAAACTTTAATCTTCTTCTTAATTTGATTCGTCTCTAAGCTTCTCTCTCTTGACGACAATGTTCAATTCCTCCCTGGCAGCATGACGACTCCCATCTTATTTTTTGTGTGAATTTTCAGTTGAGACTTAGGGTGTATTTATAGATTTTTAAATTGATTTGAGCCGTCAGATGAAGACAGGAGGAATCTATACCATACAAAGTTTAAAGAGCCAATCAAGAGGTGACATGTTAGCCCTAGTGACACACCGAGCCACAGAAATTCGAGCCAGAGCCAGACCTAGCCAGCCAGGTCGACCTGGTAGGTCGAATGGCAGGTCGACACCCAGGTCGACACTATGGTCGACCTGGGGGGGGGGGGGAGGTCGACACCATGGCCGACCCTATGGTCGACCTGGTTTCTGGGCGGGAATTTTCCCGCCCAGCCCAATTTGAACCTGTTTTTCGAATTTCGAATTTTAAACTGAGCTGTTTGAATTTAAATTTTATTCTGAAACTTCCGAAGGCCATAACTCCTTCATACGGAGTCCGATTCACGCAAACTCGGACTTTATCTCAAGCATAATTCCGAGACGAACGCAATGATGTAACCCATTTCCCTTAATTCTTTTATTTAAAATTAATTACACTTTAATTTGTGAAGCTTAATGTTATAGAATTCACGGGGTGTTACATTCTTCCCCCCTTAAAAGGATTTCGTCCCCGAAATCTTCAAGTTAGGAAGAATGTATATCCTACCATCCAACAGTCCATCTACTCAACCAACAAACACAGGCATCCACTGTCCTTAAAAGACTTCTAATGCTTCGTGATCATGTGCAAAGTGTGTGTACATGTCCTTATCTAATGCAAAAATCAGGCGATCTACTGATTCAGTTCACCTCCTTAATGTGAATCATGTAAGTGTCATGAATCCATTATGTATGCAAATTTTTCCTACTCATAATTCTATATGAGTGCACAACTATTCATACAAATGCGACGACCATATGACATCATATCAAGTTTCAACCATATACAAATGAGAATACATATATATGCATATGCAATATGAAGTGACTGAGCCGATCTATAACCTAGGGTGTGTGTATATGCATCCACGAGCAACCACTAGCAATCACTAGCAACCATTTGCAGCCATCATCCATAACATGTTTTCAAATACATGTTTGCACCCATTTGTTTTCTACCTAAGGAGTTAGGAAAAGGACCGAGGAGATATACCTAAAAAGATAGATAAAGCACGACTTAAGGAAAAAGAGAGATCAAATATGTACCCTCAAAAAGAAGAGGGTAAGCAGCGCGTATTCTATCCTCAGTTTCCCAAGTCGCGTCTTCCTTGGCGTCGCTCCACTGAACTTTAACAAGTTTGACTTCGCGGTTGCATAGCTTTTTCACTTCAGTTCCTAAGATGCGGGTTGGAACTCTTCTCACAGTTGCTTCACGTTCCACTTCGGCTTCTTCTAGAATGCTAGGTTCCACCACTTCCGCAGACTCATGCAAACACTTCCGTAGGTGAGAAACATGAAAGAAGTTGTGAACTCCGGCCAGTCTCTCAGGTAGCTCTAATCTATAGGCCATCTTCCCAACCTTCTCGATGATAGGAAACAGTCCTACAAATCCTGGTGCTAGCTTTCCCGTGGATCCAAAGCGAACGACGTTCCTTAAAGGAGATACCTTAAGGAAAACCCTGTCCCCAACCTCAAACTCAAGGTCGGTCCTTCTTTTGTTGGCGTAGGATTTTTGTCTGTCTTGGGCTGTCTTGTATTAAGTCCACTTTTTCTGAAGTCTCTCGAATCATGTCTGGCCCAAGTACAAGCTTATCTGTAGACCTCCACCACCAAGTTGGTGATTTGCACGGTCTTCCATACAAGACTTCGAAGGGTGCCATGCCGATGGTAGCTTGGTAGCTGTTGTTGTAGGCAAATTCTACTAAAGGAAGGTGATCCTCCCAAGTCCCTCCAAAGTCAAGAACGCAAAGTCTCAAAAAATCCTCTAAAACTCTATTCACCCTTTCCGTCTGGCCATCGGTTTGGGGGTGATAGGTCGTGCTCAAACATAACTGTGTGCCTACAGCTTCTTGCAGACTCCGCCAAAACTCGCTTGTGAAGATAGGGTCTTGGTCACTAACAATGCTGGAGGGTATCCCATGGGGTCGAACTATTTCCTTGAGATAAAGAGATGCTAGAGATGCGACAGTCCTTCTACTCTTGATAGGTATAAAGTGGGCGCTTTTAGTAAGCCTATCCACTATTACCCAAATACTAGTGTTGCCTCTTCTCGACCTAGGCAGTCCATCAATGAAGTCCATTGAAATGCTATCCCACTTCCACTGTGGGACCTCTAAAGGATGAAGTAGCCCTCCAGGTTTCTTCTATTCCGCCTTGACCCGTTGGCAGGTCATGCACTTAGAAACGAAATCTGCCACGTCTTGCTTCATGCCGCTCCAAAAGAAAGTTCTTTTTATATCCTTGTACATCTTATCACCACCAGTGTGTATAGTCATCTTGGAATGATGCGCATCCTCGGGAACCTTCTTTGTCAATTCCCTTGCTTGTGGGACGCATAATCTTCCATCTCGCCTCAGCCAACCCTTATCATCGATGGCGTATCTACTGAGGTGACTAGAAGTCTCACCCCTAACAAGTTTATCAATCACATCAACAAGCTGAGGGTCTTCACGTTGTGTAGCCCCTATTGAGTCTAAGAGAGTAGGGCGTACTTCGAGAGATGCTAACAAACCCGGTACAAAATCCGAGGAGGGCCTAAAGTTAAAAGTGGCTATATACTCCAAGCTTTGCCTTTCCACAAAGAGAGGGCTTAAGGTCAGTTTCTTTTGGCTCAATGCGTCTGCTGCTACGTTGCCTTTTCCGGGATTATAGGAAATTTCAAAGTCATAAGAGGCAAGAAACTCTATCCATCTTTGCTGCCTCAAGTTAAGATCCTTCTGGGAGAAGAGATATTTCAACGATTTATGGTCAGTGTATAATTCAAACTTCTCACCTAGGAGATAATGGCGCCAAGACTTAAGCGCAAACACGATGGCGGCTAACTCAAGATCGTGAGTTGGGAAGTTCTTTTCATGAACTTTCAATTGTCTTCCGCCATAAGCTACTACCCTTCCTTCTTGCATTAGAACAGCGCCTAGTCCCGTTCCACATGCATCCGTGTATACTGTGAACATTTTGCTTCCGTCAGGCAGAGTTAGAACTGGGGCTGTTGTAAGAGCCCTTTTTAATCGTTGGAAAGAAAACTCGCAGTCCAAATCCCAAGTGAACGCCAGATTCTTCTTTGTTAGCCTTGTGAGTGGGGCTGAGATTTTCGCGAAATCCCTAGTAAACTTTCGGTAAAAACCGGCTAGCCCAAGAAAGCTTCGAACTTCGGTTGCATTTCTTGGTGTCTTCCAATCTTGTACTTCCACCACTTTCGCGGGGTCCACAGCCAACCCCTCTTTGGACACTATATGCCCCAGAAATCTTACTTCTTTTCTCCAGAAGTGACACTTGGAGAATTTGGCTTTTAGCTGATGTGCACAGAGAGTTTCCATGATTTCTTTCAGATGCTGAGCATGCTCTTCCTCATTTTTTTGAGAAGATTAAGATATCATCTACGAAGACAACCACAAATTTGTTGAGGAATTCTCTGAACACCCTGCTCTTTAGGTCTACGAAATAAGCGAGTGCGTTTGTCAAGCCGAAAGGCATGACAAGCCATTCGAAAAAACCATCTGGGGTTCTGAACGCCGTCTTATCAATGTTGTCTTCAGCTACTCTCAGCTGATGGTACCCAGTTGCCAGGTCAAGTTGGGATAAGACCGACGCTCCTACAAGCTGATCGAACAAATCGTCGATTCAGAGAAGAGGGTGCCTATTTTTCTTGGTCAATTTGTTTAACTCCCTATAGTCGACGCAAAGGCGAAGCGAACCGTCCGCTTTGGTTGCGAACACCACTGGAGCACCCCATTCCGAAATGCTCCGTCTAATGAACCCCTTTTCGAGAAGTTCTTTAACCTGCTTACTGAGCTCCTTTCTCTCCTTTGGAGCCATGTGTCTGACAGGTAAAGCTACAGGCTTTGCATTATCCACAAGATATATGCGGAAGCCTATTTCCCGCCTTGGAGGTAAGCCTTTCACCTCCTCAAAGACATACGGATATTCCCGGACTACTCTAACTGATTACAAATTCTCATCAGAAGCATCAAGCGACTCTAGATAACTAAGCATAACAGCATTCAAGGGATTACAAGAAATTTGTAGAGTGTTACCAAGCCGAGTCAAGAGTCTAACTACTCTTTTCTCACAATCAAGAATGGCACTATTACTGGATAACCAGTCCATGCCTAAGATCAAACCATATCCCGAGAAGCCCAAGACAAAGGCATTACAACTAAACTCAACGCTGAGAATAGAGATTTTCAAACCCAAACAAACCATTAACAAGTAAGCAGAGCCCCCAATTGGATTTGAAACTACTAAAGGATCTTCTACCATACTAGTGGCTAGATGCAGAGATTCTACTAAGGCAGATGAAATAAAAGAGTGTGATGCGCCAGAGTCAAAAAGTGTGCGAACTGGATGATCATAAAGATAAACTACACTTTCTACAGAAACATTACTACCTCGTTCCTGCTGAGGTGCCACTAGCGCATGAACCTGACCCCCTGAAGTGGATCCGACTTTCTGTCCCTGCCCTTTCTTCTTTGGGCAGTCCATAACTTGGTGCCCAGTTTCCCCACAATGGAAGCAACCACCCATCTTCGCCTTCCTTTTTCGGCAGTCTTTTGATATATGTCCCACAATGCCACAGAAATTGCACCTTCTCCTCTCACGGGGCTTATTGTTCTTCCTTCCTTTCTTGAAGTCTGTTTTCTTTGCTTGTAGACCCTCTTTCTTCTCTTCCCCCTTAGTTTCTTTCTTGCCGTGGTCTTCCTCGTGTAGCAACGCCATGTCCACCAAGCTTTCATAAGTCGCTACCGTCGATACATGGGTCATAGCAAGGCTGTGTAGAGGCTCATTCAAACCTTTGACGAAGCGAAGCGCCTTCTTGTGTTGGGTGTTTACTAAGTCTAGCCCAAATCTGGCCAGCTGGTTAAAATGATTTACATACTCCCTGATTATCACACTTCCCTGTTTCAGAGTTAGAAACTTCTCCATTTGCAGGCTTCTTTCAGCTTGGGAGAGGAATTTCATCTCAAACCTTGTCCTGAAGTCTTCCCATGTTTCCACCGCCCTCTGAGCATTGGTAATTTCCCACCAATAGGAAGCTTCATCCTTAAGTAACCATACTGCTAGTTGTATCTTTTGCCTGTCATCAACTCCGAAGATGACAAACAGATACTCAGTCTCCTTTAACCAGTTTCTTGCTCCTACAAAGGATTCTGTCCCATAAAAGTCTTTTCCACCCATAGCCTTGAAGTCTCTACATGTTTTTGCGAAGGCATTTCCACGAGGAGGAGGAGGAGGAACCGCGGCCACTGGAGGAGGGATGTTTGCTGGGCCCGCGCCATTGGCCCTTGCTTCTAAGTACCTCCTAAACCTGCCGGGTATCGGCACTCCTTCCGGGAGGTTAAGGTCTCCAAACATGCTAAAACAGAAAGGAAAAATTCAAAACGAAGGATTGAGAGGGATAGATAGGGCACATGGCTTTGGGGGATTTTGTCTTTTTATAAACATAACACTTTTTCTTGAAAAAATGGTTCTTTAAACTTTCTTTTTGAAAACAATTTCAAATTTTTTTATCTTATCTGGTAAACTTATGCTCTGATACCAAGTGAAACACCCCACCTCCGTTAAGGTCACTCACAAAGGGAATGCCTTAACTTTGGTGGAGGTTTACAAGTAAAAGCCACAGATAAACTCAAGACAGATATAAATACACATATTTTAAATAGTGGAAACCAAACAGACTTTTATTTCATCAATACGTGTTCAAACAAAACATTTCCATAATTGTCTCAAAATACTTCCAGCATTACAACCTCATTACTGTCTTGATTATTAAAGAAGCATAAAACATAAATAAAGTGACAAAAATCCCCATAGTGATATCCAAAGCCATAATCCGAGCAAGAGGGATCCAAATCATACATCTACGGTCTTGAAGCTTGCAAAGAGTCTGACTGAGCTGAGTTGTTTCCTCCCTGTGGACCTGGGGGGGAAACGGAAGAAAAGAAGACGAAAAAGAAAATAGAGTCAGACATAAAGCCTGAGTAAATCTAGTAACTCTTCAGTATGTGAATAAGAAAAGGGCATGACAGATATAAACTAAAAATAGGAAAGTGTCACAAGTTAAGGAAGTGTCGAATGTACTATCGCACCCATACTATATCTCTGCACCTACTTGAGCTTATTTCAACTGGCACCCCATGCTGAGGGTGAAGTGATCCCCGTTTTCTAAAGATCGGCTCCTACTCGCGTTAACATGTGTCATACGGCCCCCAAGAATTATAGATACCTATGCTGGTCCCACCATGGGGTGTATCAAGACCCATGGTTGCGGCCCCGACACAAATTCTAGAAGGCATAGGTTATACTACTGGTGTCCCCAATGCCCTATTTGCCTGCTCCGGAGTGTGTGCATGCCCATACCACGTTAGACCTACACTGTGCACCCACCGTCGTCGTTTTGACTGCTTACAATCAGCCCAGTAATCGTGCCCTACCCTGCCTAGTTTCAGGGTACCATGATACCTAACTTGGGTTACTGCTGAAACGGGTCCCTCGTTACCAGGATTTTCTAGTCAAACATGTTAAGTGGTTAAGTGTCTGTATTAACCTAACCCCACCCATCAATTCTTGTTAACAGGTTGAATTTGGTTAAGTGTTATAGTTGACTTAACCCTACCATCAGTCCTTAGCCTCTTAGAGCACCTGACCACTCACATTAGACAGGTATTGCTACGGTTACTGGATGTGCCGGTCGGTTCCGGGCAGGTTTACACCATAGCTCAGTCTAACCTCGGGTCCTTATTGGGCTCAATGCTTAACCACCCACATTGGATAGGTATTGTTGTGACTACTGGACAGCAGGGCGGGTCCGGGCAGGTTTACATCACAACTCAATCCAACCTCGGGTTAAGCATATCGTGTTTTCTAAATTTACATATTTTATTACTTCTCAATTATATATGTAAATTTCATGTTTTTATTCTTGGGTATAACAATTCATACCGCTTATATGCCATTGTCGTTGGCATGTGCCAAACACGCCAACATATATTTTCATATTTTACACCCAACATTATTACCCCCGTTTGTACGTTCGCAACATTATAACAAGTGTTGGGCTTGACACAATTCATCCCAACTTTATAAACGTGAGAAAAAGGCGAAAATAAGAACATGTAATATTTCACATAAAGGTGTGTGGCGCATGAACTTGCAATTTAGCGATTCAACATAAATTATGGGTCATGTGAACTTGCATTCAAATCAAAGTATGAATAAGTAGGTGACATATGAAATGGCATAGTTTAGGCTTATACAAACTTGTGATTAAACATGTTTAACTTGGCACAATGTCAACCACAAAACTAGCATGTTGTATATTCACCAAAGTGTACAATTTTAACATCTAATCATATAGCCTATTTCAACATGAACTTGCATAGTTTATGAAACCCAAACGATACTTAACATAGATCCAATTATACTTGCAAATACACATAAGAATGTGTTCATAGGTTTTGGGTCATGTAGGCATAAAAGGTCTCAAATCTAGAACATGTTTACATAAATTCTAACTTAGATTAAGCGAATATACATAGTCCATGCCATCGACATATACATAAAGGGATCAATTTCTAGTTTTTTCCATAACTTGCTATTGTTATTACTTTCATATACAAATGTCCAATAGGCTTGCATCAATCAATTTAGGCCACAAATATCAATACAAAAGTCATGACAGAATCATTACAATACATAGAATTTATATCATACAATAACACAATTCTATTTACATTTACATCGAATCACATCACAGTTTTTATTCATATTCTGAAAGGTCACTATACTTACAACGAATGTAGAATCTTGAATTCTGGATTCTGAATTCTGAAATTGAGATGCGCTCCTTTGGGTAGACTAACTTTGCGTTGATTAATTTGATTAAACTTTAATCTTCATCTTAATTTGATTCGTCTCTAAGCTTCTCTCTCTTGACGACTATGTTCAATTCCTCCCTGGCAGCATGACGACTCCCATCTTATTTTTTTTATGTGAATTTTCAGTTGAGACTTAGGGTATTTATAGATTTTTAAATTGTTTTGAGCCGTCAGATGAAGACAGGAGGAATCTAGACCATACAAAGTTCAAAGAGCCAATCAAGAGGTGACATGTCAGCCCTAGTGACACACAGAGCCACAGAAATTCGAGCCAGAGCCAGACCTAGCCAGCCAGGTCGACCAGGTAGGTCGACTGGCAGGTCGACACCCAGGTCGACACTATGGTCGACCTGGGGGGGGGGGGGGGCGGTCGACACCATGGTCGACCTGGTTTCTGGGCGGGAATTTTCCCGCCCAGCCCAGTTTGAACCCGTTTTTCGAATTTCGGATTTTAAACTGAGCTGTTTGAATTTAAATTTTATTCTGAAACTTCCGAAGGCCATAACTCCTTCATACGGAGTCCGATTCACGCAAACTCGGACTCTTCTCAAGCAGAATTCCGAGACGAACACAATAGCGTAACCCATTTCCCTTAATTCTTTCATTAAGAATTATTTACCCTTTAATTTGTGAAGCTTAATGTTATAGAATTCACGGGGTGTTACAACGCACGACCGGACGTAAAGTAAAAGTCCTGGCGGATGGGGCCAGATCCTAAAAGTAGAGTCGGGTGCACCAACCACATGGCCACAACAACAAAAAATACACATTATTCCCTCTTTTCTATCAAATCGATCATAACCCGCTTCCTACATTCCACAATATTGTGCAACAAGAATAGGAACTAATGAATAAACCCACGATTCCATAGAATAACATCACGATCACTTGGTTGGATCATAGGTGCGATGATTTAATTCACGGGTGAGGTCTCTGGTTCAAGCCCAGGATGACCCAGCTACGCCAAGGAAAAGAATAGAAGAAGCATCTTACTCTGAAACACCCCACCTCCATTAAGGTCACTCACAAAGGGAATGCCTTAACTTTGGTGGAGGTTTATAAGTAAAAGCCACAGATGAACTCAAGACAGATATAATTACACATATTTTATTCAGCGGAAACCAAACAAACTTTTATTTCATCAATACGTGTATCAAACAAAGATTTCCATAATTGTCTCAAAATACTTTCAACATTACAACCTCATAACTGCCTTGATTATTAAAGAAGCATGAAAACATAAATAAAGTGACAAAAATCCCCATAGTGATATCCAAAGCCATTATCCGAGCAAGAAAGATCCAAATCATACATCTAGTTCTTGGTGCTTGTAAAGAGCCTGATTGAGTTGAGCTGTTTCCTCCCTGTGGACCTGGGGGGGGAACGAAAGAAAAGAAGACGAAAAGAAAATAGGGTCAGACATAAAGCCTGAGTAAATCTAGTAACTCTTCAATATGTGAATAAGAAAAGGATATGATGGATATAAACTAAAAATAGGAAAGTGTCACAGGCTAAGGAAGTGTCGAATGTACTATCACACCCATACTGTATCTCTGCACCTACTCGAGTTTATTCTAACTGGCACCCCATGGTGAGGGTGAAGTGATCCCCATTCTTATTAAAGATCGGCTCCTACTCGCATTAACATGTGTCATACGTCCCCCAAGAATTGTAGATACCTATGTTGGTCCCACCATGGGGTGTATCAAGACCCATGGTGGCAGCCCCGACACAAAACTAGAAGACATAGGTTATACTACTGGTGTCCCCAGTGCCCTGGTTGTCTACTCCGGAGTGTGTGCACGCCCGCACCCCGTTAGACCTGCACTGTGCACCCACCGCCGTCGTTTGACCGCTTACAATCAGCCCAGTAATCGTGCCCCACCCTGCCTAGTTTCAGGGTACCGTTGATACCTAACTTTGGGTTACTGCTGAAACGGGTCCTTCGTTACTAGGGTTTTCAAGTCAAACATGTTAAGTGGTTAAGTGTCTGTATTTACCTAACCCCGCCCATCAATTCTTGTTAACATGTTGAATTTGGTTAAGTGTTATAGTTGACTTAACCGTACCATCTGTCCTTAGCCTCTTAGGAGCACCAGACCACTCACATTAGACAGGTATTGCTACGGTTACTAGATATGCCGGTCGGTTCCGGGCAGGTTTACACCGTAGCTCAGTCTAACCTCGGGTCCTTATTGGGCTCAATGCTTAACCACCCACATTGGATAGGTATTGTTGTGACTACTGGACAGCCGAGCGGGTCCGGGCAGGTTTACATCACAACTCAATGCAACTCGGATTAAGCATATCGTGTTTTCTAAATTTACATATTTTATTACTTTTCAACTACATGTAAATGTCATATCTTTTATTTTTGGGTATTTCAATTCATACCGCTTATGTGTCATAATCATTGGCATGTGCCAAACATGCTAACATATATTTTCATATTTTACACCCAACGTTATTACCCCCATTTGTTCGCAACGTTATAACATGTGTTGGGCTTGTCACAATTCAGCCCAACTTTATAAACGTGAGGAAAAGGGGAAATCATGAACATGTAATACATGAAGGTGTGTGGCGCATGAACTTGCAACTTGGCGATTCAACTAACATATAACATGGGTCATGTGAACTTGCATTCGAATCAAAGTATGACTAAGTAGGTGACATATGAAATGGCATAGTTTTAGGCAAATACAAACTTGTGTTTAAACATGTTAACTTGGCATAATATCGACCACAAAACTAGCATGTTCTATGTTCATCAAAATGTACAATTTTTACATCTAATCATATAGCCTATTTAAACATGAACTTACATAGTTTATGAAACATAGATCCAATTATATTTTGCAAATAAACATGAACTTACATAGTTTATGAAACATAGATCCAATTATACTTGCAAACCTAGATCTAATTATACTTGCCAATAAACATAAGGATGATACCATAGGTTTTGGGTCACGTAGGCATAAAAGGTCTATAACATGTTTACACAAATTCTAATTTAGACTAAGGGAATATACATAGTCCATGCCATCGACATATACAAAAAGGGATAAATTTCTAGTTTTTGCCACAAGCTTGCAAGTGCCATTGTTTTTTATACACAATTGTTCAATAGGCTTGCATCAATTAATTTATGCCACACACATCAATACACAAGTCATGATAGAACCATCACAATACACAAAGATTATAACAACACGATTCTATTTTCATTTACATCGAATCACATCACAGTTTTTATTCATATTTTGAAAGGTCACTATACTTACAACGTGTGATGAATTCTTGTTTTCTGATTTCTGTTATTCTGATTTGGAGATGCTCTCCTTTGGGTAGCAAAGTTGCGTTGAATGATTTGATTAAGCTTTGATCTTCTTTTAATTTGATTCGTCTCTTAGGCTTTTTGGCTTGTCTCTAGGCTTTTTAATTGACGGCCATTCCTAGTTCCTCTCCAGCCGCATGACGGCTTTTGTATTCTATTATTTGTGTGAATTTAGGGTTAGACTTGAGTTGTATTTATAGAATTTTAAATTGTTTTGAGCCGTCGATGAAGCTAGGGTGAATCCAGACCATCCATCTCAAGAGAGGCCAATAAGAAAGAGACATGTAAGCCCTAGTGACTTAGCCAAGCATCAGAATTCGATCAGACCCTGACCAGGCCAGCCAGGACCTGACCAGCAGGTCTTTCTGACCTGGGCGCACTTGGCAGGTGCGCCATGCCAAAATTGTACTGGCGCACTTCCCAAGTGCGCCGGTTCAACTTTGTTCTGGCGCACTTCACAAGTGCGCCAGTGCATTCTGACCCGTTTTCCGGTTTTTCTGCCCAACTTCGTTCGTCCATATCTTCTTCATACGATATCCGTTTTACGCAAACTTGAACTCTATCTCAAGCAGAATTTCGAGACGAACGCAATGGCTTAACCCATTTCCCTTGATTTCATCATTTATAATTAATTATACTTTAATTCGTGAATCTTAACGTTATAGAATTCATGGGGTGTTACGTTCTCCCCCACTTAACAGAATTTCGTCCCCGAAATCTTCAAGTTATGAAGAATGTATATCTTACCATCCAACAGTCCATCTACTCAACCAACAAACACAGGCATCCACTGTCCTTAAAAGACTTCTAATGCTTCATGATCATATGCATAGTGTGTGTACATGTCCTTATCTAATGCAGAAATCAGGCGGTCTACTGATTCAGTTGACCTCCTTAATGTGAATCATGTAAGTGTCATGAATCCATTATGTATGCAAATTTTTCCTACTCATAATTCTACATGGGTGCACAACTATTCATACAAATGCGACAACCATATGACATCATATCAAGTTTACATCCATATAGAAATAAGAATACATATATGCATATGCAGTATGAAGTGATTGAGCCGATCTAAGACCTAGGTTGTGTATGTAAATGCATCCACGAGCAACCACTAGTAACCACTTGCAACCACTTGCAGCCATCAACCATAACATGTTTACATCCAAAGGGGTTTCTACCTAAGGATAAAGGATAATATCGAGGAGATATACCTAAAATGATAGATACAAGCACAACTTAAGAAAAAGAGAGGTCAAAGATGTACCCTCAAAAAGAAAAGGGTATGCCGTGCGTATTCTATCCTCAGTTTCCCAAGTCGCGTCTTCCTCGGCGTCGCTCCACTGAACCTTAACGAGCTTCACTTCGCGGTTGCGTAGCTTTTTGATTTCAGTTCCTACGATTCGAGTTGGAACTCTCCTCACAGTTGCTTCACGTTCCGCTTCGGCTTCTTCTAGAATGCTTGGCTTCACCACTTCCGCTGATTCATGTAGACATTTCCGGAGATGAGAAACGTGAAAGACGTTGTGAATTCCAGCCAATCTTTCAGGCAGATATACTCTATAAGCCATTTTCCCAATCTTCTCGATGATAGGGAACGGTCCTACAAATCATGGTGCTAGCTTTCCTGCGGATCCAAAGCGAACGACGTTCCTTAAAGGGGATACCTTACGGAAAACCCTGTCCCCAACCTCAAACTCAAGGTCGGTCCTTCTTTTGTCGGCGTAGGATTTCTGTCTGTCTTAGGCTGTCTTCATTCTCCTACGTATCAAGTCCACTTTCTCTGAAGTTTCTCGAATCATGTCTGGCCCAAGTATAAGCTTATCTGTAGACTCCCACCAACAAGTTGGTGATTTGCACGGTCTTCCATACAAGGCTTCGAAGGGTGCCATGCCGATGGTAGCTTGGTAGCTGTTGTTGTAGGCAAATTCCACTAAAGGAAGGTGATCCTCCCACGTCCCTCCAAAGTCAAGAACGCAAAGTCTTAAAAGATCCTCTAAAACTCTATTCACTCTTTCCGTCTGGCCATCTGTTTGGGGTGATAGGCCGTACTCAAACATAGCTGTGTGCCTACAACTTCTTGCAGACTCCGCCAAAACTCACTCGTGAAGATAGGGTCTCGGTCACTAACAATGCTGGAGGGTACCCCATGGAGTCGAACTATTTCCTTGAGATAAAGAGATGCTAGAGATGCGGCAGTCGTCCTACTCTTGATAGGTATAAAGTGGGCGCTTTTAGTAAGCCTATCCACTATTACCCAAATGCTAGTGTTGCCTCTCCTCGACCTAGGCAGTCCATCAATGAAGTCCATTGAAATGCTATCCCACTTCCACTGTGGGACCTCTAGAGGGTGAAGTAGTCCTCCAGGCTTCTTTTGTTCCGCCTTGACCCATTGGCAGGTCATGCACTTAGAAACGAAATTTGCCACATCTTGCTTCATGCCGTTCCAAAAGAAAGTCCTTTTTATATCCTTGTACATCTTATCACCGCCAGGGTGTATAGTAATCTTGGAATGATGCGCTTCCTCGAGAACCTTCTTTGTTAACTCCCTTGCTTGTGGGACGCATAATCTTCCATCTCGTCTCAGCCAACCCTTATCATCGATGGCGTATCTACTGAGGTGACTAGAAGTCTCACCCTTAATAAGTTTACCAATCACATCAACAAGCTGAGGGTCTTCACGTTGTGTTGCCCCAATTGAGTCTAAGAGAGTGGGGCGTACTTCGAGAGATGCCAACAAACCCGGTACAAAATCCGAGGAAGGCCTAAAGTTAAAATTGGCTATATACTCCAAATTTTGCCTTTCCACAAAGAGAGGGCTCAGGGTCAGTTTCTTTCGGCTCAACGCGTCTGCTACCACGTTGCCTTTTCCGGGAGTATAGGAAATTTCAAAATCATATGAGGCAAGAAACTCCATCCACCTTTGCTGCCTCAAGTTAAGATCCTTCTGGGAGAAGAGATATTTCAGCGATTTATGGTCAGTGTATAATTCAAACTTCTCACCTAGGAGATAATGGCGCCAAGACTTAAGTGCAAAGACGATGGCGGCCAACTCAAGATCGTGGGTTGGGTAGTTCATGAACTTTCAATTGTCTTCCGCCATAAGCTACTACCATTCCTTCTTGCATTAGAACAGCGCCTAGTCCCGTTCCACATGCATCCGTGTATATTGTGAACATTTTTCTTCCATCTGGCAAGGTCAGAACTAGGGCTGTTGTGAGAGCCCTGTTTAATCGCTGGAAAGCAATGTCACAGTCCAAATCCCAAGCGAACGCCAGATTCTTCTTTGTTAGCCTTGTGAGTGGGGCTGAGATTTTCGCGAAATCCCTAATAAACTTTCGATAAAAACCGGCTAGCCCAAGAAAGCTTCGATCTTCGGTTGCATTTCTTGGTGTCTTCCAATCTTGTACTGCCATCACTTTCGCGGGGTCCACAACCAACCCTTCTTTGGACACTATATGCCCAAGAAACCTTACTTCTTTTCTCCAGAAGTGACACTTGGAGAATTTGGCTTTTAGTTGATGTGCACAGAGAGTATCCATGATTTCTTTCAGATGCTGAGCATGTTCTCCCTCACTCTTTGAGAAGATTAAGATATCATCTACGAAGACAACCACAAATTTGTTGAGGAACTCTCTGAACACCCTGCTCATTAGGTCTACGAAATAAGCAGGTGCATTTGTCAAGCCGAAAGGCATGACAAGCCACTCGAAGAAACCGTCTGGGGTTCTGAACGCTGTCTTATCAATGCTGTCTTCATCTACTCTTAGCTGATGGAACCCAGTTGCCAGATCAAGTTGGGAGAAGACCGTCATACCTACAAGCTGATCAAACAAATCGTCGATTCGGGGAAGAGGGTGCCTATTTTTCTTGGTCAATTTGTTTAACTCCCTATAGTCGACGCAAAGGCGAAGCGAACCATCTGCTTTGGTTGCGAACACCACTGGAGCACCCCATTCCGAAATGCTCCGTCTAATGAACCCCTTTTCGAGAAGTTCTTTAACCTGCTTACTGAGCTCCTTTCTCTCCCTTGGAGCCATGTGTCTGACAGGTAAAGCTACAGGCTTTGCGTTATCCACAAGATATATGCGGAAGTCTATTTCCCGCCTCGGAGGTAAGCCTTTCACTTCCTCAAAGACATCCGGAT
Organism: Allium sativum; assembly: GCA_030737875.1. Lineage (NCBI taxonomy): Eukaryota > Viridiplantae > Streptophyta > Magnoliopsida > Asparagales > Amaryllidaceae > Allium > Allium sativum. Next base: position 6,696,937 of record CM060923.1, on the reverse strand, counting down.
ATTCCCGGACTACTCTAACTGATTACAAATTCTCATCAGAAGCATCAAGCGACTCTAGATAACTAAGCATAACAGCATTCAAGGGATTACAAGAAATTTCTAGAGTGTTACCAAGCCGAGTCAAGAGTCTAACTACTCTTTTCTCACAGTCAAGAATGGCACTATTACTGGATAACCAGTCCATGCCTAAGATCAAACCATATCCCGAGAAGCCCAAAACAAAAGCACTACAACCAAACTCAATGCTGAGAATAGAGATTTTCAAACCCAAACAAACCATTGACAAGTAAGCGGAGCCCCCAATTGGATTTGAAACTACTAAGGGATCTTCTACCATACTAGTGTCTAAATGCAGAGATTCTACTAAGGTAGATGAAATAAAAGAGTATGATGCGCCAGAGTCAAAAAGTGTATGAACTGGATGATCATAAAGATAGACTACACTTTCTACAGAAATATTACTACCTCGTTCCTGCTGAGGTGCCACTAGCGCATGAACCTGACCCCCTGAAGTGGATCCGGCTTTCTGTCCCTGCCCTTTCTTCTTTGGGCAGTCCTTAGCTTGGTGTCCAGTTTCTCCACAATGGAAGCAGCCACCCATCTTCGCCTTCCTTTTTCGGCAGTTTTTTGATATATAGCCCACAATGCCACAGAAATTGCACCTTCTCTTCTCACGGGGCTTATTGTTCTTCCCTCCTTTCTTGAAGTCTATTTTCTTTGCTTGTAGACCTTCTTTCTTCTCTTCCCCCTTAGTTTTGTTTCTTGCCGTGGTCTTCCTCGTGTAGCAACGCCATGTCCACTAGGCTTTCATAAGTCGCACCCGTGGATACATGGGTCATGGCAAGGCTGTGTAGAGGCTCATTCAAACCCTTGACGAAGCGAAGTGCCTTCTTGTGTTGGGTGTTTACTAAGTCTAGCCCAAATCTGGCCAGCTGATTAAACTGATTAACATATTCCCTGATCGTCATGCTTCCCTGTTTTAGAGTTAGAAACTTTTCCATTTGCAGGCTTCTTTCGGCTTGGGAGAGGAATTTCATCTCAAACCTTGTCCTAAAGTCTTCCCAAGTTTCCACCGCCCTCTGAGCATTAGTAACTTCCCACCAATAGGAAGCTTCATCCTTAAGTAACCATACCGCAAGTTGTATCTTTTGCCTGTCATCCACTCCAAAGATGACAAACAAATCCTCAGTCTCCTTTAACCAGTTTCTTGCTCCAACAAAAGATTCTGTCCCATAAAAGTCTTTTCCACCCATAGCCTTGAAGTCTCTACATGTTTTTGCAAAGGCATTTCCAAGAGGAGGCGGAGGAGGAGGAGGAACCGCGGCCACTGGAGAAGGGATGTCTGCTGGGCCCGCGCCATTGGCCCTTGCTTCTAAGTACCTCCTAAACTAGCCGGGAATCGGCACTCCTTCCGGAAGGTTAAGGTCTCCAGACATGCTGAAATAGAAAGGGAAAAATTCAAAACGAAGAATAGAGAAGGATATATAGGGCACATAGCTTTGGGGGATTTTGTCTTTTTATTAATATAACACTTTTTCAGAAAAAAAATGCTTCTTTAAACTTTCTTTTTGAAAACAATTTTCAAAAACTTTTATCTTGTCTGGTAAACCTATGTTCTGATACCAAGTGAAACACCCCACCTCCATTAAGGTCACTCACAAAGGGAATGCCTTAACTTTGGTGGAGGTTTATAAGTAAAAGCCACAGATGAACTCAAGACAGATATAATTACACATATTTTATTCAGCGGAAACCAAACAAACTTTTATTTCATCAATACGTGTATCAAAAAAAGATTTCCATAATTGTCTCAAAATACTTTCAACATTACAACCTCATAACTGCCTTGATTATTAAAGAAGCATGAAAACATAAATAAAGTGACAAAAATCCCCATAGTGATATCCAAAGCCATTATCCGAGCAAGAAAGATCCAAATCACACATCTACGTTCTTGGTGCTTGTAAAGAGCCTGACTGAGTTGAGCTGTTTCCTCCCTGTGGACCTGGGGGGGAAACGAAAGAAAAGAAGACTAAAATAAAATAGGGTCAGACATAAAGCCTGAGTAAATCTAGTAACTCTTCAATATGTGAATAAGAAAAGGATATGATGGATATAAACTAAAAATAGGAAAGTGTCACAGGCTAAGGAAGTGTCGAATGTACTATCACACCCATACTGTATCTCTGCACCTACTCGAGTTTATTCTAACTGGCACCCCATGGTGAGGGTGAAGTGATCCCCATTCTTATTAAAGATCGGCTCCTACTCGCGTTAACATGTGTCATACGGCCCCCAAGAATTGTAGATACCTATGCTGGTCCCACCATGGGGTGTATCAAGACCCATGGTGGCGGCCCCGACACAAAACTAGAAGACATAGGTTATACTACTGGTGTCCCCAGTGCCCTGGTTGTCTGCTCCGGAGTGTGTGCACGCCCGCACCCCGTTAGACCTGCACTGTGCACCCACCGCCTTCGTTTGACCGCTTATAATCATCCCAGTAATCGTGCCCCATCCTGCCTAGTTTTAGGGTACCGTTGATACCTAACTTTGGGTTACTGCTGAAACGGGTCCCTCGTTACCAGGGTTTTCTAGTCAAACATGTTAAGTGGTTAAGTATCTGTATTTTTGGCGGAGTCTGCAAGAAGCTGTAGGCACACAGCTATGTTTGAGTACGGCCTATCACCCCCAAACAGATGGCCAGATGGAAAGGGTGAATAGAGTTTTAGAGGATCTTTTAAGACTTTGCGTTCTTGACTTTGGAGGGACGTGGGAGGATCACCTTCCTTTAGTGGAATTTGCCTACAACAACAGCTACCAAGCTACCATCGGCATGGCACCCTTCGAAGCCTTGTATGGAAGACCGTGCAAATCACCAACTTGTTGGTGGGAGTCTACAGATAAGCTTATACTTGGGCCAGACATGATTCGAGAAACTTCAGAGAAAGTGGACTTGATACGTAGGAGAATGAAGACAGCCCAAGACAGACAGAAATCCTATGCCGACAAAAGAAGGACCGACCTTGAGTTTGAGGTTGGGGACAGGGTTTTCCTTAAGGTATCCCCTTTAAGGAACGTCGTTCGCTTTGGATCCGCAGGAAAGCTAGCACCAAGTGAAACACCCCACCTCCATTAAGGTCACTCACAAAGGGAATGCCTTAACTTTGGTGGAGGTTTATAAGTAAAAGCCACAGATGAACTCAAGACAGATATAATTACACATATTTTAAACAGCGGAAACCAAACAAACTTTTATTTCATCAATACGTGTATCAAACAAAGATTTCCATAATTGTCTCAAAATACTTTCAACATTACAACCTCATAACTGCCTTGATTATTAAAGAAGCATGAAAACATAAATAAAGTGACAAAAATCCCCATAGTGATATCCAAAGCCATTATCCGAGCAAGAAAGATCCAAATCATACATCTACGTTCTTGGTGCTTGTAAAGAGCCTGACTGAGTTGAGCTGTTTCCTCCCTGTGGACCTGGGGGGAGGGGGGAAACGAAAGAAAAGAAGACGAAAAGAAAATATGGTCAGACATAAAGCCTGAGTAAATCTAGTAACTCTTCAATATGTGAATAAGAAAAGGATATGATGGATATAAACTAAAAATAGGAAAGTGTCACAGGCTAAGGAAGTGTCGAATGTACTATCACACCCATACTATATCTCTGCACCTACTTGAGTTTATTCTAACTGGCACCCCATGGTGAGGGTGAAGTGATCCCCATTCTTATTAAAGATCGTCTCCTACTCGTGTTAACATGTGTCATACGGCCCCCAAGAATTGTAGATACCTATGCTGGTCCCACCATGGGGTGTATCAAGACCCATGGTGGCGGCCCCGACACAAAACTAGAAGACATAGGTTATACTACTGGTGTCCCCAGTGCCCTGGTTGTCTGCTCCGGAGTGTGTGCACGCCCGCACCCCGTTAGACCTGCACTGTGCACTCACCGCCGTCGTTTGACCGCTTACAATCAACCCAGTAATCGTGCCCCACCCTGCCTAGTTTCAGGGTACCGTTGATACCTAACTTTGGGTTACTGCTGAAACGGGTCCCTCATTACCAGGGTTTTCTAGTCGAACATGTTAAGTGGTTAAGTGTCTGTATTTACCTAACCCCACCCATCAATTCTTGTTAACATGTTGAATTTGGTTAAGTGTTATAGTTGACTTAACCCTACCATCTGTCCTTAGCCTCTTAGGAGCACCAGACCACTCACATTAGACAGGTATTGCTACGGTTACTAGATATGCCGGTCGGTTCCGGGCAGGTTTACACCATAGCTCAGCCTAACCTCGGGGCCTTATTGGGCTCAATGCTTAACCACCCACATTGGATAGGTACTGTTGTGACTACTGGACAGCCGGGCGGGTCCGGGCAGGTTTACATCACAACTCAATCCAACCTCGGGTTAAGCATATCGTGTTTTCTAAATTTACATATTTTATTACTTTTCAACTACATGTAAATGTCATATCTTTTATTTTTGGGTATTTCAATTCATACCGCTTATGTGTCATAATCATTGGCATGTGCCAAACATGCCAACATATATTTTCATATTTTACACCCAACGTTATTACCCCCGTTTGTTCGCAACGTTATAACATGTGTTGGGCTTGTCACAATTCAGTCCAACTTTATAAACGTGAGGAAAAGGGGAAATCATGAACATGTAATACATAAAGGCGTGTGGCGCATAAACTTGCAACTTGGCGATTCAACTAACATATAACATGGGTCATGTGAACTTGCATTCGAATCAAAGTATGACTAAGTAGGTGACATATGAAATGGCATAGTTTTAGGCAAATACAAACTTGTGTTTAAACATGTTAACTTTGCATAATATCGACCACAAAACTAGCATGTTCTATGTTCATCAAAATGTACAATTTTTACATCTAATCATATAGCCTATTTAAACATAAACTTACATAGTTTATGAAACATAGATCCAATTATATTTTGCAAATAAACATGAACTTACATAGTTTATGAAACATAGATCTAATTATACTTGCAAACCTAGATCTAATTATACTTGCCAATAAACATAAGGATGATACCATTGGTTTTGGGTCATGTAGGCATAAAAGGTCTATAACATGTTTACACAAATTCTAATTTAGACTAAGGGAATATACATAGTCCATGCCATCGACATATACAAAAAGGGATAAATTTCTAGTTTTTGCCACAAGCTTGCAAGTGCCATTGTTTTTCATACACAATTGTTCAATAGGCTTGCATCAATTAATTTATGCCACAAACATCAATACACAAGTCATGATAGAACCATCACAATACACAAAGATTATAACAACACGATTCTATTTTCATTTACATCGAATCACATCACAGTTTTTATTCATATTTTGAAAGGTCGCTATACTTACAACGTGTGATGAATTCTTATTTTCTGATTTCTGTTATTCTGATTTGGAGATGCTCTCCTTTGGGTAGCAAAGTTGCGTTGAATGATTTGATTAAGCTTTGATCTTCTTTTAATTTGATTCGTCTCTTAGGCTTTTTGGCTTGTCTCTAGGCTTTTTAATTGACGGCCATTCCTAGTTCCTCTCCAGCAGCATGACGGCTTTTGTATTCTATTATTTGTGTGAATTTAGGGTTAGACTTGAGTTGTATTTATAGAATTTTAAATTGTTTTGATCCGTCGATGAAGCTAGGGTGAATCCAGACCATCCATCTCAAGAGAGGCCAATAAGAAAGAGACATGTAAGCCCTAGTGACTCAGCCGAGCATCAGAATTCGACCAGACCCTGACCAGGCCTGCCAGGACCTGACCAGCAGGTCTTTCTGACCTGGGCGCACTTGGCAGGTGCGCCAGGCCAAAATTGTACTGGCGCACTTCCCAAGTGCGCCAGTTCAACTTTGTTCTGGCGCACTTCACAAGTGCGCCAGTGCATTCTGACCCGTTTTCCGGTTTTTCTGCCCAACTTCGTTCGTCCATATCTTCTTCATACGATATCCGTTTTACGCAAACTTGAACTCTATCTCAAGCAGAATTTCGAGACAAACGCAATGGCGTAACCCATTTCCCTTGATTTCATCATTTATAATTAATTATACTTTAATTCGTGAAGCTTAACGTTATAGAATTCACGGGGTGTTACATACTCTTTCATGCATACTCCACTTGGCACGTGGGGATATAGCTCAGGTTATAGAGCTCCGCTCTTGCAATTGGTTCGTTGCGATTACGGGTCGACAAGATAGCAGATCTCAGAAGGTGCTTGCGATTTAAGCATAAATTACTACCGCATTTCCTGCAGGGGATGATTCGAGAGGTTAGAGTTTAGCCTCTTGATTTAGGAGTTCTGAAATAACTCTTGTTTCGTATACCCCGGGCTCTGTGAAAAACAACGACTTATGAGTTGAGTCTCGGACTATGAAAACAAAATATGTGTGGTTTTTTCACTATGTCAGATATGCATTGATCGATTAGTTCCCCTGTTGAAATCATTATCAACCTGATTATTGGATCTTCTCAATTGGAAGATCTCACATATGGGTAATACATATTCCGGTTGACCGAGCCTAATTCAAATTGTTTTTTTTTCGAAGCAAAGATATCCGTGGAGGTGGTTTATCCTATTTACGACCAAGAGGTACTGGATTTTCTTTTGGATAGGCTCTGAAAAGAGAAGGAGAGCAGGAATGCCAACAGGCATCTGTCTATTCTCTAATTCATCCGACCCAGTAGTACCCAATCAGGAATGCCTCATCTGGATGAATTGACTTATTTTACACAATTCTTCTGGTTATGCCTTTTTTCTTCACTTTCTATATCTAATATGCAATGATAGAGATTGAGTACTTAGGATCAGCAGAATTCTAAAACTACGAAACCATCAAAACATGAACATCGACAAATTCTTGTCTTTTATGATCTAAGAAACTAAAAAAGGAAATAATAAACCCACTTTCTACAATTTAGTGGGGGCATGCACATAATAAAAAAATAGACAACAGGTAAACACAAACCTGGCCTATTTTCAGGGGGGACCTCTTTGACGCCAACCATCAAGTGTACTAAGCTCCCAGGTATAAAGAAAAGGACCCATTGAGTGGAGCCTGCAACGCACCTTGTTTTCATTGTAGGTTGGTTCCAAAGAAATTCCTAAACAAGTCATGAAGGATATAAAGAACTTACCTTGTCCCCACATTGAATCAAGAACAGGGTCAAAGGGATCAAAAACTGCCAATTCATACACTACTATAAAAGTGGGCATATTCGACACAAGTTTTATGTGGCCTTAAATTAAAAAAGTGTAGCATTTCCCCTTTTTTCAAATAGGCAACATCGGAAGGGCGTGACATCCGCGGCCGTTGCCTTAGCGCTCTAAGGCAACGCTTTAGCACATATACTGCCATAGAAAGAAAGTGTTGCATTATAGATGTAATGCAACACTATTTGCACGTAATGCAACAATATTCAGTGTTGCTTGAAAATTAGTTAGATCCTGGCTACCAGGTCACGATAGCGGCGACCACGTCAGCTTTCCATGTCATCTGCCTATGTGTCACACAACACGTCATCTCTCCACGTCAGCTGCACACATGTCACATGCCACGTCAGCTGTGGCGTCTACATGCCATGTGGACTTACTACTATTTTATGTAATGCAACACCATTGTATTATGGAATGCAACACCATTATCTTGAAATACAACATCAGAAAAAAAGCGAATGTAACAATAAAAGAAGGCAAATACAACGCTTTAGTTATAAATTTTGCAATATCAGTTTTGTACATAGAAGAAACACATCTGTTACATTCATCATCACATTCAAACCTTCAATACATATCACCTTCAATACATACGATCAAATATGTAATTCAAAGCTTTAAATATATAACACATACGATCAAATACATAATTTAAAAGTAGCAAAAGTGCCGACACATACCACCTTCAATACAAGTGCTAACAAATACGGTCAGTGTGCATTCTACAAAGTAGCAATTCCATGAACCAGAAACTATATCTCTCCATGTCATTTTAGGTCCTCCACTTGCCGGCTGTATCTCTCCTCGTCATTTCAGATCCTGTAATTTGAATTTACAAGTTATTTGATAAGTGCATATGCGTTGTGTGCATCGGTGCATTTGGCCATCTAATTAACTTATAAATCTTAATGAGTTACGCTTACAATTATAACAGTTGACCATTCACCATTGGTCACTCTCGCCACCTCAGAATTGAGTATGATTCGTTTTCTGTGCAAGCATTTCCATTTCACATATTTACCTGACACCATCCATCGGGTCCCTTACACATCCTTTCAAGCTTTAGAACATCATCATCTCCATATACCCTAAGCCCCAATCTTTGAAAGTTCATAAAAATAATAATAATGGAGGACTCGTCTCTATACATCACTGCCACTATTCTTAAGGGACATTGGAATTTAGAAGTTGTGCATGACGTTCTTAAGGCGACTCTCAATCATAATTCGTGGCCTACACGGGTAATACCCAATAACTCTTTTCTAGTGTCATGCCCATCGTACAGTAAGCATGATCATGCGCTAATGTTGAAAGTGTTTACAAAATCTGGTGCTGCTATTTACCTGTAAGCATGGTCTGATGAAGAATTTGAGCCTGAATCAGCACTAGAAGTGGAATCATGGGCTAAAATTGATGGCTTTCCCGAGTTCCTAAAGATTAATGTTCCTGCTGTTGAAGAAATAATGAAGCCAATGGGACATGTGCTTGCAATTGACGACTGCGACTGGTCTCAGTATGACCATATATCTTTCTACCTAAAAATGCAATTTTATGAAGGCATTGGCAATATCAATACTTTTGCTGCTCAATTCAATAATAAGGTTTACCTCATTAAGGTCCAGCGTTGTAACCATGCTCATCCTGGAACAAGGCCTGAACTTCTTTTTGTGAGTAATAGGGAGGAATAGGTGGTTCCATGTTTGCATCATTACGGATGGGAATGGGAAATGGATTCAGATGAAAGATTTGACACAATGATACAAGAAGCTGTTGTGTTACCCCCTTGCCAAGCTTATTTCCTGAAGCCACCCATGACATACATGTTGATAACCAAGCCCCAATGAACCAGAGGCATGGTCAGTGGGTAGATATAGAAGTAGATCAGGAATTTGACTGGCCAAACTACCTCACCCCTTGTCCTGATGCTTCGGGTCCATCACATGCTGCGAGTCCATCACATGCGGCTGCTCACTTCGGACTGGCTCTCCCATAGCCGCAAATCCCTAACGAATCAGTTGGAAGTTTCACAGCCCCGCAAAGCACTGATCTGGCATGAACTAATGCTATTATAAAGTCATTTTTTGGATGTGTACGTATTAAGTTAACTTTATGGTACTTTTGGATGCGGATGTGTATGTCATTTTTTGGATATGTATGGTATGAACTGATCAATGCTGCCTTATGATACTTGTGCGTATATGGTATGAACTGATGTGTATTATATGGACTGATGCTGCCTTATGATACTTGTGCGTGTATGGTATGAACTGATGTGTATTGTATGGACTAATGCCGCTGTATGATACTTGTGTGTGTGTGTGTGTTAGATACGAGTATTTGTATCACAAAACCTCAGTGCAAACACACCGCAGTGCAAACACACCGTAGTGCAAACACACCGCAGTGCTACACATGTATTTGTATGAACTTTATGGTACAAACACACCGCAGTGCAAACACACCGCAGTGCTACAAATGTATTTGTATCACAAAACCTCAAGCATACAATTGTATGTCATTTTTTGGATGTGTATAGTATGAACTGATGCCGCCTTATGATACTTTTGCCGCCTTATGATACTTTTTTGTATGACTGCTTTATGATACGTAGTAAGGCATAATATGGATGCAAAATTAAGCATACGTTTCGAAAATCGAAACACTGAAATTGGTAGTTACCAAAATCAAATGGAAAATATCTATGCGTGTTAGATACGGGTGAACAACTCGTCCGGATCGGGAAATTGGTAGCCACAAGCACACCGCAGTGCTACATATGTATTTGTATCACAAAACCTCAAACATACAATTATATGTTAATGTAAATGAACGTAAAGTGCAAATCAATTTCGATGGTAAAGTCCCCATTCCTTAAGTGGTTCGACGTCTATAATAAACCAATGTCTTTTTCCTGCCAATAGCCTGGTTCTCATGGCCTAAAAAGGTACCACTCAGTTAGGTGAAACCTAAATCCTGGTGGCAAACCCACCAGCGCCATCTCCTTTTTTTGGTTTATTGCTGGGTATAATTTTTGAATAAACCTCAGCATAATCCCAAATCCCAAATCAATGGTCAAAGCGCAACTAATTATTCATAATATAATCTTTCACCAACTAATCACTCATAAGCGAACGGGTTTTCCTAAGTTTGGGATGTCCAAGCAACTAATTACTCATAAGCGAATGGGTTTTCCAAAATGTAACAAATGAACTAATTACTAATTACTCATAATCCAATCTATAATAAGCGCAAATAATTCACAGTGCTATACAAACTGAACCTGAGGGAAAAAACTGGCGATGTCAACGCCCTGAGCAATCAAAGCTAGAAAGCGTTTCAAAGCTTTAACCTTTTCGGAATAAAATTTGTTGTCGAGGAGAGGAGCGATACTAATGTGAATTTAGGTTTAAATTTCTGTCAATAGTAAAAAGGGGGAAAAACGATTAGATGATAGAGAGGAAGAACGATTTGTGACCAGATTGTTTTTACATTATTTCATGAAGGGAGAAGATCGCGCCAAAATTTCGTCAAAAGAATGCAATGATGTGGCTGTCAATGATTGGATGATGGCTAACGTTTAGAATCATCAGAACCATAGATGGTTTGAACCGTTGGATTAATCTTGCATCTACAGTTGGAGTTTTTATATACTGATAACGCGGATCGCTGAGCTGGATTCTATATACGTAATGCTATGCTTTAACTGGTGTTGCATGTCAAAATAGTAGAACTCCCACGGCAATAGTGCGTTCACGTATAATGCAACAACATATGAATATTGTTGCAGAAGATCAAAGAAATCATAGCTTTCGTCACACTTTTCATGCAACACACACAAATTAGTGTCGAATATGCCTACTTTTGTAGTAGTGATATAAAGCCATCGAACTAGCCTAACCAGAAACTAGAGTCATATGCATTATATGGACAGAAAAAAATGCAAATAAAAAACATCTCTTGGATAAGCTTCATGACCAGGAGGTCTTCTTAAAAAAAGAAACATTTGACCATAAGCATGTGCTTGTTTGGCTTCCCTAGGTCTGTAGACCGATAGCGCCCGGAATTCATATGTTGTTGGCTGCACTGTTCAACAAAATCTAAGTTCGCGTTCCTCGTGCATGTTTGCTCGGGTTTCTCATGTTTTCTTGCTTTGGGCATTCCCTAGTTATTCGACTGAACAGCTACACAATCAAATAGTGGGGCGGTATCGGTCCCCTTTCTTATTATTAGTCCTGTCCCGTACTCTATACTCTATCGATCGGTCTCAACTAAATCAATCGCTTTACCCGCCTTGCTTTTCGCCACATTCAAGCTTAGGTGTGAAGCATAAAGATTGTATTGTTTCTAGGTCCCAATAGACTGAAATGGGGCATTCTGCCCATTTAAGATCTAAGCGGGCCCCAGTTAAACAAACTAGTAATCTAATCAATCATCTAATCTTAGACTTTGCTACCTGACTTATCAGCCAGCAAGTATTCATTTCCAAATTTTTATAAATATCAGTTAATTCAACGTTTTTATTATTGGAGTTATCGTGTTATTAGTTTATGGTTTACCTTTTCAACCATATGTATTCCTTCTGGAGCAGTATGGGCTAACGAAGCATGGGGCTCTTAATGGAATTGGGACCCCAAGGAAACTTGGGCATTTATTACTTGGATCATATTCACAATTTATTCACATACTAGAATAAATCAAAGTTTACACGGTACAAATTCGACGCTTGTAGCTTGTTATTTGATTAATCGTATGTCCGTTCTAAGTGGTAAATCTCTTATTCAAGTGTTGAAACCTGACCCACCCCTGTCTTTCCTATTTCTCTTCATGTTTTTGGTTGTGTTTTTTTTCATGACTTAAGTCTTGGTTGCTGCATCTTCGAAGTAGTGTGTCCCCAGCACTAAAAACCTTTCTCTTATATAAGATAGATAGTCAGGTTGCCCCCTTCTTTCTTATGGAAGGAGGAAAACTAACCTGAGCAGGAAGAGCAACTATTGTATTAGCTGGAGCCCTTAGATGCGTGCAGATAAGAATATTTATCCATTTGTAATAGAAATTACATTAGTAGGTATATAAGCCTAAACATCTCCTACTTGAGTCTCAACTATTAGTAAAGCAGTCATACTCCCTTCGTCTAAATTTAGCAGCTCTTTCCAAAAGGAGTGTTATGAATGAAAGAACACGGGTCAAAAAAGGCGCCGGTATATTCATTTCCCACTACAGTCGAAGTCAACGGTTGAGTTATCCTTGCCTACAAAAAAGCTGTCGAGCGAGTTAGCGAAGATGCTTAGGATAATAGATAAGAGAGCGTCGGCCGGTTCTTGGCTGCATGGCCTATAGTAGGTATCTGGTTCATTGCTTTAGGTGTTAGTACTATGGCTTTCAACCTAAATGGTTTCAGTTTTAACCAATTTATAGTTGACAATCAAGGTCGTGTTATTAACACTTGGGCTGATATCATCAATCGTGCCAACCTTGGTATGGAAGAAAAGCATGAACGTAATGCTCATAACTTCCCTCTAGACCTGGCTGCTATAGATGTTCCATCTCAGAAGTCTGAATGAAGCGCAATAGCTTTTCTTTGTTTTCTCGGGGACAACAAAACAACACAGTTGAGGAGGCTAAACTGGCGTTCTCATGCATAAATTAGGGGGGTCTAAGGGCCCATAAATTCTAGGGAAAGGACCTGAGGAGTACGAAAGGGAGGATGGACCAATGCCAGCAATGATGAGCGAGGTCTTAATGATAAAAAGACATGTTACTCGACTTGGAATGCAGCTTCCCTTTATCTACGACCGAAGGTATTGTTTGTCTTATCCAAATAGGTCTATTTATTTACTAAATCTCCCCATGCCATATATGAATAAGAAAAATGGAATAAATGATAGTCGCGTATCACTTGAATTTTGGGACTAATTTCGATACATAAAATCGTATGTCGGTATATTAATTAGGGAGAGAAGAATTCCTTTGATTTAGGCCACTTTTCAAAACTTATAACAATAATAGACCACACTACGAACTATTTACATAAATATGTCACTTTTGACTATAACTGGAGGCATCTCAGATGCCGCAGTTATTTTCTTTTTTTAAATACAAAGGCGGCATCTGAGATAGCGCCATTGCACCTGCGACGTTGCTAATCTTTTTTCTTAACATTGGCTCCATCTCTGATGAAGCCAATGTAAAAAAAAAAATATTCTTGGCAGCATTTCGGATGCCGCCAATGGGATTTATTTTTCCATTAGCTCTATCTCAGATGGAGCCAATGGAAAAAAAACAAAAGAAAAAAAAATCTGGCGGCATCTGAGATGTCGCCAGTGTAAATTTGGCAGTATTTTAGATTCTATCACAATAGGAAAGAAAAAAAATGTCGGCATCCGAGATGCCGCTAGTATTATTGTTGACGTCAAAAGTTGGACACTAGTGACAGCCAACCCCTAATCGTGCGTAGGACACACGAATAATGATTATAGAGTGGAGAAAATATAAAGAAAACAGATAACACACAAAACTTTTATAGTGGTTCGGCAAAAGACGGTGCCTACGTCCACTTTATATGTATTGATTTTTATTTGGTTAAAAGTACAAAGCCTTTTCTGTTTCAAGGAAGAAGAGAAGATGGCTATTCTTGAGTTAGTTGTTAGAGAAACTTAGAAAAGAAAGCTGAGAGTGCTTCCGAAAAGGTATCCAAAAAGGTTTTTTTTCCTCCTTGAGCTTTGAGGTATTTACAGAGAAATTATTGGGTTGAGCGGGCCGCCACGTGGCCTTCCTCTTTTTCGGAGCTCGGACACATGGAGCTTGATCATTGGTAACAATTGCGGCGGTATGACCCATTCCACTACTCATTAATAGTATCCTCGGAAATAGCGGCCTACGTGGCACTCGAGATGAGGTGTATCAAAAATAGAGCTTTGTCCGGATATGGTTGACCACCTTTATTGCCTTGAAAGTCGGGCTGAGCATTTGAATGGCTCAGCTAGATATTTCCATGCAGATCTGATATATTCTGCCGATGCGCCTTTTATGGGAGCGATTTTCTCGGTCGATTGGGAGAGCGAATCTTCCGGAGTGAGTTGTTAACTGTAGGCACTGGCTCGAACCGTCGCTTGAAGGAGGCTTATTTAGGCCGAGTTTTGGCAGTACTTGCATTGCTAAAGGGCGCGTTTTTGGACATTGGGCTTCGATCTGATCCGTATTAGCTTTTTGCCAAAAAGACAGTTAACACTTTGGCCCTCAAGATACATCTTCTTCGATAGAGGGAGGTGTGTTCTGAAATGTGATACGAAGCACAAAAATCTATGTGGCTATGGTCACGTCGGACCATATTAAGGCCATAAGTCTAACAGTTTCGATGATTATATTAAGACCAGAAAACCGACGACCGAAGAAGGTTGTATTAAGGTCAGAAAACCGACAACCATCGGGTACCGTATTAAGGCCGACATGATGAACGATGACTTCAGTCGTGAGATTTAGTACCTGCAAAGATAAGATATGCCATCCTCGTCCTAGAGAAGGCTTTAGTCTTAATCGGTCGAGCATTGAATATACCCAACCTAGAGTCATAGGCGAGCATTTATTACGCTTGGCTTTGAGAGATGGAAAGTATTAACCATACTCAGCTTATGGATGTAGCGAGTATTAACCATACTCGGCTTACGGGGTTGGCGAGCATTAACCATACTCGGCTTACAGAGGTGGCGAGTATTAACCATACTCGGCTTAGAGCAAGTGTTTTTTGTGCTTGACTCATGTAACATTGTTTTGTTTAGCGAGCAACAGGTGCTCTTGGTTCAGAAAAGGGGGACGAGTATAATCCATACTCGGCTTAGAGAAGTGGCGAGTACTAACCATACTCGGCTTAGATCATTTAAACATAATCCATGTTTGCAAAAAAAAGTTCATAGTCATTAAAGAACTATTATAAAGACAAATGAAAACAAATTCTAGGAGGACAGCAGTTGATTCCAGAGCATGCCTTGGAGCTAAATTCTAACCCTATACATGCGTACATTAAAGTGTTTGTTTTATTGAATACATAAGAAAAGAAATTTAAACTTAATTAATAATAATGTCGCGTGTGCTAGTCTGAGGGTCCTTTCCGTCCCTAGGAACTCGAGGACCAACCTGAGGAGCTTGGACAGGAGGTGGTAGTGGCAAGGCCGGGATGCTTTTCTTGACATATTCGGGGAGCTTTCCTCGCCTGACTCGATCCTCGATGAGATCACGCAGATGCCAGCATTTATTGGTGCTATGTCCAGCTACGTTGTGGAGAATTGAGTTCCGTCTGGGTTGGTTCTCGTCCAGGTGGTCCTGGAAGAGGCAGGGACCCTTGTAGATATCGAGAAGGGAATTGAGCTCGGTGTATTGGTCATACTTACTTTCTCTCTGAGGTCGTACATTGCGCTCGTTCCTTTCTGGGACCTTTCCTCTTCCTTTATTCTGACCATTGGTGTTGGGTGGACCTGTTTGTTGGGTGGCGAGGACCTCGAGGTACTCCATCTCAATACTGGCATCTTCTTGTAGGAGGACATGCTCGGCCTCGGAGTAGAAATCTTCAATATCTTTGGGGGAATATCTTGTTAAAGAGATGGAGAATTCTGATCGATTCTGAACTCCTGCAATGGCGGCCATAAGCACCGCCGATGGCTCAGGTTGATCAACTGACGCTACGGCCGCGTTGAACCTTTCGAGAAAGGATCGAAGTGTTTCCCCTGATCGTTGCTTGATGGTGGACAGGAACATGACACTCTTTGGTCGGGAGATATGTACTCTGAACTATTCGATGAAACGAGTGATCTGCGTGTTCCAGCTGCCGATCGACTCCATTGTTAGCTGCTGAAAAAACATGTCTGCTATATCTGTGAGGAAGAGTGGGAAGCACTTGGCTATGATGTCGGTCGATGCCCCCGAGTACTTCCATATGTCTCACGTATCACATGAGATGGATGGTCGGGTCAGTCCGTCCATTGTATGGTTCAATAATTGGAAACTTGAAGTCCGGAGGGTTTCGGGAGTTTCTGATTTCCCTGGTGAAGGGGCTGCGATGGACATTATTTATATCCTGCTGAGAAGAGGTGCCCCGAACGAAACGTCGGATGATGCTTGCAAGCTGGCTTTCATCTCCGAGGAGTCGTTGTCATGAGTTTAGCTATGTATTCGGAAGAACTTCAGTACGAGGATCTGGCAAAAGCATGCTTGGAAGGGAGGCCTTTGGCTGGGCTCGGCCTCCGAGAGTTGAGTGAAGGTGAGAGTGAGGATGAACTCCGGCTGGTAGTTCTGGGCAGAATGGCCCTTCTTGAACCTAATGAGTATTGGATCGGGTTGTACCCATTATAGAGGGTCCAGGTTGATCCAGCATGGCATGTGATGCTCGAAGCTCGTGGCTGCCCCTGTCGGGGCGAGGTTAGAAGGGTCTGCGGTAGCGTTTACTTCCGCCATGGTGAGGACCGTTATGGTAGAGCGGTCTCCCTGGTTCGAAGGGAAGGTCGCGGCAGTTCTTTGTTGAAGGGGAAGAGTGGTTAGATTAGTCTACGGTAAGATTTCGGGTTGTAATGGGAATGACATTGATTCTGACGGGCCCGGTAATCGCTCGACTAACATGAGGGGTCGAGCTGTTTCCAAGAGTGAAGGCAAAGTTGTCGAACGACCCAGATCATGATCGCGACCCTCCTGAAAATCTGTAGCTGTGGCGGTGCTGGTCGCTGGAAGCGATACTCCTGGCTGTGATTTGTTGGGAGGTGGAGCCGACCCAGGATGAAATAAAAGTGGAATCTGATCAGTGGTCTGATTCGGCACAGACCGAAGATTAGTTGTTTCCCCAGTCTCGGTCGATGGAGGAATTGATGTTGAAGCGTTTAATCCCATCTCCTCTCGATCGAGAAGGCGATCCATCAACTGCTGCTGTCATTCGAGGAGTTTTCCCTGATATGTCATATGACCTCTGAATTCAGCCATAATCTTGTCCATGTCGTCCTGAGTAACATATCGTAACACGTCTTCATGTGAGGAGGCTTCCAGACTTGCTTCTGCAGCGTGTGCATCGGCAGCATCGACATTTGTGGGACATGAAGATGTTACATCTTTCTTTCATTTGTTCGCAATGAATTGAGACTAGAAGAAGGTCGTAGGTTCGGTCCCTTCCTGGCGCGCCAACGTGTTGACGTCAAAAGTTGGACACTAGTGACAGCCAACCCCTAATCGTGCGTAGGACACATGAATAATGATTATAGAGTGCAGAAAATATAAAGAAAACAGAGAACACACAAGACTTTTATAGAATTTCGACAAAAGATGGTGCCTACATCCACTTTATATGTATTGATTTTTCTTTGGTTACAAGTACAAAGTTTTTCTGTTTCAAGGAAGAAGCGAAGATGGCTATTCTTAAGTTAGCCGTGAGAGAAACTAGAGGAGAAAGCTGAGAGTGCTTTAGAACCTGGAATTTCAGAAAGGTATCCAAAAAGTTTTTTTTTCCCTCTTTGAGTTTTGAGGTATTTATAGGGAAAATAATGCGCTGAGCGGCCGCCACGTGGCCTTCCTCTTTTTCGAAGCTCGGACACGTGTAGCTCGATTATTGGTAGCAATTGCGGCGGTAAGACCCATTCCACTGCTCATTAATAATATCCTCAGAAATAGCGGCCGACGTGGCACTCGAGATGGGGTGTATCAAAAGTAGAGCTTTGTCCGGATATGATTGACCACCTTTATTGCCTTGAAAGTCGGGTTGAGCATTTGAATGGCTCAGCTAGATATTTCCATGTAGATCCGGACTTATTTTTGTAATTACTTTGAAAACTCGTTTATTTTTGTTATAAGTTTTTAAATACGGCCAAAAAAAAAAAAAAATCCTTTTATTTATTTATTTTATCAGCATCAGTACTTTGTTTTTGTTTTTTATTTTTGTTTTTGTTTTCATAAAAGTAAGAAGAGAAATTGTATTTGAGCTTAGAAATATTTTAGTTTCGTACGCGTCGTCTTAATCCCGCAGATTTCGAAGATGTAGCCTGTACAGGTGACAAACCCTGCCCCTGTTTTAAACTTCAATTTCAACTCATTTGAACGTATTTCGTAAAGCAGTGCTTTCTGCAAAACAAGCAGCACATACTTACAATGAATTAACAAAATACATGTGCTCAAGCGCACACAGTTAATTAATCCCATGTATAAATACCCCCACCATAATAAACCTTCTAATCATCCCAGATAAAGTTATAAAATAAATAAGCAAGCTAATACAGTGCACAAAAAATGGCGGATATTGCAATGTGGGTGTTTGAAGAGTTTGAGAGAAGAGAGCATGGAGATTATGATGCAATTAAGAAGGAGATTAGAGAGCTAAACAGAGATGTTAAGTCTGCCATTAGCAGAAAGGTTGAAAAGCAGATTACTTCCTTTAAAGATGCAGTACGAAAGAGATTGGTAGAGCCAAAAAGTGGTTTCAGTTCGGCCATCCATGATGGTCTGTTTTCTCCTTAAACGTAATGTTGTTGATGTGGGAAAGGAAACAATGTATATATGTTGTGCTAATTTAAATGTCTATTTCATAATGGATCCTGTTCGTCTTGATACTATAGTTTAATTTAATTTTCTGATTTGTAAAAACTAATAACCAGCAATTCGAACTAAAATCTTAAGATGTTGGAAGCAGATGTAACCAAACGAGTATATAGTAAAACTACGGGCATATTTCTATTGAGATGGAGGTGAAAAGTCAAAGAATGTAAATTGCTCGAAGAAATTAGAATGACAGTTCTCAGGTTATTTAATGTTCAAGGGGTTTACTTCAGATTGCTTATATTGCGGCGCAAAAGTGGCATTTTGCTGAGAGTTAATCCTCTTGTATCTAGAATTCACTATTTTCCTATACCTAAATCAATCAAAATCCTTGATTTTTACATTTTAGTAATTAAGTCAATAAAAAATATTAATTGCAAAAATATGTAATTCAAGAGAGGAGGGTGCTGATTGATTAGGTATAGATGAACAGAGAATTTTGAATAGTAGTGATTTTATTTGCATTTGGCTACGCATAATCAGTTTCACTTGCAAGCAATATGCTAATCCTTAAATTGTACTTTAATTAAGAGCATCTCCAACATGTCTACTTCTGGACATTAACCATCACATTTTGAAAGGTGCCACGTCATATTTTTTGCTACAGCTTCTTCGCTATCTCTATTTTCTCCATCGCTAAATAATTCTTTTTCTCTTTTCACGAACGAAAGATGCTCTCAGATCCACGAAATACAACATTTCTAAACTACTAAATTATCCTTTTTCTATGATTAAACTATCTCAACGCTATCTTTTTATTCATCTATGTTCAGGGACCTATACCCATAACGTACAGAAATGGAAGCTTGGATGTCTATGCTGGGTCCAAAAGCTTGCCCGATGCGTCTGTATCCTTGTCGCCCACCTCTTTGTTTCAGTATATGCGATTTGACTATCTTGGACATCTTTTCTTCGTTTCAGTATGAACGATTTGTCATCTTTGCTTCCATCAATTTTCACTGTTCAAAGCACTGTTTTATCCATCCATAG
This sequence comes from Allium sativum, assembly GCA_030737875.1. Lineage (NCBI taxonomy): Eukaryota > Viridiplantae > Streptophyta > Magnoliopsida > Asparagales > Amaryllidaceae > Allium > Allium sativum. The sequence continues at coordinate 6,677,117 of CM060923.1, read as the reverse complement.
CAGATCTATGTTAGTGGAGGTAATCTTAGCGGGAAACAATAATTTAGCTCCAGTTTGTTTTATAAATAAAATAAAACGTTAAGGACCACATTTAGGATTGGAGTAAGATTTTAGTTGACCTTTTCATCAGCTTAAACATTATGAAAGAATGGATGACACGTAGGATTTACAAGACATCAAATGCAAGATAGGTTGGAGATGCTCTAACTATCATGGTTTGCTTTATGTCTATTTGTTTCTCTGTTTTGGTAATGCTCTAATCTATTCTTAATGCACATGGAGTAATAGGAAAATTTAAAGGGATCTCCAATGGAAGCGTTATTAGATAACCTGATGCTGACGCACTCACTGGCCACGATTACAATTAAAAAAGAAACAAAAATGGTAAATTGTTACGAAATAAAAGAAGAACACAAGAAAATGAGAGAGCAGACATTTTTATTCATTCAGATGTGTTTACAACATACACAAGCTCTCTATTTATAGGCTTTACATGTCTCATCAATTACAATAGTGTCCCTTGCATTAAGCGTATTCACCCTTGAAAACATATATATTACAACACTCCCTCTTGAATATGCGTATGCAAAGATGATAAGATCGATTGCCTCATTAAAAACCTTTTTATGAAAAACCCTGTGGGAAAAATTATAAATAAGGAAAAGAGTACAATTTATTTCATCTCTAGGTAACATACTGACAATATGTTCCAATGAGGGTTAATACTTCTGGATCAAAATAATGTCTCGTTAAAAACCTTACTAACAAAAACCCAATGCGAAAAATATTAGTGAAGGAAAAGAGTGCACTATAGTATTATATATGCTCCCCCTGATTCGTAACGCATTATTCAAATAGTTTTCTGATGCAAACGCCGCATACCAATTTTATAAACCATCTTCTGAAATGTTGACTTTGGAATTGCTTTAGTGAATAAATCTGCTGAATTTGCTTCACTTCTATCTTATTGTCCTTTTGAAGTTCATGTGTGAAGAAGAATTTGGGAGAAATGTGCTTCGTCCTATCACCCTTGATATATCCTGCTTGAATCTGAGCTACGCATGCGGCATTGTCTTCGTAAATGATGGTTGATCTTTCGGTTGTTGAGGGAAGTTGACATGTGTTTCGAATGTGTTCGATTAATGATCTCAACCAAATACATTCTCGGCTTGCTTCATGTAGTGCTAATATTTCAGAATGATTAGATGATGTTGCTACCAATGTTTGCTTTGTAGATCGCCATGAAATAGCTACATTGTTGTTAGTAAAAACATATCCAGTTTGTGATCTTGCTTTATGTGGATCAGAAAGGTAACCTGCATCAGCATAACCAACTAGAATCGGATTATTGCCTATGTTAGAATAAAACAAGCCTAAATCTGTGGTTCCTCGCAGATATCTCATGATATGTTTTATGCCATTCCTGTGTCTTTTAGTAGGTGCAGAACTATATCTGGCTAGAAGATTGACTGAAAATGCAATATCTGGTCTCGTGCATTGTGCTAAATATAATAATGCACCAATTGCACTGAGATATGGTACTTCTGGACCAAGGGCATTTTCATCATCTTCTTTTGGTCGGTAAGGATCCTTTTTAATATCTAGTGATCTGACAACCATAGGTGTACTAAGTGGATATGCTTTATCCATTTGAAAACGCTTCAGGATTTTCTCAATGTAATTTGATTGATGGATTAATATGCCATTTTTACTGTGCTTAATCTGTAGACCAAGACAGTATTTGGTTTTGCCAAGATCTTTCATTTCAAATTCCTGTTTTAGGAAATCTATTATTTCATTGATCTCTTCTGGAGTTCCAATCAAATTTATATCATCAACATATACCGCTAAGATAGCAAATCCCTTTACCGATTTCTTTATAAAGACACATGGACAAATGAGATTGTTTTTGTACCCAGCTTTTACTAAATATTCACTAAGACAATTATACCACATTCTACCAGATTGTTTCAAACCGTATAGTGATCGTCTCAATTTTAATGAATACATTGACTTTGATTTTGCTTCAGGCAATTTATATCCATCTGGGATTTTCATGTAAATATCGGTATCTAATTCACCATATAGATAAGCTGTCACAACATCAGTCAGTCTTATGTCAAGCTTCTCAGAAACTACAAGGCTTATTAAATATCGAAATGTTATGACATCCATAACAGGAGAGTACGTTTCTTTGAAGTCAAACCCTGGTCTCTGTAGGAAACCTTGTGCAACAAGCCTTGCTTTGTATCTCACAACTTCATTTTTATCATTTCGTTTTCTAACGAATACCCATTTGTAACCGACTGGTTTAACACCTTCTGGTGTTTTCTCTATTGGTCCAAATACACCATGTTTTTGAAGTGAATCTAACTCAACCTGAATAGCATCTTTCCACTTTGGCCAATCTTGTCTTTTTCAACATTCATTTATGCTAATTGGTTCATTATCATTATTCTCATTATAGTCATGACTTTTAATTATTTCAGTAGCTACTGCGAATGAGAATACATCATCAATTGTTATTTTACTTCGATCCCATATTTCTCCATAATTCGTATAAAACATTGAGATCTCATTATTATTAGGTACCGTTTTATTTTCGGAAGCTTCTATTATTTCTTCTGGGATAATAATTCCTTCACTGATTTTAGGAGAATTGAGATTTTCTTTTGATTTATCCTTTGGATCATTTATAACCTCTTCGGGAGGTTTGTTAATTGATGATTTTTCATTAGACTTTCTTTTTCTAGGCGCCAAGTCTTTTGAACCTATCGGTCTTCCACATTCTTGTCTAGCTTTAGATTCATTTGCTGCTATTGGTCCTTCGGGGATTTCAATTCTAGCTGGTGTATTTGCTGCTGGAATGTGAGATTTAGTTATTTTTGCAGCATCATTAAATGCATCTGGCATTTGATTTGCAATATTTTGAATATGCAAAATTCTTTGTACCTCGTATTGACATTATTTGGTACGTGGATCCAAATGAAACATAGAGGGATTATTCCATGAAATTTCACGCCGTTCTACTGGAATGGTCTTTTCTCCCCCTAACGGCGGGAAATTTGACTTATCAAATTTGCAATCTGCAAATCTTGCAGTAAATACATCACTCGTAAGAGGTTCAAGATAACGAATTATCGAAGGTGAGTCAAATCCCACGTAAATTCCCAACCTTCTTTGAGGACCCATTTTAGTACGAAGTGGGGGACTAATGGGTACATGCACAGCGCAACCAAATTTTCGTAGGTGTGAAATATTTGGTTGGGATCCAGTTAAAAGCTGTGATGGTGAAAATTGATAATAAGCCGTTGGTCTAATTTTAATCAATTTGGATGCATGCAGAATTTCATGTCCCCAAGCTGTAACAGGCAACTTTGTTTGCATAAGTAAAGGTCTTGCAGTAAGTTGCAAACGCTTAATTAGTGATTCTGCCAGACCATTTTGAGTATGAACATGAGCTACTGGATGTTCAACTTCAATTCCCAGTGATAAACAATAATCATCAAATACTTGAGAACTGAATTCTCCAGCATTATCTAATCGTATTGATTTAATTTGATGATCGGGGAAGTGTGCTCTTAATTTAATTATTTGAGCAAGTAATTTGGCAAATGCCATGTTTCTAGTAGATAGCAAACATACATGTGACCAACGAGTCGATGCATCAATTAACACCATAAAGTATCTAAATGGCCCACAAGGGGGATGAATTGGACCACATATATCACCTTGAATTCTTTGCAAAAATGCTGGAGATTCAGAGGTGATCTTACTGTATGAAGGTCGAGTAATTAATTTTCCTTGTGCACATGATGTACACATGTAATCATTTGGTAAATTCAACTGATTTGGTAAATCATGCCCATTTGAGTTCTTAGCAATTTTACGCATCATAGTTGATCTAGGATGACCTAAACGATCATGCCAAAGAATCAATTTCTTTGTATCTGTGAGCTTCTGGCTCATGTTTATAAAATGAGATTCAACTATGCCAATTTTGGTAAAGTATAATCCAGTTGAAATTGTACCAAATTTTTCTAAAATAAGCTTCTGGCTTTCAATTTTAGAAATAACACAAAGATATTCTTTGTTGTTTTCATTTATAGTTTCAATATGATATCCATTCATTCTTATATCTTTGAAGCTAAGAAGATTTCTTTTAGAATTGCTTGAATATAGTGCATTCTGAATGAATATATGCGTACCATTTGGTAACACTACATGGGCTCTTCCGGACCCTTCAATTATATTGGCTGAACCAACTATAGTTGAAACTTTATATGAAATATTTTCAGATAATTCAGAGAAAAACTTCGAGTTTTTCAAAATCGTATGAGTAGTTCCACTATCAACCAGACATATATTATCATTTAAACACTGTCGATCCATACCTTAAGAAATAAATACAGCCAGTCAATAACAGAAAGAACTCATAAATATAAATAAATATCCATGTGAATAAACAACTAATCAAAGTCCAACATTACACATTATTTCTGCAATTCAATAAGAATAAAATAAAAGAAAAACAAATAAAAGTTCCAAACTAATACATGCTGAAGGGAAATGAAACAAAAATAAAAAAAAACACAGGATGAGCTTCAGGCTAGTCATTGGTTGGTTCGGTCAATTTCTTCGAATATTGTATTTAAATTTTCATCGCTGAATAAATTCCCATCATAGTCTTCAAAGAAATCATCCAACTTCAGGTCGGTGTTATCGGACAATCCCTCAGTGTTATTTGTCTCGATATTCTTCGATTTATGGTATTCTTCGATTGTTTTCTTTGATGATCTACAAGTGCGTGACTAGTGACCAATGCGCCCGCATCTATAGCAAATGTCCTCATAATGCTTTTTGTTTGCTACAGTTGGATTATTGCTATTTTCAGGCTGCTTTTTAAAATCAGTAGGTTTTTTGCATCCAAAACCACTATAACCACCTCTGCTGGGGTTGTTTCCACGTCCACGTCCACGACCACGTCCTCTACCTCTTCCTCTGCCTCTGCCATGACCTCTTCCGGAGTGGGCAAAATTAGCATTAACTTCAGGTAATGCAGCTGAACCAGTTGGCCTTGAGGAGTGGTTTTTAAGAAGCAGTTCATTGTTTTGTTCAGCAATCAATAGACATTCAATGAGTTCAGAATATTTTGTAAAATGACGCTCTCGATATTGCTGCTGCAGGAGCACATTCGAAGCATGAAATGTTGAGAAGGTCTTTTCCAACATTTGTGCATCATCTACCTTTTCTCTACATAGTTTTAGTTTAGAAGTAATTCTAAACATAGCGGAATTATATTCCCTTACGGTTTTAAAATCTTGAAAACTCAGGTTCAACCACTCTTGTCTCGTATTTGGAAGTATGACCGTCTTCCGGTGGTCATATCGCTCCTTCAGGGAGTTCCATAGGTGGAGAGGGTCTTTTTCAGTTAAATATTCTGATTTTAAATCATCGTGGATGTGGCGTCTTAAAAATATCAGAGCCTTTGCCTTGTCCTGCTGGGACATATTATTGCCATTTTTAATGGCGTTCTCTAAGCACTGAGATTGTAAATGAATCTCGGCATCAAGTATCCATGACAAATAATTGTCTCCAGAAATGTCCAATGCTTTAAATTCAAGCTTAGCGATGTTCGATATTTTGCTAACTACATAAAAAAAATTCACTAAATAAATTGTACGATAATATTGTCGATAAAATATTGACAAGAGCATAAAAGAAAGAGAAACGAAATAGCAGCATAAACAGATCTACATAGCATTTGTAAATAAGTCATTGAGCGACCAAAACATGCGTGAGTACAAATCATACATCAAGTTACATAATATATATACATCAAGTGGGAATGTCTCAAATATTTTTACACATAAATGATATACATATGTTGGTTGGCTTGCAAGCAAACATTCTTGCATTAAAAGGTGAAAAAGGATATATAACAAAGCTTGGCATATTCTAATGCTACTGACACAATAGCATGTAGTATTAAATAAATATGTATTGAAAGTAACATCATACGTCATACAATAAAATACAAAACTAGCATATAGAAGTAATATTAAAAACTAGCAACATCAGATAAAACAATAGCATGCTAAGTAAGTTAAAGCATGTATGCTTCGCATCTGTTTGTTTTGGAAATGAAAAGAGACAAGACATAACAACAAACATTAAAGTACCTTGGATTGTATAAGAATGTGTTGAGTATTAGAATATATGTGCAAATAAAGGTAGAAGTTACAACTCAAATAAAGTTGGCAGGCTCTTACATATAAGGAAAAACATATGCAGCGCATAGCAGTATGGCAAGAAAGTTTAATGTATGAAAAAAAAAATTACAGCAAGCTAAATAAAGTCATTGAACATATGAAGCCTGAATATCTTGGTACATGGAGAAGATATGCTAGTAGTACAAATAAAAGAAATAAAGGTATTAGTACCTTATTGACAGAGAAAACCTGGAGATCAAAATGAAATAATGGCTTTTTTGAAGAAATATCTAACGCAACCTTTTTGAAGAAATAAAAATAAAAAATGAAGTACACAGCCTTTTTAAATAAGTAGGCGGTGATAATATCTGAAGCATCAGAATAGGTAAGAGCAGAGAATGAGTAGGCTGACCAAATAATAGCCCGCTTTGAAGACTCAGTAAAAGTAAGTTTTTGAACGTAAGAAAAATTAAATGAAGAGCAAAAGTCGTGCTGATAACGTGTTACGAAATAAAAGACGAACACAAGAAAATGAGAGAGCAGACATTTTTATTCATTCAGATGTGTTTACAACATACACAAGCTCTCTATTTATAGGCTTTACATATCTCATCAATTACAATAGTGTCCCTTGCATTAAGCGTATTCACCCTTGAAAACATATATATTACAATATAAATATCATCACTCTTAAGAATATTTTATCAGTACATGATGATAATATACAGCTAAGAAAGATAGCAGATTTTATCTCCCAACTGCTTTATACTGTCGAAGTGATGCTTCACATACGGATCATTGTTGGACCCATTGTTTATATTGTAAGTTTACCATCGCGATTGGCGGGAATGGACATAAACTTTACCGCAATACGAAAACCGTCCAGATTTAACTGTAAAAACAGTACGGAAAACCAAACTGAATTCTTTTTCTAAATCGGATACCCCAAACCGAACCTGTGAATTTTCTATGAAATGAAGAGAACTGGAAAATGTATTATTGATCAGAACATTCATTACAAAAATGTGTACATGTTGACGCTATTTATAGCGATTAGTAAATCTTAAGTGGGCTGACATAGCAGGCCCAAACGAGAAAAGAAAAGAGCCCAAGAAACAATACATAGTCGGTTTGTAAATAAAGAAGCTTATATCCTAACACCCCCCGTCGAACCGATCTAGGGTTTCCATGCTTTTGTTCTGCGCCGCCATTAAAAACATTCAATTCCTCTCTTAATCTTTCAAAATTGCTTCTTGATAAGGCTTTAGTTAAGATGTCAGCCTTCTGATAAAAAGCTGGTATGTGCTTAATCGAGAGGTTTCCTGCTTCCGTTCTTTCTCTGATGAAATGAAGGTCGATTTCGATGTGTTTCATCCTTGAATGCTGTATCGGATTGATGGATAAGGAGACTGTGCTCTTATTGTCACACCAGAGAATCGGCTTCCTTGTAAAAGTTAACCCTAATTCTTTGATTAGGGTTTCTACCCAGATGACTTCAGCGGTGGCTGACGCAATGGCCCTGTATTCCGGTTCAGTGCTAGACCTAGAGACAGTCGGCTGCTTCTTCGTGCACCATGAAATAGGGTTTGGACCCATAAATAAGCAAAAACCAAATGTAGATCTTCGATCATCTGGATCATTGGCCCAGTCTGCATCACTGTAAGTGCTCAAATTAACATCTTTGCCTGCTTTTATAGTTAAACCATAATCCATAGTCCCTTTTAACTAGCGTAGAATTGTCTTGACCGCTCTCCAGTGCTCACTTAAGGGGTTTGCCATAAACTGACACACCTTGTTTACACTAAAAGATATTTCTGGTCTCGTGATAGTTAGATATTGAAGTGCTCCAACTATACTGCGGTATTGAGTGCTATTGTCAATGTTATCACCCTTGTGCTTTGATAGTCGTAAATTGCTAGTCATAGGTATGGAAATGAATTTTGCTTTGTCCATGTTTGCTCTAATGAGAATTTCTGATATGTATTTCTTTTGAGATAGAAATATTTCTGACTTTGATCTTCTTTGAACTTGTATGCCTAAGAAATAATTCACTTCCCCCATGTCTTTAATAGCAAAGGTTTTATCCAAGTGTGATATAACCTTGTTAATCTCTATATTGTCACTCCCTGTTATAAGGATATCATCAACATAAACTAGTATGTAGACACTTCCTTGACTATGAGTTTTTGTGTATAAAGAGCTGTCTGACTTTGTTGCAGCATAACCCAAGTCATTTAATGTGTTCTTTAGCTTAACATACCATGCTCTTGAAGCCTGTTTCAGTCCATATATGGCCTTGTGTAGCTGACATACATAATTTTCTTTTCCCTTGCAAACATACCCCTTTGGTTGTTGCATATAAACAGTTTCATGTAGCTCTCCATTTAAGAATGCATTGCATACATCCAATTGTTTTATGTCCCAGCCATTGTAAACAGCTAGATTTAGCATAATTCTAATAGTTGTTGGCTTGATCACTGGGGAGAAGGTTTCAGTGAAGTCAAAACCATACTGTTGTGAAAATCCTTTGGCAACAAGTCTGGCCTTATGTTTCCATATTTTTCCTTCTGCATCCTTCTTTAGTTTGTAAATCCATTTGCATGACACAATGTTTTTACCTTTTGGTGCAGCCACAAGACTCCATGTCTTATTCTTAACCAATGCATCATACTCTTCATCCATAGCCTTGCACCATAATTTGTGTTTCACTGCTTGTTCATATGTAACTGGTTCTATGATGTCTGCATTTTCAGTAGTTGCATTGTACACCTTTGGTTTAAATATGCCACTTTTGGCTCTTGTGATCATATGGTGTCCAATTGGTTGGTTTGGAGCATTGTTTTCTTCACTGCCACTGTTTGTTGCTTCATTTTCATTGTTCTGATGCTGATTATAGTTGTCATGGTTGTCATAATTTTGTGCTTGATCATCATCTTCACTTAAATGCTCACTTGAGCTGTAACCAGATCTGGTGCTGGAAATGGTTGGAGTAGCAATAGTTAATGGTGGTGTCTCATTATCATTAGCTTTTTCAGTCCATTCAGTTAGTGTAGGAATAATTCCCATGGTAGTTCTGGACTGATCATGTTTTTGATTTTCATTCTTTTTCTTGTCTGCAAAAGGAAACACACACTCATTAAAAACCACATGTCTAGACACAATAATCTTCCCTTTATCATCCAGACATTTGTACCCTTTTTGATTACTTGCATATCCTATGAAAGTGCATGGACTGGATCTTAAGGAAAGTTTATGATTATTATATGGTCTGAGGCATGGAAAACACAAGCATCCAAATGTTCTCAGAAATGTGTAATTTGGTTTATTTCCAAATAAAACCTCATGAGGACATTTGTTTTGCAAAAATTTTGTAGGCATTTTATTTATTAGATAAACACTTGTGTTGAATGCCTCATTCCAATATTTTAAAGGTAAAGAAGACATAGACAATAAAGTTAATCCTGTTTCCACTATGTGTCTGTGTTTTCTTTCCACAATGTCATTCTGTTCAGATGTATATGGGCAAGTGGTTCTGTGCATAATACTTTTTGATTGAAAACATGTTTAAGTGGTAAAAACTCACTTCCTCCATCTGTCTGTATGACCTTAATACTGCAGTTTATTTGTTTTTCTATGAAATTCATAAACTGTAGCATTGCATTGTATGTTTCTGATTTGGCTTTGAGAAAGAAAATCCAGGTATACTTGGTGTATGCATCAACTATGGAAAGATAATACCTGTGTCCTTGTCTTGAGCTTAATGGTGCAGGTCCCCATAAATCTGCTGTAACTAATTCAAGAGGTTTAGAGTAAATAGTTTCAGATTTACCAAAAAGTAATTTGTGTCTCTTTCCAAGTTGACAGTGTGTGCAAATAGTAGGAACAGGTGAGTGTTTAAAAGAAATATTATTGCCTTTTAAAATTTGCATAACAATGTCATAGCTAGGGTGTCCAAGTTTACAATGCCAAATGTTTAAATCATTTTGGACACAATCATTATTGTTGACAATATCAGAATTGTTTTCATTGACATTATCATTACTAATCTGAATATTGACATTGCAACACCAAGTGTTCTTCTCATTGCTCAATCTTGACTTCATAGGGCTGAACCTGTAAAGGCCATTACTCAACCTACCCTGTAATAATATTTCCTTGCTTAGCAAGTCTTTAATTAAGCAATAATTAGGGTGAAACTCAAAATATACCTTATTGTGATTAGTGAATTGAGATACACTAATCAAATTCTTCTTAACAGTAGGAACTCTAAGAAGATTATTGAGATATAATTTTCTTTTACCTTTAATATATCCTGCTCCAACATGTGATATATTCATAGTTTCACAATTACAAGTATGAATAACTTGCGTACCTAAATAGTTCTTGTTACCCAGATTTAGATTATGAAGATTATTAGTAAGATGATTAGTTGCCCCAGAATCTCTAAACCAGTCTTCAGTATTAATGTCATCATTCTTGACACTGTCATCACTGCCAGTAACTTGTGATGTGGACCCCTCATTATTTTGCCTACCTTGCAAGTTTGCCCGTGCTAAATTAGCATTCATGCCTCTCTGATTACTTTGTGGAGCATTGTTAACATCAGCATTAAATCTAAAATAGCATTTGTTTGCTGTATGTCCTGGTTTATCACATATCTGACACTTTACTCTATATGTATTGCTGTTATTATTTGATCTGCCTCTCCCCTGCCTCTCTGGTTGGAATTACCTCTCTGTCCTTGTGAATTACCTCTGCCATATCCAGGTGTGTTTCTTTGTTGATTTTGATTGTTATTCCTTGAATTTGATGCAAGATTTATGCTGTATTCACTCTGGGTAGACTTTCTTTGTTCTATTCTACCCTCATGAGCCAATAGGGCTGAATACACTGACTGTAAATCTGGTAGGTTGGTCTGGGTGGCAATATAAGTGACAAGAGACTCATATTCTTCGTCTAACCCATTTGTTAGAGTCAAGATTTGTTCACTGTCTGAAATAACATGTCCAACAGCCTTGAGCTTATCACATAGAGTCTTTACTTTAGAAATATATTAACGCATACTCATATCACCCTTTCTTGCATTTTGAAATTCTCTCCTATAGTGCATGATTCTTGCTGCTGATTGAGAATTAAAAATTTGTTGAATTGTGGACCAAATTTCATAAGATGAATTGCACCCTATGACTTGTGACAACAAATTGGTATTAATTGAAGATAACAACCATGAGGACAGTCAGTTGTCCTGCTTTTGATGATGAATAAATTCTGGATTGCTGATCATATTATTTTGTGCATCTGTGATCATTGCAGGTGGTGTGATTCTAGTTCCTTTGACATAATCTTGAAGGTCATATCCCTTCAAGGCTGTCTCAACTTGGAATTTCCACATCAAGTAATTGTCTTCATCGAGAGGAATGGTAATAACTTGGCTCTTTGGCTTCACTAGAGGCTGAGAAAGGGATGGTGGTGGACCATTGTTGTCGGTTCTTGAGGAGGCAGATGATTGTTCAGTATCTCTACCGGCCATGATTCTGGTAACAGATTATCAGAGGTTGATGAAAAAGAAATGGCGTGGTCACTGCACTGCAGATGGCAGCCTATACAAAAGGGAAACAAGTGAACTCAGTGGTTCTTGTTTCTTTTCAAGATTCAAGAATCTCTGTTTCAAACAGAGGAAAAGAAAAACCAAATGACGAGATTATAATCTCTGATGGTCGGTGAAGAACTGTTGTAGCCGCCGTGAATAAAGATCCGGCAAGGCACGCACAGTTCAGATCTGATAAGAACAGAACACTGCACGATCAGAAGGGGATGATCTCCGATGATGAAAACTTTCTGAGGAGACTTGCACTTTATCCTTCTTACTGAATCAGAAATTATTTTGATTGATTTTTTTTTTATTTTGCCGTTTGGCGTTTCAGCTCCGATACCATGTGAATTTTATATGAAATGAAGAGAACTGGAAAATGTATTATTGATCAGAACATTCATTACAAAAATGTGTACATGTTGATGCTATTTATAGCGATTAGTAAATCTTAAGTGGGCTGACATAGCAGGCCCAAACGAGAAAAGAAAAGAGCCCAAGAAACAATACATAGTCGGTTTGTAAATAAAGAAGCTTATATCCTAACAACCGATCAACGATACCGTTCAGTTACAGTTAAAAAGGAGTGTTATGTTCTTTTATCTTCTTTATGGATGAGGACATAGTTTCACTTGCTCTCAAGGCCTTATACTGTCTTTATTCTTTCTCGGTAGCCTTGCATTCATCTCCCGAGAGCTATTTCTTGGGACATTTTTCAGGGCTGTCAATGGATATTCGAAAAATCCGAAATCCGTCCGCATTCGTATCCGAAAAGTGGATAAATATCCGATATCCGGGAAAACGGATGCGGATGCGGATATAGGTATATCCGCATCTGAAAATTATCCGTCCACTTTTTTTTCCGATTATAACTTAAATTATGTGTATTTAACATAATTAAATATACTAATTTATTAATTTGCAAAATTAAAAGTCTACTAAACGCATGTTAATTGCTCAAAATTATATATTATCATCATATTTATTTGTTTTTAGCAATCTAGTAATCAATTAGGTTGAAAAAGATTAATATTAAGCTAAAAAAATTCATTTATATTGACTGATTTACCGATTGTTGGCGGAGCGGATAATTATCCGATATCCGTCCGTATCCGCGGATACGGATATCCGATATTCGAAAATGGTTTCGGATGCGGATACGGATATGACACTATCCGTATCCGAAAGTATCCGTTGACAGCCCTAACATTTTTGGTTAAATATAGTAATTATGAAAAGTTGCAGCCTTTCCGTTCCTGTAGCTTTTTACCTTAAGCATTAGCTCAATGTATCTCCTATACAACCCCATATAAAAACAAATGGACGCTCGCGATAAATAAATGACTTGTGAAGGTGGACGACATGTTGGTGCATTGGACGCATTAGATACACGGTATCTAGACTAGGGATGAGCATGGTGCGGTTTGGTGCGGTTTTGACTTAAAACCGCACCCGGAACCGCTAGCTTGCGGCTTTCAAAGGTAGGAACCGGAATCGAACCAAAAACCGTTGGTGCGGTTCGGTTTTAAAAGTGCGGTTTCGGTTTTTAAAAATGCGGTTTCGGTTTCAAAACCAATTAACAAAAAAAAACATCGTTCCCTTAGATGGTGATGCACATGAAATGTTTAAAGCTGAGGCAGAGGCTTTTTTATTTGTCTAGTGTGTGATATTGATCTTCACATGCAAATGAAAGCTCTTTTACTGTAATGACCAATCGGTCCAATCCTAATACCATCTTACTATAAATGACATCAAGGCAAAGGATGTAATCCAAATCATAATTCTGATGGACCGAAAGCAGTATGTAGAACTTGTTCTAGATACTTCTTAACAGTAGCATACCGCCTCTTTTTAACCTCTATAGCTAATACAGTAAGAGCTTTGTCTGGTGGCGGGGCTTGATAGTTTCTCAAGGTGTTCAATATTAGTTTTCTTTTCTTTTGTAGATCCTTTCTATGATCAGACATTTCCATCAACACGTCATGATTAATCTTGACAACTTGAGTTAATATAGCCGTGCAGTTAGAGTGCTGCAGCATGTATTGCTGCTCTTTTACTTCCATGATTGCCAAGTAGTGAACGTGCAGATTTGCCTAAAGCTAAATTTGAGAAGGTAGCGTTAAAATTTATGTATAAGTAACATTCAGTGCGGTTTCGGTTTTGCGGTTTGGAAAAGGATGAAAACCGAACCCGGACCATACTAATGGTGCGGTTTCATCGGTTTTGCGGTTTTACTTCGAAACGGTTTTTTAAGATGCGGTTTTTATCGGTTTTATGCGGTTTCGGTTTGGTTTCGGTTCGTAATCGGTTTTCCTGCTCATCTCTAATCTAGACCGTCGATCCAATTAATGAGAAATGACATATTGGTGTGTGACGTGTCAAATCCATCATGCATTTTCCACTGATGTTCGTTATTTTCCTCTTCCCCAACCTCATGTTTAACCCTTTTCCACTCATTCAATCTCCACATTAGCACAAAACAACCCACCCTCATTCCTCATTTTCTATAGCATATGTGGAGCTACCTAAGTATTGTTTTTTTTTTTTTTTTTTTTTTTGAATGCTTATTTTGTTTTAGTCTATAACATATATTTTTCCATGGATTTTTTGCTATATTTTATTATTTTCATTTTTCAGTATATCACACAGATCATTTTATTTTACTTTCCCTCCGCCTACTACTTTGTGGACATTCGATAGCGAAGGGGTTTTCATAGATTCGTGCGTGGAATTTCTACTGGATAGAAGAAATTCCGTCAACTTGTTTTATGCATTGGCAATAAATGCATTTAACAACATATTAAACCTTAATTGGTTTTAAACACAAACAAAGGACAAACAAACAACCCGAGATGTTCCCGCCGTGATTAGGACAAGCACTATAGGTAGGAGGGAACTGAGATCAAAAAAATAATTACTTGGATGGTCCCGTTGGGTGATGGAATACCACTATACAAAGATATAAGATATTTAGACAATAATTCTTTTTCAAATTTAGATAGTTAGATCGTGTTTTCTTTTTTCTTTTCTTTCCTCCTCCTTTTTTTTTTTTTTTTTAAGACAACATAAGAAAGGACACTTGCATATGTTTGATACTTCGAACTTCGCTTGCTCGGTGTGTTACTACTATCAATACTGACTATTACTCCGACTGGGCAGTCCGTGACATTATATCACCCGTTCAGTTTAGATGCAATAGACATATGCAACATGGCAGCTCAAGCATACATAAAGTCGGACGATCGATCGTTCATAGTTCATACAAACATTTCATTTACAAACATCATCCGTTGTATTTATTTAACGGTGTGAGCATATATGTTAATTTTTCGCAATACTCCACAAGCTTGTATGTTGTGGAAAAATGGACTGAAGTAGTGGTAGAGTTTATTTTATTTATTTATTTTATCGTCATCAGTACAGTACTTTGTTTTTGTCTTCATAGAATGAAGAAAAGAAATTGTATTTGAGCTTAGAAATATTTTTTTAGTTTCATACGCGTTGTCTTTAAGCCCGCAGGTTTGGAAAAGGTAGCCTCAACTAGTGACAAACCTTGCCCTACTGCATATTCTATATATATATATATATATATATATATATATATATATATATATATATATATATATATATATATATATATATATATATATATATATTCAAATCTCTATCCACTATGTTACTTGCCAGTGGACAAATGCACAGAAACAAGTACAATATCAAGAGAGAGACCACAGTTTTATCAACTGGACCAGATTCTCCCTGGTCCGGTGTGTCCAATCAATGAAATCACCCCATTTTGGGGTGATTTACACATTGCCTCCTTGAAATATACCCGAATTTCAGAGGGCAATTTGAAAATTACCCCAAATGGG
Organism: Allium sativum; assembly: GCA_030737875.1. Lineage (NCBI taxonomy): Eukaryota > Viridiplantae > Streptophyta > Magnoliopsida > Asparagales > Amaryllidaceae > Allium > Allium sativum. Next base: position 6,661,443 of record CM060923.1, on the reverse strand, counting down.
GTGATTTCATTGGTGCGGACCACCGGACCAGGGAGAATCTGGTCCAGAGGATCCGCACCCCATTTGAACATATTTCGTAAAATAGTACTTTCTGCAAAACAAGCAGCACATACTTACACTGAATTAACAAAATCCATGTGCTCAAAAACACACAGTTAATTAATCCCATATATAAATATCCCCACACTAATAAAGCTTCTAATCATCACCAACAAAGTTCAAAATAAATAAGCAAGCTAATACAGTACCAACAAAATGGCGGATATTGCAATGTGGGTGTTTGAAGAATTTGAAAGAAGAGAGCATGGAGATTACGATGCAATTAAGAAGGAGATTAGAGAGTTAAACAGAGATGTTAAGTCTGCCATTAGCAGAAAGGTTGAAAAGGAGATTACTTCCTTTAAAGATGTAGTACAAAAGAGATTGGTTGAGCCAAAGAGTGGTTTCAGTTCGGCCATCCATCATGGTCTGTTTTCTCCTTAAACCTAATGTTGTTGATGAGGGAAAGGAAACAATGTATATATATGTCATGCTAATTTATATGTCTATTTCATAATGGATCCTGTTCCTCTTAATATCATAATTTAGTTTAATTTTCTGATTTGTGAAATTTCTTCTGTTTTCATATGGGTAAAAACTAAAAACTAATAACCAGCAATTCGAACTAAAATCTTAAGATGTTGGAAGCAATTCGAACTAAAACTAAGGGCATATTTCTATTGAGATGGAGGGGAAAAGAATGTAAATTGCTCTAAGAATTTAGAATGACAGTTCTCAAGTTATTCAATATTCAAGGGGTTTACTTCAGGTTGCTTGTATTGCGGCACAAAAGTGACATTTGGCTACACATAATCAGTTTCACTTGCAAGTAACACGCTAATCTTTAAATTGTACTTTAATTAACTGTTATGGTTTGCTTTATGTCTATTTGCTTCTCTGTTTTGGTATGCTCTAATCTATTCTTTATTCCACATGGAGTATAGGAGAATTTTAAGAAATCTCCAATTATAGAAGCATTATTAGATAAACTGGTACTGACGCACCCACCATTATGTTAGCACACAAACCATTTCTTCCAGCAGTTCTATGTTACATATCGAACACCTTGTCAGCGATCCAGATTTCAAAAGGAAATCCAACCAACTGCAGCAAAGACCTGACAAGAAGAGAGACTGAAGGATGAGTAGAAGCTGGAAAATGATGCGGATGGATATGCACAGGAGAAGGAGGCAAATACCTCTTGGCTAGAGTATGCATGCGCACAGTTGCACAGGCTGTGCATTAAAACTAATAGGCTGCTTAGAAGAGCTTGTTTTTGTTGGGTTTATTGGATGAATTGAGGCCCATTAATTCTATGTAATGATTGTAAATGGTCATCACAGCATGTATAAATAGTGGTGGGACTCGGTTTGTAAAGGTTTGAAATGAATTAAGGAATGCTTTCTTTTCTGTCTAACCTCTTATGTTCTTCTCGCTGCTAATTCCACCTTCTTCCATTCTCTTGAACCATTCTTCCCATTACCCTCAAGCCACAGCCTCTTCCTCTATCTCTTCTCTTCCCTTACTAGTCACTACTCATTCTTGCAACCTTCCCTGTAACCTGAAGACTCTCCCCTTCTTCTTGCTTACTACCATGTCACCTTCCTGCATAACCTTCTTCCCCTTAAAGCCTTCTCTGCAATTTCTTGAAACCACCCTTCTTTCTCCTGTGTACTAACCTGAAAACTTCCCTGCACCAGTGTCATACTATCACAAAACCCCACTTGCATGTACATTAGAACCATGGCGAGAAAACAGGACCGTAACATATTGGTATCAGAGCCGCAAGATGAGAAAATTTCTGACCCTCATCTCGATCCATGTCAAGAATCAAGGCTTATGGTGTCTCCGTCAAATCTTGAAGAAAATGTTCTCTTAAAGGATCTTGAATCTTCAATTCAACAATTAGAATCACTGGATTATGATTCCTTACCCATTTTCCTTGACCCACTAACCTTTTCCTTGGAAAGAACAGTGCGGCTTCTTCATAGACATCACAAAAGGCTGCCTTGGTTGTTGGATTCTACGGTAATGCGAGTTCGGAAATACACTGCCTCTGTTTGGAACTCATACATCAACATTGCTGTTGTTTATAGGTATGGTTGTTTTGATCTTGTAAACTTAAGGCAACTTACAAGCCTGAGAAAGGTTGCTAATCTATTACAAGCTTTAGCTAAGTCTGGTGAAAGGTCTAATAGATCTCATACATTTCGTGTTGACAATTCTAAGAAGAAAGATAATGGAGTTAATTCTTGCTCAAAGGAAGATGTAAAATTGAATCAAGAAACTAACGAAGATAATTCTTGCATAAGTGAAGATAATCAAGAAACAACGTTGGTCAATGTCAATTGTGCTCAACATGAGTATGCTACATTCGGACCAGAGAATCGTCCACTAGTTAGTTCAGATCAAGAGCATAATTCTTCGATATCTGGAAAGGAAATCCAGTCAAAAATGCAGCAAAAAGTAGAGGAAATGTTAAAGAGTTCAAATACTGTTGATTTTTATAATAGTACAACGGTTGCTATTTCTTGTGATGTTACTGTAGAGTGTGCTACATCCTATGCCCAAGATTTCCTACAAACTGGAAATCATACTGCTGCAACACTGCAACCATCCCCTGTTTACTATCAAGAACCTCCCTTATCTAACCCTTATATCACTAATGTTTCAATTCCTATGCCAACAGTTCGTCATTCACAGCCAATAATTCCCATAACTTCAGTTTCTGAATTTGATGAAGTGAGTAATGGGACGAAGATAGTTGCTAACAAAGAGAAATGGGGTGGTAAGGATGAAGTTGGAGTTGGGAATTTGTCAGAAGTTCAGCTAAGTTGCAAACGGTTTCAACTCAGAAAGCACTCCAGGAAAAATCAAGAATCCTTCCAACCCGAATCCCAACATTTAAATCAACACGGGAAAGAAATTCTAGAAACCAAGATGAATGAAGTGTTGCCATCATTAACCCTTGACGATGACACTGTTTTTGCAGGTTTTGAAATAATCAGATGCTTTGCACATACGAATTTGAAGTCTGGACAGGCGCCATACAGGATGCTCCCTGCTCAAGTAGTTTTGACTGGAAGACATTCGCTTTCAGCAATGGTGATAGAAAATGAAATTTGGTTTATGGTCGATCTAAAGGTAGTGTGTTTGAATTCTAAACCATCCCGTGAAAAACAAAGGTTGGTCACAAGTTTTAATGAAACTAGCGTGTTAATTTCCTGGACTCGCAACAGGCGTCCAGTTCTTGATGGTGATAACTGGTTGCGAGGGCATGCAGCTGCCTTTCTGAAATGTGTAAACTTATCCCCAGAGGCTCTTCGTAAAGGACGTTTTTAACAACAAAAACGTGAATCAGCCTACTTTGTTGTAGTACTCCATGATACAAGATATGTGGTGGTTGTCGTACGTCGGACAGAGACTACTGAAGACTTAATTACTGATGGTTTATGCAGGGAGTGCAACCTCATAGTTGATGATTTGGATTGTTTACTCAATGATGAGAAACTAAGCAAGGGCGTGAGTGAAACTGTTTTGGCTACTTTTCGACATTACAGTCATTCTGGAATTGTTGAATTTGCACAGAAACTTTTCAGTAAAATCGATGGACATCCTGCAAAAGATGATGATTCTCCTTCCAAAAGGCACAGCGGATTCCTTTCTTCTTTATTGGGCAGTGAATCAGAATGTCATGGTTACAGGCTTATCACAGTGGGACATTCATTAGGTGGCGTTGCGGTTACTTTACTGGGAACAAGGCTCTGTTCTAAATATCCATATCAACATGTTTATGCTTACGGAGCATTTCCTTGTGCTGACTCAGTCATAGCTGAATCATGCTTAGATTTGGTTATCAGACTCTCGATCAACTCGATCCTTAGGCTTCATGCTGCTTCAATAGTTGTCATTCATGATGATTCTTCAGCACAATCAGCATTAATCAGCAGACTCTCGCGAAGAATGTTAACATTGAAGCGAAAGTCTCTCGATTTGTCCTTTCGGTCTAATTCTGATATGATCCATGAGGGAAATCCAAATATTTACAAACGAAGTACTATTGATGCTCATACTAGTTCGGAAATCTTCAAGGAATGTGTGAGAGGCGCGCTCAAGTCAAAAACTGTTATTAGTTAATTTATTGATCATTAAGAATGTTGTCTGACTCAAGGTTTTATGTAATTTTCCTCTTATTATCCTGGGTTGTTCATCAATTGTATTGGTGGATACTCTGAGGTAGCACATAGCAGTTTTTGGTGTCGATGATGTTATACGGTGTCGAGCAGGAGGCTGGTGTGCTACTACTATGCTATTTAGATATTCCTTTGTTTTCGATGTATGTTGATGACTTTGATACTATGAGAGATACATAGTGAGGCTTGATTTACAGATTATTCATTTTCAGTAGTTTTGTATCGTTGACTCTGTGATGTTATTAGATTTGATTTCCTATTTAGTTATGCTTCACTGCCATATCTTTTTGTATATTTTCTATTATATAGTATCCATGCGCTATGAGTTATACAATAAGTTTATTTCGAGTTTTTCTTCCTTGATGATCATCCCATATCGACCTGCTACATCATACAACGCACCTTTTTCTTAGTTTGGTGTAGGAATTATGGATCGGTCGTCGTCACATTCCCCATGGACTGGTATCGGCTCATAGGTTGTGGATCGGTGTTGATCCATGTACTTAGCGAATTTCGACCCCAAATTTTCTGGGCATCCTCCCGTAGCTTTCCAGAGCTCAACCCCAAATTTCATGCGATGAACTTTGATCATGTTGCGCTCCAATCTTCATTGCAATACCCAGTTTCGTCCATACTAACACAAAAAAATCAAGTATAACATCTATATAACGATTTCAACAATTCAAACAACAAACGCATGAATCGACAAGCATATCCAAACACCCAAATTTATATAGAACATGAAATATTTCATGTGCATAGATTAAGCATATATCTACATGTAAATGAATCTAAACTTATCATTTTAAATAATTTTTCACTAGTTTAATTTTCCTTAAGGTTTATAAAGGGAAATTGACATATATGATCATGATTCGATGCGATCTACTATGTAAATGTGATAAAAACTACTAATATAAGCATATAATGTAACATAGCACAATGAGGGATCTAAATTGCTCACAAAATCAATGAATATGTGAAGATCAATACTAGGATGATTTGGGACAACAAAGAAATAAATATACGCAGCTCCTAAATAATGGAAATGTGTAGATCAATGATGATCTAATCTCTTCAAGATGTTTGGAGGAGATTGGAAGTGATTTAGTATGTGTTTTCGAGTTTTAGAAGGAAGAACTAGAGGATTTTAGTTCTTGTTACTATTAGACAAATGAACAAAGAAAGCTAATTAGTCTTTTCATCCTTCTAGCTATTTATACTATAAGTCATTAACTCTAATGGGCTAACCTAATCAACCCATCAGTTGTTAATCAAATCTGCCCAGTAGTCCTGAAATCTTAAAACTTTTGTATCACCCTTACCCCCTAAGAAAATCGTTAATATAACCACTCTACGGAATGACCATTCATTAAATCTTTTCAATAACACAAGTTTGAACGTCTAATTCTGTATCAATCAAAAGGTATAGCCAGAACAATATACTCAGAGGTAAAATGATCACAAAACAATCCACCAAAAATCATAGATGTGTAGAACATTCTAACTAACCATATATTAAAATATGAAAATGATACAATCTCGTGGGATTTAAATAGACACAACAACAAAATGACCCTATTACAACGGTGGAACACCGTTGTATTATACATTTTACAACGGTGGGCCAACCGTCGTGTATTAAGAAGTTGTAATAGACTAAAATCTTTTACAACTTTTTTGCACGGTTGCAACACCGTTGTAATATGTCTATTTTACAACTTTTTTCAACCGTTGTAATAAACTTTATTACAACAGTTATGCACTGTTGTAATAATATCTACTACAACTGTTATGCACTGTTGTAATTGACAGTTGCATTTAAAAAAAAAATAGACATCCTTTGCAATTGAAATGAACCATACACTAAATATAGCAATACTCCATAAGCAAAACAAATATTACAGTTATTTGCAAACTAATTTATTAAAATACTCAAATTTTCAATATTACAAACAATAAGTTTTACAAAAGATTTCGCAGACTATTACATACTTGACCGTTACAAAGCAACTTAGTACAAGAAGGTTTAACCTCTTTTTTCTTCATGTTAGTGAGAAATACCTTCAGTCTCCACAAGAGTACTGGAGATGGCAATACTGCAGCACTATTTATTGGTAAAGTCACACCTTTCATCTGGCCGTCCTCTACAGAATGCAGTAACCCCTCCCGTTGATATTTCCAGGCTCGCTATAATCTGGTGCGTTCACACAAAATAAACAAGACAAGTTTTAGAGATATTTTTCAACACATATGAGTTACTTATATACCATTTTCAATAAGTTACACTTATAATTTTCTGATATTACCTGTACCATACCACACAAGGAACAATGCATACATCGTATCTTGTTCAACACGCCCACCACTCATCAAGATATTTGTTACTGTGGATATTTGATAACATTGTTTGCTAATTTTTTTTGAGAAACAATAACTCGTATCTTGGCTTAACTGATTCTTGTACTAAGTTTTGGTGCCTAAAGCCAAAAGCAAAAATGAGGCCTTTATATAAACGTCAATGTTACGTTCAAACAATTTATATAGTTTAACTTTAAAAATAATGAAAAGTGGAGGGAAAAAGTTTTTTTTTTAACACAAATGGGTACTTAAATACAAAATAAGGAGTACAAATAAGGTTTGAGTTGGAAACAAAATACAACGACTAGCAACAAATACTATACAAATCTAAGAACTAATCCAGCTCAAACCACATTACAACACAAGATATGCACCACAAACAAAACAAAATGATGCACAACAGCATGCTAAACACATAAAAAACCAATCACCCAAGCCACACAGATGCTCAGGGGAGCAGCTCCAAAACAGAAACCTAGAAATGACATCACCGCCGCCAAAGTAATCCATGCAGAAACTGCCATCAAGCTACAACAAATAGAAATAATACTTGCAGAAGTAGGCAGCAAGAAATCCCCAACACAACTAAACCAGATATTAGACAAAAAGGAAGTGCATTACTTTTTAGAGACACTTCCATTCATTACTCCACCAAGATTGCAGCTATCCTCTCTAGATTTTTTGCATTTTGATCTCATTTTGATTTGAGAGACAAGTTTAATCCACTCTGGATTAGACTCCACTAATGACTCATTACCAATAACCAGATTTTCACCTTTCTTCTTGCTAACTTTAAATTTATTCCACCAAGTAATTTTATTCACAACAAACTGTAAGTTAACTTCCGAAAACATAGTAATTTATCAACAAATTGTACATAAACTAATCATTAAAAAATACATTAACTACTACCTATTTAACACAAAAGGGTCGGACATGATGACGGTGAAAACTGGACGGAGGCGAGCAGGCCTACTGTATGGAGGCAAAGCAAGATGGCTTAAGAACGAAGACGCGGCGGCAGCGAAAGGATGAAGGTTGGTGGCAAAACGGAGGCGAGGTGGCAATTCTAGATCGTAAGAGCTAGGGTTTCCTGAGGCGGCGATTGAAAATGAAAGGGTTTACTCTTATTTTTATTCCCTTTTTGGTTGGGTCACGTGATGGGTTTCCTATATGGAGGGGAGATGAAAATTTCAGAGAACATTAGCGGGCTTTTGGGTTGGAGGGGGGGGGGCAACGAAAATTTCTATATGTAGAAAAGCCTTGAATTGATAAAATCATTTCTATACATCATACAAATAGTCAAGAAATTGAAATTTTGATTATATTAAGGTTTTATACAAGAAATATTTTTGTTAAATATTTAATTATTAGCAGAAAATTTAGATGAATTAGGAGCACACGAACGTTGTAATTATGAGCAGACAATTTATTTTTAAATCTAAGGAAAGCCTCTAAATTTTCTTTCCATTAATAATTTTATTTAACAGTACTTACTAATCTTATTAATTAAAGATTTCTTATTCATCATTCGTTATTATAAATTAATTATTAAATATAATCTTAGTTATTAATCTCTTCTTCTTAATTATTAATCTCTACTACTTAATTATTAATAACAATCATTGATTATTCATGATTAGCATAAATTATTATATTTTAATTATTAACTATTTAATAGTAATTATGTAATATTAACTATATTTTTTAATTATTCTTCTTAATTTCGAAGTATTAAATATTGCGTATTAATTATTACTTCCTAATTGATTATTAATAGTAATTATTAGTTATTAATTATAAATAATCAATATAAGTGTATTAAATATTAATTATTAGTTGTTAATTATAATAAAATATAGTCATATATTAAAACAGTCAAAAAATAAAAGTTGTGATAGACTTTTATTACAACTGTCAAAAAAACACAGTTGTTAAAAATAAGTTTATTACAACTTTTCTGAAAAAAAGTTGTAAAAAAACGTTTATTACAACGGTGCTTATACCACCGTTGTAAAATTAAAGTTGTAATATGGTGTTTTTGTTGTAGTGAGAATTATTTTACGATCCTCCGATACGTAAAATACAGGTTGTTACGGATGGTTTGAGTTTTTAGCCTCTTATGATTTCAACATTGCATATACCCCAAGGAAATGCACTCTGTTGATTTCCGTTGTTTACTACTATGAGGCTTAGTATTTTTTTCTATTTAAAGATAGTTTACTTGAGTTATTATTGATTGTAAATGTTGTTTTATTATGTTGTACCGATCTACTACTCTGATGCTTTTGATTCATTATGAACTATTTATAGTCTCACATGTTTTATATTAGTTCTGTGTTATTATTGTACTCTGATCGATGCGCTATGAGATATACGACATGTTCTTGGATTTCTTTTCTTTTACTTAACCTTAATGATTGCCTTATGCGGAGAAAGCAACACTATAGCACAATATTTGAGTATTTGTAGGCGTAGCGTGGTCGTCACAAAACAACATGTCCTTATTTCTCATTTTCTATAGCATAGCTTGAGCACCTTTTTAAGTGTTTTTTTATGCTGATTCGTTCTAATCTATAATATATATTTATAACATATATTTTTCCGTAGATCTTTTTAATCATTTTGATTTTTCAATATGTTGCATATATCTTTGGCTTTTACTTTCTCTTAGTCTGTTGCTTTGTGAACATCCGAAAGGAAGAATAGATTCATTCCGTGAAATTTCTACCGGATAGAAGAAATTCTATTAACTCGTTTATGCATTAGTGGAAAATGCATTTAACGATGGAATGAACCTTGATTGGTTCCAACAGAGGTGTAAATTGGTCGGACCGGACCGAATCGATGTGTGTTCAGTTTCTATCCTAAAAAAAAATTGGACCGGACACATACCGAACCAAATTTTTTCTCGAATAAATTTTTTTGTCCTAATTTATGCCATAAATAAATTTGATCGGATATGGACACGATCGGACTCTGTCGGATATGACTATTTATATCACATTTTGTGCATTTTACTAGATTTTTCCTCAATTATACGACGAATTGCTAGGGATTCGGACGAGCCCGGACCGACGTGATTTTTTCTCGTATAAATTTTGTTGACCTAACTAGCGTTTTAAATGAAAGTCGGACGGACTCGAACGGGTGTATTTCGGTCACGGACATGAATGGACGTCGGACATTTGTACAAAATTTACGGCCCAAGGTTCCAAACACAAACAAAGAACAAATGAACAACATGAGGGGCTCTCATGGTGATTGATACAAACGTTATAGCTAGAAGAAGGGACTTGACATCAAGAAAATAATTACTTGGACGACCCCAAGAGGTGGTGAAATACGATTACATGAACATACTTCCTTCTTCACCTCCCCGTTGCGTCACTACCGTCGATACAGATTATTACTCTGATTGAATATCCCATGATATTACAACATCAGTTCAGCTTAGACGCAGATATACCGAGTATGACAACTTGAGCAAGCATGATGTTGTATGATGGAATATTCATATAACATTTCAATGTCATATTATCTTCTAAGTGAGCATATGTTAATTTTTCACTCGACTCCATTGACTTGTATATTGTGGAAAAACGGACTGAGAAATAGTAGTAGGGTTGGTTTTTTCTTTTTTCCCCCTCCTACGTAGTATGATTTTTTTTCTTTCAAAAAAGAAAACAAAAGGAAAGCGTGTTTGATTTTAGGAATATTTTAGTTTTATACGCTTTGTCTTAGAGCATCTCCAATGTAAAGGCAATGTAATGTCCGCAGAACACTATGTGGAAACAATAGCTTCACAATTTGAAACCTACGTGTCAAAAAAAATAGCATCCATAATAAAAGGATCTCCAACGCAAATTTAAAGGGAAAATGGAATTGGTCTACCTGGCATAAACTGACGCTTAATATTTGATGGAAAAAACCAAGAACAAGTGAAAAATGGAGTACTGGTTTCCAAAAGAATAGGTTCCGGGGTGATGTGTAGGGTGGGTAATTGCATATGGGGACCGATAGAGTTAAAAAATCAGTTGGATACAGTACGTGGAGGTTCCAAATTGTCCAACACAATGTCTAAAACTAGACATCCTCTTTCACAATGTGGAATTCTTTTTTGGCCACATCGGATTACACATTAAAATCTACGCTGCATTGGAGAAGGAAAAAAGAAACCCGTTGTCAAGTGCCTATGTGTTATTGACATTACAAAGCAATTATGTCAGCATTGAAGATGCTCTTAGCATTGAAGATGCTCTTACGCTCTATATCCGTTGTACCATACCACGTGTTGTATCCATATTGATTGATACTCTCTTGTCAAATTTTTATCCAATCCGTTACACGCTACTCATTATTTACAGCAGAAACAAATGACTTTCCTTTTTCTAAAGAAAAGTAGAGCGAGACCACAGATTTTGCACTACTCATTACAGCAGAATTTGTAAAATAGTACTTTCTGCAAAACAAGCAGCACATGCTTACAATGAATTAACAAAATCCTTGTGCTGAAGCGCACACAGCTAATTAATCCCATGTATAAATACCCCCCCACCATAATAATACTTTCAATTAATCATCCCAAACAAAGTTACAAATATATAAGCAAGCTTATATACAGTACAAAAGAAGAAAATGGCGGATATTGCAATGTGGGTGTTTGAAGAATTTGAGAGAAGAGAGCATGGCGATTACGATGCAATTAAGAAGGAGATTAGAGGGTTAAGCAGAGATGTTAAGTCCGCCATTAGCAGAAAGGTCGAAAAGGATATTACTTCCTTGAAAGGTGCAGTTGCAGTACAAAAGAGATTGGTTGAGCCAAAGAGCGGTTTCAGTTCGGCCATCCATGATGGCCTGTTTACTCCTTAAACCGGGTGTAATGGGCTGACTGTTTCTGAGCCCACTGTTCATGCGGATCGGGTTGATGGCCCGAGTATGATCTTGATTCTTGTGTGGGCAGGGAGACAATGTATATACTAAATACTAATGTATGATATACATATTTAGATGTTTGTTTCATTTTTGCCGTAATATTTTGATCTCCTTTTTTCCTTTCCTCATCTAATTTGTAGAACTTGCTCGCTTTGCTTATGGACCGAGGCTCAACCGGCTCAAACCCTATAATCAAAATCAATTATACAAGTACACCGTATGATCCTAGCAAAATATGGGATCATAGATCAATTTTACAATCAAATTCACACTGAATGAAAGTGAAAACATTATATAATTAACCTGGCTAGAGTATCAAAGTCAGTAATGATGTTTACATAACGAAACTATAAGTTTTATAAGGGACTGCAATAGCAAATGGACCATAAAATTGAAATATAAGTATAAATTATGATTCTACGTTATATGGGACTGCAAAACAACAAAACTGAACTATGAATCATAATAGAATCGAATTGACCTATGAAAAAATTATTTAACCCAATTTTAAGAGTAACATGTAGTAAAGCAAGTGCATCCAAGACCTAACAATAAAAGTTATATTCTAATGTCATACATCTTTGCCTATAGTTGCCTTCGCACTGTTTTAATCCACTACAAGACTTCCTATAGTGGCGGCCCGTCAACGGCCGTCATCGGTCATCACAAAAAGCCATCGGTACATAAGCTAACGCTAACAAAATAACATCAATTCTAGCGATAACTTTAGTTTCCTAACCTAAGCAGTTAAAGCCCCGCTAAAGCCACACTAAACCCCCGGCATGACCCATAGCACTCTTCGACCGCTACGCTATTTCAATTTAGCGCTGAGGAACAGTAGCTCTGCCATTTTCCTAGCCTACGCAGTTAAAGTCCCGCTATTTTCCACTGCATCCACTATATGAACGCTATTTAGCACCTGCTTTAGCAATATTAATATATAAATGATGATTTGACAAGTTCTTTTTTAAATTAAATTAAAAAAGTTAATGTAAAGAGCTAACTTTAAGTCACAAGTGTCATATATAAGATAGAAATCTGTAGTAATCCACGAATCTATTATGCATAACCATAATATAATTTGATTTTGTTATATAATATTAATTAATATTTGTTTCTTCTACACAAATGATGCGAGAATGATAATTAATTAATTTTAATCATATATTTTTACATCTAATTAACATTTTTTTCACCTCCGCTTTATCCCCGCTACTTCCCCGCATTATCCCCACTACAACTTTTTACACCTCTACCGCTACAGAACTGCTAAGCACTTTAACTGTACAGCTCCTAACTATGGTTGGCGATGACAAATTTGGACATGTGGCTTTCTTATGGACCATCTATAAGTCGTCATTAGCCATCGACAATCGTAGTAAAATAATCGTAACTAGCCGTCGTAAACCGTATCTTATCTGAAGATGTTTTTATGTTTTCTCTGTACAATGCTTCTCCCAAACCACTCAAACACAAATCTATTCCCTCTACAAGTCATATACGGTCAATTCCACAACCCAACATGTCATATATAATCAAATTCATAACAAAAACCAACATACACTACGCCGTAGATGACCTACAACAACGAAATTACATGGTGTTGCTAGCTATAATGTAACGATAGCTATGCTAATTTTTGTCTATTACAACGTTTGCTTTAATGTGTTAGCATAGATATCAACACTATGTTGCAATAGCAGTGTGTTAACCAGCCTTTTGGTCTGGTTCCCAAAAGTACGCAAGACACGCTCGACTCAACATATCGCGTGATTTTACAGTCCAGAGGCGATGCCAGTACCAGAAGACCTGAGTCTGGCCACCAGCAGAATGTCGCATCCCTCGAATGCAACCTCCATCAGTATCCATTCGCAGTCGAGCCGAAGGCTGGCCGTCCAACGGGTCCGGGTGCAGCGCTGGTGGGGGTCTGGGGCCCTACAGTCCCGGCGGCGATCGACTTAACCGGTTAGGTCAAAACTGTGGGCACCGCCCGATTCATCCGATTTCCTCCAACAAGAGTGTTGCCCAGAATTACCAGATTGACTGAAAGTCAGGATTCAGCCAACAACTTCCGCGAACCTCGCCGCTCCTCCAAACATTGCCAAACAAAGGCCTCGCAGTACGAATTGTTCCCGAGCCGAGGCCTCAAATCCTAAAGTAATCACGATTCTCAAAGCGCCTGAACCTGCGGTCTATATGCACCTCGAAAAGCGAATTTCGCACCGCACAGGTGCGAAATTTCGCACCCAGCTCCGAGTTCGAAATTTCGAACCCTACAGGTACGAAATTTCGAACCCAGCGGGTGCGAAATTTCGAACCCAACCCCGATTCAAAATTTCGAACCCAGCTCCGGGTTCGAAATTTCGAACCCAGCTACAGGTTCGAAATTTTAAACCCAGTCCCAGGTTCAAAATTTCTGCTAGTGCGAGTGGCGGGTTCGAATTTTCTGCATGTGGTCCCTATTTCTAACCACTCCTACCTGACCCCTACCTAACCACTTCCTATAAATACCCCATAGCCTCACACTTCAAAGGGGTTGGATTTTCTTCACTTAAGACCTTCCTAGAGCTTCATGAGCCTCATTAATGACATCTCCTATTTGAGGGAGAAGGAGAATTAAATATTCTTTTTTTCAAATACCTAACATATGACAATTATAAAAGTGAATGTAATGAGCATGACTCTACCTTGTAATTCTTGAGTGATTAATAAAAGTTCAACATCCTTCCAAAGTGGACGTTGGCCTAATCCGCGGCCGAACCAATATAAATTCTCGTGTCATTTACCACTTTCTCTTACTTAGTCTTGCGACCAAATTAACTATTCCTAGTAATAGGAATCTTTGGTGTTTACGACATTTTTTGCCTTCAACACAGCGTGAACAAAATTACCAATCCACGTGAATACGATCCAATGATCTATGTTACCAATCCGTGTTAATATGATTTTCCTTCATCGCCTCAACTCCTTTGCCCCCAATTTATCATTTTCCTACTAGAACATAATTCACGCTATTTTCACTTGTGAAAAAATACAGTCGGCTTCCATTTTAATGAACGATCGAAAACTAGGGTTTTTCCCTCTTCAACAAATCGCAACTTCAGTTTCTTTAATTCGGCATGATCCTCTGATTGCTTCGAATTACAACTGCTCCTCTCGTCGTCTATTTCTCAAATGCTACTAGTGCTCCGATAATCTTTGATCCTGATCTTGCTGAAATGAAATCGATCTCTGAAATTAGTATGTGATTTTGCCCCTTTTATCTTTTGATTATTATTTGGTTGTTCGATTTCAATCCCGCCTTTTCCTGTGATGAATTCGTGTGAATTTATAGGGTTTCGAATACCTGAATAATCTCTGATTTCAACATTAGATTTGGTTGTGATTTGTTGCTCTGATTTTGTCGAGTTTGAAATATTCAAACTTTTTGGAATTAAATTTCGTGATGAATGACTTGACTTTGAATTGGTCCCTTCATGCCAAGTATAAAAGCTTTGATTTATCTCTGATTCATGGAAGATGAAAGTTTATATGTTGATTAATGGAAGATGAAAGTTTATATGTTGATTAATGGAGGATGAATTTTGGGCAAATCAATATATTTACAGATTCAAAGATAAACCCTGGGAGTGTTCGTTTCTTATTTTTATGGGATTTGCAACTTTGGTACCAAGCGTAAGTATTCATGTTCGATAAGTTTTTTTACTGGTTATACCATACTTGTGCACTTGAACATGTTTATGCACTCTGCCTCGTATCTTGCTATTTGCTACTTATCCTTGTATTTGAATTGCTGCTTACTTGCTAGTGAGTTCATTGAGCTGCTATGCACTTGTATATGCTGCACCTATTTGTGTGATGCCACCGTCCATGTTTGTTCACCGTGTCACCTTGATTTTGCACTTGATATTGTTGTATGCCTTGCTCTGTCTTGGCCATTGAGCTGCCTGGTCTTGAACCCTTGCTGCAGCATTCTTGTGCATACTTGTATATAATATATATACATATATATATATTTATTTAATATATGTATATGCATATTATATGTATGTGTGTACATATATATATATATATAAACTGTATATTCCACTTCCTGAACAGTTTTGGTGTTTATACACACATTCAACCTGTTTGCATTCATGTATTCAAGTATCTGCCTTTCTTGCTATACTTGATTAAATACAATCTCGTATAGTACAATGCCATTCTTGAATATCATCAGAATACATATCAGACCAAGTCTAGAAAGATGCTGAGAAACACACCAGAAATTTGAGACAAATAAAATTTAAAATAAAATAATATTTGCTTGAATTTGAATCTATTTTTGTTCCATTTCACTGTGTGTGTTTCTATAATTGACAGGTGTGCTGATGGAAGTTTGAAACAAAACAATATCGTTTCAAAGAAGGCTTGGTCTTCCAAAATCAGATGAATCGTGTGGTGCCCCGGACTCCCGTCGGCGCTGCGCCCAAAGCCACTACTCGGCTCGCCTTCAGCTCGTTATATATTTATCCGTGTTTGTATAAACTGAAACTACATTTATAATGAGTGAACTGAGTGATGTAGTGAGCAATATTTGTGTATGTGAATAACTAGTGTTGTAGTAAATCATTGAGTTGTAAATAGTTGGAGTCAGAAAGTTATACTTTTCAGTTTTTGAAATAAAATATTTATTTAATAAAATATTTATTTAATAAAATATTGTCTGAACTCAAATTCTGTGCAGTAGTATTCTATTAAATAAATATTTAATCCTGTTAGAGATGAAATACCTATAGCAACATTTTTGGAATGTAAAAATATTACCATTGGATGGTAGAAGTGTTAATATAGACAATGTGAGGCCCTTTTTTAAGTAAAATTAGTATTCGTGGCAACACCAGGAAATGTTGCCTTTGGATGATAAAGATGTTGCCTTTGATTCTAAGGCAACGCGACAAAATGCATCACCGAGAAAGTGTTTCCTTTTATCTTTTTTTGCCTATAGCAACATTTTTTGGCACTTCCTGCATCACTTCTCTAGTGTTGCAGTAGACCATCTATGACGTAGTGATATATACTATAAACCAGTATATATACCACAAAATAACTAATAAACCATAAATAAACAATAGTAAACATTCTGAAACAAACCATCACATCCACCATCATCATAACAAAACATATCCACAACATAATGTCCACAAACAAGCACCATATCCAAAAACTGTCAATAACAAGCCAAATCCACAACCATCATGTTTATACTTACATATGCTACAAAAAAACAAAAAAAACAAGTTCTTACTCGTCTCCATCATCATCACTGTCGTCCTCATCATTCCCATCACCCGACCCTGCCTCATCTCCAAGCATCCTCCCATGCTTAGATAGAAATTCAATGATTCGCTCACCGACCATAGTTGTTAGTCCACTCTTCCTCCAATCCTGCATCTCAACCATCTACTAACGGAGCATGGCGGTCTCCTCCTCTTACTGTAATCTTTTGGAAGATGCCTCAGTCATTGCTATCTGTAATATTTTATATTATTAGTTTTGATTTATATTATTCTATCAAGGTTGATGTAATGATCTCAAACAACACAAAATTAATATAACATTACATATAATCATAAGAAACCAACACATAACCATCTCAAATCCAAATTCACCATATACCAATATATCCATTAGGTATATTTTTTTCCTATAAATTCCTATTTTATTTTCTCAAAATCCTTCCATTTTATTACATAAGTTGCTATAGTTCAAAAGCTACTACACCATGATTTTTTTAGAAATTTGATTTTGACATAATCCAAAATTTACCAGATGAAATTTTAATTTTTCTCTTTCTTTAAAAAATTATAATCTAATAGATTCAGAATATTCTTATTTCAAAGAATTTCGACTTATGTTTTATCATACACACTCATTCAAAGTTCAAATCGCATAATTACGAACTACCACTGTGCGGCGAGCTTATTTTAATTACATTTAATTTATAAGTTAAACCTTTGCAAAATTAAACTTTAGACATGAATATTGATTTAATTGTTAAGTTATTTTGGCTATATAATCATAATGTACTTTAATTTGTACAACTAATGAAACAATTATGTAACCGTGGTGGATTTACAAGTTATTCAAGATTAAGTAGCATTTATAACTTAGTTAATGAAATAATTACATCTAAGTTTCTGAACCGTAGCTTCTATTCCGGATATAAGGGTCAATGATGGCATCCCAAATCCAATTGCACTTCTCTAGGGTCGGCTCACGACATGAGGACCACGTCCCTTGAGAGATCTCCACTTGGTATCTCTTATGCGATAGCGAACAATTAATTCATAAATTAAATATTTGGTTTCCAATGAATAATGTGAAATGCAAAATATTATGAATGCTTACCATCACGTGCTGGGACTTGGCATTCATCCAGGTATAGGAGGTGTGACCCTTCTCGTCAATCTGCTCCCCTGCGTGAGTCTTGGTAAAACCCTTAGCAAGCGTAGGCTCCTGCCAGAGAGTCGACATCTAAAATTGTGCAATACAAGTCAAAATTTACTAATACAATTAAAAAAGGTTAGAACGACTTATCCGAATTCAATTTATTATATGTACCAATTCCCGTCGATGCCGTGAGAATGACTCAGAGTCACCCGGGTGTAATGTAGGATTTTTATTCCTGTTTGCCCGATTTTGCTTTGAAACCTCCTGTAAATTTAATTATACAATCAACTTAATTGATATATGAAAATGAAACAAAACATAAATTAAAAATGAGTTCAAATAACATAACCTCACCTCACCGTAGGACTCTCCTAAGCCATAAGAAAACTTGACCAAACCTGATTGCTCATCCATGGAGACTTCTTCATATACTTTTTTTCTTTATAAATGTTGTTTTTATAGTTCCTACTCATTTTCTTATTCCAATTATTAAGAAAAACCTATATATCTTTGGGCCGAACCTAAACAACATCCTGCAAATAAAAAAATTATCCGATTTACATATTTTATATAAATTGAAATAAAAAAGAAATAACACTTACCAGAACCTTTGCAAGGATGACATTCCTAAAGTGAGCAGGAATGTCATCCCAATGAACCCAACAATCTGTAAGCCTGCTTACCCCGACTGATCTAGAAATAGATAAAATAAAATCTGCAGACTGAATCTCAAAACCCCTGTAGAAAATGCGATGTAAGAATTTAATAAAATTTAAAGAATAAAACATTACTAAATTAGATATTTACCCTATAGTCTTAGGTATGAGCTCTATAACCGGACATAAATCCGGTGTTGTACAGTTCACACCTGCATCTGAAGAGTGGGAAGGTCGTCGTTTAGGAAGCATATTTGTCACAAACATACCATTTGGTATAATAATGACACATATCATTTAGCATATCCGTTATCGAATAAAACTCATAACATACAATTCACCAATCCATTAACTTAGAACATACATTATATAGATTCACTACATCAATTCATAAACTTAGCACATCATATCAGTTCGTTATACAAAACATATCATTGTAGCTCAAAACATAGTTTAAATTCAGAATATATGTAAACAACAAAATTTTCAAATATTACCATTCTTCTTCGTTTTTGGAATCAGTCTCGGTCTCATTCTCTATGTCGTTATCTTATGTACTCTCAAATGCTTCTATTAAAACATTTGATTCACCATTCAAAGACCCTAAATCAGTATCATCATTTATTATTATTTTGTTGTTTTTCTCTATATCCATTTGATACGTTGCATCTTCTGGAATAAAAATTCTTTCAAACATAAACATTGCCTTTGTTTTAATTATAGCAGACGATCAATCTTCTTTATCTCTTTTTACAGATGGATACGAAAAAAAAAAACTTGTAATGCTTGCTTGGCTAATAGAAAAGGATAATACTTATAGTAATGTGCTTTATTTCTATATGCTTATAATCTTTATGCACATTGATTCCAGTACCAGGAGCATTGCTGAACCAATTGCACTTGAACAAAACAACTTTGCCACAGGTTGTACATAATATGTCAACTCTAAAACCTATGTTAAGATGCCATAAAAGTCTTTTATATGATCTTCTACATCACTAGTACCTCTGACATATACACCACCGTTGTATGTTAATCTATCAGCACCATGACCTTTGGTATTGAATTTAAAACCGTTAACAAAGAATATTGGATAAATCTTAACATTTCCTTTTGGTTCGAGCGTAGGATGTTGCAAACCCTCATCATTGACGTAGTTTATTGGATTATAAATGTATTCTGGAACCCATTTAGCAAAATATTTACTGAGATCTCCATATGGATTATGTGATTTGTAAATGCTGCAAACATACATGATTATTAGCTAACACTTGATATAGATACAACTGAAATAAATATGAAATTTATAATACCTAACAAACGGTGCAAATTCAACATAATTTAGAAGAACGTATGTGTGTGATACATGGTGATCTCTATCGTCTAACCATATTTCAACACATTTTCCAGAAGATCGCCCATGTTGTCTAAAAATATATAACATTATCGGACAAAAATCTTTTTCCATCTGTTCATCATTATGAGGACCACTTACAAATGATAAGCTCATATGGTCACTGAAGTAATGAGAAAAATGAATGAAGCTTCTTCTTCAAGATGAAATCTGCAAATTGAACTTTCAAATCATGCCTTGTCGTAATTTTTTCTTTAGATGATACAAATACCTATTACAAAAACAATCCAATTTATATGTAAGTCTGGATCTTAAACTTACATAAATTTTGCGGATATTTTCTATTACCTCTCAAAAGGATTCATCCATCCATATTGCACTGGACCTCGAAGAATAGCTTCGGATGGAAGAAGAATAGGTAAATATGCTCCATTACATTAAAGAATCCTGAAGGAAATATTTCTCTAGTTTGCAAAACAATAGTGGAATCTATACTTCAAGTTTACATAAATGATCAAATTTTAACGTTGATGAACAAAGTTGTCTATAAAATAGACTTAACTCTATTATAACACCCCACACTTTTATAGGCAACAATTCTTTGAACACCACTGGCAATAAATATTCCATCATGATATGATAATCATGACTTTTCATCCCATTCGATTTATGTTTTTAAAGTCAACGCATCCATGAAGAGTAAAAGAAATCCCATCAGAACATTTTAGCCGCTCGACCTATTTTAATACGAGTTTTATTTGCTTGTTGTGTAGTTCACAGCATGCTTTGGGTTTTTTGTTGTCATTGGGCTTCATATAAAGTTCGAGAGGTTTACAGAAGTGTTCTATGTTATGTCCTGAGTTTAGATCATCCTTTGTTTTTATCTTAGCAAACCATATTAAACACGTTATCAAACATTTTTTTTTCATTGTGCATCATGTTGACATTATGTCAAAGTAAGAGATCTTTCCAATAAGGTAACTCTTAGAATAATCTTTTCTTTCACCGATTATGACTATCAGATTTACCAGGAATTTCGGTTTGTACTTCAGTTTCATGTATCTTAGGATATTCCTTTGTAATTTCGTATATTTCATCACTTGACCAAATATTTGATGCTTGCATATTCTCTTCTCTGTTAGCTTTGAAGTTTTTCTTATCTCTTCAAAATGTATGATTGGGATGCAGAAAACAACAATGACAATAAAACCAAGAAATCTTCCTCCTATACCATAAGGAAAATGCTTGTGTTTCTTCCATGCAATGAGGACAAGCTTGACAACTAGCTGTACTCCAATCCGAAAGCATTCCATATGCAGGAAAATCAATAATAGTTCATAACAAAGAAATGAACATACAAAATTCCTTTTTTTAAAGATGTCATACATTTCAACCTCTTCATACCATAGTGTTTTCAACTCTTGTATTAATGATTGTAGATAAACATCGATGTCTTGCGTTGGATCTTCTGGGCCAGGAACGATAATAGTGAGAAACATATATGGAGTTTTCACTTTTCATACATATCAAAAGAGGTAAACTATAAGGAGTAATGGTAATAGACCAAGATGAATATATACTACGAACTAAGA
Source organism: Allium sativum (assembly GCA_030737875.1). Classification (NCBI taxonomy): domain Eukaryota; kingdom Viridiplantae; phylum Streptophyta; class Magnoliopsida; order Asparagales; family Amaryllidaceae; genus Allium; species Allium sativum. The sequence continues at coordinate 6,639,878 of CM060923.1, read as the reverse complement.
GAATGGTGAAAACCCATCCGTACATAAACCAAGTCTGACGTTACAACTCTCTGCGGCGAATGTACGATACATTCTATCAAAATGTTTTCACGCTTCTCCATCCGATGGATATATCAAAGTTCCTTCTTCTGGGGTTCTCACACTGTGTCATCGCATATGACATGTTGTGACTGAGAATGCATATAACCTTTGTAGTTTTGGGGTAATTAGTAAATAATGCATTCTCTTGTATGAAACTTCCTTTCTTTCATTTTTTTCTAGGTTTGTACCTTTCCTCACCTGATATTTTGCGGTTCCTAAGATTAATATCATCTTTCCAATAGATCGGTTCTTCTTCAATATGGATGCAATCATCGTGAACATGACCGGTAGAGAACATTGACCGTGCTGCATCTTCCACTATATCTTCTAATAGATTCGTCGTAACTAATTCCATCTCTGACATTACCAGACTTACTGTGGGTACAACAAGTTCTCCATGACGATACCATAAATAATAATTCGGCACAAAACCAGATTTATAAAATGTACTTTAACATTGTGTGGTTTCCAAAACCTCATCAGTTTTCACTTACTACACGGACAAAGAATATCCTTATTATTTCAATTGTTAGATACTGCAAGTCTAATAAATTCATTTACACCATTGTAAATATGTGATTTCACCGAATCTTTTGTTCCAGTTCAAGCTTTATACATCCAACTACGATCACATAATAATCAAATATTTTATGTTAGTGATTTCGATAACACATACATATGTTAGTGAAAGCCTTTTGGGACTAAAGACTTCACACTCACCAAACATCTGTCAAATTTCGATAGTGCTTCGCTACACTTCTCATCTACGCATTATTTGCATCTAAGGGGTTCCTATTCTAAAAATAAATATAAAATAAAACCTTTCGACACTAAAGGTTTTACACACCACACTGTCGTATCTCGATAGTACTTCACTTCATTTCTCTTCTATGCACCACCTTCTATCTAATCAGTAAAGTATTTTCTATTATTAAAATATTTCAACTCTTTTACAGAAAAACAAATTTAATTAGCATAATACGTGATCTTATTGAATTCATTTCTAATTCTTTTATAAAATCAATTTAAATAGGATCTTTATTAACTAAACTATATATTGACTTTAAAACATATTTTTCTATAAATTCCTATTTTATTTTCCTAAAATCCTTCGATTTTATTAAATAAATCGCTATAGTTCCAAATCTGCCACACCGCGTTTTTTTAGAAATGTGATTTGGACATAATCCAAAATCTACCAAATGAAATCTCAAATTTTCTCTTCCATTAGAAAACTATAATCTAATATATTCAGAAGATTCTTGTTTTAAAGAATTTCAACTTATATTGTATCATATACACTCATTCCAAGTTCAAATTGTAAAAATACAAAATGCTGTTGCGCAAAGAGACCGTTTTAATTATATTTAATTTATATGTTCAATCTTCGAAAATTTAAACTATAGACATTAATGTTGATTTAATTGTTAGCACGATATAAATTAACACAATATAAATTTTAGCACGATATAAATTGTTAACTTCTTCTAAAATTATCATCAATTAATTTACAATATATATCAATCGATTTCAAGTTGATTATCATCTAATTAAATTCCAAAATTTTGAAATTTGGGTTTAATCATATTATAAAACCAAGCATTAATCTATGATTATCATCTAATCACTAGTTATATCATCAAATCACCTAGAATATTATATTATCGTCGACTAATACACAAGTCGTTGATTTCTAATCGAAAATTAGCTTAATTTCTAACATTTGAATTTATCTACATTTGTAAATTAACAACTTATCTACAATTATATCAAACAATGACCAATCAACATATGCAAATACACTATCATCAACATATAACAATTTAGGGTTAGAAATTATACCTTAATCACTGAAATTGGAAGTAGATTGAAAGAAGAAAGGAGGTGGGGTTGCTGGCACGACGACGGCAGGTGGTCGGTTTTTTTTTCTGTTCTCGCGCGAAAGTAATTGGGAGAAGACGGATGTGAGATCGATAGGGCTGGGTTCTCAGGTTTTACCCAAATAAGTGTCGGCTAGCGACGGTTGGTGTTGACCACTTTTTTTAGACTATCGCTAGGGGAAGCCACTATTTTTACACTTCTCTGTAGTGATCGCTTCAACTACGAAATGATAAAATAATGTCAAATAAAACTTCAACAAGGGGCATAACAGCAAAACAACTACGGTCAAACATTAGAAAACAATGGCAATTTACCATAACAAAGAAAATAAAAAAATAAAATCATAATTATGATATCGACGCTAACAGGTCATTTTTTAATATAGTAAGCAAGTCTTGATGTGCAACAAATTAACCAATAACTAGTCACTTATTTTGATATTCTTTTCAAATCTATTACATATAAATTTACGGTGCTATTTTTACTAATTTATTTACTGTTTATCAATTTATTAAGATAATGACACAAGGCATTTTCAAACATCTAAATCCATGTCCTTTTTGACTTTTCTGGTCATGTATTCTTTAGAAGATGTGTTAAACCGGCCTTTTGGCCCGGTTACATGAAGTTGTCCAAGCTCATACGACTTAGCCTATCGCATCGCTCAACGTCCCAGAAGTATCGCCAACATCCTAAGGAATCAAGCCTTGGTGGAGTCGTGCGAGAACTATCATCATGTCTCGTCATGACCGCTCTCAAACAATACACTGCTCTCAAACGATACAAGGTCCTGATCAAGTATGCACACTCAAAACTCGGTGATCAGATCGGGTAAATAATGGTTTTGGCACTAAAATTCCTCGGATACAAAATTCACTCATGCCAAAAAATCCTTGTCGATCACCTCAAAACACATGATTTTGCCATGTTGATTACTCCAAAAACCTTGTGCAACACAAGCAGATCACTCAACAAATCAGGCTTTGCACCCCTTGGTTCTCGTATCCCAAACCTGGGATTAGCCACTCTAAAATAATTGTGCGCACCATGTTGAAGACATGAAAACGCTTGTGCGACACGGGAAGATCACCCAGAAAAACTCGAGCCTAACCACTTTCGTATCCTCTTAAAACTCTGGATCATCATGTGTTAATTACACAAAAACCCCAACATGCATCGTGCTGATCACGTTGAAACTTAGGCTCAAATCTCAAATCAAACACTTTCGTATCTCCCCAAAAACAACTGAGCACCACGTGCGGATCAGGAAAAAACCCTGATCAATGCTGCCGATGCACCGAAAATCCGAGGCCATAACCTGGATTATATGTAGTTAAAGCGCTTAGCGGTTCTATAGGGGTGGACGTGCAAAAAGTTGTAGCGAGGATATATCGGATGTGTATAATGATTCATTATATGTAAAACTAGATACTTAAAATTAACTAATTACCCTTATCATATCATTTTTGTAAAATAAATGAAATATTAATTAATATTATATAGAAAATAAAAAAATATCATGTTTTTGCAAATTAGATTTCATGATTATTATAGATTTTTACTTTATATAGTGCAACTTACTTTAAATTAGATCTTTACGCAGACTATTTTTAGTTTGTTTCAGATGTAAAAAAATCAATTCATCTCTGTATACTAATACTGCTAAGCAAATGCGAAATAACCTTGATTTAGTGGGTGCATGGAAAATAGCGAGGATAAAAGTGGATCTATTGTTCATCAGCGCTAAATTAAAATAGCGTAGCGGTTGTAGAGTACTATGGGCTATAGCAGAGATTTTGAGGGGATTTAGCAGGGCTTTAACAGCATAGCCTGGGTTTAAATTCCATATCTTACCATAAAATACAAAAGGATATGAAATTTCATATTCAAACCATGGGTTTGAATTCCATGGTTTTGGCACTAAAATTCCTCGGATACAAAATTCACCAATGCTAAAAAATTCTTTCCAAACTCGTGCTGATCACCCAAAACACCTAATAGTGCCATGCCGATCACTCCAAAAACCTTGCGCAACAAAGGCGAATCACTTAACAAATCAGGCTCCGCACCCCTTGGATCTTGTATCCCAAACCTGGGATCGACCACTCCAAAATAGCTGTGCGTACCATGTTAATCACATGAAAATGGTTGCGCAACACGAAAATATACCCAGAAAAACTCAGGCCAGGCCATTTTCGTATCCCCTAAAAACTTTGTATCATCATGTGTTGATCATACAAAAACCGTAGCGCTCATCGTGCTGATCACCTCGAAACTCAGGCTCAAATCTCATATCAACCACTTTCATATCACCCTAAAAACAACTGAGCACCAGGTGCGGATCAGGCAAAAAGCCTTGATAAAGGTTGGTCGATCCACCAAAAATTGTAGGCCATAACCTGGGTTTGAATTCGGTATCTCACAGTGGGATAAAAAAAGGATATGAAATTTCATATTTGCCCATAACCGAAAATCTGAGGCCACAACCTGGGTTTGAATTCCGTATCTCACCATGGGATACAAAATCATACGAAATTTTGTATTCCTCCCTGAGATACGAAAAATCATATCCCACTTGGGGATACGAAGGACCCTAACTAAATGCTTTCCATAGAAAGCATTTTCTTGTGCTGATCACCTAATTTAGTTTGCGCACACCATGGTTTTTGAGTACCATTCCTATGATCAGCCAACTAATATGGCAAGTGCCAAACACATAGCGATCACCCAAAAATAGCTGATCAAAGCGTGTTGATCACCTATTTTTGGGTGAACTTTCGAGATACGAAAAGTAAAAATTTTGGGATAAGAAATTTTACCTATGGACCCCATTTCTAATCTACTCCCACCTACTCCACTACCTATAAATATCCCTTGAACTCATATATATGAAAGGGATTGGCATTTGGCTCATTTGACATCTTGAATGGGAAACTCTTGACCTTAGACACCATTAAAGAACCTTGGCATGAAGAAACTTTGGGATACCTCAAAATCCCAACAACTCTGGGATACCTAAAATTCTCGGCATATCCGGGTTGCCGAAAACTCCAGACATCTCCGAGATACCGATGACTCCCGACAACTCCAGGATACCAACAATTCTCGACAACTCTGCGACCCCCGATAGCTCCTGATGACTCCAGGACCCTAACAACTACCGACGACTATAGGACCCCAACAACTACCGATGACTCCGAGAACTCGACAACTCCTGACACTTGCGGACCCCAACAACTCCTGACGCCTCCGGGATACCTACAACTTCCGATGACTCCGAGGCCCCCACAACTCCAATGACTCAGAGACCCCGAAAACTCTTGACTCCTTTGGGGTACCTGCAGCTCCTGATGAATCTGGGATACTAATAATCTGTGCATGTCCGGGATACCTAAAAATCCTTACAACTCCTGGACAATGGAGAATCCCAGCAACAAGGATTAGCTTTATTAAACATTGTAACACTTGTAATGACGATGTCAATCGTTGTACTTCTTCATAAGTGAATTAAATTTGCAAATCCTTCCAGAGTGGACGTAGGCTCCGATGAGCCGAACCATTATAAATATTTTGTACTTTACTTCGTGCACTTTACTTTTCCATACTAGACTATTGGTTTCAAATTTTATGAACTCTCGATTATTGGCGAAGACTTTTCGACATCAACATTATGGTGCGCCAAGAAGGGGGTAAAGCATACCTTTTCCATCATGCTTCGACCAGAAGTTTACAGTGCTACTCGGATGCCTTCAGATCTACCAAGCGAACTCGTTAACAATGATGAACCAAGAAAACCCAACGTTAGCGGGCCATCTAATGATGACCAAGAAGCTCCGGCCCATTACCAAACTCTTTCCAACATCTTAGCCATAGCCGATGTGGCTCCGCCTCCTTCCCCCGAGGATTCGGTTACTCAGGCTCAATTTCTCGCACTTACAAGGAGATTGGAAGAAACAGAGTGACAACTTAATGCTCAAGTCAGGAAGAATACGAAGTTGATCCAACGACTCCAGCAGAACGATCAATGAGATATCGCTCGCTATCAAGCAGATAGAAGCTCTCAGCCTCCTCCAAACAACGTCTCCTTGAGTTCTACTTCCATTTCCCCCCGCAATAACCAAAGCCCACTTTGCAGAGTCAACATTGTTGGTGTTGGAATCATCATCATAGTGGGAACGCATCATCACGAACGTTCTAGGCTAGAACCTAATCTAGACCAAGGGACTAGCGCTCAAGCCCCACTAGGCAGATTCAAGCTACTGCGAGTCTAATCTTAGTGCCTACGCTTCCAGTAACAAACCAGGCCTGAGTTCACCTTGACCAACCTTCATGGAATCATAGAATTGGGGTTGAAGACTCATAAGGCGATGAAGACATTCCCCCGAGAAGGCGCATTAGGCTCCACACTTCTCAACTGGATCACAACTAACAGAACTCGGTGGAGATCCAAGCTCCAATTCTTACTAGCATGATCTGTAGGATTGTGAGGGAAGCATGGGGCACGTCACTGACATCTGGGAAACCAGTACGAGACGTAACCCCTTTACTCCAGCTGTCCCAACTGTTGAATGACCTTGACGTTTCGAAATGCCATGGCTCATGATTTACTTGGGAAACTTTGATTCTTGAAACTTTATAAACCTCTACGAATTTCATATGGATTCATCCCATGCTACTGATGCTGTAAAGTGCAAATGCTTCCCTGTCTTTCTAGAAGACGTGGCCTTATCATGGTTCTCGCGACTCCCACCGGAAACCATTTAAACCTTCGACGAACTCGCAAGGGGTTTGGTCGCGTAATTCAGGATGCACGTTGCAATACCCAAAGACATCCTCTCAGTCACAAACAACTTCCAGGGACCGATGAGACTCTCAAAACCTATTTAGAAAGGTTAAACGCAGCCTTGACAGAAGTCGAGGACCTTACCCCTCAAACCATGCTTGCCCAGCTTGCTAAGGGGGTACTTCATAATTCTAAGTTCAGAGCGTGGAATGACCGAAGGCAACCAAAGACTCTGGAAGCCTTCTACGAAAAATCCAACTAGTACCTAAGCTAAGAATAAGCACATTGGAATCGAGCTACTCGACTAGGTCATCTCCACAATTCACATGAAGATATAGCCTAAAGATCTGACGACTATAATTCTAGTCCTCCCGATGAACCAGCTCAATAAGACAATGGCGGAGATAGCCTCGATGATCCTCTTATTAGTAGCTACTCTCTACTTGAAGAGATCGTCTGCCATTAGATTCTTGAGTAGTGCGAACATGATCCTTCGAGTGAGATTCCTGAGCCATCCAACACTCACCATGAACTCTACTCAACTAGGACAATCATTGACTAGATCCCTCAGGATCACCCTTTCAAATCAACTAGAGTGTAGTAATAATAAGTGGTTCAGACATCTACGCCGCACCTCACAACTCGTCTTACTTGAGTTACACCTTGTATGAACATAGTTGTTTTCATTGTATTTCTCTTTGGTGTTGTAATTTCGACGAGTAGCTTAGTTTATCTTATAATCATCTTAGTTGTAATCCTTTCATGAAGTATAAAAACATTGGCTCGGCATTCGAGATTCGTCCGTGAATAATTGAAGCACCGCTAACACGAATACACTAAGTCCAATGTATTTAACCCATCCTACCTATGCTTAGGTGTAATTTGGCGGCGAACCATTGGCTCTACCACCTTAAACCCAGCAGGCTCAGACAACCTACCTACACTCAGGTGTACTCTGGAGTTGGTCTGTTAGTACCATTTCACGAGAACTTCTCATGCCTCATGCCAATCGAGAGAGAATTTCACCCATCTAATCTTCACACGCTTTGATCAAATCGAGAGCATAGTTTCCCTATATAAGCCTCACACGCCTCGAACCAATCAAGAGTGAAGTGTCAAAGAACTTTGCATGTCTCGAGCCAATCAAGAGCAGAGTTTGCCTATCCAAGCTTCACACACTTTTGGGCATGCAATCGTGAGTGAAGCGTCGAAGAACTTCACATGCCTCGAGCCAATCGAGAGCGGAGTTCACCTATCCAAGCTTCGCACACCTTGAGTCAATCAAGAGTGAAGCGTCCAAGAACTTTTCATAACTTGAGACAATCGAGAGCAGAGTTTTCCTATCTAAGCTTCACATGCCTCGAGCTAATAGTGAGTGAAGCATCGAATAAATTCGCATGCCTTGAGCCTATTGAGACCGGAGTTTTCCTATTCAAGCTTCACAAGCCTCAAGTCAATCAAAAGTGAAGCGTCTAAGAGCTTCGCACGCCTCAAGCCAATTGAGAGCGGAGTTCACCCACTTAAGATTCAAATGCCTTGAGCCGATTGAGAGTGAACTGTCGAGAAACTTTGCACACCTCGAGCCAATTGAGAGTGAAGCATCTACAAACTTTGTATGCCTTGAGCCAACCGAGAGCGGAGCTCACCTATCTAGCTTCACACGCCTTGACTCAATTGAGAGAAAAGTTCACCCGGTCAAACTCCACGTGACTTGAGTCCCTCAAGAGTGGAGTTTTGATCAACTCAAATCTAAAGCGCAACACCGAGTAACATTGCACGAGTACTATCCCCAGAAAGTGTAAAGAGTACTTGAATGCTTAGAACGACAACTAATATAATGCACTAGTCTCCGAGGTCATCGCCAAAAATACATGCTCGCGACCCCTTTCCACCTTTGCCTCCCTTACCGGAGGCGAAATGGGAACGGAAAGCAAGTCCTTTTCTCTAAGAGACACCTCTCTTCTCTGTTCCATGGTCCTTCATCTTCATCTAAGCTCCGTCCAGCCTCCGATTAGCTGGGGGCACGTTAGAAAGCACTACCGGAGGCACCTCCATGGAAGCAGGTCTAGGAGCATCGGTCCTCCACCAGTTCCCATGACCGTCAACATCGATATAGTGGTTCCTAAGGTTGTCGTCAGAGATACCAACTCACGACCCCTTCCAACATTTGCTTCCCTTGTCGGAGGCAAAACGAGAGCGAAAAGAAAGCTCTCTTCTCCGAAAGATACCTCCTCTTCGTTGTGTCATGGACCTTCGCCTCCACCTGAGCTCCGACCACCCTCCAATCAGCTAGAGGGACGTTCGGAAGCACTACCGGAGGCACCTCCATGGAAGTAGGCCAGGGCGCATCAGTCCTCTACCAGTTCCCTCGACCGTCAACATCGACGCAGTGGTTCTTTGGTCATCCTCAGAGAAACTGTTTTGCGACTCACTCCTACCCTCGCCTACCTCGCATGAGACGAAACAAGAATGGGAAGCAAACCCTCATTTTCCAATTGACACCTCCTCTTCACTATCATTGCAACCTTTACCCTGTACTTGAGCTCCGGCCATCGTACGGTCGACCGGGGGCATGATGGGAATCACAGCCGTGGGCATGCCACTAAAAGCAGGCCTGAGGAACCAATCCTCCACTAGTTGTTGTGTTCTCACTACTGCCATCTTCACTGCAACCCATGGAGCAAATATTTTGGAAGCATGTCCGCCCCGCGGAGAAGGCGACTCCAAACTAAAGTCTGAGCCCCAGAAGTCGCTATTGACATTCTGTCAGTGCTGATACTTCCCACGAACAACGACTTTAGAACGCGAGGGAAATCTGTAGTTTTAACGATTGAAACCATAGCCAACTATAGATGCGATATTTGGGTCAAGATGCGAGTACGTTGTGATTGGGTTAAGAATCGGTTCCTGAGGTTGATGACTCAACCATATGTCCACATCTTATGTGCGCATTCGAGTCGCTAGTTCAAACAAGTCTGTTTTTCGAGTGTCACACCATTAGACCACGACACATCAATCCCAATCCAATCGCATGACGCCATGAAACGATCCAAATTCACAGCTCGAACTTGGATTCAAAAAATTAGAAGAATTTGGCGAAGTCTACAAAGTATAAAATTCTATTTTGTGTTCTCACGCACCCCATAGGTTGTCGTGTTTTCCAATTTAACTTCAAACTCCCGAAGAACACAAAAAATTTACCAAGTTTCCAGGACACGAATCCAATTCTGTATCCACGCTTACTTGGCAACATTTCACCCTCTTCCTTTGCAGAAATCCACCACTTTACATTTCTGAGTGCCGATCCCAGAACCATGTCACTTTTTGTATCCCTCTTTTCTTCTCCCGGAGGCCAAAAACAACTCGGGCGTCCGAGATATGAAAGTTACACTCCATATCCCCCATACCTCGGTTGATTTCCCATCCAAAGGAGAAAAGAGAGAAAGGAAAGTCAACTCAGGTCAATTTATTAATTTGGGATCGAAATTCTGGATTATAAACTCAGCTATGGTCATATTCACTTGTCTTCGGAGCTTCGACGGCCAGATCAGTCTCGACTCAACAACCACTTGTATACCCACCAGGTGTTCAACTGTCCGAGTATACGCGTCTATCATCTGAGCTTAATATTGCTTCGAAAACAATCCTATATGATCATACACCGTAGCATGTGCTATTATTTACCTTTACAATGACCGCGTACAGAGTTTTCATAGCTTCGACCGTCGTAACTGTCTCAGGTCGTTAAATGGTTATGTACTCATGGATCTGAATAATTCAATGGAATACGTCAATCGGTCAAACCCATTTCATCAATGCTTCGATAACCAACTTACTGGATCACGCGCCCAAGCAATGACTGTGACCACTAGATGCATTGATCAATTGTGTACTCACGGACTTAACAGGCAGGGAGTACACGCCTAACAATCGAACTAATTCGACAACCTTTTGAAAGCTAACTTGCACGATTGCACACCCATGATATGCCACCTAATATTATATCGCTCATTTCAACTCTAATTGCATTGCGAAAAACCACATGCAAACGTATGAGTGCATACGCGACCCCCTCCTGACAATGTACCGTTTGCACTCCGGTGTAATTGAGGATCGGAGACTAACGTCTAATTTCTTGAATCGACAGAGATTGGGCATCCCAGACAGGTTCCAGTCTAAGCAATAAGATTCAGGGAAGTCAAAGCTCTCAACAATGCTGGAATCCCAAACTTATACCAATACGCTTTAACAATGAATCTCAATCGCCCTGAAGCAGCATGCTCCCTAGTATACAACTCAATGGAAAGGTCACGACCGATCGCTAAGCACAACATGGAGATCTTACCAGCCATCACCAAGCTTGTCTGATTTCAAAGAATGTCCTATTAACCCAAGACATACTTTCCGGATCAAGTGCGCGCACTCAAAACTTGGTGATCGGATCAGGCAAATCATGGATTTTGCACTAAAAGACTTGGATTGGGTCACCAATCCAATTTCGTATCCCTCGAATAAGAAATTCACTCGCGCCAAAAACCCTTGTCAAACCCATGCCAATCACCTCAAAACACCTGATCGTGTCAGGCCGATCATTCTAAAAACCTTGCACAACACAAGTGGATCACTCAACAAATCAGGTTCTACACCCCTGAATCCTGTATCCCAAACCGAGGATCGACCACTCTAGAATAGTTGTGTGCACCATGTCATTCACACGAAAACACTTGTGTGACACAGGAAGATCACCCAGAAAAACTCGGTTATGGCCACTTTTGCATCCCCTCAAAACTCTAGATCACCATGTGTTAATCACCCAAAAACCCCAGTGCGCGTCGCGCTGATCACCTAGAAACTCAAGCTCAAGTCTCAGATTAGTCACTTTTGTATCCCTCCAAAAACAACTGAGCACCACCTGTGGATCTGGCAAAAAGCACTGATCAACATAAGCCGATCCACCAATAATCCAGGGCCACAGCCTAGGTTTGAACTCCGTATCTATCCTGGGATACGAAGGACCCTAGCTAAATGCTTACCAAGGAAAACATTTTCCCGTGTTGATAAACTAATTTAGCTTGCGCACACCATGGTTTCTAAGCACCGTTCCCATAATCAACCAGTTGATTTGAAAACTGCAAACGCATGTTGATCACCCAAAAATAAGTGATTAGCACGTGTTGATCACCAATTTTGAGGTGAACTTCCGGGATACGAAAAATGAACTTTTGGGATATGAATTTTGACATATATACCCCATTTATCACCTACTCCACTCATTATATATACCCCTTGAACTTACACGTGAAAGGGGTTGGCATTTGGCTCATTTGATATCTTGAGAGGGATACTCTTGACCTTGGACACCATTAAACGCCTTAGGAAGAAGAAGCTTCGGGATACTTAAAACTCTATACATGTCCGGGATACCTAAATATCCCGGCATCTCCGGGACACAAACAACTCCCGACAACTTTGGGGTACCAATAAACCTTGGTGACTCCGGGATACCAACAACTCTCTGTAGCTGCGGGACCCGACAACTTCCGACGACTCTGGGATTCTGACAACTCCCGAAGATTTCGGGACCTTGACAACTCTTAACGACTCCGGGAACTCGACAACTCCCAAGGCCTCGGAGATACCTATAACTGCCGACGTCTCCGGGACACCGGCAACTCCCGATGACTCTTGGACCCTAACAACTTCCGACAACTCCAGGACCCCAACAACTCTTGAAGTCTCTGGGATACCTACAACTTCTGACGACTCCGGGAACTTGACAACTTCCAATGACTCCGGGACCCCGACAACTCTCGAAGTCTCCGGGATACCTACAACTCCCGACGACTCCGGGATACTTATTAATCTCTATACCTCCGGGATAGCTAAAAATTCTTACAACTCCTAGCTAGCGGAGAATCCCGACAAGAAGGATTAGCTTAATTAATCATTATAATTCTTGTAATGAGGATGTCCATCATTGTACTTCTTTAAAAGTGAATAAAATTAGCAAAGTCTTCCAGCATGGATGTAGGATCTGACGAGCCGAACCACTATAAATATTATGTTCTTTACTTTCTGCACACTACTTTTCCATATTTGACTATGAGTTTCAAAATTTTGGAACTCTCTGTGTTGGCGACCACTTTTCGGCATCAAAAAATGTAAATAAGTATGGGTTGTCAACACTGCTTTAACAAATTTTGTTAGGTTGAAAATCAAAGAAGAAATGATAGAATATATAAAGGAATTTTTTATTTGGACTATTTTTGACAGCTTATAACAAAAACGTTTCAATTTCCAAACCAATTACAAAATAGGTCACTTCAGGCCACGTAGGATACTGGAGACAACTCAGATATGTCAATATTTTTATTTGCTATTTTCTATTGGCAGAATATCAAATGCCTCTAGAAAGGCTTTTCCTTCAGACGAAATCCGAAATACCCCCAATGGATAACATTTCAAAAGCCATCCAGATCTGGAGAAACCAGTTCTCCTTCTCATTGCATTCATTTATATCTTAACCTCTTATGTCAAAAACGAAAATTTTGGTCCCAAATCCAAATATACTCAAAATAACTTCATTTTCCCATAAAATTTACTAGAATGGCCTCCTCATATTCTCAGGTTCCTCCTATTGGTAAGTATTCCTTATTTTTTTTTGAAAATAATGTAATTTTAGGGGTTTGAGAAACCTTGATGTATAAATTGAATTGATACAGTGTATAGTTTCTATGATGTACAATTTGGTGTTTGTTTTGACAAAATCATGAATTTGGGTGGCAATGATATGATGTGGAATGACATTTGGATTGAAATCATGATTTTTTGAATGTAGTAATTTAAATATGTTGAAAACCTGAAATTGTGAGGCATTAGTATGATTTAGTTTGATTATGTATTATTTATAGGTTGGAAACATGTATGTTTGGTTAAAATTAGTATTGTAATATGTCTTTTGCTCACAAAGTATCCAGAAATTAGAAAATCAGAAATAGTTCACTTCAAAAGTATATTGTTAATAACGCCATTTAATAGCACGCTATTATAAAGTGTTGTTGTTTAGACCTACATTTATTTATTTTAAGAACTTTGTTTTGATCGTGATTTGTAACGCTTTATTCCCCTGAAATTTTCGTGTCTCCCTCCAAATTCTTTTAACTCTCTCCCAAAAACAAAATAATTTTTATGTTCTTTTCTAGCTACTCTCCCTTCACCAAAACAAATTTCCTCTCCAAGAAGTTTTATTTACACTGTTCTTCTCCACTAAATTCTGCGCGCCCTTCGTCGTTTGTCACAGTCCCTACATTCCATCTTTCGCATTCTAGAACCCTAATCTCCACTATCGAATATCAGATTATTTATTGCAATGCTTTTGATGCCTCTACTCGATTGATTAGGCTATTTTCATACTCTTTCCTATTTGTTTAATATGCTTAATCATTTGTAAATTAATTTATTATGATGAAATTTCAGACTACTGTTTAATATGGACCTGGAATAATAGAATCATAATTGAAGGGACATGATTTCCTTTTTATTTGAAACCAATTTGATTGTTTTATGTTATATGTTTTGTCAAAAAGGATATGTGAATTTGGAAAGAGCTTCTAGACTAAGCCAGTCATAATTGTTGTACCTAATCACTTAGCTGTGTATGTCTGATTAAGACTCAATTCCATGGGCATTTTCTTGCGATAGTAATAGTTTGCATTCGACATAACAGAAGACCATCTTTCTATAAATTTGGGAATGCATACAATGTACATGTTTGTATACTGATGTATTACCCTTCTTTTTATGTTTCCCCTCTCCCATTGATCCACTTTCTCAATAACTTCAGATTTCCATTTAATGTTGGATTCAATCATTTCAGATAATGCAATTAAAAATTTGATACATACTTCTTTTTTCTAACCGCTTCATTTAATTTGAGAAGAAGAGGAATACTTTTTAGGAGGAGTTGCATTAGTTAAAGCAGTGAAAGGTATAATAATAATAATAATAATAATAAGTCAATGATTTAATGAGATTTGGTGTTTTGCTTGTTTGACATCTCAAGAATAAGAACGCTTTAGTCAAAGAACATGAGCATTCTCACGCTACTCACAAGTAATGGAATCTTTTCTCACATACAAGTATCACAATCTCTTAGAATCTGAGCCATGTTAATTTACTGTTAATTTATTGCTTACTATCTTTCTGAGGTAACTCTTTTTCTTAGAAACACTGGTAATTCTTGTGCTTAGGAAATCTAGAAACACCTTTATTGATTACACACCTCTACTAAAATAATTCCAAAGGAATTTACCGTTTCTGAATTCCAAAATGTATTGTTGTGACTATATAATGTATTCACATTGTTATGTATACCTATACTCATTGAAATCAAAGACTGATGATGTCCACCTATTACACCATGTTTGCATAAACGATTTATTAACCTTCTAATGATTGTTAAATAGTCCTTTACTTACTGAAGAGTGAATTTTGTGTGCATGAAAAGTTCAATATGGTTATAATAAGTACATGAAATCATTGTACTTGACACTTTAATTATTTTTCATTCTTATCCTCAACTGTTTTGCATATGCATTGCTGTGACCACAACACTTTCTGCAGAAGACATGAATCAAGCTAGTCTATGTTAGAAATTAAGCAATAATAAAATTGAAATTACTTATCTTGATGTTGAGTGAAGTAAATTGACAATAGCCGCGTCGTGGTGAACCATTGACCTAGAAGACAATTACGCACTACATTCAGTACAGTAGATAAGAAATGGTTGCCCTCTAGGATAGGAACGACGCCGGAATTTGTGCACTCACAGACCCGACTGGAACTTAGAGTATTTGTCCAAAGACAAAAGGAAAATTTTAGAGGAGAAGATTGATGATTTTTATTTTTCTCTTTCCCTATGTTTTGGAGAAGAATAGAAAGACCAATTTATAGGATATAAGAAAAAACAAAGCAAGGAGTAACTGATTGATGGTATTAATCAACAATTAAGAGGTGTAAATTCTCAATTATAGTAAAGCTAAACGGTCACAAAACGACTAGAATATTGAAATTAATACAATATTCTAATGGTTTTCAATTAATAGGGAAGCCAACGACTAGAAAATTGAATATTGCAATTAATACAATATTGTAACTGATACAATATTTCAATGTAGGATATTTCATTTTAGCTTCCACTCACTTTCTTTTCACTCTAGAATTTCCAACAATCCGCCACAGATTCGAAGATGTGAAAAGAAAGAAAGAAAATTGGTCTTCGGGAAAAACAAAACAATTGCATAATTAATGTCAATGTCTCGCGACTTGAATTAACACTTAGTAAGCATCAAGCTATGATCTCTTTCCTACTAAGTGACCTTCGTCTTGAACTTGATAAGAAGTAAGAGTTCCATCACTTGAGCCACACAATTGAATATGTATAATGTTCCAAAGTTCCATGAATAAAGGTGACTATACGTCTAAACCTGGATACTCATAGGTGCTCTAGAGTATTAACCCTCGTAATACTCATAGGAAGAGACCACACTTCCACACCTAAGTAGGTAAATCCCATTAAGTGTGAGCTACATCACACCACCAAAAAATGGAATAGGTTCATTAAGAGCCATTTGCTCAACCTCATTCTCATTTGTAGGATGGAAAAAAAATTTGTGCTTCCGACTTATTACGTAATGTTCCTTTTTGAACTCATAGTGAGTAGAAGTTCATTACTTACAATTCATACAGTGGGCTTTATCCCCGTCCTTTCCGATGTTTCCAAGATTAGTTTTTTACATAGGCATTTAGTTAACGGATCCATAATATTTTTTCCAAACTTTACCTAGTCTAGTGATATCGTTCCCTCAGACAATAAATCTTTGACGGTCTTATGCCTCAAACAAATGTGTCTTTTCTTTACATTGTATGCATGGTTGTTTGCAGCAACAATTGGAGTTTCTAAATCACAATGAAGTGCAACTGAAGGAGTTGGCTTCCCCCACAGTGGAACATCAGCAAGCACATTTCTCAACCATTCTGCCTCATGACCTGCCAATTCAAGAGCAGTAAATTCAGATTCCATAGTAGACATGTAAGCACAAGATTGTTTACTAGATTTCCAAGATGCAGCTGCACCCCCTAGGGTGAAGATATTACCACTACTGGAGTTAACTTCATCGTTGTCTGATACCCACTTTGCATCACAAAAACCTTCCAAAACACCTGAAAAATTGGAGAAGTGCAAACCCTAATCATTTGTACCTTTTAGGTTCCTAAGCAACCTACTTAGTGAAATCCAGTGATCATTGTTTGGGTTATGTGTGTACCTGCTCAATCTATTAGCAGAATAAGCAATGTCAGGTCACGTGTAATTCATAAGAAACATAAAACTATAAACAATTCTAGCATATTCAGACTGACAAATTGGACCGCGTTACTTTTCTTTAAGTGGATAATAGAATCATAAGGAGTCCTAATGTAACACCCCGCCTCCACTAGGGTCACTCGCAAAGGAATGCACTAGCTTTGGAGGGGCATTATTGGTAAACATGCATAATGATATAGCAAGGCAGGACATGACATATATATATATGTAAATAAACAGAGTAAGTAAATAAAACAGCGGAAGATTTATAAACCATTTCAAAACACAAGTCTGGTACATCAAAATGTCACTTTCCCAAAATTACAAGTCTAGATAAATACATCATCTGATAAACTGAAAATACATAAGTGCTATCCCCAAATAAGAGTGATAAACCATAGCGGCTCAAGTCCAAAGCATACTTGAGCTATCCAAGGAAGCAGCTAAAATCCAAGCTAGGCTCCAGTATTCCCTCCCTGAGAACCTGGGGGGGGGGGAAACGGAAGAAAAGAGGCGAAAGAAAACAGGTCAGTCAAAAAGACTGAGTAAGCCCTGCTACGATCAGTCTATAAACTAATAAAGTTAACATCATGATGGAAACTGAGATGGTCATAAATAACAACAACTGGCATGATAAATCAACTATGAGATAGAGGTGTCATCGCACAAAACAAGGTTAAGTTCTGCACCACGGTGTACTAGCAAACCAACATAACAGGTATTGATCCCTTGGCCCAAACCTTGGCCCAATAACATGAAGTGACCTTAATATAAGATCCAGCCCAACGGTCTAGTCGATCGGCTCCCTATAAACCTAACACGTCAAGTGTTGGTGTCCATATGGCCCACATATGGTTGTAGTTAGTCTGTGCTGGGTCCACCTTTGGGTGTATCAAGCCCTCGGGTGTCAACCCCGGACACTTAAGCAATAATGCACAGCCCTAAACTACTGGTACCCGTGCCTCGAGTTTGTCCAAAATCGGACTACGTGCACGTCCGTAGCCCGCCGGACCCGCACCGCTGTACCACTCAGCCATCGCCTTTTTGGTCGCTTACATCCGTCTAGTAATCGTGCCCCGCCCTAGCCTAGCTTCTAGGGTTGTGAATGATACCAAACTGGGATTACTGTTGGAACAGACCACGTTGCCAGGGTTTTCTAAGAGGGTTAAGTGTGGTTTAACCCCTCACTAATCATGGATTAAATTAGTTAAGTGTAATCAACGGTTCACCACTTAACCCCATCTAATCCCTCGTATCCCCAAATGGATTAAATTGGTTAAGTGTAACTTAACCCCATTTTTCATCCCCCGAATTTCCAAATTGGTTAAGTATTAGTGGACCCTGACTTAACCCTATTCATGAGGCATTAATTTATTAATTTAATGCACCTTAACCTCTCACATTAGACCTTGTTGTGGTTACTAGTTAGGCCGGGCGGGTCCGGGTAGGTTTACACCACAACTTAATCTAACCTCGGGTTTTGGCACCACATGACCAACTTCTCACATTGGGTCCTATTGTTTGTAGCCACTAGTTAAGCCGGTCGGTTCCGGGTAGGATTATGCTACAAACTCAACCCAACCTCGAGTTGGCCACACTTATGTTTTCTAAGTGTCATGTCCACTTTATTTCAAAACATAATTACAAGTCAACAAATACTTGGGTAGACCTAACTTAATAGGTAAATTCCCAAGGGGTAGACCTAACTTAATAGGTAAATTCCCAATTTTATATTTTCATGTATTTTAAGTTTACCCCAAACCCCCAACGTCATTCTATCGCTTACAAATTCGTAGTAACGCATAAAGGATAGAAAGAGGGAACTTGGCACAACATACATGATAAACTTGCACAACAACCATGCCTAACATGTTAGACTTGTACAACTTAGCATGGTGAACTTGCATATTGCCATAAACATGCATAACGTGTTAAACTTGCATAACTTAGCAAAGTGAACTTGCATATTACCATAATCATGCATAACTTGTCAAAACATGCACAACTTGTCAAAACATGCGCAACTTGTCAAAACATGCACAACTAAACTTGCATAAACATGCACAACTTGTCAAAACATGCACAACTTGTCAAAACATGCACAACTTGTCATTTTAAACTTGCATAAGCATGCAAAACTAATTAAACTTGCAAATCATGGTTTAGTAAGCTTGCATAAACATGCATGACTCAATTAACTTGTAAATCATGACTTAGCAAACATGCATAAACATGCATAACTCATTTAACTTGCAAATCAAGGCTTAGCAAACTTGCATAAACATGCATAACTCATTTAACTTGCAAATCAAGGCTTAGCAAACTTGCATAAACATGCATAACTCATTTAACTTGTAAATCATGGCTTAGCAAACATGCATAAACATGCATAACTCATTTAACTTGTAAATCATGGCTTAGCAAACATGCATAAACATGCATAACTCATTTAACTTGTAAATCATGGCTTAGCAAACATGCATAAACATGCATAACTCATTTAACTTGCAAATCAAGGCTTAGCAAACTTGCATAAACATGCATAACTCATTTAACTTGCAAATCAAGGCTTAGCAAACTTGCATAAACATGCATACTCAAATAAACTTGCAAATCATGTCATAGTAAATCCGCATATGCATGCATAACTTGTGAAACATGTAAAACATGGCATAGTAAATCCGCATATGCATGCATAACTTGTGAAACATGTAAAACATGGCATAGTAAATCCGCATATGCATGCATAATCAAATAGACTCACATAAATCTCAATTTTCACCACATATTAACTTTAGAGTTTACAAAGTGAAGGTAAGAGGGCTTACAATGCTTATGCGGACTCAAATGAGTATAACAAATGCAAGAAACCCCTTATGCAACCAATTATAACCCCCAAATGCAAGCAAACTTGATCAAAACTCCTCTTTTATGGTGCCAATTGAAAAACAAGCCTTTAATGCAAGCTAAGGAGGATCATACAAGCCTAAATATGCTTGTATGCATGGAAAATCACTTAGGAATTAAATTAGGATTTGTATGAAGAGGGTGGAGGCCATGAGAGGATGGATTTTGGCATAGTTTAGTTACTAGGATGAATAATGAATGATTTAGGGTAGGTTAGGGTCTTATTTATAGATTAGGTTAGTGTTTTTAGGCCATAGGATTAACCCTAGATTCAATTAGGGCCATCAGATCCCGGAATTCTCTAGAAACAAGCCACAAGACCCAACCCCAATCAGAAATGGTGCACCAGGCTAATCAGCCGGGCACACCCTGTCGACAGGGCTGTCGACAGGGCAGTCGACTCCCTGGGGACCCTGTCGACAGGTCTGTCGACATGGGGCCCCTGGCGGGAATTTTCCCGCCTTGGCCCAGCTGGCCCAATTCTTCAAATTTGAATCTGATTTTTACTTAGTAATTTTCTGCAAACTTCAATGGGCCTTAACTGGGTCATACGGACTCCGATTTTCGAAAACTCAGACTCTATTTCGCGTATTTTTCCGAGACGAACGCAATGGCATAGCCCGTTTCCCTTGATTCCCATTTTATAATTTAACTCTGCCTCAATTTATGTTATAACAGATTATTAAAAATACGGGTTGTTACATTCTCCCCTCCTTAAAGGATTTCGTCCCCGAAATCTTCAAGTTAGGAAGAACGTGTCCTACCATCCAATCATCCATCTACTCAAAGCATCATCCACGAGCAATCATTGTCCTTACAAGATTCTAAATGCTGGATGAACATATGCAAAAGTGTGTGTGTATGTACTTACCTAATGCAAAAATCAGGCGGTTACTGATACAGTAAACCTCCTTAATGCATATGTATGTCAGTGAAATGAATCCATATGTATGCAAATTCCTAACATAATGTATAATATCTACATGCGTTCTCAATCATACATCCATATGCAACATCCATGTGATAGCATACGAATTTCATCCAAGAATAAGCATAAACACTCATGCACATGCAATATGAGGAGTGTGTGAGCCGATCTAGTGCCTAATCGTGTATAATGCATCCACGAGCAACCACTTGCAAACACTTGCAACCACTTGCAACCATCAAGCATAACATGTTTCAAACACATGTTTCAACCAAAGGGTTTCTACCTAAGGTTCTCATGACAAGATAGACACGATAAACTAGATAAACTCCTTCTTGGATTTTCAAGAATCCATTCCCACTTTGACATACAGTGCTGACCGATGAGTCTTAACCCCCTTATGGAGTTTACAACAGAAATAGGATCGAGAATGGGACCGAGAGGATATATGCAAAAGACAACTTGCAAGCAAGCTCCACAGGAAAACGAGGATCAAGGATGCTCTCTTAAAAAGAGATATGATGCGCATATCTAGTCTTCACTCTTCTTAGTTACGTTTCCTTGAGCTTAACTCCACTGTGCTTTGACTATCTTTCCCTTCATGATTCCTTGGCTTCCTAACCCCTATTTCCCAAATTCGAGTTGGAAGTCATTTCATTATCGCCTCTCGTCTTTCTTTTCCACTTATTCTTCCTTCTGTATACCTGGCTTAAACATACAATAAACTCATGTTTTCATGCAAGCTCTCCAAAATTCACTGGTGAATCCTGGATCTCGTCTACTTACTATAAAGTATTCCATGCAGCAGAACTTTCTCTCGAAAATACCAATCCACGTTGCCAATTACCCTATAAACGTGATTTTCTATAACTCATGCTTAATCGAAATGAACCATCCGCCTATGAGTGATAGGCCATACCTAGATTCAATTGCCTACCCATGGCTTCCTGTAGGTTATTACAAAACTGGCCAACTTCTTGAGGGTAAACCGTTGCTAACCATGATGCAGTCCTCTTGCTCTTCACCGGACTGAAATGAGCACTCTTCGCGAGTCTACCCATTACGACCCTCATACCCGTATCCCTTTTCTTTGATCTAGGTAGTCCCTCCACATAACCTATCGAGATGTTTTCACACTTCCCTTGCGGAACTTCCAATGGAGGTAATGGCCCACTGGGCTTCTATGACTTGGCCTTAACCTGGTGGCACACCATGCATCCTGAGACCAACTCGGCCACCATCTCGAGTGATGCGCATCTTTAAGAACCTTCTTTACCAAGTCTTTGACTCGAGGAACACATAATCTCTCCTCGCGCCTTAGTCATCCCTTGTCATCTATAATATATCTAGTGAGGTGACTTAACATCTCGCCTCGAACTGACTGGTCCATGTTCTTGACCAACCGCGGGTCTTCTTCCTGCGAAACCCCCTTCTTGATCCAGAAGAGTAAATCTAAGCTCCGGGAATGCCAACTAGCTAGCCAAACGGAGGAAGCTTCTTACTTCAATTGCCCTCCTCAGAGTTTTCCGGTCTTAACCCGCAACCACTTTAGCGGAATCCACCGCTAAGCCTTACTTAGGAATTATGTGCCCAAGAAGTCCAACTTCTTTCCTCCAAAGTGATATTTGGAGAACTTGACCTTCAACTTGTGGCTCTAAGCGTATCCATCTCCTCCTTGAGATGTATAGCATGTTCTTCCTCGCTCTTTTGAGGAGGTCAAAATATCGTCTAAGACGACCATGACAAACTTGTTCAAGGACTCCCTAAACACCCTACCCATCCAGTTTACGTAATATGCGGGTGCATTAGTCAAACCAAATAGCATGACTAGCCATTCTAAAAATCCATCCAGAGTCCTAAACGCAGTCTTGTCAATTCCATCCTCAGCCATCCTAAGCTGATGGAATCCGGTAGCTAGATCAAAAGAAAACAGATGCTCCTACAAGCTGATCAAACAAATCATTGATCCTTGGTAACGGTTATCTTACGATAATCAACACATAAGCGAAACAAACTGTCCACATCAGTAACGAATACTTCTGGAGCATCCTACTTGAAAATGCTTCGTCTCAGGAAGTTCTTCTCAAGCAACTCCTTGACTTTCTTTCTTAACTCTCATTTTGTGAGGTCATGTGCCTAGCCGGCCACGCAACTGGCTTGGCATTACCAACCAGATAATACGGAAATCTATCCCCAGATATCAGGATATCCTCGGATCACCCTCACAGATTGCAAACTATCGATAGACGAGTCGAGGGATTTCAAGATAACATAACATGACGGGACCCATAGGGTTACTAGAAATTTCTAGGGTATTACCGAGGCGAGTCATGAGCCCCACACCCTATATACAAAAACCCAGAATGGCTCCAAAACAAGACAACCATTCCATGCCCAAAACCAACCCATATCCCCTGAAACCGAGAATATAAACATCCCACGAGAATTCTATACTCAAGATAGAAACTTTCAAATCCACTCAGACCACAGACAAACGGGCAGAACCCCCAATTGGATTTGAAACACATACGGGATCATCAACCAGACTAGTACTTAGGTGCAAAACTTTCAACTAGATCGGATGAAATAAAACTATGCGATATGCCAGAATCGAACAAAGTTCGAACAGGGAAAACCAGAAAATGTAAACCAGATTTTCAACAGAAACACTACCTCTATCATAAGCTGGAAGAACGGTGTTGAGGGGATGAACTCGCCCTCCAGATAGTCCTACACACTGAGTCTGACCTTGCCCTTGTTTCCTCGGGCAATCCTTGCTGAAATGTCCAAACTCACCACAATCAAAGCATTCGCCCCGCTTTCTCTTTTCCTTCTTCCTACATTCCCTGGCTATGTGTCCAATTTCACCACAGAAGCTACATTTCACATTCTTGCCCCGTTTCCCGGAATTTACTCTCTTGCCTTGAGTCTCATTCGCCTTGACCTCTTTCTTGTCATTGCTACCTTCTTCTTGAAGTAGGGCCAAATTCACTAAACTCTCGAAGGTCGCCCCCAAGGGTATATGAGACAGGGCCAAATCACGTAATGGCTCGTTTAATCCTAGAGCAAAGTGTAGGGCCTTCTTCTGAGCTGTATTAACCAAGTCTAAATCGTCCTGAGCCAGTTGATTAAACTTATCTATGTATTCCCTAATAGTCATGTCCCCTTGCTTCAGTGATAAGAATCTCAGTCCAAACCTTCCTCTAAAGTCATCCCAAGTCTCAATTGGCCTGGTCGCGGTGGTGACTACCCACCAACGTGCGGCTTCTTCCTTTAGCAACCATACTGCCAATAAAACCTTCCTGCGGTCACCTATATCAAAGGTGGCTAAAAGATCTTCGGTCTCTTTCAACCAATTCCTTGCCTCTACTAAAGTCTCGGTTCCAAAGAAATTCTTGCAACCCATCATCTTAAAGTTCTTACAAGTTTCCGCAAAATCCGCTTGTGGAGGCTGAGGGAGAAGAGGAACGTCAGCTACGGAAGGAGGAGGAGGAGGAACAGCGGCCTCGACTGGGGAGACAGTATGAGGGACACCCGGGACCGGTGCCGTAACTTCCAAGTACCGACGAAACCAATCGGGTATCGTTACTCCTTCGGGCAAGATGAGATTATCAGACATGCTGGGAAACGAAAAGAAAAGAGTTCAAACGAGGGATCAAAGGATAGTGCTAATGGCTTTTTGGGGAATAGCCTTTTAAAAATAACTAGACTTTTCTTTGGAAAATACTTAATACTTGGTTTTGAAAATAGTTTTCAAAGAGTTTTTAAAACCTTTTTACCCCTTCTCGTAAACCTTATGCTCTGATACCAAATGTAACACCCCGCCTCCACTAGGGTCACTCGCAAAGGAATGCACTAGCTTTGGAGGGGCATTATTGGTAAACATGCATAATGATATAGCAAGGCAGGACATGACATATATATATATGTAAATAAACAGAGTAAGTAAATAAAACAGCGGAAGATTTATAAACCATTTCAAAACACAAGTCTGGTACATCAAAATGTCACTTTCCCAAAATTACAAGTCTAGATAAATACATCATCTGATAAACTGAAAATACATAAGTGCTATCCCCAAATAAGAGTGATAAACCATAGCGGCTCAAGTCCAAAGCATACTTGAGCTATCCAAGGAAGCAGCTAAAATCCAAGCTAGGCTCCAGTATTCCCTTCCTGAGAACCGGGGGGGGGGGGAACGGAAGAAAAGAGGCGAAAGAAAACAGGTCAGTCAAAAAGACTGAGTAAGCCCTGCTACGATCAGTCTATAAACTAATAAAGTTAACATCATGATGGAAACTGAGATGGTCATAAATAACAACAACTGGCATGATAAATCAACTATGAGATAGAGGTGTCATCGCACAAAACAAGGTTAAGTTCTGCACCACGGTGTACTAGCAAACCAACATAACAGGTATTGATCCCTTGGCCCAAACCTTGGCCCAATAACATGAAGTGACCTTAATATAAGATCCAACCCAACGGTCTAGTCGATCGGCTCCCTATAAACCTAACACGTCAAGTGTTGGTGTCCATATGGCCCACATATGGTTGTAGTTAGTCTGTGCTGGGTCCACCTTTGGGTGTATCAAGCCCTCGGGTGTCAACCCCGGACACTTAAGCAATAATGCACAGCCCTAAACTACTGGTACCCGTGCCTCGAGTTTGTCCAAAATCGGACTACGTGCACGTCCGTAGCCCGCCGGACCCGCACCGCTGTACCACTCAGCCATCGCCTTTTTGGTCGCTTACATCCGTCTAGTAATCGTGCCCCGCCCTAGCCTAGCTTCTAGGGTTGTGAATGATACCAAACTGGGATTACTGTTGGAACAGACCACGTTGCCAGGGTTTTCTAAGAGGGTTAAGTGTGGTTTAACCCCTCACTAATCATGGATTAAATTAGTTAAGTGTAATCAACGGTTCACCACTTAACCCCATCTAATCCCTCGTATCCCCAAATGGATTAAATTGGTTAAGTGTAACATAACCCCATTTTTCATCCCCCGAATTTCCAAATTGGTTAAGTATTAGTGGACCCTGACTTAACCCTATTCATGAGGCATTAATTTATTAATTTAATGCACCTTAACCTCTCACATTAGACCTTGTTGTGGTTACTAGTTAGGCCGGGCGGGTCCGGGTAGGTTTACACCACAACTTAATCTAACCTCGGGTTTTGGCACCACATGACCAACTTCTCACATTGGGTCCTATTGTTTGTAGCCACTAGTTAAGCCGGTCGGTTCCGGGTAGGATTATGCTACAAACTCAACCCAACCTCGAGTTGGCCACACTTATGTTTTCTAAGTGTCATGTCCACTTTATTTCAAAACATAATTACAAGTCAACAAATACTTGGGTAGACCTAACTTAATAGGTAAATTCCCAAGGGGTAGACCTAACTTAATAGGTAAATTCCCAATCTTATATTTTCATGTATTTTAAGTTTACCCCAAACCCCCAACGTCATTCTATCGCTTACAAATTCGTAGTAACGCATAAAGGATAGAAAGAGGGAACTTGGCACAACATACATGATAAACTTGCACAACAACCATGCCTAACATGTTAGACTTGTACAACTTAGCATGGTGAACTTGCATATTGCCATAAACATGCATAACGTGTTAAACTTGCATAACTTAGCAAAGTGAACTTGCATATTACCATAATCATGCATAACTTGTCAAAACATGCACAACTTGTCAAAACATGCGCAACTTGTCAAAACATGCACAACTAAACTTGCATAAACATGCACAACTTGTCAAAACATGCACAACTTGTCAAAACATGCACAACTTGTCATTTTAAACTTGCATAAGCATGCAAAACTAATTAAACTTGCAAATCATGGTTTAGTAAGCTTGCATAAACATGCATGACTCAATTAACTTGTAAATCATGACTTAGCAAACATGCATAAACATGCATAACTCATTTAACTTGCAAATCAAGGCTTAGCAAACTTGCATAAACATGCATAACTCATTTAACTTGCAAATCAAGGCTTAACAAACTTGCATAAACATGCATAACTCATTTAACTTGTAAATCATGGCTTAGCAAACATGCATAAACATGCATAACTCATTTAACTTGTAAATCATGGCTTAGCAAACATGCATAAACATGCATAACTCATTTAACTTGTAAATCATGGCTTAGCAAACATGCATAAACATGCATAACTCATTTAACTTGCAAATCAAGGCTTAGCAAACTTGCATAAACATGCATAACTCATTTAACTTGCAAATCAAGGCTTAGCAAACTTGCATAAACATGCATACTCAAATAAACTTGCAAATCATGTCATAGTAAATCCGCATATGCATGCATAACTTGTGAAACATGTAAAACATGGCATAGTAAATCCGCATATGCATGCATAACTTGTGAAACATGTAAAACATGGCATAGTAAATCCGCATATGCATGCATAATCAAATAGACTCACATAAATCTCAATTTTCACCACATATTAACTTTAGAGTTTACAAAGTGAAGGTAAGAGGGCTTACAATGCTTATGCGGACTCAAATGAGTATAACAAATGCAAGAAACCCCTTATGCAACCAATTATAACCCCCAAATGCAAGCAAACTTGATCAAAACTCCTCTTTTATGGTGCCAATTGAAAAACAAGCCTTTAATGCAAGCTAAGGAGGATCATACAAGCCTAAATATGCTTGTATGCATGGAAAATCACTTAGGAATTAAATTAGGATTTGTATGAAGAGGGTGGAGGCCATGAGAGGATGGATTTTGGCATAGTTTAGTTACTAGGATGAATAATGAATGATTTAGGGTAGGTTAGGGTCTTATTTATAGATTAGGTTAGTGTTTTTAGGCCATAGGATTAACCCTAGATTCAATTAGGGCCATCAGATCCCGGAATTCTCTAGAAACAAGCCACAAGACCCAACCCCAATCAGAAATGGTGCACCAGGCTAATCAGCCGGGCACACCCTGTCGACAGGGCAGTCGACTCCCTGGGGACCCTGTCGACAGGTCTGTCGACATGGGGCCCCTGGCGGGAATTTTCCCGCCTTGGCCCAGCTGGCCCAATTCTTCAAATTTGAATCTGATTTTTACTTAGTAATTTTCTGCAAACTTCAATGGGCCTTAACTGGGTCATACGGACTCCGATTTTCGAAAACTCAGACTCTATTTCGCGTATTTTTCCGAGACGAACGCAATGGCATAGCCCGTTTCCCTTGATTCCCATTTTATAATTTAACTCTGCCTCAATTTATGTTATAACAGATTATTAAAAATACAGGTTGTTACACCTAACATGATCTACATTAAATGAGTCAAACTTTTAAGAAGTTTTTCAACATAATGTGACTAAGTAAGACAGATGCATTTGGAGTCCTTTTGATTTTCACTCCCAAACTCACATCTGCCTTACCCGTGTCTTTCATTTCAATATTCGAATTCAAAAATTCCTTTGTCTCATTTACTCGATCCAAGTTAGTACCAAAAATCGGCATATCATCCAAATAAAGGCAAATTATCACACAATCATGGGAATCGTGTTTGGAATAAACACATGAATCACCTTCATTAACATGAAAACCATTAACAGTCATATTTTTTGCCAAATTTGTCATGTCATGCTTTAGAGCTTGCTTGAGTATGTTCAATGACTTGACTAATTTACAAACCTTGTTATTTTGATTGTTTATTGATTCCTTCCAAAAAATAGCATCAACTAACTTCATTGCCTCATCATAGGTTCTTGGATCTATTGGAGAATGGATTTTAATGACGACAACCTTATTTCAATATTAATTGATTATAAAATATATACTAACACTTTTATCTAGAATACACACACACACACATATATGCAGGATTTTTATAAAGGAGTTAAAATTAAAGGCTGTACAATTTAAGAACTTTTAGAGATTCAGAATTCAGATATGATTCAAGACTCATGAGTAATCAAGATTTCACGAGTTCAAGATAAAAATAGTAACAGAGTTTAGTTTATGTAAGACTTTGAATAGTACTCCAGGTTCAAATTCAAATTCAACTTCTGTTTGTGATTTTCAATTTCAAATTCTATTTTCAAATTCAGTTCTGATTTTCAAATTCCATTATCAATTCTATTCCAATTCTAATTAACTTTTCTATCACACTTTTTCTTTTAAATTCAAGTTTATAAGTCTATAAGTTTTAAATATTTATATACTTTTATATATCTTATATTTATATAGTTTAAAATTTATAATTTTATAAATATGTTTATATAGTTTATTTTTATGTTTTCACATGATTCTATACTTTATAATTCTTATTTACAACACTATGTTTTAATTCAAGAATTTCCAGAATTATATATATACATACATATGTGTGTGTGTGTATATATATATATATATATAAACACTTCAAAAATGCTCAAAATTCAAATTTACAAAGGGTTATGTTGACATACATTTATGTACATGTCGACATATAATTGTCATATTTTCTTATTTTGAAAGGAAGTGTCTTTTCACTATTTGCAATGTTCCAGAAGCGTTGCAACCTTTAAAATCTTATAAATAGGGGTTGATTTTGAATTTTTTCATCATTCTTCTTCTCCATCTTCATCCCCTTTCTTTACGCCATTAATATTTCATATTTTTATGATTTCTACACTTATACTCTGCCGAATTCAATTCTATTTATATAAAACTTTTTCTCTTCTCACTCTCTACTCATTACTCTCTGAATCGAAGCGCTATTGAAGACTTATAAGACTGTTGTAATTGTTTGGTTAGTGTCTGGGAAAGTTTTGTTCCTTGTAGCCTTGAAATTATGGAAACGGAGCGTTGTTAACCATGTAGCTGGGAAATCAAGGGGAATATACTTGATCAAGGGTGTTTGAAATCAGTGGTAACCTTGTGGCCGCGAAATCAATGATGTTGTACTTGGATATTGATATAGTAATAAAACTCTGCTCAATCCAGCGTTGCGTGGGACTGGACGTAAGAGTAATTCGAACCAGTATAAATTTCGATGTGTTCTTTCCTTTTTTGCATTTTTTGATTTTAGTGTGGAACCTAAGACTTCACTCAAGACATTGCTTGTCGGTCTTAGTAAACCCCACGGTTGGTGTATACCCCGATTTTTAAACGTCTATGCACCACCAAGATAGTCACCCTAGAAGCTGGCAGACGCGGCCTCCGAACCTGAGATCTCTTATGTCTCATCCCAATTCGTCCGCCTCCTACCAACTGAGCTAGGAGTGTTGGGTCTTTCCTTTTCTACATTTTATTTTTGCTTGTCTTTGTGTTTGTGTTTGATTCTGTGTCTGTGATTATCTCTATGTTGTGTGATTCATATATTATATCATATACGTTATAGATTTTTTTAAATTTCTCAAAAACACTATTCACTCCCCTTTAATGTTAGTTTTTCCTTAACGATCCATTCCGCAATCCTTAACAATTGGTGTCAAAGCCTGGTCTTTCAAAAAGTTCATAATCTGATTTTTGAAAATATTTATAATGTCAACCAACACTTGTAGCAATTATAGTTCTTTTGTAGAGGGTCAGTCCAATATTAGACCACCACAGTTTAATGGTAGTAATTATTCATATTAAGCATGTAGAATGAAAATATATTTACAATTAGTAGGATTAGAAACATGGAATATTACACAAACTGAATATGTAGAACCCACAACTAATTTTGCACAATGGAAAAATGAACAAAAGGCTGCAGCACAAAGCAATTCTAAAGCCATGAATATGTTGTTTTGTTCATTAAATAGGACTGAGTTTAATAGAGTGTAAGTTTGTAAACCTGCCTATGAAATTTGGAGAACTTTACAAGTTACTCGTGAAGGAACTAGTAAAGTTAAACAAACTAAGATATCAATGTTAGTTAATCAGTTTGAGTTATTCAAAATGAACGAAAATGAGTTTATCTCCGATACGTATTGCATATTTCAAAAGATAGTGCATTCATTAACAGTACTTGGAAAAACTTAATCTGAAGAAGAACAAGTCAGAAAAATATTGAGTTCATTGACTTCAGAATAGGATCGGAAAACTTTGGCGATTAAAGAAGCCAATAATGTTAGTGAAATGAAGATTGAGGAGTTAACTGGAAATTTGATGCCTTTTGAAGTCCAATTATAGAAAAGAAAATAAAACCAGCCAACTGAGAAGATATCCATCACATTTAAAGCAACAACAAATTATTCTGACTCGAGTAGTGAAGATGATGAAACAGCCCTAATGACCAGACATTTTAGAAAATTTCTGAGATATATGAGGAAAAATTATCCTCAAAACAATTATCAAGGAAGTTCAGGAAGAAATGATGGTCGATGTTATAACTGCAATAAATCAGGCCATATAAAGAGAATGTGTCCATATCAAGATAAATTGACTCAACAAACGGACAACAGCAATTCATCAAAGAAGAGAAAGAAAGCATACGCAACAACATTAGATGATCCAGATTCATCATCAAATGATGAAAAGCCAAAAACCGGGAACTCAAATATGTGCTTCATGGCAATTCAGAATTCAAAAAATTCAGAAGAAAAGGATCTAAAACCCGGTATGCCGTAATTAATTTTTAATTTTTCCTTGGTTGAATGATTGTTTTGTTTGTTTTGAATTTAAAAAATTAAACTTTAGAATTCAAACTTGAAGTTCAAAATTCAAATTTGAAATTCAGAATAATAATGTATTAACAAATAAAATAATAAATTAAATTTTTGGATGTTTGTTAGGATTAAAATAATTTTAGGAAATCGTTAAACTTGAGATACAAATCGATAATTTAAATCACAAGTCACAAAAACCAAATGTCCTTTAAAAATGAATACATATGTCCATACGTCGACATATCAGCTTGTAATTTGAAATTTAAATTTCGAAGATATAAACTTTCAAACTTTTCTCCAATTTTTCATCAACTCTCAAGGATTTAAAAGTTGTCATTGATTTGTTAAAATTTGTGCCTATTCAATTCATATCGATTCAATTTCTATATATACATCTATTCTCTCTACCTTTCATTCACAATTCAAAGTATATTCTTCATGTCTGTTCTTTTCAAAACAATCAATTCAACGGCTTACTCTAATTCATCTCAAAAATTGAAATTAACCAAAGACATCAAAGGTTATCTTCATAATGATTGAGATGCTATCAAAACCCACGTTGATTGTCTAGCAAAAGCTAAAGTCAATATGGGAGCTTTCGCTGTCTTTGAAGACTTTCCTTCCTATGATCTTATCTCTCTCTTCCACCTTAATGAAGTCTTGAGTCTAATTGACTCTCGAGATAACGACAAAGTATGTTATCCTAAGCTTGTCAAGATGTTTTATGCGAACCTTAATCGTGGATTTTTTGAAGGCAATGAAAACCAAATTTGGAGTAGCGTTAAAGGCGCACAAATTGTCCCAGATTCCGAAATGTTAGGCACTATCTTAAATTGTAAAAGCACAAACTCAGATTTTTCGGATTTCAAAATTGATGAAACCGATTTAGAGACTTATCATGACATATTTGAAAGAGATGCTCAAATGTATTTCAAAAACCGCTTTTTCCATCCAAAAACAAAAACCATAAGCCTTCTCCTCCAGCATACCATCACTCCTCGTTCCGGAAACTTTAATAATCCAAGTCTTCAAATCCAAAAAGCCCTCTTTGCTATTATTGGTGGCTATAACATCAATTGGGCCGATATGATCTTAAGAGAATTCAAGCCCATAGAAACTTCTTCAAAAGAGAACACTCTTTACTATGGAGTTTATCTCACTCGTATTTTCAAATACTTTGGAGTCGATCTTCATGGAGAAGAATTCGTGCCAAGAAAGGTATTTGACTCCTCAAACATACATCTCATGCAAATTCCTCTCACTTTCAAACCATATGAGACATTTGAAGCCAAACAAGCTCGAATGCAACAAGAACAAGCACATATGGAGGTTGAAGAAGAAGAAACTTCTTTAGAAAGTGTTGAGTGTCCCATCAACATTAGAAACATTTCTAGTGAGATGATTGTTCAAAACCAAGTAAAGATTGTCAACAATCAAAAGAAGCTCAAAAAGAACTTTTCCAAAATGACTAAGTTTATGGTCAAGATAGGAAGAAAGCTTGGAATTTTATCCTCCTCATCGTCATCCACTGAAAACTAGTTTATCTAGTCTAGTTTATATTTATGTATTCGCTTGTATTTGCTTTCGAATCTCGTATTTAGCATGTCTTAATTAGTTGGATGTATTTACTTTTTATGAAGTTATGAATGGAGTTTTATTTTTGTTAAAATTATCTATAAGTTACTGCAAAAACTTTAGAATTAAATATGATATACTAAAAAATCAAAAGATTCAAAATTTTCAAAAAATTTCACTAGGTATGTTGACGTACATACATTGATAAGTCGACAACTGCCTGATTTTTAAAACTTTTCAAAATTTAGAACTAAATAATTAACTCATGTCCATTCAAAATCCAACGAATTCCAAACCCTATTTCTTACAGAAATCTTCATTATTTCATTTCTCCTTCTTCTCTATTCATTTCTTATCAAAATTATGGCAAATCCAATCCATAATCTAAGTGAAAATCTTAAAGAAACGTTGAATTCCTTTAGGAATATCCTCTCTATAATTCTAGGAAACCAGCGTCATCTTCAGTTAAGCCAAATAAAGATGTTAAAACAACAAGAGAAGCATTTTGATGTAATTCAGTGGCTATTCTCTTCTCTTTTCAGAGATGAAGATAACAATCTCGCTACGGCACCACCAACGAAAGAAGATGAAGATTGGGAAGTCATCAAGAAGGATCCAATCTTTGTAGAAGACAGTTGGGTAGTGTGACACCCCACGTTCGTTAATGTCACTCACAAAGGGAATGCATTAAGTTTCGTGAAACGTTTAGGTGAATAGACACAGAATATTACAAGACAGATATAAATTTTTTTAACAGTGGGAACAAAAAACTTTATTAATCATCAAAATACCATGGTCCAAAGCATCATTTGTCTGAAATATAAAAAACCCATTACAACATAAAAACCACTGTCTTGTACTCCAGAAATATCAGAGTACATAAAAGAAAAAAAAAACTCCCATGAACAAAATATGGCCATAGAAACAAGGACAAGAGCTTGATCCATACATATCAGCAGCTCCAGCAAAATAAGCAGAATCACGATCAAGCCTGTGCGTTTCCTCCCTGAGAACCTGGGGAGGGGGGAGGGGGTAGGGAACGGAAGAAAGAAGGGAAATAAAAAGGGTCATACATCAAGTCTGGCGAGTCTAGTTACTTTTAGCCAGTAAATAAATAAAAGTAACATGCTAAGCATACAAAGTGGATAAGAGAGATCACTATACAAATGGCAGGTATGACAAGGTAAATAGGACAACATAATAGAATAGATAGCGCTTCTTAATACTTTCCTTGCTCTGCACCAATACTAGTATAACAGATATATAATAGGATTACATACTCCCAAATTGCTTAACAAAAAGAGGACGATCCCAACAGAAACATAATGGTAGTTTTAGGTGTACTCTAGTAACGGGTTTTAACCCAAACAGAACTGGTACCTAAACAGAAATAACGGGTGTTGGCCCAGACAGAAACACAGGTACCCTACAGAAACAGACAGGACTAGACGTACCCTACTTACTACCCCCAATTGATCGGCTCCCTATTCCGTAGATACCCTGTGCTGGCCCCACAGTAGGGTGTATCACTCCCTAAAGTGGCAACCCTTTATTTTCCAGATGTGCACAACCATATCTACCGATGTCACAGCGTCTTATTTTCCCTAGCAGGCGGAGTCATGCACGCACATGACCCCGTTGGAATGCGCCGTCAACACCGCCTCCACGTTTGGATCTCTTACAATCAGCTCAGTAAGCGTACCCCACTCCGACCTAGATCGGAGTACCCGTTTGATACCTATTTAAGGGTTACTGATCGAAATGGATCCCACATCAGATGATTCAAGCTCTCCCCTTTGTCTTGCATCCCCACTACTAGGTTTTCAACTGGTTATGTTTACATAAAAGGTGTCTTTAATTACATAACCTTATCAGGTTAAGTTTGTGGGCCTATATATACTTATATTACCCACCTACCCAAGATTTACTTAACCCTCCCACTGATTCAAGCATGTTTATTTAACGGTTAAATTTATGGGCCTATATATACTAATATTACCCACCTACCCAAGATGTACTTAACCCTTTCACTGATTCAATCATGTTTATTTAACGGTTAAGTTCGTGGGCCTATAGATACTAATGTTACCTACCTACCCAAGATTTACTTAACCCTCCCCTTTTATTCAGCCAAGTTTACTTAACCCCCAACTTAAATTTAAGTTCATACAATCCCTATGGATTAACTTAGGTTAAGTAGTCCAATTCATTACCATGTCCATTTATGGTTATAGTGGGCTAAACTTCCCACATTAGGCTTACAACACGTGGATGCTGGAATTGTCGGTCGGGTCCGGGCAGTCTTATTCCATAGTTGGGCCTAACCTAGTGTCTTAGCCCGATTCGTATTTACGTACTTATACCTTCCACATTAGGTTCAACATTAGTGGCTGTTAGATATGCCGGTCGGGTCCGGGCAGACTTCCTCCACTAATGTAACCTAACATCATGTCATAAGTACAATTACAGTTCCCAATTGTAATTACTAAACATTCCATTTTTGATATATTAATTTATTAATTAGTCCTTTCCTTTTATAGGTGTCAATACCTATTTTATGGATAATTTTAATTACTATCAATTCATTTAAAGATTACATGCCAATTATAAATCCCTTTTCCCCCGTTTCCTTCACTTACATATTCACACATATTTTGGCGGCATCTAGGCTAATTAGTAGCCTAGCTGTAACAATGAAAAAGGGAATATGACGGGGTGATAGTTTCAACATATATTGGCATAAACATACTATCATGATAACAAAGTGAATGGACATGTAATTAACATCATATCAAGTTGAACATGCATATTATGATGGAGATGCAATCATCATCATAACGGGATCTAACATAAATATTGCTTTAGATCTACATAAATGTTCACATGCTTTAGATCTAATAGATTAAATTAGATCTATCATAAATAAAGGCTTAGATCTATGAGTTTATAAGTAGATCTACCCAAATCCACATCATAGAGGTTACAATTAAGATAAAAGTGTGGATCCAATCCTAATCAATTTAAGGTGGCATATATTCATGGTTCACATAAATAATTTGATCTATCCAAATGAAACAAAAATAGCATACTAGAAAAATCACATTTGAATTGGATCTCGAGAGATAGATCTATCATAGCATAAGACATGATCATAAAATGGATCTAGCATAAAACATGATCATAAGGTAGATCTAGCATAAAACATGATAACAACATGTTTAGACCTAAATATGTCCAACTTACAACATATCTAAGTTGATCGCAACATGAAAGGTGATTTACATACAAAATTTGATCTAACCAATGTTGCAACTATCAAGATTAATAGATTTACATTTACCACAACATAGTTACAAGTCAAGATCCATATAAACATTATAATCCAATCACCACAATTATATTAGATCTAGGAAATTAGATCTTGTCATGACATAGGATAAAGTTTCATATCAACACAGAATCATACTTTACAACATACCCAGTTCATTGTCTATCAAAGAATACTTTTATTTATATAAACCTAAAAGTAATATAGAAACTCACAACGTTAGGTTTAGAGAACTGGGAGAGAATAGATCTGAATTCTGAACTTGATTAGCTAAATTGTCGTTGTAGGACATGATTTTGTTTCAGTTTGCAACCCGACAGCATATGGCTCCCATGATCTCCAATGAAGAAAATAGGAGAATAGGGGACCATATTTATAGCCTAGAACCAATGA
Source organism: Allium sativum (assembly GCA_030737875.1). NCBI lineage: Eukaryota > Viridiplantae > Streptophyta > Magnoliopsida > Asparagales > Amaryllidaceae > Allium > Allium sativum. Next base: position 6,603,018 of record CM060923.1, on the reverse strand, counting down.
ATCAGAGCCAGAATCAAGTCCAGGTATGTAAAACGAATTCTGCCCCGGTGGAGGGGGGGTCGGCACCCACGAGCGGGAACTTTCCCGCTCAACCCGCTTTGGTTGGATTTTGATTTTTGAACTGTTTCGAAGGTTCTAGAATTATTATATATATATATATGTTCTTCCTTGTTCGTATACAAACTTCTAAGGCTTATAAATTCTCCATAAGATATCCGATTTACGCAAACACGGACTCTATCCCAAGTTGAATTCTGAGTCAAACGCAATGGCGCAGCCCGTTTCCATTAATTCTTCTTCTAAAAATTAAGTATTCTTTAATTCGTTAATTTTAATATTTTAAAATTACGAAGTGTTACGGGTAGAAGTCCCAAGAAATGTTTAATTATTTGGTATGATTGATTTGATTTGTTTGATTTTTTTGGATTGTTGACTTAAAACATGTGTATATTAAATATATGTAAATATCACTTCGTGTGGTGTGCTTGGATTAATTTGTAAATGTAACTCATAACATATGTAATTATGTTACTTGGATTGGTTTGTTTATATACTTAGTATTGATTATTGTATAATTATAAATTTCGGGAGAGTATTCTTCTTTAATATAAGGACTATATAGATATATTTAGGATTAAGGAGGAGTACTTTACTTTAGTATAGAATATATGTAGATTTAGGACTCAGGGGAAGTATTTTACTATATTATAGCAATTATTTAGATAGTTACAGAGTTTAGGGGGAGTATTTTCAAAATTTAGGGGGAGCATTTTCAGAATTTCTTTTTGATAATGCCAAAGGAGGAGAAATCATAAAATATAGAATTAGGATTCATATAGACGGGGGGAGTATTAGAAGGATCACCATCAACAGGTATGAACAGGTATAATATTTTTAAACTAAGGTTGTCATCATCAAAAAGGGGGTGATTGTTGGAGAATGGAGTTTTGATGACAACAACCTTATTTCAATATTAATTGATTATAAAATATATACTAACACTTTTATCTAGAATATGTATATACACACACATATGCAGAATTTTATACAAGAATTAATACTGAAGACAATACAGTTTAAGAGCTTTTAGAGATTCATAATTCAGAGATGATTCAAGACTCATGAGTAATCAAGATTTCAAGATAAAAATAGTAATAGAGTTTAGTCTATGTAAGGCTCTGAATAACACTCCAGGTTCAACTTCAAATTCAAATTATGTTTCCGATTTTCAATTTTCAAATTCTATTTTCAAATTCTATTCTGATTTTCAAATTCCATTTTCAATTCTGTTCCAATTCTAATTAATTTTTCTATTTTACTTTTGATTTTAAATTCATATTTCAAGGTAAAAATAATAATAGAGTCTAGTTTATGTAAGACTCTGAATAGCACTCTAGGTTCAACTTCAAATTCAAATTATGTTTCTGATTTTCAAATTTCAAATTTCAAATTCTATTTTGATTTTCAAATTCCATTTTCAATTCTATTCCAATTCTAATTAATTTTTCTATCTTACTTTTGATTTTAAATTCAAATTTTTATGTCTATAAGTTTTATATAGTTATACACTTTTATATATCTTATATTTATATAGCGTTAAACTTTATAATTTTATAAATATGTTTATATTGTTTATATTTATGTTTTCACATGATTTTATACTTTATAATATTTATTTTTAACATTATGTTTTAATTCAAGAATTTCCAGAATTATATATATATATATATATATATATTAAAACACTTCAAAAATACTCAAAATTCAAATTTACAAAGGGTTATGTCAACATACATTTATGTACATGTCGACATATAACCATCATATTTTTTGATTTTTAAAGGAAGTGTCTTTTCACTATTTGTAACGTTCTAGAAGCATTGCAACCTTTCAAATCTTATAAATAGAGGTTGATTTCGAATTTGTTCATCATTCTTCTTCTCCATCTTCATCCCCTTTATTTACACCATTAATATTTCATATTTTTATGATTTCTACACTTATACTCTGCCGATTTCATTTCTATTTATGTAAAACTTCTTTTCTCACTCTCTACTCATTACTCTCGGAATTGAAGTGCTATTGAAGAGTTATAATGTTGTTGTAATTGTTTGGGTAGTGTTTGGGAAAATGTGTGTTCCTTGTAGCTTTGAAATCGAGGAAACATAGCAGTGTTAACCTTCACTACTACAAAAGTGGGCATATCCGACACTATTTTTCTGTGGCCATAGATCAAAAAAGCGTTGTCGTAGGCCATTTTTTCAAATAGACAACACCAAGGGGGCGTGGCATCCGCGGCCATTGCATTAGCCATCTAATGCAACACTTTGGCCCATCTATGGCCACAAAAAGAAAGTGTTGCATTATAACCTTATTGCAACAGTATATGCATGTAATGCAACAACATACAGCGTAACCTTAAGTAGAAGCCAGAGCCTGGCTTCCAAGTCATGGTAGTGGGGTCCACATGAACTTTCCACATCAGCTGCCAACGTGTCACATGCCACGTCATCTCTCCACGTTAGCTGCACATGTGTCACATGCCATGTTAGCTATCCGTGTGGCGCCACGTAAGCTGTGGGCCCCATGTGTCGTACCATTGCGGAATTAATAATTTTACACTTAATGCAACACCACAGCACAGTCTAATGCAACACTACAGCACAGTCTAATGCAACACCACAATAATCTAATGCAACACCACAGTGCCATCTAATGCGACACCACAATACTATACTGCAACACCAGAAAACATCAACTGCACCGGTAAAAAAATCAAATGCAACACCAAAAAAAAAATCAAATGCAGCTGTAATACAACCTTGTGATTACAAATTCTGTAGTACATATATTCAATCCAAAACATTGTACCATATTTGTACATATATACCGAAATATTCATACAATAAACCCTCCCAAAACATTCGTAACCATAGTCAGACCAACCAATTATATGTACCAACTCAAAAGTGTCATCACCAGCATATACCACAAGTGCCATTATCCAAATATACCATAAGTGCCATCACGAACACATACCACAGGTGCCATAATTTAAAAGAACAGAATATATCACAAGTGCTAACACATACCATTCAAATACTTCAGTCAGTTGCCGGGGTTACAGGGGTAACAATGTCATCTTCATCACTTGTTGTGCTGACACAAAAGTCTCCAACATCTAAATTAAGATCTGGATTGGCTTCACCTAGCTTTTTTAGCACCCATGACACGTTCTCTTTCACTTTTCTATTCACATTTTCTTCCAAATCCGCCTCAAGATCTTGCCTTATTTTTTGGGTTAGCTCTTGCACATAATTGTTTGAAGAACAGGAGTTGCTGGAGACTTTTCGGCCATTTTACCTTGCCTTCCTACAAGCTAGTTCCGCATGTGGCTCTTCCTACCAGAAACAAGTGCATCTGCCTCAACAATGTTTCCTGCATCCACATTGCTTGAACCTTCGCCTACAAAATGAAAACCAGGCAAGCATATATATAAATTGGCAGCTGATAGGAATAAAATTATTAACAAAACTAGTTTTCTTTCAAACTAACTATGTGTTTGATTTAATAAGCAGCTCCAACAAACGTACAATGTGCCAATTATATTGACACAAGTATTGCTATTTCAGTATCAAATTATATATGTACTCACGTATTTGGCCTTTAGTTCATCCGTTTTAGTCTTGTAACTTCTACCATGTTCTTGCTTATATGTTTCCAAATAAACCAAGGCACCGGATGGGGAGGCTTTTCTAGGTCCTTCTTTCTCTGTCAGGTATTAGGATTACCAAAAATTAAACACAATTTGCGACATTCAATGTTAAGAATTTACAGATCTAGTTGCTACCTATAAACATTGTGACAATGATATATAAAATATAATTCAATGATATAACAAATTAGAATTATCATGTGGCCAATTCAACTCAACAAAAATATAACTTAAGTTCAAAAAAACACATATCTTTTCTTTGACTACTGCGTGAGTTTTGGGACCCATGGTATGTGTCTTATTTAATGAATTACGATGCATGGAATTAGTATCAGCTAGGGCCTGGAAATCCAAAAAAAAATAGCACTAAATAAGGATAATGCGAACTACTAAAGAAAAGATTAGCACTAAACAAGCTATTGTGAACTACTAAACATTATACAAATGTGAATATCATTAAAGCCATACCTGAACTGCTTCATCCCCCCAGTATTCCAAGAGCATTTTAAAATCCTCCAACGGAATTGTACAGGACCTATTTGCAAGCCTTTCCTCATTAGTTGAATATTTTTTATAATACCTTGATTTGTTGCGAGACTTGTACTACCCCAAAGAGTCATTAAGCATGTTCAGGACCCACTTATGTCCTTCTTCAGGAATGACATAACTAGCCTACAACATATCAATCACAAAATCCAGGAAAAAAACTTTAATTAAAACCAAACATTTAGGAAGTCAATTGAACTGTATATGGTTAAGGAAATTAGATTATACCAGAGGATATTCCAAAATTTGTCGCTTTAATTGATCGGGAACAACATGCCAATTGATGTATGTAAGAGACACATTATCCTTTGCTAGTGTCCTAAGAAAATCGCTTAACTCTATAATATTATCAGATACTGGCTGACCATCCTCATTCAACTCAATACTACTTTGTCATCAGGGGTTCAAGTATGCACCTTGGTCATTTTTGACTTACCTCTAGGTTTTTTTGGACCTTGTACTTTATCTCCTAGGTTCAAAAAAAATGAATTGAAAATAGACACACTCAACAGTGCAGTGCATAGATAAAGAAACATTATATTGTACATGTACCTGCTTCATATTCCAGTGCAATCCATTCCTGCTCTAATCAGTCAGTAAGATTTTCCATTGTTGGAGGCGCTTCAACATTCTGCTTTTGACATTTCCGCATCTCTAAATAAGCAGCAACTGAACCAGCAGCTTCACATGAATTGGTTGATTGTTTGAATAATTTGCTACATGTAGGTTTTAAAACGGATCGATGAGACGTTGTAGGTTTTAAAACTCCTAAAAAAGACGGGGTAGGTTTCATCAATTTCTTTAATGTTTCTGCGAATTTCTCCCGGTTACTGAATTTCTTTAGAGTAGGAGTGTGTGCCATGATCAAATCCTTATTGGAGCTAGCTTTCTTTGGAGGGAGGGGGTGCAGGTCATCGCTTCCTTCTCAATTTCAATGGTTGCATTGGTTCGCGAACGAGTTCTCGGTCCAGGTAAAGTATCCTTTGACTTAACAATATTGATTCTCTACAATTAAATCGAAGTTCAAGATTTTTGACGCTCCTAAAAGCAAAGACAATAAGTAATAAACAAATAACTTCTTTATACCTTCGAATCCGATGAATCATCAGTGACGTCTTCACCAGCATTTTCTGGGATGCATTCATCACATCCAGCAACATATTTACCTTTATCTTTCTTATTTCGTGCGGCAGCCTCTTGCATACAACTAACCAATGAAGGCACCCCAAGTGATCTACTAACTGCATCGTTTTCTTGCATTTGCGCGATTATCTCTTGTTCATACTTCATCAAAATTGATGGTTATGAGAATTGCAAGCAGATTAGCATTATTACTCACCTTCGATGATAAATTTAAGCTAGTTAACCAAATCGAGTCAATGTATAAACAATTCTTGCTATTTTGACAGAATGCATGCACAAGAATTTTAATAAAAAGTAGTTTGAAATACAAGATTTCATCTGGATTAATAAAACTGAAATGAAAACTGAAAAATACCTGAACATCAACTTCATTCTCTCGGGTATCATTATCATTATTTGTTTCATTTTCTACATTTAATTTCCTCATGGTTCCTTTGTACGTCACAGTAACATCTTCTTCATCATTATTCATATCTGGTTCCGGTGATAGTTTCTTCTGACCCACTTGAGTTGGGTTGTTTTTCATCATTTTGTGTTGCCGCTGAAGTCTATGTGCAGTAGTATACTTGCGCTTTGCAACCGGCTTCTTAGCAGAACCTAGAACGATAAAAATAATAACTATGGCCTCCTTCATAGTTCTTTACACACACACAGAGATATATATATATAAGAATGGATCTATATTACATATACATATATACCTTGAATTATGTTTTTCCTTGGCCGTATGATTACATGTGGCTACAGTTGAATCAACGACTCACTGTCTTTGTCAATGGTGTTGTCGATGTAAAAAACCACTTCTCCTTGCTTTTTGCATCCATGTATGTACTCGGTTACGTCCTTGTCATTCAATATTAGCTGCCAGCCACCCCTCGTTCCTTTGCTGATGATGTAGGCTCCTCCTATTTCAGCGTAATGGAGAGCATCTTTAATAATGTCCATAAGCACACTGTAAGAAAAGCGGTCTACATTATATTTTGTTACTATGAAGGATTCTCCACTGACGTAACAAGTCCTTCGAAGCTGTCCGCCATGTTACAGTTGGATGTTAATAAGTTCATCCATCTTGTGCAAAATGAATACATTAGAACAAGGTACATGCATGTTAAAGTGGACAAAAACCAACAACTATAACATTTTGGTCTATAACCAATTTAGATGACAGTAAAGAAAGATATTAAATCATAAAACATGTGAACAGTGTAGATTGCATTATGAGAAAAGAGTGCCAAATACATTCATCAAAGATAATAATTTCCAGCTAAAACAAAAAGTGCCAAATACATCATAAATTAGACCAAATTAAAGCAATAAGAAAGTGGAATTTTTGTCCTAACGACACAGAACATGATCAAGAACTTCTGCTTCTAGTTCTGTTTCTAGTTGTATTACAAGGACATCATCCCTAACCCCCATCAACAACTTCTGGCTCTAGTTCACCACCTATGCCCATATCATGTGAATGCGTATTGCTCATGTCTTCTTCCACTGCATTCTGATTTTCAGTATCACACCAATCTCTCAACAATTTTTTGATAATGTAATGACTGTTCTTTTCAACTGCATCTTCCACATAAAATACTTGCTGCACTTGCGAAGACAGGACATAAAAAGGACAATATGAATCTTTTTCCTCTTTGTACCAGCAACACTTAAAAAGGACCACTGTGAAAGCTCCCCAGTAATCAAGCTCAAAAATTTCTTCGATTGATCTGTAGTAATTGACATCACCCACTATCGGGTTTTGGTCTTTCGAACTTGCAAAGTTGGTGATTTTAGCAGTCAAAAATACACCACTATTTTGTGTGGTACATCGAGAATCTCTATATTTTGTGTGGAACCTATATCCATTTACAATATAACTGGTAAACTTCCCAGCTACTCGATTAGGACCTACTGCAAACACCTTTAAGTCTGTTGAAATATTGTCCTTTTTCAGAACCACTTCTGTAAGCCAATTTCAAAACTCTTTGAAATGTTCTCGTTCCCTCTTGTATCTTCTTCTATTTGCAAGACCATCCACAAAAGCTCGATGAACCCTAAATAATAATTAAGGTCAAAAAACTATGAAATGCAGATGTTAATTTATTGTTAAGGAAAATGATATAGGAACTTAAAAACTTACTCGATCAAACTCTCAATTTCTTTATTACCGGAATTGAACAGAATATAGCGATGCGTTGCCTTCCAATCTGCATCTTTCAAATTGAACATCTTCCCATCTTTATTCTTCTTTGTTCCAATATGATATTCCAAATCTGTTGGACATCTACCAAAATCATCGACGTGTTCTCTGTTCCTCCATCAACGCTTAAAAATAATGAACAGAAGGTCACACACTCTTCTGCCAAGTAACCTTCTGCAATCGAACTTTCCGGTCTGTTTCTATTTCGCACATAAGATTTCAACTTTCCTAGATACCGCTCAACCGGATACATGCATCTAAGATGTTCAGGCCAACCGTATTCGATTTCTCTACATAAATGAACAGGCAAGTGCACCATTATATCGAAAAAAGCCTGTGGAATAATCATTTCAAAATGACAAAGTATCTCGACAATTTCTTTTTGCAGCCTCTTAATATCCACTTTGATAACCTTGCTCCATAGTCCTCCAAGGAATGCACTAAATCTAATCATTGATAATGCAACCTCGGTTTTTGATGCTTTATTCACGGAAAATTGTGACAAATAGTGGAGTATGAAATGAGCAACATGGCTCTTATATCCGACAACTATTCCCTCTTTTATGTGCACGTACCAACTAACATTCGAGGCACAACCGTAGGGCGGTTTGGCGTTCTTCAATACAGAGCAAAAGATTTCTTTTTCCTTATTTGTCATATTGAATATTGCAGCTCTAATTTCAACATGCTTTCCGTCACCACTTCGACAGGATGAAGGGCCTTCCTTATGCCCAATTCATGTAAATCCAAATGAGCATTTAGGTGATCCTTCTTCATGCGACCTATATTAAGTAATGTACCTAATATTTTATCGCATGTGTTCTTCTCTATGTGCATGGCATGCAAGTTATGTCGAAGGGGATTATGACACCAACATGGTAAGTCAAACAGTATTGATCTTTTTTAAAAAGGGCCATCACTTTTACCAGGTTTCTTCATCTTATCCCCAAACCGATTTTTGAACCCCCACAATAACTCTTAAATATCAGTTCCTGATAATATTTCTGGAATGCTCCCCATTTCAGTTTCGCCATTAAATCTCCTCTTATCTAGCCTCAACTTATGTGTCAGATCAAGAAACTTGCTATGGTGCATATAACACATTTTTTTGCTATGCTTCAAATAATTTGAAGAAGTTTCATAATGGCATACTGGAAACGCTAGTTTCCCCTTCGTGTTATAACCTGAAAACATGGCATATCCCGGAAAATCACTAATGGTCCATAAGATGCTTGCACGTAAATTAAAATTACCATCAGTCAAGGAATCATATGTTTCGATGCCAACATTCCATAACGCTTTCAATTCCGCAATTAAAGGCTGCATATATACGTCAATACTGTTCTTTGGAGAATCTGGACCAGATATTAATGTTGAAAGAATTATATTCTCTTGTTTCATACATAACCAAGGTAGAAGATTGTAGTTTACCAACACAATTGGCCATGTACTATAACGTGAATTCATTGAACGATATGGATTAAATCCATCAGATGCTAGATCCAATCTAACATTATGATTTTCTGATGAAAAATCAGGATAGCGAGCATCCATCATCTTCCATGCAATACCATCAGCCGAATGTCTTAGTTTTCCATCTTCTTTTCGTTTCACTTGGTGCCATCTCATAAGTTTGGAAAATTCTTTACACATAAACATCCTTTGTAACCTTGGTCTTAGAGGAAAGTACCTCATAACATTTGCCGACACTTTGGGAATTAACTTTGGTGGATCATTATTATGAACGATGTCTTTTTTTTTTTACATCCCACCTCGAAAAACCACAAATGTCACAAGCCTCTTTATCTTTATTCTCTGCCCAATATAACATGAAATGGTTTGGGAAGGCATGTATTTTATGGTAATCAAGACCTAAATCCTTAATGACATTCTTTGCAGCATAGGAAGATAATTGCAGCTGGTCATCAGGAAAGGCTTTTTTTTATAAGCTTTTGTAATTCCCCAAACGCAGACTCGTTAATTCCATAAGCACACTTTAAATGATAAAGTTTGATCAAGAAACTTAGTCGAGAAAATTTAGTGCATCCAGGATATAATGGTTTTTTTCCTTCTTTAACATACCAATAAAATTTCTCGGCCTCTGGATTTGGTTTTACTACAAAGTCCCTGGGATTTTGACCAAATTTGTAACCCGCACATTTGCACGTCACATCTAAATTATCCTCAAAATCTATCTCCGTTGCATAATCCATATGGTCATTAACACCTATTAATTTTGTCTGTAAAACTTCATAAATCTACCCAGTACGTAATGGAGAAGGGCCACTAGAAATAAGATGATCGTATATTACATTTTCACAATACCAATTACGTTCTGTCCATTTTTTGTAGGGGCACTTCATCTCATCACCTACTTTATAAATGAGAAATACAATTCTTAGAAAAGCTGTTACCCCTCTTACATATTCTGCACTCGATCTCGGAAGTCCTATCCATATGTAGTACTCACTATCCATTGCCACAATCTAACCACGACCTAGTAAGACCAAATTTGATAACACTAATAGTTTCAAGACACGAACAAGAGCTACCCTGTAAGATTTGACTAAATTAGAAATAAAAACGAAACAAGTTAATAATTTACATATATACATAATCAGTGTGATGATATAAAGACGATAGTTTTGATATGAATTATCACTAACTTTTGGAACTGAGTTATCTGGAGAATACATAAAACAAGCAACTAAGGATACTGAACACAAATTAATAACATTACATGACTGCACCAAAACACAACAGTACAGATACAACGACTATATAGGTGATACAAAGACAATACAGTTGTACCTAATACAATGAACAATGCAATAATTTAATGTTTTCTTCTAACGTTTATCCCTTGAAGCTGGTCGTTAAGTCTACTAACATCAGTTCGAAAACCAATAACTCGATTCTGCAGCGTCGTAAGTTGATGTTGTAATTCATTTGTGTACTCAGTGGCTCGACTTGGAAACTGTTGGTCAATCCACTGCCAAAAGGTACACCCTATGGGATAAACACGACATCTAAAATAAAGACGACCAATGTTGAATCCAATCGAAATAACATCTTCTACAGCGGCATACCCACAATCACACATTATGATTGGTGAGTCAGCTTGCTGTTTGTTAACTACTTGGTTGTTTTGATGCTGATGACGCGAGGCAGCACGACTATGCCATCTCATCGCCCTTTCATCACGTCGTTTTTCTCCTCCCTACTGTCTTCGGAGTTCTTCTTACTCTAGTTCATACTCGAGCAAATCATCATAGTGCCTTTTTTGCATCTCTATATAAAAATCAATAGGAGTTTCTGATGATGATGGGTTTGACAGTCGTAGATCACCCATGCCCGGGGTATCTTCATAGTCATACGATGTACGTAGGAAGAGAAATAGGCATTGTTTAACTACAAGCAGAAATAGACATTTAAACATTTAAATTGGATTTCCTCTAAATTTTGTTTCCACCTATCGAAATAAGCATTATTTACCAAAACATCAATGGTTTGTCAAACATAAAAATACAGAATTTGCACAATTTCAACACATGCAAACATATAAATACAACACTTCAAGTATGAAAATCCTAATTTATGGCAATCGGTATACCCCAACTAACCAGATGCTTTGAATGTTAGACCAAAATAAGTTAGAGATGAAATCATCTAAATAAAAACGAAATGATGAAGCCCTAACTACCTGTAATTGTCCTAAATGATCCAAATCGGAGGTGTAAAGTTTGTAAAATAGGAGCAATCAGAGGTTTAAATTTTGTATCGGTGGTAGAGTAGCAATCGAAGGTCTTCGTGGACGGATTTCGTGGAGAGAGAAACAGACAGAAGGAGGAGTACAGGAGAAATTTGTTTTGGGGGAAGTATTTCATATTTCATGAATGGGGAAAAGACCATGCCAAGTTTTCGCTAAACTGAAGCAGGGATACGTTTGAACTGTTGGATTAATGAAAGATCTACATTATTTATTTGTTTAAACTGATAACGCGGATCACTGACCTAACATGTATTTATGTAAAGCAACACTTTGAACTGGTGTTACAAGTCACAACACAAGAATTTCAACCGCAACACTGCATTCATATCTAATGCAACAACATATGAATGTTGTTGCAAAAGATCAAAGAAAGCATAGATTTCGCCACACTTTTCATGCAACGCACACAAACTAGTGTCGAATATGCCCACTTTTATAGTAGTGCTTGTAGCTAGGAAATCAAGGGGAATATACCCAATCAAGGGTGTTTGGAAACAGTGGTAACCTTGTGGCCCTGAAATCAAGGGTGTTGTACGTGGATATTGATATAGTAATAAAACTCTGCGCAATTCAGCATTGCGCAGGAATAGACGTAGAAGTAATCCGAATCAGTATAAAATCCGGTGTGTTCTTTCCTTTTCTGCTTTTTATTTTTGCTTATCATTGTGTTTGTGTTTGATTCTGTGTTTGTGTGATTCATATAGTAGATCATAAAAGTTTTATAATTTGTTAAATTTCTCAAAAACACTATTCACCTCCCTCTAGTGTTAGTTTTTCCTTAACGATCCATTCTGCAATCCTTAACAGGTTCATCTTCCAATATAAAGATATGAACAAAATCATCATCTACTATGATAGATTCGAATAAAAAAGTAGCAATAAAATTCGATACAAAATTGTCTTTCGTGCTATTTTGCTTCTCCTTGGTTCCAAAACAGAATTATCATTAGTAACAAGGGGAGCAATAGGTAAACTAGAAGAACTTCTAACATTTGATAAATTATCATAAGATTGAGATATTTTCGAATGAAAAATATTTCAAAAAATTTCAGCATCTCTTGCCTCAATAATATTACCACTTGCATAAGAGTTGTTAGCCCCTTTAACTAGAAAACGATAAGAGGCACTTTGATATGCATAGCCAATAAAAATAGAATCAACTATTCTAGGACCAATTTTGTCCTTCTTAAAACTGGGTATGCTGAACTTTGCTAGACACCAGTACACTTTCAAGTATTTCAGATTTGGAACTTGACCTTTCCATAGCTCATATGGGATTTAAGCTTCTTGTGAGGAACCCCGTTCAAAACATGACAAGTAGAAAGAATAGCTTCCCCAACATATTATTAGGAAGTCCAGAACTAATAAGCATAGAATTTATCATATTTTTTAAGGTTCTATTTTTTTCTTTCAACTATACCGTTTTGTTTAAGTACATATAGGGCTGTAGTTTCATGAAATATGCCAATTTTCCTCACAGAATGCCTTAAGAGTGTTAGAGTCATACTCACCACCCTTATCGCTCCTAAGTGTCATAGAACACTCAAAAAATGTTTTACGTCCATGTAAGAGTTAAAAACTCTAGGGTAAAACTTTTACTGTAGCATAAAATGTGTTGGTCATAGCTATTTTAATCTTTTTCTTTACGTATGTGGCTATATTCATGTCATTCCCTTAATAAATATGATACAATTCATCATAAATAAATCACATAACAAATATCATAAATTAGTGCCAGAATTAATGCCACTTAAAAATTTGGGTGCGTTTTTTACACGTCCCTATTAACGTTTTAAATTAGGCTCAGGTCCAGTCATAAACTTATTGTAAATTTAGTCCCTAGTTTTTGAAAATTCAGTTTAAAAAAACATGAAAAAATTAGTAATTAATTAAAACATTTAATCTGAAAAAAATTCAGGTGAAAAAAACATAAAAACCCATGCCAAAATAAAAATTTAAACGAAAACGACGAAATACAGTAAAACGAATCGACATATGCATATATTTCAAACAGTTGCATACATGTACGCATTTATTTCAAATCTGTGTCAACACTGCATAATAAATGCATGTACGCATGCACATAATGTGAATACATGCATATTTTGATGCATTGATTTAAAACCTACGTACGTACGTGAATTTTTTTTTCACTTTTGCATAGATTTAGACATATCTGCATACACCTAAGCATTTATACAGAAAAACTGCATACATGTATGCAGTAATTCAATAGGCATGCATAAATATATGCATGTGTATTCATAAAGTTGCATATATATATATATATATATATATATATATATATATATATATATGCAACTATTCGTAATAGTTGCATACATGTATGCAACTTTTTTTCTGAGAATTTCTGACAATATTCCAAAATTTAGATTTTTTTTTAATCAACGCCGCATTTTTTTGGGTGAAAATGAAGTAGGCGGAACTTATTAAAGCATGAAGGCGGAACACCCTGAAAAGAAGGAGGCGCAACAAAAATGAGGGGAGGGGGGTTTACAGATGAAACATAATAGGGATGTTGCATCTATTTCAATAAGTTTTAGGGACCTAAGCCTTATTTTCACTAAAAAATTACTATAAATGACACGACAAATGTCATGTTAAATAACATTAATGAACATAATAGCTATAATGTATATCTGTCCATAGTATAGCCACAAAAATTGCTACTATGTCATTTTTCCTTTGATTTATTATTGGAATACTTAATTAAGCCATAAATGATGCAGTTTAGATAAACATACAAAGTAATGCTCTTTTTATTTTATGCTGACCAAAACATGAAAGTGCAACATATCTTTCACATGTGTCATACATATAAAATATATGTATCTAGTAAACATAAACGCATTAAAAAAGTCTTGTCTTATTCTTAATAAAAATAAGCCGAATTATTTAATTTCCACAACCGAAGCATTTAATGCATTTACGATATTAGCATAACAACCACAATTATTGCACTTATAATAAAAAAAATGCAACGGACTGTTATGTGGCTAAAAAATAAATGTAAACCAATATTACAATAAGTTGGTTTAATTGCAAATATATAAAAAACAATGAAACAAAATCATTTCATCTCAGGTCTAGGCATGCTTAAATTTCTCAAAAAGGAGCATACTAGATTCAAAATTTCTAAAATATCCTAAATACTATATATATATATATATATATATATATATATATATATATATATATATAGTGAAACTCCATTTAAACACAAAATAAAGACACTAAATTGCACACAATAAATCTCAAGCACTGGATCCTCCCATGAATTGCACTCTCCACATAAAGACAAACAAATCAAACGGTGGAGGCTTTGTATCTCTCTCTTTGTGTTTAGTTTTGTGTTCAAATAGCTGGCCCCATATATATATATATATATATATATATATATATATATATATATATATATATATATATATATATATAATTGTATGTCCAAATTACTTAAATCAAGGATCTAAATTTGTATTTCCTTGCATAAACGACTCTAGTTTATTCAAAACATCATATACCATCAATAAAAAGTAGAGGAAAACAACTGTTCATAACATATTCAAAATGTTCCTTTTTATTGAAATTCATAAATAATTCAGAATAATAGCTAGAGTAATATCAGAAATAGACAGGCCTTCAACAGGCATATTTATGCAAACATTCTCAATCTGATCAATAATAGGTTTATCTTCCTGAACTTGAAAACTTAACAACTTACTAACATGGTAACGTTTAGTTTCAACATCATCGGCTCCATATTTCTTTTCTAAAGAATCCCAAATATCATTAGCATGATTAAAGTCCATGTAAATATCCAACAAAGGATTCGACATATTATGCAGCAACATTCCTTTACAGGTCCTATCATTCTTAACAAATTTCAATTTAGATTCAGACAGATTATCCTTTTTGTCAGTTTCAATAATTTCATCAAGCACATACAAAATATCAATTTGTTCCAAATATAAATGCATCCTAACAGCCAAACGTTTATAAATTTTACCATCAAGAGGTTCCATTTTGGACGTATCAGGAACAAGAAATTTAGAAGCCATAATTGTCTTTTAGTTTATCAGAAATTAAGCAGTAGTAAAACTGAAATTACTTATCTTGATGTTGAGTGAAGTAAACTAACATAGCCACGCCGTGGTGAACCATTGACCTAAAAGACAATTCCGCGCTACCTTCGGTGCAGTAGATAAGAAGCGATTGCTTTCCCGGATAAGCACGACGCTGAAATTTGTGTGCACTCACAAACCCGACTAGAACTCAGAATATTTGCCCAAAGACCAAAGGAGAAATTTAGAGGAGAAAATTGATTGTTTTTCTTTTTCTCTTTCCTTGTGTTTTTGGAGAAGAAAAGAAATACCAATTTATAGGATGCAAGAAAAAACAAAGCGAGGAGTAACTGATGGTATTAATCATCCATTAAGAGGTGTAAATTCTCTATTAATAGTGAAGCTAAATGGTCAAAAAACGGCTAGGTAATTGAATATTACAATTAGTACAGTATTATTGTAACGGTTCTCAATTATTAGGGAAGCCAACGACTAGAAAATTGAATATTACAATTAATACAATGTTGTAACTGATACAATATTTCAGTATGGGATATTTCATTTTAGCTTTGACTCACTTTCTTTTCACTCTAGAATTTCCAACAGTCCATCATTTATCAGGAAAAATATAGGAGACAATAGAATTAGTGACATTTTTATGGTGGAAATTTCAATAGTATGTAGTTCATGAAGTGCCTATTGTAGTTGTCTCCATTTTGTATACCGTCTTACTGATTTGGGGTTGCTTCATATTTTTTCAAGATATTATTATGTAATTAAATGAAAATGCTCATATTATTTTTCCTTCCATTTCATCCTTATTATTTGCTTTTAAATTTGTAGTTCAATCATGAGATTTGTCCGTATTAAACAAGAATCCTTTGTTCACACTTCACAATGTACTAATATAAATAGGTAATTGCAGATAAGCAGATGCATTCTCCTATCTTGAATGAAAATGTGAGCACTGACAATGTCCTGGTTACAAAATCTACCAGCAAAGAAATCAACTTACCTGGAGGGTAACTGTTTTTCAACATGCTTATTTTATTATTACTTTATTTGTTTTATTTTTATATATAATCTTTCCAAAAAAACCAGATCGCTTATTATATCGAACAGCTGATTTTATGCATTTTATATTATAAGCAATTTAATTGTCAGAGACTTACATCACCATGTCATTGGGAAATTTCAGACAACTGTTCTTGACAACATGATTATATTTTACACCTAAGCATTTGAGTCCGAGTTTGTTCACACTATTTAAGGTAGTATGAACAAAACACCGGATTTAATTGGTGGAAATCAAGGAGGTCCGTGTAGGTCCATCTGATTTCAACCAATTAAAAGTAGTGTTTTGTTCACACTACCTTAGATTAGTGTGAACAAACTACTACACTAAGCATTTGGTCAAGTCATATGTTTGATGAAAAAAGTAGTTCAACTGATTTGCAAATTTGTATATCTTTTAAGTCCATTCTTACGTAGAAAACACTATGTCATAGAGATGACTGGATAACAAGACAATCACACCTACAGCTAGTAACAATTGGTTCAACATTCTTATCAATGTATCTGTTTTTCTTTTCTTTTCAAGATAAACATATTTCTGAAGGTAATGTTAACCTTTGCCCAGGAGGAACATTAACCCGATTAAATTAAAAAAATTTGACTGCTTTTTAAAATATCAATGTATAATATATATTACAACATATTTTTTACAATGCCAACGTAATAATTACATGCTTTTTACATTGTTATTTTCTAATTAACGTCATATTATGAAATAACGAGTGATGTTAAAATGTGCTAAGTGGGCACAGATTAACAAAGTTCTTAAACCTTTTCTTTTTCTAGTAGTTGTTTTATACAAATAAATATCCCAACACCCGAACTTTTAACCTCACAGGCACACATTTTCAAATGCCACTTGCCACAATGTAGAACCCTGGAATGGAAATGTCTCGGATTGTTGATATTCAAGTTTCTAAATTGTGATTTGTGAATAGAGTTACTTGTTACAAACATATCTACCTAGCTTCATATTCTGTTGTTTAGTAGATTCTAAACAGGGATATTTTGTCGAACACCATTCATAAGTTTCAAAATTCACTTCCATTTCCTAAAAATAGGTTCCACTAAAAACCCTTGTTACGTAGGTGCTTCGTGAAACCTTTTTTTAGAAGGGCATTTTTGACATTAAGTTTGAAAATATGCGGTGGATGCTATTTCCAAATCTAGGTATTTGTTATGTAAATTAGCTTAATCTATGTAATAAATTTAGCTTTTTGTTTTTGCTAGCATTATATTCCATAAACCTGTGGAAATTTTTATGCCTCACCGCAAATAAAAGCATTATGTTGCATAAGTTTGGTGAATCGTGCATTCATCTATGATCCATGCTTATATATGCACACATTTATCCAATTATCTAGCTATATCAACTTGTTTTCTTGTAAATATTCATACAAATGTGATATGATACCAGAATATGAATTGCAAATGGCAACATAGCATAAAAAATTGGGATTAACTATTGGCAGATTCTAGGGTTCCAGAAGGGATATTGTAAGATTTGGAAATCTGGGAATTGCTATTTCTTGCCTTCTTTTCGCAGTAAACAATTGGAAGGTGTAAGCAAAATATTTTGTTTAGGAATATAATATTAAATAACTAGTAAATGATTGGTGAAGTTTTACGAAACAATGTCACACACCCAGTGAGTCAATCATTGATAATGTAAATCACGAATATCCTATGTGAGCAATAGGAAAATGTCTATAATGAAACCAGTTTGGTTTGCTTTAGGATAAACACTTATGTTGCCATTCTCCTATACTTTGTCCAATTTTTTTTTTTTTTTTTTTACGCCAACTGATTCTCATTGCTTATGTCTATATATCTTTTTAGGGATGTTTTATAATGCAGCCTTTGAAACTGAAGGTTGTTAATGATAGGAATATATATCTATGGAGAGAATTAGGAGTTAATTCTTGGCCTACATTTGTCGTTGTTGGACCCACTGGTATGGTCATAGCTCAATTATCAGGTGAAGGACGCGGCAAGGTACAAATAGTTACATGAGCAATTTGAATTCTATGGCTGATAATATATACCATTGTATTTGAATGAAATAAATTATTTGAATCCACACACTGCCCATGCATGCACAGTCCATTATTGTTCGTGAAATACCATTCAACATAATCATTTGTCTTTCTAGGACCTTGATGACTTAGTAGAAGAAACTCTTCAGTATTATGAGGAAAAGAAATTATTAGATAACAACCCTCTTCCTATGGCTTTGGGAAAAGACAGTGATCAACGATTGCTTTCTTCTCCACTAAAATATCCATGAAAGCTTGCTGTTGATGTGCTGAATAATAGACTCTTTATTTCAAGCAGCAATCATAATCGCATAATGAGCATATCTAACCATTATTGGTTGTCTAGATGCAAAATACATCTAATTTTCATCAAATTTAGTCCACTGTCAAGCATAACTAATGTGGTTAAACTCAAACAAATTATTCTGGATAACATTTATAAAATATTTTTCCCTGTAATTCTGTTGATACTACGATTTTTTTCAGACTAATTACTTAATTGACGGTTGAAGTTTAAAAAACTTGCTAATAAAAAAGTGAAAATTAAATTTGAAGATGATTTCATGAAGCTAGTTTCATTTTATCTTCACTTTTGGGTTCCTAGTTATTTGAAGCACTAATTAAGTATTATTAATAAGAAGCATTGTAATAATATATTAGCGATTACACAATTTTTTTTACTTCCACATAACAATTTGAGTAAACAACAAGGTCGACCATTTGGGGATAGACTTGGACTTTGTCTTTGAAAAGTGCCAATGTTATTGGTGAGAATATCACCTACAATATGTTTAAGTGAGACCTGAAAAATATCTTATTACAACAATGGCTTTAGCAGCAACATATTGTGAATAGAGTGAGAACCGAAGATATTGACACAGATGTTTCATGAAATTTGGTTTTGAGAATTTTTTCAGGTATTAAGTTTAAAAATAAGAGGCGGATGCTAATTTCCACCTCTTAAAAATGTAAAGGAGAGCTGATGTGACTTCTTCTTCAGTGTTAACAGCTGCAATCATCTGAAATATATTAGTTATTGTCTGTGTTTCATGAAACAACGCATTATTTGGTTGACAGTAGACAAGGTTAGTTGTAACTTTAAACAAAATCATCTATAGGTGCTGATTTTTGACTATGTTTGCAGTAGTAGGTTCTTTGATGGGTTCCATTCTGCTTTGTCAAGGTAGTTTTAGTGTGCTGATTATTAGTTATTAGTTTGATTGTTTAAAATAAGTTTTGCATGCTAACATATGTGTAAACATATCAAAATTTTGAATTCTCATTCATGAAAAAATAGAGGAACAAAATGGGTGTAAACAATTGCCACGAATATGAAATAGGACTATGCTAGAAGGCCCGAAGGATTTTTTGTTAAAATATGCGGATCTTTATTTGAAGGGCTAAAAATAAGGGGGGACTCCTGAAAAATAGGAGAGAGTGCAAATCATGCGGTGGAAAATGTTTTTGTCACTTTTTCTGACCTATTTTTCGGGCCTTCAAGCATTTTCGTATGAAATAATATATGTATTGATGTGTACCTACCCTCACTGGCAAATTTAGTACTTATTGTTCTATGGTGGCAAATCTAGTACTTGTTATTCTATGGTGGCAAGTCCATAACTATCTATGAACGATGACTACTCTTTAAAGAAATCAAGTAGATGAATCTTTTTATTACATGCTTATGAATTTATCGGTTACAGTAAATGATTGGTGCAAGGATGTTGGTTTATGAAAAACTTCTTTTCTGAATACACTGGAAGTGGAGGAAAAGTTATCCTGACAATGGTTGAAGCCGTTGGTACGTCAATTTAGTCTAAGTTGCAAAACCAAAATATGACATATGCCATGGACAGAGAGCATGTATTTATGTGTTATATCATGCACAACCTCTTCCCTCCGTTTGTGTGTGTATGCGCGTTCAAGGATAAAAAGGAGGGTATTTTTTTGAAGTGGGTAAAAGTGGGTGGAATGTGTAATTTATTTCAGAAGTAGATGCATGTGTCGTCCATACATTTGAAATTTATTTCAGATTTTCGTCAATTGAAGGTCAGGTCAGATCATAACATATACTTCATATGAAAATTCTTTTTAGAACATTAGAATTTGATCACAGCATGCCTGAGTATAAGAATATCTGGCCGTTCAATTTAAAATAAAATAAAATTCCAATGTCTTTCCATTTCATCTTATGAATTATTTTATTTTCATAGACATGCTTATTTGGAAGCAAGGTCCTTTGTACGCAAGTAGATCATATCTTTTTGGAACTAGATGATTGCATAATATTCATAGACTATTTGATGGAAAAACAAAGGCTTTGAGCCGTTGAAGTTCTTAGTAATGCATTTGATACTTTTAGACTTTAAATATGAACTATGTTTTTGTCTTTTGTGTACTCAAATTGACATCAATATGGAATTGAAAACATATGTATTGAATTTGGTAACTCATGGATTGAAATAATTTTTTGTTAGTTGATACTTTATTTTGTTATCATGAATATGCGTTATATTTGCTGACTTTTTTTCGTTCATATATTTCTCTTTAAACTGTTATGAAGATTCATTTTGATTTCTATTATTAAAATGTAATACATAAGCATAGCTCTTGAAAAGCGTTATAATTATATGACATAAGCGCTATAAAAAGGTAATGTAATGTAGGTTTACTATTAAAGAATAACAACAAATAGTCGCTATCGAATAAATGCGTTATAGCGCCTATACCGTGTTATAAAGAATCTCACTTTCATTAAGATCTAGATGTTTAATAGCGGCGAGGATTAGCTATTGTCCATAAGTAACATAGCGACAAATTTATGCTATAAAACCATGCACTTTTATAGTGGGTTTTTTGTGTTATGAATATTCAACATTTTTTTATAATATGTCGATATACAACGTTTATCGAACCGCTATAGAACCGATTAATAGCGGCTATATGCCGCTATAAAAGACAATTTCTATTGTAGTGGTAACAACTTTTGACAAGTATCTGCGAAGTAGATACGTCGTTTGTTTGGTTAAGCAGTGATGGTGTTTGTTGACATCGTTTGAGTAGCATTTCGTTAAATATTTTTAACATTGGTATATTCAATTAGGTTTGATTTATGTATCTTTTATTTTGGTAGAATACAAAGAAATGGAACCTGGACCGGTTGACCTAAACATTCTGTATTTACAGGATCAACACCGGACCAATTTTCTGAATTTAATGACAGTATTATTCTGTTCACTTTATTAAGAAATGCAATCTCATTTTAGTTAATTTGGTTACTTATATGGGATTATATTATTGTTAGATAGAGACGGTTGATCCAGAAGATATTATTCACCATACCTCTACTCGTAAGCAAGTCGCTTACAATCATCCAAGTGTTTCGACGCTCCTAGAGGGAGCGGGATTTGGTTTGGTACATTAATCAGGCTACGTATAGCTCGATCGCAGTTTGATTGCAGCTTTTTTAATATAGATGAAGGTCCAAACATTTACATTTCATCTTCAAGTATGTAAGATGACCATTACTTTTAAGGATGTGACTGTAACGCCCCACCACGAGGCCCACCATAATAAAGAGCATTATTAAGTAATAATGTATATTTGAGCAGAGTATATGGACAGTTAAATGCGACCAATCGTAATCTTGTATTGGATGAGTATCGAATACAACGATTTGGATTTATAAAATTTTCTTCCTTATATCAAGTGTATCGACTTTCATCTAATAAAAAACTACGATTGTTGAGGATCGTATTCAGAACAAACCATAACACGTCACAGATAGTAGATCACATAACATAATACATATAGATACAAGAATACAATACAGCAGATACATGTTCTACAAACTCGAATAGTTCACACAAACTATACAAATACAACATGTCCCAAAAGAATAAATACATGAATGGAAATAATACACCACTGAGCACCTATGGTAATAGCTCTAAGAAAAATAGTCCAAGATAGATCAACTAACCACAAATCAACAATAAGCTATAACATGAAATAACTTGGTTCGACCCGAGTAACGAATACATGGGTCAATCCAACTTGAACAAGATTGTGACACCCCACGTCCGTTAATGTCACTCACTAAGGGAATGCATTAAGTTCCGTGAAGCATTATAGGTAATCATACACAGAATAATTACAAGACAGATATAAATAAGATAGCAGTGGAAATTTAGATTGTTATTTCAAAATAAATTAAAATACCGTGGTCCATAATACCATAAGTCACAAAAACCATTACAATAAAATAGCTTATGTCTTGCATCATCAGAGTACATAAGAACATAAAAACATAATTCCCCAATTGAAAGAGTTAAGCTATAGTAGAGACAAGAACTTAAGCCATACTTCAGAAGTAGGTCCTAGCAAGGTGATATCTTAATCCTGACTAAGCCTGGGTGTTTCCTCCCTAAGAATGTAGTGACCCGAAAATCCGGTCCAATTTGAGCTGACTAAATAACACAAGTCCAACCACAAATTGCACTGGAAATTCAAGAAACTAATAGAAAGAAGATAGAGGGTGAGGAAAGATAAGGTAGAACTATTAGAATAGAAGAAGAAGAAGAACATCATCATCAGAGTAAACACGAATCTCACAGCGGAACGAATAAAATATAACATAACTTTTGAAATGCAAACAGTTATATATACAATAGCACTTATCAGAGTACAGCACTTACAACAACAGTGGAAATAATAATAGCTATAGAATCCTGAAGCCTCCTGCTCCAAGCTCTCCAAGTGTATCTGTAAAATCCCGACTACTTGACTGCCCGTACAAAATTAGGCACCCAAGAGTTTAGGGAAACAAAACAAATAAACTCCGGGTCAGTCATGGGACTGGTGTGAATAAAACTCCTAACACTTGGTTTAATAATGGATATATCATAAGACCACGCCGTGAAAACGGAACGGGTTTTCCCTTACGAAAATCCAAACAACTTTGTAAAGCAATATCATTCTGATATTATAATAATGTCTAAGTACAAATAGATATCAATCTAGTAGAAACGCTTTCATCTCACGTTCTACTATATAGCATACAATCAAAACCGCAAGCACGTATTGGGTAATGGATTTCCAACTATGACAAGGTATGGAACCACCTTCCGATCAGTGTACTCTAGGAACGATACACTGGAGTTCAACAATAACATCTTGCAACTCAGCCACACATGACCGACCACTCATTTCGCTTGAGTGTATCGAATGTACATCACCAACGATTGGGATCAGCAACCGTTCCCCGTATATATATGGGATAGCATTGATAGATTTAAAAGAAGCAAATGAATATTCTCAAGATAGGTGATTATACACCCTACTTCGGTGCGACCGACTTAGCCATGCTGCCTGCCCGATTTCTGTCATTTACCGGTTGATGAGGCTAGAAGCTACACTTTATCATCACATCAGATTTACTTCGAATGCCACATTGTCAGATCCATCGAAAATCACTAATTGACGTCTACAACAGTACATTACGTGTTAGCTAAAGAAGTGCCCTTCTCCGCTTCCACTCTTGGTACGGTTGAAGAAATCAATGTACGTGACCTTCCTGGAAATACTCTGTCAGACATTCATCCATACAAGTCATCCAGGAACAGGATGAACCGAAGGCACTATTCAGTACATCCATCTTAGACACTGTTATCTAAGACTTATACAATAGCCCTTGCATTTTATTCCGTCTTCAATATCTTTGGCATATATGATTCGCAACGCTTATGCCAATACAGAGTGGTTCTTTGGATAATAATCCAATCGGTCTCTCCATATTAACAACGTAAAATGGTCAAAACATTGATAGTCTGTGATTTAACTATCAAAGAAAAACTCATGTGCAAACAACGATATTATTTCCAGATGGAAATTATATCAATCAATCATCATTCAACATTTATCTCTTTAGTTCATTAATTCACTTATCTCCTGTTTCCCTATATTCAATATTTCTTATTTTCTAATTTTAGAAAATATACTTTATTATCAATGGAAAACATTTCCATTTCCTGTTTCCTATATTAGAAAACATTTCTGATTTCTTATTTGGAAAACATTTCCAAAGTTCCTTTATTGGATTTAAACTGATGTTTAAATAAAACATCGCTATGCCAACTCAAACCATTTACTGAATTCACTTAACCATCATTCACTATCAAACCTTACCATTCCTTAGTTAAGAAGGGAGTCAATCAAGTTGGGGTATAATTACCTCTCAGACCTAAACTGAACAACGTTATAACTTCGAAATAGTAACAGTTTATCTTTTAAACCTTTAACAACTTCTTTACGTAACTCTCTGATTCAATTTACTAATCCACTTCTTTATTGAAAACATGGATTATAACGATAACGTTATAATCCCTACTTTCGCAATATCAAACTTCAATTATAACCTTTATTCTTTAATTCGAATAATTAAACCTAACCCTAATTATTAGTGTATACTCTTGTTTTAAAAACCGGAAAGTAAATATTACTTTCCCGAATTCGATATAATTGAATTCGACATATAATTCACTTTCGAGTAATCTCTATTTGATTAACTCTTCTTCGAATAACCTATATTCGATTATCTCTCTTCGAATAACTTATATTCGATTATCTCTCTTCGAATAACTTATATTCGATTTCTTTCTTTCGAATACGCTATATTCGATAATCTCCTTTCGATTAAACTAATCGATAGCTCCTTCCGATTAAACTATAATCGATAACTCTTTTAACTCTATTCGAATAACCTATATTTGACTAACTCCTTTAACTTAACTCATTTGGATTAACTCGGTTTGATTAACTTATCTTGACTAACTTAACTTAATTAACTCGACTTATTTAACTCCACTAGATTAACTCCTGTTGAATAACTAATATTCGATAACTCTATTTAACTCCGTTTAACTCTATTCAACTCCATTCGAATAACTAATATTCGATAACTCTATTTAACTCCATTCTCTTAACTCTATTTAACTCCATTCGCTTAACTCTAGATCGCAGCGATCACAATGGTTACGCCTGATTCCCTCAGGAAACATCCAACCGCTTTAGGCTATCTGCAGCCCTGCGAATTACGCTAGCAGTCGTACTAAATGGCATCTCATTTGGATTAACTCTAATTGTTCAATTCTAACTGGTTAACTCTAACTGATTAACTCTACTGTTTAACTCTAACTGGATAATTCTAACTGGTTAACTCTAATCGATTAACTCTATTTGACTAACTCGACTCGACTAACCCCTTTCGAATAACGTATTCGATTAACTAACTTCGAATACCCTATTCGATTAACTAACTTTGAATACCCTATTCGATTAACTAACATCGAATACCATATTCGATTAACTAACATCGAATACCATATTCGATTAACTAACATCGAATACCATATTCGATTAACTAACATCGAATACCATATTCGATTAACTAACATCGAATACCATATTCGATTAACTAACATCGAATACCATATTCGATTAACCAACTTCGAATACCATATTCGATTAACCAACTTCGAATACCATATTCGATTAACCAACTTCGAATACCATATTCGATTAACCAACTTCGAATACCATATTCGATTTCTCCTTTTTGATAACGTTTATCCATTTGAAAAGATCCCCTTTTAACAATGTTTATTCATTTATAAAGATTCACTTTTTAGTAACGGTTCTTCACTTTATAAATGATTTCCTTTTACTAACGTTTTCCCTTTTCAATTATATTTGTAAATGGTTTACAAATATTACCTTTTTCTATTTTATTCTATTTGCAAATGGTTTGCAAATATTTCCTTTTCAAATTTATTCTTAAAAATATTCTAACTCCTTAAATTCTCGGTAAAATTCGCCATAACCTCCTTTGTACCGGGAGTATCGGGAAAATCCCCAAACCCGCCACACAGGCCTTTCCATTCAAAAAGAAATGTTTTGAATTTATTTTCCTTTTTAAAATATCTCCTACTTATAAATATCCCAATTTATAAATATTCCTTATTTATAAATATTCAATTTTATAAATATCTCTTATTTATAAATATTCCAATTTATAAATATTATGTTTTCAATATCACTTTGAAAATCTACTTATCAACATCCCATATGTTATGGTATTTTAACATATCAAATTACGATATCTAATCTCGTCCATACACACACAATCAACAACAGGTTATAATTCACATCATATATAAAAATATATGAAAAACAATAAAATAACTGTTGAGGAATCCAGTCGGATTCCTCCAACCTGTTTCCCTGCATCCACAGATGTTACACAACATGATTGTCATCACTTTCAGTTCAATATGAATTATTCGGATAAACAGAATCAATATATAACTATATAACTGTTTATATATATATATATATATATAATATTTCATTAACTGACTAGCAGTTCAATCAAACAGTCAACACACAATCAAACAGACAATTTCTAACAGTTCTAAAAATACAACATGAAATTATAAACTGTTCAGAGTTAGTGAGATTTACTCACATTGGCAGTTCATCGTTAAAGAACGATAAACTGTGGTTTGATTTGAATCAAACAGTTTAATTCGCCATAAATTCAAACGAGCACCAATCCGCTCCCAGTCAGTTCCATTGTGAAGCTCTCGTCCATTCGATTCCAATACTTCAGACGGCGTTACGTTCTTTTGAAATCAGTCCACTAAAATAAAACAACTAATGTTTCCTTCTCCATTTATCTTCATACTCATACTGTTGGCCTCCTTCGTCTTTGTTCACCGCCAGACCTTTGTATTTACTTTTGTTCTCGGTTCACAAATGTATATGCCATTTTGTCTGTCTGAAACAGGATGTCCGACTTCTATTTCCCAGTTCCAACCTTGTTCAGCACCTTCCACCCTTCGTTCATGTTGACAGCCCCATCATCATGTTTATCTCAATTCCTTTCAGTATAATCCACATACACTTTTCTCGCAATAACATCCCAGCTATTTATTTACATGCAACTTCATACCCTTTGGTTTCCTTCAGTCTCCTTTGTTTCGGATAGCCGAACTCTGATCAAACGATACTCCTCATCATCTCCCCTTCCTCCTCAACAAACAAATTGGTTGCCTTTCTTCCTCCTAAACCAAAGACTCGAGCCAACTAAACAGCTCCCAAAAACATATGCTGTCAGCACCTCATCACACCTCAGTATTAACACACAGCTTACCCTCCTGAACGCACACCCGTAAGCTCCCCTTGCAGTCACAACCTGCTCGTCTCGACACGGCTGCTGGCCTAGTTTCTGCTCGGTTCGAGTTCGAACCGTGAAGGAAGGCGTCGCACCAGAAATTTGAGGGTATAGGCTTTAGGCTAGAGCGGAAATAAGATCAGAGATCTCGATTTCTCCAATTTCAGAGCTTGTTTGATTTTTTTATTGAAAAACTTCCGTTCGAATGAAAAATAGAGACGGCGGATTCATAGTTTGACTTCTGAAATGAAGAATTAGGTTTTAGTGAGGATAGGGTTATTTATATAGGAGAGTTTTTCTTTGTATTTGTGGTGACTGTCTCTCCACGTTTTCATTTGTATTTGTGGAGATTTAGAAGTCCACGTTTGTTGAAGAGAAAAGAGGTGATGTTGTTTCTCGTGGCCTCTCAATGGTCTTGTACTGATGGCATCTTCAGGAAACAAATTCCAAGTCTCATACATGATTTAAAGAAGTTTATCACTCTTTGCTACACGAAATCCCGCTCCCTTTCGGACTGTTATTGACAAAACCGAAAATCACATCGTGTTGACCAATGTGCCACGATCCCAAAAATATAATAATACCGGTAGATTAACTCATATTGTGAAACCTCAAAATGTTGATTTCAGGGTGCAAAATACTCCAAATAAAAAGTCACTTATTTAATTAATTAAAAATTACCATAAAATTCTAAAAATTAAATTATCTCTATGTCCCAAAAGAACCTTGTCTAAATTCAAACCCGATCTCTAGTTATATCGAATAAACCGTTACGGTCGATAAACGATTCCATATCGACTATTTCAAAATTTGATTTGGACATATCTCAAAATCTACACAACGAAATCCTGATTTTTCTCTTCCACTAGAAAGATATACTCCACCAGCTCCACACGTTTCTTGTTTCACATAAATCCGATTTAAAACGAACCCTGTACATCCAGTTGAAGTTCGAATCGCCAATTTACGAACTGCAGCGCCATTTCGAGCTCGTTTATAATTATATTATAAACTATACGTTCAACTGTCGACGATTGAATATATTCGTTATTCAAATTCAATTCCAAGATGAATTAAACATCACAGATGATCCAGTTCACATCATATCGCCATTTCAGCCAATTCTGATTATTTCAGAATTAAATATATTATTTAATTTATTATTTTAATTAAATATTCACCATTATTTAATTCCACGGCCATTAAATCCTTTAATTCACCATTTATATAATTAAATAAAATAATCATAACACCTCTACCAATGCGGGTCATTACATTCTTCCCCACTTAAAATAATTTCGTCCTCGAAATTGCTAAGTTAGAGGACGACCCTATCGATTGGTTAGAACATATTTTTTTCACTTCTTAACTTCAGTTTCAACCGAACCAATTTAATTTCAATTAAAAATTAATTAATTCTTATCAACGAAAATTTTCAAGAAATCCTGAAAATTTTCTAACGCCTTAACTCTTCGAAAAATTTCGCCAGCACCTCCTTTGTACTGGTCAATCGGTCAAACTCCAACTCGCCTTTCTGGGCCATCTCCAACCCAAAAGAAAATCAAACAGCCAAGTGGCTTGCCAATTTGGCTCATCAAAATCTCAAACTCATACGAAATATAAACTGGTACCTTTTTGTCAGGCATATCAACTTTATCACTTCCATATGCTATCAACTCAGCATATACCAGTGTTATCTCAATCCAATTCAATTCTATTTAACTCAGTTCAAGTTAAATTTCAATTTATTTTTACCATCCCATTTTATTTAACTTTATTAGTTAAATTTTAATTCCAGAACTTAAATTCCTGGGTTTCTTACAAATCAATTTGAAATCATAATGCCAATTCAAAACCTTTGAATTTCTAAACAACTTGTTTTCTCAAAACAATTCAAAAACAAAACCTTTGGTAGTAATCCGTCACTTACAACTCGAAAATGAACACTGATGATGTCGCGATTCATCATCAGAATCTATTTTCCAGCTCTCGAAGTGAGTTCAATACCATATCACCTTCAGTTTGAAAAACGTTTTCAAAATCTCCCAGGAACTTAAAATTTCCTTATTTTAATTCCAATCTGATTTAAATTCAGATTTACTTCATCTTACTTCATATATTTTCCTTATATGAATTCTGATTAGTTATTTATAACCATTTCACCTTTTATAATCTTATTCGATTATAATAACAACCAACATAACCAATATACTATATCAAAACATACTATGTCGGTTCATCGTATTCAAGTGTATAGAAACCCCTACCGATACAGTGGATCAAACTGATCGACCAGAATTCATAAACAACTCAACCAATGAGTCTCCACAATATAAAACCATTTTATATTAACTAACAAATACGCACTCGTATATATACACTCAAACTCAGTCTAGGATATTACGAATCCCATCTCTACTGAATTACGCCACAGAGCCAAGGTATTAACTAAACCAATGCTCTGATACCAATTGTAGTGACCCGAAAATCCGGTCCAATTTGAGCTGACTAAATAACACAAGTCCAACCACAAATTGCACTGGAAATTCAAGAAACTAATAGAAAGAAGATAGAGGGTGAGGAAAGATAAGGTAGAACTATTAGAATAGAAGAAGAAGAACATCATCATCAGAGTAAACACGAATCTCACAGCGGAACGAATAAAATATAACATAACTTTTGAAATACAAACAGTTATATATACAATAGCACTTATCAGAGTACAGCACTTACAACAACAGCGGAAATAATAATAGCTATAGAATCCTGAAGCCTCCTGCTCCAAGCTCTCCAAGTGTATCTGTAAAATCCCGACTACTTGACTGCCCGTACAAAATTAGGCACCCAAGAGTTTAGGGAAACAAAACAAATAAACTCCGGGTCAGTCATGGGACTGGTGTGAATAAAACTCCTAACACTTGGTTTAATAATGGATATATCATAAGACCACGCCGTGAAAACGGAACGGGTTTTCCCTTACGAAAATCCAAACAACTTTGTAAAGCAATATCATTCTGATATTATAATAATGTCTAAGTACAAATAGATATCAATCTAGCAGAAACGCTTTCATCTCACGTTCTACTATATAGCATACAATCAAAACCGCAAGCACGTATTGGGTAATGGATTTCCAACTATGACAAGGTATGGAACCACCTTCCGATCAGTGTACTCTAGGAACGATACACTGGAGTTCAACAATAACATCTTGCAACTCAGCCACACATGACCGACCACTCATTTCGCTTGAGTGTATCGAATGTACATCACCAACGATTGGGATCAGCAACCGTTCCCCGTATATATATGGGATAGCATTGATAGATTTAAAAGAAGCAAATGAATATTCTCAAGATAGGTGATTATACACCCTACTTCGGTGCGACCGACTTAGCCATGCTGCCTGCCCGATTTCTGTCATTTACCGGTTGATGAGGCTAGAAGCTACACTTTATCATCACATCAGATTTACTTCGAATGCCACATTGTCAGATCCATCGAAAATCACTAATTGACGTCTACAACAGTACATTACGTGTTAGCTAAAGAAGTGCCCTTCTCCGCTTCCACTCTTGGTACGGTTGAAGAAATCAATGTACGTGACCTTCCTGGAAATACTCTGTCAGACATTCATCCATACAAGTCATCCAGGAACAGGATGAACCGAAGGCACTATTCAGTACATCCATCTTAGGCACTGTTATCTAAGACTTATACAATAGCCCTTGCATTTTATTCCGTCTTCAATATCTTTGGCATATATGATTCGCAACGCTTATACCAATACAGAGTGGTTCTTTGGATAATAATCCAACCGGTCTCTCCATATTAACAACGTAAAATGGTCAAAACATTGATAGTCTGTGATTTAACTATCAAAGAAAAACTCATGTGCAAACAACGATATTATTTCCAGATGGAAATTATATCAATCAATCATCATTCAACATTTATCTCTTTAGTTCATTAATTCACTTATCTCCTGTTTCCCTATATTCAATATTTCTTATTTTCTAATTTTAGAAAATATACTTTATTATCAATGGAAAACATTTCCATTTCCTGTTTCCTATATTAGAAAACATTTCTGATTTCTTATTTGGAAAACATTTCCAAAGTTCCTTTATTGGATTTAAACTGATGTTTAAATAAAACATCGCTATGCCAACTCAAACCATTTACTGAATTCACTTAACCATCATTCACTATCAAACCTTACCATTCCTTAGTTAAGAAGGGAGTCAATCAAGTTGGGGTATAATTACCTCTCAGACCTTAACTGAACAACGTTATAACTTCGAAATAGTAACAGTTTATCTTTTAAACCTTTAACATCTTCTTTACGTAACTCTCGGATTCAATTTACGAATCCACTTCTTTATTGAAAACATGGATTATAACGATAACGTTATAATCCCTACTTTCGCAATATCAAACTTCAATTATAACCTTTATTCTTTAATTCGAATAATTAAACCTAACCCTAATTATTAGTGTATACTCTTGTTTTAAAAACCGGAAAGTAAATATTACTTTCCCGAATTCGATATAATTGAATTCGACGTATAATTCACTTTCGAGTAATCTCTGTTTGATTAACTCTTCTTCGAATAACCTATATTCGATTATCTCTCTTCGAATAACTTATATTCGATTATCTCTCTTCGAATAACTTATATTCGATTTCTTTCTTTCGAATACGCTATATTCGATAATCTCCTTTCGATTAAACTAATCGATAGCTCCTTCCGATTAAACTATAATCGATAACTCTTTTAACTCTATTCGAATAACCTATATTTGACTAACTCCTTTAACTTAACTCATTTGGATTAACTCGGTTTGATTAACTTATCTTGACTAACTTAACTTAATTAACTCGACTTATTTAACTCCACTAGATTAACTCCTGTCGAATAACTAATATTCGATAACTCTATTTAACTCCGTTTAACTCTATTCAACTCCATTCGAATAACTAATATTCGATAACTCTATTTAACTCCATTCTCTTAACTCTATTTAACTCCATTCGCTTAACTCTAGATCGCAGCGATCACAATGGTTACGCCTGATTCCCTCAGGAAACATCCGACCGCTTTAGGCTATCTGCAGCCCTGCGAATTACGCTAGCAGTCGTACTAAATGGTATCTCATTTGGATTAACTCTAATTGTTCAATTCTAACCGTTTAACTCTAACTGGTTAACTCTAACTGATTCTACTGTTTAACTCTAACTGGATAATTCTAACTGGTTAACTCTAATCGATTAACTCTATTTGACTAACTCGACTCGACTAACCCCTTTCGAATAACGTATTCGATTAACTAACTTCGAATACCCTATTCGATTAACTAACTTTGAATACCCTATTCGATTAACTAACATCGAATACCATATTCGATTAACTAACATCGAATACCATATTCGATTAACTAACATCGAATACCATATTCGATTAACTAACATCGAATACCATATTCGATTAACTAACATCGAATACCATATTCGATTAACCAACTTCGAATACCATATTCGATTAACCAACTTCGAATACCATATTCGATTAACCAACTTCGAATACCATATTCGATTAACCAACTTCGAATACCATATTCGATTAACCAACTTCGAATACCATATTCGATTTCTCCTTTTTGATAACGTTTATCCATTTGAAAAGATCCCCTTTTAACAATGTTTATTCATTTATAAAGATTCACTTTTTAGTAACGGTTCTTCACTTTATAAATGATTTCCTTTTACTAACGTTTTCCCTTTTCAATTATATTTGTAAATGGTTTACAAATATTCCCTTTTTCTATTTTATTCTATTTGCAAGTGGTTTGCAAATATTTCCTTTTCAAATTTATTCTTAAAAATATTCTAACTCCTTAAATTCCCGGTAAAACTCGCCATAACCTCCTTTGTACCGGGAGTATCGGGAAAATCCCCAAACCCGCCACACAGGCCTTTCCATTCAAAAAGAAATGTTTTGAATTTATTTTCCTTTTTAAAATATCTCCTATTTATAAATATCCCAATTTATAAATATTCCTTATTTATAAATATTCAATTTTATAAATATCTCTTATTTATAAATATTCCAATTTATAAATACTATGTTTTCAATATCACTTTGAAAATCTACTTATCAACATCCCATATGTTATGGTATTTTAACATATCAAATTACGATATCTAATCTCGTCCATACACACACAATCAACAATAGGTTATAATTCACATCATATATAAAAATATATGAAAAACAATAAAATAACTGTTGAGGAATCCAGTCGGATTCCTCCAACCTGTTTCCCTGCATCCACAGATGTTACACAACATGATTGTCATCACTTTCAGTTCAATATGAATTATTCGGATAAACAGAATCAATATATAACTATATAACTGTTTATATATTATATATATATATAATATTTCATTAACTGACTAGCAGTTCAATCAAACAGTCAACACACAATCAAACAGACAATTTCTAACAGTTCTAAAAATACAACATGAAATTATAAACTGTTCAGAATTAGTGAGATTTACTCACATTGGCAGTTCATCGTTAAAGAACGATAAACTGTGGTTTGATTTGAATCAAATAGTTTAACTCGCCATAAATTCAAACGAGCACCAATCCGCTCCCAGTCAGTTCCATTGTGAAGCTCTCGTCCATTCGATTCCAATACTTCAGACGGCGTTACGTTCTTTTGAAATCAGTCCACTAAAATAAAACAACTAATGTTTCCTTCTCCATTTATCTTCATACTCATACTGTTGGCCTCCTTCGTCTTTGTTCACCGCCAGACCTTTGTATTTACTTGTGTTCTCGGTTCACAAATGTATATGCCATTTCGTCTGTCTGAAACAGGATGTCCGACTTCTATTTCCCAGTTCCAACCTTGTTCAGCACCTTCCACCCTTCGTTCATGTTGACAGCCCCATCATCATGTTTATCTCAATTCCTTTCAGTATAATCCACATACACTTTTCTCGCAATAACATCCCAGCTATTTATTTACATGCAACTTCATACCCTTTGGTTTCCTTCAGTCTCCTTTGTTTCGGATAGCCGAACTCTGATCAAACGATACTCCTCATCATCTCCCCTTCCTCCTCAACAAACAAATCGGTTGCCTTTCTTC
This sequence comes from Allium sativum, assembly GCA_030737875.1. NCBI lineage: Eukaryota > Viridiplantae > Streptophyta > Magnoliopsida > Asparagales > Amaryllidaceae > Allium > Allium sativum. The sequence continues at coordinate 6,568,066 of CM060923.1, read as the reverse complement.
CTCCTAAACCAAAGACTCGAGCCAACTAAACAGCTCCCAAAAACGTATGCTGTCAGCACCTCATCACACCTCAGTATTAACACACAGCTTACCCTCCTGAACGCACACCCGTAAGCTCCCCTTGCAGTCACAACCTGCTCGTCTTGACACGGCTGCTGCCCTAGTTTCTGCTCGGTTCGAGTTAGAACCGTGAAGGAAGGCGTCGCACCAGAAATTTGAGGGTATAGGCTTTAGGCTAGAGCGGAAATAAGATCAGAGATCTCGATTTCTCCAATTTCAGAGCTTGTTTGATTTTTTTATTTAAAAACTTCCGTTCGAATGAAAAATAGAGATGGCGGATTCATAGTTTGACTTCTGAAATGAAGAATTAGGTTTTAGTGAGGATAGGGTTATTTATATAGGAGAGTTTTTCTTTGTATTTGTGGTGACTGTCTCTCCACGTTTTCATTTGTATTTGTGGAGATTTAGAAGTCCACGTTCGTTGAAGAGAAAAGAGGTGATGTTGTTTCTCGTGGCCTCTCAATGGTCTTGTACTGATGGCATCTTCAGGAAACAAATTCCAAGTCTCATACATGATTTAAAGAAGTTTATCACTCTTTGCTACACGAAATCCCGCTCCCTTTCGGACTGTTATTGACAAAACCGAAAATCACATCGTGTTGACCAATGTGCCACGATCCCAAAAATATAATAATACCGGTAGATTAACTCATATTGTGAAACCTCAAAATGTTGATTTCAGGGTGCAAAATACTCCAAATAAAAAGTCACTTATTTAATTAATTAAAAATTACCATAAAATTCTAAAAATTAAATTATTGCTATGTCCCAAAAGAACCTTGTCTAAATTCAAACCCGATCTCTAGTTATATCGAATAAACCGTTACGGTCGATAAACGATTCCATAGCGACTATTTCAAAATTTGATTTGGACATATCTCAAAATCTACACAACGAAATCCTGATTTTTTCTCTTCCACTAGAAAGATATACTCCACCAGCTCCACACGTTTCTTGTTTCACATAAATCCGATTTAAAACGAACCCTGTACATTCAGTTGAAGTTCGAATCGCCAATTTACGAACTGCAGCGCCATTTCGAGCTCGTTTATAATTATATTATAAACTATACGTTCAACTGTCGACGATTGAATATATTCGTTATTCAAATTCAATTCCAAGATGAATTAAACATCACAGATGATCCAGTTCACATCATATCGCCATTTCAGCCAATTCTGATTATTTCAGAATTAAATATATTATTTAATTTATTATTTTAATTAAATATTCACCATTATTTAATTCCACGACCATTAAATCCTTTAATTCACCATTTATATAATTAAATAAAATAATCATAACACCTCTGCCAATGAGGGTCATTACAAAGAACCTGGGGAGGTGGGGTGACAGAAGAAAGAAGGAGAAACAAAAAGGGTTAGACATAAAATCTGGCGAGTCTAGTTACTTTTAGCCAGTAGATAAATAAAAGTAACATGATAGGCATATAAAGTGGATAACATAAATGGCAGGTGTGACAAGGTCAGCAAGATAAGGTGTACATGCCTCACTAGTGATTACTCTGCACTGTTACTAGTATATCCAGAAAGAAACGATCCCTTCAACTATAAGGTGGTAGACTTAGGTATATGTCCAAATGTATCCTAACTACTACCCTGATCGATCGACTCCCTAACCCTCGTAGATACCTTGTGCTAGTCCCACAGTAGGAGGTATCACTTCCTAAATGGCAACCCCTCATCGAAACAATGTGCACAACCATATCTACAGGTGTCACGGTCGTCTTATCCCCTTCTGCCCAGCTCATGCACGCATATGGCCCGGTCGGTTTGCGCCGCCCACACCATCCTCCACGTTTGGATATCTTACAATCAGTCAGTAAGTGTGCCCCTTCTCCGCCTAGTACGGAGTACTTTATTTGATATCTACTCCGGGTTACTGACTGAAATGGATCCCACACAATATGATACAAGCTCTCCCCTTTGTCTTGTATCCCCCAGTAGGTTTTTACTGACTATGTATACCACTAGGTGTCTTTAATTACATAGCCTTGTTTATGTCTACCAGTTATGCTTACCTACAAGTGTCTTTAACACATAACCCCTAATCTTCCAATCGGTTATGCTTACCTATAGATGTCTTTAATTACATAACCCTATCACTTCTACAAGTTATGTTTACTCCAAAAGGTGTCTTTAATTACATAACATTATTATTTCCACCGATTATGTATACCACTAGGTGTCTTTAATTACATAACCTTATTATTTCAACCGATTATGTATACCACTAGGTGTCTCTAATTACATAGCCTTAACGGGTTAAGTTTGTGAGCCTATATGTGAATATTACCCATCCCCTCTTCAGATTTACTTAACCCACCCCTCAACCTTGTTTACTTAACCCCCAACTTAAATTTAAGTTCATACAATCCCTATGGATTAACTTAGGTTAAGTAGTCCAACTCTTTACCATGTCCAATTATGGTTTCATAATGGGCCAGACCTCCCACATTAGGCCTGCAACATGTGGATTCTGGATATGCTGGTCGGGTCCGGGCAGACTTATTCCATAGTTGGGCCTAACCTCGTGTCATAGCCCGATTCGTATTTACGTACTAGACCTCCCACATTAGGTTTACAATTAGTGGCTGCTAGATATGTCGGTTGGGTCCGGGCAGACTTCCACCACTAATGCAACCTAACCTCGTGTCATAAGTACAATTACAATTCCTATTTGTAACTACTATACATTCCATTTTTAATTAATTAATCAATTAATTAATCCTTTCCTTTTATAGGTGTCAGTACCTATTTTACCCAATAATTTGAATTACATGTCCATAAATGTTCATATTCAAATTATGCCATTTTTAACCCTTTTTTCCCGTTTCTTAACTAGCGCCCTCACAAAATTGGCAACATGCCTAGGCTAGACAATAGCCTAGTCATAAACGATAATAGGGAAAATAATGGGGATATAACTAAAATGATTATCTTGGCATAAACATAAACTTGTATGATAATAAGGTGAACATACATACTAGCATGGACATGAAATTGTCATCATAACAAGGTGGACATAAAACTGATGAACTATGATGTCACAATATCTAAATTAGCAATTTTAGATGTCCAATCGATTTAGATCTAACATTATAACATAAGGTGATAATTTAGATCACATAAAATAGATCTAACATGTTAACGTAAGGTGACAATTTAGATCATATAAAATAGATCAAACATGTTAACATAAGGTGATAATTTAGATCACATAAAATAAATCTAACATGAATCACAAGGCGACAATTTAGATCACATAAGATAGATCTAACATGAAGCATAAGGTGACAATTTTAGATCACATAGAATAGATCTAACATGAATCATAAGGTGACAATTTTAGATAACATAGAATAGATCTAACATGAATCATAAGGTGACAATTTTAGATCACATAGAATAGATCTAACACGAATCATAAGGTGACAATTTTAGATCACATAGAATAGATCTAACATGAATCATAAGGCGACAATTTTTTGATCACATAGAATAGATCTAAGGTGATAATTTTAGATCACATAGAATAGATCTAAGGTGATAATTTTAGATCTCATAGAATAGGTCTATATACATCTGCATCATAGCACATCATAGAAGTTACAAACCAAGATCCATAATAATAACACATTAGAACTATTGAATTGGATCCAAAGAAATAGATCTATCATGACATAACATAAGATCTAACAATAACATAGATTCAAGGTTTGCAACGTATCCAAATCACAGTCTTTCATAATTCACTATTATTTATCTAAAACTAAAAGCAACTAGAACTCACTGTGATTGGATTGCTAAGATGATAGAAAAAGTGCTGAGTCTATGCTTGAATCTCAGAATTTTATATGCTTTAGAAGAAGATGAGAGATCCTAGTTTAGTTCAAAATCCAGCAGAGTCCGGCCACCATTGTTTCTTTGTGAAGAAAACAAAGGATATGAGATATATTTATAGCTGTTGGGTTACAGAATTCGGATGCCACCTCAGCCCTAATGGAATTGGGTCAGGTCACAGGTCATCACTCACTCGAAAAAGGCCCGAATACCAAGAAAATGTTCTGAGTGCACTTTACAGGTATGCCAGTGCAAAATTGCCTTGGCGCATTTGGCAATTGCGCCAGTTATATCTGGTTCTGATTTTCAACTTTCTATCGTCCGTAACTTCTTCATATGTTATCCGTTTTATGCAAACTATGTGTCTATCCCGACTAGAATTTCGAGATGGACATAATGACGTAATCAGTTTCCCTTGATTCTCAATATTAAATATTTATTCTTTAGTTTATCTTCTTTAATGTTAACAAAATTTTGGGGTGTTACATTCCCCCTATTTAAAGGATTTCGTCCCCGAAATCTCCAAGTTGAGAAGAATGCATATCCTACCATCCATTATCCGTCTACTCATCCATCAATCACTGGCATCCATTATCATTAAAGATTTCTAATGCTTTCATGAATATATGCAAAGGTGTGTGTATATGTCCCAACATATATGCGAAGATCAGACGGTCTACTGATTCAGTTGACCTCCTTAATGCAATGTATGTTAGTGCCATGAATCCAATATGTATGCAAATAAGCCTATTATAACATATAAGCTCTCTATGTGTGCACACTCATTCGTCAAAATGCAATATCCATATGCTAGTTCATCCATTTCCATCCTTAAAAGAAAAGAACATGCACACACATCCATATGCAGTATGAGAGTGATTGAGCCGATCTTAGTGCCTAATGTGTGTGTATATGCGTCCACAGGCAACCACTAGCAAACCCTTACATCCACTTGCATCCATCAATCATAACATGTCTCAAAAACGTGTTTACGTCCATAGGATTCCTATCTAAAGGTCGAAAAATACTATGGATAAGATATACTCAAATGATAGAAACAAGTAATGATAAATCTTTGGGAAAAGGAGTTAAGAACATACCCTCGAAAAGAAAGGGGTATGAAGCACGAATCTTGTCTGGTCTCCCAAGTCGCATCCTCTGGGTTATTTCTCCCATTGAACCTTTAGCAACTTGATCTCTTTATTGCGTATCTTCTTAAATTATGATCCCAGAATACGGGTAGGGATTCATCTGACTGTCGCCTCCCGTTCCACTTCTACCTCTTCCAATATACTCAGCTCAACAACTTCCGCGGTGTCATGCAAGCACTTCCGCAGATGAGAAACATAAAAAACGTCATGAACACCATATAGATTTTCAGGAAGCTTTACTCTATATGCCATTTAGCCAATCCTCTCGGTTATGGGAAATGGTCCTACAAACCTAGGTGCCAACTTCCATATCGATCCGAAGCGAACCACATTCACAGGTGACACTTTGATAAAAACCAAGTCTCCTATTTCAAATTCGAGGTCAGTCCTTCTCTTGTCCTCATAGGAATTCTGCCTATCTTGAGCTGTCTTCATCTGCCGTTGAATAAGGTCAATCTTTTCGGATGTTTCTCTAACTATATCTGGTCCAAGTAATAGTCTTTTTGTAGATTCCCACCAGCAAGTTAGTGATCTACAGGGTCGTCCGTACAATGCTTCGAAGGGTGCCATGCCGATGCTGGCCTGATAGTTGTTGTTATAGGCAAACTCTACTAAAAGAAGATGCTCTTCCCAAGTCTCTCCGAAGTCTAGGATACACAACCGTAAAAGATTTTTTTATACTTCTGTTTACCCTCTCCGTTTTCCCATCGGTTTGAGGATGATAAGCGATGCTCAAACGCAACTGTGTACCTAATGCTTCTTGCAAGCTCCTCCAAAATTTGCTGGTAAAGATGGGGTCACGATCGCTCATGCTACTGGGTGTAACTCCATGAAGATGAACTATCTCTCGGACATAAATAGCTTCTAACCATGATCCGTCCTTTTTCTCTTAATTGGAATAATGTGAGTGCTCTTAGTGAGTCTATCTACCACCACCCAGATACTGGTATTGCCTTTCTTCGATCTAGGAAAACCATCTATGAATTCCAAAGAGACGCTCTCCCATTTCCTCTTTGGAACCTCCAAACAATGAAGTAAACCAACGGGCTTCTTTTGCTTAACTTTGACTTGCTGACAAACTAAACATTGGGAAACAAATTCGGCCATATCTTTCTTCATCCTAGCCCAAAAGAAAACCCTCTTTATGTCCCTGTACATCTTATCACCATTCGGATGAATGGACATCTTAGAATGGTGGTCTTCTTCTAGGACTGCCTTTATTTAGCTTCCAGTTTGAGGAACACAAAGCCTTCCATCTTCGCAACCACCCCTTTTCATCTATGGCATATCTGCTGAGGTGACTAGAAGTCTCCCCTCTTCTGAGGTTATCCATGATGTCTAGAATCTGTGCGTCCTCTTATTGCGAAGCTCCTATCCGGTCCATAAGAGTCGGTCTTATCTCCAAGGATGCAAACAATTCAGGCAAAATCTCGATGGAGCATCTAAAATCAAAACCTGATATGAACTCCAAGTTCTTTCTTTCCACAAACAGAGGACTCAGGGCCACCCTCTGCCCACTTAGTGCGTCTGCAACCACATTACCCTTGCCAGGTATATAAGAAATCTCAAAATCATAAGAAGCTAGAAACTCCATCCACTGCTGTTGCCTTAAGTTGAGATCCTTCTGCGAGAACAGATACTTGAGAGATTTATGATCGGTGTATAACTCGAACTTCTATCCAAGCAAATAATGACGCCACGTCTTCAATGTAAACACTATGGCAGCTAGCTCTAGATCATGGGTGGGGTAGTTTTTTTATGAACTCTCAGCTGTCTGCCCCCATAACACACTACTTTCCCTTCTTGCATTAGAACTGCACCAAGCCCTGTACCATATGCATCAGTGTAAACAGTAAACACCTTATTCCCATCATGCAAGGTCAAGACTGGGGCTGTTGTCAGAACCCTCTTCAGTCGTTGGAAAGAAATGTCACAGTCTATATCCCATGGGAATGCCAAGTTCTTCTTCATCAGCCTAGTGAGTAGGGCTGATATCTTTGCAAAGTCCTTAATGAACTTCCTATAGTAACCTACTAACCCAAGAAAGCTTCTCACCTCGGTTGCATTTTTAGGAACCTACCAATCTTGCACTGCAACCACCTTCGCGGGATCTACAACTATCCCTTCTTTGGAGGCCACATGCCCTAAGAACCTTACCTCTTTTCTCCAAAAATGGCATTTGGAGAACTTTGCTTTAAGCTGATGGTCACAGAGAGTTTTCAAAACTTCTCTCAAATGCTGGGCATGCTCTTCTTCACTTTTGGAGAAGACCAAAATATCATCAACAAAGACTACCACAAACTTATTTAGGAACTCCCGAAACACCCTACTCATCAGATCTACAAGATAGGTGGGTGCATTCGTCGGCCCAAAAGGCATAACTAGCCATTCAAAGAAACCGTCCATAGTCCTAAAGGCAGTCTTATCTATGCTGTCCTCAGGCACCCTCAACTGATGGAACCCCGTGAACAAGTCTAACTTGGAAAATACCGAGACACCAACAAGCTGATCAAATAAATCATCAATCCTCGGAAGTGAGTGCCTGTTCTTCTTAATGAGTTTATTCAGCTCCCTGTAACCAATACAAAAACGAAGTGAACCATCCTCCTTAGTTGCGAATACTACTGGAGCACCCCTCTCAGATATGCTTCATCTGATAAACCCTTTCTCAAATAGCTACCCTACTTGCTTACTCAGCTCCCTCCTTTCCCTTGGATCCATGTGGCGCACTGGTAATGCAACTGGCCTTGTATTGTCCACCAGATATATGCGGAAGTCAATCTCGCGCCTTGGAGGTAAACCCCGTACCTCATCAAAAACATCGGAAAAATCTCGGACTACTGGAATAGATTGCAGATCGCCGATAGATGCATCAAGAGACTCTAGGAAACTAAGCATAACCGAACCTTGTGGGTCACACGAAATCTCGAGGGTCTTCCCATGACAAGTCAGCAGCCTAGCAACCCTCTTCTCATAATCCAGAATAGCAGCATGCATGGTAAGCCAATCCATTCCTAGAATCAACCCATAGCCCATAAACCCGAGCACATACTCTTCGCATTCAAACTTGACGCCTGACACAAATATTTTCAAACCCCGACAAATCATAGATAAATAAGCCGAACCACTAATGGGGTTTGAAAAACTACGGGATATACTACCATACTAGTAATTAAGTGCAAAGATTCAACTATAGAACTTGATATTATTGAATGTGAGGCACCAGAATCAAAAAGTGTTCTAATAGGTTGGTTTGAAAGAGAAATTAAACATTCCATAGAAATTTTTCTATCTCTATCAGGAGCACTGGTCGTGAGAGCATGCACTTGCCCTCCAGAATTTCCTGCCCTTTGACCTTGTCCCTGTGATCCCCGTTTCTTCGGGAATTGTTTAGCAAAGTGCCCGGCCTCTCCATAGTGGAAGAAAGAATTTTTCCTTCGCTTACAGTCTTTAACCAAATGACCTTCCTTCCCACAATGGTGACATTTTATCTTATCCTTGCCTTTATCATTTTTCCCTCCTTTCTTATGTTGCTGTTGCTGTTGCTGCTACCGCTTCTTGGGCCATCCCTTCCTATTTTGCGATGTCCCCTCAGCCTTTACCTCCTTCTTCTCTCCCATGTCCTCCTCATGCATTAGGGCCGTATCGACAAGGTTTTCAAAGGTGGCTCCCACTGGAATATGGGACATGACTAATCCATGAAGGGATTCATTCATCCCTTTAGCAAATTGCAAACCCTTTTTGTGCAGTGTATCCACTAACTCTAACCCGAACCTTGCTAGCTGGTTGAATTTGTTCACATATTCTTTCATCGTCAAGTTTCCTTGTTTGAGTGCTAAGAATCTCTCCATCTGCATGCTGCTTTCAGCTTGGGAAAGAAATTTCATTTCGAACCTCTGTCTAAAATCTTCCCAAGCTTCCACCGGACGTTCAGGTAGGGTGACTTCCCACTAAAAGGAGGCTTTGTCCTTCAATAGCCAAGCAGCTAACTGAATCTTTCTTCGGTCCTCCACCTCAAAGATTACGAATAAGTCCTCAGTCTCCTTAAGCCAATTTCGAGATTCCACGAATGTCTCGTTCCCATGGAATGGCTTTCCTCCCATAACACAGAAGTCCTTGCAGATCTTGGCGAAGTTATCTATTTTTGGAGGGGCAGGAGGAGGAGGAATGACTGGTGCAGCTGGGGGAGGAACGTCTCTTTGGCCTTCGGCCGGTGCTGCGACCTCCAAATACCTACGGAACCATCCGGGTATAGTGACGCCTATGGGATATTAGGGATGTTTTGTTCTCCAGACATGCTGAAAAAGAGAAAAGGAAGGAATTCAGATAAAGGACCGAAGGATACTACATATGGCTTTTTGAGGAACGTTTTTCAAAACAGACTTTTCTTTTTGAAAATGCTTTCTTTTAAAACCATTTTGAAAATAATTTTCAATAACTTTTATCTAATCTGATAACCTTCAGCTCTGATACCAAGTGTGACACCCCATGTCCGTTAATGTCACTCACTAAGGGAATACATTAAGTTCCGTGAAGCATTATAGGTAATCAGACACAGAATAATTACAAGATAGATATAAATAAGATAGCAGCGGAAATTTTATTTCAACATAAATTAAAATACAGTGGTCCACAATACCATAAGTCACAAAAACCATTACAATAAAATAACTTCTGTATTGCATCATCAGAGTATATAAGAACATAAAAACATAATACCCCAATTGAAAGAGTTAAGCCATAGTAGAGACAAGAACTTGAGCCATACTTCAGAACTAGCTCCTAGCAAGGAGATATCTAAATCCTAACTAAGCCTGGGTGTTTCTTCCCTGAGAACCTAGGGGGGGAAGAAAGAAGGAGAAACAAAAAGGGTCAGACATAAAGTCTGGCAAGTCTAGTTACTTTTAGCCAGTAGATAAATAAAAGTAACATGATACGCATATAAAGTGGATAACATAAATTGCAGGTGTGACAAGGTAAGCAAGATAAGGTGTACATGCCTCACTAGTGATTACTCTGCATTGTTAGTTGTATATCCAGAAAGAGATGGTCCCTTCAACTATAAGGTGGTAGACTTAGGTATATGTCCAAATGTATCCTAATTACTGCCCTGATTGATCGGCTCCCTAACCCTCGTAGATACCTTGTGTTGTCCCCACAGTAGGAGGTATCACTTCCTAAAGTGGCAACCCCTCGTCGTAACAATGTGCACAACCATATCTACAGGTGTCATGGTCGTCTTATCCCCTTCTGTCCGGCTCATGCACGCACATGGCCTGGTCGGTTTGCGCCGCCCACACCATCCTCCACGTTTGGATCTCTTACAATCAGTCAGTAAGCGTGCCCCTTCTCCGCCTAGTACATAGTACTTTATTTGATATCTACTCCGGGTTACTGACTGAAATGGATCCTACACAATATGATACAAGCTCTCCCCTTTGTCTTATATCCCCCACTAGGTTTTCACTGACTATGTATACCACTAGGTGTCTTTAATTACATAGCCATGTTTATGTCTACCAGTTATGCTTACCTACAAGTGTCTTTAATACATAACCCCTAATCTTCCAATCGGTTATGCTTACCTATAGGTGTCTTTAATTACATAACCCTAACACTTCTACAAGTTATGTTTACTCTAAAAGGTGTCTTTAATTACATAACTTTATTATTTCCACCGATTATATGTACCACTAGGTGTCTTTAATTACATAACCTTCTTATTTCAACTGATTATGTATACCACTAGGTGTCTCTAATTACATAGCTTTAATGGGATAAGTTTGTGGGCCTATATGTGAATATTACCCATACCCTCTTCAGATTTACTTAACCCACCCCTCAACCATGTTACTTAACCCCTAACTTAAATTTAAGTTCATACAATCCCTATGGATTAGCTTAGGTTAAGTAGTCCAACTCTTTACCATGTCCATTTATGGTTTCATAATGGGCCAGACCTCCCACATTAGGCCTACAACATGTGGATTCTGGATATGCTGGTAGGGTCCGGGCAGACTTATTCCACAGTTGGGCCTAACCTCGTGTCATAGCCCGATTCGTATTTACGTACTAGACCTCCCATATTAGGTTTACCATTAGTGGCTGCTAGATATGCCGGTCGGGTCCGGGCAGACTTCCACCACTAATGCAACCTAACCTCGTGTCATAAGTACAATTACAATTCCTAATTGTAACTACTAGACATTCCATTTTTTATTAATTAATCCTTTCCTTTTATAGGTGTCGGTACCTATTTTACCCAATAATTTGAATTACATGTCCATAAATGTTCATATTCAAATTATGCCATTTGAACCCTTTTTCCCCCGTTCCTTAACTAGCACCCTCACAAAATTGGCAACATACCTAGGCTAGACAATAGCCTAGTCATAAACGATAATAGGGAAAATAATGGGGATATAACTAAAATGACAATCTTGGCATAAACATAAACTTGTATGATAATAAGGTGAACATACATACTAGCATGGACATGAAATTGTCATCACAACAAGGTGAACATGAAACTGATGAACTATGATGTCACAATATCTAAATAGCAATTTTAGATATCCAATCGATTTAGATCTAACAAGATAACCTAAGGTGATAATTTAGATCACATAAAATAGATCTAACATGTTAACATAAGGTGACAATTTAGATCACATAAAATAGATCTAACATGTTAACATAAGGTGACAATTTAGATCACATAAAATAGATCTAACATGAATCATAAGGTGACAATTTAGATCACATAAGATAGATCTAACATGAATCATAAGGTGACAATTTTAGATCACATAGAATAGATCTAATATGAATTATAAGGTGACAATTTTAGATCACATAGAATAGATCTAACACGAACCATAAGGTGACAATTTTAGATCACATATAATAGATCTAACATGAGTCATAAGGTGACAATATTTAGATCACATAGAATAGATCTAAGGTGATTATTTTGGATCACATAGAGTAGATCTAAGGTGATAATTTTAGATCACATAGAATAGATCAACATACATCAGCATCATAGCATATCATAAAAGTTACAAACCAAGATCCATAATAATAACATTATAGAACAATTGAATTGGATCCAAAGAAATAGATCTATCATGACATAACATAAGATCTAACAATAACATAGATTCAAGGTTTGCAACATATACAAATGACAGTTTTTCATAATTCACTATTATTAATCTAAACCTAAAGCAACTAAAACTCACTGTGATTGGATTGCTAAGATGATAAAAAAAGGTGTTGAGTCTATGCTTGAATATCTGAATTTGATATGCTTTAGAAGAAGATGAGAGACCCTAGTTTAGTTCAGAATCTAGCAGAGTCCGGCCACCATTGTTTCTTTGTGAAGAAAACAAAGGATATGAGATATATTTATAGCTTCTTGGTTACAAAATTCAGATGCCACCTCAGCCCTAATTGAATTGGGTCAGGTCATGGGTCGTCACTTACTCGCAAAAGGCCCGAATACCCAAAAACTGTTCTGGGTGCACTTTACAGTGCGCCAGTGCAAAATTGCATTGGCGCATTTGGCAAGTGCGCCAGTTATATTTGGTTCTGGTTTTCAACTTTCTATCGTCCGTAACTTCTTCATATGTTATCCGTTTTATGCAGACTAGGTGTCTATCCTGACCAGAATTTCGAGATGGACGTAATGACGTAATCAGTTTCGCTTAATTCTTAATATTTAATTATTTATTCTTTAATTTATGTCCTTTAATGTTAACAAAATTTCGGGTGTTACAAAGATTATCAGTGTGCAATAAGATAAGGATAATATTCACTAAGGAAAGTATTTTTTTTATATCCTAAAGGAATGATATCATATAAGTTTCCACAAGATAAAATGAATAATGCACAAGACTTCGCTAAGGAAGTACACATGGAAAGTAATTTCACTTGACATAACATGTCTTCCAACAAAAGTAAACAAAAGGAGTAACACATAAACAATAAGGAAGTAACACAAAAGCCACAAGAATCACATAAACAAGGACACTCATTTAACATCTTAAACCATAGAAATGAATCGTTATACACACACAGGAATCTTCGAATAACTCAAAGCAATGTGTGTGTATATATAATATTCGTTTAGAAATGGTGAAATCACCCGTAAAGACTATCAAACAAAGAAATAATCAGATGTTGGATCCAACCACCAGAGGGGTAAGTCGAAGTTATGCCAGCATGTGCTTACACCGAAATGGCTCGAAGCCTCGTGCGTACTAATATCAATATGTATAGGGTACCTTATAAGATGACCAAAAGGTCATAACACACCGGATTGGCCCCACAGTGCACCAAATTAAACCGAAGTTCTACTACTAGCGAAAACAACGGAATGTGTCACAGACTCTCAAACAGTAACCAGAATAGTGGTAACTGTGGATTCCATTCTATATGTTCTCATTATTGGATCACTGACCACTAGTCAATTCCACATGGAAAAACAAATAAATATAAGAGAACACTAGAAATAGTAGCTTTAATTAGACGAGTATGGAATTAACCGGTCTCTTATGCCTTTATGCCCCATACCACGAGGTTTATGACATCGTTTAATCACCATCATGCCTTTTTGAAGAGTGCAAAAATGTATGATTTTATATTATAAAATATACCTTAGAATTTCAGTTTATAATACAATTTTTGTAAAATATTGAAAATGTTGAATTTATAAAATGCTTGTACAAATAAAATTATTTATTTACAAAATGCTATTATACCTTTTCAAAATAGTATTTCTTTTCGTAAAATGCTTTAAAAACATTTAAAATACATGTTTGTGTACTTTGAAAACACAATAAAACCCACATTAGAAACACATAATGGGCCACAAAATCTATAAGGAATTCGGAGTAAATGTTGCTTCTTTGTTATTGAAGCAGCCGCAAATATACGCAAAGAGTTCGATGTGAACGTACTCGACTATGTGTGTTGTAATACACATGATTCATCACAAAAATTCATCAATAAATCAACTTAAAATGCAAAGGAAGCAACCAAAAACACGTAGAAGGAAAAATAAGCAACTTGGTCGTTTTACCTAAGTAGTTCGACCCAACCTAGGCTTGGGTCGACCGGGCACACATTTTTCCCCAAGCCATAATCACGACCAGAGTTCATCTCTTAGGCCACTTTCAGACATTCAAATGACTTCAAATCAAGCTTAAATTTTGCGCATGCAAACTAGAAGAACATGAAAACACACAAGAAAATTAATTTCATCATTTCGTTAAGAAATGTGGGACTTGTGCAGCCTCAAAAATGGACTCAAGACATGTCTTGTTGTCTTTAAACAATTTCTTGCTATAACAAGTGTATTTCAGCAAAATCAAATATAAACTCAACATTATCAAACAGATTAAAGTTAGAAAGTGTGAAGGGGCTCCTCACTTTAGTTTTGCAGTGAAGGACAAGAATTAGTCTGAAATTGGATCATTGACGGTGTGTAATAACCCGGAAATCTGGGCCAGTTTAAAATTTTTATTTTGGCAATTTTAGTGAATTTTGATTATTTAAAAGGAATTATTTTAAATAATATCGGCGAGAAATTTATTTTGAATATAATTCGAACGTATATATTATATAGATCGTCGTTAGAATATAAATATTTATTTTAAATTATAAAAGGAATTGAAAATGGCCCGGTAGTTCGATAATTCGATTTCAAACTTCAAATGAATGTACCGGGTGCAAAATAAACCGGATTTTAGTGAAACCAAAAATAATGGAATCTAATTGTGAATATCTTTCCAATGAATCCGAAAAATCAAAATTTCATAGCGGGAATCAAAAGATATGTCCAGTTGAAAATTCTGAATAGTCGCTATGGAATTCAGGCCCTTAAAAATGGAAATTTTGCAAACGACCTCGGATTTCGACGAAACCACTTTTGTTGGATTCTCGATGTCAAATTATTGCTAGGTTTCAAATTTCATAATTTTTTGAATCAATATGTGAGCGTGGCAAAGGAAAACGCGTTTGACCAGTTTTAGTTGATTTTAATCGACTGGAAAATGGCCATTTTTCAAACGGTCTCAGAAATCAACGAAACTTGTTTTGTTAGGACCGTATCGTCAATACGAAGCTAGAAAATATTTTTCTGGAATTTTTAGAGTTCGTATGTGACCCAGGTAAATTGAAATGCGCGTTCAAATTCAATATATAGAGTTATATGTTGATTTTAACGGAAACTGATCGAAACGATCGAATCAGCCTACGATAAATATCCCATTGTGTTCGGAATGGGGGTAATTAGCTATGGACGACAGGCGGTGGGTCTCGTTTAGAGGTCGAAATAAAAAGTTGCTTTTTGAAATTAAAAATAATAAAATAAATAAAATATATTTATATATCCCTCAAACCTTTCTCTCCCTCTCTCTCTATTATTTTCCCGTCAGTTTCAAAAAAAAAAAAAAAGAACGCTGAAGAACCGCCGCCCTCCACCCTGGCGCCTCCGACCATCGCTACCCGCGCCACCCACCACCGATCATCCAGCGTCGCCCCCCCACCCCCCTGTTTCCCCCTCTGCTTCTCTTCTTCTCCTCCCTCCAGCCCTCGTTCGAGCCCTCCCCAAGCCCTAGTTTCCCCGAAGCCGCCTGAGACCACCTCCAAGCCGCCATACGACCACCGACACCGCTCCCCTAACCTCGTCAGCCTCCGAAGCAGCCATCTCCACTCCAAGACCCACCGTGAGGTTTTAATTTTCATTTTTTTTATATAACTGAAAATTTGATTTTTATTTATTTATAAGGTTTGAATTTCCTTTATTTAAAAGCTTAGATTTTTTTTTATATATAAATATAACGCTAGGATTTTAAAAAATAAAAAGTTAGGATTTTTATTCATAGGAAAGATATGATTTTTATCCTCTAAAAGGAGTGATTTATAACATTAGAAAGGTGAAGTTTTTAGTATAGAAAAGTTTGATTTTTAGTTAAGAAAGGGCGAGATTTTTAGTTTAGAAAAGGTGAGATTTTTATACATATAAAATAGAGATAAAAATTCGGTCTTTATTAAGTAGAAGAAATAAAAATATGATTTTTATATTTTAGAAAGAATAAAAATCTGATTTTTAATTTATAGAAGATATAAAAATATAATTTTTATATGATGTGAAGATTAAAAATATAATTTTTATACTATAGAGAAGGTAAAAATATGATTTTTATATTGTGGAGATATCAAAAATATGATCTTTATTGTTTGAAAGGCGATGTAAAAATATAACTTTTACATAAGAAAAACGTATAGATTTTTATAGCGAATAAAAATATAATTTTTATTAGGATAGCAAAGTAAAAATTCAATTGTTATATACATAACAAGAATATAAAAATGTGATTTTTATATATGTAGTGGCTACGGGCAACGAAAATGACAAGAGGCAAGAACGGCGAAGATTTCTACATAGGAAGAGTCGTTGGATTGGATTAGCAAATCTATGAGAACTTCTCGCCTTTCAATTTAATTTTTCTAGTTATAAATATATACTAGGATGCAGACGGTGTTTAGTAGCACCCGACACCCGTCGTCCACAGACCATGGACGGCTTGTATGCTTGTTTGTTTGATTTTGCTGTGTAGTTGATTATGTTATGTGATGTGAAATGAAATAAAATATTTATGTAGTTAAAATATTTTATAGTTAAAAATAGAATTTTTAACGTGTATATGAAAAGAAATAAAAATAAACAAATCGGACGATTTGTTTATATACACACATTTGACTGATATTGATTGGGACGATAAATTTTGCACATCGCTCAACTGCACAAATAAAATCGGTGTTTGATTGTTTGAAACCCCACACGGGTATTTGGATGATATTTGACGTACACTAATCCCGATCGTTTAGTTGTATGTCGATCGATTGATTGACAGACTGTTATAAGCGTTGAATATTTATATTTGATGCTTATACAGTGTAGAATGCACTTTGGATGATGGTTGATTATTCATCGTAGTTATTGTATACATGTGTTGTAGAAAATCCATATAATTAACATTATATGGTAATTGATTGGGCCTCGTTCCAGTTTTGAAAAAGAAAGTTTTGAAATAGAAATATTTGAAATAGAAATATTTGAAATAGAATATTTGAAGATAGAAATATATGAAGCCGTGTTGATTAGGTTGACGCCATTTTGACGTGAACGATATTTATATCGATTTTCTTCATTTTATAATGAATATCGAAAGTGATTTCAAAATCTGATATTTTGAAAAGAATTGAAATTCGAATTGAAATTGAATATAAATGAATTCGAATTGAAATTGAATATAAATGAATTCGAATTGAAATTGAATATAAATGAATTCGAATTTGAATTGAATATAAATGAATTCGAATTGAATTCGAATTGAAAACGAACTGAAATTGAATTATAAATCAATTTGAATTGAAATCGATTTGAAATGAATTTAAAACGAATTTATATTGGAATATTCAATTATGATTTGAAATTGAATATTAAGTTGAAACCGTTTTGAAAATGAATTTAAAAACGATTTATAAAGCAAGTTTTGAATTGAAATCGACGAAGTATATATTATATATATATTATATATAATATAGTGGCCTGAATAGAACGCGCCGCGCCGCGACAGTTCGCGAATTTCGACCATTGGCTTCGAACGGACATTACGGGAGATCCGACCGTCGGATTCTCCTAAAACCAGAACCGTAGGGTTCGTATCGAAAAGAGCTTTCTAACGAATATTAGAAATCTAACGGTTGGATTTGGAGATACGTCCAAATCAAATTTGGAAAAGGTCGTTGTAAGTGCAGTTCGATGGCCGTTGATGGAAATCGACTGTACGGGCCTTGATAAAATTATTAAAAATAGTAATAATTTGTGTAGAATCATAAGAAATGATTTAGAAAGAATTGGGATGAAACACTCCATATTTGAAAAGATAAAAATAGACTTTTATCGAAATGAACTAGTTTTGAACTAGAATTATAATTCTATTTATTTTAAATAAATAAATTGGATTTGAAATGGTTTTGAAAATAACCAGAATTTCCAATGATTGCATTGGAATGGATTTGAATCGAAATTGTCTTCGGAATATTTCGATGTTGGATTTCGTGATTATACAGATGTAGTTACGGAAATTTGAAAGATATAGATATATATATCGTTATTTCCAATACGATATCTGTTGGTCGTAGAATCTGATATTGAATATAAGCCGATATATTTTCTATTCAGAGCCTTGTATTTAATATCAAATGTGATTTGGGTTTGTCGTGGATGGTGTCTTTATTAACACTGTTCTTGAACCCAGTTGAGAAAAGATTAAATCTTTTTAGTTAGATTTAATGAAGTTTACCAATTAAATAATATTTAATTGGAATTGAATGTATATTGATTTTTGGGTTTATCGTGAACAGTGTTTTAAATAACACTTGTTCTTTAACCCGATAATTAATGGAATGTGATTTTGGGTTGTTGTGAACGGTATCTTCTATAATACTGTTCTTAGACCCCAAGGAGTTAAGAAAATCAGAAACTAACTGGAGGTTAGTTAAGTTGAATGGTTTCAGAGGTATTGATCTGATGTTGGTTTCGGCCTTCGGGGTTAATACTTAGGGGATTGCTCACTTGCTAATTTACAGTTAGGGACTGATTGAAATGTGATGTGATTTTGGGGTTTATCGTGAACCGTGTTTTAAATGACACTGGTTCTTTAACCCAGTTACAGATTAAAGCTAAGTGGAGTTTTAATGAATCTTTAATTAGATTGAAATAATCGAGAATGGAGTATCACTAGTTTTGCTCCAGGCGTTAGTTAAATATTTAATTAGATTTGAATGTGAAATGGTAATTGAATTTACCGATAACACCGTGGTGTTAGATATGAAGTATAACCAGTTTTACTTCATGGGATGAATAGGTTGGGATTGGGAAATTAAAACAAATGATTACTTCGGTAAGGTTAGTTAATCTCGACTAGTTGAATCGAAATTCAAAAGGAGATTAGAGAATAAATTCAAGGAATTTATCTTGGATAAAATTAATGGGAACCTTTCCCTATGAATGTGAAATTTAGAAACTAACTGTCGGTTAGCCAAGCAGAATGGTTTTCTGGATATTGATCTGATGTTGGTTTCGGCCTTCGGGGTTAATATTTGGGGAATTGTTCTCTTGTTAATTTACGGTTAGTGACTGATGAATTGGAATGAGGCGTATGTTGTGTTTGTGTAACACTTATTTAAAATATACGCGAGTTATTCGGAAAGACCGGGTTTATCCCATTCTGAATAACTGATACGACGATAAGTCGAAGATGAAGACGATGGTCGAAGACCGGAGGTCTTCACGTCGTTTGGGTGATTACTGATGATCTTGATTGGGCTGTACACCCAAGAAGATGGAAACAGTTGGTGATCGTCCAGACGTACTTGGAGATCGATGGATATGCGGGGTACTAGGTGCCTCCGGTTTCGTTCAGACCCAGAACGGACTTGTAAATGGACTGTGTGTCTGACATTGGATTTTAGTCTGTGTGATTGATTTCTATTAAATATATATCTGTTTGGCGGTGGAGAATTTATTCTCTTGCTTAACGACCTTCTCTGAGACGTACGAGCTCAGGGGTTATATATTGATGGATATCAAACGCATGGAGTGAATTGCCTGTGTGGCATGCCTAAGTGGCAATTGAGCGAGGCTTCTGTTGAAAAGCAAAGTCTTGTGGTGATGATCAAAGCACAGCCTGTGTGGCACAGCTTTGTGTAACGTGAATTCGCGAGCCTCGCACCCCGGTTGTGAACCAAAAACGGGAGAGGACCTCAGGGAGGGCATGCGTTTCTTTCTAGCTAGGGTGGTGTCAGTGACCTACCAGCCCTGACATTTATATACTTTTCACCTGTGTGGTTGTTGCTGTTGCGAGGCGCCTCGGTTAGATCGGACGATCCGGGTCCGATGGAGCCATTCGTTGGCTCATTTACGCCCCAAAGGGCGGGGAAACGCAGTGTTCAGGCATTTTAATCCACATCGGTGGACCGACCCTGTCGCTCCAAGGGCCCACCTGAGTCTGGGTCCTGAGGCTCGGGCTAGAGAGTCTCAAATCGGTTGAGGACTATCTTTTGCCTCGGTTCATAGACGGAAATCCAATTTCCAAATACGTGACATTTGCGGTCTTATTTGTAGAGCCTAGTATGGCGACATGATATATGGTACCCATGCCGTCTATGATTGATACTTATGATTTGAAGTTGTTTTATACACTATGCACTTATAATAGTATCAAATGATTTGTTTTAAACGTATCAAGCATCCTTTGGCTGTTATAAGGGAAAACCCTATCCCCCGGCTTGCGTTGCATTGTGTGATGGGACCTGGGTCTTATAATAGCTTCATTTTTCTTTATTTAGCATTGCGTTGTTTGTTTTATGCACTGGTATTCTTCGGAGGAAACCCGTTCCGTGTTATATGGCGTGGTCCCTTGACTTACCTAACTTTAAAAATAAAGATTAATAACTGTTTTAGTTCTCACACCAGTCACATGACTGACCTGGAGTTTATTGTTTTGACCTAAACTCTGGGTGCCCTTATTTTGACACGGGCAGCTAGTAGTTTTGGTTTTGCAGATTTATATTTCACAGGATCCTGGTTTACAGCTGGAACGATATCCGGAAAGCTTTGTATCCGTATATCTCTTCTAGTTGTGTATTGTATTATTTTCCGCTACTATGTATTTTAATGTAATTTAAATCTCTGATATTTCTGTGTAATATTTATTCATACTCTGTATATTCTTGTAATCTGATGGAATTGTTGTAATATACAATGAAATGTTCTTCCGTCTGCGTTCTATTTTGTCGTGTTCTCAAAACAATTCGTTCTTTCTCTTCTCTTCGAAGACCGGGGAAGTTCGGGTCGTCTCACGGTGTTTTTAGGCTTTCTTCTTTGTTTCAACACTTATAGAATAATCTACAGAGACATACTAATTAATTTTTAATGCACAACATCGTAAATCTATGAATCTGATATGAAATGAGATTAAGCTTGTAGTTTTGATAGAATACCTATAATTAGCACTTGAATTAAGCTTTAGTTTTACGTTAAAATTGGTTTAGAAAGCTAGGATTTGATTTTACAAGAAGCAGCCATTATTTTACATTCTCTAAGAAATAAGAGGGAGATTTTTTTTTTGTCGGAAGAAGGATACGAGATATCCAGAATTTTCTTTCCCGAAGCCAAAGGTTAATGAGCTAATTAGGTCCTAAGAAGCAATTAACAGTCTCTAAAGCTTATGCAACTTGTACACCTATATTGACATAAGCTTTAAATGGTTTCTTCTTTTAATCTCCCATTTTCAACTTGAAACTTGCAAAGTTTTTACTAAACTACTTCAAAAAAATACTAACTATGTTTTAACGCATTTTTGACAACTTTTATTATTATTTTTAACTTATATTCACTTAAATTTTACTATATATACATATTTAAATATATACACACAAAAATGAACATTTACATCCATTTTGAGCAAAATGAACATTTTCTAAGTTAAAATGTTCAAAACACATTATTTTAGCATAAGTAAATTCTAAGCACATAATGCTTATTTTAATACACATATACATATTTTGTAATAATATTTGTATGCTTTGTTATTAATTTCTGCACAAGTTTTATTCGAAATACACGGTTTACTCAAAAATTCATCGTTTATTCAATTACTGCAGTTTAATACAATAAACTCCTTGGTATTACTTAAATTCCTATTTATTGACCATGTCACACATGATAAGGTTTCAAAAAATTTATTTTAACATTCTCCAACTATATTTACACAATATTGAGTACTTAAACTAAACTTATTCCCAACTTTTCAAATTAACCCAAGAATTCACTTATTCCCCAGAGGTTACTCAGAACACATAATTAAGCTTTTTTCCGAGCTTATTCCAACCCAAACACAATTTTCCACAAAACTTCATTTTAACCACTTTTAATGGATTAAATAATCACTTAATCTGATTTTCCTCCAAATTATTTTTTGAAACCCATATTTAATGATCTCATTAAAAACAATTTAGCACTTCATATTGAAAATATATTTGGACTTAAATATTTATTTTTAATCAATATTTTATATTTTTAACATTCATTCAGACCATCAAATATAATTTATAAACGTGGATTGGGATGAATGTCTTATTGTACAAAGTGAATTTAATTTATTGTAATACAATTTTTTTATTTTCATATCTTAAATTATTATATGAGTTAGGCTCTCGAATTCATATTTTATGCTTCTAGGTTTTCAAATCGCATAGCAACTATAATCTGTTAACCTCGGATACCCAAAAACTCAGCTTGTTACAATGGCCGTGTTGCTGGGATTTCCAATAAATATTGATCTCATTATTCAACTTGATGTTACATATAAGTATATAAATTTTCTTGAGGACTTGATCACTACAACATAATATGGCTATTCCAACAGCTGAAAGCCGTTGGCGGTTGTTTGAGGCCATTGGAATAATATCAATGAAGTATAACGATTTCTAATGGAGCCAACAGATTTTTTTCCAACGGCGGCTGGCCTATTACCTTCTTGCCACCCCATTTTCAATCTATTCCATTTCCAGTCGATTCCACACATATATATAATATATATACCAATAACAATATAAACAACCAATATAAATCAAACAAACATCAATATAAACCAAACAAACCATCCAAACATCTCCAAAACCAACTCATCAACGTCACATGTCTACAAAGCAAATACAAACCATCAAAATATATCCAAAGTATCATCCTCACCCGCTCCGTACCCAATATATACAACATCACAACAAAATCCTCATCATCTCCAAGTCAATATATACATAGTACAATCACAAACACAGGAAAAACATACCTTAGGCATCATCTTCGTTTTCGGAAGCACCAAACGATGAAGGAAAAGTACCATGATAGTGCACATACTGCGCAAGCTTCTGATTTAGCTGCTCCATCTGTATATCCTACAGACGATTCGGCTCTTATAGCTGCTCAATCATGGTTCTAAACTCCTTAATTCCTGCTTTGCCTTGAGCCTTTCGAGCTTGTCGAGCCTGCAAATAGAATGAATAGCAATAAGATTATGTCAGCCTATAAAATATTATAACACTATATATCTAAACACTAATTTGTTGTATGTATGTAAAAGGATTAATTACCGGTCGGATACGGAAGCCATAACATCTATTCCGCTGCGTCAGATCCATAACAATGTCTGGTATGTTATATTTCTCCTTCGGTGTTAACTAATAACGACCGGAATCCTCAAGCGCATGACCCCGTGCCTCCTGAAACTTTGCCTATAACGCAAAAAATAATTTTAGCTGAAGAATAATAGAATATTGTTTTTATTTTACATTAGCTAGTAATTAATAAACTTATTGATGTGAGTAATCATTACGCCAGAAAAGGCCTTTAGCAACATTGTAAAAGCGCTGCTAAAACTTGTAGTAGCGTTTCGATAAACACTGCGACACGACATGCAACTAAAAGTCTGAAATTTTTAGTTGCGTTATAGTAAACGCTACCAAAAATGAACATATTGTAGCGTTTTAGAAATCCTGCCAAAATATTTTTTGGCATCATCTTAAAAGTGCAACCAAAGTGATACTTGCATCCTTCTCTCTTTTTTTTTTGGCATTTTTCCTATGCTGTTATAGTATTTTCTACAGCGTTTCAGAAACCTAACAAAGCCAGTTAATATGCATTTTGTTGCATTTTATTTTGCTTATATATAATAGCAACACTAAGACAAATAATTATCATTTTCAAACCAACATCTATAATCACCATATTTAAATAACTAAAAAACACGTGAATCTTATAACCAAGTATAATATCCACAATCATTTCTATAATATATTCGCCAAAATTAATGAATCCGTATACCACAACCATTTACAAACAAGTCTACACAACTAGTACGCACAAAATGATATTGAAATACATAATTGTTGAAGTTGGCAATGTGCAACACCATTCTTGCTAGCATTTGGTTGCACTCTTGATGTTGTTCGCAGCTTCATGTCCAACAACATTCTTGCCAGCATTTTCATGAACCCATTAAGTTGGCAATGATCCTTGAGGCCTACTTTGACAATCAAAACAATAAAAGCATTAATAATTTATAAATCGTACATTGCAAAATTTAACACATGGATTGTTATGCAATAAAACTTGTTAGTTGAATGGAAATGTTCCGAGTGTGCTAACATACGCAATTATCCACAAAAGCAGACATAGATGACGGTAGCATTGCCAATGTTTATAAGCCTGACCTAGATCATCATCATGGGTCTACTTTGCAAAATGGGTTTTTACAGTATATAACTTTACAGGAAATTCTATAATTGGCAGGGTCGCATGGAATAACTTTTTGTCAGAAATCAAGTCTTCAATCCTTAATGCAGCACTCATGAGTACAAGCTTCAATTGACAAATCATCATTTCTGGATCAATTTTGACACCTGAACATATCATTTTCTGCTGCTCCAAATATAGTTTATGCAATTATAAATTGACACTAGTACTTACATGGACTGCAATTTATGGTCCTTGCAGCTTTCAGATAATATAAGTAGGCAGTATGATGTTAACCTCTCACAGCTTTACGACACGGAACTAGTATATCTGTATTTGAACTTCTTTCATGAGCTCCATCAATAATTACTACAGAGTAACGACTTAGTAAGAAATCGCTCTGCATCATAAAAGGAAGCATAAATTGCCACCTGCTATTAGTAAAACAACAAGCAATTGATTGCTATAAGTATGTTAGCACAGCTGCTTTGTCAAGTTAGTCACCAAAATAGAATAAATCAAATCCTAAGGAATAACTGATATTAGAGCCACTGAAAATAAATAAATCTGATGGAATGCCATTTTAAACTTAGTTATCATTTCAGACATTTTCTTACATAGAAAACAGGAAAGGTATTCTTAACCTCATACTCACTTATAAAAGCAACAGAATAAACACTGACCTAACAAACTATTGATGCATCCATCTACTAAAGAACAATCCTCATAAATCATGACACTAATGTATATAAAATAGTGCGACTATGAAAAAATAAAAAATAAAAATATTATAATAAATGATAAAAATTGAGAAATAACCTGGATTTCTCGAAGTATAATTTGATAAGTCATGAATTTAATGGAGCAATTACCTTCTCTAGTCATTTTATCATGTCTGACTTGATAATTAATCTTATAACCAAGCTTAAATCCCACTTCAAATGACACTCTTTTGGCAGTAGCAATAGAAACAACCCGTCTCGGTTGTGTAACACCAATCATTCCTTTCCTAACATCACAACTTTTCGATCCATATCCAGCTTCATATAAAAAATTTGGAACATGTACTGTCTTACCGTATCCAGTTTCTCCATGTAAAATTATAACTAAGTGGTCACTTATGGCCTTCATTAACTCTTGCTCCACCGTTATTATTGGAAGTCATTTCTATGTCTCTTCAACTTCCTTTGGCGTGTTCACCTGCACCACATACAGGACCGGCAGTGTTTCGTCAGCTAGGAAATATTAAGTGGCTTCTGTGTCCTTTACTTTTGAAGCCAAATCGCGCTTACCCTGTAATAAAAAAAAGTTATTAATGATAATAAAATTCATGCAAAGAACAAAAAATTACCATCATACTCAGTGGTTGTAAGAACCTGGAAATCTGAACCAATTTAAATTTTTTATTTTGGCAATTTTGATGAATTTTGAATAATTAAGATGGTTTATTTTAAAGAATAGCGATGAGAAATTTATTTTGAATAGAATTAGAATGTATATATTTATTTGAATCGACATTAGAATATAAATATTTTATTTTATAAAAGGAATTGAAAATGGCGCGGTAGTTCGAAAATTCGATTTCAAAATTCAAATGAACGTACAGGATTCAAAATAAACCGGATTTTAGAAAAACCAAAAATATTTGAATCTATTTGAAAATATCTTTCCAACGAATCCGAAAAATTGAAATTTCATAGCGGGGATAAAATGTTATGCCCAGATGAATATTCAGAATAGTCGCTATGGAATTTTTGGCACTTAAAAATGGAAATTTTGCAAACGATCTCTGTTTTCGACGAAACCACTTTGTTGGATTCGGGATGTCAAATTATTGCTAGGTTTCAAAATTCATAATTTTTGAAAGCAATATGTGAGCATGGCAAAAGAAAACGTGTTTTGACAGTTTCAGTCAATTTCGATCGACCAGAAAATTGCCATTTTTCAAACGGTCTCAGAATTTGATGAAATTAGTTTTGGTAGAACAGTATCGTCAATACGAAGCTAGAAAATATTATTTTGGGAATTTTTAGAGTCCGTATGTAGCCCCGGTAAATTGAAATGTGCGTTCAAATTCAATATATATATTTATATTTTGATTTTGATGGAAACTGATCGAAACGATCGAACCAGCTTATGATACATATCCCATTGTGTTCGAAATGAGGGTAATTAGCTAGGGGCGAAAGTCGGTGGGTTCAATTTGGGGTTCAAACGAAAAGTCAACTTTTATTGGAGAAAAATAATAATTAAATTAAATTATATATATTAGGCCCCGTCTTTCTTCCCTCTTCTCTCTCCTCCATATCAAATCGAAAACGAAAAAGAAGGAAAAAAACGCTCGACAGCTGCCACCTCCATCCCCCACCGCACCGCCGTCGCCACCTCGTCGGATCCATCCCCTCCGTCCTCGCTAGCCCCCTCCCTCACCCCTCCCCCTATTTTGAAACCGTACCCCCCCAACAACCCTAGCCCTGAAAACGACGGACGCCACCACCATGAGCCCTGCCTCCACCGCGCCGACCACTGGTGTCACCCCCAACCGCCTCAAACGACGGCGAATCGTCTTCCTCCACTCCAGATTTAAAATGTGAGTGTTTATTTTAATTATTTTACTTTCCTTTTTGGTAAAAATAGGAATTAAACATAGTGATTAAAAACTGATTTTTCTTTGATTGTAAACTGATTTTTCTTTGAATGCAAACTGATTTTTCTTTGAATGCAAACATGATTTTTCTTTGAATATAAACATGATATTTCTTTGAATAAAAACATGATTTTCTTTGAATATGAATATGATTTTTTCTTGAATAAAAAAATATATTTTTAGAAAGCTAAAAACATGATTTTTTAGCTTATGTAAGTTATTTATAAAATGGCCATGCAAAGAATAATTATTAATTGGTTAAAAATATGATTTTTAACATAGGTATGCTATTTAAGATCAACAACAAAGAAACGATTTTTATCATGAAGAGAAGAATATAAAAATACGTTTTTTATTATGATGTTAGCAAAATAAAAATATGATTTTTTATTATAAGAATAACATTATAAAAATATAATCTTTACAGTATATGAAGTGAAATAAAAATATAATCTTTGCATTATATGAAGTGAAATAAAAATATAATCTTTACAGTATGTGAAGTGAAATAAAAATGTAATCTTTATAGTATGTGAAGTGAAATAAAAATATAATATTTACATTATATGAAGTGTAATAAAAATATAATCTTTACATTATATGAAGTGAAATAAAAATATAATCTTTACAGTATATGAAGTGAAATAAAAATATAATCTTTAAAGTATATGAAGTGAAATAAAAATGTGGCTTTTAATATGAACAGCATGAAAAAGATTGCATTGGAAGTTGGGCAAATTCAAACCGTTCAGAAAGAAAGACTGACGGAGTGGAACCCCAAGTGAGAACTCCTCACTATA
Organism: Allium sativum; assembly: GCA_030737875.1. Taxonomy (NCBI): domain Eukaryota; kingdom Viridiplantae; phylum Streptophyta; class Magnoliopsida; order Asparagales; family Amaryllidaceae; genus Allium; species Allium sativum. The sequence goes on along the minus strand of CM060923.1, from coordinate 6,540,173 downwards.
ATTTTCTTTATACAGTTATTTATTATGTAACTGCATATATGAACTGTTTCCCGTCGTCCACAGACCATGGACGACTTAATTGTTTGGTTGTGTAGTTGATTGAATTATTGGTTTGAATTTGGTTGTTTGGGTGAAATGGAAGTGATTAGATTGGTATGTGTATGGCGTGGGCCATTATTAGACTGGGGATAAGGCTAGGCCTTATCCCGTTTCTAGTATCGTGTCGTTATGCCACCGAAATTTTCTAAAATATATTAGACAAATAAAAATATCATTTTTATTGTGTAAATGAACCGAATAAATATTTTATCGTTAAAAATATAATTTTTAACGTGTATGTGAATAAAATAAATATTCATTTACAAATCAAAATATTTATTTATGTACACACATTTGACTGATATTGATTGGAATGATAAACTTTACACATCGCCCAACTGCACAAATAAATCTGTGTTTGTTGTTTGAAAACCCCACACGGGTGTTGGGATGAAATTGGACATACACTAATCCCAATAATTAGCTGTATGTCAATCGATCGATTGACAGGCTGTTGTAAGTGTTAAATATTAATATTTGATGCTTCTGCGGTGTAGAATGCACTTTGGATGGTGGTCGACTGTATTTGATTGTTGTTGTGTACATGTATTGTATGAAATCCATATAATCAAATTATATGGTAATTGACTGTGTCTGATTCCAGTTCAGAATTATCGAATATTTTAAAATAATATTCAGTGAATATTGAAATGTGAAGCCGTGTTAAGTAGTTAAACGCCATTTTAACACGAACGGGATTTTTGTCGATTTTATTCATTTTACAATGAATATCGAAAAGTGATTTCAAAATCTGATATTTTGAAATGATTTGAAATTCGAATTAAATTGAATAGAATTGAAATTCGAATTGAATTGAAATTCGAATTGAATTGAAATTCGAATTGAATTGAAATGATTTGAAATTCGAATTGAATTGAAATGAATTTGAAATTTGGATTTGAATTTGGAATGGAAGTTGAAATTGTTTTTGAAACGAATTTAAAATGATTTAAAAAATATGTTTTAAATGGAAATCGACAATATATATATTATATACATAATATAATGGCCTGAATAGAATGCGCTGCGCTGCGGCAGTTCGCGAATTTCGACCATTGACTTCGAATGGACATTATGGGAGATCCGACCATCGGATTTTCCTAAAACTGAAACCGTTGGGTTCGTATCGAAAAGAGTTTTCTAACGAACATTAGAGATTTAAAATCTAATGGTTGGATTTTGAATTATGTCCAAACCAAATTTGTAAATGGTCGCTGTAAGTGCAGTTCAATGGCCGTTGATGGAAATCGACTGTACGGGCCTTGATAAAATTATTAAAAATATCAGTAATTAGTGTAAAATAATAAGAAATGATTTGGAAAGAACTGGGATGAAAAATTCCATATTTGAAAAGATAAAAATAGATTTTTATCGAAATGAACTAGTTTTAAACTAGAATTATAATCCATTTATTTTTAAAATAAATAAATTGGATTTGAAATGGTTTTAAATATAACAAGAATTTCCAATATATAATTTGGAATGGATTTGAATCGAAATTTTCTTCGGAATATTTCGATGTTGGATTTCGTGATTATACAGATATTGTTATGGAAATTTGAAAGATATATTTATATCGTTATTTCCAATACAATATTTGTTGGTCATAGAATTTGATATTGAATATAAGCCGATATATTTTCTATTCAGAGCCTCGTATTTAATATCAAATGGGATTTGGGTTTGTCGTGGATGGTGTCTTCATTAACACTGTTCTTCCCAGTTGAGAAAAAGATTAAATCTTTTTATTTAGATTTAATGAAGTATACCGATTAAATAATATTTAACTGGAATTGAATTGGAATTGATTTTTGGGTTTATCGTGAACAGTGTTTTAAATAACATTTGTTCTTTAACCCGATAATTAAAGGAATGTGAATTGGGTTTATTGTGAACTGTGTTTTAACGACATTCGTTCTTTAACCCGATTTACAGTGAAAAGTAGTTTGGAATTTATAAATCTTTTTGATAAGATTTAAAGGAGATTTTCAAAAGTAAAGTTTTCTAATTTAATAAAATAAATTGGAATGGAATGGAATTCGATTTGGTAATAATCGAAGTGAATTTCTATGGAGGAAGACAACTAATATATCTGGAATTTAAAAGGCTTTGCCGTTATTCCATTTATATTATTATTCGTCGGATATGGAAGTTCATATCGATTATATATATATATATCAATCTATTTTCCGTGAAGATTCCATTGTTAATGGAATGAGGTTTTGGGTTTATCGTGAATTGTGTTTTAAATGACATTAGTTCTTTAACCCCGTTAAAGATAAGATTTATTTCTTAACTTTGAATAATCATTAAGTAATGATTTTTGAAGTTAAAACTGAATTAGAGTTTTAATGAATCTTTAAATAGATTGAAAGGTGAATTGGATAACTAAAATTATCAAATTCAAGAAGTGATCTAGAATGGAGTATCACTAGTTTTGCTCCAAGCGATAGTTAAATCTTTAAATAGATTTGAACATGAAATGGTTATTGAATTTACCGATAACACCGTGGTGTTAGATATGAGGTATTACCAGTTTTACTTCATGGGATGAATAGGTTGGGATTGGGAAATTAAACCAAATGATTACTTCGGTAAGGTTCGTTAATCCCGACTAGTTTGGATAAACCATAATATGGTTTTGAATTGATATTCAAAGGAAGATTAAAGAATAAATTTAGAGAATTTATCTTTGATAAAATTAATGGGAACCTTTCCCATAGTAAAAGAATATTTGAATAAAGGAATATTCTAGATTGGAATAAGGCGTATGTTGTGTTTTTATAACACTTGTTTATTATATACGCGAGTTGTTCGGAAAGACTGGGTTTATACATTCTGAATAACTGAATCGACGAGAAGTCGACGATGAAGACGGTGGTTGAAGACCGGAGGTCTTCACATCATTTAGATAATTACTGATGATCTTGATTGGGCTATACACCCAAGAGGAGGGAATTAGTTGATGATCGTCCAGACGTACTTGGAGATCGATGGATATGCGAGGAATAAGGTTCCTCCGGTTTCGTTCAGACCCAGAACGGACTTGTAAGTGGATGTGTGTCTGACATTGGATTTTATCCTGTGTTGATTGATTTCTATTAAATATATATCTGTTTGGCGGCGGAGAATTTATTCTCTTGCTTAACGCCCTTCTCTGAGACGTACGAGCTCAGAGGTTATATATGGATAGATATCAGTCGCATTACATGAATTGCCTGTGTGGCATGCTGAGATGCAAATGATCAAGGCTTCTGTTGAAAAGTAGAGCCTTGTGGTTGATGATCAAAGCACAGATTTAATACAGCATAGCTTTGTATAGCGTTAACTCGCGAACCTCACACCCCGGTGTGAACCAGAAACGGGAGAAGGACCTCAGGGAGGGCATGCATTTCCTTCTAGCTAGGAGTGGTGTTTTTGGTTTTACACGCCTGGACATTTTACTTATGTGGATGATGGATAGCGAGGCGCCTCAGTGATATCGGTCGATCTAGGACCGATGGAGTCATTTGGCTCATTTACGCCCCATAGGGCGGGGAAACGCATTGTCCAGGGTTTAAGTTTAATCCACATCGAGTGGACTGACCCTAACGATCCTAGGGCCCACCTGAGTCTGGGTCCTGAGACTCGGGCTAGACAGTCTCGAAGCGGTGAGGACGATCCCTTGCCTCGGTTCACAGATGGGAATCCAACTTCCAATACGACATCTTGCGGTTTTGATTGTAAACCTATATATGGCGACATAGTGGTATGGGGTACTTATGCGGTCTATGGTTGATACTTATGATTGATTGTTTTGGCACTATGCACTTATAATAGTATCAAATGATTTGTTTTTAACGTATCAAGCATGTTTGGCTATTATAAGGGAAAACCCTTTCCCCCGGCTTGCATTGCATTGTGTGATAAGACCTGGGTCTTATAATAGCTTCATTTTCTAAAAAGCATTGCGCTATTTTGTTATATGCACTTGTATTCTTGGGAGGAAACCCGTTCCGTGTTATACAGCGTGGTTCCTTGATATATCTGATTTGAAGTAAAGTTTTAAATAACTGTTTTAGTTCTCACAGATTCACATGACTGATCTGGAGTTTATTGTTGTAACCTAAACTCTGGGTGCCCCTATTTTTGACACGGGCGACTAGTTGTTTTGGTTTTGCAGATTTATATCACAGAATCCTGGTTTACAGCTGGAATGATATTCGGAAAGCTCTATATCCGTATATTCTTTTCAGTTGTGTTTTGTATTATTTTTCCGCTGCAGTAATGTAATTTAAATCTCTGACATTTATCGAATGTGTAATTTTTATTTATACTCTGTATATTCTTGTATTCTGATGGAATTGTTGTAATAAGCAATGAAATGTTCTTCTGTTGGCGTCCCGATGTGGATTGTTCTCAACTCAATCCAAGCATTCCTTCACGGGGAAGTTCAGGTTGTTTCAAGCTGGTATCAGAGCTTTGGTTTACAAAGTTCGAGAACAAGACACGTTAGGACCAACGAAAGAATTCATCAAAAATTGGATTAGTAATATCCAATGAGAATGACTCGTTAGAGATAGGATCAGCAGTATCTTAGAATGAGTCGGAAGAGTGTTGTTTTGAAAACTAAAAGATGAAAACAATTTTTGTTTTGAAAATTTAAATCAATTATTCGTATTTGAATATTATTTTTATATTGATTTGGACAATCAAGTATATAAAGATTTTGCGTATACGTCTGATCCGCGTGTATTTGAAGTTTTAATATACTGGATAGATATAGAATCACACTCTAGTCACCCAGAGATGATACTGATGATTGATATATCATCATCAGTGGATATATATTCGAGTTTCGAAAGTGGGATTTCGATATGATTCCAACTGACTGGTGTGAGAACCAAAACTAGATAGGGCTTATTGTTGTGATTTGGCATAAAAAATTTGATTTTTGGACTATGTATCAAAGTTATGAATTTGAAAAGCTAATCCACTAATTGATTGGTGATTGTGTTGTATGATTATTCCTTTAAACGATTGTGTGAAAGAACGGTGCATATAACCAAATTAAACCAAAAATTGAACTGTATTGAAAATTGTTTGGGAATGCATGCATGTACATATATATGTGTGAATAGTTCATTGCAAAGAGGCCAGAGAAGAGGAATAAAATTGTTTGACCGACAAATAGGTACATGTTTATTGTATTTCTTTGGGTTTTTGATGATTTTATGAGCCGATTGGCTAGCCCCTTGGCTGTTTCTTTTTCATTTTGGATTGGAGAGGCCTGTATGGCAATTTCAGGATTTTCCCGGTGCTCCCGTTTAGGGGAGGTTATGGCGAAATTTTTCGAAAATTTAGGGTGTTAGCCAAATTTTTGAAAAATTTGAAAAGTTCTTAGAATCTGAAAATTTGAAGAACTTAAGCCATAATGAAAAAAATGAAAGTTGAGTTGATTTGTAAAACAACTTTCAGCTTCGTTCCTTTTCGGGGATGAAAAGTTTTAAGTGGGGGAAATTGTAATAACCCGGAAATCTAAACCAATTTAAAATTTTTATTTTAGCAATTCTGATTTATTTTGAATATTTAAAGTGGTTTATTTTAAAGAATAGCAACGAGAAATTTATTTTGAATAGAATTAGAATGTATATATTTATTTGAATCGACGTTAGAATATAAATATTTTATTTTAATTATAAAAGGAATTGAAAATGGAGCTGTAGTTCGAAAATTTGATTTCAAATTTCAAATGAACGTATAGGATTCAAAATAAACTGGATTTTAGCAAAACCAAAATATTTGAATCTATTTAAAAACATCTTTCCAAGAATCCGAAAAATTGAAATTTCATAGCGGGGATAAAAAGTTATTCCCCGATGAATATTCAAAATAGTCGCTATGGAATTTTTAGCCCTTAAAAATGGAAATTTTGCAAATGACCTCTGTTTTCGACGAAACCACTTTTGTTGGATCTGGGATGTCAAATTATTGATAGGTTTCAAAATTCATAATTTTTGAAAGCAATATGGGAGCTCGGCGAAAGAAAACGTGTTTTGACAGTTTCAGTCAATTTCGATCGACCAGAAAATGGCCATTTTTCCAACGGTCTTAGAATTTGACGAAATTAGTTTTGCTAGAACTGTATCGTCAATACGAAGCTAGAAAATATTTTTATGGGAATTTTTAGAGTTCGTATGTGGCCCCGGTAAATCGAAATGTGCATTCAAATTCAATATATAGATTTATATTTTGATTTTGATGGAAACTGATCGAAACGATCGAATCAACTTACGATACATATTCCATTGTATTCGTAATAGGGGTAATTAGCTAAGGGTGAGACAGTCGGTGGGTTCGATTTGGGGTTCAAACGAAAAGTCAACTTTTATTAGAGAAAAATAATAATTAAATTAAATTATATATATTAGGTCACCCTTTCTTCCCTCTTCTCTCTCCTCCATATCAAATCGAAAACGAAAAAGAAGGAAAAAAACGCTCGATGGCCGCCACCTCCATCCCCCACCGCACCGCCGTCGCCACCTCGCCGGATCCATCCCCTCCGTCCTCGCAACCCCCCCTCGCGCTTTCTGAAACCGCACCCCCCCCAACAGCCCTAGCCCCGAAAACGACGGAGGCCACCGCGCCGACCACTGGTGTCACCCTCAACCGCCTCAAACAATGGCGAACCGTCCTCCCCTACTCCAGATTTAAAATGTGAGTGTTTATTTTAATTGTTTTACTTTCCTTTTAGGTAATTAAAATAGGAATTAAACATTGTGATTAAAAATTGATTTTTCTTTGAATGTAAACTGATTTTTTTGAATGTAAACCGATTTTTCCTTAAATGCAAACATGACTTTTCTTTGAATAAAAACATGATTTTCTTTGAATATGAATATGATTTTTCCTTGAATAAAAAAATATATTTTTAGAAAGCTAAAAATATGATTTTTTTAGCTTATGTAAGTTATTTATAAAATGGCCATGCAAAGAATAATTATTAATTGGTTAAAAATATGATTTTTAACATAGGTATGCTGTTTAAGATCGACAATAAAGAAACGATTTTTATCATGAAGAGAAGAATATAAAAATATGATTTTTATTATGATGTTAGAAAAATAAAAATATGATTTTTATTATAAGAATAACATTACAAAAATATAATCTTTACGGTATATGAAGTAAAATAAAAATATAATCTTTACATTATATGAAGTGAAATAAAAATATAATCTTTACAGTATATGAAGTGAAATAAAAATATAATCTTTACAGTATATGAAGTGAAATAAAAATTTACATTATATGAAGTGAAATAAAAATATAATCTTTATAGTATATAAAGTGAAATAAAAATATAATCTTTACAATATATGAAGTGAAATAAAAATGTGGTTTTTAATATGAACAGCGTGAAAAAGATTGCGTTGGAATTGGGGAAAATTCAAACCGTTCAGAAAGAAAGACTGACGGAGTGGAACCCCAAGGTGAGAACTCCTCACTATAATTTTCTTTATATAGTTATTTATTATGTAACTGCATATATTAACTGTTCCCCGTCGTCCACAGACCATGGACGACTTGTTTGTTTGGTTGTGTAGTTGATTGAATTATTGGTTTGAATTTGGTTGTTTGGGTGAAATGGAAGTGATTAGATTGGTATTTGTATGGCGTGGGCCATTATTAGACTGGGGATAAGGCTAAGCCTTATCCTGTCTCTAGTATCAGGCCGTTATGCAGCGGAAATTTTCTAAAATATATTAGAAAAATAAAAATATCATTTTTATTGTGTAAATGAACCGAATAAATATTTTATCGTTAAGAATATAAATTTTAACGTGTATGTGAATAAAATAAATATTCATTTACAAATCAGACAATTTGTTTATGTACACACATTTGACTGATATTGATTGGGATGATAAATTTTACACATCGCCCAACTGCACAAATAAATCTGTGTTTGTTGTTTGAAAACCCTACACATGTGTTGGGATGAAATTGGACATACACTAATCCCAATAATTAGTTGTATATCAATCGATCGATTGATAGGCTGTTGGAAGCGTTAAATATTAATATTTGATGCTTCTGCAGTGTAGAATGCACTTTGGATGGTGGTCGATTGTATTTGATTGTTGTTGTGTACATGTATTGTATGAAATCCATATAATCAAATAATATGGCAATTGACTGTGTCTAATTCCAGTTCAGAATTATCGAATATTTTAAAATAATATTCAGTGAATATTGAAATTTGAAGCTCTGTTAAGTAGTTAAACGCCATTTTAACACGAACGAGAATTTTTTCGATTTTATCAATTTTACAATGAATATCGAAAAGTGATTTCAAAATCTGATATTTTGAAATGATTTGAAATTCCAGTTGAATTGAATAGAATTGAAAATCGAATTGAATTGAAATGATTTGAATTTCGAATTGAATTGAAATGAATTTGAAATTTTGATTTGAGTTTGAAATGGAAGTTGAAATTGTTTTTGAAACGAATTTAAAACGATTTATAAAATATGTTTTAAATGGAAATCGACAAAATGTATATTATATAGTGGCCTAAATACAACGTGCCGCGCTGCGGCAGTTCGCGAATTTCGACCATTGACTTCGAATGGACATTACAGGAGATCCGAACGTCAGATTCTCCTAAAACCGGAACCGTTGGGTTCGTATCGAAAAGAGCTTTCTAAGAACATTAGAGATTTGAAATCTAACGGTTGGATTTGGAATTATGTCCAAATCAAATTTGGAAAAGGTCGTTGTAAGCGCAGTTCGATGGCCGATGATGGAAATCGACTGTACGGGCCTTGATAAAATTATTAAAAAATCAATAATTAGTGTAAAATCATAAGTAATGATTTGGAAAGAACTGGATGAAAAATTCCATATTTGAAAAGATAAAAATAGATTTTTATCGAAATGAACTAGTTTTGAACTAGAATTATAATCCTTTTATTTTTAAAATAAATAAATTGGATTTGAAATGGTTTTAAAAATAACCAGAATTTCCAATATATAAATTGGAATGGATTTGAATCGAAATTTTCTTCGGAATATTTCGATGTTGGATTTCATGTTTATATAGATATCGTTATGGAAATTTGAAAGATATATTTATATCGTTATTTCCAATACAATATTTGTTGGTCGTAGAATTTGATATTGAATATAAGCCGATATATTTTCTATTCAGAGCCTTGTATTTAATACCAAATGGGATTTGGGTTTGCCATGGATGGTGTCTTCATTAACACTGTTCTTAAACCCAGTTGAGAAAAAAATTAAATATTTTTATTTAGATTTAATGAAGTATACCAATTAAATAATATTTAATTGGAATTGAATTGGAATTGATTTTTGGGTTTATCGTGAACGGTGTTTAAAATAACATTTGTTCTTTAACCTGATAATTAAAGGAATGTGAATTGGGTTTATTGTGAACAGTGTTTTAACGACATTCGTTCTTTAACCCGATTTACAGTGAAAAGTAGTTTGGAATTTATAATTCTTTTTGATAAGATTAAAAGGAGATTTTCTAAAGTAAAGTTTTACAATTTAATAAAATAAATTGGAATGGAATGGAATTCGATTTGGTAATAATCGAAGTGAATTTCTGTGGAGGAAGATAACTAATATATCTGGAATTTAAAAGGCTTTGCCGTTATTCCATTTATATTATTATTCGTCGGATATGGAAGTTCATATTGATTATATATATTGATCTGTTTTCCGTGAAGATTCCATTGTTAATGGAATGAGGTTTAGGGTTTATCGTGAATTGTGTTTTAAATGACATTAGTTCTTTAACCCCGTTAAAGATAAGATTTATTTCTTAACTTTGAATAATCATTAAGTAATGATTTTTGGAAATTAAAACTGAATTAGAGTTTTAATGAATCTTTAAATAGATTGAAAGGTGAATTTGATAACTAAAATTATCAGATTCAAGAAGTGATCGAGAATGGAGTATCACCAGTTTTACTCCAAGCGATAGTTAAATCTTTAATTAGATTTGAACGTGAAATGGTAATTGAATTTAACGATAACACCGTGGTGTTAGATATGAGGTATTACCAGTTTTACTTCATGGGATGAATAGGTTGGGATTGGGAAATTAAAACAAATGATTACTTCTGTAAGGTTCGTTAATCCCGACTAGTTTGGATAAACCATAATATGGTTTGAATTGATATTCAAAGGAAGGTTAAAGAATAAATTTAGAGAATTTATCTTTGATAAAATTAATGGGAACCTTCCCCAAAGTAAAAGAATATTTGAATAAAGGAATATTCTGGATTGGAATAAGGCGTATGTTGTGTTTTTATAACACTTGTTTATTATATACGCGAGTTGTTCGGAAAGACCGGGTTTATCCCATTCTGAATAACTGAATCGACGAGAAGTCGACGATGAAGACGGTGGTTGAAGACCAGAGGTCTTCACATCGTTTGGATAATTACTGATGATCTTGATTGGGATGTACACCCAAGAGGAGGGAATCAGTTGGTGATCGTCCGGACGTACTTGGAGATCGATGGATATGCAAGGAATAAGGTTCCTCCGGTTTCGTTTAGACCCAGAACGGACTTATAAATGGACAAGTGTTTGACATTGGATTTTATTCGGTGTTGATTGATTTCTATTAAATTTATATCAGTTTGGCGGCGGAGAATTTATTCTCTTGCTTAACGCCCTTCTCTGAGACGTACGAGCTCAGAGGTTATATATCGATAGATATCAGTCGCATGGCATGAATTGCCTGTGTGGCGTGCTGAGATGCAAATGATCAAAGCTTCTGTTGAAAAGCAGAGTCTTGTGGTTGATGATCAAAGCACGGCTTTAATACAACATAGCTTTGTGTAGCGTTAATTCACGAGCCTCACACCCCGGTGCGAATCAGAAACGGGAGAAGGACCTCAGGGTGGGCATGCGTTTCCTTCTAACTAGGAGTAGTGTTTTGGGTTTTACACGTCCGGGCATTTTATTTATGCGGATGATGGATAGCGAGGCGCCTCAGTTATATTGTTCGATCCGGGACCGATGGAGTTATTTGGCTCATTTACGCCCCATAGGGCGGGGAAACGCATTGTCCAGGGTTTAAGTTTAATCCACATCGAGTGGATCGACCCTGACGATCCTAGGGCCCACCTGAGTCTAGGTCCTGAGACTCGGGCTAGACAGTCTCGAAGCGATGAGGATGATCCCTTGCCTCGGTTCACAGATGGGAATTCAACTTCTAGTACGACATCTTGCGGTTTTGATCGTAAACCTATATATGGCGACATAGTGGTATGGGGTACTTATATATTTAATGATGCACAAGTACACCACAGGAAAAACTCATATATTTAATACATGCACCCCATTTACCACTGAATGATATTTTTCCTTCTACTTTAACTGCTAAAATCTGAAGCAGTAAAGACGTAAGCATTTTCCTCTAATGAAATAAACAGGGACGCAAAAACAGAAAAATCTTTCACTACAGGTAACAGTGGCGAAATAAGTTCTGCCTGGAAAAAAGGCGTCGTTACTGCCTACTGACGGCGGATGAAAAATAAAAATGCCACAGCTGTTAACGGGCACAAGTCAACATGTGAAAACAGTAGATGCTCTTTTAAACGTCACTACTAAATTGATATTAGCAACTGCCCACCGCCAAATTATTATAAAATTTAGGGCAATCACAAACACCCCTACTGTACGAGAATTAATATGCTGCTCCAATGAACAGATACACATATATTACTCCATATTCGTAAACAAGCATAAAGGCAAAGATTTTCCAACTGTAGCTAGGAAACAATGAAACCGTACATAACTTTTTCCATTGCAAACAGCTGTAATAAGAATAAAGACAAAATGTGCGTACAAACTTCTTGATTTAAGCAACATACAAAAATATATTCAACTACAAACTGTGACTTAATTTAAGTGCATGTACATTGCCAAAAACAAAATAACTACATTATACCATTCTCCAATTGCAAGAAGGCTGAAATAGAATGCTGAAAACAAAACCACTGCCTCTTGTTTTCATATGTATGCACAAAGATGTCAAATTTGCATGATCTAGCATTGCTCATCTTAAATATCAGAACCTTGACTTGTACAGTAGCATCCTTTGCACATATTTTTCCACCTGGACGCTTGACACTTTCCTATAAAAGTTCAAAACGGCTATCGGTCATCCATTAGATTCTAGTATAAATAAATGGAAAAAAACCATAAGTAATTAATTATATGCATTTCATCATTATACAATTAGGTTAAATCTATGAAGTTCAGCTCCAATACATGCCTAACTTGTTTGAGTACTCAAATTGAGTTTTACTTGATGTGGTTGTTCAAACTCAGTTGGCCGTTGTAAAATACTGTAAAAAGAAATGATAATGATAATATTATACTATGCAAAAGTGTATGAAAACTTTGAAGCTGCTCACAAGATGTCATAAAAATTGGAACTAGAAATGTGGAAAATAAACTTAAGATTAAGATGCAGTTTGGCTAAGTCAGCAGAATATTAGTAACATAAAATCGGAATCATATTGAATATTTTCAAACAATGCAAATCAATTCAATGCTCCTGCTATTAGCAATGTGCCTGAAAAATTAAGCATTACATCATCTCACGGAACCCAGAGCCGACAAATTAGAAGCTGCACTAAGGTGCACATGAATGGCATGGCAGTTGGGAGAGCAGTAGACTTGACAAAATATGACAATGACCATGACAAAATTTATGCAAGCTTGAAGAAATGTTCAACACAGAAGGAGAATTGACGAATGATATTAAAAAGTGGCAGGTTGTTTACACTGATGATGAAAATGTCATGATGCTAGTTGGAGACGATCCTTGGCATGAATTTTGCAGCATGCTGAGGAAAGTATACATATACATGTATGAGGCGAAACAGCCATCAAAGGCAAGACCGACAGCTGTAAAAATACACGAATACGAAGGAACAAACATGAGTCATGATGACCAAACCTTAGTTGCTTCTGATAAAGACTGCTGACTAGGTAAGCTCATGATACGTGGAACCCAAATCAAACTGAAGCTTTGAACTTCGTCGCAAAACTTCCTCTATCTACATACATAAGTCTATGGGCCAAAGGTGGGCCTATGTATTTTAACTTTTGCAATGTGAGTTGGTTTTATTGATGCATGAATGGAAGCAGAAAAAGGAAAGTGATGGGTTGCCATTATACTTTTAGAGGGACATGCATCTTTTAGTTAGGCGGTCTTCTTTTTTTAGCAAGGAAAGACGGTCTTCTTTTTGGTGGAAGACGAAGATAAAGAAAACTAGTTAAGCTTTTTCCTTCTTTGTGTTCCTCCTTTTATTATATTATATATAATATGATATATGATGCTAGGTCATTGTAATGTATGATATGCAAGTTGAGGACGCCTCCTTGAGTATTCAATTCTACGTTTAATGTTGTAATGTGGGTTCCTCGTCTTCCCTATTCAGTTCAACTAATTGACGACAACATAAATTTTGACATCGTTCGACACGCATGTGAGGAGGTGAAATATTTTCTTCAAGGTTGGTAACTTTGCACTTAAAAATAAGTGGGAAAAAGGACAAATGAAATTAAATAGCTAACAAAACGTTTGAATAGTAAAATCATCGATCACTTCAAGTTTTCGAAGTCATCGACAACCAACCTATCACGGTCCATAACACTATTAAATTGAATACAGTTGCTATCCTTGAGTATTCAATTCTACGTTTAATGTTGTAATTTGGGTTCCTCGTCTTCCCTATTCAGTTCAACTAATTGACGACAACATAAATTTTGACATCGTTCGACACGCATGTGAAGAGGTGAAATATTTTCTTCAAGGTTAGTAACTTTGCACTTAAAAATAAGTGGGAAAAGGAAAGATGAGATTAAATAGCTAACAAAACGTTTGAATAGTAAAATCATCGATCACTTCAATTTCGAAGTCATCGACAGCCAACCTATCACAGTCCATAACACTATTAAATTGAATATAGTTGCTACATGTTTGCCTGAATATATATCAAATTATGGCAAAATTGAATACTGGAAGTAGTAGTCCGTTTAGCATAGATATGAAACTATATTAACGCATAATAAATACAAAGAAAAAAAAGAAAACTATGACGGGAACAAACTGCACAAAATATCACATACCTGGACATCAAGTTGACTTGTTTAAACCAGGTTGAGACATCGCAGTAAAGTGTCCGACATAATTCATAAAGAACAAGAGCTTACATGCACCACGATATTAATAACCAAGCAAACTTATTTTTTAATCCCATGAAGTTGTATCTGCAATAATCAAATGCTGTGCATAAATTAGACATACATTATAAGGATTAAAACATGCCAAAAAGGAAGCGCTTACCGGTTATGGGAAAAAAAGCACACATCTTCTATATTAAAAAAAGGTTGCATCATAGTATCACTAGGAGTTAAATTAGTATATAAGCTGTATACAAAGTAAGAGTAAAACCAAACTACCTCCTATGGATATCCAAATGGGCAAACGAAAAAAAACTAGTGGAAGTTAAAGGTATAGGTTAACTAACCTAAACTTGCTTCTAACATTAAATACTAAACAGAAAATATGGCAAATTCTTTACCAATGTAGCTTCTACCATTTGTCTACTGTATAATGTATACAGAAAAAGAAAATAAAAATATATCAGGAACTGCATAAAATATCATGTAGCTGAACATTAAGTTGATTTTTTAAATTATGGTGATATACCTTTTGTTATTGATCGGTTTTGCTATATAGAAATACACATGGTTAGCTAACAACATTGATAGTAAATAATAACTTGATAAAAGCATACCACTTTAAATACTCCTCTTTAATTGCACATAACACATCATTCTTGCTTTTAAATTATTATATGGTTAATTGAAACGAAACATCCAAAAAGGAAAACAATAGATTTGTTCGTAACTTTTAGACATTAGGATACCATATGAATTTCTGTTGTATTCAAGCTTTTAAAAATTCATCTGCCTAATAGCATCATAATTAACCTTCTCATTTTATTTTTTGTGGAATATTGTAAGTTATTTCTTGAAGAATTTTGGAGGAAAAACAAGAAAATGTACATACCAACTCTCATCGGTTTGATTCTCTCTTGGAGGTATGACTTCTTCTACAAAATCGGTCTCATTAAGCATTGATGTGAATTCTCCAAGTGGATACGACATTGGTGGATAGAAAGGAGGACGACACGCAGGAGGGTAGAAGAATTGGCCAGCTGATGGTGAAAATTGATAAGGTCCAAATTGTGGGTGAGGCATATATTGTTGAGAGGTTCCGATATGCGGAGAAGTTAAATGATGTGGAAGTGACTGATGTTGGACTCTAGAAAATTGATGATTATTTGATCGATTTTGAGTAGGAGAATGCTGTTCGGAAGATGAACGAGGTTGAGATGGTGATTGTTCTGACATGCAATTTGATGATTGTCGCTGTAAAGAAAAAACAATGTGTTTTAACTCTTCTATCTCCTTATTTTGTTTTTCCATCTCCTTACTTTGTTTTTCACACAATTCTTTTAGATCTAGACATGTAGACTCTAGAGATGCAAACTCTCGTCCTCTGCTTGATTTACGAATTGATGATATAGGTTGAGTCTGTTGTACCCAAGGAACCATGCTCGGGGTTACCAAATCTCCATAGCAACGAACTCTATTATGAGTCTCAACCCCCATCGCTGCTACATACGCTTGTTGCCTTAGTTCAGGCGTCTCCTCACTATGGATTGCTACTAGTTGAGCTAATTTATGAGATATTTTGGCCTGCAAAATTTCTTTTCCAGATGAATATCATTCGGTGAATTAGATTCCAATATAAAGCAAGTTTAAAAAGGAGATGCCATTACATATCATTGAGTATACATTAAGTGTCAATAAAATACTCACATGGAAAAATCATTTAGCATAAACTAATTTTCAATCAAAACTTATTACAGGTTCTATACTAGACATTACATAAGTCTTAACACATTTATATTGAATTATTTTAGCAAATGCATAGACCTAAAATAACTTCATCTCGAAAAGTAAATAGTGTTTCATGGTTTTTGTGATTATCTTTTAGTACATATTTTGTAAAAACAAGAAAGTAGACTTAGTTTGTATATGAATTCAGTTGGAATAAAGTAAGTTCAAATTAAAAAATAAATTACCGCCACTTGCTCTGATGCCACATCTACCCAACTTCTATTGTCATCCTGTAACACCCCACCACCGCTAGGGTCACTCTTTCGGGGGCACTAGCTTCTGGGGGGCGTTAGAACTGGGTAAGCATGCATAATGATATATCAAGGCAGAACAAGAACATAAATATATATGTAAAACAGAGTAAGTGAGAATAAAACAGCGGAATATCTCAAACCATCTCAAAACAAGTCTAGTACATCATAAAGTCAACTGCCAAAATAAACATGTCTAGTACATCATAAACAGAAATACTGAAATACATAGTGCTATCCCCAAAATAAAGATGATAAACCATAGCGAGCTCAATGTCCAGACATACATGAGCTATCCAGCAAACAAGCAAGCGATCCAAGCTAAGCACCACTGTTCCCTCCCTGAGAACCTGGGGGGGGGGGGGAAACGGAAGAAAAGAAGCGAAAGAAAACAGGTCAGTCAAAAAGACTGGTAAGCCCTACTACGATCAGTCTATAAACTAATAAAGTTAGCATCATGATGGAAACTGAGATGAACATACTGGCAACAGATAAAGGTGTCATCACATAAAGAAGATTAAGCTTTGCACCACAGTGTACTAGCAAACTAACATAACAGGTATTGATCCCTCAGCCCAAACTTTGGCCCAATAACATGAGGTGACCTTAATACAAGGTCCAGCCCAACGGTCTAGTCGATCGGCTCCCTATAAACCTAACATGTCAAGTGTTGGTGTCCATACGGCCCACATATGGTTGTAGTCAGACTATGCTGGGTCCACCTTCGGGTGTATCAAGCCCTCGGGTGTCAACCCCAGACACCTAAACAATAATGCACAGTCTAAACCTACTGGTACCCGTGCCTCGAGTTTGTCCAACACCGGACTACGTGCACGTCCGTAGCCCGCCTGGACCCGCACCGCTGTACCACTCAGCCGTCGCTTTGGTCGCTTACATCAGTCCAGTAATCGTGCCCCGCCCTAGCCTAGCCTCTAGGGTTGTGAATGATACCAAACTGGGATTACTGCTGGAACAGACCACGTTGCTAGGGTTTTCTAAGAGGGTTAAGTGTGGTTTAACCCCTTACTAATAATGGATTAAATTAGTTAAGTGTAACCAACAGTTCACCACTTAACCCCATTTAATCCCTCGTATCCCCAAAATTGGTTAAGTATTAGTGGGCCATGACTTAACCCTAATCATGAGACATTAATTAATTTAATGCACCCAACCTCTCACATTAGACCTTGTTGTGGTTACTAGTTAGGCCGGGCGGGTCCGGGTAGGTTTACACCACAACTTAGTCTAACCTCGGGTTTCACGTGCAACATGACCAACTACTCACATTGGGTCCTATTGCTTGTAGCCACTAGTTAAGCCGGTCGGTTCTGGGTAGGTTTATGCTACAAACTCAACCCAACCTCGAGTTGGCCACACTTATGTTTTCTAAGTGTCATGTCCACTTTATTTTCAAAACATAATTACAAGTTTAACAAATACTTGGGTAGACCTAACTTAATAGGTAAATTCCCAAGGGGTAGACCTAACTTAATAGGTAAATTCCCACTCTTATATTTTCATGTATTTTAAGTTTTACCCAAACCCCCCAACGTCATTCTATCGCTTACATATTCGTCATAACGCATAAAGGATGGAAAGAGGGAACTTGGCACAACATACATGATGAATCTTACATATCATAATAAACATGCATAACATGTTAGACTTGCATAACTTAGCATAGTGAACTTGCATATTACCATAAACATGCATAACATGTTAAACTTGCCTAACATGGCATAGGGAACTTGCATAAACATGCATAACTTGTCAAACATGCATAACATGGCATAGTGAACTTGCATAAACATGCATAACCCAATAAACTTGCAAATCATGGCATAGTGAACTTGCATAAACATGCATAACCCAATAAACTTGCAAATCATGGCATAGTGACCTTGCATAAACATGCATAACTCAATAAACTTGCAAATCATGGCTTAGTGAACTTGCATAAACATGCATAACTCAATAAACTTGCAAATCATGGCATAGTGAACTTGCATAAACATGCATAACTCAATAGACTTGCAAATCATGGCATAGTGAACTTGCATAAACATGCATAACTCAATAAACTTGCATAAATCCCAACTTTCATCACATATTAACTTTAGAGTTTCTAAAATGAAGGTAAGAGGGCTTACAAATATTATGAAGACACAAATCTACAAGTAAAGATTGAGAAGCCCTTTATGCAAGCATAAAAACCCAAAACAAAGCTCCAATAAGAAACACCCTTAACAAAAATCCCAAAAACTCTAGCTTAGCAAATAAAAATTGCAACTTGATGATGTATGCAAGCTAATGATCATTCATACAACTTAGAAATGCTTGTATGAACATCATAATCTTCATAGGAATGATTTATGAAGAGGGTAGAGGCTAGGGTTTTTAAGTGGAGGCCATTTGAGAAATCAATTTGACATAGTTTGGTTGCTAGAATGAATAATGGGGTTTTAGGGTAGGATTAGGGTCATATTTATAGAAGATTAGAGTGCTTTTAGCCCTAGGATTAACCCTAGGTTGAATTAGGTCCATCAGATTTCGGAATTCTCCAGAACCAAGCCACACAACCAAGCCCAGATCAGAAATGGTGCGCCAGGCAAATCTGCCCGGCCACCCCGTGTCGACAGGGCTGTCGACAGGGCAGTCGACACCCTTAGACCCCTGTCGACATGCCTGTCGACTTGTGGGGTCTTGGCGGGAGTTTTCCCGCCTGACGCCAGTTGTGCCCTAACCCTTGTTTTTAACTTAAAATTTAAATCTGTTTTTAATATGGAAATTTCTGAAAACTTCAATGGGCCTTAACTGGGTCATACGGACTCCGATTTTCGAAAACTCGGACTCTATTTCGCGTATTTTTCCGAGACGAACGCAATGCCATAGCCCGTTCCCTTGATTCAGATTTTATAATTAAATTCTGCCTCGATTTATATTATAACAGGTTATTCAAAAATACGGGTTGTTACATTCTCCCCTCCTTAAAGGATTTCGTCCCCGAAATATCCAAGTTAGGAAGAACGTATCCTACCATCCATCAACCATCTACTCAAAACATCATCCACGAGCAATCATTGTCCTTAAAAGGTTCTAAATGCTGTATGATCATATGCAAAGGTGTGTGTATATGTACTTATCTAATGCAAATATCATCAATGCAGATTATGTTAGTGAAATGAATCCATATGTATGCAATTCCTAACATAATGTATAACATCTATATGTGTGCACATCACATACATCCATATGCACCATCCATGTGATAACACAAAAATTTTCATCCATGAATAAGCATAAACACTCATGCATATGCAATATGAGAGTGTGTGAGCCGATCTTAGTGCCTAATGTGTATCATGCATCCACGAGTATCCACTTGCAACCACTTGCAACCACTTGCAACCATCAAGCATAACATGTTTCAAATACATGTTTCATCCAAAGGGTTTCTACCTAAGGTTCTCATGACAAGGTTAGCACGATAACTAGATAAACATGGATAGCAAAGAGAAAGATATGCTAACAAAGAAAAGAGATTGAGAGTGTACCCTCAAAAAGGAATGGATAAAGCCCACGCATCTTCTCCTCGGTTTCCCAAGTTGCGTCTTCTTCAGCTTCACCCCATTGAACCTTCACCAACTTGACCTCTCGATTCCTTAGCTTCTTGGTCTCCGTCCCCAAGATACGAATCGGAGCTCTCCTCAAAGTAGCTTCTTTCTCCACTTCCACATCTTCCAGAACACTTGGCTCAACAACCTCTGCTGACTCATGTAAACACTTCCGGAGATGCGAGACATGAAAAACATCGTGTACTCCGGCAAGCTTCTCGGGCAATTTCACTCTATAAGCCATCTGCCCGATCCTCTCTATAATAGGGAAGGGTCCAACAAATCTCGGTGCTAACTTCCCAACGGCTCCAAATCGGACCACATTCCGCAAAGGAGAAACCTTCACGAAAACCATATCTCCAACATCAAACTCCAAATCAGATCTTCGCTTATCAGCATAGGATTTCTGTCGGTCTTGGGCCGCTTTCATCCGTCTTCGAATCAACTCGATCTTCTCGGATGCATCTCTGATCATATCAGGCCCAAGTATAAGCTTATCTGTAGTCTCCCACCAACATGTAGGCGACTTGCACGGCCTCCCATATAAAGCTTCAAATGGTGCCATCCCTATGCTTGCTTGATAACTGTTATTATATGCAAACTCAACAAGAGGAAGATGGTCTTCCCAAGTACCACCAAAATCCAGAATACAAAGCCTTAACAGATCCTCGAGTACCCTATTCACCCTTTCGGTTTGACCGTCCGTCTGTGGGTGATAAGCAGTACTTAGATTCAACCTCGTGCCCATGGCTTCTTGCAAGCTATTCCAGAACTGACTTGTAAAGATTGGGTCACGGTCACTGACTATACTAGAAGGGACTCCATGAAGTCTCACAATCTCACGAAGATATACAGACGCTAGCCAAGATGCGGTCCTCTTGCTCTTTACCGGAATGAAATGAGCACTCTTCGTAAGTCTGTCCACAATAACCCAAATGCTCGTATTCCCTTTCCTTGACCTTGGTAGCCCATCAATAAAATCCATGGAAATACTCTCTCACTTCCAAAGTGGAACGTCTAGAGGATGCAATAGCCCATCAGGCTTCTTCGACTCGGCCTTAACTTGCTGGCAAATGATACATCTAGAAACAAACTCTGCCACATCCTTCTTCATCCCAGGCCAAAAGAAAATACGCTTCATATCTTTATACATCTTATCTCCGCCTGGATGTATAGTCAACTTAGAGCGATGCGCTTCCTCAAGAATTTTTCTTACTAGATCTCCTACCACTGGAACACATAACCTTCCATCTCTCCTCAGCCAACCCTTGTCATTAATAGAATATCGAGCGAGATGACTAGACGTCTCTCCTCGAATCAGCTTATCCATAATCTCAACTATCTGAGGGTCTTCTTTCTGCGAAGCCCCAACTTGATCAAGAAGGGTAGGTCTGAGTTCCAGGGATGCTAAAGAACCGGTCATCGACTCCATCGCCAAAGAGAAATCAAAGGTTGCCAAGAACTCTAAATTCTTCATCTCAACAAATAGAGGACTTAGTGTCAACCTTTTTCTACTCAACGCATCCGCTACAACATTCCCCTTGCTAGGGGTATAGGCTATATCAAAATCGTAGGACGCCAAGAATTCCATCCACCTTTGCTGCCTCAAGTTCAGATCCTTCTGCGAAAAGAGATACTTCAAAGACTTATGATCAGTATACAGCTCAAATCTCTCTCCCAGAAGATAATGACGCCAAGCCTTGAGTGCATATACTATCGCTGCCAGCTCTAGATCATGAGTGGGATAATTCTTCTCATGCACCTTAAGTTGCCTACCACCAAAACATATAACTCTGCCTTCTTGCATCAGAACGGCGCCCAATCCCGTGCCACAAGCATCAGTGTACACGGTAAACATCTTACCACCATCGGGTAAAGCTAGAACTGGTGCTGAGGTAAGGGCTCTCTTGAGTCTCTGAAAAGCAAGCTCACAGTCCATATCCCAAGCAAAAACTAAGTTCTTCTTCGTCAACTTAGTAAGAGGAGCGGATATCTTCGCGAAGTCCTTGATGAACTTCCGGTAAAAACCTGCAAGACCTAGAAAACTTCTCACTTCGGTTGCATTCCTTGGAGTCTTCCAGTCCTGCACAGCAACTACTTTAGCGGGATCCACCGCCAAGCCTTGCTTAGATACTATATGCCCAAGGAACCGAACTTCCCTTCTCCAAAAGTGACACTTGGAGAACTTGGCCTTTAACTGATGCGCTCTAAGCGTATCCATCACCTCTACAAGATGCCTCACGTGTTCTTCTTCATCCTTAGAGAAGATCAGAATATCATCCACAAAGACCACGACAAACTTGTTCAAGAACTCTCGAAACACCCTACTCATCAAGTCCACGAAATACGCGGGTGCATTCGTCAAACCGAACGGCATAACAAGCCATTCAAAGAATCCATCTGGAGTTCTGAATGCAGTCTTGTCTATACTATCTTCAGCCACTCTGAGCTGATGAAATCCAGTAGCAAGATCAAGCTGAGAGAAAACAGAAGCACCAACAAGCTGGTCAAAAAGATCATCAATCCTCGGTAATGGGTGTCTGTTCTTCTTAGTCAGCTTATTCAACTCTCTATAGTCCACACAAAGTCGAAGAGAACCATCTGCCTTAGTAGCAAACACCACAGGCGCTCCCCATTCAGATATACTTCGTCTGATGAAGTTCTTCTCAAGCAACTCCTTTACTTGCTTGCTGAGCTCCCGTCTCTCACGCGGAGCCATGTGCCGAACGGGCAAAGAAACAGGCTTAGCATTATCCACCAGATAAATGCGAAAATCAATCTCTCGTTTAGGGGGCAACCCCTTAACTTCTTCAAACACATCTGGATAATCTCGGACCACCCTTACAGACTGAAGGGTTTCCTCTGACGAGTCGAGAGATTCAAGATAGCACAGCATGACGGGATCCTTCGGATTGCATGAAATCTCTAAGGTGTTGCCAAGGCGAGTCACAAGCCTCACAACCCTATGCTCACAATCAAGAATGGCTCCATGTCTAGACAGCCAATCCATGCCCAAAATCAATCCGTATCCCCTGAAACCAAGAACATACGCACTACACAAGAACTCTACACTGAGTATAGAGATCCTCAGATCCTCACATATCATAGATAGATGAGCAGAACCCCCAATGGGATTCGAAACACAAACGGGATCATCCACTAAGCTAGTACTAAGGTGCAAACTATCAACAAGATCAGATGAAATAAAGCTATGTGATGCACCAGAATCAAACAAGGTACGAACTGGAAGATCGGAAACATAAACAAGGTTCTCAACAGAAACACTACCTCGATCGGGAACTGGAGCGGTATTGAGAGCATGAACTTGCCCTCCTGAAGGTCCAGCACGCTGAGTCTGACCCTGCCCTTTCTTCTTCGGGCATTCCTTGCTGAAGTGTCCAGTCTCACCACAGGAAAAACATCCACCACTAAGCTTCCTTTTCTTCTTCCTACAATCCTTAGCAAAGTGTCCAGGCGCACCACAGTAATTGCACTTTCCCTTGCCTTTGTTGTTGTTCCCCTTCTTGTTCTTGCTCTGATTCCCCTGACTGCTTTGACCACCTTGATTGCCTTTACCCTGAGAATCAGTCTTCTTTGCTTGAGTATCACTCGACTTGACCTCTTTCTTTCCATCTCCCTGAAGTAGAGCCATATCGACCAAACTCTCAAAAGTAGCCCCATGCGGAATATGTGACATCGCCAAACCCTGCAGCGGCTCATTCAACCCTCTAGCAAATCGAAGAGCCTTCTTCTCAGGAGTGTTCACCATATCCAAACCAAAACGGGCCAGCTGATTAAACTTGTTCACATACTCCTTGACAGACATATCACCTTGCTTTAATGCAATGAACTTCTCCATCTGTAAATTCGCCTCAGCAGAAGATAGAAACTTGGCCACAAATCTAGCCCTCAAATCGGCCCAAGTCTCGACGGGCCTCGTCCTATTGGTGACCTCCCACCAATAGGCTGCTTCGTCCTTCAAAAGCCACACTGTCAATAAGATCTTCCTCTCGTCATCAATCCTAAAGATAGCAAACAAGTCCTCAGTGTCTTTCAGCCAATTCCTAGCTTCAACAAAAGATTCCGTGCCTAGGAAATTCTTGCCTCCCATCGCCTTGAAGTCTTTACAAACCTTCGTGAACTCAACCTGAGGATGCTGAGGGGGAGGAGGAGGAAGAGGAGCCTCAGCAACTGGAGGAGGAGGAACAGGAACCACTGGAGGAGGGACATTAGGGGGAGGATTCTCAACTACAGGAGGAGGAGTGGGAGTAGGGTTTGCGGGGCCAGCTGCCGCCCTAGCTTCAAGAAGTCTCCTATACCAGAGTGGTACGTTTACTCCATCCGGGATGGCAAGATTCTCAGCCATACTGAAACGAAAGATAAGATAAGATTAGGTCAAGGGAACGAAGGATAACGCTAATGGATTTTTGGGGAATAGCCTTTTAAAATACTAGACTTTTCTTTGGAAAATACTTTATACTTGTTTTGAAAATAGTTTTTCAAAAGACTTTTAAAAACTTTTTGTTCTTTCTTGTAAACCATATGCTCTGATACCAAATTTGTAACACCCCACCTCCGCTAGGGTCACTCTTTCGGGGGCACTAGCTTCTGGGGGGCGTTAGAACTGGGTAAGCATGCATAATGATATATCAAGGCAGAACAAGAACATAAATATATATGTAAAACAGAGTAAGTGAGAATAAAACAGCGGAATATCTCAAACCATCTCAAAACAAGTCTAGTACATCATAAAGTCAACTGCCAAAATAAACATGTCTAGTACATCATAAACAGAAATACTGAAATACATAGTGCTATCCCCAAAATAAAGATGATAAACCATAGCGAGCTCAATGTCCAGACATACATGAGCTATCCAGCAAACAAGCAAGCGATCCAAGCTAAGCACCACTGTTCCCTCCCTGAGAACCTGGGGGGGGGGGGGAAACGGAAGAAAAGAAGCGAAAGAAAACAGGTCAGTCAAAAAAACTGGTAAACCCTACTACGATCAGTCTATAAACTAATAAAGTTAGCATCATGATGGAAACTGAGATGAACATACTGGCAATAGATAAAGGTGTCATCACATAAAGAAGATTAAGCTTTGCACCACAGTGTACTAGCAAACTAACATAACAGGTATTGATCCCTCAGCCCAAACTTTGGCCCAATAACATGAGGTGACCTTAATACAAGGTCCAGCCCAACGGTCTAGTCGATCGGCTCCCTATAAACCTAACATGTCAAGTGTTGGTGTCCATACGGCCCACATATGGTTGTAGTCAGACTATGCTGGGTCCACCTTCGGGTGTATCAAGCCCTCGGGTGTCAACCCCAGACACCTAAACAATAATGCACAGTCTAAACCTACTGGTACCCGTGCCTCGAGTTTGTCCAACACCGGACTACGTGCACGTCCGTAGCCCGCCTGGACCCGCACCGCTGTACCACTCAGCCGTCGCTTTGGTCGCTTACATCAGTCCAGTAATCGTGCCCCGCCCTAGCCTAGCCTCTAGGGTTGTGAATGATACCAAACTGGGATTACTGCTGGAACAGACCACGTTGCTAGGGTTTTCTAAGAGGGTTAAGTGTGGTTTAACCCCTTACTAATAATGGATTAAATTAGTTAAGTGTAACCAACAGTTCACCACTTAACCCCATTTAATCCCTCGTATCCCCAAAATTGGTTAAGTATTAGTGGGCCATGACTTAACCCTAATCATGAGGCATTAATTAATTTAATGCACCCAACCTCTCACATTAGACCTTGTTGTGGTTACTAGTTAGGCCGGGCGGGTCCGGGTAGGTTTACACCACAACTTAGTCTAACCTCGGGTTTCACGTGCAACATGACCAACTACTCACATTGGGTCCTATTGCTTGTAGCCACTAGTTAAGCCGGTCGGTTCCGGGTAGGTTTATGCTACAAACTCAACCCAACCTCGAGTTGGCCACACTTATGTTTTCTAAGTGTCATGTCCACTTTATTTTCAAAACATAATTACAAGTTTAACAAATACTTGGGTAGTCCTAACTTAATAGGTAAATTCCCAAGGGGTAGACCTAACTTAATAGGTAAATTCCCACTCTTATATTTTCATGTATTTTAAGTTTTACCCAAACCCCCCAACGTCATTCTATCGCTTACATATTCGTCATAACGCATAAAGGATAGAAAGAGGGAACTTGGCACAACATACATGATGAATCTTACATATCATAATAAACATGCATAACATCTTAGACTTGCATAACTTAGCATAGTGAACTTGCATATTACCATAAACATGCATAACATGTTAAACTTGCCTAACATGGCATAGGGAACTTGCATAAACATGCATAACTTGTCAAACATGCATAACATGGCATAGTGAACTTGCATAAACATGCATAACCCAATAAACTTGCAAATCATGGCATAGTGAACTTGCATAAACATGCATAACCCAATAAACTTGCAAATCATGGCATAGTGACCTTGCATAAACATGCATAACTCAATAAACTTGCAAATCATGGCTTAGTGAACTTGCATAAACATGCATAACTCAATAAACTTGCAAATCATGGCATAGTGAACTTGCATAAACATGCATAACTCAATAGACTTGCAAATCATGGCATAGTGAACTTGCATAAACATGCATAACTCAATAAACTTGCATAAATCCCAACTTTCATCACATATTAACTTTAGAGTTTCTAAAATGAAGGTAAGAGGGCTTACAAATATTATGAAGACACAAATCTACAAGTAAAGATTGAGAAGCCCTTTATGCAAGCATAAAAACCCAAAACAAAGCTCCAATAAGAAACACCCTTAACAAAAATCCCAAAAACTCTAGCTTAGCAAATAAAACTTGCAACTTGATGATGTATGCAAGCTAATGATCATTCATACAACTTAGAAATGCTTGTATGAACATCATAATCTTCATAGGAATGATTTATGAAGAGGGTAGAGGCTAGGGTTTTTAAGTGGAGGCCATTTGAGAAATCAATTTGACATAGTTTGGTTGCTAGAATGAATAATGGGGTTTTAGGGTAGGATTAGGGTCATATTTATAGAAGATTAGAGTGTTTTTAGCCCTAGGATTAACCCTAGGTTGAATTAGGTCCATCAGATTTCGGAATTCTCCAGAACCAAGCCACACAACCAAGCCCAGATCAGAAATGGTGCGCCAGGCAAAACTGCCCGGCCACCCCGTGTCGACAGGGCTGTCGACAGGGCAGTCGACACCCTTAGACCCCTGTCGACATGCCTGTCGACTTGTGGGGTCTTGGCGGGAGTTTTCCCGCCTGACGCCAGTTGTGCCCTAACCCTTGTTTTTAACTTAAAATTTAAATCTGTTTTTAATATGGAAATTTCTGAAAACTTCAATGGGCCTTAACTGGGTCATACGGACTCCGATTTTCGAAAACTCGGACTCTATTTCGCGTATTTTTCCGAGACGAACGCAATGCCATAGCCCGTTCCCTTGATTCAGATTTTATAATTAAATTCTGCCTCGATTTATATTATAACAGGTTATTCAAAAATACGGGTTGTTACACATCCTTTCTTCTATGAACCAACTCATATGCTTCAATAGGATCGGGTTCGCGACCATGATTCCTTTTCTATTGAAACGAAAAAATAACATTACTGACATCAAATATAAGTAGGTTAATGAAATTGATACAAATCTAAGCTAATCAATAGATAAATTTTTGTTTCTGCTGAAACTAAAACACAAAGTTCTCATGCACAAAATATTCGATTGCTTGGGATTTTCTGTATGTTTGCATTTCTGATAATTGTCAAATGATGATCGTGTTACGTGCACACACATTTGCATATTAAATTATGTAAATGTATATCATGTTCTATACATTTATAACTACTCAATATTCTTTAGTTATTTGTTTAACTGTGTATTCATTTATGGTTAAGAGTTATTATCGTACACAACATGAAAGCAATAAATCAATTAAAATAAAAGGAAACTCATTGAAAAATGGAAGTAAGAGAACTAACAAAATTAGCCATGTGCCTTATGAAGGTCATTGACCCTCCCGTGTGGCTCCTCTTTAACTTCTTACGATTTGCTTTGTTTTTTCAACTTTAACCTATTAAAAATGAAATATTGAAATATTGATTGGTAAAACAAAGAAATGATAAGGAAATAACAAAATGCATAAACTATGAAAGAACTAGAAACATAAGAAAGCTTGCTTTGTTTTTAAGATCATTGTCCCAATAGTCGACCATTTTTCTCTATTGTTCATTGTCCACTCGATCATCTCCACATACAAACCGTGATGGCGAACCAACATGTGGAGTGTAATTTTTTTTAATGCAGACCTATTGTTCCTTATCTTTTTGGATAATCTTCTTAGCAGTGTATACTGAATTGTGGGGATATGAGGAATATCTTCGTCACGCCAATCAATAGTATCCTTGAAATAGAAAAGAAATTAACATATAAGTAGATTTTCATATGGAACATATACAAGTTCTAATTAGTTGCATATATGCAAGGAAATTTCACAATCTTGTTCAATATGTGGACATTAGAACGCTTAACTCATCCTAAAATAGGCCATAAAAATGTAAGTTGCTAGTAAATTATAGTTACAACAGCTATTCAGGATAAAAGATGTCAAATGAATGCAGATTACTAAGGATAAATATAATTCCAGTGATTATATAAAAATGGTTACCATAATAATAGTAATTGGACTCTATTCAGATCAAATGGTGTGTTGACCATCTTCAACATATTAGTTAGTTCATAAGTAAATTTTAAATTTAGCAAATATTACAAATGGCCGTAGTTTATATATTTTAAATTATCCTAGTTTAGCAAATAAATCAAATAAAAAGTTGAACAGTGATAGGACTAGGTCATGTGCAGAAGTGGTTGGTGGTAGCATTATATGATACTCATCTCTTTCTAACAAAGATAGATAACAGAAGGTGCAACGATTAACATTATACTCTAACATATATTTTAATTTTAAAAAATTTGACATGCCGATATGATTTTCCATACATACTTCATTTCTGCTGCATCGTATAATCTCCAATCCTTATGTGACAATGGAAATAGATCGTAATTTCTGGCCAAGCTACCTAGGAACCTCGCTAGTTCGGAATCCTTCGGAACGACACATAATCCATCTTTGGTGAATTTTATTCTCTCTTTGCCTTACTTACCCCATTTGGGTTTGTTGTAGCTACGTCCATTTCATCTCAATGGTCCTAACAATAATAATTGATATATCAAAAAATAGATTCAAATATGTATTAACCAAATTATATTGAATGATCAATCTCTTTCTTAATAGTTGTCTTACAACAGAATATAAAATGAAAGATTAAAGAACAGACTGATATATGAAAGAAAAGGAGTTGAGCGCTTTTAATCGACGATATCAATATAAAAAAAGATATGAGTTACCATATTAAATTCGATGTAATAAATCAGAAGTACATACCATTGTTTCCAAAGCCACCATTTTCAAATATGCCATCTGAATGATTCTCGCTACTTGAATCCGAATCAGAATTGCTCATCTAAAAAATTATAAAATAAACTCCATTAGTTCAAAGTGCGAAAACTGAATCATATGCTTCAAATGACCACTATTACTGGGGAGTAAACAGGCTGAAACACCCCACCTCCGTTAGGGTCACTCTCAAAGGGAATGCCCTAATTTTGATGGAGGTAAGTCACAGATATACAAGACAGATATAATAACACATATTTTTGAACAGCGGAAAACAACAACTTTTATTTCTTCAAAATACGTGTTACACAAACCATGCCATAATACTTCCCAAAATCATAACTGTCTTGATTACATTATTTAAAGAAGCATGAAGAAAACATAAATAAACTGCAAAAGTCCCCTAATTGCTGTCCAAAGCCATAGTCCAAACGGAAAAGGATCCAAGCAATACATTCTTTCTCTTCAAGCTGGATGTGAAAACTGATCAAGCTGCGGTATTCCCTCCCTGAGAACCTGGGGGGGAAACAAAAGAAAAAGAGGCGAAAGGAAAAGGGTCAGTCATAAAGACTGAGTAAGTTCTAGTGACTTTCAGTGTAGAAACGGTTAAAACAACCTGTCATGTATGAACTGGAACTAAACTTAAGAATGGTGTCAAGGTGAACAAGATAGACTAAGGTGATCAGGGTAAGTCAAGACAAGTCAAGTAAAGCATCACATGTTCGAGATTCGTTGCATCGACTGTACTAGTATACTAAGCCCATATCACAAGTTAATCATGAAATAAATCCCGCGGCCCAATGTCATGAAATGACCTTGAAACGGGGTCTGACCCAAGTACGGGGTCCTACGGAGCGATTATCTAGTCGATCGGCTCCCTACAAGTTCTAGCTCGTCAAGTGTCTGTGTCATACGGCTAATCACGAATGTAGTCACCTGTGCTGGGTCCACCTTCGGGTGTATCAGCCCTAGGGTGTCAACCCCTGACACGATTCAAGATGCACAGATAAATCTACGGATACCCAGTGTCTTCCCCGGATACGTGCACGATCGTAGTCCACCGAACCTACACTGGCGTACCCCACTGCCGTCGTTCACCTCTTACAATCAGCCCAGTAATCGTGCCCCACCCGGCCTAGCCCCAGGGTACCTTGATACATCTAGAGGGTTACTGCTGAAAGGGGTCGTGTCTAGGGTTTCGCCTAATAGATTAGGTCATGTAATTCGTGACCTAACCTGCCTAACAGATTAAGTCATGTAATTCGTGACTTAATCCTTTTCCAGTCTAGTCATGTCAAGATGGTTAAGTATGTCATTTCAGTTCACGACTTAACCCGCCTACGTGTCATGTCAAGTTGGCTAAGTGTTGTCGTTTTCAAGTTCATGACTTAGCCCTGCAAATCGTGTTCAAGTTGGTTAAGTTGTCTTTTCATGTTCACGACTTAACCCTAACTGGCATTAATTGATTCGTTAATGCACCGAACCACTCACATTGGATCCTATTGTTCGTAGCCACTGGATTTGCCGGGAGGTTCCGGGCAGGTTTACGCTACGAACTCAACCCAACCTCGGGTTTCAAGCGCGATGTGACCAACTACCCACATTGGATCCTATTGTTTGTAGCCACTGGATTTGCCGGGCGGTTCCGGGCAGATTTACACTACAAACTCAACCCAACCTCGAGTTGGCCACTTTCTTGTTTTCTAAAGTCATGCCCATGTTCTTATCAGATTTTGCTATTTCCACATCATGTTCATATGTCAACTTCATGCCCAACTAAGGCATGTTTAAAGTCAAGTTATGGCATGTTCAAGTCAAGTTTTCGTGCCATATTTCATGTTCTACTTATGCCAAATTTCACGGTTTATGATTATAATTAATTCAAGTTTTGCCTATTCTACCCAATCGTATCCCCAACGTATATAAACGTACTTCGTTCACAAGCATAAACAATTCAAGAGATAAAGGGGAATAACACCAAACATGTGATAGGCATATGTGACAATTCCAACATCACTTGCATAATAAACAGGCTATAACATATCACATGGTTTCAATACTAGCATGATGATAACTTGGCATAGTAATGATTCCAACTTAATTTAACATGATGATTTCAACTTTACATCATAGGCGTAATAATCATTGCGGGCATAATAATAATTTTATTACAAACATGAAACATTAAAGGCATAGTAATCCTAATAGGCATAGTGGATTCCAATTTAGCATTTTTAACATAATGATTCTCATAGACATAATGATTCCAATTTATCATAATGATTCTCATCTAACATTATAAACATAATGGTTCCAATTTAGCGTTTTTAACATAATGATTCTCAACTAACATTACAAACATAATGGTTCCAATTTTAGCGTTTTTAACATAATGATTCTCAACTAACATTATAAACATAATGGTTCCAATTTAGCATTTTAACATAACGATTCTCAACTAACATTATAGACATAATGATTCCAATTTAGCGTTTTTAACATAATGATTCTTAATTAACATTATAGACATAATGATTCCAATTTAGTGTTTTTAACATATCTAACATTATAAACATAATAATTCCAACTTTTCATCATAACCTAGCAATACCCAATTTTTCATTAATCATGATGGGTATATTAACATCGCAGGCATAATTCCATCAATAGTCATAGCCATGGTTTAATTAGCATCATAGGCATGGTTTAATCAACATAAAGATTTCAATAAACATAGTGATTCCATAGACATGTATTAGTCCAACTTGCCAAACAATTAAGCCCAAGTGATTCATAACAACATCAAAATCATGACAAGTTTAACTTGCAACGTTGCCATAGCAATATCCCCAAATTATAATTCAAAGATAAACAATATAAACAATGGATTAACAATAGTTCCTAAATCCGGTTTCAATTCATGGCATGTCCATATTGTTTTAGCGTTTTTGCCTAAAAAGTAACATAGAACTTACAATATGAAGCAAATAATCCGAATAAAAATCCCAAATTAATTAGTCCCAAATTCGTTGTCTAGAGCGTCGTAGTTGTTGTAGCTTCTAGTTGTAGCCTTCAAGAATCGTCCTCCATCTTCTATAATCTTATTCTTTGTATTTTTAATTCAGAGCTCTAGGTTTAATGGCGGCGGCCTGAGGCTAAAATGAAATAGTATGATTTAGGCTAGGTCTAGGTGTTATTTTATAGGTGAATAGGGTGATTTAGAGCCTTCAGATCAGTCCAGAAGTCATCAGAATCGCACAGCTCGAATACACATCATCTAGCCACTCAAAAGAAGACACGTCACCTCAGAACACTCCAGAATTCGGTGCTGGATTTGTACGGGCGCACTTGGCAGGTGCGCCAGTGTATTTTTGTACTGGCGCACTTCACAAGTGCGCCAGTGTATTCTGGACTGTTTTCGGTTTTTCTGCCTAACTTCGTTCGTCCATATCTTCTTCATACGGTATCCGATTTTCGAAAACTCGGACTCTATTTCGCGTCTTTTTCCGAGACGAACGCAATGGCGTAACCCATTTCCCTTGATTTCATCATTTATAATTAATTATACTTTAATTCGTGAAGCTTAATGTTATAGAATTCACGGGGTGTTACATTCTCCCCCACTTAAAAGGATATCGTCCCCGAAATCTTCAAGTTCAGGAAGAATGTACATCCTAACATCCAAACATCCATCTACTCATCCATCAAACACGAGCATCCATTGTCCTTAAAAAAAACTTCTAATGCTTTATGATCATATGCGAAGTGTGTGTATATGTTCCTTAGCTAATGCTAATGATCAGGCCTGATTGATCTTCTAAATGCAAAATATGTTTAGTGAAATGAATCCAATATGTATGCAAATTTTTCCTATTATAATTCATAATTTCTACATGAGTGCTCGAACATTCAATCATATGCAACAACCAAATGATAGCACAACCAAGTTTCCAAAATAAACACTCATGCATATGCAACATGAAAATGTGTCTGAGCCGATCTAGTGCCTAATGTGTATTCATGCATCCACGAGCAACCACTTGCGACCACTTGCAACCATTTCGCAATCATAACATGTTTCAATTACATGTTTACATCCAAAAAGATTCTAACTATGGTTCTCAAGATAGGATCGAGGAGAGAAATAAGATAAAACCAAGCATCTAGAATAGGTTAACGATGTACCGCCAGAAGGTCCGGTCTGCTTATCAGGGCAGTCTTTGCTGATGTGTCCAGTCTTCCCACAATGAAAACATTCACCTTGCTTTCTCTTCCTCTTTCTACAATCCTTGGCTATGTGCCCTTCCGTACCACAGTAATTGCATTTCCTTTTATCACGTGAGTTGTTGTTCTTGCCTCCTTTCTCGGAGTCTACCTTCTTATTCTTAGAATCGTTGGGCTTGACCTCTTTCTTCCCTTGAGAGTTTTCTGCCTCTGTCTCCTTCTTGCCCTTATCTTCCTCGTTCAGCAATGCCATCTGCACCAACCTTTCGTACGTAGCTCCCATGGGTATATGGGTCATGGCCAAACTGTGTAATGGATCATTCAACCCTTTGACAAAGCGGAGAGCCTTCTTGTGCGGGGTGTTGACTAGGTCCAGTCCGAACCTAGCCAGCTCATCGAATTGATTAACATACTCTTTGACTGTCATATTCCCTTGCTTAAGAAATAAGAATTTTTCCAACTGAAGACTCCTTTCAGCTTCTGAGATAAATTTAGCCTCAAACCTTGCCCTAAAGTCCTCCCATGTTTCCACTGGTCTTTCTGCATTAGTGACTTCCCACCAGTAGGAAGCCTCGCCCTTTAGTAGCCACACTGCCAATTGTACTTTCTGCCTATCTTCTACCTCAAAGATGACGAATAAGTCCTCGGTTTCTTTCAGCCAATTCCTAGCTGCCACGAAGGACTCAGTTCCATGAAAGTCCTTTCCTCCCATAGCTTTAAAATCTTTACATATCTTAGCAAAAGTGTTTCCCCGCGGAGGAGGTGGAGGAAGAGGTGCTACCGCAGCTGGATGAATTCCTGCAGCTGGGGGAGGAGGAACGGTAGGACCTAGCTGGGTGGCCCTTGCTTCTAAGAATCGTCTAAACCAACCAGGTATTGGTACACCCTCTGGCAAGTTAAGTTCTTCGGACATGCTGAAACAAGAAGTATAGATTCAAAACGAAGGATAAGAGATAACACCTATGGCTTTGGGGGACTTTGCCTTTTTAAAATAAAATAATATTTTATCTTTTAAAAATGCTTCTTTAAATTTTCCTTTGAAAATAAATTTTCGAAACTTTTATCTTATCTGGTAAACCTATGCTCTGATACCAAGTGAAACACCCCACCTCCGTTAGGGTCACTCTCAAAGGGAATGCCCTAATTTTGGTGGAGGTAAGTCACAGATATACAAGACAGATATAATAACACATATTTTTGAACAGCGGAAAACAACAACTTTTATTTCTTCAAAATACGTGTTACACAAACCATGCCATAATACTTCCCAAAATCATAACTGTCTTGATTACATTATTTAAAGAAGCATGAAGAAAACATAAATAAACTGCAAAAGTCCCCTAATTGCTGTCCAAAGCCATAGTCCAAACGGAAAAGGATCCAAGCAATACATTCTTTCTCTTCAAGCTGGATGTGAAAACTGATCAAGCTGCGGTATTCCCTCCCTGAGAACCTGGGGGGGGGGGAACGAAAGAAAAAGAGGCGAAAGGAAAAGGGTCAGTCATAAAGACTGAGTAAGTTCTAGTGACTTTCAGTGTAGAAACGGTTAAAACAACCTGTCATGTATGAACTGGAACTAAACTTAAGAATGGTGTCAAGGTGAACAAGATAGACTAAGGTGATCAGGATAAGTCAAGACAAGTCAAGTAAAGCATCACATGTTCGAGATTCGTTGCATCGACTGTACTAGTATACTAAGCCCATATCACAAGTTAATCATGAAATAAATCCCACGGCCCAATGTCATGAAATGACCCTGAAACGGGGTCTGACCCAAGTACGGGGTCCTACGGAGCGATTATCTAGTCGATCGGCTCCCTTCAAGTTCTAGCTCGTCAAGTGTCCGTGTCATACGGCTAATCACGAATGTAGTCACCTGTGCTGGGTCCACCTTCGGGTGTATCAGCCCTAGGGTGTCAACCCCTGACACGATTCAAGATGCACAGATAAATCTACGGATACCCAGTGTCTGCCCCGGATACGTGCACGATCGTAGTCCACCGAACCTACATTGGCGTACCCCACTGCCGTCGTTCACCTCTTACAATCAGCCCAGTAATCGTGCCCCACCCGGCCTAGCCCCAGGGTACCTTGATACATCTAGAGGGTTACTGCTGAAAGGGGTCGTGTCTAGGGTTTCGCCTAATAGATTAGGTCATGTAATTCGTGACCTAACCTGCCTAACAGATTAAGTCATGTAATTCGTGACTTAATCCTTTTCCAGTCTAGTCATGTCAAGATGGTTAAGTATGTCATTTCAGTTCACGACTTAACCCGCCTACGTGTCATGTCAAGTTGGCTAAGTGTTGTCGTTTTCAAGTTCATGACTTAGCCCTGCAAATCGTGTTCAAGTTGGTTAAGTTGTCTTTTCATGTTCATGACTTAACCCTAACTGGCATTAATTGATTCGTTAATGCACCGAACCACTCACATTGGATCCTATTGTTCGTAGCCACTGGATTTGCCGGGCGGTTCCGGGCAGGTTTACGCTACGAACTCAACCCAACCTCGGGTTTCAAGCGCGATGTGACCAACTACCCACATTGGATCCTATTGTTTGTAGCCACTGGATTTACCGGGCGGTTCCGGGCAGATTTACACTACAAACTCAACCCAACCTCGAGTTGGCCACTTTCTTGTTTTATAAAGTCATGCCCATGTTCTTATCAGATTTTGCTATTTCCACATCATGTTCATATGTCAACTTCGTGCCCAACTAAGGCATGTTTAAAGTCAAGTTATGGCATGTTCAAGTCAAGTTTTCGTGCCATATTTCATGTTCTACTTATGCCAAATTTCACGGTTTATGATTATAATTAATTCAAGTTTTGCCTATTCTACCCAATCGTATCCCCAACGTATATAAACGTACTTCGTTCACAAGCATAAACAATTCAAGAGATAAAGGGGAATAACACCAAACATGTGATAGGCATATGTGACAATTCCAACATCACTTGCATAATAAACAGGCTATAACATATCACATGGTTTCAATACTAGCATGATGATAACTTGGCATAGTAATGATTTCAACTTAATTTAACATGATGATTTCAACTTTACATCATAGGCATAATAATCATTACGGGCATAATAATAATTTTATTACAAACATGAAACATTAAAGGCATAGTAATCCTAATAGGCATAGTGGATTCCAATTTAGCATTTTTAACATAATGATTCTCATAGACATAATGATTACAATTTATCATAATGATTCTCATCTAACATTATAAACATAGTGGTTCCAATTTAGCGTTTTTAACATAATGATTCTCAACTAACATTACAAACATAATGGTTCCAATTTTAGCGTTTTTAACATAATGATTCTCAACTAACATTATAAACATAATGGTTCCAATTTAGCATTTTAACATAACGATTCTCAACTAACATTATAGACATAATGATTCCAATTTAGCATTTTTAACATAATGATTCTCAATTAACATTATAGACATAATGATTCCAATTTAGTGTTTTTAACATATCTAACATTATAAACATAATAATTCCAACTTTTCATCATAACCTAGCAATACCCAATTTTTCATTAATCATGATGTGTATATTAACATCGCAGGCATAATTCCATCAATAGTCATAGCCATGGTTTAATTAGCATCATAGGCATGGTTTAATCAACATAAAGATTTCAATAAACATAGTGATTCCATGGACATGTATTAGTCCAACTTGCCAAACAATTAAGCCCAAGTGATTCATAACAACATCAAAATCATGACAAGTTTAACTTGCAACGTTGCCATAGCAATATCCCCAAATTATAATTCAAAGATAAACAATATAAACAATGGATTAACAATAGTTCCTAAATCCGGTTTCAATTCATGGCATGTCCATATTGTTTTAGCGTTTTTGCCTAAAAAGTAACATAGAACTTACAATATGAAGCAAATAATCCGAATAAAAATCCCAAATTAATTAGTCCCAAATTCGTTGTCTAGAGCGTCGTAGTTGTTGTAGCTTCTAGTTGTAGCCTTCAAGAATCGTCCTCCATCTTCTATAATCTTATTCTTTGTATTTTTAATTCAGAGCTCTAGGTTTAATGGCGGCGGCCTGAGGCTAAAATGAAATAGTATGATTTAGGCTAGGTCTAGGTGTTATTTTATAGGTGAATAGGGTGATTTAGAGCCTTCAGATCAGTCCAGAAGTCATCAGAATCGCACAGCTCGAATACACATCATCTAGCCACTCAAAAGAAGACACGTCACCTCAGAACACTCCAGAATTCGGTGCTGGATTTGTACGGGCGCACTTGGCAGGTGCGCCAGTGTATTTTTGTACTGGCGCACTTCACAAGTGCGCCAGTGTATTCTGGACTGTTTTCGGTTTTTCTGCCTAACTTCGTTCGTCCATATCTTCTTCATACGGTATCCGATTTTTCGAAAACTCGGACTCTATTTCGCGTATTTTTCCGAGACGAACGCAATGGCGTAACCCATTTCCCTTGATTTCATCATTTATAATTAATTATACTTTAATTCGTGAAGCTTAATGTTATAGAATTCACGGGGTGTTACACAGGCATTCAACCTACCAAACAATACAACAAAGTTATTTGCAATGAGATTGAGTGAAGGAAAGCATAAAACATTTTTGAAATTCTTTACGTAAACTAATACTCGTGTTTTGACAATCTAAAAATTCTTTAAGTAAACTAATATAATATAATTACATAACATTCATCTCCGAAGAGGCATTCTGACCTCAGGCATCCCGAAACACGGGAAAACAAAGCAACAACACAAAATATTTCAATATTTTTATTTTGTGGTATTTAATCCAAAAACGTACCTTTGTATCAACGTTTTAAGCAATTTACTTAGTTACTAACAAGCCATATGGTCCAGCATGCTCCAAGTGTACCTGTATTTAATTCAGTTGAACATTAGTTGCGTATTAAAAGAAATAAAACAAGTAGGTATACATTTATACTTTGTAGGAACAACATAATATTCATGATTCCCTTAGTCTAGATAACATTTCAAGAGTCTAAACCACGCAATTAAACCTCAATTCGAAAAGAAAAAAAAAGTTGTACCAGAGTATATTAACTTCCCAAAAAAAAATTCAAATCATTAAAATATTCATCAAACCTTATATTATGTAAAATTTTACAACATGTACATCCCAGAATTTCGATATCATGGTAGGCCAGCAACTGAAATTTGCGGTTTCAGTCTGTCAGACGTCAAAATTTTGTAAAATAGTACATGCAAAAGTTGTACATAAGTTCTGAGCTTTCTGGAATGTATAGCATCATCGAAATCGGATAAGCTGTTCAAAAGTTATGAACACATCATTTCAGCTTAGGAATTTCATTTTCTCGCACAGGTCAGTATTACAAATTCATGTTTTTAGCCAGGTAACATAATAATTTTGCAAAACACTTGAAATAAAAGTTGTAGCTTACCCTTTTAGTTTTCTGGAATGAGCAAGAACATTAAAATCGAATAAACTGTTTAGAAGTTATTACATAATTGGTACATCATGGTTTTACAAAATTTGTATTTTCAGAATAGCATTTACTACTATTATTTACTTATGTGTAAGGCCATATATCTTCAAAATTTTACTACGTGATTCATATGAAAATTGTTCTATAATTAAAAATCCATAGTGTATGAAAAAAAAAATATACACCTTAAACTTCCATAATACTTTAAATGATTTGTGTTACTTTGAATATACTGAATTACAGTGAAGAGGATAGCTTCACTTTATGTTTTGCAACATTGAATCACAGTTTATAGAAAAAATGTTACAAACACGACAATCCAAGATAAAACCAGTGCATGTTTTCATGTATTCTTTTAAAATGCGCTAGAGTACTCTAAAAGTTAACATACACGTATGGTCCATATTCAGAACTATATACAATCTAAAAATCAACAGGTACACGAAGTTTGTTACTTAAAATCTCATGGGTATGTGTCTTCAGTCTACAGTATCAGAATTCTATAAATTTGGGTCTAACTGAGTTCTTTATAACAAATTTTATTACCTGCCTAAAGCCATGTATTCATAATTCATTCAAAGTATAATAACACATATATACCTAGACCCTTAGCACAAACAATACTCGCCAGAACTAAATACATATGTTGGCTCTAAGTTGCTATGAGAATATTTTATATGCCAAACCATGTACTTATGAAGTTGATAGTTTTTTTTTCAAATGGATTTAGAACTAAAATACCTTTAAACTCTTTTATATACTTCCAATGATATGTATATTAAACTGCCATAAAGTGGAACTGCAATTACACCAAACTTCATGGTTTTCCATAACAATTTAAAAACTCTATACTTTAACTAATAATTTGATTGCTTATCATATTGTTTGCTAAGTCATCCCGAACAATGTTCATCCATGCTTTAAATATTCTGAAAGCGGTATGCAAATAAATAATTGATACATGCA
Source organism: Allium sativum (assembly GCA_030737875.1). Taxonomy (NCBI): domain Eukaryota; kingdom Viridiplantae; phylum Streptophyta; class Magnoliopsida; order Asparagales; family Amaryllidaceae; genus Allium; species Allium sativum. Next base: position 6,500,024 of record CM060923.1, on the reverse strand, counting down.
CAACATAAATTGGTAGCTATGAAACAAAGTGAAAGAAGAGTTCAGCTAATTAAAATTGAGACAAAATAATAACATAAAAGTTTAGCTTATTCAAATGGAGAAAAAAAACGAAGAAAAATGTCATGATTCGAACAAAACCATAGAGGATATAACATAATTTAAATAAAATGTTACTTTTTTGATAATTTTATTCAAATTTGTTATACTAAATTTCATCATCATTGTCAATTTCATCGTCATCTTCACTGAGCTCGTCTTCTTCAGATATTGTATCATTTGCACCATGTGATGGTATTTCTTTGTTAACATATACACCTCAAACATCATCCCTTATTTGTAATTCTTGATTGTCTAAACTGGGATCATCAAGGTTAGGTGTCAGGTAATAATCATCTATGTCGAATCCATCATTGTCATCCATTACATCATAAAAATCTCTCGGTTTCGTCTTAACTACCACACTCCAGTCTGCTTCTTTAGGATCAGCAACATAAAAAACTTGAATTGCTTGCGAAGCCAATATAAACTTATCGTTATTTTGCGATATTCTATTGAAATTCACTAAGCTAAAACCATACTGGTCAAATTTTTTTCCAGAGTTGTTCACCAAGTCACATCAAATAGAATTACTTTACAAGCTCGTTCGTCGCTTTCTCCAAGAAACCTATAATCAAGCTCATAAACATTCTGTAAGACACCATAATAGTCGACATTCCCTGTATCAGGATTGCAGTCCCTTATGCTTGAATAACTAGAAGTTTCAGCACTCACGAAGACACCACAATTTTGATTCTTGTATCTTTCATCCATTATTTTGGTTCGAAACCTATAGTCATTAATTACATATTTCTTATAATGCTTCACTGTCCTGCTTGGACCATTTGCTAACCGAATTAAATCTTCGGATATCGACAAATCACCAGCTTCACGAAGATATTTGACCTAATAAATGTAGTGTAAGTATACTTTATGCTATTGAGATAAGAATAAACAATGTAATTGCATATCGTTAAGCATATGTATCAAAAATGATACTTACATGAGTTCCAAACCAAGTAGGAAATTCTTTATTTCTCAAACACTCCACTTCTCTGATGGTTCTTCGTCGATGAATTTTACGTAGCTTCTCTAACCTTTTACTGTTAAAATAATAGTTATACTATTTAATTTAAGTCCGTATAATACAATTAAATTTCTATATTAGATCACATAGGTGAAATGTAATTGTTGATATTCAGAACAGGTCTTACTCTAAAAAAGTAGCGACTTCAGTGCAATTGAATAGAACATAAGAGTGACATTGTTCCAAAATTTTCTTTTCTAAATCAATCTCTTTGCATTTACCCAAATGATGACTAGAGTTTGCAAATATTGATAAGCCTCCTACAACTTCACGAGGCAAAGAAGTATCAGCATTGCGACCACATCGATTATATCGGCTCTCAACACCTGTTAAATACATTGAACAAAACGATACACATTCTTCTGCAAGATATCCTACTGCAATACTTCCTTCTGGATAACTCTTGCTGCGGACATATTTTTTTAATGTTTGCAAATACCTATAGATAAGATAATGTACAATACGATTTACAATAGTAATAGATATATAGTCTTTGATTAATAATAAATAAACAAGCTTGCCTTTCAACTGGATACATCCAACGATATTGAACCGGACCAGTGATCCCTACTTCATCAGCTAAATGGGTGATCAAGTGAACATATATGGTAAAAAATGAAGGTGGAAACATCTTTTCCATCATACACAAAGCTAGTACTATTCTGTACTTAAGTTTCTCAATTGATGCAACACTTTGCTTTTTACTGCATAATTTCCGAAAAATCGAACATAATTCAAGTAGTACAAGTGTGATAGGTCTAGGCAACACTCGACGAACCGCAAGAGGAAGCAAGTGTTGTATAATTACATGATGATCGTGGCTTTTTAATCCACGCACGTTTTTCTCCTTCACGTCTACACACCGAGCAATATTAGTTGAAAATCCATCAGGAACACGTCCATTTGAAAATATTTTACAAAACAACATTTTTTCTTCGTTGGTTAAGAAAAAAATTGATGGAGGTATATATGTTCGACTCCCTTCACGAACTGGTTGAAGTGCTTTTCTTATACTTAAACGTTCAAGGTTGCGTCGGGCTTCAAGTCCGTCTTTTCCTTTTTTTGAAGTGCTAAGTAATGTTCCCAAGATATTTTTACTAACATTTTTTTCAAGATGCATGACGTCAACGTTGCGACGCATCAAAAGATGTTCCCAATATGGTAAAGTAAAAAAAATGCTTTTTTTCTTCCATGGTCCAACAACCTTCGGTTCTCTTGGGACATTCGAACTCTTTCGCTTTTTGCGTCCAATAATAGGTTCAGTTGCTAGTGGTTTTCCAAATGTGAATCGCAAATTAGATAATTGTCTTAAACACTCTAATCCCGTCAATGGCTTAGGTGGAAAACCATTTTCATGCTTCCCATTGAATGAGTCTGCATCAAATCGAAATCTATGTCTAATAGGTAAAAACCTGCGACTGCCTAAAAGCCTTGTTTCTTACTATTGGGTAAACGTATTGAATATGTTTGATGATTGCAATGTGGACATGCAAGCTTTCCAGATGTACTCCATCCTGATAAGTTTGCATATGCAGGTAAGTCATTTATAGTCCATAAAACAGCTGTCCTCATATTGAATGTTTGATTAGAAAAAACATCACAAGTGTCAACACCAATCTCCCATAACTATTTTAACTCATCAATCAATGGTTGCACGTACACATCAATATCATTTCCTGGCTCAGGAGGCCCTGGAATTAACAAAGACATAAATAAAAAAGGCTGCTTCAAGCACATCCATGGAGGAAGATTATATATAGTAATTATAACAGGCCAAGTGCTATGTTTACGGTTCATGTTGGAAAAAGGATTAAATCCATCACTAGATATCCCCAAACGCACATTATGAATTTCAGCTGCAAAATCTGGGTATATATAATCTAAATGTTTCCAAGCTAGTGAGTCAGCTGGATGCCTCATCACTGGAACATTTTGAATACCATATCATATGCTCTGCGGTATACTTTGACATATATAACCTCTTCAATCGAGGAATTAAAGGAAAATAACGAAGTATCTTGGCAGGAACTTTTTTACTACCATCAATTTGATTCACTTTATATCTTGAAGTACCGCAACAAGTGCACGAAGTCAAGTTTGATGTATGTTTCCAAAATAACATGCAATCATTCGGGCAAGCATCTATATATCTTTTCATATGTGAGATCCAAATCATTGATAATTTTTTTTTGCTTGTGCGGATGACTTTGGCATACAGTTATCATCCGGTAACATGTATTTGAATGCTTCTATAAACATAGAAAATGCTGCATCGCTCACATTTCCCAAACACTTTATTTGATATAACTTCACAATTGCATCTAATTTCTTGTACTTGCTACCATGGTATAATTCTTTGTTAGCTTCATCGAGAAACTTGTAGAATTGTTTTACTTCAGGAGTTTGACCTTCAAAAATATGAGGTTGGCTTGAAGAACCAACATTTTGTTCGGTCAAGGGTTGCACAAATTTTTCATTGATAAAATCAAGCATTTCACCACCAACTTCGTCGTTATTAATATTCGTTCCAGTATTATCAACATGCCTAATAGATGGGCCACCTTGGTCTTGATCAATATAAAGTTCACCATGGTGTGTCCAACGAGCTGTTTTATATAAGGGATCCATTCCATGCCAAAGAAGATGACCTCCAACATTTATCCTATCATTAAAATACCGATTGCATCATTTCTTACAAGGACGTATTATTTTATCCTTTCGTGTTGACTTGGCAAATGCATCATTCAAAAATAATTCTAGTTTTTGTCTATACTCATCTGAGCTACGATCCAAGTCTACCCAAATTTTATCCATTGTTCTTGCTTCAACCTAATAGCCATGTGCATTGTTAGCATAATTTCATGTTTATCGATTTTATAAGAATAATGTTCGATGCACTTATAAAACGTTACACAAGTGACAAACTATCCAAATTTAACTGTTCCAAAAACAAAAGTGAAAAAAACAATAGAATTGTTTAATCAATTACATAAATATTCATGTGCATAAAATAAAACATAAAAATCCATACATATATGACATGTGTACGTTAGTATATTTTTTTCATAAAAGGACATCAATCGGTTCATGTCCTAATTATTTGGAAACGTAACATAATTTCTCAAAGACAACTAAACTTGTAATAGTTCATTATAAAGAGCTTAACATTACATGAAAACTTTCACATTTGATGGAAGCCTATTTATAAGAATCAAGATCTTTGTGGCAATAGAAAGCGCAAGATAATAAATTGGAGAAGCATTAAATGTTATCGTTACCAGCATAATAGTACATAAGCAAACCAAAAACAAATGCTTCTCAGTAAATATTTCAAGACATAAGATAAGTTTGAAGTAACATGGAAATAGCACACAATAAATCCATAATAAACTTACTATTCAAGTGGCTTTTACAAGAATACTAACTTGTTATGGAAATAGCGGGATGAAGTCCATGTATGTATCAAATTTTGCAGTAGGTATATGTTCCCTTAGAAAATTTGCAAGGATATCCATGACAAGTAATATTGATCAAAACTGAAATCATAGTTTGTGCTATTTTGGTTGGAACTTGAGTTTAGAAATTTTTAATATGTTGAAATAATTTGTCGGTTACATTTTCAACATTTTAGTATGATGCATGAACAAAACATGATGCTACATTATTTATCTTACTATTCTAGTCTACATGCCATTTAGCTAAAAGAAAATCCAGAGTATTGCCAATAATATAATCAATTCAACATGTGCTTTGGGGGTATTATGTGATAACTTATTTTTTATATTATCATACGTTGAGAACATATAAAATAAAGGGAGCTATAATGAAGTTGAACATCCAAATTACATTTGCTGACATATAGGATTCTAACCTAGTAGTTTGGATATTTGACGAAAATATCCCTACTTTTTAACCAATCAATAAAATGGATGCAAAATTAGTCATGAAAATTAGCAAAACATCAGTATTTCATAACAAAATAATAAATGTCGATATTTACAAATACAGTAGTCCATTACAAACATGATTGCTAATTCGTAAGTTAACATCTTAAATGTTCTTCTGCAGTAATTTTTAAAATATGAGGAAATAATAGTTTTATTAATATAATAACCTTGAGCCCATGGTGCCTTAATTAACAAATCATATCATTTTCACCATGCAGCACACCATTTAACATAACGGAATTATTATTTGCAAAACAATATTTGAAGCTATAGCGACATGTTTGGTTTCATATCTTCATTAAAAAGTTCGAATTTAAAAATAACTAAGAAAACATATATATATATATATATATATATATATATATATATATATATATATATATATATATGCACATGGTTCTTTAAATACCCATTTCTTCAACTTTGTTTTTTCATTCTTTGTAGTTCTATTTGTCGTAAAATCATTTATATGAAAATAGAAACGTTTCAAAGTTTTTTTAACTTGTTCAAAATCATAAATCAATATGAATCATCAAAATACTTGTATTATATGTCAGTTTGAAGAGTAAGGTATAAATTTCAAGGAGATTTTTTTTTTGAATAAGTATCTTATCTTGCTAACAAATATAACATGCCAACAAAAAGTTGCTTGCATTTCAGTTTTTTACATAAGAATAAGAGGAAGCATTAATAAGAGGGAAGTAATCTTGTCCATATGTATTTTTTTGGGCATACGCATGTATCATATTTTCGAATGCGAATAACGACATATCGATGTCTTTATCCAACATTGATTTTGGATAACCGTGTATATGTGGATATCAATTAAATGACAAAATTTTGAACTAAGCTCCTCAAAATAACTTATTGTGAAAATAGGCTTGTTTCATAACTTGTTATGAAACTAGGTCTGTTTTGGCCAGTTCTGAATTAGACTTGCGCATTCTGAAAACGAGTATTAACAAATTTGTTTATGTGCGTTTTTAGAATGCGCAACTTTTTTTTATTTCTTTTGTTTATTAGCATTTTCAGAATGCGCAAGAACAAAAAAACAAAAAAACAAAAAAATAAAAAAGCGCATTCTGAAAACGCGCATGAACAAATTTGTTCATGTGCATTTTCAGAATGCGAATAGTTATTATTTCTACGGAAAACAGACCTAGTTTCATAATAAGTTATGAAACAGACCTATTTTTACAATAAGTTACCCTGAGGGGCTTAGTTCAAAATTTTGTCCTCAATTAAATATCGCAATTTTGGCTTTAAGCTAATAGTTGATGGATTTACAAAATAAAAAGGTAAACATTACTCAATATAGAATATATTTGATGCCAATTCCTTGGAATACAAGAAAATAACAATACAATAATAAATATAGTGTTTAACAATGTAATTTTTTTCTTGAAATAGTACAAACCTTTCATTCATTTTATTAAATTGCCAACATACTTCATTATTCGTGGATTAAAGGAAACTCAAGCATGGAAAAATGAGAATGAGAGGAATCTTCAAAATAAATTAGACTGCAGTTTACACAGTAAAGTACACTAACCTGTGTAACATACTCTGTTTCAATTTTGAATAAAGACGTTTTTCATTGTTGACTGTTGTAACACCCCAAATTTTCTGTTAACTGTAAATTAACAAATTAAAGTATAATTAATTCTAAATGAAAGAATTAAGGGAAATGGGTTATGCCATTGCGTTCGTCTCGGAATTCTGCTTGAGATAGAGTCCGAGTTTGCGTGAATCAGACTTCGTATAAAGGAGATATGACCTCCGGAAGTTTCAGAATTCAAATTTAAAGTTCAAACAGTTCAAAATTTACTTCGAATTTCGAATTCAGACCCAAATTGGGCTGGGCGGGAAAATTCATGCCCAGGCACCAGGTCGACCATAGGGTCGACCTGGGGGTCGACCAGGGTGACCATAGGGTCGACCTGGGGGTCGACCTGCCCAGTCTACCTGGTTTGGCCCTGGCTGGCCTGGTCGGTTTCTGGTCGAATTTCTGAGCTTGGCTGTGCCACTAGGGCTGATTTGTCACATTCTGGTTGGCTCCTCTCGAAGTGAATGGTCTAGATTCATCTATGATCATCTGACGGCTCAAATCAATCTGAAATTCTATATAAACAACTTAAGACTCCAACCTAAATTCACATAAAAAATTAGAGACGGAGCCGCCATGCTATCGGGAGAAAATTGAGAGGAGCCTCTACTTGTAGAAAAGCTTAGAGACGAGCCAAATTAAAGTTAAAACAAGAATCAAATCAACGTTGTCTACCCAAAGGAAAGCAATTCAAATTCAAAATTCAGAAATCAGAAAACAAGACCGTCGTTTGTTGTAAGTATAGTGATTTTTCCGATGTGAATAAAAGTTAGGATTTGATTTGATGTAAAATGGAAATGGAATTGTGTTATTGTGTAACAACGATGTTAATTCATATCTATGTATTGAAATGATTGTGGTATTGTGATGTTTATGGTATAGTTGAATTGATATTGATCCTATTGTACATTTAGAATCACATGAAAGTTGTATAGTTCATGTTGTAATCGACACCTATATGTTTATGTGATTATATAGGTTGTATGTGATTAAGATTTCATGTATATATATGCTAAAACCTCTATGCCTAAGTTCATATACATGCTAATATGTTTATACAAAAGTTGCAAAGTCAATAATTGGATCCATGCCAAGATCCACTTTAATACATGTTTCATGTGTAGTTGGACATATGATTGGATCTAGTTCACTCATGCGATGAAATTATATATATACTTTATGAGCATGTCATATTCTTATGCTAGTGATGTTCGATGTTATGCCAAGATCTAAACATGTTTAGGCTCATGTTGTCTAAATAATATGTTAATTCATGTGACACCTATTTGGTTAGACCCCTATTTCAATGCAAGTTCACATGTATGTAAATTGATTTAGCCTATGTTGTAAGTTCACACCTATGATATTCATATTGACTATTTTGCAAGTTCACACCTATGATGTTCATATTGACTATGCCAAGAATGCCAAGTTTACACCTATGTCATGTTTATGAATTCGCTTATGCCAATTTTGTGTGGGCTAAATTAGGCTAAGTTTTTAGCCTAATATTTTATGTTAAAAACCATGCGAACGAAAATTAGGCTAAGATTGTTACCCTAATATTTAGACGGGGTAACGTTGGGAAAATTGGTAACTTGACATAAATTAGTAAAAATATATGAAATTGGCATGTTTGTCACATGCCAAAATTGGTGGCATTTAAATGGTTTAAATCCTTATACCAAAAATGTTAAACTTGGAATGTGGGCCACAACATTTAATTGTTGACAAATTTACATATAATAAATAATAAAGACAAATATGTAAATTTAGAAAATACGAGTATGCTTAACACGAAGTTGGATTGAGTTGTGATGTAAACCTGCCCGGACTCGCCCGACTGTCCGGTAGTCACAACAATACCTATCCAATGTGGGTGGTTAAGCATTGAGCCCAATAAGGACCCGAGGTTATACTGAGTTACGATGTAAATCTGCTCGGAACCAACCGACACATCCAGTAACCGTAACAATACCTGTCTAATGTGAGCGGTCGGTGCTTTAAAATGCTAAGGACAGACAAGTCAGGATGGTAGGGTTGAGTTAACTAAAACACTTAACCAATTCAACATGTTAATTAAACTGATATGTGGGGTTAGGTAAATACAGACACTTAACCACTTAACATGTTTGACTAGAAAACCCTAGTAATGGGGACCCATTTCAGCAGTAACCCTATTTGGTATCATGGTACCCTGAAGCTAGGCAGTGTGGGGCACGATTACTGAGCTGATTGTAAGCGGTCAAAAGCGACGACGGTGGTTGCAACAGTGTGGGTTCTAATGGAGTGTAGGCGTGCACACACTTCGGAGCAGACAAACAGGGCACTGAGGGCACCAGTAGTATAACCTATGCATTCTAGAGTTGTGTGGGGCCGCCACCATGGGATTTGATACACCCCATGGTGGGACCAGCATAGGTATCTACAATCTTTGGGAGCCGTAAGACACAGATGATTATGTGAGTAGGAGCCAATCTTTAGAAAAGGGGATCACTTCTCCCTGATCTTGGGGTGCCAGTTAAGACTGTACAAGTAGGTGCAGAGATAGAGAGTGGGATGCGATAGTATATTCGATTCAAATTGCCTTACCTTAGTTTATGATACTTTCCTATTTCCAGTTTATACTTATCATGTCCTTTTCCTTATTCTCATACTGAAGAGTCACTAGACTTACCAGGCTTTAAGTCTGACCCTATTTTCTTTCGTCTTCTTTTCCTCCGTTCCCCCCCAGGTCCACAGGGAGGAAACAACCCAGCTTAGTCAAATTCTTTGCAAGCTTCAAGATAGTAGATGTACGGTTTGGGCTCTCTTTCTTGGCTATGGCTGTTGGACACAATCTATGGGGATTATGCAGTTTTAATTATGTTTTTATGCTTCTTTATTTAATAACCAAGACAGAAATGATGATGTAATGTTTTGGAAGTTATTATGTGATAGTTATGGAAAGGTTTTGTATGAACCTATATTTATGAAATAAAAAGTCTGTTGTTTTCCACTGCTTATATATATGTGTTTATATATATCTGTCTTGTGTTTATTTGTGACTTTTACTTAAAAACCTCCACCAAAGTTAAGGCATTCCCTTTGTGAGTGACCTTTATGGAGGGTGGGGTGTTTCACTTGGTATCAGAGCACAGATTTACCAGACTAGATAATAGTTTTTGAAACTATTTTCAAAAAGAAGTTTAAAGAAGCATTGATTTCAAGTAAAAGAGTTATTTTTAAAAGGCATAATTCCCCAAAAGCCATATGCACTATCTCTATATCCTTTGTCTTGAATACTTTCCTTTTTGTTCCAGCATGTCTGGAGATCTTAACCTTCCAGAAGGAGTACCAATCCCTGGCTGGTTCCGAAGGTACCTAGAGGCTAGGGCCAATGGTGCGGGCCCAGCAGACATTCCTCCTCCAATAGTGGCAGCGGTTCCTCCTCCTCCTCCTCGTGGAAATACTTTCGCTAAGACATGTAGAGACTTCAAGGCTATGGGAGGAAAGGACTTTTATGGAACTGAATCATTTGTGGCAGCAAGGAACTGGCTGAAGGAGACCGAAAATTTGTTCGTCATCTTCGAAGTTGACGATAGGCAAAAGGTACCACTAGCAGTGTGATTGCTTAAAGATGAAGCTTCCTATTGGTGGGAAGTTACCCATGCTAAGAGGCCAGTGGAGACTTGGGAAGATTTCAGGATGAGGTTTGAGATGAAATTCCTCTCCCAAGCTGAAAGAAGCCTGGAGATGGAGAAGTTCCTAACTCTTAAATAAGGAAATATGAAAATCAAGGAGTATGTCAATCAGTTTATTCAGCTGGCCAGATTTGGGTTGGATCTGGTAAACACCCAACACAAGAAGGCCCTTCGCTTCGTCAAGGGTCTGAATGAGCCTCTACACAGCCTTGCTATGACCCATATACCCATGGGGGAGACCTATGAAAGCTTGGTGGACATGACGCTGCTACACGAGGAAGATAAAGGCAAGAAAGAGGCAAAGGTGGAAGTTCCTCAGGAAAAGAAAGAGGGTTTACAGGCTAAGAAGACAGACTTCAAGAAAGGCGGGAAAAACAACAAAAACCGTGAAAAGAGAAGGTGCAATTTCTATGGAATTGTGGGACATATAGCAAAAGACTGCAGGAAGAAGAAGGCAAAGATGAATGGTGGTTGTTTCCATTGTGGAGAGACTGGACACTTGGCTAAGGACTGCCCAAAGAAGCGGGGGCAGGGACAGAATACTGGATCTACCTCAAGGGGACAGGTTCATGCTCTGGTGGCACCTCCGCAGGAACGAGGTAGAAATATTTCTATAGAAATCTTAGTTTATCTTTATGATCATCCAGTTCACACGCTCTTTGATTTTGGTCCATCACACTCCTTTATTTCATCTGCCTTAGTAGAATCTCTGCACCTAGACACTAGTATGGTAGAAAATCCCTTGGTTGTTTAAAATCCAATTGGGGGCTCGGCTTATTTGTCGATGGTTTGCTTGGATTTGAAAATCTCTATTCTAAATGTTGAATTTAGATGTAGCGCCTTTGTTTTGGGCTTCTCAGTATATGGACTGATCTTAGGCATGGACTGGTTATCTAGTAATGGTGCCATTCTTGATTGTGAGAAAAGAGTGGTTAGACTCTTGACTCGGCTCGGTAACACTTTAGAAATTTCTTGTAATCCCTTGAATGTTGTTATGCTTAGTTATCTAGAGTCGCCTGACGCTTCTGTTGAGAATTTTCAGTCGGTTAGAGTGGTCCGGGAATATCCGGATGTCTTTGAAGAGGTGAAAGGCTTACCTCCGAAGCGGGAAATAGACTTCTGCATATATCTTGATGATAATGCAAAGCCCGTAGCTCTGCCTGTTAGACATATGGCTCCAAAGGAGAGAAAGGAGCTCAGTAAGCAAGTTAAGGAGCTTCTCGAGAAGGGGTTTATTAGGAGAAGTATCTCGAAATGGGGTGCTCCAGTGGCGTTTGCAACCAAAGAAGATGGTTCACTACGTCTTTGTGTGGACTATAGGGAGCTAAACAAGTTGTAACGACATACATTTTTACCAGACCCCAATCGATCGCAAGATCGATCAAGACCGTTCAAATTCCGCATACGTTAACTTTGGACATACAACACATCAGGACAACAACACAGACTTTTATAACATCAATAATAAATATTACATCAGAGTACAGAATATATCAGAGTACATCGGAAAAAATTACAGCGGAAGATAAATTACAATAGATTAATACATTGCAGCGGAACTAATCTCAGCGGAAGGCCATCAATATTCTGGACCCAGCTTCAGGCTTCAATCCAGAATCCTGCTTAACTATATCTGCCAAAAAACTACTCAACTGCCCATGTGGAAAGAGGGCACCTGAGTTTGCAAAGTGAAACAAACTACAGGTTAGTCGTGGGACTGGTATGAGAAATCTATACTTAACTTATCTAATAAGTAGGCTAATCACAGGACCACACCGCTAATGTGGAACGGGTTTACTGCATTGGATTGCCAGTGCATAAATAAAGTAAATCGTCAAATAACGTAATGCTTTTTTAGAAAAATGAAACCATTAGAAGACCCAGGTCCCGTCACACAATGCAACGCAAACCGGAGGATAGGGTTTTACCTTATAATGGTCAAAAGATGCTTGATACGTAAAAACAATATTATTATTAGTGTGTATATATATATATATTTAAAACATTTCAAATATGATATCAATCCTAGACGGCATAGCTACCATCTACTATGTCGCCATACTAGTTATACAATCAAAACCACAAGGGGCGTATTGGAAATTGGTTTTCCATCATGAGTCAAGGCTAGAGAGGAGCTCCTGATCAATTCGAGACACTCTAGCAATGTCTCAGGATTCGGACGCTGGCGAACCCTTAGATACAGCAGGGCCGGTCCACAAATACTTTAGTGGATTAGTTATGCCTGAACACACGCTCCCCGATCCTATTGGACCTACAAATCAGCTGTGGGTGACCGATAAGAATAAACCGAGGCCTCGCAAAATTCCAACAACCGCATAAGCAAATGTCAGCCAGTTTAAGCACCGACACCACTTCTAGCTAGAAAGAAACGTGTGCACTCCCTGCGTTCCCTTCTCCCATTTTAGACTCAACCGGTGTGTGAGGCTCGCGAAGTCACGATATACACAAAGCTATGCCTAAAGAGACTGTGCTTTGATCATCAACCACAAGGCCTGCTTTTCAACAAAGCCTTGATCATTTGCATCTCAGCATGTCACATTGTCAGACCCTACCATATTATTGATCATCTACCAATATATATATAACCTCTAAGCTCATACGTCTTAGAGAAGGGTGATAAGTAAAGAATAAATTCTTCACCACCAAACAGAAATATATAATCAGTAGCGTTCAACTAATACAGCAGGAAGGAATACAATGTCAGACACGCAATCCATTTACAAGTCCGCTTTGGGTCTGAGCGAAACAATGTGTCCATCGATCTCCAAATGCGTTTGGACGATCATTACTAAATACCTTGCCTTGGAAGGCCAATCCCAATTCAAGATACCAGTCATCATCATCCCAATGATGTGAAAACCTTCGGTCTTCAATCACCGTCTTCATCTTCGACTCTTGATCGTCGTGATGATTATTCAAAATGGGTTAAACCCGATATTTCTGAATAACTCGCGTATTTTGTGATTAAAAAGCAAATATTGGAAGATCACACATTACGCCACATTCCAACTCCGAGTATTCTTTTAATAAGATATTCATATTAGAAGTTTCTCGTTAATTTTATCAAAGATAAACTCTGAAAATAAAATCTTAAATCTTCCTTAAAAGATTTATCAAAACTCCAGTTTTTATTTAATATCAAAAATCATTATTACAAGATCACTTATTTTAAGGAATAAATCTTGTTTTAAATAGGTTAAAGAACTAGTGTCCTTTAAACACAGTTCACAATAAACCTACAATCTATTTCCAAATATGGAATTCCACAGAAATCAAATCAATACATAATTGATATAGATTTCTGTATTGGACTAATAATATAAATAGAATAATGGCAAAGCCTCTTAAATTCCATATATAATATTGGTCTTCTTTTACAGAAGCCCATCTCGATTATTGCCAATCGAATTTCCACTTAATTTCAATTTAATATTAAATTGGAAAAAGCTTGATTTTTTTTAGAAAATGCCCTTTTAAATCTATAAAATAGATTTATAAATTCCAAATAATAATTTCAATGTAATTTGGATTAAAGGACAAATGTCGTTTAAAACACCATCCACGATAAATCCACTTCACATCTCAATTTATTTATAATTGCCAATTCTAATAATCTTTTAAAAACATATTTAAAAATAATCATTAAAAAAATTCTTTATATAAAAGATTCTAAATGGGAAGTTTTCTTTATATTACAAATTTTTATCTTTTACAAATGTTCTTTGTTTTAACATATACTTGATTAACAATATTTTTTATGAAAATATATACTTTATATAAAAAGGATTTCTAATGTAAGAATATTCTTATTTAAAAGAACACCTGAATCGAAATGCGACTCAATCATTTACCATACAATTTGAATTATATGGATTTCACACACATCATATATATGACAAGAACAGTATAATCATCAAGTCATCCATCTACATCCAAAGTGTGATTTCCACTGTGTAAGCGTTAAAATTAAATAATAATGCTCATCGCAGACTGTCGATCTAACGATCAACATACAACTGAATATTGGGATTAGTGTATGTAAATTTTCATCCCAACACCCGTGTGGGGTTTCAACCAACAAACAAATGATAAACTAATTTGTGCACTTGGGCGATGTGTGAAAATAATCGTCCCAATCACATAAACAAGTCGGGTAACTTGTGAATGGAAGTGTAATACACAATATATAACCATGACAAGAAAATGTCTCTTTTATATTATACAAAATTCTATTGCAATGAACGAATAAGACTAATAACTTCATCTCTATTGACAATTTCTAAAACTATATTTTGCTAGTTTAAACTCAAGCAAAAATGGTTATATTGTTTTGGCAATTCTAATGAGACAAAAATGATAAATATTTTGATTTAACTAACCTATCTTGACAAGTATATATCTTGCCAAACATAAGATATATATATATATATATATATATATATATATATATGTAAATTGCTTTAACTAATTCATTTTGACAAAACTGAATATTTTTGACAAAATGTCTGTTTGTTTTAACTAGTATAAATTGACTAAAATGAATAATTGTTTTTAACTAATATATATTAACAAAAATGAATTATTGGTTTTAAGTAATATAAATTTACAAAAATGAATAATTGGTTTTAACTAATATAAATTTACAATAGTGATTAATTTGTGTTTCAATTCTAATAAAATATCCCAGTGCTATATTTTGTTTCATTCTTTTAATTTAGACAAATAAGTGTTTTTGTCTATTTTACTTTAATGATAAAAATATGAATGTTTAGTTATTCATTCTTTACAAAAGCTTAAATAAATATTTTCAATTCATTCTTTTTGAAGTGACAAAAAGAACTCCTTCTATTTCTAGTTTGTTTGGAAATAAGGAATGCAAACAAAGGAACAAATTCTATAATTTACTGTATATTTGCAATAGCGAAGGCAAAATAAAGAACAAATCTTATTTCAATGAATATTTGCATTAGTGGTTACAAATAAAAGAATAGATTCTCATTCCAATGTATGTTTGCATAAGAGAATGCATATAAAAGAAACAAATTTCCCCTTTTAAAGTACATTTGCATTGGTGATAGTAGATAACCAAACTTTTATTTCAATGATCAAATTCTAAATAAAATGTGGTTTTTATTTCACTAATAAAGTTTTGACCAAAAATGTCCACTACCAAAGTTTGATTAAAAATGTTCTCTTTTATTTCAATACTTATGTTTAACAAAAATGTTATTTTAATTCACATATTTTGACAAAGACACTATTTTGACGAAATCACTATTTTTGTTTCAATAACCATATTTGACCAGAGATGTGTTTTTATTTTCATATCATATTTGTGTTTGTAGAATGTGCATAAAAGATGGACTTACTCCTATGACATATTTTTATTGAAAAAAAAAGATGATCCATTTTAATGTTTATATTTATGTTGAAAAACACAAATGAAAGATAGCACATTTTCCTATGTTTACATTGGTGTTAAGGACACAAATAAAAAGGTGATTCATTTCTATGTGTATGTTTGTGTTGAAATCACAAATAAAAAGATAGTTCATTTCAATCCAATGAGGTGATACAATAATGTTTATATTGGATTGACAATTCTATTTCAATATATAAAAATGTGTATATTTGTATTGGTGAATGTAGATAAAAAGATAGACTTTAGTTTCATAGAATATTTGCATTGATAAATGCAAATAAAAGAATAAACCTTAATTTCAATGCATATTTGCATTGATAAATGCAAATAAAGACAAAAACTTTATTTTCAAAATATGTACTTGCATTGGTGAGTGCAAATGAAAGAATAATTTGTTTCAATATATATATTTACATTGGTAAATGCAAATAAAAGAATAAATTGTATTTTTAAAGTTTATTAGCATCAGTGAATTCAGATAAAGAATAAATTATATTTTTTTTTATTTACGTGTGGAACCTAAGACTTCACTCAAGCCATTGCTTGTCGGTCTTAGTAAACCCCACGGGTAGTGATATACCCCGATTTTTCAACGCCTTCACACTACCTAGGTAGTCACCCCTAGAAATTGGCAGAGGTGGCCCTCGAACCTGAGACCTATGTCTCATCCCAATTCGCCCACCTCTGACCAACTGAGCTAGGAGTGTCGGGTGAATAAATTATATTTTAAAATATATTTGCAAACAAAAATGTAACTTCTGAAAATAATTTCTTATTTACATATAAAATGCAAGCAAAATTGTGATTTCCAAAATATGTATTTTTATTTACATAAAAATGTAAACAAAAAGGTGGTTTCCAAATATAACCTTTAATTTACAAATACAATGTAAATTAAGTTTTATTTTACTAATATGTTTTTAATATCAACAATAAATTTTAGTATTTTATTGTTATACTAATCCTAGAACATCTTACGTTTAATGTGACAGTAAAAAGAAGAATTTTTACTGTAATTCATAAATCGTGTTCTAAATGTAAACAAATAAAAATAGGATTTTATTTGTTAGCCAAATTCTGTTGTAATGGAACAAATAAAAATATATTCTATTTGTTGTTCATATTCTATTGTAAATAAACAAATAAAAATAATATTTTATTTGTCGTTCAAATCCTGTTCTAAAATAAACAAATAACAATAAGGTTTATTTGTTGTTTAAATTTTATTGTAAGGTAAACAAATAAAAATAAGGTTTTATATGTCGTTCAATTTTTATGGTAATATCAACAAATAAAAATGAGTTTTTTATTCGTCGTTCCAATTCTATTGTAGTATCAACAAATAAAGATACGTTTTATTTGTCGTTCAAATTTCATTGTTCATTTTGACCACCATGACAAATTGGTAATTTTATTTAATTGACAAACTGTTTAAATTCGATAAAATAAAACAACATAAAATTTTAAACTTGAAAATTATAATTTAATGTCATTAAACATAATAATTGTTATGGTTTAACCATCTTATTCAATCACTGCACTCAACATAATATTTTCGACAATTTAATGTTAATAAAATAAACAATAAAATAAGCACAACCAATATGATATTTCCAATTTTTTTTTTCTTTTTTCATGATCTAATCCAATACACAGTTAAGGTGATATTTTCAATTGGATAAAGATTTCAGTTTTAATCCCATTTTATTAAGCATGAAAATTTTCACACTGATACATAAACAATAACAGATCTAACATAAAACATTACAATCAATCAAAAACAAAATCTACAAATTCATCACGATGCAGATCTAATCAAACAACAATCAGATAATTATTTAACAACAATAAAATAATTAATTAAATATTTAAATCAGAGATTCTCACTTTGATATGGCTGAAAATTCAACTGTCTCGGTTTCGTCTCTGGTCTACGCCATTGCGAAGGTTTTTGAAAGACGAGTCCAACGCAACTTACGGTTCGTAAAACGACCCTCGTATGAAAGAGTTATTGAATTTTAAAGATTGAATAAATTAAATATTAAATAAAAAAATAATATTAAAATAATAAACCTTCTTCCTCCTCCTATCTCGTTACAGCCGAACCCATCCTCCACCTTCGAACCCCCACGTCGCACGCACCACCGAGGGCTGGACCACCATCAGACACCACCACGGCGAGCGCCTTTGACCACCGCACCTGTGTCCCCCCACCATGGACAGCTCGCGGGTCCCACTGCGCTGGAAATCGGCCCCAAACCGCCGGTCTTCACAGCCAATGTTCGTGAAATCCGCGCACTGAAACCCAATCTTAACCGTATGGATGGAAAGCTCTCTGAATTCTCTTCGATTTGACATATGGTTTGCCAATTTTCGTTGAGCGGATTAAGAGAAATTAGCGTTTGAAATTGGGATGTTTCTGGCCTTCGAATTGAATAGGCGGCGGCTGGCCATTTAGGGTTAGGGTTTTATTTCGGATTTTATATATTATTTTATTATTTATTCATCGTAAAGCGTGTTATAAAGGTAAAAATGCGTGCTGTCTCCGAATTGGGCTTGCTTATTGTCGATCTCAACGTTTTGAGGCCTTCTGAACGCAATGGGACAGGTCTCGGGGTCCAATTCCGAAATCTGTAGAATATTTATTTAAAATTCCATTAAAAATTAACTAATTAAATATTGACCGTACATTTAAATATGCCGGGGCCACATATGACCCCAGAAAATTCCAGAAAAAATATTTTTAGCTTTCTTATGACGATACAAATCCAACAAAATTATTTTCGACGAATTCTGAGACTGTTTGAAAAATGGCTATTTTTAAATTGATTAAATTTGACCGAAATTGACCAAACACAGTTTCTTTTGCCACGCTCACATATTAATTCGAAAAATTCTGAAAATTGAAATATAACAATAATTTGACATTCTGATTCCAACAAAAGTGGTTTCATCAAAAATGGAGGTCATTTGAAAATTTACTATTTTCAAGTGCTATATATTTAATATTAAAAATACATTTTTAAACAAATAAATTCCGAAACTCAAAATATATAAGTGTTTATACTTTTTAAATGCAGAAACATCATTCTAGACTCAATGGAAGTGGTTTCGAGTCCAATTTCCTTCATATGTGAAAAGTAGCCCTTCGGGCCATATTATATATATATATATATATATATATAAAAATTCTACAGCGACCTTTCTAAATATTGAATTGGCCATAACTTTTGATTCCCGCTATGAAATTTCAATTTTTCAGATTCATTAGAAAGATATGATTAAACAGATTTAAATATTTCTGGTTTCACTCAATTCTGATTTATTTTGAATCATGTACATTCAGTTAAAGTTCAAAATTTAAATTTTAAAACTACCGCGCCATTTCTAACTCCATTTATATTTAAATTAAATTTATCCGTTCTAACTTCGATTATAATAAATTCTAGCCATTATTATTTATATAAATTATATCATATCCACAAAATTCATTAAAATTTTCTAAAATAATTTTTTTAAATTGGTTCAGAATTTGCGGGTTGTTATAATCTCCCCCACTTAAAATCTTTTCTTCCTCGAAAAGGAAATGAAGCTAAAGTTATTTATTTAACTAATTTAATTTTCATTCTTTAATTGTTTAATAATTTTATTAGTTGAACTCATATTCACACAACACAATCATCAATCAATTAGTTGATTAACTTTTCAAATATATATAACTTTTATATATTCAAAATCATATTTTATAAAATCAAGTTATATATATAGTAACAAGTACGTTAATTATAAATTTTCCACTCTGACTCATTCTATGGCATTGCAAACCCCATCTCTAATGAGTATTCTCATTCTAGGATACTGCTGATCCTATCTCAAATGAGTATTCTTATTGGATATTACTAATCCAACCTCTGATGAGTCTTTTGTTTAGTTCTAATGAGTTGTACCCCAAAGATTTGAGCTAACCTCGCTCTGATACCACGCTGTGACGACACGGATTTTTGCCCGACCCCAATCGATCGCAAGATCGATCAAGACCGTTCAAATCCCGCATACGTTAACTTTGGGCATACAACACATCAGGATAACAACACAGACTTTTATAACATCAATAATAAATGTTACATCAGAGTACATAATATATCAGAGTACAACGGAAAAAAATTACAGCGGAAGATAAATTACAATAGATTAATACATTGCAGCGGAACTAATCTCAGCGGAAGGCCATCAATATTCTGGACCCAGCTTCAGGCTTCAATCCAGGATCCTGCTTAACTATATCTGCAAAAAAACTACTCGACTGCCCGTGTGGAAAGAGGGCACCCGAGTTTGAAAAGTGAAACAAACTACAGGTCAGTCGTGGGACTGGTATGAGAAATCTATACTTAACTTGTCTAATAAGTAGGCTAATCACAGGACCACGCCGCTAACGCGGAACGGGTTTACTCCATTAGATTGCCAGTGCATAAATAAAGTAAATCGTCAAATAACGTAATGCTTTTTAGAAAAATGAAACCATTATAAGACCCAGGTCCCATCACACAATGCAACGCAAACCGGAGGCTAGGGTTTTACCTTATAATGGTCAAAAGATGCTTGATACGTAAAAATGATATTATTATTAGTG
This sequence comes from Allium sativum, assembly GCA_030737875.1. Classification (NCBI taxonomy): domain Eukaryota; kingdom Viridiplantae; phylum Streptophyta; class Magnoliopsida; order Asparagales; family Amaryllidaceae; genus Allium; species Allium sativum. The sequence continues at coordinate 6,479,592 of CM060923.1, read as the reverse complement.
TGCATATATATATATATATATATTTAAAACATTTCAAATATGATATCAATCTTAGACGGCATAGCTACCATCTACTATGTCTCCATACTAGTTATACAATCAAAACCGCAAGGGGCGTATTGGAAATTGGGTTTCCATCATGAGTCAAGGCTAGGGAGGAGCTCCTGACCGATGCGAGATACTATAGCAATGTCTCAGGATTCGGACGCTGGCGAACCCTTGGATACAGCAGGGCCGGTCCACAAATACTTTAGTGGATTAGTTATGCCTGAACACACGCTCCCCGATCCTATTGGACCTACAAATCAGCCGTGGGGGACCGATAAGAATAAACCAAGGCCTCGCAAAATTCCAACAACCACATAAGCAAATGTCAGCCAGTTTAAGCACCGACACCACTTCTAGCTAGAAAGAAACGTGTGCACTCCCTGCGTTCCCTTCTCCCGTTTTAGACTCAACCGGTGTGTGAGGCTCGCGAAGTCACGATATACACAAAGCTATGCCTAAAGAGACTGTGCTTTGATCATCAACCACAAGGCCTACTTTTCAACAAAGCCTTGATTATTTGCATCTCAGCATGTCACATTGTCAGACCCTACCATATTATTGATCATCTACCAATATATATATATATATATATATATATATATATAACCTCTAAGCTCATATGTCTTAGAGAAGGGTGATAAGTAAAGAATAAATTCTTCACCACCAAACAGAAATATATAATCAGTAGCGTTCAACTAATACAGCAGGAAGGAATACAATGTCAGACACGCAATCCATTTACAAGTCCGCTTTGGGTCTGAGCGAAACAACGTGTCCGTCGATCTCCAAATGCGTTTGGATGATCATTACTAAATACCTTGCCTTGGAAGGCCAATCCCAATTCAAGATACCAGTCATCATCATCCCAACGATGTGAAAACCTTCGGTCTTCAATCACCGTCTTCATCTTCGACTCTTGATCGTCGTGATGATTATTCAAAATGGGTTAAACCCGGTCTTTTTAAATAACTCGCGTATTTTGTGATTAAAAAGCAAATATTGGAAGATCACACATTACGCCACATTCCAACTCCTAGTATTCTTTTAATAAGATATTCATATTAGAAGTTTCTCGTTAATTTTATCAAAGATAAACTCTGAAAATAGAATCTTAAATCTTCCTTAAAAGATTTGTTAAGACTCTAGTTTTGATTTAATATCAAAAATCATTATTACAAGATCACTTATTTTAAGGAATAAATCTTGTTTTAAACAGGTTAAAGAACTAGTGTCCTTTAAACACAGTTCACAATAAACCTACAATCTATTTCCAAATATGGAATTCCACAGAAATCAAATCAATACATAATCGATATAGATTTCTGTATTGGACTAATAATATAAATGGAATAATGGCAAAGCCTCTTAAATTCCATATATAATATTGGTCTTCTTTTACAGAAGCCCATCTCGATTATTGCCAATCGAATTTCCACTTAATTTCAATTTAATATTAAATTGGAAAAAGCTTGATTTTTTTTAGAAAATGCCCTTTTAAATCTATAAAATAGATTTATAAATTCCAAATAATAATTTCAACGTAAATTGGATTAAAGGACAAAGTCGTTTAAAACACCATCCACGATAAATCCACTTCACATCTCAATTTATTTATAATTGTCAATTCTAATAATCTTTTAAAAACATATTTAAAAATAATCATTAAAAAAATTCTTTATATAAAAGATTCTAAATGGGAAGTTTTCTTTATATTACAATTTTTTATCTTTTACAAATGTTCTTTGTTTTAACATATACTTGATTAATAATATTTTTTATGAAAATATATACTTTATATAAAATGGATTTCTAATGTAAGAATATTCTTATTTAAAAGAACACCTGAATCGAAATGCGACTCAATCATTTACATTATAATTTGGATTATATGGATTTCACACACATCATATATATGACAAGAACAGTATAATCATCAAGTCATCCATCTACATCCAAAGTGTGATTTCCACTGTGTAAGCATTAAAATTAAATAATAACGCTCATCGCAGCCTGTCGATCTAACGATCAACATACAACTGAATATTGGGATTAGTGTATGTAAATTTTCATCCCAACACCCGTGTGGGGTTTCAACCAACAAACAAATGATAAACTAATTTGTGCATTTGGGCGGTGTGTGAAAATAATCGTCCCAATCACATAAACAAGTCGGGTAACTTGTGAATGGAAGTGTAATACACAATATATAACCATGACAAGAAAATGTCTCTTTTATATTATACATAATTCTATTGCAATGAAGGAATAAGAATAATAACTTCATCTCTATTGACAATTTCTAAAACTATATTTTGCTAGTTTAAACTCAAGCAAAAATGGTTATATTGTTTTGGCAATTCTAATGAGACAAAAATGATAAATATTTTGATTTAACTAACCTATCTTGACAAGTATATATCTTGCCAAACATAAGATATATATATATAACTATATGTAAATTGCTTTTACTAATTCATTTTGACAAAACTGAATATTTTTGACAAAATGTCTATTTGTTTTAACTAGTGTAAATTGACTAAAATGAATAGTTGTTTTTAACTAATATAAATTAACAAAAATGAATAATTGGTTTTAACTAATATAAATTTACAATAGTGATTAATTTGTGTTTCAATTCTAATAAAATATCTCAGTGCTATATTATGTTTCATTCTTTTAATTTAGACAAATAAGTGTTTTTGTCTATTTTACTTTAATGATAAAAATATGAATGTTTAGTTATTCATTCTTTACAAAAGCTTAAATAAATATTTTCAATTCATTCTTTTTGAAGTGACAAAAAGAACTCCTTTTATTTCTAGTTTGTTTGGAAACAAGGAATGCAAATAAAGGAACAAATTCTATAATTTACTATATATTTGCAATAGTGAAGGAAAAATAAAGAACAAATCTTATTTCAATGAATATTTGCATTAGTGGTTACAAATAAAAGAATAGATTCTCATTCCAATGTATTTTTTCATAAGAGAATGCAAATAAAAGAAACAAATTTCCCCTTTTAAAGTACATTTGCATTGGTGATAGTAGATAACCAAACTTTTATCTCAACGATCAAATTCTAAATATAATGTGGTTTTTATTTCACTAATAAAGTTTTGACCAAAAATGTCCACTACCAAAGTTTGATTAAAAATGTTCTCTTTTTATTTCAATACTTATGTTTAACAAAAATGTTATTTTAATTCACATATTTTGACAAAGACACTATTTTGACGAAATCACTTATTTTGTTTCAATAACCATATTTGACCAGAGATGTGTTTTTATTTTCATATCATATTTGTGTTTGTAGAATGTACATAAAAGATGGACTTATTCCTATGACATATTTGTATTGAAAATACAAATAAAAAGATGATCCATTTTAATGTTTATATTTATGTTGAAAAACACAAATAAAAGATAGTACATTTTCCTATGTTTACATTGGTGTTAAGGACACAAATAAAAAGGTGATTCATTTCTATGTGTATGTTTGTGTTGAAATCACAAATAAAAAGATAGTTCATTTCAATCCAATGAGGTGATACAATAATGTTTATATTGGATTGACAATTCTATTTCAATATATAAAAATGTGTATATTTGTATTGGTGAATGTAGATAAAAGGATAGACTTTAGTTTCATTGAATATTTGCATTGATAAATGCAAATAAAAGAATAAACCTTAATTTCAATGCATATTTGCATTGATAAATGCAAATAAAGACAAAAACTTTATTTTCAATATATGTATTTGCATTGGTGAGTGCAAATGAAAGAATAATTTGTTTCAATATATATATATATATTTACATTGGTAAATGCAAATAAAAGAATAAATTTTATTTTTAAAGTTTATTAGTATCAGTGAATTCAGATAAAAGAATAAATTATATTTTAAAATATATTTGCAAACAAAAATGTAACTTCTGAAAATAAATTCTTATTTACATATAAAATGCAAGCAAAATTGTGATTTCCAAAATATGTATTTTTATTTACATAAAAATGTAAACAAAAAGGTGGTTTCCAAATATAACCTTTAATTTACAAATACAATGTAAATTAAGTTTTATTTTACTAATATGTTTTTAATATCAACAATAAAATTTAGTATTTTATTGTTATACTAATCCTAGAACATCTTACTTTTAATGTGACAGTAAAAAGAAGAATTTTTACTGTAATTCATAAATCGTGTTCTAAATGTAAACAAATAATAGCCAAATTCTGTTGTAATGGAACAAATAAAAATATATTCTATTTGTTGTTCATATTCTATTGTAAATAAACAAATAAAAATAATATTTTATTTGTCGTTCAAATCCTGTTCTAAAATAAACAAATAACAATAAGGTTTATTTGTTGCTTAAATTCTATTGTAAGGTAAACAAATAAAAATAAGGTTTTATATGTCGTTCAATTTCTATGGTAATATCAACAAATAAAAATGAGTTTTTTATTCGTCGTTCCAATTCTATTGTAGTATCAACAAATAAAGATACGTTTTATTTGTCATTCAAATTTCATTGTTCTTTTTGACTAACATGACAAATTGGTAATTTTATTTAATTGACAAACTGTTTAAATTCGATAAAATAAAATAACATAAAATTTTAAACTTGAAAATTATAATTTAATGTCATTAAACATAATAATTGTTATGGTTTAACCATCTTATTCAATCACTGCACTCAACATAATATTTTCGACAATTTAATGTTAATAAAATAAACAATAAAATAAGCACAACCAATATGATATTTCCAATTGTTTTTTTTTCTTTTTTCATGATCTAATCCAATACACAATTAAGGTGATATTTTCAATTGGATAAAGATTTCAGTTTTAATCCCATTTTATTAAGCATGAAAATTTTCACACTGATACATACACAATGACAGATCTAACATAAAACATTACAATCAATCAAAAACAAAATCTACAAATTCATCACGACGCAGATCTAATCAAACAACAATCAGATAATTATTTAACAACAATAAAATAATTAATTAAATTAATTAAATCTTTAAATCAGAGATTCTCACTTTGATATGGCTGAAAATTCAACTTTCTCGGTTTCAGCTCTGGTCTACGCCATTGCGAAGGTCTCTGAAAGACGAGTCCAACGCAACTTACGGTTCGTAAAACGGCCTTCGTATGAAAGAGTTATTGAATTTTAAAGATTGAATAAATTAAATATTAAATAAATAAATAATATTAAATTAATAAACCTTCTTCCTCCTCCTATCTCGTTACAGCCGAACCCATCCTCCACCTTCGAACCCCCACGTCGCACGCACCACCGAGGGCTAGACCACCATCAGACACCACCACGGCGAACGCCTTCGACCACCGCACCTGCGCCCCCCACCATGGACAACTCGCGGGTCCCACTGCGCCGGAAATCGGCCCCAAACCGCCGGTCTTCACAGCCAATATTCGTGAAATCCGTGCACTGAAACCCAATCTTAACCATATGGATGGAAAGCTCTCTGAATTCTCTTCGATTTGATATATGGTTTGCCAATTTTCGTTGAACGGATTAAGAGAAATTAGCATTTGAAATTGGGATGTTTCTGGCCTTCGAATTGAATAGGCGACGGCTGGCCATTTAGGGTTAGGGTTTTATTTCGGATTTTATATATTATTTTATTATTTATTCATCGTAAAGCGTGTTATAAAGGTAAAAATGCGGGCTGTCTCCGAACTGGGCTTGCTTACTATCGATCTTAACGTTTTGAGGCTTTCTGAACGCAATGGGACAGGTCTCGGGGTCCAATTCCGAAATCTGTAGAATATTTATTTAAAATTCCATTAAAAATTAACTAATTAAATATTGACCGTACATTTAAATATGCCGGGGCCACATATGACCTCAGAAAATTCCAGAATTTTTTTTAGCTTTCATATGACGATACGAATCCAACAAAATTATTTTCGTTGAATTCTGAGACTGTTTGGAAAATGGCTATTTTTAAACTGATTAAATTTGGCCGAAACTGACCAAACACAGTTTCTTTTGCCACGCTCACATATTAATTCGAAAAATTCTGAAAATTGAAACCTAGCAATAATTTGACATTCCGGTTCTAACAAAAGTGGTTTCATCGAAAACGGAGGTCGTTTGAAAATTGACTATTTTCAAGTGCTATATATTTAATATTAAAAATACATTTTTAAACAAATAAATTTCAAAACTCAAAATATATAAGTGTTTATACTTTTTAAATGCAGAAACATCATTCCAAACTCAATGGAAGTGGTTTCGAGTCCAATTTCCTTCATATGTGAAAAGTAGCCCTTCGGGCCGTATATATTATATATATATAAATTCTACAGCGACCTTTCTAAATATTGAATTGGCCATAACTTTTGATTCCCGCTATGAAATTTCAATTTTTCAGATTCTTTAGAAAGATATGATTAAACAGATTTAAATATTTCTAGTTTCACTCAGTTCTAATTTATTTTGAATCCTGTACATTCAGTTAAAGTTCAAAATTAAAATTTTAAAACTACCGCGCCATTTCTAACTTCCTTTATATTTAAATTAAATTTATCCGTTCTAACTTCGATTGAAATAAATTCTAGCCATTATTATTTATATAAATTATATCATATCCTCAAAATTCATTAAAATTTTCTAAAATAAATTTTTTAAATTGGATCAGAATTTGCGGGTTGTTACACAAGCTGACTAAAAAGAATAGACACCCGCTTCCCAGAATAGACGATTTGTTTGATTAGCTTGTAGGTGCGTCGGTCTTCTCCCAACTTGATCTGGCTACTGGGTTCCATCAGCTAAGGGTAGTTGAAGATAGTATTGATAAAACGGCGTTCAGAACCCTAGACGGTTTCTACGAGTGGCTTAACGCACCTGCTTACTTCGTAGACTTAATGAGTAAGGTGTTCAGAGAATTCCTCTATAAGTTCGTGGTGGTCTTCGTAGACGATATTTTGATCTTCTCAAAGAATGAGGAAGAACATTGTCAGCATCTGAAAGAGATCATGGAAACTCTTCGAGTTCATCAGCTAAAAGCCAAATTCTCCAAGTGCCACTTTTGGAGAGAAGAAGTAAGATTTCTTGAACATATAGTGTCCAAAGAGGGTTAGCTGTGGACCCCGCGAAAGTAGTGGCAGTGCTAGATTGGAAGAAACCAAGAAATGCAACCGAAGTCTGAAGCTTTCTTGGGCTAGTCGGTTTTTACCGAAAGTTCATTAGGGATTTCACGAAAATCTCAGCTCCACTCGCAAGGCTAACGAAGAAAAATCTGGCGTTCGCTTGGGATTTGGATTGTGACATTGCTTTCCAACGATTAAAAAGGGCTCTCACAATAGCCCCAGTTCTGACTTTGCCGGATGGAAGCAAGATGTTCACAATATACATGGATGCTTGTAGTACGGGACTAGGCGCTGTTCTGATGCAAGAAGGGAGGGTAGTAGCCTATGGTGGAAGACAACTGAGAGTTCATGAAAAGAACTACCCAACCCACGACCTTGAGTTGGCCGCCATCGTATTTGCGCTTAAGTCTTGGCGCCATTATCTCCTAGGTGAGAAGTTGGAATTATATACTGATCATAAATCGTTGAAGTATCTTTTCTCACAGAAGGATCTTAACTTGAGGCAGCAAAGGTGGATGGAGTTCCTTTCTTCGTATGATTTTGAGATTTCCTATACTCCTGGCAAAGGCAACGTAGTAGCAGACGCGTTGAGCAGAAAGAAGCTGACCCTAAGCCCTTTCTTTGTGGAAAGGCAAAGCTTGGAGTATATAGCTAGTTTCGACTTTAGGCCCTCCTCTGATTTTATACCTGGTTTACTAGCATCCCTATAAGTACGGCCCACTCTTATGGATGTGATGGATAAACTAATTAGGGGTGAAACTTCTAGTCACCTCAATAGATACTCCATCGATGGTAAGGGTTGGCTAAGGCGAGATGGAAGACTATGCATCCCACAAGCAAGGGATTTAGTAAGTATGGTTCTCGAGGAAACACATCATTCTAAGATAACAATACATCCAGGTGGAGACAAGATGTACAAGGACGTAAAGAGGGTTTTCCATTGGAGTGGCATGAAGAAAGACGTGGCTGGTTTCGTTTCTAAGTGCATGACATGCCAACAGGTCAAGGCGGAACAAAAGAAGCCTGGAGGACTGCTTCATCCTCTAGAAGTCCCGCAATGGAAGTGGGATAGCATCTCAATGGACTTCATTGACGGGTTGCCTAGGTCAAGAAGAGGCAATACTAGCATTTGGGTAGTAGTGGACATGCTTACTAAAAATGCCCACTTTATACCTATCAAGAGTAAAAGGACTGCCTCGTCTCTAGCTTCTCTTTATCTCAAGGAAATAGTTCGACTCCATGGAATATCCTCCAGCATAGTGAGTGACAGAGATCCCATCTTTACGAGCGAATTTTGGTGGAGTCTGCAAGAAGCTGTAGGCACACAGTTATGCTTGAGCACGACCTATCACCCCCAAACTGATGGTCAAACAGAAAGGGTGAATAGAGTATTGGAAGATCTTTTGAGACTATGCGTTCTTGACTTCGGAGGGACTTGGGAAGATCATCTTTCTTTAGTGGAATTCGCCTACAACAATAGTTACCAAGCCACTATCGGCATGGCGCCCTTCGAAGCTCTATATGGAAGACCGTGCCGATCACCAACTTGTTGGTGAGAGTCTACTGACAAGATTATACTTGGGCCAGACATGATTAGAGAGACTTCAGAAAAAGTAGACCTGATACGAAGGAGAATGAAAACTGCCCAAGACAGACAGAAATCCTACGCAGACAAAAGAAGGACCGACCTTGAGTTTGAGGTTGGGGACAGGGTTTTCCTTAAGGTATCTCCTTTAAGGAACGTCGTTCGCTTTGGATCCGCGGGAAAGCTAGCACCAAGATTTGTAGGACCATTCGCTATCATCGAGAAGATTGGGAAAATGGCTTATAGAGTAGAGCTGCCTGAAAAATTAGCTGGAATTCACAACGTCTTTCACGTTTCTCATCTCCGAAAATGTCTACATGAATCTGCGGAAGTGGTGGAGCCAAGCATTCTAGAAGAAGCCAAAGTGGAACGCGAAGCAACTGTGAGGAGAGTTCCAACTCGAATCGTAGGAACTGAAGTGAAAAAGCTACGCAACCGCGAAGTCAAGCTCGTTAAGGTTCAGTGGAGCGACGCCGAGGAAGACACGACTTGGGAAACTGAGGATAGAATACGCGCGACCTACCCTTTTCTTTTTGAGGGTACATCTTTGATTTCTCTTTTTCCTTAAGTTGTGCTTGTATCTATCTTTTTAGGTATATCTCCTCGATATTATCCTTTATCCTTAGGTAGAAACCCTTTTGGATGTAAACATGTTATGATTGATGGCTGCAAGTGGTTGCTCGTGGATGCATACACACAACCTAGGTTTTAGATCGGCTCAGTCACTTCATACTGCATATGCATATATGTATTCATATTTGTATATGGTTGAAACTTGATATGTCGTCAAATGGATGTCGTATTTGTATGAATGATTGCGCACTCATGTAGAAGTATGAGTAGGAAAAATTAGCATACGTAATGGATTCATGGCACTTACATGATTCGCATTAAGGAGGTCAACTGAATCAGTAGACCGCCTAATTTTTGCATTAGACGAGGACATATACACACACTATACATATGATCATGAAGCATTAGAAGTCTTTTAAGGATAATGAATGCCTGTGTTTGACGTTTGAGTAGATGGACGATTGGATGTTAGGACTTACGTTCTCCTAGACTTGAAGATTTCGGGGGCGAAATCCTTTAAGGAGGGGAGAATGTAACACCCCAAATTTTCTGTTAACTGTAAATTAACAAATTAAAGTATAATTAATTCTAAATGAAAGAATTAAGAGAAACGGGGTTACGCCATTGCGTTCGCCTCGGAATTTTGCTTGAGATAGAGTCCAAGTTTGCGTGAATCAGACTTCGTATGAAGGAGTTATGACCTCCGGAAGTTTCAGAATTCAAATTTAAAGTTCAAACAGTTCAAAATTTAGTTCGAATTTCAAATTCAAACCCAAACTGGGCTGGGCAGGAAAATTCCCGCCCAGGCACCAGGTCGACCAAAGGGTCGACCTGGGTGACCAGGTCGACCATAGGGTCGACCTGGGGGTCGACCTGCCCAGTCTACCTGGTTTGGCCCTGGCTGGCCTGGTCGGTTTCTGGTCGAATTTCTGAGCTTGGCTGTGCCACTAGGGCTGATTTGTCACATTCTGGTTGGCTCCTCTCGAAGTGAATGATCTAGATTCATCTATGATCATCTGATGGCTCAAATCAATCTGAAATTCTATATAAACAACTTAAGACTCCAACCTAAATTCACATAAAAATTTAGAGACGGAGCCGCCATGCTATCGGGAGAAAATTGAGAGGAGCCTCTACTTGTAGAAAAGCTTAGAGACGAGCCAAATTAAAGTTAAAACAAGAATCAAATCAACGTTGTCTACCCAAAGGAAAGAAATTCAAATTCAGAATTCAGAAATCAGAAAACAAGACCGTCGTTTGTTGTAAGTTTAGTGATTTTTCCGATGTGAATAAAAGTTAGGATTTGATTCGATGTAAAATGGAAATGGAATTGTGTAGCAACGATGTTAATTCATACCTATGTATTGAAATGATTGTGGTATTGTGATGTTTGTGGTATAGTTGAATTGATATTGATCCTATTGTACATTTAGAATCACCTGAAAGTTGTATAGTTCATGTTGTAATCGACTCCTATATGTTTATGTGATTATATAGGTTGTATGTGATTAAGATTTCATGTATATATATGCTAAAACCTCTATGCCTAAGTTCATATACATGCTAATATGTTTATACAAAAGTTGCAAAGTCAATAATTGGATCCATGCCAAGATCCACTTTAATACATGTTTCATGTGTAGTTGGACATATGATTGGATCTATTTCACTCAAGCGATGAAATTATATATATACTTTATGAACATGTCATATTCTTATGCTAGTAATGTTCGATGTTATGCCTAGATCTAAATATGTTTAGGCATATGTTGTCTAAATCATATGTTAATTCATGTGACACCTATTTGGTTAGACTTCTATTTCAATGCAAGTTCACATGTATGTAAATTGATTTAGCCTATGCTGCAAGTTCACACCTATGATATTCATATTGACCATTTTGCAAGTTCACACCTATGATGTTCATATTGACTATGCCAAGAATGCCAAGTTTACACCTATGTCATGTTTATGTTTATGAATTCCCTTATGCCAATTTTGTGTGCGCTAAATTAGGCTAAGTTTTTAGCCTAATATTATATGTTAAAAACCATGCGAACGAAAATTAGGCTAAGATTGTTAGCCTAATATTTAGATGGGGTAACGTTGGGAAAATTGGTAACTTGACATAAATTGGTAAAAATATATGAAATTGGCATGTTTGTCACATGCCAAAATTGGTGGCATTTAAATGGTATAAATCCTTATACCAAAAATGTTAAACTTGGAAAGTGGGCCACAACATTTAATTGTTGACAAATTTACATATAATAAGTAATAAAGACAAATATGTAAATTTAGTAAATACGAGTATGCTTAACACGAGGTTGGATTGAGTTGTAATGTAAACCTGCCCGGACTCGCCCGGTTGTCCAGTAGTCACAACAATACCTATCCAATGTGGGTGGTTAAGCATTGAGCCCAATAAGGACCCGAGGTTAGACTGAGTTACGGTATAAATCTGCCCGGAACCGACCGGTACATCCTGTAACCGTGACAATACCTGTCTAATGTGAGCAGTCGGTGCTTTAAAATGCTAAGGACAGACAAGTCAGGATGGTAGGGTTAAGTTAACTAAAACACTTAACCAATTTAACATGTTAATTAAACTGATGGATGGGGTTAGGTAAATACAGACACTTAACCACTTAACATGTTTGACTAGAAAACCCTAGTAACGGGGACCCATTTCAGCAGTAACCCAATTAGGTACCATGGTACCCTGAAACTAGGCAGGGTGGGGCACGATTACTGGGCTGATTATAAGCGGTCAAAAGCGACGGCGGTGGGTGCAACGGTGTGGGTTTTAACGGAGTGCGGGCGTGCACACACTTCGGAGCAGATAAACAGGGCACTGGGGGCATCAGTAGTATAACCTATGCATTCTAGAGTTGTGTGGGGCCTCCACCATGGGATTTGATACACCCCATGGTGGGGCTAGCATAGGTATCTACAATCTTTGGGGGTCGTAAAACATAGATGATTATGTGAGTTGGAGCCGATCTTTAGAAAAGGGGATCACTTCGCCCTGATCATGGGGTGCCAGTTAAGATAGTATAAGTAGGTGCAGAGATAGAGTGTGGGGTGCGATAGTATATTCGATTCAAACTGCCTTACCTTAGTTTATGATACTTTCCTATTTCTATTTTATACTTATCATGTCCTTTTCCTTATTCTCATACTGAAGAGTCACTAGACTTACCAGGCTTTAAGTCTGACCCTATTTTCTTTCGTCTTCTTTTCTTCCGCCCCCCTAGGTCCACAGGGAGGAAACAACCCAGCTTAGTCAAATTCTTTGCAAGCTTCAAGATAGTAGATGTACGGTTTGGGCTCTCTTTCCTTGGCTCTGACTATTGGACACACTCTATGGGGATTATGCACTTTTAATTATGTTTTTATGCTTCTTTATTTAGTAACCAAGACAGAAATGATGATGTAATGTTTTGGAAGTTATTATGTGATAGTTATGGAAAGGTTTTGTATGAACCCATATTTATGAAATAAAAAGTCTATTGTTTTCCGCTGCTTATATATGTGTTTATATATATCTGTCTTGTGTTTATCTGTGACTTTTACTTAAAAAAACTCCACCAAAGTTAAGGCATTCCCTTTATGAGTGACCTTAATGGAGGGTGGGGTGTTTCAACTGTTTATTGAACTAAATATACAAGACACAAAACAAACCAAACACTACCAAATTTTTTTGGGGTTAAAGAAACTACCCAACTGAATAATTAGATGATAAAAGATGACAAAAATCCCATCATGTCAGCTTCAAATTTAAATCAGTTGTCGCATATCTACGATAATTATAACAATCTTTGAAAACCAAATAAGAGCTACATGTGAAAATAACTTTACTTAATGTTAGTATTTAAGTAAATGAAAAGGACTGGTGTCAACAAAAATTGTATTATCCTTCTGCTTCTAGATGAATTTTGGCCTTAGCGCATGTTATATTGAGTGTTGTCATTCTTGGTACAAATTCAGACAACTCCCGACTAAATTGTATTTTATGAATTAAGCACTGATGTTGAATGAAAATCAACCGGTTATGCATGCATATTTTTTTTTCTTAATGAACCAGTTGACCCCGAATAAAGCTGTAAAGATATGAAGCAGTATGTAATAAATCACTCGCATTTTAATAATTAGCTAAATGGTTAATTTTCACAGATAGAATTCAAGTCTTGCCAATTTATAATTTTAGTGTTTTAATTTTCAATGTTAGAATATCAAACTCTAGTTTACAACAGTTTATTTACACCCTTTCCTCATATATCTACTACACTCGATCTTACCCTACACTCTTTCATGCTAGCATCCCTTATCATCAATAACCATGCTGCCATTCTACTTATATCTCAACCCTACTATGAACACCGCCCAATTCATTGTTGACTGTTTATTGTAGTGTCAACAAACTTAGTATTATGAACGTTTACGCAAACAACTTCATTGCATAGATTAAAATACATCAACATCTCATAAATTAAATAAAGTTAAAATATGTTATCGTTTACTATTTAGTTACAAACAGAAAAGTAAAATTAAAATTCATGTGAAGAGAAGTCACGTGGTAGACACAAATATGCCTACCATCGATGCGCACAAAGCTTGCAGAGAAACAATGTACAGAAAGAAGATGGTTCTTAGATTTTTTTTTTAAATAAAAATAAATAATCAAAAATCAGTCTTGCGTTCCACACCCTGCGAGATCGATGTTGCATTCAACTTAACTTAATCAAAATTCTTATTAGAACGGAAATGGAATTGAGATATAACAGAAAATTGAATCATTAGCGTAAATTAAATTAAAAATTACCTGATGCTTGCGAACTTCCAAATCGGTTTAGTGGGGGCAACTCTGATTAAGTAGATGGAATTAGTAAAAAAATCCTATTTTTGGGTAGGAGAAGATAAGTGGAGATTTTTGTAAAGCTCAATTTCTGAAAAATTTGGCGGGTGCGAAATTTTTTTGGGGGAAATAGTGTCGTTTCGTTTTGCCGTCATAGCTGAAAATTGGGGGGAGGGGCGAGTTCTTGAGGCGAATATTTTGGCTACCCAGTAAGCATTAATAGAGCTGGACAAAATTTACGCTTGTAGTTAATTATAATTAAGGGCTAAAAAATTATTTGCCCTTAATTCAGCGTCGCTAATAATACATAATTTGGTAGTGATTATCCCTCCCCTTCTATCGTCGCCCAACTTACTTATTCATTACTAGAACATAACAATAAACAATATTATATTCTCATTTATGCAGCTGTCAAAACTTGCATGTATGAAGTGGAGACTCATATTACAAAGGAAATAACTTAAAAAGAATTTGGGAGATCTGGAATTCTTGTAAAAACTGTACTTTGTAGTTCGGTAAATTTCCTACCTCAAATTGCGACCCATTTTTCTATAGTAAATATAGTCCTGATGCAACGGCATGATGTTATTCTTCAATACCCAAGGAAAAGCAAGTAATATGTCATGGTTGCTTTCCTATTTTAATAAAAGATTAACATGTACCTACCATTCTTATTTAACACCCAGTTTATGAATTCTTAACCTATTTACTGCAAATTTCTTTAGAACGCTGAAATGGAAAAAAGCATGGTCACTGAAGTTGACTCCACTGGCAGCAAGCACTCAAAACAACCTGTAGTGGACAAGAAAGGAAAAAATAAGAAGCAAAAATATCTCTACAGTACAACAATGTCCTTTGCTGGAACACATGGGGTTTGGATGTAGACTAAAATGATACAACTGGAACAAAAATAGAAATATGGAGTTAAACTATCGATAACAGAATGGGAAATAGTATCACCAGGTTAATCATATAAATGAATTTGGTTTGAAATATAACAGCTGCAGTCTATATGTTATTAACAATCCTATTTATACATTTCCTACATGGCAGACTGCATCTTCTGATTAATAGAACAATGAATATTCAAAAAATGAGTCAAAGGCATAAAATATAAGCAAAAAGAACAACCTGAACATGGCGGAGAAATAGAATACTCGAGTTAGTTCAACTTCATTTATTATACAGTTAATGGCTATAGATTTTGAAAATGTAGATGCTGAAGCATAAACAGAAGATGCAGCAATAGGTACTCCAACAAAAATGCATGCAGACAGTCATGAGAGATTAAGCCACCCCAATAGACATTCGTAGTACTTGCACTTCAGTTAGATAAGCAATGTTTTTATATTTGCAAGTTCAGCTCTGTTCCACCACTTTCCACTGGCATAAAAACTTCTGCCTTTATTCTTTGAAAAAACGATGATTAATGATTGATAATAACTACTAAAATAGTGGATACATCAATTTCCTATAAATGGAATAAGAGAAAAGTCAACTATTTAACAAATATTACTTCAAAAATCATTTAATGAAAGAAGCACATCCTCTCATTATTGTAGACAGTCTTTCTCACCCAAAATATATCTTTTAAATACATTTAAAGCCGTTAAATTCGATGGGAAAACTTCTAAAAATATACAAAATTAACTAAAGTAACATATAGTACCAAAATGTACAATTAATATAATATTTCCATGAACAATAATGGGATAGAATAAAACTTCACCAACACTAGGTTTTGCTTTATTGGCAGACAATAGCATTATCATATAATGTAGGTTTAGTGGTTGGAGCGTTATTCTAAGCACCCTATACGCATAAATGAAACTACAGTTCTAAATAGTAAGCAAGTAATTACTTTATGTCAACCATTTTAAAAATCATGAACCTAGTATGAAATAAAAGAATCATAAAGCAGTCGAACAATTAGTAAAGATTTTGAGAGAACAGAATGTGAATACGTTTTCTATTATGAAGCTGTTTGCAAAAGTAAACTTAATGTACAACCAGATGTGCAGCCCATGTTTATATACTGAACATAATGGGCTTATGGGCTAAGCTATAATTGGTTACAAATAATAGTTGCGGATCAGGAAATGAACGGTGAACACTGAGCTAAATTGATGGCTGATGTTGTGCCATGTAAGTAATCCATATGGAGAAATAAGTGAGTAGCCGCTGTGTGTTTCTCATTTCTAATACGCCCCTCTGAAAACTAGGGTTTCCTCAAAGCCTAATTTTCACTTTAGTCATGGCGGCGCGCTTGATTTCTCTTATCGCTCTCGTATTCCTTTGTTATGGTTCTTCTGACTTTAGTATCATGGGTTTTGAGTGCTTCTTTGTCAGATTTGCTCAACCCTTTGTGGACTTGCTGGATTTGAGAGCTTCTTCGTCTGATTTGCTCAACCCTTTGCTGGATCTACTAGATCTGAGTGCTTCTTCGTTGGATTTGCTAGCGCTGGTGTTACCTTCTGATTCAAGAGCTTCTTCATCAGATTTGCTCAATTCTTTGCTGGATCTACTAGATCTAAGTGCTTCTTCGTTGGATTTGCTTGCGCTGGTGTTACCTTCTGATTGACCTTTGTTGACGTTGAACTCTGAACGGAATCTGGTAAAGTTTCTCGCACTTATAGCCTTAGTCAGTATGTCAGCCTTTTGGTAAGTTCCAGGTATATGATTAACCTCAATGTCTCCTTTCTGAACCATTTCTCTTACGAAGTGTAGATCTATTTCAATATGTTTTGTTCTCGCATGTTGTATTGGATTTTCAGACATGTAAACAACACTTTTGTTATCACACCATATTACTGGCCTAGCTGAAGTAGTAATTTGAAGTTCCTTTAGTATAGATTGGATCCACTTTATTTCAGCTGCAGCGTTAGCTATGCTTCTGTATTCCGATTCTGTGCTTGACCTAGAAATTGTAGCTTGTTTCTTTGAACTCCATGATACTAGACTTTGACCTACACATACACAGTAGCCACTTGTGGATCTTCTATCATCAGGATCAGAAGCCCAGTCAGCATCTGCATATCCCACTATGTTAAGGTGTTGACTCCCCTTCAGCATGAGACCATAGTCAATAGTACCTTTGAGATATCTTAGAATTCTTTTAACGGCCTTCCAATGTGTGTCCAGTGGTTTCTGCATAAACTGAGATACTTTATTCACAAGATAGGAAATGTCAGGTCTAGTTATAGTAGCATACTGTAGTGCTCCTACAACCATCCTGTATTCTGTGATGTTAGAAACTGCTTCTCTTCTAAATTTAGAATATTGTTAGTTACTTATCATGGGAGTTGGTTGAGGATTAGCATTTAACATCTTTGTTTTATTGAGTAATTCTGTGATGTATTTTCTTTGGCATAGAAATAAGCTGTCATTATTTCTGGCTACTTCTATGCCCTAGAAATAATTAATATTCCCCAGGTTTTTAATAGAGAACTGTCTGTCTAGATATTGTGTTAACTCATCTATGTCTTTAATGTTGCTACCAGTAATTATCAGATCATCTACGTATATTAATATAAAAACTGTAGATGATTGACTAATTCTAGTGAATAGAGAGTTGTCTGATTTGGTAAACTGAAAACCTAATTTATATAGTGTGTTTTTCAGTCTATCAAACCATACACGAGGGGACTGTTTTAGGCCGTATATAGCCTTGTTTAATTTGCAGACATAGTTTGAGTCAACATTATATCCTGGTGGTTGGCTCATATAGATTTCTTCTTTGAGAACACCATTTAGGAATGCATTATTGACATCCAGATGTCTGATATGCCAATTTTTACTTGCAGCAATAGTAAGTACAAGCCTTATGGTTATGGGTTTTACAACAAGAGAAAATGTTTGATTAAAATAAAAACTATACTCTTGTGTAAAACCTCTGGCTACAAGCCTGGCCTTGTATTTATTTATTGATCCATCAGGATTTTTCTTTAGTTTGTATGTCCACCTGCAACCTATTATGTTTTTGTTAGCAGGTGGACATACAATGTCCCATGTATTATTCTTGATTAAAGCATTGTATTCATCATCCATTGCTTCTTTCCAGTGTTTGTTTTTAATTGCCTGATCAAATGATTCAGGTTCACTAGTACTGGATGCAACAGTAAATATTTTGGGTTCAAAGATACCACTTTTGGATCTAGTAACCATAGGATGACCAGTTTAAACTGGTTGCCCGGTTGGTGGTGAGTTATTGCTGCTTTCAGGCCTTTCAGAAGTTGGTTACTGATCATTTGACTCATCACTTTGATTCTGACTTTGAATAGGTGAGTGAGAAGTCACACTGGGTGGCTCAAAGCTTTCATGGTCATCATTGATTGGTGAGCTTTGAGCATCAGATTGTTGATGATTCTCTATTTGCTGCCAGCTTTCATTGATTTGAGGCACGGCAGGTATGGAGATTTTTGAGTTTCTGACCTTACCTGTAGTACTTATATCCTTTGCACTATATGGAAAAACTTTTTCATCAAACACAACATGTCTACTGACGTATATTCTTCCAGTATTATCAATACATTTATATCCCTTCTGGCTGGTAGCATACCCTAGGAAGGTACACTGTCTCGATCTAAAATTTAGTTTATTAGTATTATAGGGCCTTAAGTATGGAAAACATAGACATCCAAACATTTTAAGTTGTTTATAATCTGGTTTGACATTGTATAGTTTTTCAAATGGTGATATACCTTTTAATACACCTGTTGGTTGCCTATTAATCAGGTAAACAGCTGTATTAAAAGCTTCTGGCCAGAATTTTAATGGCATACTTGCTTGTGCAAGTAATGTCAATCCAGATTCCACCAAATGTCTGTGTTTCCTTTCTACCAGTCCATTTTGTTGTGAGGTATATGGACATGTAGTTCTATGAATAATACCCTTTTCTGAAAGAATTTGTGCAAGTTTTTAAACTCACTACCTCAATCAGTTTGAATTATTTTAACTGTGTGACTATGTTGTTTCTCAGCCATGATAATATAGCTTATAACAGCATTGTATGTTTCTGACTTGGTTTTTAAGAAATATATCCAAGTGAATCTGGTATAAGCATCTGCAAAAGATATATAATACTTATAACCATAGTCAGAATATACTGGAGATGGACCCCACAGATCTATAGCAACTAACTGTAGAGGTTCAGTATATGTAGTGTCTGAATCATTGAATGGGAGTATATGATTCTTGCCCATTTGACAAAATTCACAAATATAAGGTAAGGATACAGGATCAAATTTGATGTGATTGTCATTCAATATAGTCTGAACAATTTTAGTGCTAGGATGTCCAAGCTTGCAATGCCAAAAATCAAATACATTCATACCTTTATCAGTTTTAACATTCAAATTACATGTGGTATTGCACTTCTCTTGATTCACATCGTTCTGGCATTTAATAGAACTAAATTTGTAAAGGCCATTTGCCAAGTCACCCTGTAATATGATTTTTCTAGTTAGCATATCCCTGATTAAACAATATTTTGGGAAAAACTCAAAATAAACTTTGTTGTCTTTGGCAAATTGAGATACACTAATTAATTTTTTGGTGATTTTTGGTACTCTAAGCAAGTTGCATAGCTGTAGTTGTTTACTACCATTAATATAAGTGTTACCTATATGAGTGATTTGAATGTGTTTACCATTAGCAATAGAAATAGATTTATTACCTCGACATTCCTTGCACCCAATGTTAAGATTGTCCAGATTATTTGTGAGATTATTGGTTGCTCCAGAATCAGGATACCAACTGTCGTCTTGCAAGTGATCTATTCTTGCTGTGTCATTTCCTTTATCGTGACTGCTGGATTCTTGATTTATCTGTGCAACGTTTGCATTGGGATTGTTGCTACTTTTCTGGTTTTGATTACTATTAGAATATCTGAAGTAACATTTTAACGCAGTATGGCCTATCTTTTCACAGATCTGGCATTTGGGTTTGTTGTTATTGGACCATCTGCCTCTGCCTCTTACTCTGTTTGGACCACCGCCTCTCTGGTAAGATATTTCTGATCTGTTATTGATGTTTTGGTTCTTATTCTTGTTGCCAGCAAGATTTGCATTAAGATCAATTTCTTGAATCCTTTTACTGCTAATTCTTGATTCATGAGATAATAATATGGCATGAACTTCATCAATTGGAGGAACAACTCTTTGGGTTGTGATAACAGCAACAACAGCTTCATACTCTTCATTTAGACCATTTAGCAAATATAGAACATGATCTCCATTGGATACTTTGTTGCCTGTAGCTCCAAGCAAATCACATAACCTTTTCACCTTAGCTATGTACTCTCTCATATTTGAGTTTTCCATCTTTATGTTTTGAAGTTGTCTTTTATAATGCAAGACCTTGGCAGATGATTGATTGTTGAATTCTTTTTCTATAGTGGTCCATATATCATTTGCAGACGAGCATCCAATAACTGTTGGTAATAGGTCTTCACTTATCGAAGATAATAACCAGAAACTGATTAGTCTATCTTGCCTGTGATATTGAACAAATGCCTCATTGGCGACTGTTCGGTTGTCTTGATCAGTAATAAACTTGGCGGGAACAGGAGTAGTACCAAGAATGAATCCCTCTAATCCATAGCCCTGTATTGCAGTTTCTACTTGTAGTTTCCACAACAAGTAGTTTTCTTCCTGCAATTGAATAGTAATTAATTGACTTTGGGGGCTAATTCCAGTCTTAACTAATTGATGTACAGGTCCACTCGGTGGATTTGGTGGATTTGGTGGGTTGCCAGAATTTCCAGCATCAGTTCCAATCGCTGATGCAACCGAAGTAGATGTATCTGCCATGTTGACAAACAAAACTCAAAAGATTCTGGATCAAATATTGATTCTGATCGAAAGAATGAAATTTCTGAGGCTTAGGATGAAGCAGCCAAGAGTTTTGATGACTATGTATGTATAATTGATACGAAGATCTGATGAAACTCTTTGGCGAGGCTTTAACTGAGTTCTTGGTAAGTTTCTTTAACTTTCTTGAATTGGAGTCTTGGTGATTGATGCAGAATTTTAATGAACATAGTCTGAATTGTCAAGTTGCCGCCAAACAATTAGTGAATTTGAGGCATGGCAGCGATGATCTTTCTATATTAAATCCCTCAAATTAAATGATTATTCACTGATGAGGGAAAATATTCCCAAATGATGAAGTTTAGCTGATGGGTATAAAGATTTTCTTTCCTCCTTGTTTTTTTTCTTCAAAAGAAAAATTTTCAGATCCAATGATGCCATTAGGCTTTTAGACGCTCTGATACCAAGTAAAGATTTTGAGAGAACAGAATGTGAATACGTTTTCTATTATGAAGCTGTTTGCAAAAGTAAACTTAATGTACAACCAGATGTGCAGCCCATGTTTATATACCGAACATAATGGGCTTATGGGCTAAGCTATAATTGGTTACAAATAATAGTTGCGGATCAGGAAATGAACGGTGAACACTGAGCTAAATTGATGGCTGATGTTGTGCCACGTAAGTAATCAATGTGGAGAAATAAGTGAGTAGCCGCTGTGTGTTTCACATTTCTAATACAATTTACTCTAATACTTATTATTCTACTGCATTAAACCTTATAAGAGACACGGTTAGAGATCGACAACATGATATAGATATTTAGTGCACTTTGTTGCTAAACCCATTACAATTTATATTTAATTTGTAGACCTTTATTGGATTGTAATTTCTTAGCATTAACAATGAAAGAAAAATATATTTCCCTTAAATTGTAATTGAAGAAACGGTTGAATAACCCTGAACTTTAGGTAACACTATCATCATTCAATAAAGCTGCTACTCGCCAATGGGAGAGAACTGGATTCAACTTGAATATAAACCAAATATAAAATGGCATAAACATTTTGTTAACCATTTAGGTTTTATCCAAGCCAAGGTTTAAAACAAATGGTTAAATATGGAGGCACATATTATGATAATGGATGAATAGATATGAGCAAAAAAGATAATAAGGAACAGATGTGAACTTGTTTTAGGGATTGAAGTATAAAAAAAAAGCTGATTTTTAACAACTAAAACATATGCTCAAATAGTATGAGAATGATAATCTAATAAATAATAATCTTCTACCTCTATTTTACTACCAGGTTGAATCAACAATTTTAACTGAAGTGTTGTAATTATTAGATAAGCATTGAAGCAAGATTGTATATGGAGCATACCTAGATTATCACACAGAAAGCCAATACATATGTCAAAAGGAATACGCATGCAAACATGAATAAAGAAGAAAAAGAGAAACCAAAAGTGCATGCTTATAGGGAGAAGAACCCACTGGCATGCAAACTAGCAGGTGCTCCTCACTATTCACCACTTGTAATAACCCGGAAAATACAAGCCAATTTAAATTTTTTAAATTGGTGATTTCAAAGGAATTTGAACAATTGAAATAGAATATTTCAATAAAATAGCGAATTAGAAATAGTGAGTCAGTTTGAAAATTTGAATTCAAACTTTGACTGACTGTGCAAGGTGGAAAATATAACGGGTTTTAGTGAAACCAAAAATATTTAAATATGTTTATCAATACCTTTCTAACGAATCTGAAAAATTGAAATTTCATAACGGGAATCAAAATTTATGGCCGAATGAATTTTCAGAATGGTCGCTATATAGAAGATATAGCCCTGGAAAATTGATATTTTGCATACGACCTCAGAATTCGATGAAACCACTTTTGTTGGGTCCGGGATGTCAAACTATTGCTAGGTTTCAAATTTCATAATTTTTGAAGCTAGTATGTGAGCGTGGCAAAAGAAAATGTGTTTGGTCAATTTCTGTTAAATTGGATCGACCAGAAAATGGCCATTTTTCAAACGATCTCAGAATTCGACGAAACTAGTTTTGTTGGGACCGTAGCATCAAAACATAGCTAGATTTATTTTTCTGGAATTTTTCGAATCAGTTTGTGGCCCTGGCAAATTGAAATGTACGTTCAAAGTTAAAAATTAAATGTTTTATACTTTAATTTGGAAAATAACTAACTGTAACAGTCGAATTGGCCTACGAAACATATCCCATTGAATGGGGGTATTTAGCTAGGGGCGACAGTCGTTGGGTTTGAAAAGGAGTTCGTTTAAGAAAACACTATTTAAAAATTTAATAAAGTCCTCGGCCAATCAGAATTAGCCATTCATAATTTTAAAAATAAAAAAAACTAAAAACCCTCGTACCCCCATCGACCGACGGCGAAAACCGTTCGATCCTTCTCCTATAAAATCCCGCCGCCTCAGCCACCTACCGACGCCGCCACCGCCACCCCTCGACGCGCCTCCCTCCCCTCGTCAGATCCGACCCCACCACCTCTCCGCTCGACGCCTCCTCCGCCTGAATCGAAGCCAGGAAGTCATCGACTTCCCAGCGCCGCCGCCGCTCCGATCTGCCACCGCACCCCCTCAAACCACCAGCGTCGTGAAGCCCTCGCCGTCCTCTTCCACGTCAGCACCCCCGATCGTCCCCACGTGCCACTGATTTCGCGAAAACCTCAAACCTAGTTTTGAACCATCGTGAAAGGTGAGTTGTTTTTGATGTTTACACTTTGAAAAATCATATCTTTTTGGTGTGTTGACGAAAATTGATGAAACAGGAAACATCGGGACCGCAAGGAAGCTCTCTACCCAATAGAAGAAGCCGCGGATTTTTCTGACATCGTATCGATTTTTAGCACTCCGAAAACCAATGTGAGAAATCTAAATTAAATAAATTTGAATGGAAAATGTCGTGTATAAATTATATTAGCGAAATATAAATTACACACGTGTCGTATACCTCATGTACATGCATGGTGTAAGCTATATGAGCTAAGTATGAATTATACATGCATAGAATAATTGACATATGTGTTGAAATGCAAGTGAAATATAGTAATTATATATATATATATATATATATATATATATATATATATATGTACTCCCCTCGTCCACAAACCATGGACGATATTTATTGTGGTGAATTGGTGTGAAATATTGGATGAAAAATACGAATGTTTGAATAATTGTTAGTGGTTGATATTGTTTGGTTGTGGTTGAAAAATACCCATTGGTGATTGGAATGAACTGGAAATATTTGTGGAAATAAAAATAAACATGCCGCCTGCGTGCGAATTAGATGCATGAATCCCCATTGTCAAAAACCGCGAGGTTTTAAGGTAGAGCGAGGAGCCGTACTAGGGACGGTGCCGGTTTTAACTACCCTGCCGTTATGCCGCCGAAATTTTGAATAATCTTTGTGTGTTAGAATTATTTTCATATGTTGAAATTATCTTCATGCGTTGAAATTAAAGCCATATGTTGAAACTATATCCATGTGTAGAAATGTTTGTGTATTGAAAAGTGATGTGTGAAAATTAAATTCATTTGTGAATGAATGAAGTGTTTAAACAATAAAAATCACATTTTTATAATATATATGAAGTATGAAAAATATTCGCCTTATATAAATAGTTTCAACAATAAAAATTCCATCTTTCTAATATGAACAACATAAATAAAATATCCATGTGTGGAAATGCTCATGTGTTGAGAAGTGTGTATAGTGGAAAAGTCCATGTGTTGAATAAAAAGATCGAACAATAAAAATTACATTTTTATTGAAACTATGAAGTGTTGAAAACATCCATTTGTCGAATAAATATTTTAAATGATAAAAATATCATTTTTATCATATATGTGCTATGCTAGGAATATGCGGACGTTGAAATAAATATTGGTGAAGGAATATTATTTTTAACATGCATAGGAACTAAATAAATTAGTCATGTGTTGAAGTCTATTTTAGTTCGCCAAAATTATCATCTTTGAAATGTGAAGTGTTAAAAATAGCCAATTGTTCAAATAAAATATGCATGAGTTGAAATATACATTAATTAGCTAATGATATGATTTTAGCCTATGCATGCAACATTAGAATGAATGGTGTTTTTAAACCAAAGTAAATCAAATATGAAGTTGAATGGAAAATGATAAGTGATAGAAATTGTATATATGTACATGCATATCTATTGAACAGGTTATAGCAAAGGGGCTAGAGAAGAGGAATAAAATTTTGTACCCGACAAATAGGTACACATTTACTGTTTTGTTTGGGTGATGATTTTATGAGCCTGTTGGCTAGCCGCTTGGCTTTTTCTTTTTCTTTTTGATATGAGACGCCCGTGTGGCTATTTGGGAATTTTCCCAGCCCCTCCCGTACAAAGGAGGTTATGGCGAAATTTTCCGAAATTTAAAGGCGTTAGTGAAATAATTGAAGTGAAAACGATATAGGAATTTTTGAATGTACTATATTTATATAAATATATAAATATAAATAAAATTAAAACGAAACGTGGTCGTGCAGTTCGTGTTTTGAAACCGTGATTTCAAACGACTAGCGCGGGAAATCCGACCATTGGATTTTCCCGAAACCGCAACCGTTGGGTTCGCCGTGGGAATATCTTTCCAATGGCACCAACTTTGTGAAGATCCGACGGTTGGATTGTCTGGAATGTTTAATTCAAATCTAAAGAAAAACAGCGCCAGAAACGATTATATTTATATACATATAAATATAATTAATTTAAATCGAATAACGACGCTGCAGTTCGTAAATTGAAATCGTAACTTCAAATGGCTAGTGTGGAAGATCCGACCGTCGGATTTTCCCAAAACTGAAACCGTTGGATTCGTTTTGAAATGACCTTCCTAATGATATAAAATTTGTGAAGATCCAACGGTTAGATTTTCAGATATGTGTAAAACAAAATTAGTGAAAAGCAGCGCCAATGCATCGATACGACCTGAAACGTCTTTTATTAAAATATGGCCGTTTTAAAATAAATAAAAATGGCGAGATATCGTTATAAAATACTACAGACGATATAGAGTGAAAATAATCCCATTTTTTTGTGTTTGCTTGATATGTGATGGTTGAATGTATTTAACATGAAAATTATAACTAAAGAACTGAAATGTGAATGTTGAATAGTCCAACCATGTGGCAAATAGATTTGAAAATCTAAATATACGTGGATTATTTGAAAAGGCCGAGTTCATCTCATTTCAAATAATCGATCGACGTTGAAGAAGTCGAAGAGTCGAAGATGGT
The DNA here is from genome assembly GCA_030737875.1 of Allium sativum. Classification (NCBI taxonomy): domain Eukaryota; kingdom Viridiplantae; phylum Streptophyta; class Magnoliopsida; order Asparagales; family Amaryllidaceae; genus Allium; species Allium sativum. Next base: position 6,453,281 of record CM060923.1, on the reverse strand, counting down.
TGAAGACCGACGATCTTTACATTGGACGGATGGGCGCTGTCGATGCTCGTGATTGGAGTAGCTACCATGAAGGAACTGAAGTAGTAGCCGTCCAAACATACTGTTAATTGTACGGATATGCGAGGAATTGGTGCCTCCGGTTTCGTTCAGACCCAGAACGGACTTGTAAATGGACTGTGTGTTTGACATTGGATTTTGTTCTGTGTTGATTTGTCTCTATTAAATATATATCTGTTTGGCGGCGGAGAATTTATTCTCTTGCTTAACGCCCTTCTCTGAGACGTACGAGCTCAGAGGTTATATATTGATAGAAACCAGTCGCATGGAGTGGATTGCCTGTGTGGCACGCCTAAGTAGCATATGATCAAGGCTTCTGTTGCAAAGCAAAGTCTTGTGGTGGATGATCAAAGCATGGTCTGTGTGACGTAGCTTCGTGTATAACATGAATTCGTGAGCCTCACACCCCGGTATGAGTCAAAAACGGGAGAAGGACCCAAGGAGTGCATGACGTTTCTTTCTAGCTATGGTGGTGTCAGTAACCTCCCAGCCCTGACATTTATATCTACTTTTCACCTGTGTGGTTGTTGGAATACGAGGTGCCTCGATTATAGGTCTGTAAGGACCGGGAAACGTGTGTTCAGGAATAATTAATCCTCAAAAGTAAGAGAGGACCGGCCTTGGAGGATCCAGGGGATTGCTGTGTGCGGTCCCAGGCATTTGCTAGAGTGTCTCGAATCGGAGAGGAGCTTGCCCCTTGCCTCGACTCATGAAGGAATCCAATTTCCAATACGAAATATGCGGACGTGATTGTATTACTAGTATGGCGACATAGTGGATGGTAGCTATGCCGCCTAGGATTGATATTTATGATTAAATTTGCTTTTGAAACTTATATGCACTAGTAATAATATCAAACACTTTTGTTTTATTCGTATGAGGCATTTTTGGCCATTATAAGGTAAAAAATCTATTCTCCGGCTTGCGTTGCATTGTGTGATGGGACCTGAGTCTTATAATGGCTTCATTTTATAAAAAGCATTGCGATGATTTAATCATTTACTTTATTTCATGCACTAGCACTCATTGGAGTAAACCCGTTCCGCGAAAGTGGCGTGGTCCTTTGATTTGCCTTATTATTGTTGTTAATAAGTTATGTAGATTTCTCATACCAGTCCCATGACTGACTCGTAGTTTGTTTCAGCTTGCAAACTCGGGTGCCCTCATTTTCACACGGGCAGCCTAGTTACAGGATTCTGACGCACCTTTTGGCTTATGGCGAGGCTTGACTACACCGTGCTGACTTGGATTTTCTCCGCCATTATTATATCTATATTATGATTCCGCCATTGGCGATGTAGACTAATATTTATTTTTGAGTACTCTTTATGTATGATTCCGCTTCAGGCGATGGTGACTGATTATGTATCATTATGCACTAAGTTGTATCCTGTACTGTGCTTCTCTGATGTGATGATATCTATATGATTCCGCTGTCATATGTGTGTAAATTATTCTATTTTCTGTTTATGCTATTATCTGTGATCTGCTAATGATGATTGATGTTTTATATTCCAATGATTATCCTTAACACCGTGTCACGGGGTTTTGGGATCGTCACAGCTGGTATCGGAGCTTTGGTTAACCTTAATTCTGGAGTCTAACACATTAAACACTTCGTCAAAATAGAATCAGTAGTATTCTAAGGCGAGTTTCTCATTAGAGATGGGACTAGTAAAGTCCTAGAATGAGCCGAGCAGAATAGCAAAAACAATTTGATCAGTCCATCGTTATCTTTCCGTAAATTTTCTGCTTAATCGTGCAATAAACTATCATTTCTGTTAGCTGACCCTTTTCTTGCTTATACAGAATTTGACAAATGGCTACCAGAGCAGCCGCCGCTAGAGGAGGCCGTGCCGGCCGAGGCCGTGGAAGGGGAGATGTCCCAGCTCAAGAAGGACCTTTGATACAACCTCCGGCAGCTCAATACTTCGAGCTAGACCGTGTAGCTAAGAGATATAAGAACTTAGGAGGTAAGACCTTCTCGGGAACTGGCACCGTAATAGAGGCCGTTGCATGGATCAAAACATGCGAGAAAATTCTTGAAGGCCTAAGGCTGGGAGACGAAGATAAAGCTATTATGGGCGCGTGGCTTATGCAAAAACAAGCTGAACTATGGTGGGAATCTCTCACCGCCGGGAATAGAGAAGCTGGAAGAACATGGGATGGATTCAAAGAACTCTTCAAGGAGAAATATATCCCAGAACAAGCTTTAGAACGAATGCGCGATGACTTTGCCAATCTCCAGCAGGGGGATCTTTCCGTGCAGGATTATCTAAATAAATTTACACTGTTGTCGCCCTATGCTCCGGAGCTCGTTGCCACTGCGAAATCCAAAAATAAGAGGTTTATCCTTGGGCTAAGACGACAATGTCATGATAGAGCCATGGCCCATGTCAAGCTGGAATTCAACGAACTGGTGGAAATGACATGCAACTACGAAGACCTTGACCAAAGGGATCTGGATCAGGATCGCGCTAGAAGCCAAGCCGGAAACAAGCGCAAGCCTGTTGTAAATCAAGGCGAGTCAAGCCAAGCAGCATCTTCAAAACCTCAGACTGGCAAGCCGCCAAGAGGAAACTGCTTTAACTGTGGCAAGCCGGGGCACTACTCAAATGTCTGCACAGCTCCGAAGAGGCAGAAGACAAATTCTCAAGGCTCGAGCCAAGGCTCCCAGAACCCTCACTCGTGCTTCAATTGTCGCAAGACAGATCATCTGTTTAGGGACTGTCCTTTGCTGAAGAAGGCCACAGTAGCTCACGTATATGACGGGTCGAGCCCGCCAGCTGCTGGTCACCAAGGACTGGTCAGAACAGTTTTAGGCGAGAAATGGACACAACATGCATTTGCTTCCTTCACCTCTCATTTGTCTAGCATTTACTTTGATCATTTCAATATATAAACAAACCAAACCTCCATCCAAGACAAGGTGTATATATATATAGGATCAAGAGCACCCCAAATAGTGTAGCACCCCTTTAGCCCCCCAATTTCCACCACATAATTCCCTCTCTCCTCCCACTAATTCTCTCTCCCTCCACTAACTTATTTAATAATAAATCAGTGGTTCACGTTGAGGGGCTTTAGGGGTGCTACAAAATAGGGGTGCCATGGAACCTTCCTTATATATATATATATATATATAGCATTTATTGATTTGTTATGGATTTGTGAGATTTATCCTTGAAATTGTTATGCATACAACCTTTCTTGTTTATTATCTTCTTTTGACAAAAGTAACTTTCTCAAAAGAGTTCATTCTAAATGTACAAATAGAATGTGTGTTAATAATTAAACAGCACAATACAACATTTAAAGATATGGCGGAATATAGTTTGAGAAAAAAATGGAGAAAACTCTAACAATCGAAACAAATAACATTTTTCCTTCTTAAGTCAAAAGGAAAGCAAGTCATGCATTTGTAGTGCAAACTATGAGGGGCTCAAACAACCTTAGACTTTCACCTTATTCTCCATAGTGACAAAATAATGATACTGCCATTAAAATGATTGATTTTCTAGTGGTTTTGCTAAATAAAGGGTAATTTTTTTTAACCAATAACTATATTTTTTTAAGATAAACAACTAATTCAATCAATCAAAAATGAGAAATAATTCAACAAATTACGTTAATTACCGTGGAGTTCATTTAAATAACTAAAGTATGGTAAATGAGAATCCAAGTGGGCAGTTTGCAAATGAGAAATAAACCAGCGGTAAATTAAGCCAACTGTAAATGAGAATTAATCCACTAAGCAAATTTTGCCACCCAGCTAAAACAAAGATTGGGATTTGTGCCCACACTTTGAGATGAAAAAAAGATAGAATGAAAATAATTTGATTTCCAATTTGATTCACCAAATTGAAAGGGTGCATAAATCAAAACTTGAAATAAGGCTTACCTATGATAAACGTAGTCGGGAAAAAGTTTAGCTGATCTGGTTGTACACAATAGAGGTTATCTTAAACGTGCACAAATATATACATGCATCTCATTTGTGTCCTTTTGCTCAAAAAAAAGTTCTTAGTTTTTTCAGTATTTTTTAAGATACCAAGTATAAACTTGAGTTCTTGCCAATAAATATAATATTTGATGTAGAAGTTTATTTTTCTCTTTTCGGTCAGGTAAATGTTATTTGAAAGCTCTATGCATATTTCACATGTTTATTAAACCTAAAAAATCCCTTCCATCTTCCTTTTTCTAGAATTTTAAAACTAAATCATTAATTTCCTTGATTGAAGCAGTGCACGACGTATTCTTAAAAATCAAAATTCAAAAATTCAAAATTCAGAATATCAACTTGTATGGATGTTGGTGTAATATTCAGTTAAAAATTCAAGTGCCTATATGGCTGAAAATTTATATTTGTTAAAGATTGATCGAAATACACTTTGTATATTCAGCACAGCCTATTTCTTTTTAAATATTTGATTATATGAATTTTTTTGAACTAACATAATTGAGTATACTGACGATTTGAAGTCTGTTCGTCATGATTTGGAAGTTTCATGAAACGACCCAAACTCGCTCTTATGAGAAAGTCCGGACTGAGTTGAGAACACGACAAATCAGAACACAAACAGAAGAACGTTTCATTGCTTATTACAACAATTTCATTAGAGTACAAAAATATTCCAGGGTATGAATAAATAATATGCATTTGACAAATATCATAGATTAAAATTACATTTAAATACATAGCTGTAAACCAGGATCCTGTGAATATAATATCTGCGAAACCAAAACTACTAGCTGCCCGTGTGGAAAATAGGAGCACCCAGAGTTTAGGTTAAAACAATAAACTTCGGGTCAATCATGTGACTGGTGTTAGAATAAAAACAGTTATTTAAAATTTACTTTAAAAATAAAGCAAATCAAGGGACCACGCCGTATAACACAGAACAGGTTACCTCCCAAGAAAACTAGTGCATAAAACAAACAACGCAATACTTTTTGGAAAAATGAAGCTATTATAAGGCCCAGGTCCCATCACACAATGCAACGCAAGCCGGAGGATAGGGTTTTCCCTTTTAATAACCAAAAATGCTTGATACGCTTAAAACAAATCATTTGATACTATTATAAGTGCATAGTGTATAAAACAACTTCAAATATAAATGTAACAATCATAGACGGCATGGTTACTATATATCATGTCGTCATACTAGGCTCTACAATCAAAACCGAAATGTCACGTATTGGAAATTGGATTTCCGTCATGAGTCGAGGCAAGGGAGGTACTCCTTGACGGCTTCGAGACACTCTAGCAAATGCCTCAGGATCTCCCGCAGTAGACCCTTGGATCCTCCAAAGTCAGTCCTCCCTTACGTTTTAGGATTAATTATTCCTGAACACACGTTTCCCAGTCCTATAGGACCTATCCATCGGCTCCGTAGTAACCGATATATCCTAGTCACCTCGCAATCAATCATCCACATAGGTAAAAATATAATAAATGTCTGGGCTCCATACCATGACACCACCCATAGCTAGAAAGAAACTCATGTCCTCCTTGGGTCCCTTATCTCATTTTTGATTCATACCGAGGTGAGAGGCTCGCGAATTAATGCTATACACAAAGCTATGCCCTTTAAGGCTGTGCTTTGAACGTCAACCACAAGACTCTGCTTTTCAACAGAAGCCTTGATCATTTGCATCTCAACATGCCATACTGACAATTCATGCCATGCAACCGATGTCTATCGATATATAACCTCTGAGCTCGTACGTCTCAGAGAAGGGTGTTAAACAAGAGAATAAATTCTCTGCCACCAAACAAATATTTATTTAATAGAGACTAATCAACACAGAATAAAATCCAATGTCAGACACACATCTATTTACTAGTTCGTTCTGGGTCTGAGCGAAACCGGAGGCACCATATTCCTCATCCCATATGTCCAATATAGGAAAGAGGTCCTTGCATATCCGGTCGATCTCCAAGTACGTCTGGATAATCACCACTTATTACCTTATCTTGGGTGTACAGCCCAATCAAGACATCAGTAATCTTCTAAACGATGTGAAGACCTCCGGTATTCAACCACCGTCTTAATCGTCAACTTATCATCGAATTAGTTATTCAGAATGGGTGTAAAGCATGCCTTTCCGAATAACTCGCGTATATAATAAAAAAGTCCTAAAAAAACACTGCATCCGCCTCATTCCAATCCAGAATATTCTTTTATTCAAATATTCTTATACTTTGGGAAACATTCCCATTAATTTTATCAAAGATAAATTCTTTAAATTTATTCTTTAATCTTCCTTTGGATATCAATTTTAAACCAAGTTAAGGTTTATTAACTAGTCGGGATTAGCGCACCTTACCGAAGTAATCATTTGTTTTATATTCCAATCCCAACCTATTCATCTCATGGAGCAAAATTAGTAATACTCCATATCTAATACCACGGTGTTATCGGTAAATTTAATTATTAATTCACGTTCAAATCTAATTAAAGATTTAAGTATCGCTTGGAGTAAAACTGGTGCTACTCCATTCTCGATCATTTCCCGAATTTGATAATTTAAATTATCACATTCTCTTTTCAATCTATTAAAGATTCATTAAAACTCCACTTAGTTTTAATCTTCCCAAAAATCAATATTAATGATTATTTAACTTTGGAAACACAAACATGTCACATCGACAATCTACACCGTACTATTGATTTCTACCGATATATAACCTCCAAGCTCGTACGTATTAGAGAAGGGTGTTAAACCAGAGAATAAATTCTTTGCCACCAAACATATATATATTTAGTCTAGATCAGCCATACAGTTCGAAATACTATGTTAGACATGTAATCTTGTCTTTAACTGGGTTAAAAACTAATGTCATTTAAAATACAGTTCACGATAAATCCAAAATCACATTCCATTAATTATGAAATCTTCATGGAAAACAGATCAACATATGTAATCGATATCAATTTCCGTGTCCGACTAATAATATAAATGGAATAACAACAAAGCCTTTTAAATTCCATATTTATTAACAGTTTTCCTCCACAGAAACTCACTTCAACTATTACCAAATCGAATTCCATTCAATTCGAATTTAATATATTAAATTGGAAAACTTTACTTTGAAAATTTTCCATTAAATCTTAAAAAAAAGATCTATAAATTCCAAATCACATTTCACTGTAAATCGGGTTAAAGAACAAATGTCGTTAAAAACACAGTTCACAATAAACTCGATTCACATTCCATTTTATTGTAGTTACTAAATATAACTGGAAACCCTAATAATCTAAAGTAAAAGATTTATTCTTTTCATACAGGGTTTAAGAACAGTGTTATTGAAGACACCATTCACGAAAAACCCAAAATTCAATTCTTTTATTCAATTCCAATTAAATATTAATTAATCGGAAAACTTCACTAAATCCTAATTAAAAGATTTATTCTTTTTCTCAACTGGGTTTAAGAACAGTGTTACTGAAGACACCGTTCATGACAAACCCAAAATCCCATTTGATATCAAATACAAGGCTCTGAATAGAAATTATATTAGCTTATATTCAATATCAAATTTTGAAACCAACAAATATCGTATTGGAGATAACGATATAAATATATCTTCCAAATTTCCATAACAATATCCGTATAATCATGGAATCCAATATTGAAATATTCCGAAGATGATTTCCATTCAAATCCATTCCAATTTGTTCGTTGGAAATTTCTGGTTATATTAAAACCATTCTCTATCCAAATTATTTATTTAAAAATAATTATATTATAATTCTAGTTAATAACTAGTTCATTTTGATAAAAATATATTTTTATCTTCTCAAATATGGAATTTTTCACCCTAATTATTTTCAAATCATTTATTATGATTTTACACAAATTATTAATATTTTTAATAATTTTATTAAGGCCCTTTCTGTCGATTTCCATTGACGGACATCGAACTGCTCTTACAGCGACCTTTTCCAAATTTGATTTGGGTATAAGTCCACATCCAACCGTTAGATTTCAAATTTCTTATATTATCAGAATGCTCTTTTCGATATGAACCCAACAGTTCTGATTTTAGGAGAATCCGACGGTCGGATCTCCCGTAATATCAATTCGAAGTCAATGGTTGAAAGTCGCGAACAGTTGCGGCGCGGCACGTTCTATTCAGGCCATTATATTATATATATAATATATATTTCATCGATTTCCATTTGAAATGTATTTTATAAATCATTTAAAATTCGTTTGAAAAACGATTCTAACTTCATTTTCAATTTTAAACTAAAATTGAATATTCTGTATCATTATAATATATATATATGATAATATTTTCAAAATATAAGATTTTCAAATCATTTCTTTTCGATATTCATTATAAGAATGAATAGAATCGATATAAATATTGTTTACGTCAAAGTGGCGCAAATCTAAATAATCTTCATTTTTATATTCTCGTGTCCATCCCAAATTGGACATCAAAATCATATTTTGATCTGTTTCTGAATACTATTTTAAAATATTCGTTATTTCAAATTATTCGTTATTTCTGAATTGGAATCAGACATAGTCAATTACCATATAATGTTATTTATATGGATTTCATACAACATATGTATACAACAATCATGATACATAATCAACCATCATCCAGAGTGCCTTACACAACTGCATAAGCATTAAATATAAATATTTAACGTTTAAAACAGTTTGTCAACCAATCAATTGACATACAACTAAACAATTGGGATTAGTGTATGCCAAATATAATCCCAATACCCGTGTGGGGTTTCAACCAACAAATACTGAATATTATTTGTTTAGTTGAGCGATGTATAAAATTTATCGTTCCAATCAATATCAGTCAAATATGTATACATAAACAAATCGTTCGATTTGTAAATGAATATTTATTTTATTCATATACAAGTTAAAATTATATTTTAACTATAAAATATTTATTTCAACACATTAATATTTTATATAGTTCATTTATACAATAAAAATGATATTTTTTATTATTCTAACATTTTTAGAAAATTTTGGCGGCATAACGGCGCGATACTAGAACCGGAATAAGGTCTACCCTTATCCCTCGCCTAACACTGGCTCGCGCCATACACAAACCAAATTCAATCAATTCCATTCACATCCCAACCAAATTCAACCAATTAAATAAATCAACACAAATAACCAAACATTCATGGTTTCAATCAAAGGTGTCAGGTGCTTCTAAGCACCGTCTGCATCCTAGCATATATTTAACTGTAAACTAAATTAGAGTGAGAAGTTCTCACCTAGAAGTTAAACCAATTCGTCGCGATTCTTCTAATGTAGAAAATCCATGTCGCCGCGCTCGCTTTTATCGTTCCTCGCACTTGAATTAACCTCTTTGGCTTGCATATGGTCTTCAATCTTCGCCAAACTTTGTCACTAGCCTAAACGCGCCATTTCGGACAATTTTTGCTTAGTGGACTTTCTTCTAAAAACACGCCAGTTCGCCGGAAATTGTGAAAAACAGCAGCAGATCTATTGACTTCGGACGCGTTTTCCGGACAGCTCCGCAATCCAAAATAAGACTTCCATATACCCAATTGAAGAGATAATCATGCTCTTCGACTTTGGTACTGTGCAATTTTGGCTAGAAATGCAAAGTTTGGGAGTTATTGGCGAAATAGTGACAGAGTGTAATTTGAAAAATGGGAAATTTGTTAAAAGAGGGGTTTTGGAGGAGGAGGGGGACACGGCCGGAGGGATGGCCTGAGGGGCGGCGAAGGCGGTGGTCAGGCCCGCTGAGGTGGTGGCACGTCGGTAGGGTTCGGTGGTGGTGGTGGTTGGTTTTTGGGGCATGGGGTTCATGAAATCAAAGAGAAAGAGGATGAAGAAGAGGAGGAGGGGTGGCCGGAGGTGGGTGGCGCTGCTCGGAGGCGGCGGTGGCTGATGGAGGAGGGGCGGCAGTGGCGGGAATGGAGGAGGTTCCCATTAAAGTGAAAAAGGAATGAAAGAGGGAGGACAAAATAATGAAGAAGGAAATGAAGAAAAATGATTATATGCTACTTTCTCTCCTATCATCCGAATTCCAACGATCTCCAATTGTCGCAGATTTTGGACACGAGATAGTATACGTTAAATTGAGTCCAACGAAACAAGTTTCGTCGAATTCCGAGTTTGTTTGACCATCCATTAAAATTGTCAAAGGTGCTCATATATTGTTCAAAAATGTGATTTTAGCGCACATTTTCTTCTTGCACGTTCACACGCTAACTCCAAAAATCATGCCCTTTTGGATTTAACCATTATTAGGCGATACGCATCCAAAAAAACAGAATTGAATTCTGAGATCGTAACAATAATGTTCCTTTGTAAATTGACTACTTGTTTTACCCTGAACTGTTTAGCTCGCACGACCACATACTAACTCCGTTCGACGCGCATTTTGGAACCCAACAATGATTTTTCATCGTGAATCCAGAAGAATTTATCTCGTCGAATTCTAAGCTCATTCGCAAAATTTTACCTTTTAAGGGCTATATGTTGCTAACCGAAAACCCCGTCCAATTGCCACTATTTCGGATCTCGGAATATATCGAAGTTTATACTTTTCAAAGTCGCAAACGGCATTTTGAACTCAATGGAAGTGGTTTTGAGTCCAAATTCATCGTATGCAAAATGTGACTTTTTGGGCTATATATAATATTAGAATACATATATTTCATATCGACTATTCTGAATTTTAAATTGGACATAACTTTCAATTGGCGTCATGAAATATGGATTTTTCACATTTGTTAGAAAGATATAATTAAGCAGATTCAAATATTGCGGGTTTTGCTGGAATCCGATTTATTTTGAATCCTGTACATTCAATTGAAATTTGAAATCGAATTTTCAAACTACCGCGCTATTTCAGGCTCGTTACATAGTTAAAATATATTTATTCGTTCTAACTTCATTCAAAATAAATTTTTAGTCATTATTATTAAAATAAATCATTTTAAATATTCAAAATTCATTAGAATTGCCAAAATAAAAATTTTAAATTGGTTCTGAAAATTCGAATTGTTATAGTCTCCCCCACTTAAAAAATTTTCGTCCTCGAAAAGGAACGGAGCTAAAAGTTGTTTTACTAACCAACTCAACTTTCATTCTGGCTTTCATTCTTCAACTTTTCAGTTTCTAAGAATTTTCCAATTCTTCAAAAAATTGGCAAATACCTTAAATTTTTGAAAAATTTCGCCATAACTTCCTTTATATGGGGAGACCTTTAAAACCGCAACGAGCCACGCATGGCCCTCATCAATCCAAAAGAAAAAGAAAAGCAAAGCGGCTAGCCAATCGACTCATAAAATCATCCAAACCCAAGAAAATAGTAAACATGTACCTATTTATCGGGCATACAATTTTATTCCTCTTTTTAGCTTCCCTACTACGACCTGTTCACACATATATATGTATATGCATACAATTCCAACAAATTTTCAATTCAGTTCAATATTTGCTCGATTTGGCTAAATTTGCCTTCCATTTTCATGTTTGTTTTATTAGTTAACAAATAATCAAACATCACAACCAGCAATCAATTAGTTGATTAAATGTTCAAATTCATAATTTATACATTAAAAAATTATGTTTTTGATGCCAATTCACAACAAATAACCCAATGTAGTTTATGTTCTCACATTAGTCAATTGGAAATATATAGATATCCCAATTATCAAACTCGAGCATAAATACTGATGATGTGGCCGCATCATCAGAATCATCCCCGGGCGTCTAGAGTGTGATTCTGTATCTATCCAGTATATTTGAGACTTCGAATATACGTTCCTGACACGTATATGAAAAATCTCATATACTCAATTGTCCAAAATAAAATAAAATAATATACCCAAATACGTATAATTAGATTAAATTTTCAAAACAAAATTTGCTTTCATTTTTATTTTAAACAACAACAATCTTTACACTCGTTCTAGAATACTACTGATCCCATCTCTAACGAGTCATTTTCATTGGATATTACTAATCCAATCTCTGATGAATTCTTTCCTTTGGTTCTAATGTGTCTTGTTCTCGAGCTCTGTAAACCAAAGCTCTGATACCATGCTAAAACGACCCAAACTCGCCCTTATGGGAAAGCCCGGATTGAGTTGAGAACACGACAAATCAGAACACAAACAGAAGAATATTTCATTGCTTATTACAACAATTTCATCAGAGTACAAGAATATTCCAGAGTATGAACAAATAATATACATTTGACAAATATCATAGATTTAAATTACAGTTAAATACATAGCAGCGGAAAATAATACATAACACAACTCTAAGAGATACACGGATACAGAGCATTTCGAATATAGCTCCAGCTGTAAACCAGGATCCTGTGAATATAATATCTACGAAACCAAAACTACTAGCTGCCCGTGTGGAAAATAGGGGCACCCAGAGTTTAAGTTAAAACAATAAACTCCAGGTCAGACATGTGACTGTGTGAGAACTAAAAAAGTTATTTAATATTTTAGTTTAAAATAAAGTAAATCAAGGGACCACTTCGTATAACGCGGAACGGGTTTCCTCCTAAGAATACTAGTGCATAAAACAAACAATGCAATGATTTTGGAAAAATGAAGCTATCATAAGATCCAGGTCCTATCACACAATGCAACGCAAGCCGGAGGATAGGGTTTTCACTTATAATAGCCAAACATGCTTGGTATGTTTAAAACAAATCAGTTGATACTATTATAAGTGCATAGTGTATAAAACAACTTCAAATATAAATGTATCAATCATAGAGGGCATGGGTACCATATATCATGACGCCATACTAGGCTCTACAATCAAAACTGAAATTTCACGTATTGGAAATTGGATTTTCGTCATGAGATAAGGCAAGGGATGTACTCCTTGCCGACTTCGAGACACTCTAGCAAATGCCTCAGGATCTCCTGCAGTAGACCATTGGATCCTCCAAGGCCGGTCCTTCCTAACGTTGGAGGATTAATTATTCCTGAACACACGTTTCCCAATCCTATATGACCCATCCATCGGCTCCGTAGTAACCGATATATCCGAGACGCCTCGCAAACAATCGTCCACATAGGTAAAAATATAATAAATGTCTGGGCTCCATACCATGACACCACCCATAGCTAGAAAGAAACGTCATGTCCTCCTTGGGTCCCTTATCCTGTTTTTGACTCATACCAAGGTGTGAGGCTCGCGAATTAACGCCATACACATAGCTATGCTCTTTAAGGATGTGCTTTGATTATTAACCACAAGACTCTGCTTTTCAACAGAAGCCTTGATCATTTGCATCTCAGCATGCCACACTAACAATCACGCCATGTAACTGATGTCTATCGATATATAACCTCTGAGCTCGTACGTCTCAGAGAAGGGTGTTAAGAAAGAGAATAAATTCTCCACCACCAAACAGATATATATTTAATAGAGATCAATCAACGCAGAATAAAATCCAACGTCAGACACATATCCATTTACTAGTTCATTTTGGGTCTGAAATAAACCGAAGGCACCTTATTCCTCGTCCCATATGTCTAATACAGGAGAGAGGTCCTCGCATATTCGGTCAATCTCCAAGTACGTCTGGACGATCACAACTTATTACCTTATCTTGGGTGTACAACCCAATCAAGACATCAGTAATCATCCAAACGATGTGAAGATCTCTGGCCTTCAACCACCGTCTTCATAATCGAATCAGTTATTCAGAATGGGTATAAACCAGGCCTTTCTGAATAACTCGTGTATATAATAAACAAGTGCTATAAAAACACAACATACGCCTCATTCCAATCCAGAATATTCTTTAATTCAAATATTCATATACTTTGGGAAACGTTCCCATTAATTTTATCAAAGATAAATTCTTTGAATTTATTCTTTAATCTTCCTTTGGATAACCAAGTTAAGGTTTATCAACTAGTCGGGATTAGCACACCTTACCGAAGTAATCATTTATCTTATATTCCAATCCCAACCTATTCATCCCATGGAGCAAAACTAGTAATACTCCATATCTAACACCACGGTGTTATCGGTAAATTTAATTACCAATTCACGTTCAAATCTTATTAAATATTTAACTATCACTTAGAGTAAAACTGGTGCTTCTCCATTCTCGATCATTTCTCGAATTTGATAGATTAAATTATCACATTCTCATTTCAATCTAATTAAAGATTCATTAAAACTCCACTTAGTTTTAATCTTCCCAAAAATCAATATTAATGATTATTTAACTTTGGAAACACAAACATGTCGCATCGACAATCTACACCATACTATTGATTTCTGCCGATATATAACCTCTAATCTCGTACGTCTTAGAGAAGGGTGTTAAGCAAGAGAATAAATTCTCCGCCACCAAACAGATATATATTTAGCCGAGATCAACCACACAGTTCGAAATACAATGTTAGACATGTAATCCTGTCTTTAACTGGGTTAAAGAACTAATGTCATTTAAAAGCAGTTCACGATAAATCCAAAATCACGTTCCATTAATTGGAATCTACACGTAAAATAGATCAATATATGTAATCAATATCAATTTCCGTATCCGACTAATAATATAAATGGAATAACGACAAAGCCTTTTAAATTCCATATACATTAACAGTCTTCCTCCACAGAAACTCAATTCGATTATTACCAAGTCGAATTCCATTCAATCCCAATTTAATACATTAAAATGAAAAACTTTACTTCGGAAAATTTCCATTAAATCTTAATAAAAAGATTTATAAATTCCAAATCGCATTTCACTGTAAATCGGGTTAAAGAACAAATGTCGTTAAAAACACAGTTCATAATAAACCCGATTCACATTCCATTTTATTCCAGTTACTAAATATAACTGAAACTCCAATAATCTTAATTAAAAGATTTTTTTCTTTTCATATGGGGTTTAAGAACAGTGTTATTGAAGACACCATTCACGACAAACCCAAAATCCAATTCTTTTATTCAATTCCAATTAAATATTAATTAATTGGAAAACTTCACTAAATATTAATTAAAAGATTTATTCTTTTTCTCAACTGGGTTTAAAAACAGTGTTACTGAAGACACCATTCACAACAAACCCAAAATCCCATTTGATATCAAATACAAGGCCCTGAATAGAAATTATATCGGCTTATGCTCAATATCAAATTCTGAAACCAATAAATATCGTATTTGAAATAACGATATAAATATATCTTCCAAATTTCCATAACAATATCCTTATAATCAAGGAATCCAATATTGAAATATTCCAAAGAAGATTCCCATTCAAATCCATTCCAATTTGTTCGTTGGAAATTTCTAGTTATATTAAAACCATTCTCTATCCAATTTATTTATTTAAAAATAATTGGATTATAATTCTAGTTAATAACTAGTTCATTTTGATAAAAATATATTTTTATCTTTTCAAATATGGAATTTTTCATCCCAATTCTTTCCAAATCATTTATTATGATTTTACACAAATTATTAATATTTTTAATAATTTTATTAAGGCCCTTTTAGTCAATTTCCACAAACGGTCATCGAACTGCACTTACAACGACCTTTTCCAAATTTGATTTGGACATAATTCCAAATCCAACCGTTAGATTTCAAATCTCTTATATTCGTTGGAAAGCTCTTTTCGATACAAACCCAACAGTTCTAGATTTAGGATAATCTGACGGTCGGATTCCCGTAATATCAATTCGAAGTGAATGGTCGAAATTCGCGAACAGTCGCAGCGCGATCTATTTAGGCCATTATATTATATTATATTATATATATAACATATATTATATATATTTCGTCGATTTCCATTTAAAACGTATTTTATAAATCGTTTTAAAAACGATTCCAACTTCATTTTCAATTTTAAACCAAAATTGAATATTCTATATAATTATAATATATATATATATATGATAATATTTCCAAAATATAAGATTTTGAAATCATTTCCTTTTCAATATTCATTATAAGAATGAATAAAATTGATATAAATATCGTTCGCGTCAAAATTGGCGCAAATCTAAACAACACAGCTTCATATATTTCGATATTTTCGTGTCCATTCCCAAATCGGACAACAAAATCATATTTTTATCCATTTCTGAATATTATTTATTAATATTCGCTATTTCAAAGTATTCGTTATTTTTGAATTGGAATCAGACACAGTCAATTACCATATAATGTTATTTATATGGATTTCAGACAACACATGTATACAACAACCATGATACACAATCAACCATCATCAAGAGTGCCTTACACAACTAATTAAACATCAAATATAAATATTTAACGCTTACAACAGTCTGTCAACCAATCGATTGACATACAACTAAACAATTGTGATTAGTGTATGCCAAATATCATCTTAATACCTGTGTGGGGTTTCAACTAGCAAATACTGAATATTATTTGTGCAGTTGGGCAATGTGTAACATTTATTGTCCCAATCAATATCAGTCAAATAAGTGTACATAAACAAATCGTCCGACTTCTAAATGAATGTTTATTTTATTCATATACACGTTAAAATTATATTTTTAACTATAAAATATTTATTTCAACACATTAATATTTTATACAGTTCATTTACACAAGAAAAATGATATTTTTATTGTTCTAACATTTTTAGAAAATTTTGGTGGCATAACGGCGTGATACTAGAACCGGAATAAGGTCTACCCTAATCCCTCGCATAATACTGGCGTGCGCCATACACAAACCAAATTCAATCAATTCCATTCATATCCCAACCAAATTCAACCAATTAAATCAATCAACACAAACAACCGAACACCCATGGTTTCAATCAAAGGTGTCGGGTGCTTCTAAGCACCGTCTGCATCCTAGTATATATTTAACTGTAAACTAAATTAGAGTGAAAAGTTCTCACCTAAAAGCTAAACCAATTCATCGCGATTCTTCTAATGTAGAAAATTCTTATCGTCGTGCTCGCTTTCGTCGTTCCCAACACTTGAATTCGCCTCTTTGGCTCTAGAATTTGCATATGGCCTCCAATCTCCACTAAACTTTGTCACTAGCCTAAACGCGCCATTTTGAACAACTTTTGCCTAGTGGACTTTCTTCTAAAATTGCACAAGTTCGCCGGAAATCGTGAAAAACAGCAGTAGGTCCGTTGACATCGGACGCATTTTCCGGACAGCTTCATAATCCAAAATAAGACTTCCATATACCCAAATCGAAGAGAAAATCGTGCTCTTTGACTTTGGTGATGTGGAGTTTTGGCTAGAAATGCACGGTTTGGGAGTTATTTGCGAAACAATGACAGAGCATTACTTGCAAAATGAGAAATTTGTGAAAAGAGGGGTTTTGGAGGAGGAGGGGGGCCACGGCCAGAGGGATGGCCTGAAGGGTGGCATAGGCGGTGGTCAGGCCCGCTGAGGTGGTGGTGGCACGTCGGTGGGGTCCGGTGGTGGTGGTGGTTAGTGTTTAGGGCTTAGGGTTCATGAAATCAAAGAGAAAGAGTAGGGGGAAGAATAAGAGGAGGAGGAGGGGTGGCCGGAGGTGGGTGGCGCTGGTCGGAGGCGGCGGTGGCTGATGGAGGAGGGCGGCAGTGGAGGGAATGGAGGAGGTGCCCATTAAAGTGAAAAAGGATTGAAAAAGGAAGGAGAAAATAATGAAGAAGGAAATGGAGAAAAATGATTATGTGCTAGTTTCTCTCCTGTCATCCAAATGCCAACGATCTCTAATTGCCGCGGATTTTGGGTATTAGATAGTAGACGTCAAGACGAGTCCAAAGAAACAAGTTTCCTCGAATTCCGAGTTCGTTTGGCCATCCATTAAAATTGTCAAAGATGCTCAGATATTGTTTAAAAATGCGATTTTAGCACACATTTTCTTCTTGCACGTTCACACGCTAACTCCAAAAATCATGCCCTTTTGGATTTAACCATTATTAGGTGATACGAATCCAAAAAAAAACAGAATTGAATTATGAGATCGTAACAATAATGTTCCTTTGTAAAATGACTACTTGTTTTATCCTGAACTGTTTTAGCTCGCACGGCTACATACTAACTCCGTTCGACGCACATTTTGGAACTTAACAATGATTTTTCATTATAATCCAGAAAAATTTATCTCATCGAATTTTGAGCTCATATGCAAAATTTTACTTTTTAAGGCTATGAATTGCTAACCGAAAATCCCATCCAATTACCACTATTCCGGATCTCGGAATATATCAAAGTTTATACTTTTCGAAGTCGCAAATGGCATTTTGAACTCAATAGAAGTGGTTTCGAGTCCAAATTCATCCGTATGCAAAATGTGAATTTTTGGGGCTATATATAATATTAGAATATATATATTTCATAGCGAATATTCTGAATTTTAAACTAAACATAACTTTCAATTCCCATTATGAAATATGGATTTTTCACATTCGTTAGAAATATATAATTAAACAGATTCAAATATTTCTGGTTTTGCTGAAATCCGATTTATTTTGAGTATGTATATTCAATTGAAATTTGAAATCGAATTTTCAAACTACCGCGCCATTTCAGGCTCGTTATATAGTTAAAATATATTTATTTGTTCTAACTTCATTCAAAATAAATTTTTAGTCATTATTATATAAAATAAATCATTTTAAATATTAAAAATCCATTAAAATTGCCAAAATAAAATTTTCAAATTGGTTCTGAAAATCTGAATTGTTACATTTCAATACTGTGTTAATTATAAAACCAACAACTCTATCTGTGGATTTTAAAAGAAGTTTATTAATGGAAAAACTTCATAGATGTATTCAGAGAAATACTCAACTTCATAAATGTATTCAGGAAAGGCACATTTAAAATAGTGCTCGATATCGAAAAAATGGCCTAAAATGACTTTTTTGATTTTGCATATCATAAGTAGGCTTTATTGTTACAGGTTGTTCTTAATATGACAAGAAAATATTGTTACAGTGTATACATTGACAAGTGGTATAATTGATAGAGAGTTGCAGAAGTGATAACACCTGCAAACAACTTGTTTAACTTTGTAAATCCTGCTGAACGTAAGTTGATTTGAGTACGACTATTCATCCATTCTTTACGAAACGATTAGAACATCTGGACAGGGTATTTGTATCCAAATAGGTAACAATGGCAAGTGAAATTGCAACAACCAATTGTTTTAAATAGATACACATATTTCAATGAATTTAAGGCTTCAAGCTATACATTGTTTCATTTTTTCCAGTATAAGCCAACAATTTAGTTCTGTGCCTGAAAGTTACTCAACTCAGAGCATCTATAGCTATCTAAGTAATAATGATACACACACACACATACACACACACACACATATATATATATATATAATGTATAATGATAATAATTGGAAAGTTTATTCCATCCTAACGTAAGTTGAATTGAGAATTAAGGAAATTTCTATCTTGCACAGTCTTCCATTTGAATGTTTCTCTTCCATTGCTAAACTATGAAATTCAAGTTTGTCATGCTGTTGAGTCCTTGTGCTTAATAAATTTTGTACTTCAAGAAAAATTGAAATAAGCATTTGCTTTTATAACTGTAGTAGAAAAAAGTTCATCTCTATCAAATTTGGAAAGCTGCAAGCTAAATACAATAGCACAGAGAATGGGTAACAGATGATTTGATAGAGAAAAAGCTAGTGCAAAACCAACGGCAACAAAAAAAACATAACTGCATCTTATATTCAAAAGGAAACTGATAAATAAGGTACTTTTCCAACTACCCATTTCTTCTAGTTCCCATTTGAAAATCAAGCGGATGAACTACTACAAATGGGTGGAAAACTGTAACAACCCGGAATTTCTGAACGAATTTAAAAAAATTATTTCAGCTATTTTAATGAGTTTTGAATATTTAAAATGATTTATTTTGAGAATTAATGATTTAAAATTTATTTAAATCGGAGTTAGAATGTATAAATTTATTTTAATTATAAAACGAACTCGAAATGGCGCGGTAGTTTGAAAATTCGATTTTAAACTTTAAACGGATATACAGAATTCAATATAAATCAGAATTGGACGAAACAAGAAACATTAAAATCTGTTTAAATATACCTTTCTAATGAATGTAAGAAACTGAGATTTGACTTTATAAATTGTAAGTTATGTCCAATTTAAAATATAGAATGGTCGCTATGGAATTTATATATATTTTAATATAACCTATAGCCCTTAAAAATAGTCGTTTTGCAAACGACCTCCGTTTTCAACAAAACCAATTTTGTTGGATCCAGAATGTTAAATTATTTTTTAGGTTTCGAAATTCATAATTTTTGAAATTAATATGTAAGTGCGGTGAATTTAAACGTGTTTTTTCAATTCAGTTTAAGTTTAGTCGACCTGAAAAATGGTCATTTTTCAAACGGTCTCCAAATTCGAAGAAATTAGTTTTGTTAGGACCGTATCATCAAAACATAGTTAGATTTATTTATTTGTAATTTTTGAAGTCAGTATATGGCCCTAGTAAATTAAAATGTATGTTCAAATTCAATATACACTGATTTATATTTTAATTTTGACAAAAACTGTTCGAAACGAATGAATTGGCTTATGAAACATATTCCATTGTATTCAAAATGGGGGTATTTAGTTAGGGACGACAGTCGTTGGGTTCGATTTGGAGTTTGGATTGATAAATAGACAATTTGTGAATTAAAAATAATAATATATATATATAAACATCCTAACTAAACCCTAATTTTCCTCATAACCCAAAATGCTGCCGTCAGCTAAGAAAACCGATGGCCCTCCTAGTTCGAATTTAAATCCCAAATCGCGAAATATTTGTGAATTAATCCTAAGTTCCAAAGCGAAATTCATAATACTTTTAACGCTCTCCAAATATATACCAATTTGATAGAATCTCATTGGCAATTTTGGGTGATTTTCGCCCTCTAAGTGGGTTGGATCATGCCTAAATTTCCATGCCAGGAGACCACCGAGTGCGACGAGAATTGGGGGGTGGCGCGGCCCACAGCGGCGCTCGACGTGGTGGTGGATGATCTAAGTCCTGCGCCTTGTATTGCATGCACAACGGAACCCTAGTTTTGAATGTTTAAGGTATTTGCGGTCTGATGCACCAGGAGGAAGACGGCTTATTAACGGCAACGTTTAATAGTTAAGTGTTATTAATTTAATTTAATTATTGTTTAACTATATAATTATGTAACTAACCTTTAAAACCCCGTATTTTCTCCATACGAGGTCCAAATCCGACGATTTAAGTTGCGTTGGATTCACGGTTACGAAGAATACGCAATGGAACTGACCAAAATAGAAATGGACGCAACTGGAAATTTTAATAAAACTAAACCGCTATTTAATTTTATTAAAACAATTCAGAAATAAAGACCGACGGAGTCGAAATGAATGTGAGAATGCTCTCACTAAAATTTTGTACAGTTATTTATTTTTATAACTGCATGTATTAAAATATATAGAATTGCCAATGTAGATTTTTATTAGTTTTAATCATTATAAATTGTATACGGTGCCTGCTAGCTCACCTCCCTTGTCCACAGACCATGACGATTCAATTGGTTGTATCGTGTGTTGATTGTGATGTTGAAATATTAAAAATAATTTAATATTATTTTATGGTAGTTGGAATTAAATTATAAATATCTATTTACATTTTAAACGGTGATAATTGGTAAATCAGAAAAATAATTCAAATCGAATTAGAACTGGATAATTAATTAACCAATGATTATTTTGAGTAGACTGTTGTTGCTTGAAAACTTCACATGTTTTAGGGATGGTAATTTATTCATATCTCCCCTGAATTTAATTATATGTCAATCAGTGGGTTGACAGACTGTGATGAGCGTTATTTATTTATTTTAACACTTATACAGAGGTAGAATGCACTCTGGAAGATGTGTGGATGTTTAATGATTATTTATCATTATTGTGAATATATGCGATGTATGAAAATCCATATAAGTATATTTATATGGTAATTGATTGAGTCTGATTCCAATTCAGAAATATTATTCAGTATAGTTTTAAAATATTATTCAGTATAGTTTTAAAATATTACTAAGTATAGTTTTAAATATTGTTCAGTATAGTTTTAAAATATTATTCAGTATAGATTTATAATAATATTCGTTATAGTTTTAAAATAATATTTTGTAAAGAATCAAAATATGATTTTGATGTCCGATTTTGGATGGACACAAAAATATTGAAATATTCATAACTGTGATGAATATGAAGCCGGGTTGAGTAGTTAAATGCCATTTTAACCAAAAAGGATCTATCGGTCAAATTTATTCATTTTATAATGAATATCGAAAAGAATCGATTTCAAAATCTGATATTTTGAGAATATTATCATTTTAATATTATAATGATATGGAAAATTCAATTTTGGTTTAAAATTGAAATAATAGTTGAAGTCGTTTTAAAATGAATTTATAAACGATTTATAAAACACATTTTAAATGGAAGTCGATGGTATATTATATATATATATATATATATATATATCTAAATGGCCTGAATAGAACATGTCGCGCGGCGACCGTTCGCGAATTTCAACCATTAACTTCAAATGGACGTAGCGGGAGATCCGACCTGTCGGAATCTCCTAAACCAGAACCGTTGGGTTCGTATCGAAAAGTGCTTTCTAATGAATATAAGAGATTTGAAATCTAATGGTTAGATTTGGAAATATATCTAAATCAATTTCAGAAAAGGTCGCTATGGATGTAGTTCGGTGGCTGTTATTGGAAACCGACTGTAAGGGCCTTAATAAAATTAATAAAAATATGTGAAAATTGTATAAAATCATAATATCTAGTTTAAAAAGATTTTGGAAGAAAAATTCCAAGTTTGAAAATATAAAAATATATTTTTATTGAATTGAACTAGTTATTAACTAGAATAATAATCCAATGTTTTCAAATAAATAAATAGGATTTGTAAAAGGTTTTGATGTAACTAGAGTTTTCCAACATATGAATTAGAATGGAAATAATCTTCGGAATATTTCGATATTGGATTCCATGATTATACAAATATTGTTGAGGAATTTAGAAGATATATGTGTATATATCGTTATTCCCAATACGATATCTGTTGGTTTCAGAATTTGATATTGAATATAAGCCGATAAAATTTCTATTCAGAGCCTTGTATTTAATATCAAATCGGATTTTGGCTTTGTCGTGAATGGTGTCTTTAATAACACTATTCTTAAACTAGTTGAGAAAAGAATAAATCTTTTATCTAAGATTTAGAGAAGAAGTTTACCAATTATTTAATATTTAATTGGAATTGAATTGAAATTGGATTTTAGGTTTGTCGTGAACAGTGTTTTAAATAATAGTCGTTCTTTAACCCAATTAATAGTGAAGATATGATTTGGATTTTATAAATCTTTTTAATAATATTTAATGGAAATTTTCCAAAGTAAAGTTTTCCAATTTAATATATTAAATTGTAATTGAATGGAATTTGATTCGGTAATAATCGAAATGAACTACTGCGAAGGAAGGTCGTTACTATATATGAAATTTAAAAGGCTTTGTCGTTATTCCATTTATATTATTAGTCTGATATGGGAATTTATATCTATTATACACTGTTATGATTCCTGTAGGTTCCATTTTGATAGAAGAGGATTTTGGATTTATCATGAACGATGTTTCAAAAGACATTCGTTCTTTAACCCAATTAAAGACGGGAATTATTTCCTAAAATTGAATAACCATTAAATAATGATTTTTTAGGGATTAAAACTAAGAGGATTTTTAGTGAATCTTTAATTAGATTGAAGAGTTAATGTGGTAATTAAATTTGCCAAATTTGAGAAGTGATCGAGAATGGAGTACCACCAGTTTTACACCAGGCAATAGTTAAATATGTAATTGGATTTGAATGTGAAATGGTAATTAATTTTATTGATAACACAGTGGGTGTTAGATATAGAGTACTACCAGTTTTGCTCCATAGGATGAATAGGTTGGGATTGGGATTAATAAATAAATGATTACTTCGGTAAAGTTCGTTAATCCCGACTAGTTGATATATCTCAATTTGGTTTAGAATTGTTAAAGGATAAAATAAAATCTTTTGAAATTGATATCCGAAGGAAGATTAAAGAATAATTTCAAAAGAATTTATCTTCGATAAAATTAGTGGGAACCTTTCCCTAGAAAAGTGAATATTTGAATAAAAATTATTCTGAATTGGAATGAGGCATATGATGTGATTTTATAGCACTTGATTATTGATTATAAATTACGCGAGTTATTCGGAAAGACCGGGTTTATCCCATTCTGAATAACGGGTACGACGACTTAAAGTAGACGATGAAGACGGTGGTTGAATACTAGAGATCTTCACACCGTTTGGATTATTATTGATGTCTTGATTAGGTTGTACACCCAAGACAGGTTAATAAGTGGTGATCGTCCAGACGTACTTGGAAATCAACCGGATATGCCAGGACCTCTCTCCTGTATTGGACATATGGGACGAGGAATAAGGTGCCTCTAGTTCCGTTCTGACCCAGAATGGACTTGTAAATGGATGTGTGCCTAACATTGGATTTTATTCTGCGATGATTGATTTCTATTAAATATATATTTGTTTGGTGGCGGAGGATTTATTCTCTTGCTTAACACCCTTCTCTGCGACATACAAGCTTAGAGGTTATATGTTGATAAATATAAGTTGCATGGCGTGAATTGTCAATGTGGCATACTGAGATGCAATGATCAAGGCTTTTGTTGAAAAGCAGAGTCTTGTAGATGATGATCAAAGCACGGCTTTAATTAGCATAGTTTGTATATAGCATTAATTCGCGAGCTTCACACCCGGTATAAGTAAAAAACGGGATAGCGACGGGAGGGAGTGCACGCCGTTTCTTTCTAGCTAGGAATGGTGTCATGGTATGGAGCCCAGACTTTTCACTTATGTGGATGATGGAATGAGGCACCTCGATTATTGAGTCCCTAGTGGCTCAGAGATAGGTCCATTAGGACCGGGAAACGTGTGTTCAGGAATAATTAATTCACTAATGTAAGTGTGGACCGGCCCTGAAGCATATAAGGGTTGCCCAGAGTGTGTAATCTTGAGGCATTTGCTAGAGTGTCTCAAATCGAAGAGGAGCCATCCCTTGCCTCGACTCATAGATGAAAATACGATTTCCAATAAGACATTTTTTGGTTTTAGTTGTAGAACTAGTATGGTGACATGATATATGGTACCCACGCCGACTATGATTGAGACATTTATATTTGAAATTGTTTCGACACTATGCACTTATAGTAATATCAAAATGATTTGTTTTAAACGTACCAAGCATGCTTGCCTATTATATAGGAAAACTCTATTCTTCGGC
The DNA here is from genome assembly GCA_030737875.1 of Allium sativum. Classification (NCBI taxonomy): domain Eukaryota; kingdom Viridiplantae; phylum Streptophyta; class Magnoliopsida; order Asparagales; family Amaryllidaceae; genus Allium; species Allium sativum. Next base: position 6,427,851 of record CM060923.1, on the reverse strand, counting down.
TTGCGTTGCATTGTGTGATGGGACCTGAGTCTTATAATAGCTTCATTGTCCAAAAAACATAGCATTGTTTATTTTAAACTGAAATTCATGTGGAGTAAACCTGTTCCGTGTTATACGGCGTGGTCCCATGATTTCCCAATGTCTAAAGTAAAGATTTAATAACTGTTTTAGTTCCCACACTAGTCCCATGACTGACTCGGAGTTTATTGTTTCTACCTAAACTTTGGGTGCCCATATTTTCCACACGGGCAGCTAGTAGTTTTGGTTTTACAGAGTTCTTTTCCTAGAATCCTGGATTACAACTAGAGCTATATTCAGAAAGCTTTGTGTCCGTGTATTCTTTCAGTTGTGCTTGTTGATGTATTTTCCACTATGCATTGTATTTATACATTTAAATTTCCGCTACTTTGTATTTTAATCTGTAATATTATTTTATTTCCGATGTGTAATATTTATTCATAATCTGCTATATTCTTGTACTCTGATGTAATTGTTGTACTAGTAATGAAAAGTTCTATTGTTGTGTTCTGATGCGTCATGTTCTCAAAGCAATCCGGGCTTTCCCGATAGGGGAAGTTTGGGTCGTTTCAAAAACTACCATTCCATGCATCAACCATCAAAAAAAGCTATAAATGTTCACTTCTTGTAGTTGAAATCAATTATATTGTTTGTGCTATTTTTTCCTTTGTATTGAATATCATTAGTAGTATTCAAGTCATATTTACTTGCGCTGTTTTTGCTCTATATTAGACATATTAGGAATAATGTTTACCATAGACATAGTGGAGACACTAACGAAAGAAAACATATTACCTCTTTCCTGCAAACCTGCATGTAAAATTTATTGAAAAGAGATAAACAATCATGTATACTTCATCACATAAGTGCATTTTATTTTTATCTCAAAAGAAAGATTTATAAGTTTGCAGGCTAGTAGTACTCCTAACAAAATATGTTAGTTCCAATATTTTTAATTTACTTGAGTTTTACTTTTATACATTCTTATATATTGGTATAAAGTATAAACTACTAAATACTCGGATGAGAAAAAAAAGGAGGGAAGACTTGATGTAATATGAAATAGAGAAATAATTTTGATGGATCCAAGAAAAGTTGTATAATAGGTACTACAGTGTGAATATACGGAGAATTACATACGATGAAAGTAAGAAATCGATATTTAACACCAAACAACTTACACATTGAATTTTAGTAGAAGATGGCATGTATACAATAGCCAAATAAATAACAAATCCTAAGTCGAAGCACAAATTAAAACTATTTTTTTTTTGCAAACTTAAGCAGTTACTTCTACAATTAGAAAATATCATATATATTATTCATATGATTAAATACTAGGGTCTTACTAGAACACCGTGTTATCATTCTCATTTCCGATGTCAGTACTAATTTGTATGATTCGATTTTTAATCACGTCGATCAGAAATCATATAAACTTAAATTTTCGAGATGGTTTTAGTTTAAACTTTTCAGCCATAAACTTTCCATTCCTATTCTACACATCAGGAAATTACTCATGCTACCAGAGGAAAAAAATCAAGTTATAAAACAGATATATAAAACTGAAATCATACCTTGCAAGAATCATTTTTTCTAGCATCCTCCCAAACAACATCCAAAACATAATCAATCATATCCGCACCCCTCCCCCCATAAGCATCGCCAGCAACAGGTACGTGTACGAGTAGGCTTTGTTGTAACAAACGCTACCTGTAAGACAATTCAAAATGCAACAAATTTGTTCATTGTAAGTGGATTAGGGTTCAGTGCTGGATTCGGAGCTAAGGGAGAGGAGAGCAGAGCGTAAGAAGGGGAGGGCAGGGAGAGGAATATTATTCATCTTGATTTCGATTATGTTTATGCAGAAATGGATTTAGCGTTTTGCTGAAAGAGACGTAAACGGAGAAATGCGAAATCGAGCTAAGGATAAGAAGTAAAATAGTGAAACGTGACAATGGAGGGAAACAAGAATTGGTATCCTGCCAAGTATACGTGAGAGGGGAAAGTAAAATAGTGAAATGTGACAAAGGAGGGAAACGAGAATCGGTACCCCGCCAAGTATATGCCAGATGGGCTGGACGAAATAAAAGTGGAGAAATAAAAGAAACTGCATGTTTCAGATGCAGTTAATTTATAAACGAAACTAATATAAGCATCTAATAGTAGTTTTTGTTGTAATGAATATAATTTAAAATATGTATACATACGCAGCGTCGCCCCATTCGGGTTATCCCATTGATATATGACGTTGCCATCCCCGTCTACTTGCCTAGATGTGTGGCTATGAGCAAATACATCCATGTAGGACACGGGGAGCTCGTTCCTACAATTGATAATTTGGATAAATCAATTCCACATAGTTAATTACCAAACAGATCAATATAAAAATGTAACAATTGATAAATTTACCAAGTCCTCGCGGTGATGCGGGAAAGACTTGTATCCTCTATGAGTTATTGGATTCCTTCTCATGTTTGTTGAGTTCTTTGCTGACTCCGCCTGCAAATTTGCATTGACTAATTATTTAATAATCAACAAAAAATTTAATGAGATTCGTTATAGGTTTACGTTGAATTCATCCGTTTTCCATTAGTAACCATCTTATCCCATACCGCCTCGCTCATCCACCTTGTTTTCTTCCCTAACTTTTTAATCTCTGACATTTTCTCCTTGTAGTTCTTAGCAACCTTTGAGTTCCAGTATCACTGAACAAAGTTGATATCAGACTCCTGCAAAACTACTGTGCCCTGTACAATGAGAAAATATTACTAATGAAATATTTGTATTTAATCATTTTGTAAAGTGGTATAAACTTAGCAGAAAATCTTACCAGATGGTCTCTCTTACGGTGTCGGGTAACTTGTTCCATTTAGGCCAGAAATCGCTCATCCTAGCCATATACGCATCCTTAGAAATGTTCAGAATCATTTGAGATGGCTACAATTCAAATCCCCTACGTTAAATAAAAAATGAAACTTTAAACAATTATAGATATATCATGTACAAAAAAATAAATTGGTATGCTGCTAATTTTGATACTTATGCATGATCAACCTTAGGCTTCAAAGTAAATGACTGGACGAGCTAGTGGCTGCCACTACTATCGCCAACCTGTTGGGAAGAGCTACGTAGTCGAGAGCTGGAGCCAACATAATATGCTTGCTACATGCATACATATACAATTCATAATAATTATGATACGGCGAACCATTGAAAAAAGTAATACATGCTACACAGGTGTCATGTTGTGTATGTGTTGTGTTTGTGAGTATACACTTGTTGTCGTTAAAATTGTATAACTTGGATAAATGCAATATTAAACATATATAAATGTAATGTGAATAATTTTGAAAATTATTGGATATTTCTCGGTCCTCATCATTTTTAGATTCATATTCTGTTTTATGTTCGATGTTGTTTTCTTCTACACTCTCAAATGCTTCGACTAATACATTTGTCTCGTCATTTAAAGGTCCAAAATTTGTTTGATTATCTGTAATTGCTATTTCAACATTTTCCTCCTGATCTTCTTAATAGGCTTGTTCGTCAGGAATATTCTTTCGAACGAATGTAAATCTTGCCCTAGTTTTAAAAATCGCAGAGCAATCTACTTTATCCCCTTTTAGAGATGGATAAGGGACATAGTAAGCTTGTAATGCTTGTTTGGCTAGTACAAAAGGATTTTACTTTTGATAACGCGAGGTATGTTTTAATTTCTATAAGATTATAATTTGGATGCACGTTAATACCAAAACCTGGAACATTGTTGAACCAGTTGCATCTAAACAAATAAGCATCCTCTGCGGGCCTTGTAAAATATGTCAATTGTAAAATCTGAGTTAACACACCGTAAAAATCATTTATATGATTATTAGGATCATCACTTCCTTTAACTAATACACCAGTATTGTTTGTTAATTTTTCTGCATCGTATTCTTTGGTGTTGAATTTATACCCATTAAAAAAAATATTGGACATGTTTTAACTTTTATTTTTGGTCCAAACGCCACCTTCGAGCACATGATTTGTAGGATCAGAAACGTCGTTCGTAAACCAAATACTGAAATCTTTGCTTAAATCGCTGCTTGGATTTTATGATTCATAAATACTACAAACAAAAACATTATAAATTACATTATTATTTATTTACACGTGTAACTTAAATTTAACAAAACTTGTAAGATGATAATTACCTAACAATTGGTGCAACTTTTGGACAACTAAAAAGAATACATCTCTGTGCTACATGGTAATTTATCATCTAGCCATACTTCAACACATTTTCCAGCATGTTGGACATGTTTAAAATTAGATAATGTTGCTTTAAAAGAATAATATTGTTCAACGACCTCATCATTACACGTAACTCTTTCAAATGATAAGTTCACATGATCATTAAAATAATAAGAGAAAAAGAAAGAAGCTTCTTTTTCGACATAGGATTTGCAAATAGAACCTTCAACTCGAGCCTTTTGTCTCACTTTTTTCTTTAAATGATTTAAGTACCTAATGAAAAATATTTTGATTCAATATTAACTTGTATTTAAAATTAAATTAACATTTGCATAATTAGTATAGTAACATGACTTTCGAATGGATACATCCATCCATATTGCAAAGGACCTTGAAGACGTGCTTCATACGGAAGATGAACAGGTAAATGCTCCATTACATCAAGGAAACATGAAGGAAATATTTTCTCCAGCTTGCAGAGCAGTATAGGGATTTCTTCTTCAAGTTTAAGTAGAAGGCCAACTTTTAATGTAGTTGAAAAAAACTTCTTGTAAAATAAACTAAGTTCTATTGTTACCTTCCAAACTTTTATGGGTAACAATTATTCGAAAGCGACAGGTAACAAATTTTCCGTCATTACATGACTATCGTTGATTTTCATTCCACTCAACCTTCCATTTTTATAGTCGACACATCTACGAAAATTGAAGGAAATTCCATTGAAAAATCGTAATCCTTCCACCCATTTTAACAGTATTTTAAGTTGGTTGCCGTCTAGTTCATAGCATGCTTTGGGTTTTTTTACTGTCATTGGGCTTCATATGAAGCTTAGGACGATTGCATATTTCCTCTATATCATGTTCAAATTTCAGATCATCCTTAGTTTTGCCCCCACATTTAGAACTATATTAAACACATTATCAAATTTGTTTTTCTCATTATGCATTACGTCAATGTTATGACAGATTAAGAGATTTTTCCATAAAGTTTTCTCAGTTCATAATAGTTTTCGCACATTAAATTATCGGATGACATATGACGTTTAGTGGCTTGAACAAAAGTCGTAAATCCAGCTACTGTAAGATTGTATTTTGATTTCACTGCAATATATTACGCAGTTATAGATAACTGAGTGCCACTTTTACTTCTATTCCAAAGGTTTTTATAGCATGATCGAATAAATCATATTTTTTAGCTCTTGCATTTTGTTCCTCTTCGACGTTAACATCGTCGTTACCAATTTCAATGGTAGGGAACACTGATCGTGCTACATCCTTGACCATTTTTCTATGAGATTCATACTAACTTCATCACTAATGACCTCCACCGATCGTTTTTGGTTATTAGGGGCTACAATTTCTCCATGACGATCCCACAACAAACAATTGGGTATAAAACCATATTGGCACAAATGGACCTTAACAATATTTGGTATTAAATAGTTTAACAATTTGCACCTACTACATGAACAACAAATTTCTTCATCGTTTCCAATATTACTTAAAGCAAATTCGATGGACACTTTTACCCTTTTTGAAAACATTCACTTATTGCACCAATAACTTCTATTCATTAATACATCTGGTTTCAATCAATAAAGTTGTTGACCATTTTTCCTACTTTGAAACATATGATGAAGTAAAAAAAATTAATCGTTCATTTTATATTTTGTTTAAATTTTATTTACTAATTTAGTAAACATATACTAAATTTTATACATTTTTACAAACTTTATTTTAAATAAACAATTATTGGTTCTTTGACACTTATTATTTGTGTTTTGATGGCTGGTCATACTACTTCCCATTAAAAACACAATACTAGTTACATTCCGTAAATCATATCATTATAAAGGAAATGTCATCCAAATTTTATGAACCTTTTAAAGTGATATGGTTTACAAAATATAATTACTTTATAGTGTTTGTAACTTGTCCAATACAGGGACAAATCCAAGAAATGATGTATCAGATGAATAGAGATTTCTGTTTTGTAGAAAAAACCAATATCATTATAACGATTATATACAATACTTGTCAGATGGGGCCAAATAATATCGTCTAAGGATTTAAATATTTGTTTATATTAAATTTAAATATATAATTTGTTTATATTTTACCGTTTTATTACATATGTACTAAACTATATATTTTTACAATTTACTGAATTCTAACTACGACGATTTCTATAAAAATCATTCATACACCAAATCAGTTCGCATGTTCGCATAAGAACAAAATTCTGTTCGCACAAATTATCCAAAACCATGATTACTCCTAACATAATATATACTTCATGTTTGAATAATTATACTATTTTGCAAACCCTATCACGCACATACGTTCAGTACTAACCAAATCAACCTAAACCAACGCAATATACTTTCGAGCATAACAGTTGTGTAGAGCGATTCTACACCCCCAATTAGTTATTATAACTAATAACAAAATAACATAATCGGTCAACAAGCCTGACCGATGGCTAACAGTACTAATAATGCATGCAACTGCATGCAGGGAGTTTGTAGCACGTAGCGCGACTAATTACATACTAAACTAATGAACAAACTACACAAGATTACTTCTAGACACCACACAATAACCCCATTAACACAACTCCCCGCATATACATGCAAACCAGCAGTGTCAGCAAACCATTAAACACAAAAAAATTGCCTGTAGCGAGGGAGTGTGCATCGCTAGATGAGCTTACCATGGTCAAGGGAAGAGGCCGCGTTGCTGAGTGCCGCCTGCGTCGGTGCTACCTTCGGATTCCTCCCAATCGATGGTGCTGTCCAGTATGGTTGGGATGAAAGGTGTCGGATGTGTACCTGAGGTGGATGCTTGAATGCGTGCACTACGGCGAATGGCAGAGCTTGACAAAGCGGGTGCAATCATAGGGAAAAGTCTATCGAGGAGTGAAGGAGGAGGCGGCGGAGGGGTGTAATTTTGGGTGGATGGCTGGTCAGTGGGAACTATAGGCTGGTTGAGGCTGGAGAGGTCCACATCAAAGTCAAATTCAGGGAGAGGGTCCCAAATGCGCTTCGGCGATAGCCAGGACCCGGCTAGGACCACCCTCCAACAAACGTGATATACACGTAAATGTGTATATTTTATCCGCTTATTTATCTAGTTTTCTATTTAAAATAATTAATATTGTGCATTTATAGCTGTGTTTTCAGATTGTTGACAAGAATCGTGGTTTAGAGCATTTGATGAATAAAGCATGAAGAATTTGCTGAAAAAGAGTGAAGTTAAAATTACTAAAGCTTGAAGAACGGTTGCAAATAAAGTTCAGTTGGGTAGATTTGGATCACTAAAGACTCATATTGTGTTCACATTGGCTCAATTGCAGACCATTTCACTCATGTAGCGTTCACATTAGCTCCCTTGCAAGGCTTCTCATTCATGCACTGCACGCGTTCACACTGGCTCACTTACAAGGCCTCTTACTCAACAACCCCGTTCACACTAGCTTATGTGTTATTTGGGCTAATTCTTTAGTCCCACATTGTGGAATTTGCCAAGTAGTCTTTGTCATATCAGCTATAAATACCTTGCATCTCATTCATGTAAACACACTTAGTTTTATTCTGTAATCCTTTGCTTGGAATAAAACTCTTCTTTCTCTCTTCTATTTAGTTTTTATTTGCATTTTATTTATGTTCATGTCTGTTATTTTCTTTTCTTTTAGCTATGTCTAGCTAATCCTCTTTGATTAGGGGTGATGACGCTAATAGATATGATTCAATATGTATCACATAGCCAAAAGATTAGAACTTCATGTATGTAGATCTAGATTTGAACTAAGGGTTAGATATGAACCTTCATACCCTGTGTCGTTTAAGAGCTGTGCTCCTTCACAGGGTATATTCGAGTTCGATCTAACACTTTTCAGATTTAGATTTAATATTTAGGGTTTTAGAAATAAAATAGTGAATCTGTCCTGATAGCCTATGGTTGTTTAAGAGCTGAGCTCCTGCATAGGCTATACTTGTTGTTATTTACATATTTATTTCTAGAAACCTAATTATAGTTGATTCATGTTTGTGACAGAAACATGAATTAGATCTGTATTTATTCGATTGGCTATTGATGAATATTAATCTAATCTATGTCATTATCCCCTAATTCTTTCTTTTATTGTTAAAACTCTCTTTTTGTTTATTTTCTGTGTTTGCAACCAATCAAAATTCTAAATAACTTGATTGGATTTAATAATTAAAATATTTTTGGTCCTAGAGTTCGACACCCTCTACAACAATCCCTGTTGTTTAGGAAAACCGAACGGATTTTACAGTTGTTTACAATTGTATAATTTGTTCGCAAACAAAACGCAATATACTAAATTAGAAAATTTTGTAACTGGAAATCATTTGATCATTATGGTGATAATAATAGCAATTAGGGGGTAACATGATGTAATATACATACACTAACAAGTAGGATTCAATAATACTTTAAATTAGGCCTTAAATTAAAAAAAACCTAAATATTAGGTTTAGGGAAATTACCCAATTTGGAAAGCTAGGAAGGTGAAGACCGACTGCATCAGTTCCTAGGTGGCGTCGGAGGTGGTTGGATTGGTGCTTGGAGTGGTGGAAGCGGTGTTGGAGAAGGATAAATGGTGATTTGGGGGAGAAAACGTTTGGGGAAAAGTTGGGGATGATAATGAAGCTTCAGGTCGCGGATTCTGGAAAATATGCAAGAAACTTCGAACGGCCGCAAACGGCACTTATTCCATCGGTTTCCAACAGCTTCAAATGGCTTGTTTAAAAATCAATGAGTCGTTGGATGCTCCATTGAAATACACTGTAGTTCTAGTAGTGGGTTGGTTTGTGTAACAACCCGGAATTTCAGAACAAAATTTAAAATTTAATTTAAGCTATTTTGACGAGTATCGAAGAGAAAATGACTATTTTAGTTAAATAAAATTTGTGAATAATTTTAAAATTTAGTTTTTATGATTTAATTAACTTGAAATAAAATTAGTAAAATTGTTAGAATGATTTAAAAATCCAGAATTTGAGAACTTGGTTTTTTAATCAATACATAGCCCATAAAAAGTGAGATTTTGCTAGGAAGCTCAGAATTTGACAAGATAAAATTATTTGGATTCATAATGAAAAATCATTTTCGAATTCCAAAATGTGCGTCGAACGGATTTAGTGTGTGGCTATGCGATACAAAGCCATTTGCTTCAAAACAAAGAGTCAGTTTACAATGGAACATTATGGAGATGATCTCAAAATTCGATTCCGTTTTTTTCTTGAATTCGTATCGTCAAATAATGGTAAAATCCAAAAGGCCAAGATTTTAGGAGTTAGCATTTGGGTGTGCAAGAAGAAAACGTATGCTAAAATCGCACTTATTGAGCAATATTTTAGCTTGTTTGAGAAATTAAACGGAAGGTTGATTGAACTCGGAATTCGATGAAACTTGGTTCGTTGGATTCGTATGGTCGTGTATTATCTCTTATCAGGTTTCTAGAGCAAAAGGAGACAGTTTGCAGTCAGACGGTTGGAGAAAGTGGAGAGAGAACTCCTACATATATTCACTTTCTCTCCTCATAATTTCCTCCTTCTTCAAATCCTCTCTTCCAAAATTAATGGCCTCTTCATGAAACCCTAGCCCCTCCTCTCCCTCCCTACCCTAACTGCCTATCCCCTATCCCACGCGCAAGACACCCCCCCCCAGCATGCACGCAGCCCCATTCCTCTCCTCTTATCTTCGTCTAATCTCTTCATGACATGAAAAGGAGCTTCATTTAAGGTCCAAGCTTCCTCTAGCTACCCTTATCTCCCCTTGGTGAGCTCTACGTGCTCGAGACAACTTGTGGAGCATTCTAGGCCTCTTTTCTTATCCGGACTAAGCTCCAGGAGGCTCCAATCCACCAAAGCTCCTTCATTTCTTGCTTCATACACTTTCTAGAGTGTGTACCGAGGTTGCCGCGAGGTTTCAAGAGCTAAAAAGGCGGGATTTTTAGGCCGTAGCGAGCACCAGAAACTTCAGATTTGCAGTGTATTTTTTCTTCATGGTTAGGGTGAGAGTTTCTTGCTTTAACTAGTGTAGTAAAATAGTTTAATTAATTATGAAAAACTAATTTGTTAAGCATATTAAATGGTTAAGGAATACGGTAAAAATTGATAGGTTTCACGTTAGAAATTTGCATTGCGTCATCATTAAGGTAAACATGTCATGTAGCATCCCTTTGGACTTCAACGCATGAATTCCACACTAATCATTTTCATTAGAAGCATAGTATAAATTTTTGACACTTGCATTTTGTATTATGTGAATGGACACTTGTGGCGCTGGCATTTGGTAGTTGAGTATTCATTTATTTATGATTACCTTGTCTACATTAGATGAGAAAAAAATGGGTTGGTCTGAAAAAAATGTCATGTTGCTTGTAACAATGAAATAGAAATTTAAAATGTGTTTACAAGGCGAATGGCTTGTTTATACCCACCTATTTGAATAAAATCAATGTGATAAAATGAATGAGTCATGAAACAATTATTCGATGGTTGAAAACCCCACACGAATCTGGGATGATTATGATTTACACATCTCCCTGGTTTGTAGTTCGCATGTTAACCGTTGGGATAAACAGGCGAAATAAGCCTCAATAAAATATATTGAAGCTTATATGAGAATAGAGGCACATTGGATGTCATTTGGATGTTGAATAGTTGCAAGCAACTATGGTTGAATGTATTGGGTTGAGATGAGAAATTTTGCATGATTTGGTTGAGTTTCATTTCAATCCGGGGTAAAAAGGCATATTTTAATAACATAAAAATATGAAGTGAAACTAAAAATAATTTCGATGTCCGATTTTCGATGGACGCGTTCTTATCAAAGTATAGATGAATATCCGTAATTGTGACGAAGGATTTTGAAGTGTTTTTAATATACTTTTTGCTATGCAAAGTATTTGAATTTTTAATGAATAATAACTTTTAAAAGTGAAGTTCGGTTAGAATATATAGTAAATGCTTTAGAAGAGGTTTTCTTTTAGAAGTTTCACATTTATTTTTATTATGACTATAAGGAAATTTTGGGAATAAACAGAGAACTTTTGAAAAATAATATTATTTTATTTCCTAGAATAATATAAATTGGACCAAATAATGAAATATTTGAACTTGGAAATAAATGACCGAAATAATTTTGTTTTATTAAATAAAGAAGTTCAGAAATATTTTCGATCAATTTATAAATTATAAATCGATTCGGGCTTGAATAGGACTGTAACACCCCGTATTTCTGTTAACACTAAAGGTGCTAATACAAGAATAATAATAATAATAAATGTGTAAATGGGAGATGTATCTAACGTGCATACCAAAATAATAATAAATGTGTAAAGGGGAGATGTATCTAATGCATACGTATTTATATGGATTGACAAATAATAGTAAATGTACATTAAGAAAGAAATGGTGAACATAATTGGCTTCTCTTTACAACGGACGGCTCTGGTTAACCCTAGCTTCATCGACGGCTCAAATTAACTTGCAACTCTATAAAAAGACCCTAGGTCTCAAACTAAAAAATTCACAAAAAAAGAATAAGAATGGGAGCCACCATGCTGTCTGCTGAGAACTAGAGGGAGCCTCCACTTGAAAGAGACGAACAACATAGCGAATACAAACTAAAAGATTAAAAAGCAACAACAAATTAGAATCAAAGCAACGTCTTCCCAAAGGAAAGCTTTGCAAATTCAGAATTTCAGAACTCAGAAAACAAGACCATCTACGGTTGTAAGTTTAGCTACATTTTTAGAATGCGAATTAATATGAATATCATGTGTTGCGATGAAATGATAATAGTACGATACTCGTTATGTTATTAATATACGTTTGTGATTTGATTCTATAATCATGTTGAATTGAGAATTATTAAGTATGATGTTTATTATGTTTTATAATATTAATCTATGCCAGTGACTTGATTCTATTATCATGTTAAATTTGGGATTGTTGGATTAGATTAATTGTATAAGCATGGACTTGGATTGTAACATCTTATGAGAATTGTGTAGTTTATTATGCAAGTTTATGTAGTGAAGTTATGCGACCAATTGTCAAATCTATATGTTTATGTTTATGCAAAACTTATGCCATGTTCACACTTATCATATGTTGGGATTAATTTGCAAGTATGTTTAAATCTATGTTACTAATTAACACATGTGTATGTTGATTAGCCTATGTTGCTAACTCACATATACGTATGTTGATTTGCCTATGTTGCAAATTAACATATGTATATGGATTAGTTCATATTGCTAATTCTCATGTATGTTGTTAATATGGCCTATGTTAAAAACACATATATGTTGAGTTAGCCTATAAGTGCAAGTTCATACCTATGACATTATAATGTTTATGTTAGTCTTTTTGCAAGTTTGTACCTATGACATTATAATGTTCATGTTAGTTATTTTGCAAGTTCACCCCTAAAATGTTCATGTTAGTTATTTTGCAAGTACACCCTATTATGTTCATATTGATTATGCCATCAATACCAAGTTATATCCTTGTCATGTTTATGCTAATTTATGCCAATTTGCGTATATTAAATTAGGCTAAGTTTTTAGCCTAATACTTTACACCAAAAATCATGCGAACGTAAATTAGGCTGAGATGGTTAGCCTAATATTGGACGGGGTAACGTTGGGTTAAAATGATAATTTTAGGAAAACTTGCCATAAATTGGTCATTAATCACATAAGTGATTTATGGCATAAAAAGGCATTAATTACCTTAATTAATGAGATTAATTGGAAATGAATGTGACAGTAATTTGAATATTTTCTAATTTACATATTGGTCATTAATCACATAAGTGATTTATGACATAAAAAGGCACTAATTACCTTAATTAATGAGATTAATTGGAAATGAATGTGACAGTAATTTGAATTTGAATAATTTACATAATTAAAATGTAAATTAGAAAATACGAACGCGCTTAACCCGAGGTTGGATTGAGTTGTGACGTAAACCTGCCCGGACCCGCCCCGCTGTCCAGTTGTCACAACAATAGCTATCCAATGTGAGAGGTTAAGGCATGGGGCCCAATAAAGACCCGAGGTTAAACTTAGTTGTGGCGTAAGACTGCCCGGACCCAACCGGCATACAGGCAGCCACAACAATATCTGTCTAATCTGAGAGGTTGGTGCTCTAATAAGATAATTAGAGCTGATTTAGGACTGATAGGGTTAAGTCGATTTAATAAATACTTAACCAAATTCAACATGTTAAATAATTTGGATGGGTGGGGGTTAGGTTCATTCAGACACTTAACCACTTAACATGTTTGACTAGAAAACCTAGTAACGGGGACCCGTTTCAGCAGTAACCCAATTAGGTATCATGGTACCCTGAACTAGGCAGGGTGGGGCACGATTACTGGGCTGATTGTAAGCGGTCAAAAGCGATGGCGGTTGGTGCACAGTGTGGGTTCTAACAGAGTGCGGGCGTGCACACACTCTGGAGCAGACAAGTCAGGGCACTGGAGCATCAGTAGTATACACTATGCATGCTAGAATTGTGTCGGGGCCGCCACCTTGGGACTTGATACACCCTATGGTGGGACCAGCATAGGTATCTACCATATAGGGCCGTAGGACACATGTGAATATAACAGTAGGAGCCGATCTTTTAAAGAAAGAGAAAGGGGTCACTTCACCCCAATCACGGGGTGCCTGTTGGTATAAGAATTAGTAGGTGCAGAGATAGAGATTTAAAATAGGGTGCGAAGGGATGTTCGTTTTAGGACACCTTATCTTGTTCTAGGATAGTCTATTATCCTGATATCGTCTTGTTCTCACTTTATGCAAGTCATGATCTTTTTATTATTAACATTCTAGGAATATAGCTAGACTTACCAGACTTATGTCTGACCCATTTTCCTTTCGTCTTCTTTTCTTCCGTTCCCTCCCCCCCACGTCCACAGGGAGGAAATACCGCAGCTTAGTCAGTTTTTCATCCAGCTTGAAGAGAGAGAATGTATTGCTTGGATTTCTTTCATTTGGACCATGGCTTTGGATATCATTTATGGGGATTATGAAGCTTTATTTATGTTTCATGCTTCTTTAACTTTTAAAATCAAGACAGTATTATGGTTGTAATAATTGGAAGTTTGTTTTTGAAACAATGTTGGAAATGTTCTGTGTGAACACGTATTTATGATAATAAAAGTCTGTTGGTTTTTTTCCGCTGCTTATTTATATGTGTTTATATTTGTCTTGTGTTTTATCTGTGTCTTTTACTTATGAACCTCCACCAAAATTAAGGCATTCCCTTTGTGAGTGACCTTAACGGAGGTGGGGTGTTTCACTTGGTATCAGAGCATAGATTAACCAGACCAGATAAAAAGTTTTTAAAACTATATTAAAATTAAAATTTAAAGAAGCATTTTTCAAGAAAAAGAATTGTTTTATAGTTTTAGAAAGGCATAATCCCCCAAAGCCATGTGAGTTATCTATCCTTCGTTTTGAATCTTTCCTTTTTCGTTTCAGCATGTCGGGAGAATTTAACCTTCCAGAAGGTGTGACTGTACCTGGTTGGTTTAGAAGGTACTTGGAAGCTTGGGCCAATGAAGCGGGCCCAGCGAATCTTCCTCCTCCAGCTGCAACAATTCCTCCTCCTCCCCCCCCCCCCCAGTTGCTGAAATTCCCCCTCCTCCTCCTCCTCCTCCGAGAGGAAATGCTTTTGCCAAGACTTGTAGAGATTTTAAAGCTATGGGTGGGAAAGACTTTCATGGAACCGAGTCCTTCGTAGCAGCTAGGAACTGGCTGAAAGAGACCGAAGATCTTTTCGTTATCTTTGAGGTAGAAGACAGGCAGAAGGTAAGACTGGCAGTGTATGGTTGCTCAAAGGAGAGGCTTCCTACTGGTGGGAAGTCACCAATGCAGAAAGACCAGTAGAAACGTGGGAAGATTTCAGATTTAGATTTGAGCTGAAGTTCCTTTCAAAAGCTGAGAGAAGTCTTCAAATGGAGAGGTTCCTATCCCTTAAGCAAGGAAGTATGACCGTAAAAGAGTACGTCAACCAGTTTGATCAGCTGGCTAGGTTCGGACTGGACCTAGTCAACACCCAACACAAGAAGGCTCTCCGCTTTGTCAAGGGACTGAATGAGCCGCTTCATAGCCTGGCCATGACCCATATACCTATGGGAGCTACGTATAAAAGGCTGGTACAGATGGCGTTACTACATGAGGAGGATAAAAGCAAGAAGGAGACAAAGGCGGAAGGGTCTCAGGGAAAGAAAGAAGCTTTACAGCCTAAGAAAACAGACTTTAAGAAGGGCGGGAAAAACAACAAAGCTCGTGAAACAAGAAAGTGTAATTTCTGTGGTGTGGTTGGACATGTGGTGAAAGACTGCAGCAAGAAGAAGGCAAAGATGAATGGTGGTTGCTTTCATTGTAGAGAAACAGGACACATAGCTAAGGACTGCCCTAAGAGGCGAGGGCAGGCGCAGAAAGCTGCATCCACTTCGGGTGGACAAGTTCATGCACTGAAGGCACCTCCTCTGCAACAGCGAGGTAGAAATACTTCTGTAGAAAGTGTAGTTTATCTTTATGATCACCCAGTTCGCACTTTATTTGATTCTGGTGCATCACACTCCTTTATTTCATCTGCTTTAGTAGAATCTCTACACCTAGAAACTAGTATGGTAGAGGATCCCTTGGTTGTCTCCAATCCAATTGGAGGGCCAGCTTATTTGTCAATGATCTGTATGAATTTGAAAATCTCTATTCTAAGTGTAGAATTTAGATGTAGTACCTTTTTTTGGGCTTCTCGGGGTATGGATTGATTTTGGGCATGGACTGGCTATCCAGTAATGGTGCCATCCTTGATTGTGAGAAAAGAGTGGTTAGGCTCTTAACCCAACTCGGTAACACTCTGGAAATTACTTGTAATCCCTCGAATGTGGTTATGCTTAGTTATCTTGAATTGCTTGACGCTTCTGTTGAGAATTTGCAGTCAGTTAAGGTGGTCCGAGAATATTCGGATGTCTTTGATGAGGTGAAGGGCTTACCTCCGAAACGGGAAATAGACTTCCGCATCTGTCTTGTTGACAATGCGAAGCCCGTTGCTTTGCCTATTAGGCACATGGCTCCTATGGAAAGGAAAGAGCTCAGTAAGCAGATTAAAGAGCTTTTAGAAAAGGGGTTCATTAGGCGGAGCATTTCAGAATGGGGCGCTCCAGTGGTGTTCTCTACAAAGGCGGATGGTTCACTCCGTCTATGTGTTGACTATAGGGAGCTAAACAAGCTGACTAAAAAGAATAGGCACCCTCTCCCCAGAATTGACGATTTGTTTGACCATCTTGTAGGAGCGTCGGTTTTCTCCCAACTTGATTTGGCGACCGGATTTCATCAGCTAAGGGTAGCGGATGATAGCATCGATAAGACAACCTTCAGAACCCCAGACAGATTCTTTGAGTGGCTTGTCATGCCTTTTGGCTTGACAAACGCACCCGCTTACTTCGTGGACCTAATGAGTAGGGTGTTCAGAGATTTCCTCAATAAATTCCTGGTGGTCTTCATAGACGATATTTTGATATTCTCAAAAAATGAGGAAGAGCATGCTCAGCACCTAAAGGCAATCATGGAGACTCTTAGAACACATCAGTTAAAAGCTAAATTCTCCAAGTGCCACTTTTGGAGAGAAGAAGTGAGATTTCTTGGGCATATAGTGTCCAAAGAGGGGTTAGCTATAGACCCCGCAAAAGTAGTAGCGGTGCAAGATTGGAAGGCACCAAGGAATGCAACCGAGGTCCGAAGCTTCCTCGGGCTTGCAGGCTTTTATCGGAAGTTCATCAGAGATTTTGCAAAAATCTCAACTCCTCTCACAAGTCTAACAAAGAAGAATCTAGTTTTCTCTTGGGATTTGGATTGCGAGTTTGCTTTCCAACGCTTAAAAAGGGCTCTTACAACAGCCCCAGTTCTGATCTTGCCGGATGGAAGCAAAATGTTTACAGTATACACGGATGCATGCGGGACAGGACTAGACGTTGTCCTAATGCAAGAAGGAAGGGTAGTAGCTTATGGTGGAAGACAGTTGAAAGTTCATGAAAGGAACTACCCAACCCACGACCTTGAGTTGGCCGCCATCGTCTTTGCGCTTAAGTCTTGGCGCCACTATCTCCTAGGTGAGAAATTTGAACTGTATACTGACCATAAATCTTTGAAGTATCTCTTCTCGCAGAAGGACCTTAACTTAAGGCAACAAAGGTGGATGGAGTTTCTTGCCTTGTATGATTTCGATATTTCCTACACTCCTGGCAAGGGCAACGTAGTCGCAGATGCCTTGAGTAGAAAGAAGCTAACGTTGAGCCCGCTATTTGTTGAAAGGCGAAGCCTAGAGTTTATAGCCAGTTTTGACTTTAGGCCCTCCTCTGATTTTGTACCCGGTCTGTTAGCATCGCTAGAAGTGCGGCCTACTCTCTTAGACTCAATAGTGACCGCACAACGAGAAGACCCTCAGCTTGTAGAAGTGGTTGATAAGCTCGTTAGGGGTGAGACTTCTAGTCACCTCGATAGATACACCATCAACGACAAAGGGTGGTTAAGACGGGATGGAAGAATATGCGTCCCACAGGCAAAGGAGTTGGTGAAGAAAGTTCTTGAGGAGGCACATCATTCCAAGATGACAATACATCCAGGCGGGGACAAAATGTACAAGGACTTAAAGAGAGTTTTCTTTTGGAGTGGCATGAAGAAGGACGTGGCAGATTTTGTTTCTAAGTGCATGATTTGCCAACAAGTCAAGGCGGAGCAGAAGAAGCCTGGCGGTCTACTCCATCCTCTAGAGGTCCCATAGTGGAAGTGGGATAGCATTTCAATGGAATTCGTTGATGGGCTGCCTAGGTCTAGAAGAGGCAACACTAGAATTTGGGTAATACTGGATAGGCTTACTAAAAGCACCCACTTTTTAGCTGTCAAGAGTAGAAGGACTGCCTCGTCTCTAGCATCTCTTTATCTTAAGGAGATAGTTCGACTCCAAGGAATACCTTCCAGCATTATTAGCGACAGAGATCCTATCTTCACAAGCGAGTTTTGGCAGAGTCTGCAAGAAGCTGTAGGCACACAGTTGTGTTTGAGCACGGCCTATCACCCCCAAACCCGATGGGCAGACGGAAAGGGTGAACAGGATTTTAGAAGACCTTTTAAGACTTTGCGTCCTTGACTTTGGAGGGACTTGGGAGGACCATCTTCCTTTGGTGGAATTTGCCTACAACAACAGCTACCAAGCCACCATCAGAATGGCGCCCTTCGAAGCTTTATATGGAAGACCGTGTCGATCGCCCACTTGTTGGTGGGAGTCTACTAACAAATTCATACTTGGACCAGATATGATCCGAAAGACTTCATAGAAAGTAGACTTAATACAGAGAAGAATGAAGACAGCCCAAGACAGACAAAAATCCTACGCCGAGAAGAGAAGGACCGACCTTGAATTTGAGGTTGGGGACAGGGTTTTCCTTAAGGTATCTCCTTTAAGGAACGTCGTTCGCTTTGGATCCACAAGGAAACTAGCACCAAGATTTGTAGGGCCGTTTCCTATCATCGAGAAGATTGGGAAGATGGCCTACAGGTTAGAGTTACCCGAGAGACTGGCTGGAGTTCACAACGTCTTTCATGTTTCTCACCTCCGGAAGAATCTACATGAGTCAGCGGAAGTGGTAGAGCCAAACATTCTAGAAGAAGCTGAAGTAGAACGCGAAGCAACGGTGAGGAAAGTTCCAACTCGCATCTTAGGAACTGAAGTGAAAAAGCTACGCAACCGCGAAGTCAAACTCGTCAAAGTTCAGTGGAGCGACGCCGAGGAAGACGCGACTTGGGAAACTGAGGATAGAATACGCACAGCCTACCCTTTTCTTTTTGAGGGTACATTTTTGATCTCTCTTTTTCCTTAAAGTCATGTTAGTATTTATCTTTTTAGGTATATCTCCCTGACCTTACCCTTTTATCCTTAGGTGGAAACCCCTTTGGATGTAAACATGTAATTGAAACATGTTATGGATGATGGTTGCAAGTGGTTGCAAATGTTTGCTAGTGGTTGCTCGTGGATGCATACACACACACAATCTAGGGTTTTAGATCGGCTCAGTCACTTCATATTGCATATGCATATATATGTGTTTATGTTTGTATATGGTTGAAGCTTAATATGTTGTCATATGGATGTCGCTTTGTTTGAACGATTGCGCACTCATGTAGAATTATGAATAGGAAAAAGTTTGCATACATAACGGATTCATGACACTTACATAATTTGCATTAAGGAGGTCAACTGAATCAGTAGACCGCCTGATTTTTGCATTAGATAAGGACATGTACACACACGATGCATATGATCATGAAGCATTAGAAGTCTTTTAAGGACAATGGACGCTCGTGTTTGATGATTGAGTAGATGAACATTTGGATGGTAGGATATATGTTCTCCTAGACTTGGAGATTTCGGGGACGAAATCCCTTAAGGAGGGGAGAATGTAACACCCCGTATTTCTGTTAACACTAAAGTTGCTAATACAAGAATAATAATAAATGTGTAAAGGGGAGATGTATCTAATGTGCATACAAAAATAATAATAAATGTGTAAAGGGGAGATGTATCTAATGCGTACGTATTTATATGGATTGACAAATAATAGTAAATGTACATTAAGAAAGAAATGGTGAACATAATTGGCTTCTCTTTACAACGGACAGCTCTGGTTAACCCTAGCTTCATCGACGGCTCAAATTAACTTGCAACTCTATAAAAAGACCCTAGGTCTCAAACTAAAAAATTCACAAAAAAAAAGAATAAGAATTGGAGCCACCATGCTGTCTGCTGAGAACTAGAGGGAGCCTCCACTTGAAAGAGACGAACAACATAGCGAATACAAACTAAAAGATTAAAAAGCAACAACAAATTAGAATCAAAGCAACGTCTTCCAAAAGGAAAGCTATGCAAATTCAGAATTTTAGAACTCAGAAAACAAGACCGTCTACGATTGTAAGTTTAGCTACATTTTTAGAATGCGAATTAATATGAATATCATGTGCTTCGATGAAATGATAATAGTACGATACTCGTTATGTTATTAATATACGTTTGTGATTTGATTCTATTATCATGTTGAATTGAGAATTATTAAGTATGTTGTTTATTATGTTTTATAATATTAATCTATGCCAGTGACTTGATTCTATTATCATGTTAAATTTGGGATTGTTGGATTAGATTAATTGTATAAGCATGGACTTGGATTGTAACATCTTATGAGAATTGTGTAGTTTATTATGCAAGTTTATGTAGTGAAGTTATGCGACCAATTGTCAAATCTATATGTTTATGTTTATGCAAAACTTATGCCATGTTCACACTTATCATATGTTGGGATTAATTTGCAAGTATGTTTAAATCTATGTTACTAATTAACACATGTGTATGTTGATTAGCCTATGTTGCTAACTCACATATACGTATGTTGATTTGCCTATGTTGCAAATTAACATATGTATATGGATTAGTTCATATTGCTAATTCTCATGTATGTTGTTAATATGGCCTATGTTAAAAACACATATATGTTGAGTTAGCCTATAAGTGCAAATTCATACCTATGACATTATAATATTTATGTTAGTCTTTTTGCAAGTTTGTACCTATGACATTATAATGTTCATGTTAGTTATTTTGCAAGTTCACTCCTAAAATGTTCATGTTAGTTATTTTGCAAGTACACCCTATTATGTTCATATTGATTATGCCATCAATACCAAGTTATACCCTTGTCATGTTTATGCTAATTTATGCCAATTTGCGTATATTAAATTATGCTAAGTTTTTAGCCTAATACTTTACACCAAAAATCATGCGAACGTAAATTAGGCTGAGATGGTTAGCCTAATATTGGACGGGGTAACGTTGGGTTAAAATGATAATTTTAGGAAAACTTGCCATAAATTGGTCATTAATCACATAAGTGATTTATGGCATAAAAAGGCATTAATTACCTTAATTAATGAGATTAATTGGAAATGAATGTGACAGTAATTTGAATATTTTCTAATTTACATATTGGTCATTAATCACATAAGTGATTTATGACATAAAAAGGCATTAATTACCTTAATTAATGAGATTAATTGGAAATGAATGTGACAGTAATTTGAATTTGAATAATTTACATAATTAAAATGTAAATTAGAAAATACGAACGCGCTTAACCCGCGGTTGGATTGAGTTGTGACGTAAACCTGCCCGGACCCGCCCCGCTGTCCAGTTGTCACAACAATAGCTATCCAATGTGAGAGGTTAAGGCATGGGGCCCAGTAAAGACCCGAGGTTAAACTTAGTTATGGCGTAAGACTGCCCGGACCCAACCGGCATACAGGCAGCCACAACAATATCTGTCTAATCTGAGAGGTTGGTGCTCTAATAAGATAATTAGAGCTGATTTAGGACTGATAGGGTTAAGTCAATTTAATAAATACTTAAACAAATTCAACATGTTAAATAATTTGGATGGGTGGGGGTTAGGTTCATTCAGACACTTAACCACTTAACATGTTTGACTAGAAAACCTAGTAACGGGGACCCGTTTCAGCAGTAACCCAATTAGGTATCATGGTACCCTGAACTAGGCAGGGTGGGACACGATTACTGGGCTGATTGTAAGCGGTCAAAAGCGACGGCGGTTGGTGCACAGTGTGGGTTCTAACAGAGTACGGGCGTGCACACACTCTGGAGCAGACAAGTCATGGCACTGGAGCATCAGTAGTATACACTATGCATGCTAGAATTGTGTCGGGGCCGCCACCATGGGACTTGATACACCCCATGGTGGGACCAGCATAGGTATCTACCATATAGGGCCGTAGGACACATGTGAATATACCAGTAGGAGCCGATCTTTTAAAGAAAGAGAAAGGGGTCACTTCACCCCAATCACGGGGTGCCTGTTGGTATAAGAATTAGTAGGTGCAGAGATAGAGATTTAAAATAGGGTGCGAAGGGATGTTCGTTTTAGGACACCTTATCTTGTTCTAGGATAGTCTATTATCCTGACATCGTCTTGTTCTCACTTTATGCAAGTCATGATCTTTTTATTATTAACATTCTAGGAATATAGCTAGACTTACCAGACTTATGTCTGACCCATTTCCCTTTCGTCTTCTTTTCTTCCGTTCCCTCCCCCCCACGTCCACAGGGAGGAAATACCGCAGCTTAGTCAGTTTTTCATCCAGCTTGAAGAGAGAGAATGTATTGCTTGGATTTCTTTCATTTGGACCATGGCTTTGGATATCATTTATGGGGATTATGCAGCTTTATTTATGTTTCATGCTTCTTTAACTTTTAAAATCAAGACAGTATTATGGTTGTAATAATTGGAAGTTTGTTTTTGAGACAATGTTGGAAATGTTCTGTATGAACACGTATTTATGATAATAAAAGTCTGTTGGTTTTTTTCCGCTGCTTATTTATATGTGTTTATATCTGTCTTGTGTTTTATTTGTGTCTTTTACTTATAAACCTCCACCAAAATTAAGGCATTCCCTTTGTGAGTGACCTTAACGGAGGTGGGGTGTTTCAAGGACGCGTCGCTCAACGACAGTTTGCGAACGTCAACCCGTAACTTAAAACTGATGAATCGGGAGATCCGACCGTCGGATTCTCCTTAAACACGAACCGTTGGGTTCGTATCGAAAATATATTTCAAATGCATATAATTAGTTTAAATGTAAACGGTTAGATCTTGAATTATGTCCAAATCAATTTTTGAAAAGGTCGTTATGGATGCAGTTTGGTGGCCGATATTGGAAACCGAATGTAAGAGCCTTAATAAAATTATTAAAAATATAAATAAATTATGATAAATCATTGTTAGTTTTTTGGAAGGAGTTTTTAGGGAAATTATTCCATGATTTGAAAGACAAATACTATTTTTGCCTAAAAATGCTCGTTTTAGCAACTTCGGTGAAATTTATATTATCAACATAATGAATGAGAAATGACATTTACGATTTATAGTGAACATGGCTTTAAATAGCAGTTGTTCTTTAACCCATGAAATATAAGATTAATTTCTAATACTTGGTTGAACATGGGAGGGTGATTTTATGAGATTCAAGAATTATTTCCTACAAAGATTATTGAGAACCGTTTTCTAAAAGAGTAAATATTTAATTAAGAACATATCCTGAATTGGAATGAAATGAAATTACGTGTGTGTATTTAATGCATGATTATAAAGGTACACAAGTTATTTGGAATGTATGTATTTAATGCATGATTATAAAGATACGCAAGTTATTTGGAAAGTCATTTTACCCATTCCAAATAATTATGACGACGATTAAAGTCAATAATGAAGACGATGGAAGACTGGGGATCTTCACATCATTTTGGACTGTTACTGATGTCTTAATTGGGTCGTACACTCAAGACAAGGTGGTGGAAGCTTAAAATGTACTTGGAAATCTCCCGGATATGCGAGGACCTCTCTCCTGTATTGGACATATGGGTTGAGGAATAAGGTGCCTCCAGTTTCGTTCAGACCCAGAATGGACATATGAATGGATTGTATGCTTTACATTGTGATGTGTGCTATGTTGTTGATCTCTACTAAATATGTATATGTTTGGTGGCGGAGAATTTATTCCCTTGCTTAACCCCTTTCTCTGAGACGTACGAACTTAGAGGTTATTTGTTGGCAGAAATCAACGGTATGGTATGGACTGACAATGTGGCATGCTAAGATGCAAATGATCAAGGCTTTTATTGAAAAGCAGGGGCTTTTGGATGATGATCAAAGCGCAGCTTTAAGTAGCATAGCTTTGTGTATAGCATTAATTCACGAGCCTCACACCCCGATGTGAGTCAAAAACGGGATAGTGACTACAGGGAGTGCATGCGTTTTTTCTAGCTAGAAGTTGTGTCATGGTATGGAGCCCAGACATTTTAACTTATGTGGTTGTTGGATTGTGAGGCGCCTCGGATATAGAGCTGACTAAAAGGCTCGAGTGATAGATCGACAGGACCGGGATATGTACTGTTCAGGAATAACTAATCCTCAAAAGTAAGAGAGGACCGACCCTGAATATCCAAGGGTCGCCCATAGGTGTGATCCTGAGGCATTTGCTAGAGTGTCTCGAATCAGTAAGGAGACATCCCTTGCCTCAACTCATGATGGAAATCCAATTTCCAATATGATATTTTTCGGTTTTATATGTAAACATATATGGCGACATAATATATGGTACCTATGCCATCTATGATTGATACATTTATATTTGAAGATGTATTTGACATTATGCACTTATAGTATGTTAAAATGATTTGTTTGAGACGTACCAAGCATGTTTGGCTATTATAAGATAAAACTCTATCCTCCGGCTTGCGTTGCATTGTGTGATGGGACCCAAGTCTTATAATAGCTTCATTTTTCCAAAAAGCATTGCGTTGTTCACAAATTGTTTTATTTCAACAAGCTTTGGTATTCACATGAAGTAACCCTGTTCTGTAACATACGGCGTGGTCCTATGAATTACCCTAATTTGAAGTAAAGTTTTATGCCCATTTTTAGCTCTCATACCAGTCCCATGACTGACTCGGAGTTTATTGTTTCTACCTAAACTCTAGGTGCCCATATTTTCCACACGGGCAGTCAGTAGTTTCGGTTTTGCAGACTGATTATTTTTCACAGGATCCTGGATAACGGCTGGAGCTATATTCGTAAAGCTCTATATCTGTGTATTGTTTTCAGCCGTGTTAGTTGATTTATTTCCGCTGTGCATTGTATTTATACATTTTAATTTCCGCTGCTATGTATTTTAATACTCTGATGTTGATTTTCCGTTGTGTAATATTTATACATACTTGGACACTCTTATACTCTGATGTAAATTGTTGTAATAGTAATGACAAGTTTTGTCGATTCTGTGTTCGATGCGCCGTGTTCGTGTCAGTTTGAATCCTTCAAAGATGCCATATGGAGGAGTGAGATGGTAGTGACCACTTGGTAAAGATCGCATATACTCGGTGATATTCTGATTCCTGCATCTCCACTTCAGATAGCACAACGGGCTTGTGCTATCATATTACACGTCATTACTCAGTGGCGTTTATCAAGATACATTCATGTCTGTAACCTTGGTCCTTCTTCCATACATTGCAAAGTTTTCAGGGCTTTGGATTATATATAAAATAAAACTGCTCATGAGTCGATATTTTATTAGGAAATAAGGGTAAACCTATGTGATGAGGTATAAAATAATATAGATCAATGTTTATGGTGTTTATAATTTTATTTTGCTTTAGTGTTAGATTTTTTATATTCATTTTTTGCCTTTTTTTTAAATACAACTGCCAATTGTTGTTGTGAAAAGATAGTCAACAATTGTGATTCGTAGTTGTAAGATGGTCATCTACAATTGCCAATTGCGATTGTAAAAAATCTTCTACAACTGCCTAAAGTAGTTGTAAAAAAATCTTTTACAAGTGCTTTAAACATTTGTACAAAAATATTTACAACTATCGAAAGCCATTGTAAAGAAATAAGGCTCTATTACAACTCTGGATATAAGGACTATTGACCATCAGTTGTAATAAGTCTATGATAAGTGTTTTTGATAGCTGTGAAAGGGTATTTATGTTGTATTGTGTGTTTTTGAATCTCAAATGATGATGATACATTGATGAACCACCCATGCATCCATATCTACACGTGATGAAAAATTTCATATGAAGAGAATGGCAAGGCGATACTGCTAAGCAAGTTTTGGTTCTGATACCAAATTG
This sequence comes from Allium sativum, assembly GCA_030737875.1. Lineage (NCBI taxonomy): Eukaryota > Viridiplantae > Streptophyta > Magnoliopsida > Asparagales > Amaryllidaceae > Allium > Allium sativum. The sequence goes on along the minus strand of CM060923.1, from coordinate 6,401,780 downwards.
AGAAAACAAAAAAAATAATGATTTGATTTTATTGCCTTGAGAGATTTTATGAATTATAGAATACATGAATTGATTGTATATGTTGAACTGCTTATATACAACTATACAAGACTAAATCGAATTGATCTAACCTTGAGTCGAAAGATAGCCAGAGACCCGAACCTAAACTTGGGTCGGAAGATAGCCAGAGACTCGAACTTATTCTGAATAGTATATTACATAACATTACATTCATGTCTTCATTTGATACACACATGCTCTAATATTATATAATAAGTTACAACAAGCGAATTAAAACATTATAATAGGTGCCTATTATAGCGTGCAGAAGGATTTTTGTTGTTGAAAAGTGTGATCTATTACAACAACTCTGAAAAAACCATTACAATAAGTTTATATTACAATGGACAGTTGTATATCATTGTGAAAAGGGTGTTGTAAACGGATATTTCTGTTATTGCAATAGAGTTCTATGTGATATGATTGTTAATGTTCTCTGGGGTTTTGAATGTATTGTCAATTGTCCACAATGTGAAGTTAATTGGAATGTGATTTTTCTCATGCCTACCTACTTATGACATTAATTGAAATAACTTTACATCTCACCAAATTCCAATGACCAAATTATGTATATGTATGTGTTCATATGGTCTTGAAGGATATGTGGTATATATTATGCAATCTTAAATTGTCCATCCCAAATGTTAGTTATGGTTGTGTCGGAATATCGTGTGATTGGCGGTTCCCATTGATTCTTTTAGCATTGAGATCGACGATTAACCATCGACTATAATTCCCCAATTAACCAAAATGATGCCCTTAATGTCGCATGACGTTATTAACAAAGTAAAAAAAAAAGAACATTTCCAAATTGATCGGTCTAAGTGTATCACGAGTTAATAGCTAATCTTAATTAAATATGTGAGCTAACTACATAGTGTTATACAACTAAATCTCATTAGTTAAAAGAAATGGTGAAGCTTATATACATATAGACACACACACACTCACACACACACACTCACACACACACACACACACATATATATATATATATATATACATACATACATACATATATATATATATACACGTTGGCCAGACGGTCGTTTATGGCAACCCCTGAATGGGGCAACAAGGTGGTGGATTTCCTTTTGATCTAGTACTAAATTATATATAAACTGTTATATCCACAACTCACAACTAAGCCGTTGCTTTCTTGGTCCATTGGTTGTGGATGTGCGTCCTCATTATGAGGTCAGTGTTTCAAGTCTTGCTGATCGGTATTGCATTTTTCCATCCTGAATCGAGGGTAGTATTTCTTGATGCTTCCTCCTATTTTTCCCTCATTTTCCTTCAACTACGCCCCTGTATATGAGAAGCGTTCCGGGGCACTCATGTTTTGCAGCATCCATTTGGTACCCTTACCCTACCATGCGCTACACTAATCAAAATCTAATAAGATTTTGTAAATGTTCAATCCATGTATATTATTATATATCAAAAATTTGAGCTCATTACGACATTCTATGTATGTCCATGCTTACATGTTCGGTCAATAGTAAATGGTTTAAAGGCTAAAAGAAGCAGATATCAATAACACTTCCTTCGATCATAAACACAAGGTGTAATGTGCTCATTGTCATTCTAAATATTCGAATTCATTATATTTTGTCACACACTATCTCATTGCACTACTGCATGTTTTGATCACTTTGAGATTAAGTAGGTAAGTGGGGCTCTTTATTACTTACTTGATTAAAATAGAAACCAATGCCTCGCTACAAAATATAGTCTACAAATACAGTTTATGTGAAACTATTATGAAAATATGTTATTGTTTTTGTTTTATACATGCGTATTTGAATTGTGTTCAAAATTTGATTTTGAACATTTGCATTTTTTTTTAAATGTGCCCTTGTGGGAAATACACTTATTTTATTAATAAAATTTATGATAAATTGTTATATATAGATGATTAATCCCTTTGGCTCCATATATGAATTTCCAGGCTATGTATGTGTCACTAAATTTTTCCTACAATTTTTTTTATTGTTGTCATTTATGTTATTGATTTGCATGCATAACATGATGGTTTTTGAACTAACTTGAATTATAAAAGCGTTTTATAAATTGAGAATTTTATGTTTTATTGATTAGAATTGAAATGTAAAATAAATTTGGACTGGATGAGCATTACATATCGACCAGTATATATACAATTGTTAATGGGCTTTGAGAAACAGGCCCAAGTGGTGAGTGTTGAGTAATATAGTATAAGTAAGGTAAATTTTATGTGAATCCACTGTTTTAATCTTCTAATCCACCCATGAAAATAGCATCTATTAACTTTAACATAATTTTAAAAATTGATTAGTTTATCCATCATGCGTATTTTCTTCTTCTTACCTTTTATATTATAGGTCATCCTTTCTTATTTATTACAATAATAAAAGTAATTCAGATTTGTAAGATATAATTTATCGTAGATAAAAATATACGCTTATTTATTGGTAACCATAGATCTTTTATGTCTTCTGACAGTGTATGAGAGTTTAAATCTTAAAGTGATTCAAGCTTATAAGGATACTAGTAGTTTTTGCCCGCTTTACAGGGCATTTAAATATATATTATTAAAAAAAATTGTAATGATTAAATATCAAAAATAAAAGAAAAATAAAGTATTGTAATTAATATTAAATAGTTATATATATATGGCATTCTAAACAATGTATGAGTAGTTGTTGATCAATTTATGATTTGTTATTAAGTTTTAAATAGATTTTTTATGTATAAGAGGCATTCTAACTTTAAAAAAATATCAAATTACAACATAAAAATAAACATACATATCAGAAAAATACATTAATCAATAGTAGTTTTCAGAGCAAAATAAATATAAGATCATGAGTAGTTTTCATTCCAAACAAAATAAATATGAAAATTAGAGAAAAATAAATATAAGATCATGAGTAGAAGTATCTAAAATCTCCTGCCAGTATCAAAATGATTATCCACATAAAATACTCAGAACTGGAAGAACATAACATTGAGATATCACATTATTTAGATGTCTTTATACGCAATAAAGTACAACAAAATTAGCACATATCTTACAAACTATAAAAAAAACTTCTTCATACATCACATTACCAGTAATTGTTGTAGTTCCTCCTTCTTTCTCAATGAAAATAACTAAACCAGCAGGAGATGTTACCCAACTGATAGCAATATACAATTGGACATGACAAAATACAGGCTCTAGCATATACAAACCTACACGCTCTAGAGATTGACCTTGTGCTTTGTTGATTGTCATAGCAAAACAAAGCTGCAACGGGAATTGAACTCGGACCAAATCAAATGGTAAATTTGAATCACTTGGAGACATTCAATTCTGGGTACAATGAGTGTTGTGTGTGCGTGACTGCCACTAATAATTTCACATACCACTGTGTGTTTTAAACGCCTCCTAACAACCAAGCGAGTACCATTACACAATCCAATAGCCTGGCTCAAACTGCGCAACAACATTACAACAACACCCTCTTTCAAAACCAGCTTATGGGGAGGAATACCAGGAACTTTAATGGAATTTAGATATTTAACATGAAAAGAGGCACTGAGTTGATCATCATTACCAGCACGACATTTAACTGAATCAGAACTCAAATATGTGAATGCCTCACCAAGTATCTTATCAAGAATCAGGTTGTTAACATGATCAACCACCTTATTTCTGGGAGTCAATACTGATCTTTCACGTAAATACTCATGTCTCCAAGTTTGGAAAAACGGTATTTATAAATTCATCAATGTTATTTGACTCTAATGGAATACAAAATTCTGGTGAAATATCAATTGAACAATCATTTTGAACCACAGGAACTTTACCCTCACCAATATCTAGTATCCATTTACTAAATGCTTCTATATGACATCTTTCACCATCATTATTTCCTTCAATTAGCCTCATGTTGCATGTTAATTTAAAAACCCGACATATAGACCAAAGTTGAGATCTAAAAATACATGCGCTAACAATGTCACTTCTAATACCTTTATAAATTACAAGCAAAATTTGTCTGAAGTCACCCCCAGTACCACAGTTATCCCACCAAAAGGTTTATCAAAATTTTCACTACTAACTGACTTCATAATATCGTGTAATGAACGGTCTATAGCTTCAAATGCGAACCTGTGTTCCATTGGAGCTTCATCCCAAATAATAAGCATTGTTTGCCTACAGAGTTCTGCAATATCAGAATTCATAGAGATTAAATATGTAGAAGAATCATCTAGCTTTAGTGGGATTTTGAATCTTGAGTGCACGATTCTACCTCCTGGCAAAAAAATAGCCGCAATTCCGGATGAAGCCACAGGTAGAACAATTAGAGTCTCTAATCTTAGGTGGGAAATTATAGCCCTCCAAAGAAAAGTCTTTCCACAACCTCCACTTCCATACACAAAGAAGATACCTCCATTATTTTTATAAACAGAATTCATGACTGCATTGTAAACACACTTTTGCTCAACATTTAACTTTGAAAACAAATCCTTGTGTTCATTATACATTTGATTTGTGTCATAACTCCTTTATTCTAAAATCATTCTGCTATTGAACTTATCCAAATAGAGGCTGGATGGCATTGGAATAATGGGAAAATCCTTCAGTGATTTACCAATTGTGATCAATATTATCTCAATTTCTATATAGAAAAAATATTATGTTTTAGTTAAGATTGTAACATCAGGATACAATATTTTGAATATAGTAAATTATGTAAGAATGTAATGGTAACTCAATAAACAATATTAAAATTTAATAATGAAATATACATAATATATTGGATAAAACATAACATACCAGCCAGAGCATAATTTTGTAATTGTTTATCACTCAGCTTTAAATTAGGATTTCAAGTAAGCACCTTCTGTTCATGTAAGATATCATCTTCCATGCATTACCAATGAGAAATCCACAACTTATAAACATCAGTCACCTGACAGTTTGTGATAATATAGACAAACAGTGAGCGCAATTGACATAGGAATGCAGTTGACTTATTTTGCGCAAAATCCTCATGCCGCTCATTATCATCATTCAATAAGCCTAGTGTATCACAAGTTTTACGATAGGTATTTTAGTTGGTATCTCCAACCCGATGTAAATCTTCAATACATGTAGGTCCAGTTATCCTTGTGAGTAGCATACGTAAGTACCATACTTCTCCGGCGACATAATGTGATTAATTTAATCTACCTACCATCCATCCTCTTTTTCTAGGTCTCCATTTATAAATGTCAGAATCCCAAACAAAATGTTCTGGTATTTCTTGGTAAGTGTATCTTCTCGCATCAACATTTTCCTGACAAAGTTTAAAGAATGCTTCCAACTTGGAACTTTTTTCAGCTGCTTGTTTAATAACATGATCTAAGTTGTCTGTTGATTTAAAAGTAACATACTTCTCATTTTCCAAATGGAAAGGTAGTCTCTCTACAGACACTACGATGATGCACATCAAATCCAAAGATTCTATGAGCAACCTTTAGTCCACATACATACCTACATTTAGGTTAACATGTCATTTAACAACATTTTATCTGTAACAAATATGCAAAATAAAAAATTAAAATACAATTCTTTTAGTATAAATTACCTCCCATCTAAGTATGTTTTAATCTCATTTACTGTTTTCTTCTCCCCCAGATTGTTGATCTTTTCTTTTTTCGGACTGTACTAACACAGTGGCACGGTCATGACCCTTAGACAATATTTGAAAAGATATTTCATGCAACACCCATGATTGTAGATCTCAAAATTAATGTGACACTGGTATAGAACCAAAAGATCACTATTATAAGGAACCACCCACTGGTTGTCTAAATCTGTATTTCTAACTCTGATAGTATGTTTGGTTTTTCTTCCCCTGTAAATTGGAAATCCGCAATCATCAAACATTGTACTTGAACAATACCTGAAAAAGAAAAAGAAAAATTAGAGTTAAATACAAAATAAATAAATTTATATTTTAGAGTTGAATAAAGTTTTTGATCATACTTTTTTGGGAATTTCCTTGTACATATAGAACCCTTCATGCAAGGTGATTGAAATCCAAGTCCGCAAGGACCATGTATCATAAATTGTTTAACAACCGCATATCCATATGTATCTTTCTGTTCATCAGGGATCTCTGCACATGTATACTTATCAATATTACTCTTCGAATCCTTCTTACCACTTTCTTCCAACCATATTAACATATGCGCATGAGGGAGTCCTCTTTTTTGATACTCAACAACATACATAACTGAAAATTAAAATTTTGCCAAAACATTATTAATATGAATTGAAAGGAAATAATAGCCAGCATGATAAATAATTTTAAATTATGAAATATGTGATAATATATTTAGGGGAGAAAACAAACTTGCTGCACATGGTCCAATTATATTTATTTATTTTTGATATCATCATATAATTGATCAAGTTTCAACTTAAAAACTCTGGCAATTATATCTGGGCAATCCGCTGGAGTTGTTGCCGGCAAGTGACATCATTTGTAAGACTTCATCACACACAGGGTTAAAAGTCATGGTTAAAAATATATCTGGATAACCAATTTTTCGACACAAAGCCAGTGAATCCAAAAAAAATTTGTTGCATATATCTTGCAGATCCAACAAAAGAAGCTGGAAGAATATATCCTTTACCGACGTATGAAGGATCTACAGAGTCAGAACTTAAAAGCATGTCACGTAAATTATGATACAGTTCATTTCGAAGAAGTTGTTGATGACGACGAAACCACCACAATCTCGATTATTCAATGGCGGAGAATGCGTCCATAATGTATTGCTGATATAATTTTCCTCCTAGCCTCTTTGTATCATTTTTTACATAGAAAATATCAAAACAAAGTATATTAGTGTATTTTCAAGGAATGCAGAGTGTGCGTGTGGGTGTATGTAATAAACTTCTAAATAAATATAGAAAGGGAAAAAAATATGCTCCGACCTTGATTAGTTCTAACTTGATTCTGATATGAATAAAATTCGTTTATTGAAATCTTATCCCTTTTCTTTTTTATCTCATTATCTGAATTGACAAAATATAACTTTTCGTGAAATCCTGCTCACACTGTTCAACAACTTAAGAGTTAAAAAAAGATATTGCAATTAAAATTCAAGTAATTAATTATGATAAAATAGTTGTAAATAATATATAGTATATGTATATATATAATGAACATTTAAATACTTAAAAACAGTGGAAAAGAATACTATTACTTAACCTTGGTTTGTCTTAGCTTGATTCAGATCCCTTTTATTTGTATTCCCATTATCTGAATTGACAAAGTACATTTCATCATGAAAGCCATCTTCGCCGTTTGGGAATAAAAGAGGATAATGCAATGCCATCAGTTTTGGATGCATGAATGTAATCCTTTGCAGATCTCCACTCTTGCTTGTAATGAGGATATCACGTTGCCCACATGTATATCCCTCATCTCCCACAATTAGTGCAGCAACTTGATCATCTGAATTTGTGACATGATTCTCACGACAATTTTGAGCTCTTGACTCTTTGAACAAGATCTTCATATCAACAATATTATCATTCTTAAAATGACCACGTGCCTTGCGAAAATATTTAACCAAGGGATTAATTTCATCCAACAATTTCACCAGACCTTCTAAAATCACCGGATCAATCTGATTAAAATTTTGGGCATTAATAACTTTCATACAGTTAGAAATTTCATCTTCCGTGTCATATATGTATAGCTAACAAAATTTTGGTATTTTGCCCTCGGACGAAAATAGACTTCCAATCTCATGATGATTAAGTCCACCTAACCTATAAATAGATGGACCCCTTGACTTATTAATAGAATGGTCAATATTACCACCTGTAGATGCCATGGATAAGACACAATTATATGATCGTTTTGATTTGCGGAATGTAGGTCCTTTCTCTTTGTCAAAATACACACAATGTAGATAATCAGGAGTAGGCGGATTCTTTTCAAGCTTGATTTTTCCTTTGGCAAAACAAATTGAAAATACTGGCTCCTCTTTCATATTATTCTTATTTACTCTTTCTTCATTCCACATAGTTGCTCCAAAATATTTACATGTTTTTGATGGAAACCCAAGAGATCTGTACTCAGGACAAAGTGGTATATTCTTCTTACCTGCATGCTCAACTTGAGTAGAAGAAATATTTTGCATCTCATAAAGCACATCGTCAAAGATCATGTTTTCATTTGGATCATAATCAGAAATGTCATCTTCTGAGATCGAGATATAAGTTCCCACACTCTCTGTAGAATGTATTAAATATTGTTAAGATTTTAAAATGAAGAAAGATGAAATGAAACAACATTACTTGAACAAAAATATTTTAAATATAGTACCATTATTCTCAAACTCCTCTAAATGGTGAGACTTATTTGATAAGTAACCATTGCAGGTGTAGGCATTAGAACTACTTTCTAAAGAAAAGCAGGAGATGAATTACAAAGCACCCCAAAAATTATAAAAATAAAACCTAGTTTCTTGAGATAAACCAAATACCTCCATCAAATTGAGCTTGTAATCTCACCGGCTTCACATTTCTTACCAGCTTCACATTTCTTAATATGCTACCTGTAAAATATGAAAGTCATACAATATGATACCAAAAATCAAATAATGATATACTAAAATATTAGATAATAAACCCATTTTAATGTGTTATACGCACTAAATATAAGATATCTAATTTGGATGCAAGTTATAAAAATTAAAATACAGAGGATTTTAACTTATTTCGCATATGGATAAAGAAGTTATAGTAAATATAATTAACTAAAATACAGAGGAAACATATAATATGAGAACTTTGTTAAATTAATTAACAAAAGCATATGGATAAAGAAATTATAGTAAATATAATACATACTCATAACACATATAGGGAATTGAGATTGGAAACTCGTGTTCTTAATATACCTGGACTGGTACTAATATCTGCAAGAGGTTGTTTTGTTTTTGTATTTACATTGTTTTTATAAACACAACCACTACTCCATTCTGGAATGCTAGATCTCCTGGTTTGATCCAAAGAATAAGTTCCTACAAAGACATATCCCATGAGAATTTTATTAAAATAACAAAATAAAAACACGAAAAAAAATTGGTAAAAATAATACACTCATAATACCTGGGGTATACTGAGAATGGGAATTGATATCACCAATGATTCTTAACACATTGCATGTACGATAAGTAATTGAGTGTATATTTTAAAAATAACATACATAATATTTTGAAGCATCTTAAATGTAGTATACCTGGAGTGTTAGTAATATCACCAAGAGGTTGTTTTGATTTTGCATTTGTATCATTCTTTTCAATACAACCACTACGCCATTTTGATATATTAAATCTCCTGGGGTGATTTGTGCAAGAACTTCCTGTAATGGGCATGTCCGTTATCTATGATGTTATATTAAACAACATATGTACTCAATACCTATTTGATATATTAAAGCAAATTAAGATCTAAGTTTTGTAATATGATGATCAAAGTTGGTGACACTTTCATTCTTATTTTACTACGTGAACGGTAGCAAATTGAGATCTAAGTTTTGTAACATGATGATCAAAGTTGGTGACACTTTCATTTCTTATTTTACTACGTGAAAAGTAGCAAATTAAGATCTAAGTTTTGTAACATGATGATCAAAGTTGGTGACACTTTCATTTCTTATTTTACTACGTGAAAGGTAACAAATTGATCCTATAATGGCCATCTCCCACGCTGCGCTGGACCTCAGGTGACATTTGTATATTTTCTCTATTAATTATGTCTTGAATAGTATTAGGAATGATGTTTTATCCAAGAGCTCTTCCACTTCATTTCTTACAAACTGATACATTGAGTATGTAAATTAACAACTTTAAGTGAATATAAAGAACCAAAATGCTACACAATATGATGTCGTTATATATGGACCAAGTAAAAGATACTAAATTTTCTTTTAATTTGGTGGCCTTCCACGTTTTCCACTTCGACACGGACTAGAACTTTCACTTTTAAAGCAACAAATAAAATTTTGTATAAGTAATCTAGCAACCAGAATATAACTTTAAAACCACTTTTGAAGTTCAAAATTTTATGTTGTACTATGAAACAAATAATAATATAACAATACAAATTTATTCAGTATACACACAAACACATATTTAAACGTATTTTTCAATACTTATAACAAATTTGACGATGGAAATAAGAAAACAAACATGTATAATAAGTATTTTCTTCAACTTCAGTGGTATATTGTTTTTCAACCAAAGATGATTGCAAGTTGGTTGAATATACTTTCATAATAGCAGCAAGAACGTTTTCAATTTGTTCAATCTCTATTCTTGGGTTTCTTTCTTGTTGATAAGTATTAGATTCATGGGCTGTAATATTTGGTTGTGCTTCTAAAGATGCATTTTGAGATATTTCCCGTCTTTGTCGATATGTTTCACGACACCGAGCTAGGTAACTTTCTCGTTGTTCTTGACTCATACCTCTTCTTCTTTCTTTATCCCTCATACGGCGCATTTCTCTTTGTTCATCGTTTAAAATGTTAGAACTTCTATTTTGTCTCCTTTGACTATTCATCTTTGGTGCATTGCCATCTGAAAAATAAATATCGTTTGATTATTAATATTATATTATAACTATAAATCATTTAACTACAATAATAGCCAAGTTAAGCAATAAATAAGCAAGCAACAGATCACCATAGTTCAGTGTAGGTTCTATCATACTTGGTCCAAATGTCCACCAATTATATTCAAACACCCTTAAAGTCAAGCTGGTATTAGGTTAGTATCTCAGGGGGAGCTGAAAAGAAAAGAAAAGAAAAAACTACTAATGCATCCTGTCTACTCAAAATCCATAAATTAAATTCAAGATCAGTAATTAAATCCATAAATTAAATCAATAAGCTGATGAGGCATAATAAGGAAAAAGTAATTAATTACATAACTATCTATATCTATCAATGCATTTAATATTTATTTTCTTCTAAAAGGCAGATAATAGGACACATCAAGATTAGTAGCATGAAAGTTGGCAAAATCATTGAAGAAAAGATATTGTTTATTATTGCTCCAAAAAAGGATTATGTACCATAATCAATGTATAAAACAACCACATTTAAATTTGCGTTTCAAAAGTTGAAGTACAGGGAAAAATGGAGTAAGAATGCTATAATTATAATAGAAAATTTTCAAATTTCTTTTAAGGAAAGAAACAGAAGATACCCAAATTAAATTTTAGTAAAGAAATAGAAGGTACCCGCTAAAACTATTTGCCTTAAAATCTCTTACAATTAGCCTTTTCAAAGTACAAAAAAAATTATGCATATGTTAGGATATTTTATCATTACATTTTACGCAATATAATTAATAACCATAAAAGCCACTGTAATATTTAAAAACAATATCAATGACACAACATTAAACACTTGAGAATCTGAAGCTACAAATCTTGTAGTGGTGAGTAGTGACCTTTGTTTTTGTATCCAACATAATAAAATTAGGTAGATGTTCACACGCCGGTTTGAAAACAACAAATATTCAATAAATACGGAATTAATAAAAAGCACCTACTGTCAATCATCAAAACACACAAATAGTTAAAGTATTATCCCAGTATAAAATAGTAAAAATAAAAAGTTCTCTTACAAAAAAGTCACACGTTTGACATTTAATTTTATAATTAAAGAATGACTGAAACAAAGTAAAACAAAGATACTTGAATTTAGAAACAGAAAATCTTGAGATGTTCATTATTAGGATTGCAAAATTGGACAGAAACGAAGCAGTTGAGTGGAATGTCTTCATGTCAGAATGCAAGTAAAAAGTTAGTAGGAACAGAACAACTTAGCAACAATAGCCAATAGTCTAAGCTCGGTTTGCATCTAATATTCTTTAACTTAACGTAAACAAACTACCACAAATCCAGACTCTGCGATCTATTTGTTGCCTTTATCTAAATCTTCCAAGTGATTTCCGGCTAAGAAGCTTAGAGTAGCAGTGTTATCAGATGCTACAGGCAAAAAAATAGTAATACGTAAGAGCGACGATCATGTTGTAAGTCTTAGTAGATCCAAAAATATCAGATATTCAACAATGAAGACAGAAACAATGTTTGCATTATCTTTCAACCTTAAAAATGATCCACAAAAGAAGACCGGGACATTTATTTTCTATAGTAGATCTAATCCAGTCATTGAAGAAACAAATAGTGATAAGAGAAAATTAATTTGAATTTATTATCTAAGAAAGCATCAAATTGGGTATTTTATAATTAACACAATAAGTAAGAGGGCTAGATTACCTCGCCATGCTGTTCAAGGATAAAATCCTTGATTATGTTTGTATTATTAATGCACTGGCTGATGGCGATTACAGTTTTGAATCTTACAAAGGATTTAATGTGCCTAGATAATCTTACCAGATGTGATGAATATTCACAAAGAATTAAAAAGGAAAACAATCACAAAATAAATAAGAGATCCGTATAAGTAAGTCATTAAAATGTTAAAAGTATGCAACATGAATAATAGTTAATTGCAATTTACAACATCAGTGAATGAAATAAAACATTTACATATATAAAACAACCACATTTAAATTTGAGTTTCAAAAGTTGAAGTACAGGGGAAAATGGAGTATGAATGCAAAAATTATCAATTAAATTTCCAAATTTCTTTTAAGTAAAGAAACAGAAGATATCCAAATTACATTTAAGTAAAGAAATAGAAGGCACCCGCTAAAACTATTTGCCTTAAAATCTCTTACAATTAGCCTTTTCAAAGAACATAAAAATTATGAATGTTAGGGTATTTTATCATTACATTTTAGGCAATAGTTCAATAAAATCAGACAATACATTTATCATACATAATATTATGTGTGTGTGTATATATATATATATATATATATATATATATATGTGTGTGTGTGTAATACAATGATATATTTATGTGTGTATATATATATATATATGTGTGTGTGTGTGCGTGTGTGTAATACAATGATAGTACACAATATGAACATCTACATGTTGGTTCACTAATATAGAATTAAATCTGGTTGATTTAATTGACAATTTAATATGAACATCTACATGTTGGTCCACTAATATGAACATTTACATGTTGGTCCACTAATATAACATGAACAATACACTTAATAGAGAGAATTTAGAAACGTAGAAAGGTTAATTGACAATTTATCATACATAAAATTTAATTGACAATTATCATACATAAAATTATCACTAAATTATCATACATAAATTACCACTAAATTATCATACATAAAATTATCACTAAATTGACAATTTATCACTAAATTATCATACATAAAATTTAATTGACAATTTAGAAAGGTTAATTGACAATTTAATAGAGAGAGAATTATGAAAGGCTAATTGACAATTTTGAAACGTAGAAAGGATAGCGTAAGTAACGTATATAAGATAAAATTTGAAACTAATATGATTTAATTAAATAAATAGAATAACGGACATTTCATGTCTCATATAAATCGATCGTTAATCAGTTAGTCAATTTAATTAAAGGGAAGGAAATGTAAAGTTTTCTATCTCCAATTATTAATATCATTTGCCATCCTTGTCAGTTTGAAATAAGTTAAGTGAAGAAAACGAAAATCTTCATTCCTTAAATTTATATACACATTAAACTATAATAAAAATTTATTTGTGAAACTACAATAAAAATTGTCAATTAAACTATAATAAAAATTTATTTGTGAAACTAAATAAAATATTGCTTTTATTTAAACGAAACTTAGAAAAGTTCTAAATGAATCTAGATTAATTAATAATTATATCGATATATGTTATGTTATTTTAATTTGTTTAGGATAACGTAAGTAACGTATATAAGATAAAATTTGAAACTAATATGATTTAATTAAATAAATAGATTAACGGTTAAATAATTTGAATCATTATATCAAACCTTTTAGACTTTTTTGCTGAATATTTATTTATGTATTTAATATTTGCATGTGCTTGATTAGTTAGAATAATTATTCCTAATTTGTAACAATACATGTAATTTTTTTTTAATACATTGTCATTCGTATGTAGTTTCAAATAATTTAAAAAACTACAATAAAATAATATTTTTAATCAATTTTATAGCATTACAAAGTTGGAATAACTAAAGATTAGTGGGAATAATTCAAGGTCAAACCAAAGGTTAGAATAATTAAATGGCCTTGATAAATATGGGCAATTTGGGTATTTATTTTAATGTGTTTGCATTAGATGAAGTATGAATTTGAGTTTTTTTGTATTTTATAAATGTAATCTAGTGTATAGATATTATATTCCGTATGTACAAAAATAGAACTATACAAAGCAAAGAATAAGAATAAGGAAATGAATAAAAAGAGAGATTACAAATAATTTGCGGATTAACTTAATAACATTATATTGTGGATTAACTAATAGAAATTGAGGATGGAGGTAAAATTTACCTATAAATAATTGGTTGTTACTCCATATATACTTAACAAAAAGAAAACCACCATTAATTCTAGAATGAAACTCTTTTTCGTGTAGATTATGTAAACCTAGTCACACATCAAATGTGATATTAGAAAATCATTGAAATCTGCCCAAAATGTAAGTGCTAATAATCACACAAGTATTGGGTCTTAGGCTTGCTATAAATATATCATGGATACAATACTTATTTATTTCAACTTGATGATTATGGGGAAAAGTGAGAATGCTAAAACAATATTGTTTCTCTTCTTGATCATATCATGCGCTGATTCACGACTACATAAGACTAGCGAAGAATCATCATCACTAGCGGCTGGATCACAAGCTGTGGCGCAGCATGGTGCTAATCCCAAAGGACCTTATTACGATTGCGTGATGAAATGTGGTGTAACATTCATTGTATGCATGAAAAACTGTGGATCGTGCTTTCAGAAATGTGATAAAAATTATTTGTCCTGCAAGGCTGTGTGCGACAAATTGATACCACCATCCGAGGTGGAGACATGATTCATAGTATTGTTGTAAGTATTAAACTAAGTGAACGATAATGTGAATGTTAGTATGAAATAAAGAACCTGACGTGTGTTCATGTTTATAATGGGAATCTTGTACATATCACCATATATATACTACTGAATTAATGAGTGGTTACTTATAGTAGTTTATCATACGTATGTGTTGCAGTGTGTAACTATGCAAACCTAAATTAAGTTGTTTCTTTTTGCCGATCATCACCATCATATCTTCTTCTCCTCCATGATAAACTTGTTAATTAGATGTGAGTTGGACGAGAATGCTTCCAGTCTCACTCTATCCAATTTAAAGAAGACTCACAAGCCAAAGCGTGCCCGATGATATAAGAAGAAAATGTAGGTTCTGGACTTCCTATTTTCTAAAACTGGCACAAAGGAGGAAAGTATTTGACTGTCTGATATTTCAGTGCGTATATATGCTCTGGCTACTTGTTCTATTCCCCACGTCCTTCCCCCCAGGTGAATGTTGAACGAACTTATATTTTTACAAAAAGCATCACAAATTATAATGATAATGCATGACATTTGGGTATAGGGTATTTGATTGGCAGCCCGGCTATTATAATGATAATGCAAATAATAAAACACAGCCCAAATAATTAAGTTACAAGCTAATGGGCCTCGTCATACTATTCTTTTTTGGTCCGTTTGATTTTGAACGGACAGGGCATTTGGAAGAGGCATTTGAAGGGACATTGTTGGGAACGGGGAAAGTGTTCTTTTACGAAAGGTGCATTTTGGAAGGGGCATAGTTATTATTTTACTATTTTTTTATATATTATTTTTAATTGTTTGTGTTTGTGTGTGTTTATTGTTGAACAGAATAGTAGAACACAGAATACAAATTGCAGAATACAAAAATTATTGAATGCCTCTTGCAGAATTTAAATTGCAGATTACAAAAGCCAGTACAACGCATTACAACACCATTTAAAAAAAAAAACATCACAACACAATCACAAACCACAACACATTCAGAAAATAAAACAACACAACTACAACACCCACATAAAAGAAAACATCACATCTTTCCAGCCCTCAGCTGCGTAACAAAATGAATAACACAAGCCCTAAGCTGTTCGATCTTGCCAAGCAGAGAATAAAATGGGTTGTGGCCCAATCTGTCATGTGTAGACATAATAACCGACACCTCCCAATCCTGATAGTCATCCTCCTCACGGCGTACAGACATGCATAAATCGATAAGCTCGTCTCGGTCCATGCGCGAAGGAACTGAACGAGAAGGGCCAGCACCAGACCTGACCGGCCTACGAGTCGGATGACTCGACATCTCCACATTATCGCCACAATTGATATCGCCAAAGAGCTGAGCCTCTTGCAGATGAACTGGTGGAACATCCGGAATTGTGTACTGACATCTACGGTACGGATGCATCCTGCAAACATGGAGTCCAACCCCTGAATCGTGCCGGAGACCCACTCTTGAATTTGCGCATCGGTATTGGCACCGTCGTCCACCAATCATCCGTTCCTGTGACGGTATCAAATTGCTCGTCCCATCCCCCTCCACCAAACTGTAGCAGTCTGTTTCACGGAGCCCAATCTCTTTTCATGTTGTCAAACTTGTTCTTCATTTGACCAGCGTTATAGTCCAACCCGGTCCGCTCGTTAAACACCTGTGCAATCACCTGGTACCATCCTCCAACATTATGTGCACAGGAACTGAGATGTTCCATGCACACATCGATGAAAGTGTTCGTCGTATCGTTGTTCCATTCGGCAATGGAACGAGTAGACGAGGACTGACTTGCGGCCATTCTGAAAAAGAAAAAACCGAAATCATTACGAATAAAATATATATGGGAGTAAAGAAGCAAAAAAATACAAATATAAAAGCAAAAACCTGAGAAGGTCGACGAGTAGACCATGATTGGAGCTGAAATTTTTCGGATTTGTTGCTGTTTTGGTGATGGAAGGGGAATGAAATGGAGGAAATATACAGTGAGAGGGAAAGGAATCGGCTGTTCTGGAAATTTCGTGGCGTAAGACGTGAGTCGTACGCGTCGGACGCGAAAGCCACCTTTTCAACCGTTCGTCTTGAAGGGGCAAAAGTGTGAGACCCACCTTGGACGCGTCGGACACAGACGCGAACATTAACTGCCCAGTTAACAAATCAAATGCTACCTTTGTGTATTATCTTTACGATTGGCATCCCGGCTTTTATATCCCTCCTCAAACTTGATAAGTTAATCTAGTTGTCTGCAGGAGTTGTGTATGTTCAGTTAGTAGTTTAGAGTAGTAGTTATTTGTTTATATGGTCAGTTTTTATTATAGAGAATGTGGTTGCTAGTTATGCCGTCAGTTAGTTTTTTTTTTTTTTTTGGTATTTGCTTATATATAATAAGAAAACCAGAAAAAGATGCAATTGTTGCATCACCAAAATCCCTCTGTTCTTTAGTTCTATTTTTCAAAGTTCGACTGCTGGTTTTAACAAAACCAATATTTGGTACTAGAGCCAAGTTGTCGAAGCAACGCCCGGTGAAGTAGGAGATCAATCAAACACTTGCAGTGGTGAAACCGACGGCAAGAGGAGCCACAATCCCGATCCAATTTCCAATGTTAAGCAAAACAAATTACGGCATATAGGCCGTCAAGATGAAGATAATCTTGCGTTCGCTAGGAGTATGGTTGGTGATCGAAGATGGAGACGCAGATGACGACAAAGATCAAGACACTATGGTAACCATTTCTAAAGCCGTGCCCAATGACATGATGATGGCAATCACGGAGAAGCAGACGACAAAGGAGACATGGGATGCACTCAGGGAGATGCGGGTTGGTGAAGATCATGTTAAGAAGGCACGTGTACAGGTTTTGAAACGGCAACCGAACAAGTTACAGATGGAGGATTTAAAGATAAAAAATGAATTTTCCTTGAAGCTTACCACGCTGGTGGGTGAAATACGCTCGCTGAGCACGAAGCTTGACGACAACGAAGTTGTTGGAAAAAAAGTTCAGTGTAGTTCCAGATAGATTTCTCCAGATTATTGGAACAATTGAGCACTTTGGCGATGTGTTGAGCAGTTGTCCGTGTCAGAGGCGATTGGTCATCTCAAAACCTTCGAAGAAGGGCTTAAAGGGCAACTGTACGCAAAGGGTAGTGGAGAACAATTACTCCTTACCGAAACCGAGTGGGAGACAAGAATTCGAAAGCAAAAAGAGATGAAGGTTCCTATGACAACAAAAGAGGAGGACGTCATGGAAGAGGACGTGGCCGTGGGCGTGGAATTGGTGGAGGCCGAGGAAATGGTGAACGCAATAACGGAGACCGAAAGGCACACATCTTCGACATATCCAAGGTTTAATGCTTCAACTGTAATGAATATGGTCATTTTGCAAAAGATTGTCCAAAACCAAATTGAAAAAGAAATGGCCAATCTTGTTACAGCACAAACCGATGATGAACTGGCACTGTTGATGGTTGAAACTTGTATTCTCAACCACGTGATACAAACAAAGAGGTGAAGACAAGGTGGTGCCAAAGATTAACGACACCCAAGACAAGGCTTCGTATTAAGATACCGACGCAAGTAACCACATGACTGGTTGTATTGAAAAATTTGCTAAAATTGACATAACCATTAATTGTTCAGTCATGTTTGGAGATTACTCGACTATAGAAATACAAGGAAGAGGTTCAGTTTTATTTGAATGCTTCATAGGTGAACATCATGTACTTACTAATGTCGACTATACCCCAAAGTTGAAGAGCAACATAGTAAGTCTTGGTCAGTTAGATGAGAACGGATGCAAGGTTGTAATTGAAGGAGGAGCAATGTCTATTTTGGGCAGATCGCAGAGGCTACTAGCAAAAGTGAACAGGTCAAGGAACAGACTATATGTGCTTAATATAGTACCATCCCTACCTGAATACCTACTAGCAAGGTGCAAAGAAGAAGCCTACCGCTGGCATGCAAGATACAGGCATGTGAACTATAATGCATTGAAGTTTCTAAGTCAGAAATCGATGGAGCACGGCTTTCCTGCAATCGAGCATAAGGGCCGAAACTTCGATGGTTGTCTGATTGGAAAGCAACACCGAAATCCTTTTCCAATAGTGGCGAAATTTCAAGTAGAATCACCTCTTAAACTATGATATAGAGATTTATGTGGGCGAATAACTACTTCTACACATGGAGGTAAGCGCTATTTTCTGCTGTTGGTTAATGATTGTACTACATTCATGTGGCAGGTGCTGATCCAAAGCAAAGATGAAGCATTTGAGGTATTCAAGAAGATCAAAGCATCAGCAGAAATGGAGAAAAATAGCAAGCTGAAGGCTTTTTGCACATGCCGTGATGACGAATTCGCCTGAAACGAGTTCAAATTATTGTGATCTATTGGGAATTAAGCATGATCTTACGACACCTTATTCTCCTCAGAAGAACAGTGTTGTTGAACGAAGAAGTCAGATGGTGGTTGGCATGGCAAGGATCTTGTTAAAAAGTATGGGAGTCCAAGGCGAATTTTGGGGAGAAGCGGTGTCTACTGCAGTTTATCTCTTAAATCGAGCACCAATAAAAAGCGTCATCGGCAAAACTCCTTATGAAGCATATTACGATCACAAGTCAACTGTTGATCACTTTCGCATCTTTAGATGTGTGGGACACATAAAAGATGTTACACCTCACCTTTCAAAACTTGCAAACCGAAGCAAGTCAATGGTGTTCATTGGTTATGACTCGAATACAAAAGGCTACCGGATGTTTGATCCAAAGTCGAAACAAGTAGTGGTGACACGGGATGTCGTGTTTGAAGAGGAGATGAAGTGGGAGTGGAGCAAATTTCCAGAAAGAGAAACAGGACCAACAAGGAATTCTCTTATAGCACAATATTTTACCTTTGCAAGTGCATTTGATAAGACAAATCAGAAAGATAAAGAGGTATCAATAATTCTGAAATGAATTTCCCACAGCCGATACAGGAACAAACTGGTGACCAATACAGGTATGCTACACTAGTGATGAGCACAAGATCCAGAGTATCAGCTTCAAACTCATCATATACTCTAGCGGCAACTGTTGAGGAATCAACATCAACTGAAATAGTACAACCTTCGACATATGATGAGAGTCCATCGGTAGGATCACATGGTATACTTGACATCAACTGCTTGTATGATGCAACAATCCCAATAGAATTGTAGTATTCAGGTTTGTGCTTGTTAGGAGAAGAGGAGCCGTCAAATTTCGAAGAAGCCAAGGCAGTCCGATGTGGAGAAGAGCAATGAAGGAGGAAATTTCTCTATTCGGAAAATTGAAACTTGGAAGCTCATTTTGTTACCCGACAAAAACAAATCTATAGGTCTAAAGTGGGTTTACAAGTTAAAGAAGGACGCTCAAGGAAACATTGTGAAGCACAAGGTACGATTAGTGGCAAAGGGATACGTTCAACGACAGGGCATAGACTTTGATGAAGTTTTTGCCAATGTTGCTTGACTAGAGACAGTATGTTTGCCGATCTCTATTGCAACACACAAAGGATGGGAGGTTCACCATATGGCTGTGAAGTTACCCTTCCTCAATGGTGATTTGGAAGAGGAAATGTATGTCATCCAACCTCCAGGATATGAAATAAAAGGTGAAGAGAAGAAGGTGTTAAAACTGCACAAAGCATTGTACGGTTTGCGACAAGCACCTAGAGCCTGGAACTCAAAGCTAGACAAGTCATTGCGAACACTTGGTGTGACGGCCTGCCCCGCACCAACCGACATTTTCTCCAAAAGTGCGCTGTACACATGTCCAGTTAGCACGGAACGGGTCGCCAGAAGAAAAAGAAAGAAGAGAATGAACTAATCAAGGAACCTGTAATATGTCTCATAGCGCATAGAACAAAATATAATAATAACATACTTGACATAAAATAGAAGAGACAGTGCATAAGCTAAAAACCAGAACTGAGCATCATAGCAGCGGAAATCCAAAATATAGCTTATTACAACTTTTCAAACTGTCTCAAAACAAAAGCAAGATAAAGGAGGTACACTACTAATGCCCAAGTAGTGACCACCAACGACACAGGGAGAATATCTATATATCATACGTGGAAGCCTCCTGCTCGCCTCCGAATCAGCTACTCGCGCATCACCATCTAACCATAACCTGTCTCTAGTCTGCTCGTGTGAGCACCCAGAGTAATAAGAAGAGACATAAAACTCTGGGTCAGACATAAAGCCTGGTATGAGCGATAAGCATCTAAACAAAATAATAACAGGTATAATCCAATCATACCTGAACCTGGACCTGCAACCAAAGAGTTAGCACTACATACTGTACAACACTCTAAGGTGCCCTTTCAAATGGTGTAAAGATAACGGGGGTGGGGGTGTGCATGTCATAGTGATGTCAAACAATCAAGCATAGCAATCATCCTCACATCCCTCACTCAGTGCGTAAAGCATACGATATCCACTACTTTGGTCACCTAATACTTTGGGCCATGGCGGAATCCAATCCCGTGTAACTATCACTATAAGCCCACTATCCATCTCTCAGTGGTGAACCAAAGTTATGAATACCGACAACTCCTTAACACACGTCCCGCAGCAAAGCCCAACTATGAAGTGAACTCATTGGTTTCCAACTGGATCCTAAGCTCTAACTTCCCATATTGGACTACCTTTGCATCTCGGGTTATTGGTCAATACTGGGTCGGGTCGGGTTCCTTCTCAAGCCATCGGTTCGGGTCGGGTGTCCTTCATCTGTTCGGGTCGGGTCTTCTCCTGGTGCGGTTCGGGTCGGGTCTTCTCCTAGTGCGATTCGGGTCGGTTGTCCTCCATCGGTTTGGTTCGGGTGCTCTACCTCGGGTCGGGTCGGGTGTCATCTCCCCTCCAGCTCGTGCCTCCGTTCCGATCCGTGCCCTCGTCCTTTACATGCTCATATCCGATCCATCCTCATACCTTCACTCCGATCCGTCCTCCTCGATCCGATTCGTCCTCCTCGATCCGATCCGATCCCAGTTCAGCTTGCGTGGCCTTCCTTTTTGCCATTTTCCTCCAAGTGTTGGGTTCCGATCGGATTCTTTGCTCAGTTCAACATATCCGATCCGAGCCCTATGTCCGATCCGATCAGAACCCTGCACTGTTTTCTGAGACTGTTCCAGCAAGTGTTTACGCCATTCGACGACGTTTTCGACCATTCTAACTATTGAAATCAATCACAAAGCATTTCATACAGTCATAGCAACATACATAATCAACCACAAACATCATTCACATCAATATCATAGGTTAAAATGGATCAAACATACCCAAAAATCCATATTTTCCCCTTAAGCATGTTTAAGCAAATCTAACAATAGGATTAGCAAAACTTAACCAAATTAGCCAATTTTTCTAACAGAGGCTTAAAATAATATTTATTAATTTCTGCATATTTTTCCAGATTTTTAACATGCATAATTTCGCTAATTATCACTAATCACCCCTTAATCCCCCAAAATCCGGGATTAACAAAATTAGTCGAAATCAACCCAAATTCATATCAGAGGCATAAAATGATGTTTTAGAATTTTGGGAATTTTTCTAGATTTTTCTGAGCCATAATTTCGCTAATCTTCACTAATTACCATAATTAGCCATAATTAGTGAGGAACTATGCAAATCACTCACCTTTGCCACAAATTAAACTATAGATCTGAAATGATTCTCTGTTTGGGATGAATTCCAATGCTTAGCAGCAGCTCCTATCTTGATTTGATGCTAATCCGCCTTGATTTGATGTAGATTAGGCCAAAACTTGATTAGGAAGTGATTAGAAGGTGATTTGGGTGTTGGAGGCCATGGCTAGAGCTCAAAGGAGGTTTGTGGCGGCTGGAAAATGAATGAAGAATCGTTTTCTAAACCCTAGCAGCCCTCAAATACCTCTAAACCCGAAATCCCCCATTGGGCCTAGTTGCTAATCACCCGGTTAAGCCCAATTAGCTGAAAATAACCCTTTAAACCTTAATTCAGCCATATCTCCCAAACGGTAAGTCCGTTTGGCTATTGTAACCACTCTACGGAAAGAGAAACCATCATTCGAATCCAATGGAAGTGGTTTCAGGTCAAAATTCCTTTCCAGTCAAAAGTTATGGCCAAAACAGTACCAACTAGGGGCAAAACGGTCATTTAAAAATCGACAAAAATCATGAACATGGGAAATGACCCCAATAGTCGTCTCCCAAAGTTACATGACCATACGACTTCATATGTGAAAGAAATAAATATTCTACGATCCCATGATGCGTAGAATACGGGTTGTTACATTCTCCCCCCCTTAAGAAATTTCGCCCCCGAAATTCCCTAACCAAAACACACAAAGGGTCCCGCATGCCTATCAACCATAAAACAACAATCAACATGCAAAACAAGTCTATCCTAGCATGCGGTTTACTAACAAGGGAAGAAACTATCACTACCAAAACCTTATTAGGCAAAGAGTTCTGGATACTTCTTCCTTATATCCTCCCCTGTTTCCCAAGTACAGTCTTTTTCCATTCTCACCCCACTGGACTTTGACTAGTTTCACCGCCTTCCTTCGAAGCTGCTTCGTATCGTTCCCAACAATACGCATAGACTTGCGGTTCTCAACCGCCTCGGGTTCAACCTCGCTATCGTCCAACTGATCAGGTGAAATAGTCACATTAGGGTCTTGCACAAACTTCCTTAACTGGGAAACATGAAATACGTTGTGAACTCCCGCCATCTTATCAGGTAGCTCTACTTCATACGCCAAATTCCCAACTTGCTCGAGGACTGGGAATGGGCCAACAAATCTTGGTGCTAACCTACCTCTCCAACCAATCCGAATCACATTCTCTATGGAGAGATCTCGACGAACACCAAGTCGTTAACGAAGAATTCCAAATCTCTTCGTCTCTTATCGAGATAAGCCTTTTGCCTACCTTTATCCCTTCCCAGTAGTAGATCTGCTCTATGTCTCAATACATCTTGTTACCACTGGGATGTATAGGCAATTTCGAGTGATGATATGCTCTAAGCACTTCACCTCTCGGTCCATCTACGTTGGGTACAACTAGTCCCTTATTCTTTCGAAGCCACCCTTCTCGATCAAATCCTTACCTGATCATTCTCTTTCCATCGAATACCCATCTCTACCCTAGAGATGGTTCCCAATAGATTAGGATCGTCCTTCTAACTGGAAACAATCCTCTCAATCAAAATCGATCTAATCGTCAAGCTTACTAGCGTTTCTGAATCCAATTCAGTCTTGGGTCTGAAATCATATCCTGTGACATACTCTAGTTGCTTCCATCCTAGAAACAAAACCCCTAAACTGGCATGTCTCCTACTCAATGCAACTAGTACTACACCCAAATCCTTTACTATGATCACTCTGCCCCATGGAGTCATGGCGACTGCACTGCACTGATCCATAGTCACTAGTCCTTTGCTATGTCCACTCTGCCCCATGAAGTCATAACAACTCCACTGCACTGGCTCATAGCCTTACTAATCCTTTACTATGTCCACTTTGCCCCTCGAGTCATGACGACTCTACTGCACTGGCTCATAGTTCTACTACAATCACTTTGTTCCCCATCGCTGGAACCCTACAGGTGATAGTCTACTCAAGAGAAGAAAGATAGGAACAAACATAGCAACCATAACATCCATCAAACAAATCCTATCTATCACCTGCTAAAGTCATAAACACATCGACACCTACATGATTGGTCTAACCAATCCAAATATGTCGATTCTAGCATGTCTGGTCCAACCAACATCACTAACTAATGGAAGCCCAGCCCCCATACATACACCGATGCCTACTTGACTGGTCTAACCAATCCCAGGCTAATGGAAGCCCCGCCTCCCTTCGGACTACCGTACGTCCAACGTACGTTTATCCTCCAAGGATAATTAAACTAATGGAAGCCCAGCCTCCAATCGGACTACCGTACGTCCAACGTACGTTTATCCTCCAAGGATAACTAGATCACGTCCAACGGATCCAAGGTAACGGGCGTCCCCAGATACCCCTGCTTTTAGTCCTCCTAAAATACTTGAGTCCAACCCAAGTCTATCCATTATCTTGCTGCCCTCTCGAGTCCAACTCGAGCTGAATCCAATTCCTCGCAGCCTTCTCGAGTCTAACTCGAGTCAATCTCCCAGAGATAAACTAGACTCATCCAATGAATCTCGTACTGCACGTCCAACGTACATTCACCTTCCAAAGGTAAACTAGACCCACCTAGTGAATCTAGGTACTCTACCTACGAGTCCAAGTCCAACGTGAAACTCTCCTATGTTCGCTGAATCTCCAAGATCAACGAGCTTCCCACTATGTTCCAAACATACTTCAAATCTAATGTGAAGTATTTCCATATTCGTTATATCACCATGACTAACGAACTCGCCCCATTTTTCTTTTACGAGTTCAAGTCTAACTTGAATCGTCCTAATCTTCGTTGCATCTTCCATGATCAACGAACACATCCTATTCTTTCAAAAAGAACATCAACATAGGGTCCTAACCAATCCATTACTCTGCATCTTTCCCGAGTCCCACTCGAGCGAGCTCATAACCCTATCGAGTCTAACTCTAGGCAGTCTATACCGTTGAACAGTCTTATCATGTTCCGTCTGCCCATCACTCCTCGAGTGAACCAAGATATCATCCAATGAAAAATCACAACAACTATTTACCCCTCACGCAACCCATCCTAGTCGAAATCGACATTCCCCAAGCACAAGCCCCAAAGGCCTAAACCAATATCAGACAAGCACCCAAGGAACATCTCCTCCGAGTTCGGACAACCCACGTGAGGTGATACTTAGCAAAACAATCTAGCACTGGAGTACTCATTTGCCTCCCAGAGACAACTAGAACTTACTGCAACGATAACCTCTTAGCTTCCTTAACTCCAGTTACCCTTGCCATCAATAGGTAGGTACCTAATACCACCCTATTCCTTTGGAGTAGATCGACTCCCCAAAATAATGCTAAACCCAGTAAAGCCCAAAACAAAGCAATCACAAGGAAACATACATCCATGACTCGATAAGACCACATTAACAAATCATGCCAAAACTAGTCGAACCACCAATCGGGTTCGTCACTACTAAAGGTCTATCGACTAACTCAGGTTTGTCAAACAAAACCCGATCAAAATATCTTAAATAGAAAGCATACCTCGAATAACGACACCTTTTTCCTTCTGCGCCGCAGTTGGGGCATTTGACGAAGAAGGAACAGCGTTGATAGCATACGCTTTCACAATCTGCTTCTCCCTAGGAGGTTGTGGGCAATCATCCTTGTGATGTCCCGCCTGGCCGCAGTTAAAGCACTTCCTTTCCCCAGGCTTTTCTCGACAATCTCTGGCGTAATGGCCCTTCTGGACACAACTAAAGCATTCGCCATCTTTCTTGTTTTTCTTATCCTGACCATCCTTGGTCGGGTTCTGCTTCCTCTTGTTCTGAGAATTCTTCTTGCCTTCACCGCCTGCTTGCGGCTTTGGCTCCTCTGCAGATGCCGTAGCAACTTCGGTCCTCGACTTAGGGAAAAGGCTCTCTGACCTTAATGCCTTTCCTACAATAGACTCAAACGTCTCATCGATATGGTTTATAAGTCTTTCCCCCAAGTACCCATCCAAGCCAGTTATGAACTTCTCGTTCTTCTTTTCGACTGTATCGATAAGGGACCATCCATATTTCGATAAAGTGTCGAATTCAGCGATATACTCCGAGACTGCTCTACCGTTCTGCTTAAGCTCCAAGAACTTCTTGAACAGTTCTGATTTATGAGCAGCTGGAATAAACTTATCACAAAAGCGGGTCTTAAACTGATTCCAAGTAACTTGATCTTCTGGAGTAGCTGTTCTAATGGCATTCCACCAATTCATCGCTCGCCCTTGCAGCTGACGAGACGCTAGCCTTCTCTTCATTGCATCCTCAAGACCCAAGTCGTCGAAGATACGATCCCAGCTATCCAACCAATCCTGAACATCTGTGGCCGACTCCGTTCCGTGGAACGGCTTCCCACCAAGGTTAGTGTAATCCTTGCACAACTTGGCGAAATCGACCCTAGGCGCCTGCACTACTGGACCACCACCATTTCCGGGATTGGGAACTGCTCCCTGAACATCTCTAAGCATGTCTCTCATGAGGTTAGTAAACATTGCCCTCATGTCAGCGGCATTCCCTTGGTTGGTCCCTCTACCAGCACCCCTAGGATATCGGCTCATCGTTAATCTGAAAAAGGGGAAACGATTAACGACCCCATAGTGGTGCTAGTGCAGTACAACTTCATTCTCATACTACCAATAGTATATATATATATATAGCTTTTAAAAACCAAAGTAATCACAAATACGCGCTCTCATATACGTACTACCTCTCCCTAGTGTCTTTCCCTAGGTTAACCACGCAACCTAGAGCTCTGATACCAAGTGTGACGGCCTGCCCCCGCACCAACCGACATTTTCTCCAAAAGTGCGCTGTACACATGTCCAGTTAGCACGGAACGGGTCGCCAGAAGAAAAAGAAAGAAGAGAATGAACTAATCAAGGAACCTGTAATATGTCTCACAGCGCATAGAACAAAATATAATAATAACATACTTGACCTAAAATAGAAGAGACAGTGCATAAGCTAAAAACCAGAACTGAGCATCATAGCAGCGGAAATCCAAAATATAGCTTATTACAACTTTTCAAACTGTCTCAAAACAAAAGCAAGATAAAGGAGGTACACTACTAATGCCCAAGTAGTGACCACCAACGACACAGGGAGAATATCTATATATCATACGTGGAAGCCTCCTGCTCGCCTCCGAATCAGCTACTCGCGCATCACCAGCTAACCATAACCTGTCTCTAGTCTGCTCGTGTGAGCACCCAGAGTAATAAGAAGAGACATAAAACTCTGGGTCAGACATAAAGCCTGGTATGAGCGATAAGCATCTAAACAAAATAATAACAGGTATAATCCAATCATACCTGAACCTGGACCTGCAACCAAAGAGTTAGCACTACATATTGTACAACACTCTAAGGTGCCCTTTCAAATGGTGTAAAGATAACGGGGGTGGGGGTGTGCATGTCATAGTGATGTCAAACAATCAAGCATAGCAATCATCCTCACATCCCTCACTCAGTGCGTAAAGCATACGATATCCACTACTTTGGTCACCTAATACTTTGGGCCATGGCGGAATCCAATCCCGTGTAACTATCACTACAAGCCCACTATCCATCTCTCAGTGGTGAACCAAAGTTATGAATACCGACAACTCCTTAACACACGTCCCGCAGCAAAGCCCAACTATGAAGTGAACTCATTGGTTCCCAACTGGATCCTAAGCTCTAACTTCCCATATTGGACTACCTTTGCATATCGGGTTATTGGTCAATACTGGGTCGGGTCGGGTTCCTTCTCAAGCCATCGGTTCGGGTCGGGTGTCCTTCATCTGTTCGGGTCGGGTCTTCTCCTGGTGCGGTTCGGGTCGGGTCTTCTCCTAGTGCGGTTCGGGTCGGTTGTCCTCCATCGGTTCGGTTCGGGTGCTCTACCTCGGGTCGGGTCGGGTGTCATCTCCCCTCCAGCTCGTGCCTCCGTTCCGATCCGTGCCCTCGTCCTTTACATGCTCATATCCGATCCATCCTCATACCTTCACTCCGATCCGTCCTCCTCGATCCGATTCGTCCTCCTCGATCCGATCCGATCCGATCCCAGTTCAGCTTGCGTGGCCTTCCTTTTTGCCATTTTTCCCCAAGTGTTGGGTTCCGATCCGATCGGATTCTTTGCTCAGTTCAACATATCCGATCCGAGCCCTATGTCCGATCCGATCCGAACCCTGCACTGTTTTCTGAGACTGTTCCAGCAAGTGTTTACGCCATTCGACGACGTTTTCGACCATTCTAACTATTGAAATCAATCACAAAGCATTTCATACAGTCATAGCAACATACATAATCAACCACAAACATCATTCACATCAATATCATAGGTTAAAATGGATCAAACATACCCAAAAATCCATATTTTCCCCTTAAGCATGTTTAAGCAAATCTAACAATAGGATTAGCAAAACTTAACCAAATTAGCCAATTTTTCTAACAGAGGCTTAAAATAATATTTATGAATTTCTGCATATTTTTCCAGATTTTTAACATGCATAATTTCGCTAATTATCACTAATCACCCCTTAATCCCCCAAAATCCGGGATTAACAAAATTAGTCGAAATCAACCCAAATTCATATCAGAGGCATAAAATGATGTTTTAGAATTTTGGGAATTTTTCTAGATTTTTCTGAGCCATAATTTCGCTAATCTTCGCTAATTACCATAATTAGCCATAATTAGTGAGGAACTATGCAAATCACTCACCTTTGCCACAAATTAAACTATAGATCTGAAATGATTCTCTGTTTGGGATGAATTCCAATGCTTAGCAGCAGCTCCTATCTTGATTTGATGCTAATCCGCCTTGATTTGATGTAGATTAGGCCAAAACTTGATTAGGAAGTGATTAGAAGGTGATTTGGGTGTTGGAGGCCATGGCTAGAGCTCAAAGGAGGTTTGTGGCGGCTGGAAAATGAATGAAGAATCGTTTTCTAAACCCTAGCAGCCCTCAAATACCTCTAAACCCGAAATCCCCCATTGGGCCTAGTTGCTAATCACCCGGTTAAGCCCAATTAGCTGAAAATAACCCTTTAAACCTTAATTCAGCCATATCTCCCAAACGGTAAGTCCGTTTGGCTATTGTAACCACTCTACGGAAAGAGAAACCATCATTCGAATCCAATGGAAGTGGTTTCAGGTCAAAATTCATTTCCAGTCAAAAGTTATGGCCAAAACAGTACCAACTAGGGGCAAAACGGTCATTTAAAAATCGACAAAAATCATGAACATGGGAAATGACCCCAATAGTCGTCTCCCAAAGTTACATGACCATACGACTTCATATGTGAAAGAAATAAATATTCTACGATCCCATGATGCGTAGAATACCGGTTGTTACACTTGGTTTTCAAAGGAATACTTTAGAGCAGGCTGTGTACATGAGAATTCAAGGTAAAGGCAATTTAATTGTTGGAGTCTACGTGGATGATTTAATCATCACTGGAGAGTGCATTTAGTACATAGACAAGTTCAAATCAAAGATGAAGAAATTGTTTAGAATTAGTGACCTTGGGTTACTAAGTTATTATCTTAGTATTGAAGTCTATCAGAATTCCCGTAGGATTGCACTCAATCTATCCGCATATGCAAAAAATGTTTAGGAAAAATGCGACATGAAAGATTGCAACCCTTCGCAAATCCCAATGGAACCTCGTCTGAAACTGAGCAACGAAAGCACAAGTCCACCTGTAGATGCAACTCTTTACCGAAGTATTGTTGCCAGTTAAGGTACCTACTGCGCACATGCCCAGATTTGGCATTCTCTGTCGGCATGATGAGTAGATACATGGAGAAACCCACAACAGTGTAGATGGCAGTAGTGAAGCACACATTGCGGTATATGAAAGGAACTTTAAACCTCAGTTGTGTTTATGAGAAGAAGAAGAAAGGAATCTTGGAGTTGATCGGTTACTCTGATAGTGATCTTGTTGGTGATAATGATGATAGGAAATGTACATCAGGTTTAGTATTTTTCCTTGGATCAAATCCTATTAGTTGGTGTTCACAAAAACAGAAAGTAGCTTTGTTATCTTCTTGTGAAGCAGAGTACATTGCTGCCTATGCAGCAACATGTCAAGGAGTGTTGCTAGGACGGCTGTTGGCAGATTTGCTAAAGGCCGAGGTTACGAAAATGGTTCTAAAGATCGATAATCATTCCATAATTGCAATGAGTAAGAATTAAGTTCATCATGAGAGGAGCAAACACATCGATACCCGGTTCCATTACATTAGAGATTGTGTTGAATCAGAAATGATTGAAATTCAACATGTTTGCACAAAAGATCAATGTGTTGATACTCTGACAAAGTCACTTGTGAGATTGAAGTTCTTGGAGATGAGAGAGAAGACTAGTGTGTGGATCATCAGTGGAGGACAACAAGCTTAAGGAGGAGATTGTTGAGTTAGCCTAGTTTTCTCTAGGAGTTAAATATGTACAGTTAGCAGTTTAGAGTAGTAGTTATTTTTTTATGTGATCAGTTTTTATTCTAGAGAACGTGGTTGTTAGTTATGTAGTAAGTTTTTTTTGTATTTGCTTATATAATAAGAAAACCATAAAAGATGCTGTTGTTGCATCACCAAAACCCCTCTGTTCTTTAGTTCTGTTTTTCAAAGTTCTGTTACTGGCTTTAACAAAACCAATAAAACTAAGCTAGCGTTAAGGTTTCTTTCCTCTTTTTCTCATTTGCAATCAATAATCTGCAGCTCCTCTAAATCGATGGAAATTTTTTGCCGATAAGGCTTGAGTAAAGATGCCTACTCATTGAAAGAGCGCTGGAACGTGCCTCACTTCCAATTTCCCCTTAGCGATTTGCTCACGCACGAGTACAAATCAATTTTTATGTGCTTCTTGCATGATTGTTGAATCGTATTTGCATATAGGGAGATCATGCTTAAGCTATCACACCAAATCACTAGTTTTTGTTGTGATTGATTCGGGGTTCAAAAAGTGTATAAATGATCCACATCAGTTCCAATCTTGGGCTTGCAGCCGATCAGTGTTCTACCTCCGTACATCAGTGTAATACGCTGGCTTGCTTCTTCAAGATTGGGTTCCTGCCCCATGTACACATAATAACCAGGTGTGGACCTCCGATCATCTGGCTCGGAGGCCCAATCTGTATTGCTTAAGCGTGAATGTTTATTACTTCGTTTTAGTGATAATCCATAGTCTCGTGTGCCTTTTAAATACCTTAAGGTACGTTTGACGACTTTGCAATGTTTTAAATGGCTTTTGCATGAATTGGCACACCTTATTCACACTGTAATACAATTTTTGTCATGTTATTGTAACATATTGAAGTGCCTCCACTATGCTTCTATATTGTTTGACATTATCGATGACTTCCCCCATGTGTTTAGACAAATGTAATTTGCTTGTCATTGGTGTAGGCATGGGTTTAGCTTTGTCTATGTTAGCACGCACCACTATCTATGAAATGTTTTTCTTTTGTGATAGAATTATTTCTGAAGTGGATTTATATTCAACTTGAATAACCAGAAAGTAGTTCACTACCCTTAAATCCTTGATTGAAAATTTTCTAGATAAACTATGATGTTGTTTATGTCATTCTCACCATTGTCTGTTATGAGTATATCATCTACATACACAAGTATGTATATGGTTGCATTGCCTTTCGTTCCTGTGTATAGAGTATAGTCTGATTTTGTCATTGTGAAACCGAGGAAAGTGAATGTGGTTTTAAGCTTATCATACCAAACCCTTGAAGCTTGCTTCAATCCATATATGACTTCATGTTATTTGCAAACAAAACCCTTGTTTTTTTGCCTTGTAGTATCCTGTAGGATGTTACATATATACATCTTCTTGTAGTTCACCATTCAAAAAGGCATCATACACATCTAGTTGTCTTATTTCCCACTATTTATGCAAAGCAATGGTCATTGTTATCCTGATAGTGGTAGGTTTCACTACTAGAGAAAATGTCTCATTAAAATCAAACCCATACTACTAAGAATAATTCCTAGCCACTAGTCTTGCTTTGTGTTTAGATATACTTCCATCTGAATTTTTCTTTAGCTTAAATGTTCCTTTGTGGCCTATAATGTTTTTGTGTTTAGGTGGTGAGACTAAACTCCAAGTCTTGTTCTTGACTAAAGCCATGTACTCTTCATCCATAGCCTTCTGCCACTTGTCATTATTGGTTGCCTCTTCATAAGTAATGGGTTCTCTATTATCAAGTGATGCAAGATATGCCTTAGGCTTGAATATGCCACATTTAGGTTTTGTCATCATGTGATGAACATTTTTATTTTTGGCCTGGGCATGCTCTGAACTTGTGTTACATTACCATCCTGATCTTTTTGAACTGCATCATTGCATCCATCTTGAGTTGTATCATTGCATTCATCTGCAGTAGCTTGTTCATAATGTTAAATTGCATCATTATGTAAGCCATACGAACTATAATTTGACTTAGTACTAGGAGTAGTATGAGTGTCATCAAGCCCTTCCTGATGCAAGCCAGTACAATTGTCATTACACCGGTCAGTCAACGCCATTGGTGATTGCATGATTTTTTTTGATTTGAAATCTTTGTTGGTGGTTTTGATATCCTTTTCTTCAAAAGGAAAAACATGCTCATTAGACACCACATGTCAGGAAACATAGACTTTTCCACTACTACCCAAGCAACTATATCCTTTTTGGTTTCTTTGTTATCCAAAAGAAGGTATGTGGTGTGGATCGTAGGCTGATTTTATGTCAATTATAAGGTTCGAGGCAGGGAAAACATAAGCACCCAAAGGTTTTTGGCATATTATAATCTGTTTTGATAGAAAATAACCCCTTATGTGGGAATTCATCTTTTTAAACTTTAGTAGGCATTCTGTTTATCAGGAAATCTGATGTGCCGAATGCCTCTGCCCAAAACCTAAGCGACAGAGATGCTTGTGGCATTAGTGTTAACCGTATTTCCACTATATGTCTGTGCTTTCTTTCCACAATCCCATTATGTTCAGATATGTGAGGAAAAGTTGTTCTATGAACAATACCCTTGTCATCAAAGTACTTCTTTAATGATATAAATTCACCTCCACTATCTTTTTATAAAATTTTCATAGTACCATTATTTTGTTTTTTGACTAATCTAATAAATTGTACTGTTGCATTGAATGCCTCTGATTTTGACTTGAGAAAAAAATATCCAAGTAATATATTATAAGCATCCATAAAGGATAGGCAATCCCTGGTCAGTTTTAAGTGGAGAAAATCCCATAAATCTACATTAACTAGCTCAATTGGGTTATTATTATACATAGTTCAGAATCAAAAATGGAAATTTATGGCATTTGTCTATTTGACAATGTGAACGGATATAAGAGTCAGGTAAGTTCTCAATACAAATTTATTATCATGCAATATTTTCTTCACTGCCTTAATACTTGGATGACCTAATTTTCCATGCTAAACACCAAATACATTTCCATTACTTTTAGCATTAAATTCAACATTATAACAGTGATGCCCAGTACTAGCGCAATTTTGGTCTTGAAATTGCTGAATTTGTATAGTCCATTATCCATTTCACCCTGTAATAGCACATTATTATCAATTAGGTCCTTACTAAGCAAAATTTTATGAAAACTCATATTCTACGTGATTGTCATTGCCAAAATGAGACAATCAGTAAGTTACTCTTTTTCCTACGTACTCTTAATAGATTATTGAGATAGAGTTATCCCTTAGAATTAATGTGATTATTACCAATATGAGATATACTTTTTGTTTCATCGTTTCTCATGTGTGACGGCCCACACTTCCACCTACTTCAAACCGACCAAAAATCGAAACCCACATCGATTCGAGGTAAGAAAAAGTACCTTTCGTTATGATTTATCAAAGCAAACACAGCGGAATACAAAGCTCACAGAAGAACAGATAAAATATAATAAGAATATATTATTGCAGCTGGAACAATTTTGAATAAAAATCTGATTTTACATACCATTACTTCATGAAGATTTAACATAATATACCGATGACAAAGTACGTCCGACCTTCATATGAAACTCCAGCTCTCTCTGGAACTCCAAGTCTTCAAGCTTGAGCACAATCTCAAAAACTGAAAAATAAACTAACAGACTACACATGTGGAAATTGTGGGCATCTGCAGTTTGCAGGGGAAAAACAACTATGAGTCAGTCATGGGACTAGTGTGAGAAAACTTTATTAACTAATCTTATACTTAGCCTTACTTTGAATATGGTATCTCGAGACTACGCTGCATGTCGCGGAACGGGTTTCCTCCCAAGGATATGTGCACACCCATAGCAACCAGAACAAAACATAGCAACCATAAACCAGATTTTGAAAACATGACTTTAGAAAAATGAACAATTATAAGACCAGATCCCATCACACAATGCAAGCACAAACCAAAGGATAGGTGTTTGTCTTATAATCGCAAAACATGCTTTATAGTTTTAAAAACCAAACCATTTGATGTTATAATAGTGTCTAGGGTGTGGAAAAATCCTTTTGAAAATAAACCTATAAATCTTAGCTCGCATAGTGCTTCGTCCCACAATGTTGGCTACATAGGTATATAATTGAAAAACCTAAAGGGTTTCATATTGGAAGTTAGATGAGCCTAGGGTAAGGGTCTTCCCAGTCCGATTCGGAACCCCTAGCTACGATCCAGGATCCCGTCTGGCTCTTTTAGAGCGGAAGGGTCGGTCCACCATACTTCGTGGATTAAAGTAACAGCCTGAACATAACGTCCTCCAGTCTGTGTGTAGACTGTCATCTAGGTATATTGACCTAGTCCGAGGCGCCTCTTCCAACAAACCACATAAGTAAATGCCTGGGCTCCATACCATGGAGTTACCTTTTGCTAAATGGAACATTAAGTCCTACCCCTGCGGTCTATAATCATGTTTTAGCTCATTCGGGGTTGTGAGGTCTACGAGGTCACGTCATAAACAAAGCTAGGCATTTAATCCATGCTTTGATCTTCAATCACAAGGCCCTGCTTTTCAACAAAAGCCTTTATCATTTCTAATTATCATGCCACACTATCATTCTTTAAAACACAAACTGCTATTTATCAACATACAATCTTTGAGCTCGTACGTCACAAAGAAGGGTATTAAGCAGGGGAATAAATTCTCCGCTACCAAACACAAGTATGTTTAGTACATGTCAGTTTGTATTTTACAAAATACAGTGTCAGACAAGAAATCCATCAAACAAGTCAATTCCAGGAATAGGAACGAAACCGAAGGCACTTGATTCCATGCCCCCGCCTGGGAGTGCAAGCCCTTGCAATCCGATACACTTCAATTACGACCAAATAATGCTGTCACTTTAACCTCTTGAGGAGCGACCTCGGGGCATCGACAAGCTCTCCATTCGATGTGAAGAATGCCGGTCTTCAACCATCATCATCGTCATTTTGATATCAGCATCACGTCGTATAATTATTTGGAATGGGTAAAAACCCGGCCTTTTCAAATAGTTAGCGCATCTTTTAAATCAATAGGTATACAGGATCTCATGAATCTCATTTCAATCTAGAATATTCCTTTATTCAAATATTCATTAAATTGGGAATTATTCCCACAATCTTATCAATGATTTAACTCATTTAAACCTCATTTTTAAGTCTTTCTTTGGAAACCATTGCAATGGATTTCACAATATCTTTTCACATTCTAAACCAAATTAAGGTTTATTATCTAGTCG
Source organism: Allium sativum (assembly GCA_030737875.1). Lineage (NCBI taxonomy): Eukaryota > Viridiplantae > Streptophyta > Magnoliopsida > Asparagales > Amaryllidaceae > Allium > Allium sativum. Next base: position 6,365,308 of record CM060923.1, on the reverse strand, counting down.
GCATTAACGAACCTTACCGAAATTAATTATTCATTTTATTATTCCACTCCCAACCTACTCATCCCATGGAGCAGCACTGGTAGTACTCCATATCTAACACCCATTGTGTTACCGGTAAATTCAATTACCATTCAACATTTCAAATCTAATTAAAGATTTAACTATTGCATGGAGTAAAACTGGTTGTGCCCCATTCTCAAATATTTTCTGAATTTGGTAAATTTAATTACCCTATTCTCATTTCAATCTAATTAAAGATTCATTAAAATTTACTTAGTTTTAATCTTAAAAATCATTACTCAATGACTATCTTAGGAAATTAATCGTATCTTTAACTGGGTTAAAGAACCAATGTCACTTAAAACACCATTCACGATAAACCCAAAATCATCTTCTATTTAAAATGGAATCTTCACGGAAATCATATCTTCTTACAGTTGATATTAATCTCCGTATCTAACCAACACTATAAGTGAAATATTGGCTAGCGTCTTTCAAATTCCTCAAATAGTCTAGTCTTCATCTATGGAGACTTATCTCAACTTTTAATCAATACGGTTTCCATTTAATTCCAATTTAATTTAACTAATTGGAAAACCCCAGTTTTCACTTGTCATTATTTCGGGTTTAACTATACAAAGATGACTATATTCCTTACATATAACATTTAATGAACTATTAAACGAACATCTAGGCATTCCTTTTGATCTATTCCGATCCTTGCCCAAATAAATAAATGTTGGCCAGGTAAGTTCAGCGCACTAGTTGCAGCATTCCCTACCTTATTAAACACCCCATTTATCTTTCCAGATCTCACAATCGGGACAAACTTACTTATGATTTCCGCATATTTAACCAAAATAGGTGTTTAATATTTAACACATTATTCACTTGTCCAAAATACTTTCTTTTTCGCTGATTAATTTATTATAAAAATAATCATTTAAAATCCAATTTCTGGAATGACCCTCATTCAACTCCTATATAAACTGAGAATTTGGGTATATACAGACATCCAATAAACATAAACAAGATGTCATGTGTCTAAGAGTTATAACTAAACTCATTAGTTATTTAAGATCAAATGCCAGTGTCATAATTGAGTTCCATTTTATTAGTTGACAATCAAACAATATTCATAACCATTGAACACCCAAATCAACCATTCAAAATACTATAACATCCATAAAGCAGCCACATACACAATTAAGTGAATACTTGGGACAAGTGTGGGTCATCATCCCAACACCCTGTGTAGGGGTTTACTAATAAATAACAATCTAATTATAGTAATCCATAACTAAATCAAATGCCAACCCACATACCGATGGTGTTACGACTTAGGTGTTTTATAATTCAGTCTTAAAACGAGACTTATACTTGTTTTACCCTAAATATTTATTTATGAAATTTCTGGAATTTTTTTCCATAACCTCCCTTATACGGGTTCATTGGTTCTACTACAAATGGTCACGTAGGACCCTACCTAAACTAAATAGACCAAATGGTGTTCATAATCATTAGTCAAACCACAACCAATATCTCAACCAACACATCAAACATAAATAACCAGTATATATTCAGATCTGCTCATATAATTTCAGATCTATGCTTATAATTATAGATTTTCCCATATAACCACAAATCTACTATAATAATCATAGATCTGTAAAAAATATCTCTAGATCTGCACTTACGACCTTAGATCCACATATATTATCACAGATCTATGATTATATTGATAGATCCACAATTAAAATCGCAAATCTGTAACCATATCCAAAGATCTGCTATTAATTCATAGATCTGAACATAAACATCCAGAATCAACCAAATCTATATACCAACGATTATATCTACACTTAAATATAAGCTGAACCCTTTTTACATAAGAAGTTCTCCTCACCATTAAAGCTCCAATAACTTCACTGTGAGGATTTCAAAGTAAACAAACAATGCTACCACTATCGTACTGCTTCCAATCAATTTCTATTAGCAGCTGGTGATTTCTCTGCTAATTTTTATATTGAAAATAAATTAATAATGTTATCTTTTATATATAATTATATATAAGGACTTTTATGTTATTATAAATTTATACTTATCAATGGGTTCCATTTTCAGATATGATTCTAACGGACCCAACGACGAGTTAATCGGATTTAAAACAAGTGAGATATAAGTGTTTAAAGGTTTAAACTAATTTAACTTAAAATAAAAATAAATAAAACATACCCAAAACAATTATGGCCCAAGGCCAATAGCTTTACCACATTCAAAATCGACCCACTCTTCTCCTTCTTCTTCCACCCGTGTCCTCTCTCTTTGCTCCCCCTCTAACCCATTTCACGCGTGTACCCATGCACGTGCACCGACCAAAAACTTCACCGAACTCAAATCTAAGGCCACTTGCAAACTCCTCTTCATCTCCTTGTCTTACCGCACCCATTCACCATGATTTCGAAGCACCATATCAAAACCGATCATCCAAAGCCGTGAGCTGGAACCCAAAATAACGTGCGCAGGTCTCATGTTGCGATCCCCAAACCTCTACCATATTCCACAAAATTACACCACATCGAAGCCCTCTCTTCCCTCGTAATCACGCCAAACTCCATCTCACCAATCGACGCTCGATTCTCCGACGAACCCAAAACCTAGTTTTCAACATTTCCGACCATCGACACGGAATTGCGCCATTTTCGCATCAAAAATACTACATAACCTGCTGATCATAACAGCGTAGACGGCGCTGAACGATTCTTCTTGTATTGGGAGATACGATTTTCCGAAATTTCAAAACAATTTCTTCTATTCTCAGATTTTGATTGATAACTACCTTCACTCTCAACGAATACTCGATCCCTTACTTTCTAAAAATTGGAAACAACGGTCCAGAAAACTTTCACGTTGATTATTTTAGCAAAAAACGAAGGGATTAGGAGATATGGATTTCAGATTAAGTGGAAGTAGTATTTTCTTCATTACTGGAATTGAAAACAGGAAGAAGCGGAACATACAGATCATAAAAATGGATTGATGGAGGAGAGTATGTCTGTATGTCTATTTATGTAGGGATTGGAAAGGGCATACTAGTCATTTTATCATGGAACACTTGGCTCTTTCATGTAGCTAATTCCATGGGTGATAACATGTGTCAGGTTACTTGGCTACATCCTGAGGTTTCTTGCATGCACAGCGAAAGATAAAAAGACACATCATTCTCCTACTTATCTTAAACCTTAATTAATTCAGTTAAATTTGTATCATGAGTTTTGACACTTATTACTGTATCAATTTTCAACACTTGTAAGTGTAACCACCCTATTACTTTAGGTTTATCAAAATATGTATAACTTTTTATATTCGATAAAGAATTTTCTCATACTTTATACATAGCTAATATCCTACGTTTAGAATTTTCCTAGATAGGTCTCAGGTTCCAGTTCTGCCATTAGCACAATCAAATTCCAATTACTATCAAATTTTAGTTCAAATTTTGAATTTTCAATCTTTAATCAATATTAAACAGATTCTGTTTTTGCCTAAACTTAGCTAGTTACCTAATTTCATGATTTCGGATTCAATGGAACCAGTTTCAAGGTCTGGAAATAAATATTTCATATACTTACTTTGTAAATGTACTATTTTAAATCCAAAATTCATTTTTTTGGACTATTTTAATTTTATTCCTCCCCAAATCCAAATTAATTCTGATCTTTACGAAATTTGGAAATTTTAAATTGGTTCCAAATTTTTAGGTCATTACATCATGCATATGAATTGTGTACCTGAGTAGCTTTTATTATCATGATTGAGATTTTACTGACTGTCAGTTACATGATTTATGCACCTGAGTCTGAGTACCATTCATCAACATTGATATCATTTACTTTTGTTGAATCATCAGTATTTCTTGTCTGCCCCTTCCATTATCATAATTGTTGGTGTAGTTAAGTTATGTTAACACTTGATCTACTTTGATTCTACCTTGCCACATTGAACTCGGAGTTAAATCTGAAGAAACATCGGCTTGCAATGCGTTCATTCACATATTTGACGCTTAACATGTTGTTCCACCTGTTTCCTCTGCCTCCGCCTTTTTGAGGCTAGTTGCTTTTATGCACTGTTATTCTTGATTGATATTCTTCCCTAAAATGTTTCTTGATTGATTCTTGTTTATTTACGTTGGGGCATAATTGATGTAGTAACCAAATGGTGTCATTTTCCTTTATTTAACTCGTCCCTCATTAGCTTAAAATTTTGAATGCACGTACTGTATGTCTGGAATAGTTCTCTATCAAGTAATAAATGTAACTACTAATTAATATTTTCTATCCGGTCTACCTATTTTATAAAGCACTTATTCACTTTTAGAAATTTTATGGCCAATAGCATCAAGTCGATCACACTAAGTCTTGACTTTGGTCAGATATTCACTCATTGATATACCGTTCTTCTTAATATTTTGAAGCTGACTTCAGCAATGCATAATTCTTAAGGCAGATAAAGCATTGAATATCTGTTTGATAATAGTCCAAATTTCGAAATATGTATAGCTTTCAACAATTTACGATAACAGTTTTGTAGTAATTGAGAGTATTAGCCAAAATGCAAGAAGATTGCCTTGCTTTTGATATTATGTAATACTGATACAAATATTTAAACAAAAAATACAAATGTAAAGAAAATAGAATTATTTGATAGTCAAGTATATACAAAACAAATATTTGATGGATATATATTTCACTATCAAATATTGAACTGGATTATAGTTAGTTAAAATAAGCATATAACATTCTATCGGTTTTTAGGATTCAATCCAATAAGATGTTGGATAGAAATTACAATGATGAACAGTAGACCTAGCACCATCAATTCAAAATTAATTGTTAGCATGAAAATGGACAACAATTTACAATTAAATGGATATTTGGAAGTACTTCTTTACATAAATGTTGTCCAACAAGATGTCACCATCAATGAAGAAAGATTGCATGATTCCATTTGGTAAGATGTTACAAAAAAGTCAACAACAAAATATAGAAATAAAAATAATGAACATTGAAACCATTATTTAATAACAATCTATTTGTTAATCATAATCCGGAAATGGAGAATGATTCTCGTACATAAATTGATGAAGCCAACCTTGACAATTTAGATGAATCGAATCAAATTATTTGTATAATTCCAAGATGTCAATCTTGATTAATTTGGAAGACGATCTTAGTTAAACATATTAATTTGATTTTGAAATCAATTTTGATTTTAATGAAGAAAGAAGAGATGAAATATAGGAAGTATAAAGTAGGGAAACTTTGGAGGGGGAAATTTAAACAATGTTTAAAACTAGGCATGTCACCATAATTTCAACATTTCATCATATCAAAGTAAAAGTTTCTAAATTTATTTCTTTAGTGTGTAAAATGAAAGAATACATATGTTGCTAATCTACAATTAACATACCTTGTTGTGCAATGCTACGGTAAGAAAACTTGTTTTACTTTAACTTGATTCATGTAGTATTTCCAAGTTAACGCACTTATAAACATCACATTCGAGAATGGAATTAGTTCATGTATGAACTATAAACATGCTCAAAAATCTTCTAGGAATACAAAAACGACAGCCCATGAAGAGGTAGTTTCTCATAGGAAAGGGTCCAAGATCTACACACCATGAAGCACGAGAATAGTTGACCCTTCGCTATACAAATTCAAGAACACAAAATGAATGGGTGCTCAAGCTGATTATCAGGAAAACTGAGGACTAAAGAGGAACAATCTAAGTGCTTTGTTCTTGGATCGATTTCTATTAACGAAGCACTGAATGGTAGCGAATTTTATTGCTAATAGTCAACATCAATAATACTGTCTCCACAAGAATGAATAAATTGTATTGTTTTAAAAACAAAAAAATCCTAGAAGATTCAATTTACTAAAAGCACGAACACGTAACATAAAACCTTCAGGCAAACATGTAGCTGGAATAAAATCTCTATCATTCTTAACAACATTAACTTTGCATAATTCTTAATGTATTATAAGATATAACCAAAATTCTTTAACATCACTAGAAAATATTCGGTATAAACAACATCCATATAAAGACTGAAATTATTCAGTCTTTAAATAAAGACTGAATAAAAAATGTAGTCTCTAAAATTTCATGTTTAAGACTGAAATCTAGTCTCAAATATGTTTGTAACGGTTGAGACTACTTAAAGACCAAACATCGGTCTTTATTTCGGCCTTTAATTCAGTATTTAAAAAGTCTTAAAACTGTTATACAATGTTATCATATGAAAACCGAATGATTAATTGATAATTCATGTGAATGCCATTAAACTTATCGTCATTTAAATAACAAATCTGTTTACACATGATAATATATATTTAAGATATTTTAATACATATTTAACATCTATTAATATATATTTAATATCTTTAAATATATATTTTGTAACAACCTGCATATTTCATGATAATATATTTAAATATTTTATTTAACTATAACATCGTTAGTTGAGTGTATGTTTGAAAAATCACTTTTTGCATACAGATGAATTTGGACTCGAGACCACTTCCATTGAGTTAAAACTCCATATACGACAACAAAAACAATCAATATCAATATGTTTGGAGTTAGTGAAAATTAGGATTTTTGAGTTGGGCTTGGTTTGGTCAAACAAGCCACTAACACACTAAGTCATATGTAGGCAACCCCCTCTCCTCCTCCATTCATTCTAAACTTAGAAAAAATAGAAAATGGGGAGAGGGAAACTAAAATTCCTAAACTAGGGATTGCAATTAGTAGCTCAAATCAAGTGGAAAATCAAAGGAGAAACCTGAGTTAGTCCATATCCATCTTCTTCATCTTGTTCTCTCTGATTTTTGAGACTTTCCTAAACCTACATCTTAGGAAATTCATTTATATGTGTTTAGATTGAAGATTCTTGAGTTCGTTTCGAAGAGAGGTTGATCTTGCTTTGTTTTGGAACCCCTCCTTCCTTGTTAAGAATAAAGGTGAGTTCTTGGAGAACTTACATCTATGCCTCAATCTATATGCTTGTCGAGTGTCACCTTGGCACGTATATATTGCATGAAAGTTGTGTGTTTATGTGATAATATTTCGTACGATGAGTTTTGAATTAATTTAGATGATTTATAGTATAAATCTTTATGTATGTTTGAGTTATGTTTTCGTGAGGTTCGGTAAGCTTGAGAGGCATCGTTTTCATAAAGGAAATGTTATGAGCCATTACCGACCATTCAAAATAAATTTTTGTACACTTTGCTGGGAAAACACATGCCTAATATAATATTCAGACGACTGAATATATGGGTCAGACATTTGAACTTTTGGGTTGCTTTCTGTTTCAATTTCAATAAAATTCAAATGCCTAAATTGAAATTTCAGATGGCTGAATTTGGTATTACATTGTGCACATTATTTTGCACAAGTCTGATGTCTGAATTGAAAATTCAAACGTAAAAATAATTATTGACCATTTGAAAACACGGTTGTAACAACCCACCTCCATTAAGGTCACTCACAAAGGGAATGCATTAACTTTAGTGGGGGTCATAAGAGTATAGAACGGATAAAATTACAAAACAGACAAATTTAAGCAGCGGAAAACAATAAGAACTTTTATTCCGTAGTAGCATAATAGGATAAACTTTCATAAGGGTTGTTTCAAACATCAACAACAAAACATCAAAACCCATTACCTAAAATCTCTGTCTTGTTTCTCAAAAGAAGCATAATACAAAATAACATAATTCCACATTTAAGCAGTAGCCAGCCATAGCAGTAAAGAAAAGAGTCCAAAGCAATACATCACAATGTTCGAGCTTGAAAAGAATCTGAATTAAGCAGTGGTATTCCCTCCCCGTGGACCCCGGGGGGGGGGGGGGGGATGAAAGATAGAAGGAAAACAAAAACAGATAAGCATGATAATAAGCATGATAATAAACTGAACTAAGCCTAGTAAGTCTAGTGACTTTCAGCATGTAAACAGGTAAAGGTATCATGACATGAATAAACTGGATACAAGACATAACCATGATAATAAGCATCGCAAGATAACGAGATAAGCATAAGATAAGAATAGAACATGATAAGGTATCGTACTGATTCCTAATTTCTCTGCACCACCTAACTAGTGTTCAGCTAATGCCATTTGTTACAAAACAAGATAAGTGATCCCCATTTCCCACATGATAGTTTTATAGGTACATATCTCATGATGACGGTCCCACCTCCTATTGACAGTTTACTTGTCCCCACCGTACTTATCTTAATTGATCGGCTCCTACTCATAACGTTCCGCATGTGTTTGTATCAACCTGGCCCCTACTTATAGATACCTGTGCTGGTCCCACCATACGGTGTATCATTTCCTAGGGTGGCAACCCGATACAGTTCTCGAGTGCACAGCTTTATACCTACTTGGTACTCAATGTCTAAATTTTCCCATGCCGGAATTACGTGCACGCCCGTAATCCGTTGGAACCTGCACTGCCGTACCACCTGCCGCTATTTCGACCGCTTATAATCAACCTGGTAACCGTGCCCCACCCTTCCTAGCTCAGGGTCCCGTTGATACCTAATGTGGGTTATTGCTAAAAAGGGTCCCGCTACTAGGGTTTTCCTAGGGTCTATTCGTATACCCCCCATATTGGTTAAGTGTCATCAATTAATCAATTCAAGTTTACTTAACCCACCTAATTATCATGTTATATTGGTTAAGTGTCATTAATCCAGTTGAGTTACTTAACCCACCCACTTGTCATGTCATAGTGGTTAAGTGTTGCATGTTGACTTAACCCTACCATACTTAACATGTTTGTTTAGCATTAATTATTTATTAATGCATCAACCTCTCACATTAGACTTATTTGCGGTAGCTGGATTGTGCCGGGCGGTTCTGGGCAGTCTTACACCGCAAACCCATTCCAACCTCTGGTTCAAGCATTCAATGCGCTAAACTCTCACATTAGACTTGTTGTTTGCGGTTGCTGGATGTGCCGGGCGGTTCCGGGCAGTCTTACACTACAAACACATTCTAACCTCGTGTTAGGCATTATTACCCATCTAATCTTCGCCTTTGACCTCTCACATTAGATTGTTGTCGTTGCGGTTGCTGGATGTGCCAGGCGGTTCCGGGCAGCCTTACACCACAACTCAAATCTAACCTCGTGTCTTAGGCGGCCATTAGATTTAATTAAATTATATACTTGCCAATTATGTCCAAATTCCAATTTTTACATGCCAATTTACATATGCCCAATTATTGATTTACATGCCAATTTACATATGCCCAATTATTGATTTACATGCCAATTTACATATGCCCAAATATTGATTTACATACCAATTTACATATGCCCAAATATTGATTTACATGCCAATTTACCCAAACTTGCAATAATAATAATACCACCCCATATCCATCACAAATTATGCCCTATAATTCCACCAAACATGTTATGCCTATAAATTCAGCCAAATAGGCAATACCCAATATTCCCCGTATTCCAAACGTTCATATTTCGCGATTTCAGCCTAGGTTCGAGGTTAACCCAGGTTCAAAAAAATAAATAGGAAGAGATAGAAGTTGCATAAAATAAGAACAGAGAGAAAATAGGCATGAAAATATGATCACAGACATGATGGCTAAGACTTGATAAGAACATCATCATGAACATGAAAAACTGATGTACAACAAGATCAACTGATGATAATAGCATCATGAGAATAAGAATAGAAGCAACATAATAACTTAGTATCAGGCATAGTCTCAATCTCATCTTATTACATGTCAAGACTAGATTTAGGTGTTCAAATCTAAAAATAACTGAACTTACAGCATTTGGATTAGAAAAGATAATTGAATTGCTTGTTGTTGTTGAAGAACTCTAATTTGATATTGATTAATCCTCTAGGTTGATGAAGAACTTTTGGATTTGATTTAGGTTTTAGTGGCGGCTAGGTATAGATGAAAGTTTGGCGGCATGGAGGCGCCATAAGAGTGAATAATAGAATTAGGGTTTAGGTTTGGATATGTATTTATAGGTGTGTTAGGAAAACCATGGCCTTTAGATTAGCATAGAGTCATCAAAGCCATCTAAACCAAAGAGACATGTCACTCAGTCAACCATAGTGCGACACATAAGCCCTACAACACAAAATTTCATCACAGACCATTCTAGGTCGACGGGGTCGATTCCAAACACACTGAGTTGACCCTGGGGTCGACCCAGCGGGCCTCGGGTCGACCCGGCGGGCCTCGGGTCGACCCATAAAATAGGTCAGTTTGGCGTTTTGCCTTCCCGCTTCCGCTGTTTTGAATTTTTTTTTAATTTTAAGTTGATTTTTATTTTATTAATTTATATATATACATATATTTCCCTTATATGTATACAAACTTCCAAGGTCCATAACTTTCTCATACATTATCCGTTTAATTCAAACTTTGGGTCCACCTTGACCAGAATTTTGAGACGAACGCAGTGGTACAGTCTGTTTTACTTAATTCTCACTTTTAAAATTAAGTATTCTTTTAATTTGTCTACTAATATTCATAGAAAAATATGGGGTGTTACATTCTCCCCTCCTTAAAGGATTTCGTCCCCGAAATCTCTAAGTTAAGAAGAATGCATCCTACCATCCAACATCCATCTACTCAACCATCATTCACAAGCATCCATTGTCCTTAAAAAAGATTTCTAATGCTATATGAACATTTGCAAAAGTGTGCATATATATGTTCCTTATCTAATGAAAAATTAGGCGGTCTACTGATTCAATTGACCTCCTTAATGCGAATTATGTTAGTGCCATGAGTCCAATTACGTATGCAATTATTCCTAATGTACTTCATAACCTCTACATGAGTGCACAATCATTCATCTATATGCAACATTCATATGATAACACATCCAATTTCAATCTCATCCATAACCAAACATATATATGCATATGCAATGTGAAAGTGACTTGAGCCGATCTAGTGCCTGAGGTGTGTGTAAATGCATCCACGATCAACCACTAGCAACCACTTGCATCTACTTGCATCCACCAAACATAACATGTCTCAAACACATGTTTACAGTCATAGGATATTCCTAGCTAAAGGTCGATGATATAATCAAGAGGACGTCCTAAACGATAGAACAAGTATAAACAAAGCGGTAGAAAAAGAGGAAATTAAGAACATACCCTCATAAAGAAAAGGATACAACGTACGCATCTTAGCTTCCATCTCCCAAGTAGCGTCTCCTTCATCACTTCCCCATTGTACTTTGACTAGCTTGACTTCTTTATTGCGTAACCTCTTGACCTCCGATCCAAGGATGCACGTAGGGGCTCGTCTAATCGTGGCATCTCGATCCACTTCAACTTCCTCAAGTATGTTCGTCTCCACCACTTCCGCGTTATCATGTAAGCACTTCCTTAAATGTGATACGTGAAACACATTATGTACACCACTAAGCTTCTCAGGAAACTCTACTCTGTAGGCCATCTGTCCAACTCTCTCTGTAATAGGAAACGGTCCTACGAATCTCGGTGCTAGCTTCCCTACCGACCCAAAGCGAACAACATTCCTTAATGGTGATACTTTGACAAAGACCATGTCTCCAACACTGAAATCAAGGTCGGTCCTTCTCCTATCAGCATACGACTTTTGCCTATCTTGCGCGGTCTTCATATGTCTTTGAATTAGATCCACTTTCTCCGAAGTCTCTCTAATCATATCTGGCCCAAGTACTAGCTTATCTGTGGATTCCCACCAACAAGTTGGTGATCTACATGGCCATCCATACAAAGCTTCAAAAGGTGTCATGCCAGTGCTAGACTGATAGCTGTTATTATACGCAAACTCTACTAGTGGAAGGTGGTCCTCCCATGTCCCGCCAAAGTCCAAGATACAAAGCCTCAAAAGGTCTTCTAGAATCCGATTCACACTCTCGGTTTGGCCGTCCGTCTGAGGATGATACACCATGCTCAAGCATAATCGAGTCCCTATGGCTTCTTGCAAACTTTTCCAAAAGTCACTAGTAAAGATAGGATCACGATCGCTTACTATGCTAGAAGGTACCCCATGCAAATGAACTATCTCCCTAACATAAATAGTTGTTATAGATGATGCAGTCCTCTTTCTCTTGATAGGAATGAAGTGAGCACTCTTCATAAGTCTGTCCACTATCACCCAAATACTGGTATTGCCTCTTCTAGACCTAGGCAACCCATCTATAAAGTCCATCAAAATACTCTCCCATTTCCATTGCGGAACCTCTAAAGGATGAGCAGTCCACCAGGCTTTTTCTGCTCAACCTTGACTTGCTAACATACCAAGTATTTAGAAACAAAATCAGCCACGTCCTTCTTCATTCCGGCCCGAAAGAAAACTCGCTTCATGTTGATGGATGTATGGTCATCTTAGAATGATGGGCTTCCTCCAGAACTGTCTTCCTCAAGTTCTAGTCTTATGGTACACAAAGTCTCCCGTCCCTATGTAACCAACCTTTGTCATCTAGAATATACCTACCAAGATGGCTCAAAGACTCCCCTCCTATGAGCTTTTTACTAGCTTAAGCAACTATGGGTCATCTCGCTGGGCCTCTCCAATCTGTCCCAAAAGCATAGGTCTCACCTCTAAGGATGCTAACAAACCGGTCACATAATCGACAGAGGGTCTAAAATCAGAGCCGCTATGTACTCTAAGCTCTGCCTCTCCACAAAAACAGGACTCAAAGTCAACTTCTTCCTACTCAAGTCGTCAGCTACAACGTTACCCTTGCCAGGGGTATATGCGATCTCAAAATTGTAGGATGCTAAGAAATCCATCCGCCTTTCTTGCCTCAAGTTAAGATCTTTCTGCGAGAAAAGGTTCTTCAACGATTTATGGTCAGTATACAATTCAAACTTCTCATCTAGGAGATAATGGCGTCAAGACTTAAGCGCAAAAACGATGGCAACTAACTCTAGATCGTGGGTTGGGTAGTTTTTCTCATGTACTTTCAAATGTCTTCACCATAAGCTACTACCTTCCCTTCTTGCATCAAGACAACACCTAGTCCTGTACCGCATGCATCCGCGTATACTGTAAACATTTTACTCCCGTCTGGCAATGTCAACACTGGGGCTGTTGTAAGAGCCCTTTTCAATCGTTGGAAAGCAATGTCACAATCAATGTCCCAAGCAAAGGCTAGATTCTTCTTCGTCAATCTAGTAAGTGGGGTTGATATCTTCGCAAAGTCCTTAATGAACTTCCTATAACAGCCCGCTAATCCAAGAAAGCTTCGCATCTCTGTTGCATTCTTTGGGATCTTCCAATCTTGCACCGCAACTACTTTTGCGTGGTCTAAAGCTATCCCGTCTTTGGACTCCACATGTCCTAGACACCTTGCTTCTTCTCTCCAAAAGTGACATTTGGAGAACTTCGCTTTAAGCTGATGTGCTCGAAGGGTATCCATGACTGCCCTCAAATGCAAAGTATGTTCTTCCTCGTTCTTTGAGAAAATCAAGATGTCGTCCACGAAGGCTACCACAAAATTATTAAGGAACTCCCTAAATACCCTACGCATCAAGTCAAAAAAATAGGCGGGTGCATTCGTCAAACCAAAAGGCATGACGAGACATTCAAAGAAACCGTCAGGGGTCCTAAAACAGTCTTGTCTATACTGTCCTCAGCCACTCTTAGCTGATGAAAACACGTAGCCAAATCTGGTTGTGAGAAAACGGACGCACCTACAAGCTGGTCAAACAAATCATCTATTCGTGGGAGTGGGTGCCTATTTTTCTTTGTCAGCTTGTTTAACTCCCTATAATCCACATATAAGCGAAGTGAACCATCCACCTTAGTAGCGAATACTACTGGAGCACCCCATTCAAAAATACTTCGCCTAATAAACCCCTTCTCAAGCAACTTTTTAACTTGTTTACTAAGCTCCTTCCTTTCCCTAGGAGCCATGTGTCATACGGGTAAAGCAACTGGTTTGGCATTATCAACCAAGTATATGCGGAAATCTATTTCACATTTTGGGGGTAAACCCTTCACCTCATCAAAGACAACGGGATACTCACAAACTACTAGAAAAGATTGCAAATTATCAACAGATGCATCAAGAGATTCTAGGAAACTAAGCATGACAGAACTCTTGGGGTTACACGAGATTTCGAGGGTATTACCGAGGCGGGTCAAAAGTCTAACTACCCTCCTTTCATAATCGAGAATGGCACCATTTCTGGATAACCAATCCATCCCTAGAATCAACCCATAGCCCATGAAACCAAGAACATATGCATTACATCGAAACTCAACACTAAGTATAGATATTCCCAAATCCAAGCAAATCATAGATAAATGAGCCTAACCCCCAATCGGATTTGAGACAACAATGGGATCCTCTACTATACATGTACTAAGTTGCAGAGACTCTACTATAGAAGTGAATATAAAAGAATGCGATGTGCCAAAATCAAAAAGAGTGTGTACAGGATGATCAGCAAGAAAAACTAAACTTTCAATGGAAATATTTCTACCTCTCTCTTGAGTGGCTGTTATGAGAGCATGAACTTGCCCTCCAGTAGGTCCTGCCCTTTTCCCTTGCTTCTTTGGGCAATCCTTAACCACATGTCCTGTCTCGCCACAATGGTAACAACCACCCGTCTTCCTCTTCTTCTTTCTACGGTCTTTAGCGATGTGGCCAATGATACCACAATAGTTACACTTCCTCTTGTCGCGTGGCTTGTTGTTCTTTCCACCCTTCTTATTGCCCACCTTCTTGTTTTGAGGTTCATCCTTCTTCACTTCTTTCTTCCCACTCTTGTCTTCTTCAAGTAATAGCGCCATGTCGACCAATCTCTCAAAAGTTGCGCCCATTGGAATATAGGACATAGCTAGACCATGCAATGGTTCATTTAAGCCTCTAGCAAAACGTAAAGCTTTCTTGTGAGGTGTATCTACCAACTCCAACCCAAAGCTTGCAAGCAAATTAAATTTGTTGACATATTCCTTGACTGACATACTCCCTTGTTTGAGTGCTAGAAACTTCTCCATCTGTAGGCTTTGTTCAGCTGGCGAGAGGAACTTCATCTCAAACGTCCGCCTAAAATCCACCCAAGTCTCAACTAGTTGCTCAGCACTAGTAACTTCCCACCAGTAAGAGGCTTCTTCCTTCATTAGCCAAGAGGCCAATTGTATCTTCCTCCTATCATCCACTTCAAAGATAGCAAACAACTCTTCTATTTCCTTGAGCCAGTTCCGTGCTTCAACAAACATCTCAGTCTCTTTAAAGACCTTTCCGCACGTAGCACGGAGGTCCTTACAAATCTTTGCAAAAGCATCTACACGAGGAGTGACAGCGGCTGGGGGAGGAGGAGGAACAATGGTTGGGCCCGTGGCAGTGGCCCTAGCCTCTAGGTATCGTCTGAACCAAGCGGGTATTAGAACACCCTCAGGTATCTCGGGTTCCCCAGACATGCTGAAAAGAAAAAGGAAAGGATTCAAAACAAAGAAAAGAAGGATAGTGCATATGGCTTTGGGGAATATGCCTTTTTAAAATAACAATACTTTTCCTTGAAAATGCTTCTTTAAATCATGATTTTGAAAATATTTTCTTTAAAATATGCATTTGAAAATAGTTTTCAAAATCTTCTATCCGTTCTGGTAACCTTCAGCTCTGATACCACGTGTAACACCCCACCTCCATTAAGGTCACTCACAAAGGGAATGCATTAACTTTAGTGGGGGTCATAAGAGTACAGAATAGATAAAATTATAAAATAGACAAATTTAAGAAGTGGAAAACAATTAGAACTTTTATTCCATAGTAGCATAATAGGATAAACTTTCATAAGGGTTGTTTCAAACATCAACACCAAAACATCAAAACCCATTACATCAAATATTTGTCTTGTTTCTCAAAAGAAGCATAATACAAAATAACATAATTCCCCAATTAAGCAGTAGCCAGCCATAGCAGTAAAGCAGAGAGTCCAAAGCAATACATCACAATCTTTGAGCTTGAAAAGAATCTGAACTAGGTGGTGGTGTTCCCTCCCTGTGGACCTATGGGGGGGACGAAAGAAAGAAGGTGAAACAAAAAAAAGAAACAGACATAAAGCCTGGTAAGTCCAGTGACTTTCAGCATGTAAATATGTAAAGGTATCATGACATGAATAAACTGGATACAAGACATAGCCATAATAATAAGCATCGCAAGATAATGAAATAAGCACAAGATAAGACTAGAACATGATAAGGTATCATACTGATTCCTAATTTCTCTGCACCACCTAACTAGTGTTCAACTAATGCCATTTGTTACAAAACAAGATAAGTGATCCCCATTTCCCACATGATAGTTTTATAGGTACAAATCTCATGATGAGGGTCTCACCTCCTATTGATAGTTTACCTATCCCCACCGTACCTATCTTAATTGATCGACTCCTACTCATAACATTCTGCATGTTTTTGTATCAACCCGACCCCTACTTGTAGATACCTATGCTGGTCCTACCATAGGGTGTATCATTTCCTAGGGTGGCAACCCGATGCAGTTCTAGAGTGCAAAGCTTTATACCTACTTGGTACTCAGTGTCTAAATTTTCCCATGCCGGAATTACGTGCACGCCCGTAATCTGTCGGAACCTGCAGTGCCATACCAACTACCGCTCTTTTGACTGCTTATAATCAGCCAAGTAATCGTGCCCCACCCTGCCTAGCTTAGGGTCCCGTTGATACCTAATGTGGGTTACTGCTGAAAAGGGTCCCGCTACTAGTGTTTTCCTATGGTCTATTCGTATACCCCCCCATACTGGTTAAGTTTCATCTATCAATCAATTCAAGTTTACTTAACCCACCAATTCATCATGTTATATTGGTTAAGTGTCATTAATCCAGTCAAGTTACTTAACCCACCCATTTGTCATGTCTTATTGGTTAAGTGTTGCATGTTGACTTAACCCTACTATACTTAACATATTTGTTTAGCATTAATTATTTATTAATGCATCAACCTCTCACACTGGACTTATTTGCGGTAGCTGGATTGTGTCGGGAGGTTCCGGGCAGTCTTACACCGCAAACCCATTCTAACCTCGGGTTCAAGCATTCAATGCGCTGACCTCTCAATTAGACTTGTTGTTTGCGGTTGCTGGATGTGTCGGGCGGTTCAGGGCAGTCTTACACCACAAACTCATTCTAACCTCGTGTTAGGCATTATTACCCAGCTAATCTTCGCCTTTGACCTCTCACATTAGATTGTTGTCGTTGCGGTTGCTGGATGTGCCAGGCGGTTCCGGGCAGCCTTACACCACAACTCAAATCTAACCTCGTGTCTTAGGAGGCCATTAGATTTAATGAAATTACATACTTGCCAATTATGTCCAAATTCCAATTTTTACATGACAATTATCATATGCCCAATTATTGATTTACATGCCAATTTACATATGCTCAATTATTGATTTACATGCCAATTTACATATGCCCAAATATTGGTTTACATGCCAATTTACATATGCCCAAATATGGATTTACATTCCATTTTACCCAAACCTGCAATTATAATAATAATAATGCCCCATATCCACCACAAATTATGCCCAATAATTCCACCATAATGTTATGCCCATAAATTCACCCAAATAGGCAATACCCAATATTCCCCGTATTCCAAATGTTCGTATTTCACGATTTCAACCTAGGTTCGAAATTAACCTAGGTTCAATAAAAGAAAATAAATAGGGGGAGATAGAAGTTGCATAAAATAAGAACAGAGAGAAAATAGGCATGAAAATATCATCACAGGCATGAAGGCTAAGACTTGATAAGAACATCATCATTAACATGAAAAACTGATGTACAACAAGATAAACTGATGATAATAGCGTCATGAGAATAAGAATAGAAGCAAAAGAACAACTTAGAATCAGGCATAGTCTCAATTTCATCTTATTACATGTCAAGACTAGATTTAGGTGTTCAAATCTAAAATAACTGAACTTACAACGTTTGGATTAGAAAAGATAATTGAATCGCTTTTTGTTGTTGAAGAACTCTAACTTGATATTGATTAATCCTCTCGGTTGATGAAAAACTTTTTGATTTGATTTAGGTTTTAGTAGCGGCTAGGTTTAAATGAGAGTTTGGCGGCATGGAGGCGCCATGAGATTGAATAATTGAATTAGGGTTTAGGTTTGGATATGTATTTATAGGTGTGTTAGGCAAACCATGGCCTTTAGATTAGCATAGGAGCCATCAGAGCCATCTAAACCAAAGAGACATGCCACCCAGCCAACCATAGTGCGACACATAAGCCCTAAAACACAAAATTTCGTCACAGACCATTCTAGACCGACAGGGTCGATTCCAAACACCCTGAGTTGGGTCGACCCATAAAATAGGTGGGTTTGGCGTTTTGCCTTCCCGCTTCCGCTGTTTTGAATTTTTTTCTTGAATTTTAGGTTGATTTTTATTTTATTAATATATATATATATACATATATTTCCCTTATATGTATACAAACTTCCAGGGTCCATAACTTTCTCCTACATTATCCGTTTAATGCAAACTTTGGGTCCATCTTGACTAGAATTTTGAGACGAACGCAATGGTATAGTCTGTTTTTACTTAATTCTCAATTTTAAAATTAAGTATTCTTTTAATTCGTCTATTAATATTCATAGAAAAATATGGGATGTTACAACGGTCAATAGTTTAGATTACTCCAGGCTCTTTCCCGGCCGAGGTTCGATTGGTTTGGGCTTCTCCTGTGCTCTTCAGTTCCTCTAATTCATAGATTTTTACAGCTCGATTTTTATCTACTTTCGATTTATTCATGGTGAACGAATTTATAATCGATAGTCATGAGATTTGATTTATGTTATGAATTTTGAGGTTGATTGATATTTCAATCGATATTTACGAGATTTGTCATTTCTAGCTATAAAGAGTTTTTACATTATTAGTAAATACAAAATCTTTTATTAAAATTCTTTCTAATTCTACTTCGTTTTATGAATTTATTCTTCAAATTGTTTTCCAATCTACTAGTATATATTTATACAAACCTTTTCCTCATTATTCGCCTTAGTAAAAACAAGGACTATGAACCCTTGCATTTGCTTCAACATTTATTTCATAAACTCGTTCAATTGAAAACCATGTCAATGATCGTTCTGTATTTCTAGTGGAATATACAGCTTATTTGTGAATATTCGAGTTTAGCAAGTGGTTATGGGACATATAGCTTGACTCTTATATTTACTAGCTTGGAGTATTTTACATTGTACTTGATCATGTTTGATCATCAATAATCTTCAGATCATTCTTCAAGGAACTTTGGTTCTAGTGGATCTTTGGATCATTTTGACGGACTTCAAATCATCTTGAGGAACTTCGGCTCATTTGATTATATTGATGATCTTCGGGTCTTCCTGAGGAACTTCAATTCATTTGATTACATCGATGATCTTCGAATTATCCTGAGGAACTTCGGTTCATTTGATTATATCGATGGTCTTTGGATCATCCTGAGGAACTTCAATTAATTTTATTTTATCGAAAATATTCAATTCATCCTAGCAGGGTCGCGATCCATGGTCTTTGGACCATTTGAGGAGCTTTGGCTCAATATTATATAAACTCAACTAGTTGTTTAATTAATAAACAAAACTCAATTTCAAAATCATGTAATTCAATATTAATTGAGGAGTGTTGAGTATATGAGTTCAATATTAATCATGTAAAATCATGCAATTCAATAGTAACGACACATCTTATTCGTGGTTTGGATTAAATTCATAGCAAATATTTATGATGATTATGGGCTAGATTTCTTATTTTTGAAACTTTAATACAACCATAATTAATTTTTATATCACTTAAAATTAAGATTTAGCAATTAAACAGTTTTTACAAATTCATATTTAAGTTCTATATTTTATATTAATAGTTGCATTGAAAGCATAAACTTTTGGTCCATTCATAAAGTTCCGAAATCTCTCTTAGATATTTCTATTTTTATATCTCTTAAAATTAGGATCACGCCATTGGACAATTTTTACAAATGCTACCATATTTCTTTATTAGTAGTTGCCTTCGAAGCGTAAAATTTTGGTCCAACCGTGAACTTCCGAAATTGTCCCTGGATATTTTTATTTTTATATCACTTAATATTAGAATCTAGCAGTTAAAAAATTCTTACAAGTTAAGACTAACATATTGTAACAACCCAGATTTTCAGAACCAATTTAAAATTTTAATTTTAGCTATGTTAATGGATTTTGAATATTTAAAATGATTTATTTTATATAATAACGACCAAAAATTTATTTAAATCGAAGTTAGAAGGAATAAATTTATTTTAATTATAAAACAAGCCTGAAATGGAGTGGTAGTTTGAAAATTCAATTTTAAACTTTAACTGAATGTACATAATTCAATATAAATCGAATTTCAGTAAAACTAGAAACATTTGAATCTAGTTAATTATAGCTTTCTAACGAATGTAATAAATTGAGATTTTATAATATAAATTGAAATTTATCTCTAGTTTAAAATTTAAAATAGTCGCTATGGAATTTATATATATTTTAATATAATATATAGCCCTTAAAAATAGCCATTTTGCAAACGACCTCCGTTTTTGACGAAACCACTTCTGTTGGATCCAGAATGTCAAATTAATGTTATATTCCAATTTTCAAATTTTTTGGAATTAATATATGAGCGTGGTGGATTTAAACATGTTTAGTAATTTCAGTTTAAATTTAATTGACTGGAAAATAGCCATTTTTCAAGCAATCTCCAAATTTGATGAAATTATTTTTGTTAGGACCGTATCATAAAAACATAGCTAGATTTATTTTGTTAGAATTTTTGGAGTTAGTATGTGGCCCCGGTAAACTAAAATGTGCTTTCAACTTAATATATATAGATTTATATTTTAATTTAAAGAAAAACTGAGCGAAACGGTCGAATTGGCGTACGAAACATATCCCATTCTATGTGGAATGGGGTATTTAGTTAGGGGCGACATTCATTGGATTCAATTAGGAGTTTGTGACATTTAACAAGCATTTAACGAATTAAAATATTTTTAAATATATATATATATATATAAGGCCAAAAATAAAATAAAAACCCTAGTTCCTATTGTCACAGCGCGCCGCCAATTAAACGATAAAAGGTCGATATTCTTCAATTTTAATCCCGAAATTCCTCCCAAATTTCCACAAATTAGCATATGATTTACACACGAGAATTTTAGAGGCTTTTGAGATCTGTAATTTCATCCTAGTTTGATCAAATCTCATGTCTTATTTTATTTTATTTTCGCCCCTAAACTGGGCTCAGTCGCACTCGAATTCCTAGCGCCTGGGGGCTGCGCAACCACCGTCATTCACGACGGTGGAGGAGAGTCGTCGCCTCTTCATCGTGGCGTACTCCGATGGTGTCCATGTGGATCGTGGTGGTACTGATTTCAAACCCTAAGGATGGAGAATGGGTTCGGTGAGAAAGCAATGCTTGGAGTTTTCCGCGTGAAGGAAGGAATGGGTTTAGTACATTGATGACGTGGCAGCAAAAGAATAGGTTAATTAATATAATTATCCTATATTAAATCATATTAAAACTTGATATGGCGATAACTTTTTCGTACAACGTCGGATTTCGACGATTTTAAAAGCATTGGAATCGCAGAAATGAGAGCTACACGATGGAATAGACCAGAACAAAAATATAGTTAGTGGGAAATTTCTGATTAAATTAAATGACTGGTTTAATTTAATTAGAAAAATCATTATATAACGATTTCAGAAACCAATCAAAGTGAGAACTCCTTCTCACTCAATTTATTTTACAGTTAGATATATCCTAGGTTACAAATGGGGCTTAGTAGCCCCCTTACAGTATTTATTGTACTGACCATAGCTTTTTTTTTGGATTTTATTGTGAAAATTTGGATTGTAGTTGTAAAATTGATTGTGAATTGTATTGTGGGAAAAATTGACTGTATTGTGTATTTTGATATTGAGAATGGAGTAAATAAAATATATATATGCGTTGCATAAATTATTTATGTATGCGATATATAAATTATTTATATACGCTGTATAAAATGCTCCTGAAATGAAAATAAATATTCATTTACAAAACAGACGGTTCGTTTATGTACACCTATTTGACTGATATTGATTGGGACGGTAATTTTTACACATCGCCCAAATGAACAAATAATGAACATTATTTGTTGTTTGAAACTCCACAAGGGTATTGGGATGATATTTGACATACATTAATCCCAATATTTAATTATATGTCAATTGATGGGTTGACAGACTGTATAAGTGTTATTTATTTATTTTAATACTTATATAGTGGTAGAATGTACTCTGGATGATGTGTGGATGTTTAATGATTATTTATCATTATTGTGAATACATGCGATGTATGGAAATCCATATAAATATATTTATATGGTAATTGATTGAGTCTAATTCCAACTCAGAAATAACGAATAGTTTTAAAATAATATATAGTGTAGTGATCAAATATTATTCAATATAGTTTTCAATTAATATATAATATAGTTTTCAAATAATATATAGTATAGTTTTCAAATATTATTCAATATAGTTTTCAAATATTATCCAATATAGTTTCAATTAATATATAACATAATTTTCAAATAATATATAGTATAGTTTTCAAATATTATTTAATATAGTTTTCAATTAATATATAATATAGTTTTCAAATATTATTCAGTATAGTTTTAAATAAATATTCTATATAGTTTTAAAATAATATTCAGTATAGATCAAAATATGATTTTGGTATCCGATTTTGGATGGACACGAAAATATTGAAATATGTGAAGCCATGTTGATTAGATTTACGCCATTTTAACGTAAACGATATTTATATCGATTTTATTCATTTTATAATGAATATCGAAAAAGAAATGATTTCAAAATCTGATATTTTGAAAATATTATCATTTTAATATTACAAAGATATGGAATATTCAATTTTGATTTAAAATTGTAAATGAAGTTAGAATCATTTTAAAACGAATTTGTAAACGATTTATAAAATATGTTTTAAATGGAAATCGACGAAATATATATAATAAATATTTAATGGCATGAATAGAACGCGCCGCGCCGCGACAATTCATAAATTTCGACCATTAACTTCGAATAGACATTACGGGAGATCCGACCGTCAAATTCTCCTAAAACCAGAAATGTTGGGTTCGTCTCGAAAAGAGATTTCCAACGAATATAAGAGATTTGAAATCTAACGGTTGGATTTTGAATTATGTCCAAATCAAATTTGGAAAAGGTCGTTGTACCGTTTATGGAAATCGAGTGAAAGGGCCCTAATAAAATTATTAAAAATATTAGTAATTTGTGTAAAATCATAATAAATGATTTGGAAAGAATTTGGATGAAAAATTCCATGGTTGTAAAGATAAAAATATACTTTTATCTAAATGAACTAGTTATTAACTAGATTTGAAATCCAATAATTTTAAATAAGTAAATTGGATTTGTGAAAGGGTTTTAATATAACCAAAAATTTCCAATCTATGAATTGGAATGGATTTAAATAGAAATCATCTCCAGAATATTTCGATTTTGGATTCCGTGACTATACAGATATTGTTGAGGAATTTGGAAGATAGATATATATCGTTATTCCTCATACGATATGTGTTGGTTTCAGAATTTGATATTGAATATAAGCAGATATAATTTCTATTCAGAGCCTTATATTTAGTATAAATTGGATTTTGGATTTGTCGTGAGTTGTGTCTTCAGTTACACTGTTCTTAAACCCCGTGTGAAAAGAATAAATCTTTTAATTTAGATTTTTAGAGTTTCCAATTATATTTAGTAATTGGAATAATTAATGGAATGTGATTTTGGGTTTATTGTTAAATGTGTTTTTTTAACAACATTCATTTTTTAACCCGATTAACAGTGAAAAGTGATTTGGAATTTATAAGTCTTTTTATTAAGATTTAATGGAAATCTTCCAATTTAATATATTAAATTGGAATTGATTGGAATTCGATTTGATAATAATTGAAATAAGCTTCTATGGAGGAAGACTGTTAATATATATAATATTTAAAAGGCTTTGTCGTTATTCCATTTATATTATTGGTCAGATACGGAAATTGATATCGATTATATATTGATCTGTTTTTCCGTGAAGATTCCATAATTAATGGAATGTGATTTTGGGTTTATCGTGAACTGTGTTTTAAATGACGTTGGTTATTTAACCCAGTTAAAGGCATGATTTCATGGCTAACATTGTATTTTGAACTATATTGTTGATCTCTACTAAATATATATCTGTTTGGCGGCGGAAAATTTATTCTCTTGCTTAACATCCTTCTCTGAGACGTACGAGCTTAGAGGTTATATATCGGCAGAAATCAGTGGTATGGTGCAGATTGTTGATGTGGCATGTTTAATTTTCCAAAGTTAAATAATCATTAATAGTGATTGTTGGTTGATTAAAATTAAGTGGAGTTTTAATGAATATTTAATTAGATTAAAATGTGAATGTGATAATTTAAATTATCAAATTCGGGAAATGATCGAGAATGAGTACCAACAGTTTTACTCCAAGTGATAGTTAAATCTTTAATTAGATTTGAACATGAAATGGTAATTAAATTTACCGATAACACCGTGGTGGATATGGAGTATTACCAGTTTTGCTCCATGGGATGAATAGGTTCGGATTAATGAATAAAAGATTACTTCGGTAAGGCTCGATAATCCCGACTAATTGATAAACCTTAATTTGGTTTAGAATTGTTATCCAAAGGATGATTAAAGTATAAATTTAAAAGAATTTATATTTGATAAAAATAGTGGGAACCTTTCCAAAAGGATATGAATATTTGAATAAAAAATATTTAGAATTGGAATGAGGCATATGTTGTGTTTTTATAATATTTGATTATAAGATACGTGAATTATTCGGAAAGGCCGGGTTTATACCCATTTTGAATAATTGATTCGACGATAAGTCGACGTTGAAGACGGTGGTTGAAGATCAGAGATCTTCACATCGTTTGTATGATTACCGATGTCTTGATTGGGCTGTACACCCAAGACAGGGTAATAAGTGGTGAACGTCCATACATACTTGGAGATCGACCGGATATGCGAGGACCTCTCTCCTATATTGGACAAATGGGACAAGGAATAAGGTGCCTCTGGTTTCGTTTAGACCCAGAATGAACTAGTAAATGGATATGTGTCTGACATTGGATTTTATTCTGTGTTGATTGATTTCTATTAAATATATATCTATTTGGTGGTGGAGAATTTATTCTCTTGCTTAACACCTTCTATGAGACGTACGAGCTTAGAGGTTATATATCGATAGACGTCGGTCGCATGGTGTGAATTGTCAGTGTGGTATGTTGAGATGTAGACCAAGGCTTCTGTTGAAAAGCAGAGTCTTGTGGTTGATGATCAAAGCACGGCTTTTAATAGCATTGCTTTGTGTATAGCATTAATTCACGAGCCTCACACCTCGGTATGAGTTAAAATCGGGATAAGGGACCCAAGGAGTGCGTGACGTTTCCTTCTAGCTATAGGTGGTGTCATGGTATGGAGCCCAGACATTTATTTATTTTTACCTATGTGGATGATGGATAGCGAGGCGATTCGGATATATCAGTCGCTACGAGGCTAATGGATAGGTCCTATAGGACCAGGAAATGTGTGTTCAAGAATAACTAATCCTCGAATGTAAGGAAGGACTGGCCTTGGAGGATCTAAGAATTCACTGGGGGGAACCCTGAGGCATTTGCTAGAATGTCTCAAAGCCGACGAGGAGTACTTCCCTTGCCTCGACTCATGGCAAAAATTCAATTTCCAATATGTGACATTTCGGTTTTGATTATAGAGCCTAGTATGGTGACATAGTAGCATGGAATACTATGTCGTCTATGATTGATACATTTATATTTGAAGTGATTTTGACATTATATACTTATAGTAATATCAAAATGGTTTGTTTTAAACGTACCAAGCATGTTTGGCTATTGTAGCGGAAAACTCTATCCTCCGGCTTCCGTTGCATTGTGTGATGGGACCTGACTCTTATAATAGCTTCATTTTTCGAAAAGCATTGCACTGTTTATAAACTATTTTATGCACTGGTATTCTTGGGGTAAAAACCGTTCCGTGCTATACGGCGTGGTCCCTTGAATTACTTTATTTCTAAAGTAAAGTTTTAAATAACTGTTTTTAGTTCTCACACCAGTCCCATGACTGACCTATTGTTTATTGTTTTAACCTAAACTCTAGGTGCCCCTATTTTCGACACGGGCAGCTAGTAGTTTTGGTTTTGCAGATTTCTATTTTACAGGATCCTGGTTTATAGTTGGAGCTATATTCGGAAAGCTTTGTATCCGTGTATTTCTTTCAGTTGTGTTGTGTATTATTTTTCCGCTGCTATGTAATGTATTTTAAATCTCTGATACTTTTCTAATGTATATTATTTATCAATGCTCTGTTATGTTCTTGTACTCTGATGTAATTTTTATAATAACAATTCAATGTTCTTCTGTTTGTGTTCTGATTTGTCGTGTTCTCAACTCAATCCGGGCTTTCCCTAGTGGGCGAGTTTGGGTTGTTTCATCGTGGTATCGGAGCTTTGGTTTTGCAAAGCTCGAGAACAAGACATGTTAGACCAAAACAAAAGAATTCATCAGAGATAGGATTAGTAACATCCTATGAGAATAACTCGTTAAAGATAGGATCACTAGTATCCTAGAATGAGTTCGATGAGTGTTATTTATATAAAAAAAATTAATTTTGAAAATTATATCTTATTATACGTATTTGATTATTTTATTTTAAATTGATTTTGGACAATCTAGTATATGAATATTTTACATATATGCCTAGCTAGCGTGTATATGAAGTCTCAAATATACTGAATGGATATAGAATCACACTCTAGTCGCCCGGGGATGATTCTGATGATGAGGCCTCATCATTAGAGTCTATGCTCGAGTTTCAAAAGTGGGATATCTATATATTTCCAATTGACTGGTGTGAGACCCAAACTTAGTTAGAATTTACTGTTGTGATTTGGCACTAGAAATACGATTTTTGAGTATATATAAATCATATATTTTAAAAGCTAATCAACAAACTGATTGCTAGTTGTGATGTTTGATTATTAGTTTAACTAATAAAAATATTGGAATGATAATTAATTTAACCAATATGGGAATGAATGGTAAATTTATCCAAATTGAATTAATATTGAACTGAACTGAAAATTTATTGAAATTGCGTATATGTATATGTATATACACTGAACAGGTCATAGCATGGAAGCTAAGAGAGGAATAAAATTGTACACCCGACCAATAGGTACATGTTTATTGTATTATTAGGTTTTGATGATTTTATTAGACGATTGGCTAGCCGCTTGGTTTTTTCATTTTCTTTTGGATTGATGAGGGCCCTGTGAGGCAAGTTACAGTTTTAAAGGTCTCCCCATACAAAGGAGATTATGGAGAATTTTTTCGAAAATTTAGGGTGTTTAGCGAAATTTTTGAAGAATTAGAAATTCCTAGAAATTGAAAAGTTGAAGAATGAAAGTTGAGTTGGTTAGTTAAACAACTTTCAGCTCCGTTCCTTTTTGAGGACGAAAAGATTTTAAGTGGGGGAGATTGTAACAACCAGGATTTTCAGAACCAATTTAATTTTTTTATTTTAGCTATTTTAATGGATTTTGAATATTTAAAATGATTTATTTTAAATAATAACGATTAAAAAATTATTTAAATCGAGGTTAGAATGAATAAATTTATTTTAATTATAAAACAAGTCTGAAATGGCGCAGTAGTTTGAAAATTCGATTTTAAACTTTAACTGAATGTAAAGAATTCAATATAAATCGGATTTCAGTAAAACCAGAAACATTTGAATCTATTTGATTATATTTTTCTAACGAATGTAAAAAACTAAGATTTCATAATATACATTGAAATTATGTCCAGTTTAAAATTTAAAATAGTAGCTATGGAATTTATATACTTTAATATAATATAATTTTGCAAATGACCTCCGTTTTCGATGAAACCATTTTTGTTGGATGCGGAATGTCAAATTATTGTTATATTCCAATTTTCATAATTTTTGGAGTTAATATGTGAGCGTGGTGGATTAAAACGCGTTTGGTAATTTCAGTTTGAATTTAATCAACTGGAAAATGGCCATTTTTCAAATGGTCTTCAAATTCGATGAAATTAGTTTTGTTAGGAACATATTGTCAAAACATAGCTAGATTTATTTTTCTTGAATTTTTGGAGTCAGTACGTGACCCCGGTAAATTAGAATGTGCGTTCAAATTTAATATATATTTATATTTATATTTTAATTTAATGAAAATCAAAGCAAAACAGTTGAATTGGCGTACGAAACATATCCCATTGTGTCCGGAATGGTGGTATTTAGTTAGGGGAGACCGTTATTGGGTTCAATTTGGGGTTTGTGACATTTAACAAGCTATTAACGAATTAAAATATTTTTAAATATATATATATATATAAGGACAAGAAAAAAAATAAAAACCCTAATTCCTATTGTCACAGCGTGTCGCCAGTTAAACAATGAAAGGTCTATATTCTTCAATTTTAATCCCGAAATTCCTCCTAAACTTCTACGAATTAGCATATGATTTACACACGAGAATTACAGAGGCTTTTGAGATATGTA
This sequence comes from Allium sativum, assembly GCA_030737875.1. NCBI lineage: Eukaryota > Viridiplantae > Streptophyta > Magnoliopsida > Asparagales > Amaryllidaceae > Allium > Allium sativum. The sequence continues at coordinate 6,336,511 of CM060923.1, read as the reverse complement.
ATTCCATCCTAGTTTGATCAAATCTCATGTCCTATTTTGTTTGATTTTCGCCCTCAAAGTGGGCTCAGTCGCGCTCGAATTCCCGGCGCCTGGGGGTTGCGCACCCACCGTCGTTCACGGCGGTGGAGGAGAGTCGTCGCCTCTTCATCGTGGCGTACTCCGATAGTGTCCATGTGGATCGTGGTGTCGCTGATTTCAAATCCTAAGGATGGAGAATGGGTTCGGTGAGAAGCCGATGCTTGGAGTTTCTCACATGAAGGAAGGAACGGGTTTAGTACCTTGCTGATGTGGCAGCAAAAGAACAAGGTAACTAATATAATTATCCTATATTAAATCATGCTAAAACTTGATACAGTGCTAAATTTTTCATACAACGTCGGATTTCGACGATTTCAGAAGCATTGGAATCGCAGAAACGAGAGTAACGCGATGGAGATGACCAGAACAGAAACAGAGCTTGTGGGAAATTTCTGATTAAATTAAACGATAGGTTTAATTTAATTAGAAAAATCATTATATAATGATTTCAGAAACCAATCAAAGTGAGAACTCCTTCTCACTCAATTTATTTTACAAATAAATGTATCCTAGGTTGTAGATGGGGCTTAATAGCCCCCGACACTATTTATTGTACAAACCATTGTTGTTTGTTTGGATTGTATTATGAAAATTTGGATTGTAGTTGTAAAATTGATTGTGAATTGTATTATGGGAAAATTGACTGTATTGTGATTGCGATATTTAGACTGGAGTATATAATATATATGCGTTGTATAAATTATTTATATATGCGATATATAAATTATTTATATACGCTGTATAAAATTCTCCTGAAATGGAGACATATATTCATTCACAAATCATACGGTTTGTTTATGTACACCTATTTAACTAATATTGATTAGAACAATAATTTTTACACAACGCCCAAATGCATAAATAATGAATAGTATTTGTTGTTTGAAACCCCACACGGGTATCGGGATGATTTTGACATAAACTAGTCCTAATATTTATTTGTGTGTCAATTGATGGGTTGACAGACTGTATAAGCGTTATTTATTTATTTTAATGCTTATATAGTGGTAGAATGCACTCCGGATGATGTGTGGATGTTTAATGATTATTTATCATTATTGTGAATACATGCGATGCATGGAAATCCATATAAATATATTTATATGGTAATTGATTGAGTCTAATTCCAACTCAGAAATAACGAATAGTTTTAAAATAATATATAGTGTAGTGATCAAATATTATTTATTATAGTTTTCAATTAATATACAATATAGTTTTCAAACAATATATAGTATAGTTTTCAAATTGTAACGACCCACATTTTTGACCGTTCAAACTGACAATAAACCACACATGTCGACCCAAACAAATCACAAATATAGGCGGCTATTGGGATAAGAAGAAAAGAAGAAAGAAAAGAAAACAATAACAGAGTTCTTACAGTGGAAGGACAACATATTATAATAACTAACAGTTTAAAATAGTTGAACAATATATATTTGTCTATACCATACAATGATTATCAAAGTTACATCCATAGATCTTTGCAGAGCACAGCGGAAATAAAATGCAGTGGAAATATATATAATAGATATATACAAAATCTTCGTCTTCGGTCTCCAAGGCAAAGTAATCTTCATTAAATGCAACATCTGCTGACCCGAGCGTATTACATAAAAGAAACACAACAAACACTTGGATCAGCACTAAATCATTCTCATATTAGTCAAATCAAAATATGAAATAACATCAGTGTCATGGGTGCAGTAACTCAAGAGATGTTACGGGATTTTTCCATCTCTCAAGGATCCGTTAAACTAGTACATAGATAGTATAATACGCTATTATAATAGTGTCTACACAGTAAAGTATAAAAACTGAAAATAGCGTAAGCGGGATTACATTTTTACCCTTACACCGTTTATAATACCGTAGTCTATACAGTACCGTAAACCAACCGTAAACGATGGCATCAGAGGGCACTCCATAATACGATACAAATCAAAATCGTATGGGGCTCGATAAGTATTATATGACAAGGCACTCGAGGCAATGCCCAGGGTAGGATTCAACCAATTGCACTCCCGAACCAGTGGTAACGCATAGCAGCCACTACCGCCCACCTCGGAACGCACTCCCAAAGTAATAAGTGGGCCCAAATCATCATCATCATCATAGATATAGAAATAGTATCGAAGAAGTGTGTCCGATCAAAGGTGCTACCTCAATTAGTCACGGTATAGCTCCTATTTTAGTCATTTCAATTCTGACTCGAAGGTCAGGGCTATTTCGATATCGTTCATCTTCTTCGATTCAATAATCGCCTCCATGTCATCATACTCATCCTGGATACGTCATAACATTCACAGTTGTCAAAGTGGTATCGACACTGACAGAGAGTATGCCTTATGTCGACTCCGGTCTCTTTGACAACCAACGCTTACATCTTTCACATCGGTTGATTCTTTTATATTTCACAAAGGTTCGATTCATCTCAAAATATCATATTCTGTTTCGAACCAAGTATATATTCAAATAGAATATAATTTCATACCAAAATATCCCAATCATTCCCAAACCGATTATATCCCAACTAGAATATATTTCCATGTCATTATATTATACTCGTATAATATTTCGAATCGCTCTATATTCACATAGAATATACTTCATCTTAAAGATTCAGTTATTTCAAATCGATTTACATTTGAAATCCCTTCATATTCAAATAGAATATATATTTTTCCATATCTATTCATTCCAATCTTTGGAAATCCCATTTATATCCAAGTAGAATAAAATCTACTTTTGCATATCAAAAATCGGTTTAAAATCAATTCATATTCAAATAGAATTTAACTTATTACAACTCCATTTGACCCAACGGTTTAAATCCAAACGCTTTCCATTCGGAAGAAGAATTACAATTCATAAAATAAAATTTTGAAAATAAATACTTATAAATAGAACCTTATAAAAATTTACTTATATAAAATCATTAGAGTGTACTAAGGTAATTTAAATCACTATATATACATAAACGAGCTTACTAGGTAAAAAAATTTTTTGAATAAAAATATATATATGAAAACTTCACTTATATCAAAGTAGATATATAGTTTATAAATAAAATAAAAATAGAATAAAATAAAATAAAAATTGAACAAAATAAAAATAGAATTTTTAAACCTTAAATTGTTTCTCCTTCCAAATTTCAACACTTAAATCTAAATTCCGGCCTCAAATGGAGTTACACCATTTCATTATCTTATTCCAACCCATTCAACCCATTTCCACTTCAAGGATTCAAAAACCATATTCGTATTTAGTTTAAAACAACTCCAAATATCCTCTGTTACTTTTATTCCAAAATTTAAATTCGAAAAGAATTTATTAAATTTGAGTCCACCAATTTTTGGAATAAATCCCAAATCATATTTAAATCCAAATTACAAACCTCCAAATTAGTTTGGCAAATTTCTTAACCATTCCAAATAACATCGAGAATTCATATCTTAAAGGAAAAATAAAAATTTATCGAAAATCGATACATTTCCTTTAAATGAAGTTTTCCACCCAATAGAATTCAAATAATTTAAAATCATTTAACCAACCAATGTCCATATATAATTTGCTATCCTATGGCCAAGTGATTTAAATTTAATTTCTCAATATTCAGGGATGGATCTATCATTTCAATCCAAATCAGGGTCACAGAGTTTTAACATTTCACTCTGTGTTCTTAATTTATTTTATCGATAAATCCCGGTTTTATTTGATGCCCGTAACATCCAGGGTGAAAGGAATGGGATTCATCATCACATGCATATATAACATTCATCTCCTGAATAAAGGAATATTTTCAAGCAGTATACATTCAGTAATTCAATCAACCAAGGCATCCATCACACAACACTTTATTTCATGGCCAATGTTAACTCATTTCACTAATCTAAAGTGTAGAGATTTTCTAATAGAAAATTAAATTAAATTTAAATAACTAACTATCGATTTCCATTGCATGTCAAGTTCAAGCAACCATTCACCAAATCAACACAATCATGCAACCAAACTTATTTCACAATTTAATTCGATAAATATGGGAATAATACAGTTGATCGTGAGTGGAAAAATCACTCACCTTTGCATCCTAAGTTGATCGAACGTCCAACTAAGGGCCAGAATTTGACAGTCTCTAAATGCAGCGAACCTAGTGCCAAAATGTCCGCAATTTCACCACGATCGTAACACATCAAACCGCGCTCGAATCCGAGTTCATATGAAAAAATTATTAGCGTTTGAACATACCATAATTTAATTAATTTAAATAATTAATGGACCACATGTACCATGCCATGTCAGCACCCCAAACTTCTTCTTCCCGCTCCTCTAACCCACTGCTACAGTAAATGACGTGAGAAAACCCAAACATGGCCAATTTTGACCACCAATTGCCGTCGATTCCGGGCATGATAGGTTCCGTGACCACTACCGTTGGAAAGCTTGACCCAAGACGAACCTCCTCAGCTCGACTTCGTCGCCTACGGTGAAGTACTCCGCTGCCGACGTCTCCATGAACGAAACAGGTTTTTGAACCCAAAACGCAAATTCCCGATGCCATAGTTGATAATAATCAATGAGACCAAGCTCGTTACACTCCAGGAAGCCATCCAAACAAAACCCATATCATAGATTCCGTGATTGACTCAAAAATCAAAAATACCCAATTTCGAATTTAGGGTTCCGAGAACAGTAACCTTTGACCGCTGATTCCGACTAAATGAAGCACTGCATGTCGGAATAAAACATACCTGCAGCTTCGTATCGTCAAGAGCTTCAGTTTGATATATAATTTGCCGTGGTTTGGAGAGATTTAATTTTGAAGCTTGAATTTTTTTTCTGATCAAGGGTTTAGAAATTATATTTCAGCCATTAGAGAAAGTTTGATGGAGAAAAAGTAACGTACATATGGAATGAGCTGATGAGGTGTTAAGTGGGTTTTATTTATATATAATTATAAGGCCTAAATATGAGAAATACCCAATTATTCATTTACAATGATCTCTTTCACATTTTCTCTCGTACGATCAAACGGTAAGTCGGATTGTAATGCAAATTGAAATCCTACCATATATCGCTGTTCCGGTTCCAATGGCGCCAGTTTCGTCGAATACCGAGACAGTTGCCAAAACAGTTAAATTTCACCATTAATTAATTAATTATTCAAAATTTCATTTAACTGTTTAAGTCAAATTTAAATATTTATAAATCCCATTTAAACCTCATTATAACTTGACTAAAATTTATAAATTGGATTCACACACTTAAGATCCCAAATTCATTATTTACTAATAAAAAATTGAGTTTCAGAAAAATTCAAACAACTCAGAATTCCACTGGTTAACCAAATCAAATTTAAATTCCAATTAAAATTAAACACTCAACTTCACTTGGTCATTTTAAATATTGAATTCCAACTATGAATTTCAAATTATAAACTTAATTAAAAATCTATTTAAACTAACCTCACAATTATCATCATTAAAAATCAACAAAATTTGATTTTTATCCAATATTATTCCATTTATTTATTTTAAATCAAAATTTAAATATATATAAAATATGGGATGCTACACTCTCCCCCACTTAAAAATATTTTCGTCCTCGAAAAGGGAACGAAACGATATTAAACACATATCTATTTTAAATTCATACTTAAAATAGCCTTTATAAAGTAAGTTATATTTGCAAAACTCATAAATTTTTCTAACTCCCGAAATCACGGAAAATTTCGGCAGCATCTCCTTTGTACGGAGAGGTCCGGAAAATCAGAATACATACATAAATTCAAATATTCATCTCATCACTCGATGAGGCATCCCAAAAATGGGGAAAACAAAATATAAGGCCGCCAAAATCTTGTAACACACATACGTACGTTTCTTTAGCGTTTATTTGCATTTTTACTTACCTTAGCACTTAGTATTTAGCGCAAGCGAGCTCCGTAGCGTAGCGCGACTTCCTTCCACCTGCTACATACTCACTTATCCATAAGAATCAACATATATACAATATATAGAAATTGTATACAACTTACACAACATATATCGACCATTTCAACTATAAAACCAAAATGTTAACGACAGACCAGCGAACAAATTGAGGGTTATCATCCTTAGATGAGGAAATTTGACTAAAACATACTAGGCAAAAGTTGTTGCATTTGTTTCAGGCTTTCCGAATTGTCCGGACTCGTCGAATTCGGATAAATCGTTCAAAAGTTATGGCCATTTTAGCGGGAGCAAACGCTCCAGCCCCCAAAATGGAAAATGCAGGTCTGAGTTGTTCAACCCAGTTTTTAACCCTTTAAACATCAAAATTTTACTCAGCATATAAAGGAAAAATTTTAAATCAGATTCTGGGCTTTCCGAATTGTACTCGCACATCGAAACCCGACGTTCCGTTAGGAAGTTATGGTCAAAACAATAAAGGTATCCGCTTCAAATTTTATTTTCTGCGCGCTGAACTACAACTAACGCTTGGATTTCAACCTAATAACTTGAAAATTAGACAGGGTCCCATTAACAAAAGTTTTATTTCAATTTCTATGGTTTCCTAAAAGTCTGGAATCGTCGAATTCCGATCAGCCCATCAAAAGTTATGACTATTCTACTACAGCCTGTCGGACATTTCAGATTTTCGCGTGAACATCGACTTATTTCATTTGGAGTTTCAATCTTTCCGAATTCAAAATTTTGTAAACCTTAAACACTTAAAAAATGTTATCACTTCATTGCTCAAGAGATGGGTTCTTATTTAATCGCTTACTCCTTCCCGACATACCACCATTCATTTTCCCGTTTCATTACAAGTATAAAATTTAGTTAAACTTGAAGTCATGCTATTTCTCGAACTAATTCGATCATACTAAATCATTAATTCAATTTCATGGATCGATTCTCCAATTCCATTACTTATTTATTTTATTTTGTTTTCTAAGTACTACTTATCCGATCTTTATATGATCTTCTAAGCTACTCTTATCGATTTGATTCACTTGACTCGGCTCCAACTCATTTCTTAAGTTTCTTTCCCTTTACTTAATTTATTAACCTTACTCCTTATTTTATATTTAGTTCCAATCGACCAATCTAACCTTTTAAGTTCACTTCTACTAATTTTAGTCCTTCGACTTAATTTAATGCATTTAATCCCAACTCTTTTGATATTTGAATTTTATAAATCCAACTTCAGTTTAAATTTCCTATACCTTATTCCTAATTTCAACTCACTTAAAAGTTTATTCTATTAACTCAATTTATTCATTCGACTCTTAAATCACGAATTGAGTTAAGAACGGTTATATGGCTGAATTCCTATTTAGTTCTCAATCCACTATTATTCAATTTTCTAAATTAAACTTTAGTTAACTCAATTCCTCTATTCAACTAAGTTATATTTTCATTCGACAATTGATTTATATTCCATTCGTTTATAGTTCATACTTAGATTTACACTTGATATATTGTGCCAAGGAGGTTTAACATATTTAGACTTCTATGCCTTCATTTCGCATTTACACTAATCCATAGAAAGTGGTTTCATCGAATTCGGACACCGTTTGTAAGATTTCCATTTTTAAGAGCTTATATATATAAATAAAAAAATTATAAATTCCATAGCGCTATTTCTAAATTTTAATTTAGTTGTAACTTACCATTTATAAAGTGGAAATTAAATTTCTTACATTCATTAGAGAGATATGATCAATTTGGTCCTAACGTTTCTTGTCTTATCCAATTCTGACCTATATTGAATTTTATATATTTATTCAAAGTTAAAAATCAAAATTTTCAAACTACCGCGCCATTTCAGGCTCGTAATAATATATATTTATAAATTTCGAACTCAAGTTTCGTTTTAAATAAATTTATAGCTGTTACTAGTTAAAGTAAACTCAATGCTTGATTCCGGGTTTACAAATCAAGTTAAAAATAACATATATACATATACTATTTTATAGAAAATCATACCATATACAATTTTAAATCCAAATCTTAAATTAACAAAGAACCTAAAATTTAAATTCTAGCTTAAATTTAAATTCAACCCTTAAATAATATATATTCATACCTTTATAAAAAATTTATACCATATGGCGTTAAATCCAAAATCCTTTGTCGAAACCAATTAAAATGGTCATTGAGTGGTCTCTCCCCCACTTAAACTCTTCAGAATAAACATCGATAATGTGTGCACCCATTACCGGAGTCGTTTCTTAGGTCTAAGAAGGGACTACACCTTATTGGTAAATCTTTAAAACCATTTCCTTTTTTATCATTACTACAATATGAGATTACGTTAAAACTTTGGCAAAACTATCTCAAAAGCACCCAGGATCAAGTTTCAAGTTCATTTCTATTTTTAATCACAGCCTTTCATCCAATTATACTTAAAGATATCATTTTATTTTCAAATATTCTCAACACCTAGTTATTATCTCTTATTATGTCTATTATTTAATTTACCATAATAGGTAATAACTTACTATTACTACCCACTAGTATCAAATACATACATACTTGAACCAATGATATATATTTGATATATCTTAAAATATAACCGAAAACCATATTATGTCGATTATTCTATTTGATTATTTAGGAATTCCTATCGATTCTGTGGCGTCCCATATATCGATCAGAACCCATAAATATTCAACAGAACAAATCAACACAATGAAAACCAATTTATCAAAAATACGAATACGCTCTCTTATTTCACTCTAACCCATTCTAGGGCATTTCTAAACCCATCTCTAATGAGTTAATTCCCAACAGAGCCAAGTATATCGCTAACCATCGCTCTGATACCAAATGTAACGACCCACATTTTTGACCGTTCAAACCGACAATAAACCACACATGTCGACCCAAACAAATCACAAATATAGGCAGCTATTGGGATAAGAAGAAAAAGAAGAAAGAAAATAAAACAATAACAGAGTTCTCACAGCGGAAGGACAACATATGATAACAACTAACAGTTTAAAATAGTTGAACAATATACATTTGTCTATACCATACAACGATTATCAGAGTTACATCTATAGATATTTGCAGAGCACAGCGGAAATAAAATGCAGCGGAAATATATATAATAGATATATACAAAATCTTCGTCTTCGGTCTCCAAGGCAAAGTAATCTTCATTAACTGCAACATCTGCTGACCCGAGCGTATTACATAAAAGAAACACAACAAACACTCGGATCAGCACTAAATCATTCTCGTATTAGTCAAATCAAAAAATGAAATAACATCAGTGTCATGGGTGCAATAACTCAAGAGATGTTATGGGATTTTTCCATCTCTCAAGGATCCGTTAAACTAGTACATAGATAGTATAATATGCTATTATAATAGTGTCTACATAGTAAAGTATAAATACCGAAAATAGCGTAAGCGGGATTGCATTTTTACCCTTACACTGTTTATAATACCGTAGTCTATACAGTACCATAAACCCACCATAAACGATGGCATCAGAGGGCACTCCATAGGTACGATACAAATCAAAATCGTATGGGGCTCGATAAGGATTATATGACAAGGCACTCGAGGCAATGCCCAGGGTAGGATTCTACCAATTGCACTCCCGGACCGGTGGTAACGTATAGCAGCCACTACCCCTCACCTCGGAACACACTCCCAAAGTAATAAATGGGCCCAAATCATCATCATCATCATCATAGTCATAGAAATAGTATTGAAGAAGTGTGTCTGATCAAAGGTGCTACCTCAATTAGTCACGGTATAGCTCCTGTTTTAGTCATTTCAATTCTGACCCGAGGGTCAGGGCTATTTCGATATCGTCCATCTTCTTCGATTCAATATTCGCCTCCATGTCATCATACTCATTCTGGATACGTCATAACGTTCACAGTTGTCAAAGTGGTATCGACACTGACAGAGAGTATGCCTTATGTCGACTCCGGTCTCTTTGACAACCAACGCTTACATCTTTCACATCGGTTGGTTCTTTTATATTTCACCAAGGTTCGATTCATCTCAAAATATCATATTCTGTTTCGAACCAAGTATATATTCAAATAGAATATAATTTCATATAAAAATATCCCAATCATTCCCAAACCGATTATATCCCAACTAGAATATATTTCCATGTCATTATATTATACTCGTATAATATTTCGAATCGCTCTATATTCACATAGAATATACTTCATCTTAAAGATTCAGTTATTTCAAATCGATTTACATTTGAAATCCCTTCATATTCAAAAAGAATATATATATTTTTCCATATTTGTTCATTCCAATCTTGGAAATCCCATTCATATCCAAGTAGAATAAAATCTACTTTTGCATATCAAAAATCGGTTTAAAATCAATTCATATTCAAATAGAATTTAACTTATCTCGACTCCATTTGACCCAACGGTTTAAATCCAAACGCTTTCCATTCGGAAGAAGAATTACAATTCATAAAATAAAATTTTGAAAATAAACACTTATAAATAGAACCTTACAAAAATTTACTTATATAGAATCATTAAAGTGTACTAAGGTAATTTAAATCACTATATATATACATAAAACAAGCTTACTAGATAATTTTTTTTAAAATAAAAATATATATATATGAAAACTTCACTTATATCAAAGTAGATATATAGTTTATAAATAAAATAAAAATAGAAAAAAATAAAATAAAAACAGAACAAAATAAAAATAGAATTTTTAAACCTTAAATTGTTTCTCCTTCCAAATTTCAACACTTGAATCTAAATTCCAGTCTCAAATGGAGTTACACCATTTCAATATCTTATTCCAACCCATTCAACCCATTTCCATTTCGAGGATTCAAAAACCATATTCGTATTTAGTTTAAAACAACTCCAAATATCCTGGGTTACTTTTATTCCAAAATTTAAATTCGAAAAGAATTTATTAAATTTGAGTCCACCAATTTTTGGAATAAATCCGAAATCATATTTAAATCCAAATTATAAACCTCCAAATTAGTTTGGGAAATTTCTTAACCATTCCAAATAACATCGAGAATTCATATCTTAAAGGAAAAATAAAAATTTATCGAAAATCAATACATTTCCTTTAAATGAAATTTTCCACCCAATAGAATTCAAATAATTTAAAATCATTTAACCAACTGATGTCCATATATAATTTGCTATCCTATGGCCAAGTGATTTAAATTTAATTTCTCGATATTCAAGGATGGATCTATCATTCCAATCCAAATTAGGGTCATAGAGGTTTATCATTTCACTCTGTGTTCTTAATTTATTTTATCGATAAATCCCGGTTTTATTTGTTGCCCGTAACATCCAGGGTGAAAGGAATGGGATTCATCATCACATGCATATATAACATTCATCTCCTGAATAAAGGAACATTTTCAAGCAGTATACATTCAGTAATTCAATCAATCAAGGCATCCATCACACAACACTTTATTTCATGGTAAATGTTAAATCATTTCACTAATCTAAAGTGTAGAGATTTTCTAATAGAAATTTAAATTAAATTTAAATAACTATCTATCGATTTCCATTGCATGTCAAGTTCAAGCAACCATTCACCAAATCAACACAATCATGCAACCAAACTTATTTCACAATTTAATTCGATAAATATGGGAATAATTCAGTTGATCGTGAGTGGAAAAATCACTCACCTTTGCATCCTCAGTTGATCGAACGTCCAACTAAGGGCCAGAATTTGACAGTCTCTAAATGCAGCGAATCTAGTGCCAAAATGTCCGCAATTTTACCACGATCGTAACGCAACAAACCGCGCTCGAATCCGAGTTCATATGAAAAAATTATTAGCATTAGAACATACCACAATTTAATTAATTTAAATAATTAATGGACCACATGTACCATGCCATGTCAGCACCCCAAACTTCTTCTTCCCGCTCCTCTAACCCACTGCTACAGTAAATGACGTGAGAAAACCCAAACATGGCCAATTTTGACCACCAATTGCCGTCGATTCCGGGCACGATAGGTTCCGTGACCACCACCGCTGGAAAGGTTGACCCAAGACGCACCTCTTCAGCTCGACCTCGTCGCCTCCAGTAAAGTACTCCGCTGCCGACGTCTCCATGAACGAAACGGGTTTTTGAACCCAAAACGCAAATTCCCGAAGCCATAGTTGATAATAATCATCGAGACCAGGCTCGTTACACTCCAGGCAGCCATCCAAACAAAACCCATATCATAGATTCCGCGATTGACTCAGAAATCAAAAATACCCAATTTCGAATTGAGGGTTCCGAGAACAGAAACCTTTGACTGCTGATTCCGACTAAACAAAGCACTGCATTCGGAATAAAACATACCTACAGCTTCGTATCGTCAAGAGCTTCAGTTTGATATATAATTTGCCATGGTTTGGAGAGATTTAATTTTGAAGCTTGATTTTTTTTCTGATCTAGGGTTTAGAAATTATATTTCAGCCATTAGAGAAAGTTTGATGGAGAAAAAGTAACGTACAGATGGAATGAGCTGATGAGGTGTTAAGTGGGTTTTATTTATATATAATTATAAGGCCTAAATATGAGAAATACCCAATTATTCATTTACAATGATCTCGTTCACATTTTCTCTCGTACGATCAAACGGTAAGTCGGATTGTAACGCAAATTGAAATCCTACCATAATTCACTGTTCCGGTTCCAATGGCGCCAGTTTCGTCGAATACCGAGACAGTTGCCAAAACAGTTAAATTTCACCATTAATTAATTAATTAATTAATTAATTAATTAATTAATTAATTAATTATTCAAAATTTCATTTAACTGTTTAATTCAAATTTAAATATTTATAAATCCCATTTAAACCTCATTATAACTTAACTAAAATTTATAAATTGGATTCACACACTTAAGATCCCAAATTCGTTATTTACTAATAAAAATTTGAGTTTCAGAAAAATTCAAACAACTCAAAATTCCACTACTTAACCAAATCAAATTTAAATTCCAATTAAAATTAAACACTCAACTTCACTTGGTCATTTTAAATATTGAATTCCAACTATGAATTTCAAATTATAAACTTAATTAAAAATCTATTTAAACTAACCTCACAATTATCATCATTAAAAATCAACAAAATTTGATTTTTATCCAATATTATTCGATTTATTTATTTTAAATCAAAATTTAAATATATATAAAATATGGGATGCTACACTCTCCCCCACTTAAAAATCTTTTCGTCCTCGAAAAGAGAACGAAACGATATTAAGCATATATCTATTTTAAATTCATACTTAAAATAGCCTTTATAAAGTAAGTTATATTTGCAAAACTCATAAATTTTTCTAACTCCCGAAATCACGGAAAATTTCGGCAGCATCTCCTTTGTACGGAGAGGTCTGGAAAATCACAATACATACATAAATCCAAATATTCATCTCATCAATCGATGAGGCATCCCAAAAATGGGGAAAACAAAATATAAGCCGCCAAAATCTTGTAACACACATACATACATTTCTTTAGCGTTTATTTGCATTTTTACTTACCTTAGCACTTAGTATTTAGCGCAAGCGAGCTCCGTAGCATAGCGCGACTTCCTTCCTCCTGCTACATACTCACTTATCCATAAGAATCAACATATATACAATATATAGAAATTGTATACAACTTACACAACATATATCGACCATTTCAACTATAAAACCAAAATGTTAACGACAAACCAGCGAACAAATTGAGGGTTATCATCCCTTAGATGAGGAAATTTGACTAAAACATACTAGGCAAAAGTTGTTGCATTTGTTTCAGGCTTTCCGAATTGTCCGGACTCGTCGAATTCGGATAAATCGTTCAAAAGTTATGGCCATTTTAGCGGGAGCGAACGCTCCAGCCCCCAAAATGAAAAATGCAGGTCTGAGTTGTTCAACCGTGTTTTCAACCCTTTAAACATCAAAATTTTACTCAGCATATAAAGGAAAAGTCTTAGTTCAGATCCTGGGCTTTCCGAATTGTACTTGCACATCGAAATCCGACGTTCCGTTAGGAAGTTATGGTCAAAACAATATAGGTATCCGCTTCAGATTTTATTTTCTGCGCGCTGAACTACAACTAACGCTTGGATTTCAACCTAATAACATGAAAATTAACAGGGTCCCATTAACAAAAGTTTTAGTTCAGTTTCTTAGGTTTCCGAAAAGTCTGGAATCGTCGAATTCCGATCAGCCCATCAAAAGTTATGACTGTTCTACTACCGCCTATCTCAGATTTTCGCATGAACATCGATTTATTTCATTTGGAGTTTCAATCTTTCCGAATTCAAAATTTTGTAAACCTTAAACAGTTCAAAAATGTTATCACTTCATTGCTCAAGAGATGGGTTCTTATTTAATCGCTTACTCCTTCCCGACATACCTCCATTCATTTTCCCATTTCATTACAAGTATAAACTTTAGTTAAACTTGAAGTCATGCTATTTCTCGAACTAATTCGATCATACTAAATCATTAATTCATTTTCATGGATCGATTCTCCAATTCCATTACTTATTTATTTTATTTTATTTTCTAAGTATTACTTCTTAACCGATCTTTATATGATCTTCTAAGTTACTCTTATCGATTCGATTCACTTGACTCGGCTCCAACTCATTTCTTAGGTTTCTTTCCCTTTACTTAATTTATTAACCTTATTCCTTATTTTATATTTAGTTCCAATCGACCAATCTAACTTTTTAAGTTAACTTCTACTAATTTTAGTCCTTCGACTTAATTTAATGCAATTAATCCCAACTCTTTTGATATTCGAATTTTATAAATCCAACTTCAGTTTAAATTTCCTATACCTTATTCCTAATTTCAACTCACTTAAAGTTTATTCTATTAACTCAATTTATTCATTCGACTCTTAATTCACGAATTGAGTTAAGAATGGTTATATGGCTCAATTCCTATTTAGTTCTCAATCCACTATTATTCAATTTTCTAAATTAAACTTTAGTTAACTCAATTCCTCTATTCAATTAAGTTATATTTTCATTCGACAATTGATTCATATTCCATTCGTTTATAGTTCATACTCAGATTTACACTTGATATATTGTCCCAAGGAGGTCTAACCTATTTAGACTTTTATGCCTTCATTTCGCATTTACGCTAATCCATAGAAAGTGGTTTCATCAAATTCGGAAACCGTTTGTAAGATTTCCATTTTTAAGAGCTTATATATATAAATAAAAAATTTATAAATTCCATAGCGCTATTTCTAAATTTTAATTTAGTCGTAACTTACCATTTATAAAGTGGAAATTAAATTTCTTACATTCATTGGAGAGATATGATCAATTTGGTCCTAACATTTCTTGTTTTATCCAATTCTGACCTATATTGAATTTTATATATTTATTCAAAGTTAAAAATCAAAAGTTTCATACTACCGCGCCATTTCAGGCTCGTAATAATATAAATTTATAAATTTCGAACTCAAGTTTCGTTTTAAATAAATTTATAGTTGTTACTAGTTAAAGTAAACTCAATGCTTGATTCCGGGTTTACAAATCAAGTTAAAAATAACATATATACATATACTATTTTATAGAAAATCATACCGTATACAATTTTAAATCCAAATCTTAAATTAACAAAGAACCTAAAATTTAAATTCTAGCTTAAATTTAAATTCAACCCTTAAATAATATATACTAATACCTTTATAAAAAAAATTATACCATATGGCGTTAAATCCAAAATCCTTTGTCAAAACCAATTAAAATGGTCATTGAGTGGTCTCTCCCCCACTTAAACTCTTCAGAATAAACATCGATAATGTGCGCACCCATTACCGAAGTCGTTTCTAAGGTCTAAGAAGGGACTACGCCTTATTGGTAAATCTTTAAAACCATTTCCTTTTTGATCATTACTATGTGAGATTACGTTAAAACTTTGGCAAAACTATCTCAAAAGCACCCAGGATCAAGTTTCAAGTTCATTTCTATTTTTAATCACAGCCTTTCATCCAATTATACTTAAAGATATCATTTTATTTTCAAATATTCTCAACACCTAGTTATTATCTCTTATTATGTCTATTATTTAATTTACCATAACAGGTAATAAATTACTATTACTACCCACCAGTATCAAATACATACATACTTGAACCAATGATATATATATATTTGATATATCTTAAAATATAACCGAAAACCATATTATGTCGATTATTCTGTTCGATTATTTAGGAATTCCTATCGATTCTATGGCGTCCCATATATCGACCAGAACCCATAAATATTCAACAGAACAAATCAACACAATGAAAACCAATTTATCAAAAATACAAATACGCTCTCTTATATCACTCTAACCCATTCTAGGGCATTTCTAACCCCATCTCTAATGAGTTAATTCCCAACAGAGCTAAGGTTATCGCTAACCAACGCTCTGATACCAAATGTAACAACCCACATTTTTGACCGTTCAAACCGACAATAAACCACACATGTCAACCCAAACAAACCACAAATATAGGCAGCTATTGGGATAAGAAGAAAAAGAAGAAAGAAAAGAAAACAAAAACAGAGTTCTCACAGTGGAAGTACAACATATAATAATAACTAACAGTTCAAAATAGTTGAATAATATAAATTTGTCTATACCATACAACGATTATCAGAGTTACATCAATAGATATTTGCAGAGCACAGCGGAAATAAAATGCAACAGAAATATAAATAATAGATATATACAAAATCTTCGTCTTCGGTCTCGAAGGAAAAGAATCTTCATTAACTGCAACATCTGCTGAACCGAGCGTATTACATAAAAGAAACACAACAAACACTCGGATCAGCACTAAATCATTCTAATATTAGTCAAATCAAAATATGAAATAACATCAGTGTCATGGGTGCAGTAACTCAAGAGATGTTACGGGATTTTTCCATCTCTCAAGGATCCGTTAAACTAGTACATAGATAGTATAATACACTATTATAATAGTGTCTTCATAGTAAAGTATAAATACTGAAAATAGCGTAAGCGGGATTACATTTTTACCCTTACACCGTTTATAATACCGTAGTCTATACAGTACCGTAAACCCACCGTAATCGATGGCATCAATGGGCACTCCATAGGTACGATACAAATCAAAATCGTATGGGGCTCGATAAGGATTATATGACAAGGCACTCGACGCAATGCCCAAGGTAGGATTCTACCAATTGCACTCCCGGACCGGTGGTAACGCATAGCAGCCACTACCCCTCACCTCGGAACACACTCCCAAAGTAATAAATGGGCCCAAATAATCATCATCATAGTCATAGAAATAGTATCGAAGAAGTGTGTCCGATCAAAGGTGCTACATCGATTAGTCACGGTATAGCTCCTGTTTTAGTCATTTCAATTCTGACCCGAAGGTCAGAGCTATTTCGATATCGTTCATCTTCTTCGATTCAATAATCGCCTCCATGTCATCATACTCATTCTGGATACGTCATAATGTTCACAGTTGTCAAAGTGGTATCGACACTGACAGAGAGTATGCCTTATGTCGACTCCGGTCTCTTTGACAACCAACGCTTTCGTCTTTCACATCGGTTGGTTCTTTTATATTTCACAAAGGTTCAATTCATCTCAAAATATCATATTCTGTTTCGAACCAAGTATATATTTAAATAGAATATAATTTCATATCAAAATATCCCAATCATTCCCAAACCGATTATATCCCAACTAGAATATATTTCCATGTCATTATATTATACTCGTATAATATTTCGAATTGCTCTATATTCACATAGAATATACTTCATCTTAAAGATTCAGTTATTTCTAATCGATTTACATTTGAAATCCCTTCATATTCAAATAGAATATATATATTTTTCCATATCTATTCATTCCAATCTTTGGAAATCCCATTTATATCGAACTAGAATAAAATCTACTTTTGCATATCAAAAATCGGTTCAAAATCAATTCATATTCAAACAGAATATAACTTATCTCAACTCTATTTGACCCAACGGTTTAAATCCAAACGCTTTCCATTCGGAAGAAGAATTACAATTCATAAAATAAAATTTTGAAAATAAATACTTATCAATAGAACCTTACAAAAATTTACTTATATAGAATCATTAGAGTGTACTAAGGTAATTTAAATCACTATATATATACATAAAACAAGCTTACTAGATAATTTTTTTTAAAATAAAAATATATATATGAAAACTTCACTTATATCAAAGTAGATATATAGTTTATAAATAAAATAAAAATAGAATAAAATAAAATAAAAACAGAACAAAATAAAAATAGAATTTTTAAACCTTAAATTGTTTCTCCTTCCAAATTTCAACACTTGAATCTAAATTCCGGTCTCAAATGGAGTTACACCATTTAAATATCTTATTCCAACCCATTCAACCCATTTCCATTTCGAGGATTCAAAAACCATATTCGTATTTAGTTTAAAACAACTCCAAATATCCTCGGTTACTTTTATTCCAAAATTTAAATTCGAAAAGAATTTATTAAATTTGAGTCCACCAATTATTGGAATAAATCCCAAATCGTATTTAAATCCAAATTACAAACCTCCAAATTAGTTTGGGAAATTTCTTAACCATTGCAAATAACATCGAGAATTCATATCTTAAAGGAAAAATAAAAATTTATCGAAAATCGATACATTTCCTTTAAATGAAATTTTCCACCCAATAGAATTCAAATAATTTAAAATCATTTAACCAACCGATGTCCATATATAATTTGCTATCCTATGGCCAAGTGATTTAAATTTAATTTCTCGATATTCAAGGATGGATCTATCATTTCAATCCAAATCAGGGTCACAGAGGTTTATCATTTCACTCTGTGTTCTTAATTTATTTTATCGATAAATCCCGGTTTTATTTGATGCCCGTAACATCCAGGGTGAAAGGAATGGGATTCATCATCACATGCATATATAACATTCAATTCCTGAATAAAGGAACATTTTCAAGCAGTATACATTCAGTAATTCAATCAACCAAGGCATCCATCACACAACACTTTATTTCACGGCAAATGTTAAATCATTTCACTAATCTAAAGTGTAGAGATTTTCTAATAGAAATTTAAATTAAATTTAAATAACTAACTATCGATTTCCATTGCATGTCAAGTTCAAGCAACCATTCACCAAATCAACACAATCATGCAACCAAACTTATTTCACAATTTAATTCGATAAATATGGGAATAATTCAGTTGATCGTGAGTGGAAAAATCACTCACCTTTGCATCCTCAGTTGATCGAACGTCCAACTAAGGGCTAGAATTTGACAGTCTCTAAATGCAGCGAACCTAGTGCCAAAATGTCCGCAATTTCACCATGATTGTAACGCAACAAACCGCGCTCGAATCCAAGTTCATATGCAAAAATTATTAGCGTTAGAACATACCATAATTTAATTAATTTAAATAATTAATGGACCACATATACCATGCCACGTCAGCACCCCAAACTTCTTCTTCCCGCTCCTCTAACCTATTGCTACAGTAAATGACGTGAGAAAACCCAAACATGGCCAATTTTGACCACCAATTGCCGTCGATTCCGGGCACAATAGGTTCCGTGACCACCACAGTTGGAAAGCTTGACCCAAGATGCACCTCCTCAGCTCGACCTCGTCGCCTCCGGTGAAGTACTCCGCTGCCGACGTCTCCATGAACGAAATGGGTTTTTGAACCCAAAACGCAAATTCCCGATGCCATAGTTGATAATAATCATTGAGACCAAGCTCGTTACACTCCAGGCAGCCATCCAAACAAAACCCATATCATAGATTTCGCGATTGACTCAAAAATCAAAAATACCCAATTTCGAATTTAGGGTTCCGAGAACAGAAACCTTTGACCGCTGATTCCGACTAAACAAAGCACTGCATGTCGGAATAAAACATACCTGCAGCTTCGTATCGTCAAGAGCTTCAGTTTGACATATAATTTGCCATGGTTTGGAGAGATTTAATTTTGAAGCTTGAATTTTTTTTCTGATCTAGGGTTTAGAAATTATATTTCAGCCATTAGAGGAAGTTTGATGGAGAAAAAGTAATGTACAGATGGAATGAGCTGATTATGTGTTAAGTGGGTTTTATTTATATATAATTATAAGGCCTAAATATGATAAATACCCAATTATTCATTTACAATGATCTCGTTCACATTTTCTCTCGTACGATCAAGCGGTAAGTCGGATTGTAACGCAAATTGAAATCCTACCATAATTCACTGTTCCGGTTCCAATGGCACCAGTTTCGTCGACTACCGAGACAGTTGCAAAAACAGTTAAATTTCTCCATTAATTAATTAATTAAATATTCAAAATTCCATTTAACTGTTTAATTCAAATTTAAATATTTATAAATCCCATTTAAACCTCATTATAACTTACCTAAAATTTATAAATTGGATTCACACACTTAAGATCCCAAATTCATTATTTACTAATAAAAATCTGAGTTTCAGAAAAATTCAAACAACTCAGAATTCCACTGCTTAACCAAATTAAATTTAAATTCCAATTAAAATTAAACACTCATCTTCACTTGGTCATTTTAAATATTGAATTCCAACTATGAATTTCAAATTATAAACTTAATTAAAAATCTATTTAAACTAACCTCAAAATTATCATCATTAAAAATCAACAAAATTTGATTTTTATCCAATATTATTCCATTTATTTATTTTAAATCAAAATTTAAATATATTATATAAAATACGGGATGCTACACAAATATTATTCAATATAGTTTTCAAATATTATTCAATATAGTTTCAACTAATACATAATATAGTTTTCAAATAATATATAGTATAATTTTCAAAAATTATTCAATATAGTTTTCTATTAATATATAATATAGTTTTCAAATAATATATAGTATGGTTTTCAACATTATTCAGTAAAGTTTTAAAATAATATTCTATATAGTTTTAAAAAAATGTTTAGTATAAATCAAAATATGATTTTGGTGTCTGATTTTGGATGGTCACGAAAATATTGAAATGTGTGAAGCCGTGTTGATTAGATTTGCGCCGTTTTAACGCGAACGATCTTTATATCGATTTTATTCATTTTTATAATGAATATCAAAAAAGAAATGATTTCAAAAATCTGATATTTTCAAAATATTATCATTTTAATATTATAATGATATGGAATATTCAATTTTGATTTTAAATTGAAAATGAAGTTGGAATCGTTTTAAAACGAATTTATAAACGATTTATAAAATACTTTTTAGATGGAAATAGGTGAAATATATATATAATATATATTATATATATTAATAGGCTGAATACAACGTGCTGCGCCGTGCTACGACCATACGCGAATTTCGACCGTTGACTTCGAATTGACAATACGGGAGATCCGATAGTCAGATTCTCCTAGAACTAGAACCGTTGGGTTCGTATTGGAGAGATCTTTCCAAAGAATATAAGAGATTTGAAATCTAATGGTTGGATTTGGAATTATGTCCAAATCAAATTTGGAAAAGGTCGTTGTAAATGCAGTTCGATGACCGTTTATGGAAATCAACTGAAAGTGCCTTAATAAAATTATTAATAATTTGTGTAAAATCATAATAAATGATGTAGAAAGAATTTGGATGAAAATTTCCACGTTTGTAAAGATAAAAATATATTTATATCTAAATGAATTAGTTATTAACCAGATTTGAAATCCAATAATTTTTAAATAAATAAGTTGGATTTGTAAAAGGGTTTCAATATAACCAGAAATTTCCAATCTATGAATTGGAATGGATTTGAATAGAAATCATCTCTGAAATATTTCGATATTGGATTCCGTGGCTATATGGATATTATGGAGGAATTTGAAAGATAGATATATATCGTTATTCCCCATACGATATGTGTTGGTTTTAGAATTTGATATTGAATATAAGCCGATATAATTTCTTTTTAGGGCCTTATATTTAATATTAAATTGGATTTTGTGTTTGTCATGAAGAGTGTCTTAAGTTACACTGTTCTTAAACCCCGTGTGAAAAGAATAAATTTTTTAATTAAGATTATTAGAGTTTCTAGTTATATTTAGTAATTGGAATAATTAATGGAATGTGATTTCGGTTTTATTGTGAACTGTGTTTTTTTAATGACCACTACACCATAATGGCCATTTGGCAACTCTTATTTTTTTCAACTGCCAACACTTATATGTGCTGTAGACTGGTGACATTAATATGTGTTGCTATAGAAAAAATTTGTCACCAAAAATGTGCCAACACTTCTATGTGTTGATATGTCTGGTAAACTCTTCGTTTCTAATGGCAAAAGGGTAAGTTCTCACGCATAGCCCTAATCGATACCTAACGCTTATTACTTAACACTTATTCCTTCCGAGGTCGCATCACAAGCAAATAAAAAAATGGACATTGAAGAATTGAAATCAGCGATTAGCTAATCAATATCAGTACAACGGATTTTGGATTTCTAAAATCGGTATTAGCCTCTCAAATTCTCTCTCTCCATTACTTCGAATTGGGGCTTCTAGGGATCACGATGGCTTTTAGGTTAATCACGATAAGAGGTAAAAAAAATTGATTTCACTTCTAGGAATCACGACGGCTTAATGTGAGTTTATCTTTCAGTTTGAGTTTCTGCAGTTTCAGTAGTTTGAATCACGGCGGCTTGTATGAATTTGAGTTTATGCAGTTTGAGCTTCTAAAAATCGATTTCACAGTGTGTTCATGTGAGTTGAATACATGCAGACTTAGGTGTGTATTGGTGGGTGCATATTATAGCACTCTTTTATGTATCATAAATAAGAGAAGTGACATAAGCAGCAAGGGAAGTTATGAGCATTTGTTTTTCCTTAATTCTTTTAGCTTCTGAGCATTTAGATGTAGACAAATAAAGAGTTTTTATGGTTGTTGTGCACAAGCAGGAATATTAACAGATTTTTATGGGTGTTGATTGGTGTCGGGTTCATTAAAGAAACCATTATGGTACCTGAAGACTTCAATTTGCAAACCTGTATACAAATCAATATTGTTGTAGATCTGTGTGTAATTTGCTCACTATAAATGCAGAGATATTCAGCATACACCAATTAAAAGAGAACAAATCCATGCTGCACGTTTATAACTCACCAACATTGAATCCTTTAGGTTGTAATAGACACACATATTTTTACAATTTTCACATATATTTTACGTATATTTTACAAATTTCTAAAATTTTGCAGACTTATGCTCGGTGAAAACCGGGGAATATTGATTGTTAAAGAATTGAAATAGTTGGAATGTCAACTTGAAGATTCCTTATCACAGGCTCGACAAAGAAAGGTAACATATCTAATTCAAATAAATTTACAGCTAATAATGGTTACACCTTACTGGATCAAGGTTTTATTGCTGACAAAAGATGGGTAAACTATAATATAACTTCTTTAAAGGTTAATGAATTAGGTTTAAATCAGTTTGACAGATTAAAAAATAGAACTACAATTAATAGTATCATTTCAGTGAGTGGACGAACTAGGTGAGGAGGAAAAAATAGCCAATTTGAGAGACATGGAAGTTTCGAAATTATATACAGTGTACTATGCCATGATCCTGTTATCCTTGAGATATAGATCTCAGTTTTTCTGTATTTTCAGCTTTAAAAAAGAATTTCTTTATCTAAATTCCTCTGCCTGCCTTGAACATAAAACCAGTTCACTTAATTAGTGTGCTCATTTTGCTTAATATTGTATTCTTCCTTAATGTTTTATTTTAAGGTGATTTGGGAAGACCTGCATTTAGACTGAATTTGATATAGCTTAATTTGCATGTGTTTGTAATTTATACATGTTTGGCACAATAATTTGTTTGGCACAATAATTTGTTGGCTATGTTGGCATTATCAGCTTGTGGAGCTTCTTGATCAACCATTACACAACTACTTGAGGCAGAAAGATTGCTTGAATAGATTTTCTTTGGCTTTGCATGTCTACACTCAGTGATTGTTTAAGGAATAGTTGCATCAGGTAAAGCTATAATAGCAAAGGGTTTGGATAAGATATCTTTTCTCATTTTTCATTTATTTTTTAGTTTATTTGGTGTTCGAATTCAAGTTCACTGTTTGCTAGCTTATGGTTTTTGATATATCTATTAGACACAGATTTATGTTTTTCATTTACGTAACAGTTAAGTATTATTTACCTTCTTTTGGATTTGGTATAATTGGTTTGACAATTTAGTTTTCCCTAAACATTCTTGCTCTAAGCATTTATGTTTAATGAAAATAATTTTTCTAGTTAGTATGTGACCGCGGTAAATTGAAATGCGCGTTCAAATTCCATATATAGAGTTATATGTTGATTTTGACGAAAACTGATTGAAACGATCGAATCAGCTTACGATACATATCCCATTGTGTTCGGAATGGGGGTAATACGCTATGGACGACAGGCGGTGGGCCTCGTTTAGAGGTCGTATGCAAAAGTCAACTTTTTGAAAATTAATTAATTAAATAAATTAAAAATTAAATCTCTCTCTCCTCACCCTCTCTATTTCTCTGCCCCCCCCCCCCCGTTCGATTCATTTCAGAAAAAAAAAATAAAAAAAAGGGGGAAGCGGTGAGGAGCATCGCCCCTCCCCTTAAACCGCCGCCGCCTCGAGAAGACCCCCCCAGGCGCCAGAGGCGACGCGAAGACCCCCCCCCCCCCAGCGGCGCGACAACCGCGAAGCCCCCACCCTCGCCGAAGCCTGTTGCGCGACTCCCGAGACCCCCCTGAAGCGAACGCCACCGCCGACTCCCCCCTCTTCTCCTTCGACTGAAAAATCTTCCCCCCTTCCTCTTTTGATTTTTACAGTGAGTCTTTATTTTTTTATTATTATTATTTATTTATTTCTGTTGTTTATTTAGTTTTCTGTTTTCATATATAATATAAAGTTTGAAACTAAATAAAAGTATAGATTTTTAAAGAAATAAAAGTATAGATTTTTAAAGAAATAAAAGTATAGATTTTTAAAGAAATAAAAATATAGATTTTTAAAGAAATAAAAGTATAGATTTTTAAAGAAATAAAAGTATAGATTTTTAAAGAAATAAAAGTATGGATTTTCAAAAATAAAAGTATGGATTTTCAGAAATAAAAGTATGGATTTTCAGAAATGAAAGGATGGATTTCTAGCAAGAAAAAGAGATCAAATTGTTGAAGTATAATAAGCTATGATGTTTATATTTTTAATAACAAAGAGCAAATAAAAATTGGATTTTTATTCATGGATTTGCAAAGTAAAAGGAAGATTTTTATTTGTTCATTAGCTAGGAAAAAAAGTGATTTTTAATAATAAAAATATGATTTTTATATTTTTAAAGTATTAAAAATATAATTTTTACGATATAAAAGATGTAAAAATATGATTTTTGTTTATGTAGAGAAGTAAAAATATAATTTTTACATGATAGGAATATTAAAATACCATCTTTATATGTGTAGAAAAATAAAAATGTGATTTTTATAATGATATATTTGAAAAGGCGAAATCTTTAAAATTGAAAAAAATATAATTTTTATCTATATAGTAGCGGTAATAAAAATTCGATTTTTATATATTGAATAGCGAAATAAAAATTTGATTTTTATATATTGAATAGTATAATAAAAATTTGATTTTTATATATTGAATAACAAGGTAAAAATTTCGATTTTTATATATTGAATAGCGAAGTAAAAATTCGATTTTTACATATGTAGTGGCTACAGCAACGAAGATGACAAGAATGCGATAACGATGAAGATTTCTATCAAAGAAGAGTCAAGATGATTGGATAGCTATCGGTGAGAATTTCTCACTCAAAATTTCCTTTTCTAGTTATATATATATACTAGGATGCAGACGGTGCTTAGTAGCACCCGACACAATCGTCCACAGACCATGGAATTGTTTGTTTGATTGCATAATTCAGTTAGATGATTAGATTTGAATTTGATTGTTTGGTGGATTTGATTGATGTGTGAATGGCGTGGGCCTTCACTAGACCGGGGATAAGGCTAGGCCTCGTCCCGTTTCTAGTATCGTGCCGTTATGCCGCCGAAATTTTCTAAAATAAGTTAGAAAAATAAAGAAATCCTTTTATTTAATAAATGAACTGAATAGAATATTTTCATAGGTTAAATAAAATATTCATTTACAAACCGGACGGTTTGTTTATATACACCTATTTGAAGGACATTGATTGGGACGATAAATTTTACACATCGCCCAACGACACAAATAAAATATGTGTTTGATTGTTTGAAACCCCACACGGGTGTTGGGAAGAAATTTGAAGTTCACTCATCCTGATTGATTAAATATGTCGACCGATTGATTGGCAGGCTGTTATAAGCGTTAGATATCTATATTTGATGCTTATACAGTGTAGTGCACTTTGGTTGATGGTTGATTATTTTCAATGCTATTATATACGTGTGATGTATGAAAATCCATATAATTAACATTATATGGTGATTGATTGGGCCTCATTCCAATTTTGAAAGTAAAGAATAATATAAAATAAAGGTTCATGTGTTGACTGTACTCATCCGTTGAGATTAGTCATGAGTTGAACGAAATATTTTAACAATAGAATTTATATCTTTATCACTATAAAGTAAAGGTTCATGTGTTGACTGTACTCATCCGTTGAGATTAGTCATGAGTTGAACGAAATATTTTAACAATAGAATTTATATCTTTATCACTATAAAGTAAAGGTTTATGTGTTGACTGTACTCATCCGTTGAGATTAGTCATGTGTTGAACGAAATATATTAATAATAAAATTTACTTCTTTATCAATATAAAATAAAGGTTCATGTGTTGACAGTACTCATCCGTTGAGGTTAGTCATGTGTTGAACGAAATATTTTAAAAATAGAAATCTTTGAATAGGAAATATTTGAAAAGGAAATATTTGGAATAGAATATTTGAAAATAGAATTATATGAAGCCATGTTGTTTAGATTGACGCCATTTTGACGTGAACGATATTTATATCAATTTTATTCATTTTAAAATGAATATTGAAAAGTGATTTCAAAATCTAATAGAAAACCAATTTGAATTGAATCGAATAGAAAACCAATTTGAATTGAATCGAATAGAAAACCAATTTGAATTGAATCGAATAGAAAACCAATTTGAATTGAATCGAATAGAAAACCAATTTGAATTGAATCGAATAGAAAACCAATTTGAATTGAATCGAATAGAAAACCAATTTAAATTGAATTGAATAGAAAACCAATTTGGATTGAATCGAATAGAAAACCAATTTGAATTGAATAGAAAACCAATTTGAATTGAATCGAATAGAAAACCAACTTGGATTGAATCGAATAGAAAACCAATTTGAATTGAATTGAATATAAAACGAATTCGAAATGAATTGAATATAAAACGAATTCGAAATGAATTGAATGTAAACGAATTCGAATTGAATTGAAAACGAATTCGAATTGAATTGAAACCGAATTGAAATGAGTTCAAATTGAATTGAAATTTGAATTGAATAGAAAGGAATTTTAAAACGAATTTATAAGGAAGAATTCAATTTTGATTTGAATGGAAATGGAAGTTGAAATTGTTTTTGAAACGAATTCAAAACTATTCATAAAATTCGTTTTAAATAGAAATTGACGAAATATATATTATATATATTATATATAATATAAAGGCCTTAATAGAATGCGCCGCGCCGCGACAGTTCGTGAATTTCGACCATTTATTTCAAACGGACAATACGGGAGATCCGACCGTCGGATTCTCCTAAAACCGGAACCGTTGGGTTCATATCGAAAAGAGCTTTCTAACGAACATTAGAAATTTGAAATCTAACGGTTGGATTTGGAGATACGTCCAAATCAAATTCATAAAAGGTCGCTGTAAGTGCAGTTCGATGGCCGTTGATGGAAATTGACTGTACGGGCCTTGATAAAATTATTAAAAATAGTAATAATTTGCGTAAAATCATAAGAAACGATTTGAGAAAAAATGGGATGAAAAACTCCATATTTAAAAAGATAAAAATAGATTTTTATCGAAATGAACTAGTTTTGAACTAAAATTAAAACCCAACTATTTTTAAAACAAATAAATTGGATTTGAAATGGGTTTAAATAGAACTGATTCATGGGTTTATCGTGAGCTGTGTTTTAAATAACACTTGTTCTTTAACCCGATAATAAATAGAATGTGATTTGGGTTTGTCGTGAACTGTGTTTTAAATGACACTAGTTCTTTAACTCAGTAAAAGGAGTTTTATTGAATCTGCAATTAGATTGAAATGTGAATTGATAATTCAAATTATCAAATTTAGAAAGTAAGCGAGAATGGAGTACCACCAGTTTTGCTCCAAAGCGATAGTTAAATCTTTTATTAGATTTGAACGTGAAATGGTAATTAATTTTACCGATAACACCATGGTATTAGATATGGAGTATTACCAGTTTTTCTTCATGGGATGAATAGGTTGGGATTGGGAAATAAAATAAATAATTACTTCGGTGTGGTTCGCTAATCTCGACTAGTTTCGAAAACCATAATTTGGTTTGAAATGACATCCAAAGGAAGATTAAAGGATAAATTTTAAAGAATTTATCTTGGATAAAATTAATGGGAACATTTCCCTGAGAATATGAATTGGAATGGGGCGTATGTTGTGTTTGTGTAACATTTGTTTTAATATACGCGGGTTGTTCGGAAAGTCCGGGTTTATACCCATTCTGAATAACCGATTCGACGATATGTCGAAGATGAAGACGGTGGTTGAAGACCGGAAGTCTTCACATCGTTTGGGTGATTACTGATGATCTTGATTGGGCTGTACACCCAAGATGAGGGAATCAGTTGGTTGTCGTGCAGAAGTACTTGGAGATGGATGGATATGCGAGGAAAGTGCCTCCGGTTTTGTTCAGACCCAGAACGAACTTGTAAATGGATTGTGTGTCTGACATTGGAATTTATTCAGTGTTGATTGATCTCTATCAAATATACATCTGTTTGGCGGTGGAGAATTTATTCTCTTGCTTAACGCCCTTCTCTGAGACGTACGAGCTCAGAGGTTGTATATCGATGGACATCAGTCGCATGGCATGAATTGTCTGTGTGGCATACTGAGTTGCATGGATCAAGGATTCTGTTGAAAAGAAAAGCCTTGTGGTTGATGATCAAAGCACGGCCTTTGTGGCGTAGCTTTGTGTATAACGTGAATTCGCGAGCCTCACACCTCGGTATGAGTTAAAAACGGGATACGGAATGCTGGGAGAGCACGACGTTTCTTTCTAGCAATGGTGGTGTCAGTGAATTACCAGCCCTGACATTTATATACTTTTCACCTTTGTGGTTGTTGGAATGAGGCGCCTCGATATTAGGTCTGTAAGGACCGGGAAACGTGTGTTCAGGAATTGCCAATCCTCTAACGTAAGTGAGGACCGGCCCAGCCGCATCCGGGGTTGCCCAGAGTGTGTAATCCCGAGGCATTTGCTAGAGTGCCTCGAAGCGGAGAGGAGCTTGCCCCTTGCCTCGACTCATGATGGAAATCCAATTTCCAATACGTGCATTTCGGTTTTAATTGTAGAACTAGTATGGCGACATAGTGGTATGGGGCACTTATGCCGTCTATGATTTATATTTATGATTGAAAATGTTTTGACACTATACACTTATTATAGTATCAAGTGATTTGTTTTAAACGTACCAAGCATGTTTGGCTATTATAAGGGAAAACCCTATCCTCCGGCTTGCGTTGCATTGTGTGATGGGACCTGGGTCTTATAATAGCTTCATTTTTCGAAAAAGCATTGCATTGTTTATTCTATGCACTGGTATTCTTGGGAGGAAACCCGTTCCGTGTTATACGGCGTGGTCCCTTGAATTACTCTCTTTTAAAGTAAAGTTTTAAATAACTGTTTTAGTTCTCACACCAGTCACATGACTGACCTGGAGTTTATTGTTTTAACCTAAACTCTGGGTGCCCCTATTTTCCGTACGGGCAGCTAGTAGTTTTGGTTTTGCAGATTTATATTCACAGGATCCTGGTTTACGGCTGGAACGATATCCGGAAAGCTCTGTATCCGTATATCACCTTTAGTTGTGCTTTGTATTATTTTCCGCTGCTATGTAATTTATTGTAATCTCTGATATTTATCATATGTAATTTATTCAATTATACTCTGTATATTCTTGTATTCTGATGGAATTGTTGTAATAACAATGAAATGTTCTTCTGTTTGTGTTCTGATTTGTCCTGTTCTCAAACGATCAGGGGTTTCGAACGGTCTAGATCTGTTTAACGACTGATTCGGATCGAGCGAAATTCCTTGTCGTCACATTTGGTATCAGAGCTTTGGTTTACAGAGCTAGAGAACAAGACACATTAGAACCATACGAAAGAATTCATCAGATATTGGATTAGAAATATCCAATTAGAATGACTCGTTAGAGATAGGATCAGTAGTATCCTACAACGGGTGTGAAGAGTATATTTTTCAATTGAAAACAATTTTGTTTTGAAAATTTAAACCATTTTATACGTAATTGATTATTTATTTATATTGAATTTGGACAATCCAGTATATAAGGGTTTTACATATACGCGTCATGAACGTATATTCGAAGTTTTAATATACTGGATAGATATAGAATCATACTCTAGTGGCCCGAAGATGATTCTGATGGTTGAGTACTCGTCGTCAGAATTTATATTCGAGTGACGAAGGTGTGATTTTCTATATATTTCCATTAGACTGGTGTGAGAACCAAAACTTATATAGCTAGACACATTATTGTGAATTGGCATCAAAAACATGATTTTTCAGTATATATGTATCAAATTTATGAATTTGAAACGTTAATCCACTAATTAATTGATGTTTGTGTTGTTTGTTTATTGGTTGATAATTTTGAACCATTTAGCCTAATTGAATCACATATTGAACTGTATTGAAAATTGGTCGCATTTGCTTGCATATACTTGTACTTACATTGAACAGGTCATAGCAAGGAGGCTAGAGCAGAGAATAAAATTTGTTTGCCCGACAAATAGGTACATGTTTACTATATAATTTACTGTTTTGTTTGGGTGATGATGATTTTATGAGCCTATTGGCTAGCCGCTTGGCTTTTTCTTTTTCTTTTTGAGATCAGAAGGCCTATATGGCAATTTCGGGATTTTCCCGTGGCTCCCGGTGCAGGGGAGGTTACGGCGAAATTTTTCGAAAATTTATGGTGTTAGCCAAATTTTTGAAGAATTTGAAAATTCTCAGAAACTGAAAAGTTGGAGAATGGAAGCCAGATCGAACGTAGAGCTGATTAATCAAACCATTTTCGACTTTGTTCCTTTTCGGGGACGAAAAGTTTTAAGTGGGGGAGATTGTAATACCCAGAAAATCTGAGCCAGTTTAAAATTTTTATTTTTGACAATTTTAGCGAATTTTGAAGATTTAAAATAGATTATTTTAAATAATATTGACGAGAAATTTATTTTGAATATATTTAGAACGTATATATTATATACGCCGTCGTTAGAATATAAATATTTATATATAATTATAAATAGGAATTGAAAATGGCGTGGTAGTTCGATAATTCGATTTCAAACTTCAATTGAATGTACCGGGTGCAAAACAATCCGGATTTTAGTGAATCCAAAAACATTAGGATCTAATTGATAATATCTTTCCAACGAATCCGAAAAATCGAAATTTCATAGCGGGAATCAAAAGATATGTCCAGTTGAAAATTCTGAATAGTCGCTATGGAATTCAGGCCCTTAAAAATAGACATTTTGAAAACGACCTCGGATTTCGACGAAACCACTTTTGTTGGGTCCGTGATGTCAAATTATTGCTAGATTTCAAATTTCATAATTTTTCGAATTAATATGTGAGCGTGGCAAAGGAAAACGCGTTTGACCAGTTTCAGTTGATTTTAATCGACTGGAAAATGGCCATTTTTCCAACGGTCTCGGAATTCGACGAAACTAGTTTTGTTAGGACCGTATCGTCAATACGAAGCTAGAAAATATTTTTCTTGAATTTTTCGAGTTAGTATGTGACCCCGGTAAATTGAAATACGCGTTCAAATTCCATATATTAAGTTATATGTTGATTTTGACGAAAACTGATCGAAACGATCGAATCAGCTTACGATACATATCCCATTGTGTTCGGAATGGGGGTAATACGCTATGGACGACAGACGGTGGGCCTCGTTTAGAGGTCGTATGCAAAAGTCAACTTTTTGAAAATAAATTAATTAAATAAATTAAAAATTAAATCTCTCTCTCCTCACCCTCTCTATTTCTCTGGCCCCCCCGTTCGATTCATTTCAGAAAAAAAAGGGGGGAAGCAGTGAGGAGCATCGCCCCTCCCCTTAAACCGCCGCCACCTCGAGAAGACCCCCCCAGGCGCCAGAGGCGACGCGAAGACCCCCCCCAGTGGCGCGACAACCGCGAAGCCCCCCCCTCGTCGAAGCCTGCTGCGCGACTCCCGAGACCCCCCTGAAGCGAACGCCACCGCCGACGCCCCCCTTTTCTCCTTCTACTGAAAACTCTTCCCCCCTTCCTCTTTTGATTTTTACAGTGAGTCTTTATTTTTATTATTATTATTTATTTATTTCTGTTGTTTATTTAGTTTTCTGTTTTCATATATAATATAAAGTTTGAAACTAAATAAAAGTATAGATTTTTAAAGAAATAAAAGTATAGATTTTTAAAGAAATAAAAGTATGGATTTTCAGAAATAAAAGTATGGATTTTCAGAAATAAAAGTATGGATTTTCAGAAATGAAAGGATGGATTTCTAGCAAGAAAAAGAGATCAAATTGTTGAAGTATAATAAGCTATGATGTTTATATTTTTAATAACAAAGAGCAAATAAAAATTGGATTTTTATTTATGGATTTGCAAAGTAAAAGGAAGATTTTTATTTGTTCATTAGCTAGGAAAAAAAGGTGATTTTTAATAACAAAAATATGATTTTTATATTTTTAAAGTATTAAAAATATAATCTTTACGATATAAAAGATGTAAAAATATGATTTTTGTTTATGTAGAGAAGTAAAAATATAATTTTTACATGATAGGAATATTAAAAATACCATCTTTATATGTGTAGAAAAATAAAAATGTGATTTTTATAATGATATATTTGAAAAGGCGAAATCTTTAAAATTGAAAAAATATAACTTTTATCTATATAGTAGCGGTAATAAAAATTCGATTTTTATATATTGAATAGCGAAATAAAAATTTGATTTTTATATATTGAATAGTATAATAAAATTTTGATTTTTATATATTGAATAACAAGGTAAAAATTCGATTTTTATATATTGAATAGCGAAGTAAAAATTCGATTTTTACATATGTAGTGGCTACAGCAACGAAGATGACAAGAATGCGATAACGATGAAGATTTCTATCAAAGAAGAGTCAAGATGATTGGATAGCTATCGGTGAGAATTTCTCACTCAAAATTTCCTTTTCTAGTTATATATATATACTTGGATGCAGACGGTGCTTAGTAGCACCCGACACAATCGTCCACAGACCATGGACTTGTTTGTTTGATTGCATAAATTAGTTAGATGATTAGATTTGAATTTGATTGTTTGGTGGATTTGATTGATGTGTGAATGGCATGGGCCTTCACTAGACCGGGGATAAGGCTAGGCCTCGTCCCGTTTCTAGTATCGTGCCGTTATGCCGCCGAAATTTTCTAAAATAAGTTAGAAAAATAAAGAAATCCTTTTATTTAATAATTGAACTGAATAGAATATTTTCATAGGTTAAATAAAATATTCATTTAAAAACTGGGCGGTTTGTTTATGTACACCTATTTGAAGGACTTTGATTGGGACGATAAATTTTACACATCGCCCAAGGGCACAAATAAAATATGTGTTTGATTGTTTGAAACCCCACACGGGTGTTGGGATGAAATTTGAAGTTCACTCATCCTGATTGATTAAATATGTCGATCGATTGATTGACAGGCTGTTATAAGCGTTAGAAATCTATATTTGATGCTTATACAGTGTAGTGCACTTTGGTTGATGGTTGATTATTTTCAATCCTATTATATACGTGTGATGTATGAAAATCCATATAATTAACATTATATGGTGATTGATTGGGCCTCATTCCAATTTAGAAAATAAAGAATAATATAAAATAAAGGTTCATGTGTTGACTGTACTCATCCGTTGAGATTAGTCATGAGTTGAACGAAATATTTTAACAATAGAATTTATATCTTTATCACTATAATGTAAAGGTTCATGTGTTGACTGTACTCATCCGTTGAGATTATCATGAGTTGAACGAAATATTTTAACAATAGAATTTATATCTTTATCACTATAAAGTAAAGGTTCATGTGTTGACTGTACTCATCCGTTGAGATTAGTCATGTGTTGAACGAAATATATTAATAATAAAATTTACTTCTTTATCAATATAAAATAAAGGTTCATGTGTTGACAGTACTCATCCGTTGAGGTTAGTCATGTGTTGAACGAAATATTTTAAAAATAGAAATCTTTGAATAGGAAATATTTGAAAAGGAAATATTTGGAACAGAATATTTGAAAATAGAATTATATGAAGCCGTGTTGATTAGATTGACGCCATTTTGACGTGAACGATATTTATATCGATTTTATTCATTTTAAAATGAATATTGAAAAGTGATTTCGAAATCGAATAGAAAACCAATTTGAATTGAATCGAATAGAAAACCAATTTGAATTGAATCGAATAGAAAACCAATTTGAATTGAATTGAATAGAAAACCAATTTGAATTGAATCGAATAGAAAACCAATTTGAATTGAATCGAATAGAAAACCAATTTGAATTGAATCGAATAGAAAACCAATTTGGATTGAATCGAATAGAAAACCAATTTGGATTGAATCGAATAGAAAACCAATTTGAATTGAATTGAATAGAAAACCAATTTGAATTGAATCGAATAGAAAACCAATTTGGATTGAATCGAATAGAAAACCAATTTGAATTGAATTGAATATAAAACGAATTCAAAATGAATTGAATATAAAACGAATTCGATATAAATTGAATGTACAACGAATTCGAATTGAATTGAAAACGAATTCGAATTGAATTGAAACCGAATTGAAATGAATTCAAATTGAATTGAAATTTGAATTGAATAGAAAGGAATTTTAAAACGAATTTATAAGGAAGAATTCAATTTTGATTTGAATGGAAATGGAAGTTGAAATTGTTTTTGAAACGAATTCAAAACTATTCATAAAATTCGTTTTAAATAGAAATCGACGAAATATATATTATATATGTAATATAATGGCCTGAATAGAACGCGCCGCGGCAGTTCGTGAATTTCGACCATTTATTTCAAACGGACATTACGGGAGATCCGACCATCGGATTCTCCTAAAACCGGAACCGTTGGGTTCGTATCGAAAAGAGCTTTCTAACGAACATTAGAAATTTGAAATCTAACGGTTGGATTCAGAGATACGTCCAAATCAAATTCAGAAAAGGTCGCTGTAAGTGCAGTTCGATGTCCGTTGATGGAAATCGACTGTACGGGCCTTGATAAAATTATTAAAAATAGTAATAATTTGCGTAAAATCATAAGAAACGATTTGAGAAAAATTGGGATGAAAAACTCCATACTTAAAAAGATAAAAATAGATTTTTATTGAAATGAACTAGTTTTGAACTAAAATTAAAACCCAACTATTTTTAAAATAAATAAACTGGATTTGAAATGGGTTTAAATAGAACTGATTCATGGGTTTATCGTGAGCTGTGTTTTAAATAACACTTGTTCTTTAACCCGGTAATAAATAGAATGTGATTTGGGTTTGTCATGAACTGTGTTTTAAATGACACTAGTTCTTTAACCCAATAAAAGGAGTTTTATTGAATCTGCAATTAGATTGAAATGTGAATTGATAATTCAAATTATCAAATTTAGAAAGTAAGCGAGAATGGAGTACCACCAGTTTTGCTCCAAAGCGATAGTTAAATCTTTTATTAGATTTGAACGTGAAATGGTAATTAATTTTACCGATAACACCATGGTATTAGATATGGAGTATTACCAGTTTTTCTTCATGGGATGAATAGGTTGGGATTGGGAAATAAAATAAATAATTACTTCGGTGTGGTTCGCTAATCTCGACTAGTTTGGAAAACCATAATTTGGTTTGAAATGACATCCAAAGGAAGATTAAAGGATAAATTTTAAAGAATTTATCTTGGATAAAATTAATGGGAACATTTCCCTGAGAATATGAATTGGAATGAGGCGTATGTTGTGTTTGTGTAACATTTGTTTTAATATACGCGGGTTGTTCGGAAAGTCCGGGTTTATACCCATTCTGAATAACCGATTCGACGATATGTCGAAGATGAAGACGGTGGTTGAAGACCGGAAGTCTTCACATCATTTGGGTGATTACTGATGATCTTGATTGGGCTGTACACCCAAGATGAGGGAATCAGTTGGTTGTCGTCCAGACGTACTTGGAGATGGATGGATATGCGAGGAAAGTGCCTCCGGTTTCGTTCAGACCCAGAGCGAACTTGTAAATGGATTGTGTGACTGACATTGGAATTTATTCTGTGTTGATTGATCTCTATCAAATATACATCTGTTTGGCGGCGACGAATTTATTCTCTTGCTTAACGCCCTTCTCTGAGATGTACGAGCTCAGAGGTTGTATATCGATGGACATCAGTCGCATGGCATGAATTGTTTGTGTGGCATACTAAGTTGCATGAATCAAGGCTTCTGTTGAAAAGCAAAGCCTTGTGGTTGATGATCAAAGCACGACCTTTGTGGCGTAGTGTGACGAAAAGGAATTTCGCTCGGTCCGAACCAGTCGCTAAACCGATCCAGGCCGTTCGAAACGCCCAATCGTTTGAGAACACGACAAAATAGAACGCAGATGAAAGAACATTTCATTGTATTTACAACAATTCCATCAGATACAAGAATATACAGAGTATAAATGAATATTATACAACACAAGTTATCAGAGGTTTAAATTACATTTAAATACATAGCATCGGAAAATAATACAATACACAACTAGAAGGGATATACGGATACAAAGCTTTCCGGATATCGTTCCAGCTGTAAACCAGGATCCTGTGAATATAAATCTGCAAAACCAAAACTACTAGCTGCCCGTGTCCAAATAAGGGCACCTAGAGTTTAGGTTAAAACAATAAACTCCAGGTCAGTCATGTGACTGGTGTGAGAACTAAAACAGTTAATCTTTATTTTTAAAGTTAGGTAAATCAAGGGACCACGCCGTATAATACGGAACGGGTTTCCTCCCAAGAATACCGGTGCCTAAAACAAACAGCGCAATGCTAAATAAAGAAAAATGAAGCTGTTATAAGACCCAGGTCCTATCACACAATGCAACGCAAGCCGGGGGATAGGGTTTTCCCTTATAACAGCCAAAGAATGCTTGATACGTTTAAAACAAATCATTTGATACTATTATAAGTGCATAGTGTATAAAACAACTTCAAATCATAAGTATCAATCATAGGCGACATGAGCGTCCCATGCCACTATGTCGCCATATATAGGTTTACAAAAAAAACCGCAATTGTCACGTATTTGGAAATTGGATTTCCATCTATGAACCGAGGCCAGGGATCGTCCTCTACCGATTCGAGACGCTCTAGCCCGCCCCTCAGGAACAGCCGCAACTGCCCCTTGGATCGTCAGGGCCGGTCCACCGATGTGGATTATTATGCCTGAACACTACGTTTCCCCGCCCTTTGGGGCGTAAATGAGCCAACGAATGACTCCATCGGACCCGGATCGTTCGATCAAACCGAGGCGCCTCGCAACAGCAACAACCACATAGGTGAAAAGTATATAAATGCCAGGGCTGGTAGGTCACTGACACTACCCTAGCTAGAAAGAAACGCATGCCCTCCCTGAGGTCCTCTCCCGTTTTTGGTTCACAACCGGGGTGCGAAACTCGCGAAGCAAACGTTACACAAAGCTACGCCACAAAGGCCGTGCTTCGATCATCAACCACAAGACTTTGCTTTTCAACAGAAGCCTCGATCAATTGCCACTTAGGCATGCCACACAGGCAATTCACTACATGCGTTTGATATCCATCAATATATAACCCCTGAGCTCGTACGTCTCAGAGAAGGGCGTTAAGCAAGAGAATAAATTCTCCGCCGCCAAGCAGATATATATTTAATAGAGATCAATCACACGGACTAAAATCCAATGTCAGACACACAGTCCATTTACAAGTCCGTTCTGGGTCTGAACGAAACCGGAGGCACCTAGTACCCCGCATTTCCATCGATCTCCAAGCACGTCTGGACGATCACCAACTGTTTCCATCTTCTTGGGTGTACACCCCAATCAAGATCATCAGTAATCACCCTAACGACGTGAAGACCTCTGGTCTTCGACCATCGTCTTCATCTTCGACTTATCGTCGTATCAGTTATTCAGAATGGGATAAACCCGGTCTTTCCGAATAACTCGCGTATTTTTTAAGTAAGTGTTACACAAACACAACGTACGCCTCATTCCAATTCATTAGTCACTAACCGTAAATTAATCAAGAGAATAATTCCCCAAATATTAACCCCGAAGGCCGAAACCAACATCAGATCAATATCCAGAAAACCCTTCTGCTTGGCTAACCGACAGTTAGTTTCTAAATTTCACATTTATAGGGAAAGGTTCCCATTAATTTTATCCAAGATAAATTCCTTGAATTTATTCTTTAATTATCTTTTGAATTTCGATTCAACTAGTCGGGATTAACGAACCTTACTGAAGTAATCATTTGTTTTAATTACCCAATCCCATCCTATTCATCCCATGAAGTAAAACTGGTAATACTTCATATCTAACACCACAGTGTTATCGGTAAATTCAATTACCATTTCACGTTCAAATCTAATTAAAGATTTAACTACCGCCTGGAGCAAAACTGGTGATACTCCATTCTCGATTATTTCAATCTAATTAAAGATTCATTAAAACTCCACTTAGTTTTAATCTGTGACTGGGTTAAAGAATCAGTGTCTTTTAAAACACAGTTCACGATAAACCCAAAATCACATTCCATTAATTATTGGGTTAAAGAACGAGTGTTATTTAAAACACTGTTCACGATAAACCAAATAATCAATATCAATTCAATTTCAATTAAATATTATTTAATTGGTACACTTCATTAAATCTAAGTAAAAAGATTTAATCTTTTCTCAACTGGGTTCAAGAACAGTGTTAGTCAAGACACCATTCACGACAAACCCAAATCACATTTGATATTAAATACAAGGCTCTGAATAGAAAATATCCCGGCTTATATTCAATATCAAATTCGACGACCAACAAATATCGTATTGGAAATAACGATATATATATCTATATCTTTCAAATTTCCATAACAACATCTGTATAATCACGAAATCCAACATCGAAATATTCCGAAGACAATTTCGATTCAAATCCATTCCAATGCAATCATTGGAAATTCTGGTTATTTTCAACACCGTTTCAAATCCAATTTATTTATTTAAAAATAAATAGAATTATAATTCTAGTTCATAACTAGTTCATTTCGATAAAAATCTATTTTTATCTTTTCAAATATGGAGTTTTTCATCCCAATTCTTTCTAAATCATTTCTTATGATTTTACACAAATTATTACTATTTTTAATAATTTTATCAAGGCCCGTACAGTCGATTTCCATCAACGGCCATCGAACTGCAGTTACAGCGACCTTTTTCAAATTTGATTTGGACATAATTCCAAATCCAACCGTTGGATTTCTAATTTCTAAAATTCGTTAGAAAGCTCTTTTCGATACGAACCCAACGGTTCCGGTTTTAGGAGAATCCGACGGTCGGATCTCCCGTAATATCCATTTGAAGTCAATGGTCGAAATTCGCGAACTGCCGCGGCGCGGCGCGTTCTATTCAGGCCATTATATTATATATATAATATATATAATATATACTTCATCGATTTCTATTTAAAACGAATTATATAAATAGTTTTAAATTCGTTTCAAAAGCAATTTCAACTTCCATTTCAATTCAAATCAAAATTGAATTCTTCTTTATAAATTCGTTTTAAAATTCATTTCTATTCAATTCAAATTTCAATTCAATTTGAATTCATTTCAATTTGTTTCCAATTCAATTCGAATTCGTTTTCAATTCAATTCGAATTGGTTTTATATTCAATTCAATTCAAATTCGTTATCTATTCAATTCATTTCGAATTCGTTATCTATTCAATTCATTTCGAAATCGTTATATATTCAATTCATTTCGAAATCGTTATATATTCAATTCATTTCGAAATCGTTATATATTCAATTCATTTCGAAATCGTTATATATTCAATTCATTTCGAAATCGTTATATATTCAATTCATTTCGAAATCGTTATATATTCAATTCATTTCGAAATCGTTATATATTCAATTCATTTCGAAATCGTTATATATTCAATTCATTTCGAAATCGTTATATATTCAATTCATTTCGAAATCGTTATATATTCAACTCATTTCGAAATCGTTATATATTCAATTCATTTCGAAATCGTTATATATTCAATTCATTTCGAAATCGTTATATATTCAATTCATTTCGAAATCGTTATATATTCAATTCATTTCGATATCGTTATATATTCAATTCATTTCGATTTCATTTCAAAATATGCGTTTTCGAAATCACTTTTCAATATGCATTTTAAAATGAATAAAATCGATATAAATATCGTTCACGTCAAAATGGCGTCAATCTAACCAACACGGCTTCATATATTTCTATTTTCAAATATTCTATTCAACAAATGAATATTTATTTTTGTCAACACACGACTAATCTCAACGAATGAGTACTGTCCACGTGTGACAATTTTTGTTAAATTATTTGGTTCAACACATGACTAATCTCAACGGATGAGTACAGTCAACACATGAACCTTTTATGTTATAATATTCTTTATTTTCTAAATTGGAATGAGGCCCAATCAATCACCATATAAAATTAATTATATGGATTTTCATACATCACACGCATATAATAGCATTGAAAAATAATCAACCATCAACCAAAGTGCACTACACTGTATAAGCATCAAATATAGATATATAACGCTTATAACAGCCTGTCAATCAATCGATCGACATATTTAATCAATCAGGATGAGTGAACTTCAAATTTCATCCCAACACCCGTGTGGGGTTTCAAACAATCAAACACAGATTTTATTTGTGCAGTTGGGCGATATGTGAAATTTATCGTCCCAATCAATGTCCTTCAAATAGGTGTACATAAACAAACCGTCCGGTTTGTAAATGAGTATTTTATTGTATTCACTTCACGTTAAAAATTATATTTTTAACAATAAAACATTTTATTTTAACATATGAATTTCAATTCAGTTCATTCTTTAAATAAAATGATATTTTTATTTTTCTAACTTATTTTAGAAAATTTCGGCGGCATAACGGCACGATACTAGAAACGGGACGAGGCCTAGCCTTATCCCCGGTCTAGTGAAGGCCCACGCCATTCACACATCAATCAATCCATTCATTTCACCAAACAATTCAATTTCAAATCAAATCATCTAACTAATGTATGCAAGCAAACAAACAAGTCCATGGTCTGTGGACGATTGTGTCGGGTGCTACTAAGCACTGTCTGCATCCTAGTATATAAATATGACTAGAAAAGAAATTGAAGAGTGAGAAATTCTCACCAAAAGCTATCCAATCATCTTGACTCTTCTTATGTAGGAATCTTCGCCGTCTTGCCTTTTGTCGCTTTCGTTGCCCGTATTCACTAGATATGTAAAAATCGAATTTTTACTTCGCTATTCAATATATAAAAATCGAATTTTTACTTCGATGTTCAATATATAAAAATCGAATTTTTACTTCGATGTTCAATATATAAAAATCATATTTTTACTTCGATGTTCAATATATAAAAATCATATTTTTACTTCATAAAAATATTTCAAACATACAATAAAAATCATATCTTTATCTTTATAAAAATTATATTTTTAACATGATGCTTATATATTAAAAGATCATATTTTTATCTCGTTCTTTTCATATTCTAAAAATCCTAACTTCTCTATTTTAAAAATATAATATTTTCTCCTTTCAAAATATAATCTTTATATATTAAAAACCCTATTTTTCATACATAGAAAAATCATATCTTTATAGTTTGTTAAAAAAAAATCATATCTTCTATTATCTAAAAATCAACCCTTTTCAGTTATTAAAAATCACACCTTTTTCTTTATAAAAACCTAACCTTTTCTACTATAATAACCTATAAAAAAACTGAAAAGAACATTAAATAATAAATATGAAAACTTACATTGTTTTAAGGAATGGGGGGGAATCAGTGGCTGTTGGCGATCAGAGGAGGCAGAGGGGAGTGCTGGTGGCGCGTCAGCAGGCCGGAGGCGGTGGTGGGCACGGTTTAGGCGAGGTAGGGGTTGCGGTCTTCTGCGCTAGGGTTTGGGGGCGGCGTTCAAATCAAGGGATAGAGGGAGAGAGGGGAAGCGAGCGGGAGTTCGAGGATGGAGAGCGCCTGAGGGCGGCGGATGGAGGACTCCGGCGGCGGCTCGAGGCCCTGGGCGGCGGCGCGTTTCGTTTTCTTCTTCTTCTTTTTTTTATTTTTTTTTCTGAGGAAATGAACGCGGGGGAAGAAAGAAAATGAGGGGGGGTTATTGTAAAGTTTTTAATTAATTTATTTATTATATTTTTTTCCCACTTCAAATTGACTTTTCAAATTAACACCGATTCGAGCCCAACGACTGTCGTCCATAGCTAATTACACCCATTTCGAACCCAATGGGATATGTATCGCAAGCTGATTTGATCATTTCGATCAGTTTTCGTTGAATTTACATTTAAATCACTATATTGAATTTTAAACGTACATTTCAAATTACCGGGGTCACATACTAACTCTAAAAATTCTCGAAAAATATTTTCTAGCTTCGTATTGACGATACGGTCCTAACAAAACTAGTTTCGTCGAATTCTGAGACCGTTTGAAAAATGGCCATTTTCCAGTCGATTAAAATCAACTAAAACTGGTCAAACGCGTTTTCCTGCGCCACGCTCACATATTGAATCGAAAAATTATGAAATTTGGAATCTAGCAATAATTTGACATCACGGATCCAACAAAAGTGGTTTCGTCAAAATCCGAGGTCGTTTGCAAAATTTCCATTTTTAAGGGCCTGAATTCCATAGCGACTATTCAGAATTTTCAACTGGACATATCTTTTGATCCCCGCTATGAAATTTTGATTTTTCAGATTCGTTGGAAAGATATTATCAATTAGATTCTAATGTTTTTGGTTTCACTAAAATCCGGATTGTTTTGCACCCGGTACATCCAATTGAAGTTTGAAATCGAATTATCGAACTACCGCGCCATTTTCAATTCCTTTTATATATATAAATAAATTATTTATATTCTAACGACGACGTATATAATATATACGTTCTATATATATTCAAAATGAATTTTCGTCGATATTATTTAAAATAATCTATTTTAAATATTCAAAATTCGCTAAAATTGCCAAAATAAAAATTTTTAAACTGGCCCAGATTTTCCGGGTTATTACACGTAGCTTTGTGTATAACGTGAATTCGCGAGCCTCACACCTCGGTATGAGTTAAAAACGGGATACGAACTGTTGGGAGAGCACGACGTTTCTTTCTAGCTATGGTGGTGTCGGTGACTTACCAGCCCTGACATTTATATACTTTTCACCTTTGTGGTTGTTGGAATGAAGCGCCTCGATATTAGGTCTGTAAGGACCAGGATACGTGTGTTCAGGAATTGCCAATCCTCTAACGTAAGTGAGGACCGGCCCAACCGCATCCGGGGTTGCCCAGAGTGTGTAGTCCCGAGGCATTTGCTAGAGTCCCTCGAAGCGGAGAGGAGCTTGCCCCTTGCCTCGACTCATGACGGAAATCCAATTTCCAATACATGCATTTCGGTTTTAATTGTAGAACTAGTATGGCGACATAGTGGTATGGGGCACTTATGCCGTCTATGATTTATATATGATGAAAATGTTTTGACACTATACACTAATTATAGTATCAAGTGATTTGTTTTAAACGTACCAAGCATGTTTGGCTATTATAAGGGAAAACCCTATCCTCCGGCTTGCGTTGCATTGTATGATGGGACCAGGGTCTTATAATAGCTTCATTTTTCGAAAAAGCATTGCGTTGTTTATTCTATGCACTGGTATTCTTGGGAGGAAACCCGTTCCGTGTTATACGGCGTGGTCCCTTGAATTACTCTCTTTTAAAGTAAAGTTTTAAATAACTGTTT
The DNA here is from genome assembly GCA_030737875.1 of Allium sativum. NCBI lineage: Eukaryota > Viridiplantae > Streptophyta > Magnoliopsida > Asparagales > Amaryllidaceae > Allium > Allium sativum. The sequence continues at coordinate 6,291,990 of CM060923.1, read as the reverse complement.
TAGTTCTCACACCAGTCACATGACTGACTTGGAGTTTATTGTGTTAACCTAAACTCTGGGTGCCCCTATTTTCCGCACGGGCAGCTAGTAGTTTTGGTTTTGTAGATTTATATTCACAGGATCCTGGTTTACGGCTGGAACGATATCCGGAAAGATCTGTATCTGTATATCACCTTCAGTTGTGCTTTGTATTATTTTCCGCTGCTATGTAATTTATTGTAATCTCTGATATTTATCGTATGTAATTTATTCAATTATACTCTGTATATTCTTGTATTCTGATGGAATTGTTGTAATAACAATGAAATGCTCTTCTGTTTGTGTTCTGATTTGTCCTGTTCTCAAACGATCAGGGGTTTCGAACGGTCTAGATCGGTTTAACGACTGATTCGGATCGAGCGAAATTCCTTGTCGTCACATTGTATATGTTTTGAATTTAGTATCTTAGAACTCAAGCTGCTCAGAAGTCATTCCAGCTGCTCAGAAGTCAGTGTTGTTTAAGAAATTCTTGGAACTCAAGCAGAATGGTAGAGCTGTCTCGGAGTATATTGCCGAATTCGACACTTTGTCGAAATATGGGTTATCTCTTATTGATACCGCCGAGAAGAAGAACGAGAAGTTCATAACTGGTTTGGATGGATACTTGGGGGAAAGGCTTATTAACCATATCGATGAGACGTTTGAATCGATTATGGGGAAAGCATTGAGGTCAGAGAGTCTTTACCCTAAGTCGAAGACTAAGGTCGCATCTGCAGAGGAGCCAAAGCCCCAAGCAAGCGGTGGAGGCAAGAATGGTTCTTAGAATAAGAGAAAGCAGAATTAGACCAAGGATGGCCAGAAGAAAAAGAATAAGCAAGATGTTGAGTGCTTCAGCTGTGGTAAGAACGGCCACTATGCCAAAGAGTGTCGGGCCAAGCCAGCGGATTGGAAGTGCTTAAACTGTGGCCAAGTGGGACATCACAAGGACAAGTGTCCGCAACCCCCTAAAGAAAAGTAGATGGTGAAAGCATATGCCCTTAATGCTATTCCTTCTTCGTCGAATGCCCCAACTGCGGCGGAGAAGAGAAAGAATGTTGTTATTCAAGGTATGCTTTCTGTTTATGATGTTCCTATTAGAGTTTTGTTTGATACCGGGGCTTCCAGTTCTTTCATTTCTAGTGACCCGGTAGATAGGTTGGGATTGGAGCCCGAGATTGTCGATAGGCCTTTAGTAGTGACGAACCCGATTGGTGGTTCAACTAACCTTAGCATGATTTGTTGTAATGTGGTCTTATCGAGTCATGGATGCATGTTTGGTTGTGATTGCTTTGTTTTGGGCTTTACTAGGTTTGGCATTATTTTAGGAGTCGATTGGCTCCAAAGATACGGGGTAGTGGTAGACTGTGAGGGCTTTTTGGTGACAACTAGAGCGAATGATGGGCGGAGGGTAGTGTTTGGTGGTCTACCCGGTGATGGATTAATGGCTAGTTTTCTAAATTCCCTCGACATCCCGCATAGTGAGTTGTCAGGTTTGCCCGTGGTTGGCCAGTATCCGGACATCTTCAAGGAAGTGACCGGGCTTCCACCACACCGAGAGATTGAGTTCCGTGTTGATTTAGTGAAAGATGCCAAACCTATAGTGATGCAACTTCGTCGTATGGCACCAAGGAAGCAGCGAGAGCTTGGGGTGTAAGTCAACGATCTTTTGAAGAAGGGATTTATCAGAAGGAGTGTTTCTGAATGGGGAGCACCAGTTGTGTTTGCTACCAAGGCGGATGGTCCCCTTCGTTTGTGTGTAGACTACCGCGAGTTGAATAAAGTGACAAGGAAGAATAAGTATCCTCTACCACGGATAGATGATTTGTTTGATCAGTTGAGTGGCGCGAGAGTATTCTCTCAGTTGGATCTCGCGACAAGTTTTCATCAGCTTAGAGTGGAAGATGAGAGTATAGCTAAAACGACATTTCGGACACCGTCTGGATTTTATGAGTGGTTGGTCATGCCATTCCGGCTGACCAATGCCCCAGCATACTTTTTGGATCTTATGAATAGGGTATTCAGAGATCAGTTGAATAAGTTTGTTCTTGTGTTCGTGGATGATATTTTGGTCTATTCGAGGACAAAGGAAGAACACAAGGAACATTTAAGGATAGTGATGGAGGTGTTGAGAAAACACCAGTTGAAAGCAAAATTCTCTAAGTGTCAATTCTGGAGGAGGGAAGTGAGATTCTTGGGCCATGTTGTTTCAAAGAATGGTATTGCCGTGGACCCTACGAAGGTGGCTACGGTACAAGATTGGTCTACGCCCAAGAATGCAACGGACATAAGAAGTTTCTTGGGATTAGCTGGTTATTATCGTAAGTTTATCCCAGACTTCTCCAATATAGCAGCACCGTTGACTCAGTTGACCAAGAAGAATCAAGCCTTCATCTGGGACGAAAGGTGCGAGAATGCATTCAAGAGCCTAAAGGAAAAGTTGACATGTGCACCAGTATTAGTCATTCCTAAGGGGAATGAAGAAATGACTGTATATACGGATGCATGTGGTACCGGACTAGGTGTTGTATTGATGCAAGGAGGTAGGGTTGTAGCTTATGCAAGTCGGCAACTGAAACCGCATGAGAAAAGATACCTTACCCATGATTTGGAATTGGCAGCGATTGTGTTTGCACTGAAGATATGGAGACATTATCTCTTGGGAGAAAGATTCGGGTTGTTTACCGATCATAAATCGTTAAAGTATCTCTTCACTCAGAAAGATCTAAATCTCCGGCAACAAAGATGGTTAGAATTCTTGGCTTCCTACGATTTCGACATCGCATATACACCAGGAAAGGGAAATGCAGTGGCTGATGCATTGAGTAAAAGACATGCCAGTTTAGGGGCTATGTTTCTAGAATGGAAGCAACTTGAGTACATCGCTGGGTATGATTTTAGACCAAAGTGCGAATTGGATCTAGAAATGTTAGCAAGTTTGACGATCGACCCACTTTGATTGAGCGGATTGGTTCCAGTCAGAGGAACGATCCTATCCTATTGGAAATCATCTCAAAGTTAAAGATGGGAATCGACGGAGATAGGAACAAGTATGGGCTTGGTCGAGATGGATGGCTTAGAAAGAATGGAAGACTAGTTGTACCCAATGTCAATGGATTGAGAGATGAAGTGCTTAGAGAATGTCATCACTCAAAACTGACTACACACCCCGGTGGTAACAAGATGTACCGAGACATGAAGCAGACCTACTACTGGGAAGGGATGAAAAGAGACATTGGGAAGTTTATATCCAAATGCATGAACTGGCAGCTAGTTAAAGCTGAGCAAAAGAAGCCTAGTGGTTTGCTACGACCATTAGAAATTCCAGAATGGAAATGGGAACAAGTGTCAATGGATTTCATTGGTGGGTTACCAAGGACTAGATCGGGCCATGATAGCATTTGGGTGATTGTGGACCGATTGACTAAGAGTGCAAGGTTTATACCCGTCAAGTCAAACAGGACGGCAGCTAAGTTAGCAGAACTATATATAAAATGGGTAGTGAGATTTCATGGAATACCCAAAGGCATTGTGAGTGATCGAGATCCGTTGTTCACTAGTGGATTTTGGAAGAGCTTACAAGAGGCGTTAGGATCAGAACTACATCTCAGTACCGCGTATCGTCCTCAAACCGACGGACAGTCAGAGAGGGTGAATCAAGTGTTAGAAGATCTCTTGAGAGCTTGCATATTGGATTTTGGTGGATCATGGGATGACCATTTGCATCTAGTAGAGTTTGCATATAATAATAGTTATCAATCCAGTATTGGTATGGCTCCGTTTGAAGCTTTGTACGGAAGACCGTGCAACTCACCGTCATGTTGGGTAGAAACCGGTGAGAAGTTTGTGCTTGGACTCGATGTGATAAGTGAAACTTCAGACAAGATTAAGGTTATCCAACAGCGAATGAAGGCTGCCCAAGATAGGCAGAAGAGTTATGCTGATAAAAGGAGAAGAGAATTAAAGTTCTCTATTGGCGACTTGGTATTTATCAAAATTTCTCCATTGAAGAGCGTGATACGATTTGGCAGAAGAGGCAAGTTAGCACCAAGATTTGTTGGTCCATTCCCAGTTCTTGAGAAAATTTGGAATTTGGCGTACAAAGTTGAATTACCAGAGAAGATGGCAGGAGTTCACAAAGTATTTCATGTTTCCCAGTTAAGGAAGTTCGTGCATAACCCAGATGTGACTATTTCACCTGATCAGTTGGATGATATCGAAGTTGAACCCGAGGCGGTTGGGAACCACAAGCCTATGCGTATTGTTGGGAACGATACGAAGCAACTTCGAAGGAAAGCGGTGAATCTAGTCAAAGTCCAGTGGGGCGAGAATGAGAATGACTGTACTTGGGAGGCAGAGGAGAGCATTAGGAAGACGTATCCAGAACTCTTCGCCTGGTAAGATTTTAACTTCGATTTAGTCTTTCCGCATGCTAGGATAGGCTTGTTTGTTTGTTTTGCTTGTTTGATTGTTGTATGTGGCTGGTAGGCATGCAGGATCCTTTGTATGTTTTGGGTTAAGGAATTTCGGGGACGAAATTTCTTAAGAGGGGGAGAGTGTAACGACCCGCATTCTACGCATCGAAGGATCGTAGAATATTTATTTCTTTCACATACGAAGTCATATGGTCATGTAACTTTGGGAGATGACTATTTGGGTCATTTCCCATATTCATGATTTTGCTGATTTTTAAATGACCGTTTTCCCCTAACTGATCTTGTTTTGGCCATAACTTTTGATTGGAAAGGAGTTTTGACCTGAAATCACTTCCATTGGCTCCGGATGATGGTTTACCTTTCCGTAGAGTGGTCATATTAGCCAAATGGACTCACCGTTTGGGAGATATGGCTGAAACAAGTTTCAGAAGGTGAAAAATTGCTTAACCGGGCCAAATGAGATGATTAGTAAATGGGCCCATAACCCATTTCGAGATTAGGGTTATAGGGAGGCTGAAATGAGTTAGGTTTTCATTTCATTTAAATTTTCCAGCCGCCACAAACCCTCTCTTCAATCTAACAATGGCCTCCAACATCTAAATACACCTCTAATCACTTCTTAATCAAGTTTTGGCTTAAACTACATCAAATTAAGGAGAGAAAGCACCAAAGCAAGGTTAGAGCTGCTGTGTTACATGGGGTACAGTGCCAAACAGGGAATCATTTCAGATTTGGCATTTTATTTGTGGCCAAGATGAGTGATTTGCATTATTTTTCACTAATCACGGCAAATTAAGGGTAATTAGTGATAATTAGCGAATTTATACATGTTAAAAATCTGAAAAAATTGTAACAACCTGTAATTTTAATAACCTGTTAAGATATAAATGAGGCAGAATTTAATTTAAAAATCTGAATCAAGGGGAACGGGCTATGCCATTGCGTTCGTCTCGGAAAAATACACGAAATAGAGTCCGAGTTTTCGAAAATCGGAGTCCGTATGACCCAGTTAAGGCCCATGGAAGTTTTCAGAAAATTCCTAAGTAAAAACAGATTTAAATTTAATTTAAAAACAAGGGTTAGGGCAATCTGGAGCAGGCGGGAAAAATTCCCGCCAGGACCCGCATGTCGACAGCCCTGTCGACAGGGCCCCCAGGGTGTCGACAGCCCTGTCGACAGCCCTGTCGACAGGGGGTGCCCGGGCAGTTTAGCCTGGTGCACCATTTCTGATTTGGGTTGGGTCTTGTGGCTTGGTTCTAGAGAGTTCCGAGATCTGACGGGCCTAAACTAACCTAGGGTTAATCCTAGGGCTTAAAACACTCTAATTCTCTATAAATATACCCCTAATCCTACCCTAAAGCCCCATTAATCAATCTAGCAACTAAACTATGTCAAATTGAATCCTCAAATGGCCTCCACCTAAAAACCCTAGCCTCCACTTCCCTCAAAGTTTAATCCTATAAAGATATGATGATCATACAACCTTTTCTATGTTGTATGAATGCTTAATAACTTGCATACTTCATTAAGTTGCAAGTTTGATTTGCTAAGTTTGTGTTTTTGGGATTTTGCAAAAGGGTTTTCTTATTTAAAGCTTTGTTTTGGGTTTTCAAAGGGCTTCTTCATCTTATTTGGTGGATTTGTGACTTGTTTATATTTGTAAGCCCTCTTACCTTCACTTTACAAACTCTAAAGTTATCATGTGGTGAAAGTTGAGATTTGTACATGTTTAATGGATTATGTATGCTTATGCGAATTCACTATGCCATGTTTTACATGTTTCATAAGTTATGCATGTTTATGCAAGTTCACCTTACCATGTTGTACATGTTTTATGGATTATGCATGTTTATGCAAGTTCACCTTACCATGTTGTACATGTTTTATGGATTATGCATGTTTATGCAAGTTCACCTTACCATGTTGTACATGTTTTATGGATTATGCATGTTTATGCAAGTTCACCTTACCATGTTATGCAAGTTTTATGGGTTATGCATGCTTATGCGAGTTCACCTTACCATGTTATGCAAGTTTTATGGGTTATGCATGTTTATGCAAGTTCACCTTACCATGTTATGCAAGTTTTATGGGTTATGCATGTTTATGCGAGTTCACTATGACATGATTTGCAAGTCTAACATGTATGCATGTTTATTATGATATGTGAAGTTCATCATGTATGTTATGCCAAGTTACCTTTTATACCCTTATGCGTTATGACGAATATGTAAGCGAGATAATGACGTTGGGAGGGTTTGGGTAAACTTAAAAATATATGAAACTAAAAGATTGGGAATTTACCTATTAAGTTAGGTCTACCCCTTGGGAATTTACCTATTAAGTTAGGTCTACCCAAGTATATGTTAACTTGTAAATATGTTTTAAAGTGGACATGACATTAGATAACATGTAATGGCCAACTCGAGGTTAGACCTAGTTGTGGTGTAAATCTTCCCAGGTAACCACAACGAGGGGTCTAATGTGGGTAGTTGGTCATGTTGCACCATAAGACCCGAGGTTAGACCTAGACGTGGTGTAAATCTTCCCAGGTAACCACGGATGTCTAATGTGAGAGGTTGGGTGCATTAATAAATTAATGCCTCATGATTAGGGTTAAGTCATGGCCCACTAATACTTAACCAATAATGGGGATGCGAGGATTAGATGGGGTTAAGTGGTTACACTTAACTAATTTAATCCATGATTAGTGAGGGGTTAAACCACACTTAACCCTCTTAGAAACCCTAGCAACGTGGTCTGTTCCAGCAGTAATCCCAGTTTGGTATCACCACAACCCTACAGCTAGGTTAGGGCGGGGCACGATTACTGGACGGATGTAAGCGACCAAAGCGACGGCTGAGTGGTACAGCGGTGCGGGTCCGGCGGGCTACGGACGTGCACGTAGTCCGATATTGGACAAACTCGAGGCACGGGTACCAGTAGGTTTAGACTGTGCATTATTGCTTAGGTGTCTGGGGTTGACACCCGAGGGCTTGATACACCCAAAGGTGGACCCAGCGCAGTCTGACTACATCCATGTGGGCCGTATGGACACCAACACTGGACGTGTTAGGTTTATAGGGAGCCGATCGACTAAGACCGTTGGGTTGGACCTTATACTAAGGTCACTTCATGTTATTGGGCCAAAGTTTGGGCTAAGGGATCAAGATCTGTTTTGTGGGTTTGCTAGTACACTGTGGTGCAAAGTTTAATCTCATCTATGTGATGTCACCTTTATCTATTGCCAGTATGTTCATCTCAGTTTCCATCATGCTGTTAACTTTATTAGTTTATAGATTGATCGTAGTAGGGCTTACCAGTCTTTTTGACTGACCTGTTTTCTTTCGCTTCTTTTCTTCCGTTTTCCCCCCCCACAGGTTCTCAGGGAAGGGCTACATCTGCTTAGTGGATCTTTGGCTTGCTTGTTGGATAGCTCATGTACGGATCTGAGCTAGCTGTGGCTTATCTTTTATTTCTGGGGATTAGTACTGATGTTTTACCATGTATTTTGTTATCACGTATCTAGACTTATGTTGTATTTTGGATCATGACATTTTGATATTATGTACTTGACTATGTTGGTTTTCTAAGATGATGATGATGGGTTTTTATCTGCTACCGCTGCTTTACTTATATTTATTTTCATATATTCTGTCTTGCGATATCTCTGTGCATGTTTACCCTCACAATAACGCCCCTCCAAAGCTAGTACATTCTAAGGAGTGATCCTAGTGGAGGCGGGGTGTTACATTTGGTATCAGAGCACAAGGTTAACAAGATTGAACAAAATTTTTGGAAAAAAAAACCCTTTTTGAAAAACTATTTTCAAAAACCTACTAAGTATTTTCCAAAATAAAGTCTAGATTATTTTAAGGCTAATCCCCAAAAGCCATTAGCGTTATCCTTCGTTCCCTTGACCTGATCTTATCTTATCTTTCGTTTCAGTATGGCTGAGAATCTTGTCATCCCAGATGGAGTGAACGTACCACTCTGGTATAGGAGGCTTCTAGAAGCTAGGGCGGCAGCCGGCCCCGCAAACCCTACTCCCACTCCTCCTCCTGTAGTTGAGAATCCTCTCCCTGATATCCCTCCTCCAGCAGTTAATATTCCTCCTCCCGTTGCTGAGGCTCCTCTTCCTCCTCCTCCCCCTCAGCATCCTCAGGTTGAGTTCACAAAGGTTTGTAAAGACTTCAAGGCGATGGGAGGCAAGAATTTCCTAGGCACGGAATCTTTTGTTGAAGCTAGGAATTGGCTGAAAGACACGGAGGACTTGTTTGCTATCTTTGGGATTGATGACGAAAGGAAGATCTTATTGGCAGTGTGGCTTTTGAAGGATGAGGCGGCCTATTGGTGGGAGGTTACCAATGGGACGAGGCCCGTTGAGACTTGGGCCGATTTGAGGGCTAGATTTGTGACCAAGTTTCTATCTTCTGCTGAGGCGAATTTACAAATGGAGAAGTTCATTGCATTAAAGCAAGGTGATATGTCGGTCAAGGAGTATGTGAACAAGTTTAATCAGCTGGCCCGTTTTGGTTTGGATATGGTGAACACTCCTGAGAAAAAGGCTCTTCGATTTGCTAGAGGGTTGAATGAGCCACTGCAGGGCTTGGCAATGTCGCATATTCCGCATGGAGCTACTTTTGAGAGTTTGGTTAATATGGCTCTGCTTCAGGGAGATGGAAAGAAAGAGGTCAAGTCGAGTGATACTCAAGCAAAGAAGACTGATTCTCAAGGTAAAGGCAATCAAGGTGGTCAAAGCAGCTAGGGGAATCAGGGCAAGAACAAGAAGGGCAACAACAAAGGCAAGGGAAAGTGCAATTACTGTGGTATAGCTGGGCACTTTGCTAAGGATTGCAGGAAGAAGAAAAGGAAGCTTAGTGGTGGATGTTTTTCTTGTGGAGAGACTGGGCACTTTAGCAAGGAATGCCCGAAGAAGAAAGGGCAGGGTCAGACTCAGCGTGCTGGACCTTCAGGAGGGCAAGTTCATGCTCTCAATGCCGCTTCAGTTCCCGAGCGAGGTAGTGTTTCTGTTGAGAACCTTGTTTATGTTTCCGATCTTCCAGTTCGTACCTTGTTTGATTCTGGTGCATCACATAGCTTTATTTCATCTGATCTTGTTGATAGCTTGCACCTTAGTACTAGCTTAGTGGATGATCCCGTTTGTGTTTCGAATCCCATTGGGGGTTCTGCTCATCTATCTATGATATGTGAGGATCTGAGGATCTCTATACTTAGTGTAGAGTTCTGGTGTAGTGCGTATGTTCTTGGTTTCAGGGGATACGGATTGATCTTGGGCATGGATTGGCTGTCTAGATATGGAGCCATTCTGGATTGTGAGCATAGGGTTGTAAGGCTTGTGACTCGCCTGGGCAACACCTTAGAAATTTCATGCAATCCGAAGGATCCCGTCATGTTGTGCTATCTTGAATCTCTCGACTCGCCAGAGGAAACTCTTCAGTCTGTAAGAGTGGTCCGAGATTATCCAGATGTTTTTGAAGAAGTTAAGGGGTTGCCCCCTAAACGAGAGATTGATTTTCGCATTTATCTGGTGGATAATGCTAAGCCTGTTTCTTTGCCCGTTCGGCACATGGCTCCGCGTGAGAGACGGGAGCTCAGCAAGCAAGTGAAGGAATTGCTTGAGAAGAACTTCATCAGACGAAGTATATCCGAATGGGGAGCGCCTGTGGTTTTTGCTACTAAGGCAGATGGTTCTCTTCGGCTCTGTGTGGACTATAGAGAGTTGAATAAGCTGACTAAGAAGAACAGACACCCGTTACCGGGGATTGATGATCTTTTTGACCAGCTGGTTGGTGCTTCTGTTTTCTCTCAACTTGATCTTGCTACTGGATTTCATCAGCTTAGAGTGGCTGAAGATAGTATAGACAAGACTGCATTCAGAACTCCAGATGGATTCTTCGAATGGCTTGTGATGCCGTTTGGTTTGACGAATGCACCCGCGTATTTTGTGGACTTGATGAGTAGGGTGTTTCGGGAGTTCTTGAACAAGTTTGTCGTGGTCTTTGTGGATGATATTCTGGTTTTCTCCAAGGATGAAGAAGAGCACGCGAGGCATCTTGTAGAGGTGATGGATACGCTCAGAGCACACCAGTTAAAGGCCAAGTTCTCCAAGTGCCACTTTTGGAGAAGGGAAGTTAGATTCCTTGGGCATATCGTATCCAAGCAAGGCTTAGCGGTGGATCCCGCTAAGGTGGTTGCAGTTCAGGATTGGAAGACTCCAAGGAATGCAACCGAGGTGAGAAGCTTCCTAGGTCTTGCGGGTTTTTACCGAAAGTTCATCAAGGACTTCGCGAAGATATCCGCTCCTCTTACTAAGTTGACGAAGAAGAACTTAGTTTTTGCTTGGGATATGGATTGTGAGCTTGCTTTTCAGAGACTCAAGAGAGCCCTTACCTCTGCACCCGTTCTAGCTTTACCCGATGGTGGTAAGATATTTACCGTGTACACTGATGCTTGTGGCACGGGGTTGGGCGCCGTTCTGATGCAAGAAGGCAGAGTTATATGCTTTGGTGGTAGACAACTCAAGGTGCATGAGAAGAATTATCCTGTTCACGATCTAGAGCTGGCAGCGATTGTGTATGCGCTCAAAGCATGGCGCCATTATCTTCTGGGAGAGAGATTTGAGCTGTATACTGATCATAAGTCTTTGAAGTATCTCTTTTCGCAGAAGGATCTGAACTTGAGGCAGCAGAGATGGATGGAGTTTTTGGCGTCTTATGATTTTGAGATATCCTATACCCCTGGCAAAGGGAATGTTGTAGCAGATGCGTTGAGTAGAAAAAGGTTGACACTAAGTCCTCTATTTGTTGAGATGAAGAATTTAGAGTTCTTGGCAGCCTTTGATTTCTCTTGGGCAGATGAGTTGATGACCGGTTCTTTAGCATCTCTTGAGCTCAGGCCTACCCTTCTGGATCAAGTTGGGGCTTCGCAGAAGGAAGACCCTCGGATAGTTGAGATTGTGGATAAGCTGATTCGAGGAGAGACATCTAGTCACCTTTCTCGATATTCTATAGATGACAAGGGTTGGCTGAGGAAAGACGGAAGGCTTTGTGTTCCGATGGTGGAAGACTTGGTGAGGAAAGTTCTTGAGGAAGCACATCGCTCCAAGTTGACTATACATCCGGGTGGAGACAAGATGTATAAGGATATGAAGCGCATTTTCTTCTGGCCTGGGATGAAGAAAGATGTGGCAGAGTTTGTCTCGAGATGTGTTGTTTGCCAGCAAGTAAAAGCCGAGTCGAAGAAGCCCGGTGGGTTGTTGCATCCTCTAGAGGTCCCACTATGGAAGTGGGAGAGTGTTTCTATGGATTTTATCGATGGATTGCCGAGGTCTAGAAGAGGGAATACGAGCATATGGGTCATTGTGGATAGGCTCACGAAGAGTGCTCATTTCATTCCAGTGAAGAGCAAGAGGACCGCATCTGGCCTAGCATCAGTATATCTTCGTGAGATAGTACGACTACCTGGAGTCCCTTCTAGCATAGTCAGTGACCGAGACCCCATCTTTACTAGTCAGTTCTGGAACAGTTTGCAGGAAGCTATGGGCACAAGGTTGAATCTGAGTACAGCTTATCACCCACAGACGGATGGCCAGACCGAAAGGGTGAATCGAGTGCTTGAGGACTTGTTGAGACTTTGCATCTTGGATTTTGGTGGTACTTGGGAAGACCACCTTCCTCTTGTAGAATTTTCTTATAATAACAGTTATCAGGCGAGCATTGGTATGGCACCGTTTGAGGCTTTATATGGGAGACCATGCAAGTCACCTACATGTTGGTGGGAGACTACAGACAAGCTTATACTTGGACCTGACATGATTAGAGATACATCCGAGAAGGTCGAGTTGATCAGAAGACGAATGAAGGCAGCCCAAGACAGACAGAAATCTTATGCTGATAAGCGGAGGTCTGATTTGGAGTTTGAGGTTGGGGATATGGTTTTCGTGAAGGTTTCTCCTTTGCGAAATGTGGTTCGGTTTGGAGCTGTGGGGAAGTTAGCACCAAGGTTTGTTGGACCGTTTCCAGTCATAGAGAGGATCGGGCAGATGGCTTATAGAGTAGAGTTGCCCGAGAAGCTTGCTGGAGTGCATAATGTCTTTCATGTTTCGCATCTCCGGAAGTGCTTGCATGAGTCAGCAGAGGTGGTTGAGCCAAGTGTTCTAGAAGATGTGGAAGTAGAGAAAGAGGCTACCTTGAGGAGAGCTCCGATTCGTATCTTAGGGACAGAGATCAAGAAGCTAAGGAATCGTGAGGTCCAGTTGGTGAAGGTTCAGTGGGGTGAAGCCGAGGAAGACGCGACTTGGGAGACTGAAGAGAAGATGCGTAGGCTTTATCCGTTTCTTTTTGAGGTTACACTCTCAATCTCTTGCTTTTGCTATCCATGTCTATCTAGTTTATCTAGTTCATCGTGTATATCTTATCATGAGAACCTTAGGTAGAACCCTTTGGATGAAACATGTGTTTGAGACATGTTATGGTTGATGGATGCAAGTGGTTGCAAGTGGTTACTCGTGGATGCATGATACATAGTAGGCACTAGATCGGCTCACACACTTCTCATATTGCATGTGCATGGGTGTTTATGTTTATTCATGGATGGAATTCTGTATGCTATCACATGGATGTTGCATATGGATGTATGGTTGAGCACACATGTAGATATTATACATTATGTTAGGGATTTGCATACATATGGATACATTTCACTAACATATTTTGCATTGATCTTTGCATTAGATAAGTACATATACACACACTCTTGCATATGTTCATACAGCATTTAGAACCTTTTAAGGACAATGGTTGCTCGTGGATGATGTTTTGAGTAGATGGATGATTGGATGGTAGGATATATTCTTCCTAACTTGAAGATTTCGGGGATGAAATCCTTTAAGGAGGGGAGAATGTAACAACCTGTAATTTTAATAACCTGTTAAGATATAAATGAGGCAGAATTTAATTTAAAAATCTGAATCAAGGGGAACGGGCTATGCCATTGCGTTCGTCTCGGAAAAATACACGAAATAGAGTCCGAGTTTTCGAAAATCGGAGTCCGTATGACCCAGTTAAGGCCCATGGAAGTTTTCAGAAAATTCCTAAGTAAAAACAGATTTAAATTTAATTTAAAAACAAGGGTTAGGGCAATCTGGAGCAGGCGGGAAAAATTCCCGCCAGGACCCGCATGTCGACAGCCCTGTCGACAGGGCCCCCAGGGTGTCGACAGCCCTGTCGACAGGGGGTGCCCGGGCAGTTTAGCCTGGTGCACCATTTCTGATTTGGGTTGGGTCTTGTGGCTTGGTTCTAGAGAGTTCCGAGATCTGACGGGCCTAAACTAACCTAGGGTTAATCCTAGGGCTTAAAACACTCTAATTCTCTATAAATATACCCCTAATCCTACCCTAAAGCCCCATTAATCAATCTAGCAACTAAACTATGTCAAATTGAATCCTCAAATGGCCTCCACCTAAAAACCCTAGCCTCCACTTCCCTCAAAGTTTAATCCTATAAAGATATGATGATCATACAACCTTTTCTATGTTGTATGAATGCTTAATAACTTGCATACTTCATTAAGTTGCAAGTTTGATTTGCTAAGTTTGTGTTTTTGGGATTTTGCAAAAGGGTTTTCTTATTTAAAGCTTTGTTTTGGGTTTTCAAAGGGCTTCTTCATCTTATTTGGTGGATTTGTGACTTGTTTATATTTGTAAGCCCTCTTACCTTCACTTTACAAACTCTAAAGTTATCATGTGGTGAAAGATGAGATTTGTACATGTTTAATGGATTATGTATGCTTATGCGAATTCACTATGCCATGTTTTACATGTTTCATAAGTTATGCATGTTTATGCAAGTTCACCTTACCATGTTGTACATGTTTTATGGATTATGCATGTTTATGCAAGTTCACCTTACCATGTTGTACATGTTTTATGGATTATGCATGTTTATGCAAGTTCACCTTACCATGTTGTACATGTTTTATGGATTATGCATGTTTATGCAAGTTCACCTTACCATGTTATGCAAGTTTTATGGGTTATGCATGCTTATGCGAGTTCACCTTACCATGTTATGCAAGTTTTATGGGTTATGCATGTTTATGCAAGTTCACCTTACCATGTTATGCAAGTTTTATGGGTTATGCATGTTTATGCGAGTTCACTATGACATGATTTGCAAGTCTAACATGTATGCATGTTTATTATGATATGTGAAGTTCATCATGTATGTTATGCCAAGTTACCTTTTATACCCTTATGCGTTATGACGAATATGTAAGCGAGATAATGACGTTGGGAGGGTTTGGGTAAACTTAAAAATATATGAAACTAAAAGATTGGGAATTTACCTATTAAGTTAGGTCTACCCCTTGGGAATTTACCTATTAAGTTAGGTCTACCCAAGTATATGTTAACTTGTAAATATGTTTTAAAGTGGACATGACATTAGATAACATGTAATGGCCAACTCGAGGTTAGACCTAGTTGTGGTGTAAATCTTCCCAGGTAACCACAACGAGGGGTCTAATGTGGGTAGTTGGTCATGTTGCACCATAAGACCCGAGGTTAGACCTAGACGTGGTGTAAATCTTCCTAGGTAACCACGGATGTCTAATGTGAGAGGTTGGGTGCATTAATAAATTAATGCCTCATGATTAGGGTTAAGTCATGGCCCACTAATACTTAACCAATAATGGGGATGCGAGGATTAGATGGGGTTAAGTGGTTACACTTAACTAATTTAATCCATGATTAGTGAGGGGTTAAACCACACTTAACCCTCTTAGAAACCCTAGCAACGTGGTCTGTTCCAGCAGTAATCCCAGTTTGGTATCACCACAACCCTACAGCTAGGTTAGGGCGGGCACGATTACTGGACGGATGTAAGCGACCAAAGCGACGGCTGAGTGGTACAGCGGTGCGGGTCCGGCGGGCTACGGACGTGCACGTAGTCCGATATTGGACAAACTCGAGGCACGGGTACCAGTAGGTTTAGACTGTGCATTATTGCTTAGGTGTCTGGGGTTGACACCCGAGGGCTTGATACACCCAAAGGTGGACCCAACGCAGTCTGACTACATCCATGTGGGCCGTATGGACACCAACACTGGACGTGTTAGGTTTATAGGGAGCCGATCGACTAAGACCGTTGGGCTGGACCTTATACTAAGGTCACTTCATGTTATTGGGCCAAAGTTTGGGCTAAGGGATCAAGATCTGTTTTGTGGGTTTGCTAGTACACTGTGGTGCAAAGTTTAATCTCATCTATGTGATGTCACCTTTATCTATTGCCAGTATGTTCATCTCAGTTTCCATCATGCTGTTAACTTTATTAGTTTATAGATTGATCGTAGTAGGGCTTACCAGTCTTTTTGACTGACCTGTTTTCTTTCGCTTCTTTTCTTCCGTTTCCCCCCCCCCACAGGTTCTCAGGGAGGGGCTACATCTGCTTAGTGGATCTTTGGCTTGCTTGTTGGATAGCTCATGTATGGATCTGAGCTAGCTGTGGCTTATCTTTTATTTCTGGGGATTAGTACTGATGTTTTACCATGTATTTTGTTATCACGTATCTAGACTTATGTTGTATTTTGGATCATGACATTTTGATATTATGTACTTGACTATGTTGGTTTTCTGAGATGATGATGATGGGTTTTTATCTGCTACCGCTGCTTTACTTATATTTATTTTCATATATTCTGTCTTGCGATATCTCTGTGCATGTTTACCTTCACAATAACGCCCCTCCAAAGCTAGTACATTCTAAGGAGTGATCCTAGTGGAGGCGGGGTGTTACAAAAATATTGATAAATTTCGAAATATTGTTTTATGTCTCTGTTAGAAGTTTGGGTTAATTTGGTTAAGTTTTTTTAATCCAATGATTAGTTTCGCCTAAACATGCTTAAGGGAAAATATAGGGTTTTGGCTATGTTTGATCCAATTTACATGTTATGATTGTTGTTTTAGTGTTTGTGGATGATTATACATGTTGCTATGACTGTATGGTATGTTTTGTGATTGCATAGAAAAGTTAGAATGGTTGAAAACGCCGTCTTTTGGCAAAAACAGCTTGTTGGAAAAACTTGCAGCAAACCGGATAGGAGCATTCAGATAAGAGCATCCGGATAGGAGCATTCGGATAGGAGCATCCGGTTAGGAGCATTTAGATAGGAGCATCCGGGTAGGAGCATCTGGGTAGGGGCATCTGATCCGAACCGGATAGGGGCGTCCGATCCGAACTGGATAGGGCATCCGATCCGAACTGGATAGGGGACTCCGACCCGAACCAAATAAGAGCATCCGAGCACCCGAACTGAATTAGAAAGGAGCATTCGAACCAAACCAAGCAGGAGGGGATGAACCGAACCGAACCGGAGGATCGAACACCAAGTAGACCTAACCCGAGATGCAAAGGAAGTCCAAATGAGGAGTTGTACCTCAGGATCCAGATGGGAACCAAGGAGGGAACTTCATGAGTTGGGATTTGCTGCGGGGCGTGTGCTAAGGGGTTGTCGATGTCTGTAACTTTAGATCACTATGTGTAGGGGGTACGTGAACGAATTCAGTGCCACAGTGGCCTAGGTACGACTAAAGAGCTATAGACCAATGAAGTGGGGAATTCTTAAAGATTTGGTCATGACTCCATGGGATAAGCTTGGTAGTAGCAGTAGTTGTACAAGTCGAACTCCGTCAAAACTTCGATGGGTCTAGTGATTGACAGTGGTGGACATCGTATGCTTTACGCACTGAGTGAGAGATGTGAGAATGGTTGCTATGTTTGATTGTTTGCCTTCATTACGACATACACACCCCCACCCCCGTATTTTTTATACCATGTGTTAGTGGCACCTTAGAGTATTGTATAGTATGTAGTGCTAACTCTTTGGTTGCAGGTCCAGGTTCAGGTATGGTTTAGTATACCTATTATTGTTCTGTTTAGCTGCTTATCGCTCATACCATACTTTTTGTCTGACCCAGAGTTTTATGTCTTTTCTTATTACTCTGGGTGCTCTCTCGAGCAGACTAGAGATAGGTTAGGTGGTATGCACGAATAGCTATACCGGAGACAAGCAGGAGGCTTCCATGTATGACAGATATATATATAGACATTCTCCCTGTGTTGCTGCGGTCACTACTTTGGGCATTAGTGGTGTACCTTTCTTTCTTTTGTTTAGAGACAGTAATTCGGAAAGTTGTAATAAGCTATATATGGATTTTCGCTACTCTGATGATGATGTTGATGTTGGTTTTAGTTATCATCTTATGCACTATCTCACCTGTTTTATGTCAAGTACATTATTATTATATTTTGTTCCATGCGTTGTGAGACATTCTACAGGGTTTCCGATTAGTTTATTCTCTTCTTTCCTTTCTTTGGCGACCGTTCCGTGCTAGTCGGGCATGTGTACAGTGCTCTTTCGGAGGAAATGCCGGCTGGTGCGGGACAGGCCATCACAGCTTCTGTGGAGGAAGACTGTTAATAAATATGGAATTTAAAATGATTTGTCGTTATTCCATTTATATTATTAGTCAGATATGGGAATTGATATCGATTGTATATTGATCAGTTTTTACGTGAAGATTCCCTAATTAATGGAATGTGATTTGGGGTTATCGTGAATTGTGTGTTAAATGACATTGGTTCTTTAACCCAGTTAAAGGCAGGATTTCATGTCTATCATTATATTTCGAACTGTATTATTGATCATTGCTAAATATTTATCTTTTTGGTGGTGGAGAATTTATTCTCTTGCTTAACACCCTTCTTCGATAGAGGTTATATATCGGCAGAAATTAGTAGTACGGTGTAGACTGTCGATGCGAAATGTTTGATTTCCCAAAGTTAAATAATATTAATAATGATTGTTAGAAAATTAAAACTAAGTGGAGTTTCAATGAATCTTTAATTAGAATAAAATGTGAATTTGATAATTTAAATTATCAAATTTGGGAAATGATCGAGAATGGTGTACCACCAGTTTTACTCCAAGCGGTAGTTAAATCTTTAATTATATTTGAACGTGAAATGGTAATTAAATTTACCGATAACACCGTGGTGTTAGATAGGGAGTATTACCAGTTTTGCTCCATGGGATGAATAGCGTTGAGAGCAAAAAATGTCGTAAACACTGAAGATTCCAATTACTAGGAATAACACAGACAATAGTAGAAAAGCAGTAAATACCACAAGAGATTTATAGTGGTTCGGCACCGTGAGGGGCCTACGTCCACTTTGAAGCGCTGTTGGAATATTATTAATCGTAGAGAGTTACAAGTTTGAGACCCTCTCATGACATCTCATTACATTCATCTTTATGATAGGTGATTTCATAATTAAGCTATATGATGCCATTTTTAGAGCTATATGATGTCACCTCTAAGACATGATGTAATCATCCTCATATATGATGTCATAATTATCATATATTAAATATCTCAATAAAGGGACACTCTTGCCCTTCTTCTTCCTCAAATGGGAGATGCCATTAATGGAGCTCTTTAGAGGTCCCAAGGTCTCAAATTCCAACCCCTTTGAGGTGTGAAGTCATGGGGTATTTATAGGAAAGGAGTAGCTAGGAGTTATGTAGGAGTAGGTAGAAATAGGGGACCACATGCAGAAATTCGCACTGGAGCCTGCAGAAACGGAAAATTTGCACCTGAGCCTAAGGTGCGAAATTTCGCACCTCGTGGGTGCGAAATTTCGCACTATATAGGTGCGAAATTTCGCGCCTCGAGGATGCGAGATTTTGTGTCTCGAGGGTGTGAAATTTCGCGCCTCGAGGGTGCGAGAATTGGCACCTCGAGGGTGCAAGTTCTCGCACCTCGAGGTTGCGAGATTTTGCACCTCAAGGGTGTGAGAATTCGCACCTCGAGGGTGCAAGGCTCGGCACCTCGAAGGCTACGCAAACGGGAGTTCGGGGTGGCATGAGGTTTCTGTTGGCGCGATCCCTCTTCGTCTTGTTTCCTTCACCTCTAAGCGTCCCTTTCGACTTTAGTTCCACGCGATGTGTTAAGTCGAGCGTGTCTTGTGTACTTTTGGGAACCAGACCAAAAGGCCGGCTAACATTTGCCCCCCAAAGTACGTCTTGTATTGACATGATGTGCTTTAGATTGGTTAAAGTGGTAATTGAGTTGCTGGTTTATCCTATAAGCTAAAGAAAAACACATTTTGATCGATAGGCTTGTTTGCTGCATAGTGGTGAGCGAGTTGTTCCTGCCGTCGCGCCATGCTCAAGTTCCTACGTATTCGCAAGGTATTGCCTCGCGTGTCCGCGAGATCAGTGTGCATAGGGAATACATGTACACGAGCACGTGGCGTGAAGTTTCAAACCCGTGGGGTTTGGTTCTTTTTTTGGTGGGGTGCAAAATTTTGACCTATAGAGGTTCGATATTTTGACCCCAGGGGGTTCGGAATTTCAAACTCATGGGTTCGAAATTTCGAACCCATGGGCTAGAATTTCTTTGGGAATGCGAAGGGACTATTTCCTTTTATTATAAATAGCCCCCTCCTCATTTTCTTCTTCCACTATTGTTTCTACCTCGACCATCATTAATTTCGATCTTCGAGGCCCATAATTTTCGAAGTTATACTTAGGTAAGGCATGGGGTCTAGGCGCGAGGAGGAAGGAGGTCGAGGCCTGGCCGGAATGGTTCGACGCGAAGAAGGGAGAGGCAGAGGCCTGAACAGGGTCGGAAATCCCGATCTTCTCGAGGTTCGAAATTTCAAACCTCCAGGGGTTCGAGTTCTCGAACCTTCAGGGGTCAAAATTTCGAACCCGACTGGTTCGAAGCTTCAAACCTTGACATGTTTGGATCCTCGAGCCTGAGCTTCGAATTTCGAGCCCAGTGGGGTTCGAATTTTCAAGTCTAGTAGGGTTCGAATTTTCGAACCTTAAGGCTCGGATTTTCGAACTCTGAAGCTTGTTGGAGCCTCTCTTGCCTATTGTGGTCCGTGGTCTTACTGCTAGCCCAACTACTTGGTGCCACGCCTTAGCGGGGTATTTTTTCTAGTTCAGTATTTCAATCTCTTGACTGTCCGCCATTAAGTTTACATATCACATATTTGCTTGCGCTGTTGCACGCGGGCATATGGTGAAAGTCGCGCAGACAAGGACATGAATTCTTCACATAGGATAACGCATATATGCAAACTATGACTGAATTGTTGGACTGTTTAACTTTCATATGTATCTCTTAATCTTGCATGACACTGCACACAGATGTTAGTTTTCACCAACACGAGGGGTTCAAGCTATTCCAGTTTGATGTTTAATACTAGTGTCTTAAAGTATAGTTAACCATTCAAACAAGATCAAAGAAAGGAAAAATCCTGGAAGCTGAGGCTTCCCCGTCATCGTCACATTCATCTGATTCTACCAATAGCGGTAGCTCAAGTGGCAGCGAGCTTGAGACTACTAAAGGATTTGTTCCTTCCCAATTGGCCAGTTCACCCAAAGTGTCATATGACGGGGAACAACTTGAGAGTCTACATTCTCCGGTCATACGCGAAGAGGTTGAGAGCGTGGACATTATGAACGAAGATCCCCAGCGGGCCCAGTGGCCCCGGATATGTTACCTGATGTTGTTATCTTGGTCCGACGGACTCGGTGCTGTCATGCTTGGATGCTACAACAGTCATGAAAATGGCACAACAATTCAATATACCAGTAGGTCATGTTCATGCGCCGGGAGAAGGTGGAAGGGCTCATGCACTGCCCGAGGGTTTAGTTGCCTGGAATAGGAATGCTTGTTTTGCGGGATGCGTGCCCCCTGCCTATGATTTTATTTGGGATATCCTGTCCTATTTCCGCATTGCACCTTCGCAACTGCACACAAATGCTTACTCGTCGCTCTTAGGCACCTACGTTCTATACCGAGAGTATTTGAACATGGAACCCAACAGAGAGGATATTCAGTATTTCTTCAGTATGAGGAGAACGTCTAACTGGTCGCCTTCCCAATGGTTCCTAGAAGCAACAACCACCACCAAATTCTTTAGCGGGACGTGGCCCAGGCCATCGATGTTTAAACAAGACTGGTTCTTTATGCACCGCCCTCTTGGATTTGCAAGGAGATGGATTGAAGGGAGTAAGTGCCTTCGTACTTTACTTTCAACTATAAAGTTCTTGGAGACCGTATCTTATTATTATTATCCTTTTTTGATGCGGTAGGGAATCCAGAGGCACCCATCGGCGAAGAGTATAGGCAGCGTCTTGTTGCCCTTCGGTGATCCCCAAGGAATTTCGCCAAACGGAAACTGTGACGAGCCAAGATCGCCTTTGCCGCGGGGGGTTGCTTCCTGACGATCGGGCTGTAATTAGGCCTGCAGTGGCGAGCGGTGTACCTAAGAAGGTGGTGGCGAAAGACACTGTGATCCCTGGTCAAAAAAGGAAGATGCCCTCTGTTGGGCCCCGACCGAAGAAGGTCGTCAAGTTCCAAGGAGACATCGGTGGAGATGTGTCTCGTGGCGAGGAGGCTGCAGCCGAAGATGAGGGCCCATTGATTGCTCTCATTCCGCCCCCGACTAGAGGGACGGGGGAGGGAGAGTCGATTAGACCATTGTCTCCAGTAGCTTCTCCTGGAGATACCACCCCACTCGAGGACGAGCGCCAGTATGATGACTTAAATAAACTTGATCTTGACGTATCTCTGTGGCCGACTCCAGCTGTCGTGGATGAATAAGCTCTTGCTGGGAGGGCTTAACTCCTTCGAGTGGACCACAATCTGGTTAATTGAGAGAACACTTAGGGCATACACTCATTAACACTGCATAGCATAATGGCTTATCTGAGCGTTCGACGTAACTGATTTCGTTTCATTTCTTTGATAGGTGTCATAGCTAGAGGACGCGGAGAATGAGGCTATGGTCGTGGAGGCCGCCCACACCCTAGATATACTTTCTTTGAGGGCTTTAGAAGAGGGACCAACTTGTATGGCATTCCACCCCTGATCGGCCGTGCTAGTGGACATGGGGATCTCCTCCTCCTCCTCCCCCTATGATTCAGGTGTCTGAGGGAGACTCTCGACTTAACTTAGGGGGTTCTTGGCTCCCATCTTCAACAACCCCTCTACATACAGTGGCTCCTATGCCCGTTCCAGTTACCACAGAGAGAGAGAGCCGCCGCTCGGCCAACCAAGGCTGGATAGGATGAACGTGACCGGGACGCGGGAACTAGCGGCTTCTGAGCAACAAAGGCTTTCTATGGAGGAACAGAGGTCATGGTTGAAAACAACTTTCCCTCGACACTACTTTGATGAGCTGATTGTCCTTTCGGACCTTCAACCGTATCCCGCTAGGGACTCCGTAGTAATTTGGATGCATGTGAAGGAATTGTATCATCAAGCTGACGAGCTTACCTCCTATTCTTTCCTTCTATCGGAGCTGATCAATATAAAGAATATGGAGCTCATGGATCAACAGTTAACTATTGATGCTGAGAAGACCACTGTCGTTTATCTAAACAATAACATTGGTAAGTTTGCTCTTGGTACTGTGAGCACATTGTCGTTTATTTCCACATCTTTAAATGCTAACTTGTGGATCTCGTTGAAGTAGTTGAAATAAAGAAAGGGTAGAAGGCCCTCAAGTGGGAGGCTGATCACTCCCACTCCGTCTTTAATGAAACTATTGCCGATCTTACTACCCAGAACAAGGCCTAAAGAGGGACAATGCCAAGGTGGGTAAGGTATGTGCTGATCTAGAAAGGGAAAACGGGCAAGTTTTCGACTTCCAAACTGATAATAATGCTCTGAGAGCGGAAATGACAGCCTAAAGAGGAAGCTCGAGTAAATGAGGAAGCCCAAGGAGGAAGCAGAGGCCAGTAATCGGGATGTGTTAGGCACAATGGATGGGCTGAGAGCGGCACATCTGAGAGAGGTAGAACAATTGAGAGAGGAGCTGGCAGACACAGAGTTCCGAGTGCAGTCATCCATGGTGGAGGATATACAAAATATGTACGTTAAGGTCTTGAGGTTCCTTGGACTGTCGTGGTCGAGAACTAGCTCGGACTTGGGAGAGGTTGGTGCTGTATGAGGCCTTCTTGCACGAAGTGGACGTGTGAACTTTCGATGAATACCAACTCGCAATTGATCTCCTGACCGCTGAGGAGCGCGAGAAGCTGGAAGAGGGCAGGAGGTTGTTGCTTGAGGATGCAGAGAGAGAGAGATAGAGGATGGGGAGGATCACTGGCGAGTAAGGAAAAGCATCCATGACTGAGAGCATTGTGGTTGCTGAGACATTTGCTGAAGCAAGCTCCTATCGGCCATTGGCCCCTGACTCGGTTATAGTGAGTGATCCCGCAGCTTCGAGCCGGGTTCTGACCGAATATGACCCTGAGCATCTGGATCTAGGAGAGACCGGATTCATTTTACCTACTACCATCAGTACCCCTCTTGACATTTTTACAACATCCCTATCCGGAGGTAAATTTCTTTTTCCATGCATCCCCGAGAATGATGTAATTACCGAATTCGCAGAACAAAAGGTTGTGTTTTCAATGTACAACCCTTTTTGGATTGACCATGACATCGGGCCCTGTCCTGTGGTCCCACAAACAACTGAATCTAGGCCAGGACTTGCGGCAGTGCAATTTGGAGAGGGTGACGATCAACTGGATACCTATTCGGATATACGGTTGACCCCCAACATGTTCGATACCCTTATGGAGGAAGGAGAGGTGGATGATGGGTAAAGTTCGGTTGCCAAGGGCCTAGTGGAGGCTAATGTTCCTTCGATGGATGCTATGGTGGAGACCCAAAAAGCCAAAACGGTGGCTAAGCGTGAGGAGGTGGAGGAGCAGCAGAGGCATGATGAGGCTGCCAGGAAGGTGGTCCTAATGAAGACCAGGAAGGATATTGAGGCGAGAGCCGCTGAGACAATCGAGAAGAGGAAAGCTGATGATGAAGCACAGCGGAGGACTACTGAGTCCCTTGAGAAAGCCAAGGCTGGTGGTGACATGCCGCATAGATCCCAGAAGCTGGCTGAGCGTCGGGCTGCTAGAGAGGCCAAGGAACGAGCCGAGAGAGTAGGCAAGAAGATACCGGAGAAGAGTGGTGTTGTAATAGGCCTTGCTGCCGGTAGTGCCCCCGTACCTACGCCACGTACTGCCTTTGTTGACATCACTGAGATCTCTAGCGGCGATGTGGCGGACGAGAAGCGTCTCTCAGCTTCTCATGTATCGCCCACTTCTTGGAAGGGTGGAGAGGGAAGGAGTGGGTCTAGCAAGAAGAGGCCCGGTGCAAAAGATAAACCATCAGGCGCTGAATCTGCAAAAAAGAACAAGCACAAGCACAAGAGGAAGAAACATGATTAGTGTTAGCAACCTACGTAGTGGTTACCATTTATTTTGGTAGTGTAAGCCGATAGATTACACACATGCGGCCCTCGCTTTTGGTTTTTCAAGACGTAGTGTGTTTCTCATGTACACCCAATCATTAGAAAGAAAGATGTTAGACATGTAGTCTGTTTTTAATGTGTGTGTTAAAATGAAAATATGAATTAGTAAAGATCGCAATTTTTGTTAAGTGTTTGGACGTTCTTCTTATGTTTTCGGGCGACACATACTTGCATAAGCATATTTATCATTACACCTAATAAAAAAGCGATTGTGTTCCTCGCTCTGGGTCATTATCCCAAAGGGGTGTGACTGTGTACCACGCTATGATTCATTATTTCAGGGGGTTGTGATAGAGCTCAGGCTTCTAGTAAGTTTCCCTCATCTCAGGAAACCCATAGTTTGCGAAGCCAGGCTGAGCGCCTGCTGTGTTTGGGTTGCCCGAGGTTAATCCTAAGTGTAGCAAAGGTGTATGACATCGCGTTTTGCGGTCCGTAAGATGTATGGCTCTCCCTTCATTCATCGGGTTGAGGTGAGCTGCAGGTGTCGTTTATTCACCTGAGAAGAGAAGCCCGGATCATCAGCCCATAGGGTTCGATTGTGTCCATGGGCTACCCCTCAGCCTTGAGAGCTTCGGGGAAGAAACGATTTAAGGGTCGTTCTTGGTGTTGTGCCAAGATTCGACCGGTACCCGTAGACGAGGGAGGGATGTACATCACTCCTTTCCGACTGTTGGGTGGCCCCAAGTCGCTTGGGACTTGGGCGCGGAACGATTTATCCTCGGTATTGGTACGAGGCTAAGATTCAAGTTCGTGGTTATTTATACTTGGTCGCGCCGTGGGCCGGCGACTCGAGTAGCGTTGTCAGCTCCCCTGTTCGGGGTGTCGGTCGTACCCATTGTGTTTTGGCCCCGAGGTTGGCTCGAGGCTCGGGCGGCGGTGCCGACTCCGTCGTCGTAGGTCGACACAACAACCGATTGTTTGAACGTAAGCTAGTTGTCAGGATTGATCAAATGCGTCATATGCGAAGTAGACATAAACAGGAAAAGATGGGAAGTTGAACATCATTTCCACTAATAACTTTGGCAGTAATAGCCTTTACAATGCATTGAATTGTTAGAAAACAAAACACTATTGGAAAGCATAAATAACTTTGTTCAAAGTTATGTAAAGTAGCGGCAGAGATGTTTACTGTTCCATGCCCTTGTGAGTTCAGCTCCATCCACGGTTGTGAGTTGGAAAGATCCATTGCTGAGCTTCTGTCGTATGGAGTACGGACCTTCCCAACGAGGTGCGTGGCCTGTCGATAGAGGGAAGACCCGTTTCAGGAAGAGGTCGCCGACGTTGAGGTCCTTATGGTAGACCCAAGAATTGAAGTATCGGGAGACTCTTTGCCGTTGGGCGGTAGCTCAGAGTTCAACTTCATTCCTTTTTTCTTCCAACAAGTCAATTGATCCTAAAAGTAAATCCCTATTTGTCCTTGGATCGAAATAGGTGACTCGGTGAGATGGAAGCTTGAGTTCAATAGGAATGACGACTTCTGATCCATAGGCGAGGGCGAAGGGAGTATGTCCGATTGCTGTCTTGTGGGTTGTTTGGTATGCCCATAGGGCTAGTGGAAGTTTGTCCTCCCATATGCCCCTAGCCTTTACCAAGCGCTTATTGATGACGGACTTAATAACTTTGTTAACCGCTTGGACCTACCCATTGGCTTGACGATGAGGCACTGCCGAGAATCTCTTTTTGATGCTATGCCGATGGCAGAAGGCTTTGAATTCGGCGCTCTCGAATTGAGTGTCGTTATCAGAAATGATAGCTTGAGGGACCCCATATCGAGTAATAATGTTGTGTATAACGAAGTTGATCATCTTCTTGGTGGTGGTTGTGGCGAGAGCTTCGTCCTCTGCCCATTTGGTGAAATAATCAAATGCGACGACGGCATATCGTGCCCCGCCTCTGGCCATTGGAAGAGTTCCAGTGACATCGATTCCCCACATGGAGAATGGCTATGGGCTGATCATTTGTGTTAACTCAGTTGGCGGGGCTCTCGGGATCTTTGCGAAACACTGGCACTTATCGCACTTGCGAGCATAATCTGCGGCGTCTTGATCGAGCGTGGACCAGTAATGACAATGTCTAAGTATTTTTCTGGCCAGGGTTTGCCCTCCAGTGTGGTCGCCGCACTCCCCTTCATGCACATCGTTAGGACTTTGATGGCATCATGATGGGCTACACATCCGAGCAATGGGACGGAGAAACCTCTGCGGTAGAGAATCTCATCCATAAGGAGATAGCGAGTCGATTGGCGGGTGAGTGCTCGTCTTTCCTTGTAGCTCCCCGGAAGGATCTCGTGCTATAGGTAACTCCTGGTTGGTGTCATCTAAGATTCAGGTTCGTGTTTGGCGCTCATAACTGCCTCAGTCTGAATTTCTTTGATACTCGGGGAGTTGAGCACTTCGATGGGGGCGAACCCCAAAAGTTGCGGATCCTCGGAGCTTGCTAGTTTGGACAGCGAATCAGCTTTTTCATTCTGTTCTCGGGGAGTAAAGACGAAGTGGTCGAGGCGAGGGAGTATCTCCTGAACCTTGGTCAAGTAGAGGGCGAGTCGTTCCCCCTTCGCTTGATATTCCCCTTTTACTTGACGCACGATGAGTTGCGAGTCGGAGAAGATTTGGATTGTCTTCAGTTTAAGCTCGATAGCGATTCTAAGTCCGGTTATCAAGGCCTCATATTCCACATCGTTGCTGGTAGTAGGGAAATTTAGTTTTAGCGTGTATCAAATTGGGCGTTCCTCGGGGGTGATGAACATGACTCCAGCCCCGGAGCATTTGTTGTTGAGGACTCGTCCACGAATAATTTCCATTGATTACCGGGGCTTCTGTATTTTCTGTTGGGGTCTCCTCGGGGGCAGTGAATTCTACTATGAAGTCAACAAGAGCTTGTCCGAGGATGGCTCGGTGAGGAATGAATGTTATCTCAAATTGGCTCAGCTCCATACTCCACTTCAATAGATGTCCAAATGCTTCGGGCTGCTGTAGGACCGATCGTAGTGGTTGATTGGTGAAAACCTTTATAGGATGAGACTGGAAGTATGGTCCAAGCTTGCGAGAGGAAATGAGCAAGCAGAATGCCAGCTTTTCCAACTTTGGGTAATTCTTCTCTACGTCTGTTAATCATTTGCTTATGCAGTAGATGGGCCACTGGACGCGGTCCTCGAGGCGGATTAATGCCGAGCTGATTGCTTGCATAGAAACAACCAAATAAATGTATAAGTCCCCATGGTCTATGGGGTTGGATAGGATAGGTGGTCGCTCTAAGTGATCCAAAAGTTCTTTTAACGAAGAAATGCATTCTGGGGTCCACTCGAAATTGCATTTCCCTTTTCGAAATAAATCGAAGAAAGGAATGCACTTGTCGATAGCCTTGGATATGAACCGACTTAAAGCGGCGACCTTCCCATTTAAACTTTGGACATCCTTGATGTTTTTGGGGATTTGGATATCCCGAATAGCTTGGATTTTTTCTGGATTAACTTCGATTCCCCGGAAGTTGACGATGAAACCCAAGAACTTTCCTGAAGCGACTCCGGAGGAGCATTTCAAGTGGTTGAGTTTCATGTCGTACCAGCGAAGGATATCGAACATTTGAGAGAGGTCGTGGACATGACCGCTTAATGCTTTAGATTTTACCAACAGGCCATCCACGTACACCTCCATGGATTTTCCGATTTGGTTTTTAAAGAGTCGATTAACCATTCGCTAATAAGTAGTGCCGACATTCTTGAGGCCGAAGGGTATGACGCGATAGCAATAAAGTCCGAGTTCTGTTATGAAAGAGGTGCGGTCCTGGTCGCGAAGGTTCATTGTAGCCTGAATAGGCTTCCATGAAAGATAGTAGCTGGTATCCGGCGGTTGAGTTAACAAGTCGGTCGATCTTTGGAAGTGGGAAGCTGTCCTCGGGACATGCTTTGTTTAAGTTGGAGAAATCAACACATGTTCGCCATTTATTATTTGCCTTCTTAACTAGAACGGGGTTGGAGACCCACTCGGGGTTTTCGGCTTCGCTTATGAAATTTTTGTTGAGTAAACGGTCTACCTCTTCCTCAAGTGCTTTAGACCTCTCGGGTCCCAAGAAGCGACGCTTCTGCTTAATTGGAATTATCGTAGGATCGATACTTAGACAATGGCAAGCGATCGCAGGGTCTATGCCTTTCATATCGGAATGAGTCCATGCAAACACATCTAGGTTAGCCTTCAAGTAATCTACAAGATCTTCTTTTATTGAGGGATGGAGTTGTGATCCTATCTTTAGAACTCTGGATGGATCATCAGGATTAACGGGAATATTTATTGTAGATTCAACCGGGGTAGCCTTTTTGTACTCAGGCTCTTCGTCATTTCATAGGTCTAGGTCTTCGGAAAGACGGTAGTGGCGCCTGAGCCAAGGCCCAGACGCTACTGATTGCTATGCTGACATAGTTTTGGAACAAGAAGGTGTGGGCACTGCATTTCCCTTGTCCTTATTACGTGCGTTCTTCCATTCTATTGCATAACATTCTCTGGCGCCGCTTACTTGGTCGGCTCTGACTGTCCCATTACCATTTTCTATCGGAAATTTCATTAGGAGAGACCATGGCGATATGCAAACCCGAAACTCTATGAGAAAAGGGCGCCCAAGGAAAGCATTGCAGGGGGAATCAATGTCTATAAACACGAAAGTGAGGATTCGGACCCGGCTCTGATCCCCCTCGCTTAGCTCCATAGATAAATCGATCACTCCTACTGGCGAACTAGAAGCCCCATTAAAGCCATGTATCGTGGTGTGACATGACTTTAAGTCCTTTGTTTCTAGCTTCATCTGGTCGTAAGCAGCTTTGAAAATGATGTTAACTGAGCTTCCGGAATCGATTAACACTTTTCGGACAGAAGCGACATCAATCTGAGTAGTGATAACCAGTGGATCGGTGGTTGGGATTTCCACTCCAGTAGAATCTCTTTCGCAGAAGATGATGTCGTCCCGCATGGTCTTTTGGAGCTTGTCTGGGACGGATTCGTTGAATGCGGAGCAAGTTTCATATGTAGCATGCTTTATCGAACAAACATACTCTTCCATTTTTCGGAAGCTATCATGTGTGGGATAAGGTCCGCCACATATGGCGTTGATTACGATGCCACGCGTTGGGTTAGATTGACCCGGAGCTACATTGGCAGATGTCTGAGGTGCTGGTGCCTGAGGCTTTGAATTGGCGTCGGGAGGAAAACGTCTTGGACAAACTGCATTCGCCTTTTGCGGACAAGCTTTTTGATTGTGTCTTTGAGTTGACAACAATTATTGGTTTTATGCTCGTACATGTCATGGTATCGACAGTACTTGCCGGTATTCTTCTCTTAGTTAGTGGATTCCCTGTTGTGTGGTTTATTGCATTGAAGCATGTTGCACATTTCTAGGTTGATTGTTTCCAAGTCATCATTCAGTAGTTGTATATCTTGTATGCCCGGTAAGGGTCGGGCTTCTGGGGTTCCGTAGGAGCCTTGTCAGTATTGTTAGTGGAACCAAGTGGAAGGCGAGAGGGCAATAACAAAGCCGTTCCTGATAAGAACACTGGGAAACATTTGCATTTGATCAGATCGTTGCCCCGGCTCGAGTTCATTTGCCATTCATATCGGTTAAGAAGGCACATGAGTCGGTAGTGTCGTCATAGGGCAGCATCTGTGGCATACTAAAGCATCGAGGCCATTCAGCTTCGTTCACCCCTCTTGTGAAGGGGTTATGCCTAATGTGCTTCCCGTCAATCGTGTACATTTCCTCGCATTTCCCTCATGATTCTTCGAACCATGTAGAGTATGTAAGTTGGATGGGGATCCACCATTGGGGCGCATGGGTTTTGGCGAGGTACTGGAGTTCTGTTGTGAGGGAGTCTTCTATAATGGACATCCGGATTGTCTTCCTCCATGTCCTCGACATCTATGATTGGGTTTTGGTGTAGACGGTGAGGTGGACCCGAGGGATGCGGTTCCTGTTCTTGAGGAACGCAGGCTGTTGGAATAGCGGGCCTATTATCCTGATCAGCGACCGTCGGGTTGTATCGAGGAAGAGGTTGGTTTGTAGGACCTGGTCCGTCATTGATGATCAAGCGAGAGCGTTCTCGGCATTGTGCCGTCTCGCTATGTGCGACGGTAGTTCGGTAGCCATTCCTGTTTCCATTGTTGTCACCGTTGTCGAGGGCATTGGTGCGGGCGGCAACGTTGTTGGTGTAGCTAAACCTCCTCCTTTGATGCAGGACCCTTGACTCGGAAGAGGAAGTTTTTGATATAGTTGGTCGGAGTCGACCGTTATTCCGAGTCAGTTGACGTCGAGCGACGATGCACTGACTATCCTGAAGTTGTCGCATAAGGTCGATGTTATTTCTTAATGCTTGATTATGCTCGGTCGCTGTCTTCTCATATTTTTCATTAAGCGTGCGGATTTGAGTTTCTGTTGCGGGCGCTTCGGGGTCCATAGTAGGAGGAACGGTTTCGTTAGTGGCAGGGACGTCCGTTGGTTGAGGTTGTTGGGACATATCGGCCTCGGCTGAAGGGCAGACCATTGTGTTCTTTGGTCGCTTTGCCATCGTAAGTGGACTCGACATCAGGTTTAGCAAGGAACCTCAAGCCCGTCCGGGGTCGAGATGACAACGTGCAAAAAAGGCACAAAATTCGAGTCCTCTCAATGAAAGCACCAAACGTTGACGGCAAAAAACGCCGTAAACACCAAAGATTCCAATTACTAGGTATAGTTAACTTGGTCGCATAGACAAGAGTAGAAAGAAGTAAATAACACAAGAGATTTATAGTGGTTCGGCACCGTGAGGGGCCTACGTCCACTTTGAAGCGTTGTTGGAATATTATTAATCACAAAGAGTTACACGGTTGAGACCCTCTCATGACATCTCACTACATTCATTACATTCATTTTTATGCTAGATGATGTCATAATTAAGCTATATGATGTCATCATTAGGGCTATATGATGTCACTTTTACGGCATGATGTCATCATCCTCATATATGATTTCATAATTATCATATATTAAATATCTCAAGAAAGGGACATTTTTGCCCTTCTTCTTCCTCAAATGGGAGATGCCATTAATGGAGCTCTCTAGAGGTCCCAAAGTCTCAAATTACAACCCCTTTGAAGTGTGAAGTCATGGGATATTTATAGGAAAGGAGTAGTTAGGGGTTAGGTAGGAGTAGGTAGAAATAGGGGACCACATGCAGAAATTCACACCGGGGGCCTGCAAATACGGAAAATTCGCACCGAAGCCTGAGGCGTGAAATTTCGCACCTCGTGGGTACGAAATTTCGCACCTCGTGGGTGCGAGATTTCGTGCCTCGAGGATGCGAGATTTCGCGCCTCGAGGATGCGAGATTTCACACCTCGAGGGTGTGAGATTTCGCACCCCGAGACTGCGAGGCTCCGCACCTCGAAGGCTGCGCGAACGGGAGTTCGGGTTGCTGTGAGGTCTCTGTTGGCGCGATTCCTCTTCATCCTATTTCCTTCGAATCTAAGCGTTCCTTTTGGCTTTAGTTCCACGCGATGTGTTAAGTCCAGTGTGTTGTGTTAAGTCGAGTGTATCTTGTGTACTTTTGGGAACTAGACCAAAAGGTTGGTAACAAATAGGTTGGGATTGGAATTAATGAGTAAAAGATTACTTCGGTAAGGCTCGATAATCCCGACTAGTTGATAAACCTTAATTTGGTTTAGAATTGATATCCAAAGGAATATTAAAGTATAAATTTAAAAGAATTTATATTTGAAAAATTAATGGGAACCTTTCCCAAAGGATATGAATATTTGAATAAAAGAATATTCAGAATTGGAATGAGGCGTATGTTGTGTTTTTAAAACGCTTGATTATAAGATACGTGAATTATTCGGAAAGGCCGGGTTTATACCTATTCTGAATAATTGATTCGACGATAAGTCGATGATGAAGACGGTGGTTAAAAATCAGAGATCTTTACATCGTTTGAATGATTACTGATGTCTTGATTGGGTTGTACACCTAAGACAAGGTAATAAGTGGTGATCGTCCAGACGTACTTGGAGATCGACCGGATATGCGAGGTCCTCTCTCCTGTATTGGACATATGGGACAAGGAATAAGGTGCCTCCGGTTTCGTTCAGACCCAGAACGAACTAGTAAATGGATGTGTGTCTGACATTGGATTTTATTCTTGTTGATTGATTTCTATTAAATGTATATCTGTTTGGTGGCGGAGAATTTATTCTCTTGCTTAACGCCCTTCTCAGAGACATACGAGCTTAGAGGTTATATATCGATAGACATCAGTCGCATGGCTTGAATTGTCAGTGTGGCATGCTGAGATGCAAGTGATCAAGGCTTCTGTTGAAAAGCAGAGTCTTATGGTTGATGATCAAAGCACGACTTTAATAGCATAGCTTTGTGTATAACGTTAATTCACGAGCCTCACACCTCGGTATGAGTCAAAAACGGGATAAGGGGCCCAAGGAGTGCACTCATTTCCTTCTAGCTATTGGTGGTGTCATGGTATGGAGCCTAGACATTTATTTATTTTTACCTATGTGGATGATGGATTGAGAGGTGCCTCGGATATATCAGTCACTACGGGGCTGATGGATAGGTCCTATAGAACCGGGAAACGTGTGTTTAGGAATAACTAATCCTCAAACGTAAGGGAAGACCGGCCTTGGAGGATCCAAGGGTTCACTGCGGGGAACCCTGAGGCACTTGCTAAAGTGTCTCGAAGCCGGCGAGGAGTACATCCCTTGCCTCGACTCATGACGGAAATCCAATTTCTAATATGTGACATTTCGGTTTTGATTGTAGAGCCTAGTATGGCGACATAGTAGCATGGGATACTATGTCGTCTATGATTGATACATTTATGTTTAAAGTGGTTTTGACACTACACACACTTGTAGTAATATTAAAATGGTTTGTTTTTAACATACCAAGCATGTTTGACTATTATAAGGGAAAACTCCATCCTCCGGCTTGTGTGATGGGACCTGAGTCTTATAATAGCTTCATTTTCGAAAAGCATTGTTGTGTTTATAAATTATTTTATGCACTGGTATTCTTGGGAGAAAACCCGTTCCATGTTATACGACATGGTCCTTTGAATTACTTTATTTCTAAAGTAAAGTTTTAAATAACTGTTTTTAGTTCTCACCCTGGTCCCATGACTGACCTGGAGTTTATTGTTTTAGCCTAAACTTTGGGTGCCCCTATTTTCCACATGCGCAGCTAGTAGTTTGGGTTTTGCAAATTTCTATTGTACAGGATCCTGGTTTACAGCTAGAGCTATATTCGGAAAGTTTTGTATCCGTGTATTTCTCTCAGTTGTGTTATGTATTATTTTTCCGCTGCTATGTAATGTATTTTAAATCTCTGATACTTTTCTAATGTATATTATTTATTCATACTCTGTTATGTTCTTATACTCTGATGTAATTGATAAAATAGTAATGAAATGTTCTTCTATTTGTGTTCTGATTTGTCGTGTTCTCAACTCAATTCGGGCTTTTCCTTATGGGCGAGTTTGGGTTGTTTCACCTTACATAGTTATTAATAGTTGTCTTTGAAGTGCATACATATTTTTATTTTTATATTACTTACATTTAGGATCTAGCAGTTAAACAAGTTTTTCAAATTCAACATTAATTTTTACAAATATTTAGGAGTCCCAATATAACTCACAAATATAATCTAACAAATGTTCTTTATAACATTGTTCTTCATTAATTAATCACGCATATAAAAGTTAAAACTAAAAAAATAGATGTTGCCACGTAGAATTTAGAAATAAAAATTCAGACTAACTACTCATGATCTCAAGTCAAACAAATAACAAATAATTTTTGCAAATTATTCTCATAAATGCGTTCATTGAAAGTGTAATCTTTTGGTTCAACCATAAACTTGCAGGCTTGTCCATAGATATTTTTACTTTAATATCACTTAAAATTAGGATTAAGCAATTAAACAATATATATCACTTAAAACTAGATTAATGACTTAATTTCTTTTACATATTCAAAATGTCTTCCTATAGATATTATTAAACCTTAAAATCATCTTTTCTTTATAATAGTTGCAATACATTTAATATCACACTTTTTTTATATCATCATGAACTACAAAAATTGCCCCAAATATTAAATTTTAATATGGCATTAAAATAGGATCTAATAATTAGATTTTATTTACAAATTTAAAATGTTTATCTACTAATATTTTTAAATCCTAATATAACTAAAAATTAGGATCTGACATATAAAACTTTTCTTCAAATTCAAAAAGTTTATCTACGTTTGCCACCAAATCTTAAAAATCACTTAAAATGGTATCTATTAAAAAAATATTAATTAATTATATCAATAAAAATCAATTTTGAGAAAAAAAGATATTGCAAACTTCAAAATAGACTTTATGCAAGAAAATAAGATCTAACAATTTAATTTCTTTTACGAATTCAGAATGTCTTCTTATAAATATTTGTAAATATTGAAATCATCTTTAATAATAGTTGTAACATGTTTGGTATGATACTTTTTTAGTGTCATTGTGAATCACCAAAAATACCCCTAAAATTAAATTTTAATATAGCTTTAAAATAGGATCTACCAATTAGATTTTTATTACAAATTCAAAATGATCATCTATTATTATTTTTAAAACTTAGTATCACTATAAATTAGAATCTAAAACATAAAACTATTTTTCACATTCCAAATGCTCGTCTACAAATCCCATCAAATCCTAAAAATCACTTAAAATAGAATCTATCAAAGAAATTGTTAATTAATTATATAAATAAAATTCAAATTAGAGAAAAAAAGACAATGCAAACATCAAATTAAATTTTAACCGAACAATATGATTTCAATGCAAGAAAATAGTATATAACAATTTATTTTCTTTTATAAGTTCAAAATGTCTTCGTATAGATACTTTTATGTGAAAACTAGGCACACATCCCTAAAACATAACTTAATACAAATGGCCTCCACCCTAAGTTTTTATTGAAAGTGGGTCCGTAATTTGGGCACTTACGTGTTTTTATTCAATTTTATGGCACTGCTATATAATTTTCTTTTCAAAATATTGCAAATATTCAACGAAACATTCTAAAGAAAAAAAAGTTCGGCAAAATCAGCAATAAAATCCAATAGTTGCTGAGATGTATGCAACAATTCAACCTGAGTTTTAGTTGAAAATATGGATGAATTGTTGCATACATTTTAGCTACTATTGCATTTTCTTGCTGATATGTATGCAATTAAAGTTCAAGGCGGGGTGAATTTTTGCTGAAATGTATGCAATAATCATGTATTGTTGCTGAAATGTATGTAACAATGTCAAAATAGAAGAAGGCTTGCAAATATGTGCTGATATGTATGTAACTATTGCTTATAACTGCTTAAATATGAGCAACAATGCTAAAAAAGGAGTATGCTGCAAAAACAGGCTATGGAATGAAATGTTGCATCGAATATTGCAATTATTACGTATTATTGCTTATATTTCAGAAGTAATACTGCAGTTTGATGAATACTGCAATTGTTGCTGAAATGTATGCAACAATTGCAAATTATTGCATCGTTTGGTGCGATATATTGGGGATATTTTTTGGTTTTTGATGCCTTTTTTTGGCAGTTTTAATGCCAGAATTTGATGTTTATTACATGTTGAATTTTATTATGAATTTACGTGATTCTTTTTTATTTTTGCACGATTCCTCGAAAAATAGGGACGTGATTTATAAAATTTTAAGGCAGGGATGTGATGTGAATTTCTAAACCTATTAGGGACCTAAAACAAACTTTCCCTACTTTTATATCCTAAAATCATTTAAATATATTGTCTAACAAATATGATTTTTAACAATTCCAAAATTTTCATCTATAAACTTAATAGATCTTGAAAATATGACATTTATTAATTAGTAATTTAAATAAAAGATTCATTCTCAATTAATGATGTTGTAATTTAAAAATAAAATCTAAACTAACAAAAAATGATTTTGACATCAAAAAATGGTTATTTTTTACAAATCACTGACTCTTGAATGTGTGTAAATATACACTTTGCAAAGAAACTATACAAGAGCAGAGCACCTATCTTCTTCATGCGCGAATCACATGCTATACTGCTCGTTATTAATTGTTGACATGCTTTTTAGTCAAAGCAGTCACACATGAAATCTCTGGTTAACAATACGCTCAAGTATTGAGAACATCGTCAGAAGACAGAAAGCGATTTGGTTGAAGTCGCATCACAAACATAAAGTGGTCTGAAACTCCTAGTAGATGACCTCTTTTTGGCTCGAAAACATTAATTACAAATATTTGTTGTGTAACTCTAATAGCCCTCTGAATTGGCTTCAGCTAGAGCTTTCGTTTGGGCAAACGGTCTTACAGTTTGGAGGTTAAGCCTGTTTCTGTGAATGCACACAGAACCGGAATAACTCGGACTTCAGAATTAACTTAACCTAACAGGGTCGGATCGGACTAACCGGATCAAATCGAAGGAGAACCGACCCGTACGAGATATTTCATAAACATGGCATCTTGATCACCCCACATCGGTTCGTACCGTAGAGGATACCCAATCCGACCCACCTTGCACCAGGAGCTCAGGATTGCACCAAGTCTTCGGTTGGAAGGCTCTGGTTCGGATCGGAGAAGGCTGAACTGACCCGCCTAGAGGCTACTCCTGCACACACATCAGCTTTGACCTATTCTCTTGTCTTGTTTTTCTCTTACAAACATGGATCGAACTAAACCTATTTTCCCACGAATTACAAGAGACTTCCCCCACTTACCTACTATGTCTTAGCAACGTATTGGATTCATGACATATGTCATTCATCCGGTAGACTCTCTGCATCTATAAATACATGGATTCAGGGACTTCTCGGGGATCTTTAACCATTCTAACTCCTGGCCTCCATTGAAAACAACACAAGGACATTGTGCTTCTCCTACATCAATCAAACACGAGGATTTCGTGTATAAAACCACTCTATTTTCTCTACTTCGTCATGAAAAATACAAGGATGTTGTATGTAAATGAATCCTATGGATTGTAGGAAGGCATTGTACTTGTAATTTCTTAGGATATAAGAAACTATAAAGTGGAGGTATGCTTGGTTTGAGCCGAACCACTATAAAAACTTCGAGTGTTCCCCGTTTTTACTGCTTTTACCTGTGATCTGCGATTTTGTGAGGACTTTACACTGAATTTGGGTATTAGGGCCAAATTTTGGTCTAACATTAATATTTGCCTTCGAAGCGTAATACTTGATCTAACCATGAACTTCTGAAATTACACTAAGATATTTTTATATTCATATCACTTGAAATTAGAATCTTGTAGTTAAGCAATTCTTGTAAATTCACACTATTACATCTTTAATAATAATTGCCTTCGAAGCGTAAAACTTTTGGTCTAACAATGAACATCCAAAATAACCTCAAATATTTGTATTTTTGCTTTACTTAAATTTAGGATCTAGCAGTTAAACCATTTTTGAAAATTCAACCTTAATTTCTGCAAATATTAAGGAATCTTAATGTCACTAAAAATATGATTTGATAAATATTCTTTATAATACTATTCTCCGTTAATTAATGACACAGGTAAAAGTTAAAAGAAATAAAAAAAAGAGATGCTGCCACTTAGAATTCAGAAATAAAAATTCTAGCTAAACAAATAACTAAAACAAATAACTAAAAATAACTAAAACTACTCATGACTTCAACTCAAAAAAATAACTAAAAATTCAAATTATTCTCTTAAATTTGTTAAATATATACAATTTTTAGAAGCGTAATTGAGACACAAAACATATGTCATGGCGGGTCGCATGTGTGTTGTAGTGCTCATAAACCGATAAACTTTGCACTCCATTGCTTAGTTTTGCATTTCAAATACCTAATTAACGCTATTGCGTGCTTTTAAACATAAACAATATTGTTGGTCTTTAATTTGGCAGGCCGGATATACCAAAATAGATGTTTGGTACACTTGTAAATAGTTATGAAAATATATGAGGTGCAAAAAAGTAATTTGCAAATTTTAGGTATTCAGATGCACATATGAATTAGTAAATATCTACCCTCGATCTCTTATTTCCCTCTTTATCGGAATCACAGATCCGATCTTAGTGGCAAATTGACGATGAATTCATTTTCTTTCGCGATAGAAGGAAATTACCCCTCTTTCCCACGATTCTTGCGATATCCAGTTATCACCGATTCCCCAGCCATCATCGCTCACCATCTTCAAAGCATAATGACAAGGTAATTTTTTCTTTCGTGTTTTCCAAAATTCAATTATTTATGTAGGGTTTTTTATTATAAATGGGTAGCACTGACGGAGATATTGGTTTAGCATCTTATTGCCGATTGTGGTTGTTGTAGATTTTACTTCATTTGTACCTCAAAAACCTAGTGGCTTGATCACCCCTTCAGCGCCGACTTCATCCTCCGTTTAACATTTGGAGTTCTGAAAAGGTAATCTGAAAATCAAATTAGTTTCACTCTTTTGTTTGAGTCGGCTTAGATTCTTGATGAGTTTTCTGTTTCCACCAATTTTGTAATTGGTTAAAGTTCGTAATTTGAATTGTTTAAAATTAACTTGCAAATATCAACTGTGTTTGTAATGGTTAAAGTTTGTTGTTTGCACTGGATTTCTATTGATTAAAGTCCATTATAGGAAATAAAGTAAAAATACATTTACTAATGGCTAGGTATCAAGCCATATAGTCAAGTCTTGCTCTGCATTTATATCCACGATCAACTTTTTAATAATACTGTTGTATGCTTTTGTTGCTTCACGATTTTTTGGACATCATTGGTTAGTGATAATTATATCTTCCACTATAGCTTTAGAATTGCCTATAATAAAGTCCCATACTTATATTAATCACTCATTATTACATCAAGTATCGAACCTGGGATTTGTGTTTGAACCATATTTGATAGTTCTGATAACATTTTTTTGGCAATATCTATGTTCTTGTTTCATGATATTTGATTGATCTAATTTGATTGTTATATTCCATTAAGTTACTCCTTAATGTGTTTGTTTGTAATCCATCTAGCCCACATTGATTTGTTGTTGACTAGTCTCCATATGAGCTAAAGATTGCATAGTGTATTTAAGTCATTGAAACCTATAATACCTTACTGACTTTTGAATTCTTGAATTTTTGGTTTGTCTGTTTGATCAATTGGTTTTATTTTTTGATTCAAAGAATTTTCTAATACAATACCGACTTTTACCAATTCACCAACTATACATTTATAATATAATACTGCTTTTTACCAATTATCAAACTAAATATCCATAAAAAAATTCATGATATGTATCCACAATAGAAATAGTTCTCAAT
Source organism: Allium sativum (assembly GCA_030737875.1). NCBI lineage: Eukaryota > Viridiplantae > Streptophyta > Magnoliopsida > Asparagales > Amaryllidaceae > Allium > Allium sativum. Next base: position 6,251,761 of record CM060923.1, on the reverse strand, counting down.
TTTCATTACACTAAAATTAACTATTTAAATTATATGAGAGTATGCCAATTTTATATTGATAATTGATATAATACTATCACAATCCAAATTTGTACTTTACGTATAGAGAAAGTAAATTTTAAATTAGCAGTAAATTATGATGGATTAAAAAATAAAAGTACAACTAATTGAAACCAAGGCTAAAATACATGTTAATACATTTTGAAATATATTAATTTTATATTTTGCAATATGGCAGCATATTCTCAACTTAAAACGACAAAAAAACTATCTTTTTTTAAATCATGTGCAAAAACGGACCTTGCGAACACAAAAAAATCAAATCTAAATTCCGCAATATCTTATGAAATTTCAAAGTTCTAGAAAAAAGATCTATTGATAGGTCGTAATGCTTTCTGGTTTGCGAAGAGAGGCCATGGTTTTGCGTTTTGATTATGAGTTGGGGATGCTAATGATTGTTTGGTTGTGATTTTTGGTTTGCAAAATAGCAGGGTGGAAGCTATGTAATGTTATTGGAGTCGGAAATGTATTTGAGCTTCAGGTTGGAGTGAGGTTTGCAATTCGTTGTTCGGGTTGTGACTGTGGATTTGAGGTGGATTTAGACAACTGATTTGCAGAAGGTTGTAAGGGTAGTTTTGCCAGTAGTGCTGGTCATTACAGTGGTAGTTAAGTTGAAGTGATGGATTTGGTGAGCCGATTGACTAATGATTTGGTGAGCTATTCGAAGGCAAACAGAAGTGGAGTGTTTAAAGACCGATGGTTTATACAACAACCCGGATTTTCAGAACCAATTTAAAATTTTAATTTAGTTATTTTAATGGATTTCAAATATTTAAAATGATTTATTTTAAATAATAGCGACTAAAAATTTATTTTAAATAAAAGTTAGAAAATATGAATTTTTTTAATTATAAAACGAGCCTGAAATGGCCCGGTAGTTTGAAAATTCGATTTCAAATTTGAAATTATAACAACCTAGAAAATCTGAACCAATTTAAAATTTTCAAATTGGCTATTTTAGTGAATTTTAAATATTTGAAATAAATATTTCAAAAAATAACGACGAAAAGTAGTTTGAATCGATGTTCGAAAATGAATATAATTATTTTAAATTATAAACAAGGCCAGAAATGGCGCGACAGTCTCAAATCTTCATTTCAAACTTTGACTGACTGTACCGGGTGCAAAATAAAATGGATTTTAGTGAAACCAAAAAATATTTAAATCTGTTATTGAATATCTTTCTAACGAATTTGAAAAATCAAAGTTTCGTAGTGGGAGTCAAAAGTTATGGCCAAATGAATTTTCAGAAAGGTCGCTATAGAGAATATGTCGCCCTTGAAAATAGACATTTCGCAAACGACCTCGGAATTCGACGAAACCACTTTTGTTGGATCCGGGATGTGAAGTTATTGCTAGGTTTAAAATTTCATAATTTTTGAAGCTAATATGTGAGCGTTGCGAAGAAAAATGTGTTTTGGTCAATTATAGTTAAATTGGATCGACCAGAAAATGGTCATTTTTCAAATGGTCTCAGAATTCGATGAAACCAGTTTTGTTGGGGCTGTATTCTCAAAAAACAGCTAGATTTATTTTTCGGGAATTTTTAGAATCAGTATGTGGCCCCGAGAAATTGAAATGTACGTTCAAATTAAATATTGAATGTTTTATATTTTAATTTGAAGGAAAACTGACTGAAACAGTCGAATGGGCCTTCGAAACATATCCCATTGTGTTCGGAATGGGGGTATTTAGCTAGGGACGACAGTCATTGGGTTTGGATTGGAGTTCGTAGGAGACAAGGGGTATTTTAGAGATTTAAAAATATATAAATAAAAAAAACATCATTGGCCACCTCATTTTCTCTCTCCCTGTAGTTCCTCTCGCCCCCCACAATAAACGACGGCCGCCGCTCCTTCCTTCTCTCCTCCCTAACTCCCACCACACGCACCGATAGCCAATGCTCCAGTTGAGCTTTTTAAAGCCCTCACTCCCCTCTACAAATCCATACCAGAATCGGCCTTCCTCGCTGCACCATTTTCGAGATTGGTCGCCACGAAGTTTGGACATTTGAAGACCCGCCGTCGCTCCGATCTGCCACCGCACCTGACGCCTCCACCAGCCATCGACTCGCCTCTCCAAGCACTCCAAGGTGGCACCCTCCGATCGTAACCACTCTGCACGGATTTCGAGGAAAATTGAAACCTAGTTTTGAAGAATTCAGAAAGGTAATAGCTGGTATTATTTTAAACTGATTATAGCACTTCTAAGCGCTACGGTTTTTGGTTTCACAATAAAAATCATATCTTTTTCGTATGTTGACGAAATCCAGTGAAACAAGGGACAGTGGACTCGTGTGGACGTCTTCTACATTCTAGAAGAGACCGCATATTTTTCTGAGCCTTCTGCTATTTTTGGAGGAGTGGAACCCAATGTGAGATTTCTAATTTAAAAACGATATGGAAAAACAACGATGTATAAATTATATAGCCGATGTATGAGTTATAAGCGTTGTACACCTCATGTACAAGCGTTGTATAAGTTGTATGTTCAATATATAAGTTATATATGCGTTGTAAAAATTATATGTGCGTTGAAATGAATTGAAGTGAACTGAAATATATTTATATTCGAATATATATATATATACACACACACACACTCCCTTCGTCCACAAACCATGGACGATATATATTGGTTGTGATATTGTTTGGATTATTTGGTTGATGTGAAATTTGGTGAATAATGTTAATAGTTAATAGAATTATTTGTTGTTGAGAATGATTGACTGTGGTTGAAAAATACCCATTTGTGGTCGAAAACAAAATTAGAATAGGTTGTGGAAATGAAAGAAAACATGCTCTCCTGCGTGCGAATTAGATGCATGAATTCCCCATTGTCAAAAACCGCGAGGTTTTAAGGTAGAGCGAGGAGCCGTACTAGGGACGGTCCCAGTTTCAACTACCCTGCCATTATGCTGCCGAAATTTTTAATAATATTCATGTTTTAGAATTATTTCCATGTGTTGAAACTATATTCGTGTATTGAGTAGAAATTCATGTGTTGAATGGAAATTCTTGTGTTGAATAGAAATTCATGTGTTGAATGAGTTCATGTGTTGAGTAAATTATTTGAAAGATAAAAATCACATTTTTTATTATATATATAGCCTATATAAAATATTAGTATTTTAAATAAATTGTTTCAACACCAAAAATAATATTTTTACCTTATGTATAGACTATATAAAATAATCGTGTTTTGAAACAAATTGTTTTACAATAAAAATCACATTTTTATTATATATATAAACTATAGAAAATATTCATGTGTTGAATAAAAGACTAGAACGATAAAAATCATATTTTTATCGTGTGCGTGAAGTCGAAAACATTCATGGGTTAAATATATGGATTGAACAATAAAATCTACATTTCTATTGTGAATAGGAAGTGTTAAAAATGGTGATGTGCGAAATAAATATTTTTGATGATAAAAATATCATTTTTATCAAATATATAAAGTGGATATGGTTTTGAAAGCGAAGAAAGAATTACATTTATATATATTTATATAAATATAATTAAAATATAGTGAATAACGAAGCTGCAGTTCGTGTTTTGAAACCGTGATTTCAAACGATTAGTGCGGGAGATACGACCATCGGATTTTCCCGAAACCACAACCGTTGGGTTCGCTTTGGAAATATCTTTCGAATGACACCAACTTTGTGAAGATCCAACGGTTGGATTGTCTGGAATGTTTAATTCAAATCTGAAGAAAAACAACGCCAGAATCGATTATATTTATATATATAAAAATATAATTAAATTAAATCGAATAACGATGCTGTAGTTCGTATTTTGAAATCGTAACTTCAAACGATTAGTGCGGGAGATCCGACCGTCGGATTTTCCCGAAACTGAAACCTTGGATTCGTTTTGAAAAGATCTTTCTAATGATATAAAATTTGTGAAGATCCAATGGTTAGATTTTCAGATATGTGTAAATCAAATCTGAAGAAAAACAGCGTCACGGCCGCGTTATGGCCTGAAGCGTCGTTTGAATGAATTGGCTATTTTTAAATAAATAAAAATAGCGATAAATCATGATAAAATAGTACAAACAATATGGAATGCAAATAAACTGAATTTGCTCGGTTTATGTGATATTTGATGGTTGAATGTGTTTGGCGTGAAAATTACATTAAAGAACAGACTTAGTGATATCAAATAATTTAACCATTGAAATGAATTGATTTGAAATACTAAATATACGTGAATTATTTGAAAAGGCCGAGTTAATTCTCATTTCAAATAATTGATCGACGAGTGAAAGTCGAAGATATGAAGACGGTGCAAGACCGATGATCTTCACGTCAAATGGAGGGTGCTACTGATGCTCATGATGGGAGTAGCTACCTTGAAGGGGCTGAAGTAGTAGCCGTCCAGACGTACTTGTTGGTTGTATGGATATGCGAGGTATTGAGTGCCTCCGGTTTCGTTCAAACCCAGAACAAACGTGTAAATGGATTGTGTGTCTGACATTGGATTTTGTTTTGTGCTGATTGATCTCTATTAAATATATATCTGTTTGGCGGCAGAGAATTTATTCTCTTGCTTAACGCCATTCTCTGAGACGTACGAGCTCAGAGGTTATATATCGATAGAAATCAGTCGCATGGAGTGAATTGCCTGTGTGGCATGCCTAAGTGGCAGATGATCAAGGCTTGTGTTGAAAAGCAAAGTCTTGTGGTTGATGATCAAATCACGGCCTGTATGGCATAGCTTTGTGTATAACGTTGATTCGCGAGCCTCACACCCCAGTATGGGCCAGAAACGGGAGAAGGATCCAGGGAGGACATGCGTTTCTTTCTAGCTAGGGTGGTGTCAGTGACTTACCAGCCCTGACATTTATATTATTTTCACCTGTGCGGTTGTTGCTGTTGCGAGGCGCCTCAGATATATCGGTCGATCCGGGACCGATGGAGTCTTTGGACTCATTTACGCCCCAAAGGGCGGGGAAACGCAGTGTTCAGGCATTTTAATCCACATCGGTGGACCGGCCCTGTGGCTCCTAAGGCTTGCCTGCGCGCTTGCCTGAGATATGGTAGGCTTGATTGTCTCGAATTCGGTAAGGACTATCTTTTGCCTTGGTTCATGATGGAAATCCAATTTCCAAATACGACAGCGTGCGGTTTTGATTGTATATATATATGGCGACATGATATATGGTACCCATGTCGTCTATGATTGATAGTTATGATTGAAATTGTTTTTGAAACATATATACACTAGCAATAATATCAAATGATTTGTTTTGCTCATATCAAGCATATTTTGGCCATTATAAGGTAAAACTCTATCCTCCGGTTTATGTTGCATTGTGTGATGGGAACTGAGTCTTATAAGGGCTTCATTTTTATAAAAAGCATTGAGATGTTTAAAAGATTTATTTGTTTTAAAGCACTGGCAATTCAATGGGGTAAACCCGTTCCGTGAAAGTGGCGTGGTCCTGTGATTAGCCATATTTGAAAGTAAGTTAAGTTGATTTCTCATACCAGTCCCATGACTGACTCGTAGTTTGTTTCACTTGCAAACTCGGGTGCCCCTATTTCTACACGGGCAGCCTTGTATTCAGGTTTTATCAGGCTCTTTCTGGATAGCTGGAGCTGAAGATGGATTCTATCATTTATCTCTTTTTATGTTGTTCAGCTCCTGTTGTACATATTATGTTTTCTTTTCCGCTGTAGACATCTTATGTATAGCTGAGCTGTATTTTGTACTAAGTATGATCCTGTATACTGTGTAACTCTGATGATTATGTTTATCCAGTGTATTCTATAGTACATTATCTGGTGTATTTATTTATTTCCGTCTGCTATTATCTGTTTATGTGTTATATTCCAAAGATTATCCTCGCCACCGTCTTATCGGGGTTTGAGGTTGTCTCACAAATGAATGTACATGATTCAAAATAAATCGGATTTCAGTCAAACTAGAAATATTTGAATCTGTTTAACAATATCTTTCTAATGAATGTGAAAAATCCATATTTCATAATGTAAATTGAAAGTTATGGTCAGTTTAAAATTTAGAATAATCGCTATGAAAATTATATATATTTTATATAATATATAGCCCTTAAAGTCGCTATGAAATATATATATATATATATATTATATAATATATAGACCTTAAAAATAGCCATTTTGCAAACGACCTCCATTTTCGATGAAACCACTTTTATTGGATCCGGAATGCCAAATTATTTCTAGATTCCAATTGTCATAATTTTTGGAATTAATATGTGAGCGTGGTGGATTTAAACGCGTTTGGTCAATTCATTTTGAAGTTAATCGACTGGAAAATGACCATTTTTCAAACAGTCTCCAGGTACAATGAAATTAGTTTTGTCAGGGCCGTATCGTCAAAACATAGCTAGATTTCTTTTTTTTTAATTTTTGGAGTCAGAATGTGGCATCGGTAAATTGAATTGTACGTTTAAATTCAATATACATTGATTTATATTTTAATTTTGATGAAAACTGATCGAAACGATCGGATTGGCTTATGAAACATATCTCATTCTGTCTAGAATGGGGGTATTTCGTTAGGAATGATAGTCATTGGGATTTATTTTGAGTTCGGACATTTAAATCTAAAGATTTGGTAATTAAGGAATTAAAATATTATTAAACCATATAAATAATTCTTTAATTCCTTAAAACCCTCCCCAAACCCTTTCTTCATTTTCGGTGGTCAACAAAAATGTATAGCCTCCGTGTTTTATTTCTCCAAGCCAAAACGTGATTTGTAAAAATCATAAATATTCAAATAAAATCCCAAAAATCCTAAAAAAAATATGTTTGTAATCTCCACAGCTTGTTCTTCAATTTAAAATGGTTTTTGTAAGGTGCGATTCACGTTTATGCAGGGCGGATTTTGTACGATGCTCTAGCGACAACTGGGGTTCTTGAATTCATTATAATGAAGCATGGATGATTGATTTGGAGATTGGATTAGGATTTAAGGTGTGATTTAGAGCTCGCCATAGGCAAGTTGGTAGTGGCGCTGGGGGTAGCGAGGCGCTGGAACGGTGAACGCCGTGGTGGGGTCTGATCGACTGCGAAGGGTGTCAATGGCTAGCTACGGTGAACTTTGGATTCCAGTTTTCTTCAGGAGCATGAAAACAAAGATGACGATAAAGAAAGAGGGGTGAGGTTTAATATTTATTAATTATTAATTAATCCATGTTAATGACTTATTAATTAATTTAATAATTAAATTTTATAGAAATACATTATATTAAAAATGTGTTTTTATATATATAAAGTGTTAATAAAAATATGCTAAAAATAGATAACATTGATTTATTTTTATGTTGTTTATTTTTAGATTTTTAAATATGAAAAACAAAGAATAAAAAAAATATGATTTTTATAAATATAGCATTATAATAAAAATATGAATTTTATATAATAATTTGAAATAAAAATGTGATTTTTATTATATAAATAACTTTAAATAAAATATGATTTTTAATTTATAAATAGCATTGATTTTTAATTTACAAATAGCAATGTTTTTGAAATAGAAATTAGCATTGTTTTTATCATATATATAATTTTGAATAAAAATATGATTATATATATAAATACCTTTGTTATAAAAATATGATTTTTAAATTATATACATTGTTTTCAAAATATCATTGTGTTAAAAATGTGACTTTTAATAAATATAGCATAAATAAGAATATGATTTTTAACGTATATAACATTGTATAAAAATATAGTTTATATATATATATATATATAGGACAGTTTAAAAATATGATAATTAATATATATATAACATTGTTTTTAGATGTAATTTTTTATGTAATAAAGAATTGATTTGAAAATGTGATTTTTAAACAGAAGTAGCGTTATTAAAAATATATGATTTTAATATAAACTGCGAGAAACAGATTGCGTTGGAATCACGGTAAAGAACGCTACGTGATGGAACAAATCCGGGAGCTGGTTAATTTTAATTCAAATCACCGTCCTTTAAGGAATGGCGGAGTGGAACCCAAGGTGAGAACTTCTTCTCACTCTAATTATTTTACAGTTAAATATATACTAGGATGCATACGGGGCTTAGAAGCCCTCGACATTATTTATTGTACAAACCATGATTGTGTGTTTGGATGGTGATTGGGATTGTCATGTATTGATATTGTTGTATATAATTTTTTATATATAAACTGTATATAAAAATTACCACGAAATGAAAATAAAGCAAAAATTTTAATTTACAAATCAGACGATTTGTTTATGTACAGTTTTTTACCTGATATTGATTGGGACGATAATATTTTACACATTGCCCAACTGCACGAATAATAATCAGTATTTGTTGTTTGAAAACACCACACGGGTACTGGGATGATATTTGACATACACTGATCCCAATAATTAGTGGTATGTCAATCGATCGGTTGATAGAATGTATAAGCGTTATTTATTTATTTTAATGCTTATACAATTGTAAAATGCACTTTGGATGTTGTATGAATTTTTGATGATTGTTTATCATTATCGTGGTATACATGCGATGTATGAAATTCCTATAACTGAAACTATATAGTAATTGATTGAGTCTGATTCCAATTCAGAATCAATGAATACTTTTTAATAATATTCAGTGTATAATCAAAATCAGATATTTTGAAAATATTATCATTTTAATATTATAATGATAAGGAATATTCAAATTTGGTTTCAAAATTGAAATGAAATTGAAGTCGTTTTGAAATGAATTTAAAACGAATTTATTAAGTATTATTCAAATTTTGATTTGAAAAATAAAATGAAATTGAAATTGTTTTGAAATGAATTTAAAACGAATTTATTAAGGAATATTCAAATTTGGTTTGAAAATTGAAATGAGATTGAAATCGTTTTGAAATGAATTTAAAAAGAATTTGTTAAGGAATATTCAAATTTGATTTGAAAATTGAAATTGAAATCGTGTTGAAATGAATTTAAAACGAATTTAATAAGGAATATTCAAATTTGATTTGAAAATTGAAATGAAATTGAAAACGTTTTGAAATGAATTTAAAATGAATTTATTAAGGAATATTCAATTTGATTGGAAAACTGAAATGAAATTGAAATCGTTTTGAAATGAATTTAAAACGAATTTATTAAGGAATATTCAAATTTTATTTGAAAACTGAAATGAAGTTGAAATCATTTTGAAATGAATTTATAAAATAATTTTTAAATGGAAATCAATGGAATATATATATAATGGCATGAATAGAACGCTCCGCGTAGCGACCATTCGCGAATTTCGACCATTGACTTCGAGTTGATACTACAGGAGATCCGACCGTCGGATTCTCCTAAAACCGGAACCTTTGGGTTCGTTTCGAAAAGGGCTTTCCAACGAATATGAGAGATTTGAAATCTAACAGCTGGATAAATCCAAATCAAATTTGGAAAAGGTCATTATAAGTGCAGTTCGATGACCGTTTTTGGAAATCGACTGAAAGGGCCTTAATAAAATTATTAAAAATATTAATAATTTGTGTAAAATCATAATAAATGATTTGGAAATAATTGGGATGAAAAATTTCGCTTTTGTAAAGATAAAAATATATTTTTGTCAAAATGAACTAGTTATTAACTAGAATAATAATCCAATATTTTTAAAGAAATAAATTGGATTTGAAATGGTTTTAAAATAATCAGAATTTTCCAACATATGAATTGCAATGGATTTGGAATGGAAATAATCTTCACAATATTTCGATATTGGATTCCGTGGCTGTACGTATATTGTTGATGAATTTGGAAGATATATATATCGTTATTCCAAATACAATATTTGTTGGTTTCAGAATTTGATGTTGAATATAAGCCGATATTGTTTCATTCTAAGGGAGCTGAAGGCAACTTATTGTTGAAGAATTGGTGATTTTGATGAGGTGATGATGTTGGTGAAAGCAGTTTCTAGCTGTGCATTGAGTATAATTCAGGGCAATGAGGCTGGTGACTATAGTTCATGGCAGTAAGGCTAGTGAGTACAATTAAGGGCAGTGCGGCAAGTTAGTACAATTCTGGGCGGTGAGGCTGGTGAGTATAATTCAGGGTTGTGAGGCTGGTGAGTATAATTCAGGGCAGTGAGGCTGGTGAGTTCAATTCAGGGCATCGAGTACAATTTAGAGTAGTTATGTCTTTACTCATGATAAACTATATCTCCTTAAATTTAAACAAACAATATACCATAAGATGAGCATATCCATGCAACATATAACAGCATAACAATAGAAGAACATGTAAATTTACACCTATGCCATCGGCATGGGCTTTATACCTGTGTATTAACAAAGTGACTAAGGTATAACCTTAATTTTCATCTTTTCTACGTTGTAGTATATAGTGAGTTTCTTGGTCTATAATATAGTTTTGAAAAACAAATTTGTAATCTATAATATATTGACAAAGTAGCTGAGGTATAACAGTTTTAGTTATATAATTTTCAAAAAAAAAAAGCCCAAAAAAAGTGTGCTTAAAAAAATCTGGACTATAATATGAATATAAACAGGATTGTTGAACTCTGTTCATGACTTCTCCAACATTGGAAGTCAACCAAGACAGTTGAAGTTAATAAAAATTATTTTTGGGAATCGCAATATACAATGGTTAACAAATTTCTAAAAAGAAGTAGGAAAAAATAAAAAAGGAAAGTAGAAGGTTGTTACTTTTATCATTATTGACAAATATGCTTTATGTTCCACCTCTTCTTAGCAGTAATGGTTGCGGCAATAATAATATAATATTTCATAAACATGCTATGTTAAAACAAACATGATAAATCACAATTAAGCAATGTTTTGAACAAGATTGAACACTGTTGTAGATAAATTATAAACACTTGACAAATGCTAAAAGAATTTCAGGTATGCATCTTTTTTTCTCTGAGAAAACGAAAGAAAAAAGAAACTGTTTTGGAATGTTTCAACTACCTGCTTGCAGTTCATTTTCTATTAAACATGAATTTTTTTACTATTTCTTGCTATTAGTAGAAATGGTTTGTTTTGAACATGATTATAGTTTAAGCATGTAGTAGAAGACAAACTCTTTCTTTTTTTGATGTGATATCATATTTCATTTTCATTATTCAAAGCCTTCTTCCTGCAAATAAATAAAACAAAATATCATCCAAACATTTTGAAGATTGAGATATTCAATCATATTATTATAGAGGATTTTGTGTTATTACGAACTATAGATTTGTACAGTTTTGCACTACTAATTTAGTAATATCAATTTATTTTAATATTAAAAATTCACTGTTGTAGGATCATCATTATATCAATGGATTATCAACGGTGGATGTATCATAGAGTTTGTGATGGTTTCGTAACTCAAGAATTTTATTATGGTATTGCAAATTTTGCATTTTCCCAAGCATTACCAGAAAGAGTTATTGGATGTCCATGTTTGAAATGCGATAATAGAAATTTTCAAAATAAAGAGGTTATCTTAGAGCATTTGTTGCGGAAAGGGTTTACTTCAGATTATTTCCCTTGGATATACCATGAAGAGGCTGGCACAAGGGAAACATCATTACCAGAATCTTCACAAATAATGTCAGTGTTAATACATATTGTGAAATGCTTATGGATGCCATGGGTGAAAATTATGTCGATCACAATGAAGACTTTGATTGTGTTAATGATGATGCACCTAATTCTGAACCTAAAAAATTCTGTGACATATTGAGAGATGTTAGTGAGCTTTTATATAATGGTTGCAAAATAGAGACATTATTGTTAGCATGTGTGAATATGATGGTGTTAAAAGCCGAAACAAGATTGACACAAGAATGTTTTCATTTTTCTAGTTCCATGATAAAGAAATTTTTGCCAGAAGACAATAAATTGAATAATAAGTTTTATGAGGCGAAGAAGATGCTGGAACTATTGGGACTTGGTTACGAAAAGATCGATGTATATCATAATTTTTGCATGTTATACTACAAGGAGAATGAAGAAAAGGTTTTCTATGATATTTGTAAAGAGCCAAGATATAAGCTTACCAATTTTAGTAGTTATAAGAACTGTTTCAAATCTCGTAAATATCGTCGGAGATCTGCTTCGAGATCTCGTTTTGGGCTCCTTCCGAAATGAAACAGCAAATATCACTCTAAATCTCCTTAAGAATATATCGCTCGAGATATTGCAATATCGAACGATATATCAACCGAGATGAAATACTGGAATATCGTCTGAGATCTTAGTTTTTTTAGTTAAAATTTAAATTTTTGACTGAACTAGTACTATAATTAAATAACTCAAATCTAGCCATATCAATTTTTGCTATTTTACATTTTGCATGTTAATTACTATATTGTATGTTCATATACGTTTTACAATGCTTTTGATTTTCATATTCGCCTTTTTACATACATGTTATTTATGAAATTATGTATTTTATGGTCTATTTGTGCTGAATTTTTTAATGTTTTGGATCCTTTTAGTGATTCATGTCTAATAGTATTCCTGTTTTAAGCATATTATGATTTAGAGTATAAATGATCTTTCGCAAAATAAAGAATAATAAAGTTATTTTGCATTTTAAGTTACTATGTTTTTGATAGCATTCATAAAAATCATTTTGTTAAAATATCATTTTTAACATATCATGTACCCCGAGATTGTTTCGATATGAACTTTTAGACCCGAGATGAAAATCCGAGACGAACTCCCGAGTTAGACTCATCTCGTCCGAGATATCCCCCGATACGAGACCGAGTCTATAAAATCCCCGATACGAAACGCAATCGATATCCGAGATTTAAAACCTTGGTTATAAGAAGAAAAAATCCAAAGTACAATTATGTTAGTTTCCTATCATACCCCATCTAAAAAGACTATTTATGTCTTCAAAGCATGCTAAGGACTTGACATTGCATTATTATAATCGTTCCACCGACGGTAATTTGGCTTACCCAGTTGACGGTAAGAAATGGAAGCATTTGGATCATTGTTATCCCGAATTCGCTAGTTTTCTATGAAATGTTAGGCTTGGACTTTGTACAGATGGTTTTAGCCCATTTAGCACTAGATCGACTACTTATTCATGTTGGCCTATGATTCTGATTGCGTATAATTTACCACCATGGAAGTGTATGAAGAAACCATTCATGTTCTTAAACATGACTATCCCATATTCGAAAAATCCAGGAAAAAATTGGATGTTTTTCTATGACCTTTGATTGATGAGTTATCGAATTTAGGGCCCGGTGTAACAGCTTATGACGTGCATAGAAAATAAAATTTTCTTTTAAGAGTTGCACAGATGTGAACCATTTGCGACATTCCAACTCATGGGTACATATGGTAGGTTAAAATGTCCTTATTGTATGCTAGAACATAAAATCATTTACTCTTGAGAAGGGTGGAAAACCTTCATGGTTTGATTGTCATCGATGTTTCCTACCATTGAACCATCCATTTAGGAAATAGAAGGACAAGTTTTTGAAAGATGAAATTGAATTAGATGATGCTCCAATCAAACGTTCTGGAAATGAATTGAAAAATATAGTGTCACAATTGCCTTATGTTGTGCCTGGGTTTAGATTGGAAAATAGAAAAATAGCAGGCTTCGGTGAGACGCACAAATGGCTTCGCAGAAGTATATTTTGGGAACTTCCGTATTAGGAGAGTAATTTGATTCGTTAGACAATAGACATAATGCATGTGGAGGAAAACCTTTTTAATAATATATTTGAGACTCTAATGGATACTGATAAGATAAAAGAAAATTTAACATCTAAACTTGATCTTGAAAAGTATTGCAGTAAAACATGATGGATGTGGTTGGTCAAAAATCACAATGGTCGCTATTAGAAGCCGAAAGCTCCTTATTGTCTTAAAAAAGTAATTCAGAAAGATGTTTGTAGGTGGGTTAAATCTATTAAATTTCTAGATGGATATGCTTATAACATAAGTAGATATGTTAATGAGTCTGAAATAAAAATAAGTGGGTTCAAAAGCCATGATTGTCATGTATTTATGCAAAAACTTCTACTGCGTTCCACTCATTTGTACCAAAAAATATATGGAAAACTTTGGTTGAATTAAGCAACTTTTTCCGTGAACTTTGCACAAAAATTATAAATATGGAAAATATGCACTTCTAAATAAGAATATCACTGATATTTCTTGTAAACTTTTGAAGATATTTCCATTTGTTTTTTTTAATTCTATGGAACATTTAGTTGTTCATCTATGATATGAGACTGTGCTATGTGGTCCAGTTGGATACCACCGGATGTATCCATTTGAGCGGTATGTTCTTCCTATAACTTTGGAATCTTTGTCATGCTTTATTATTAATATTTCAACCACATCTTTAGATACAATGTAGATATCTATTTTATTTAAAACAAAAGGTAGCTAATAAAGCACATGTTGAAGGACCCATTGCTAAAACAAAAAGGAGCCATGATTGTCAGTAGCGAGTTGTACTTGCAGTCCGTAGATTTCAACCATGACAGAGCCCCATTATATCTTCGGGTCAAAGCAGAGATTGCAAGTGGTTCTTCCATTTTATGAAGACCTACGGTCTTCAAATGCTCCATCTCGATCGACATCTGATATCTTTCACAAATTCATATTTACTGGTCAGAATGGTACTCGAATATAAATTCGATCCCGGTTTTTCTGTACCAACAATTGGATTGGCCAGATTTGATAGTTGGTTATTTAACTACCGAATAAACAACCACTCAATCATAAAAATAAAATAATTTACTGGTTCGGTACTCAGCATCACTTGGCTTCTTTAATTTAAAATATTTGTTTAATAAATCTCAAAATCTTTTAATAATTCGAATATAGCTTTTCACTTCTTATTGTAGTATAAGTATATCCTCGAAACAATTTTCTCTTAACACTTAGCAATATCCAGTTTATCTATTAGTTATCATTTTCACCACATTATTTATTGTCTAAAACTGGAAAACTAGTTTAACTTATTATTCAAAAAATAATCATTTCAAAAATATCCTTTGTTCTCTTTGCTTGAAAAAAATAATTGTCACTTATTTATTTAGAATAAACTCATTCTAAAACTTATCTCCTTACTTCGAAAATATCATTATATTTACACCAATCTGCTTTTATTTCCTTCACTTTAAAAATATTATTTTATATTCTCAAATCTTTTCCTTTCCAGTACTGTGGAAAACCCATTATATACACTTCAACCTTTTATTCAATTTTCACCACAGAAATATCTTTTTATTTCTAAACCATGTATCTTTGTACTTTAACCCTCATTAGTTCCTGACTGTAAATTGGTAAGAGAATAATCTCTTAAGACCGAAATCAACATCAGATTAACACTCTGAAAATCACTCAACTCAACCAATCTCCAGTTAGGTTCCAATTCTTTAAAGTCTTATCTTAATCCTCATCAACCTATTTTATTTCACTTAAAATCCATTCGACCATTTTCCACTTTGAAATCTAATTTCAATTCTATTCGCTCCGACACGACCTAAACTTCCTCGCTATAGGAAAGCCCGGTTTGCTTTGAGAACACGACACATTAGAAAACAAATAATGGAACATTTCATTGCTATTACAACAATTTACATCAGGGTACAAGAATATTAGAGTTCAAATAATTAATATACAGTAGAAAAATATCAAAGATTTAAATTACAAAATAGCGGAAAATATATACATAAATATAATGTGTAGCATAAAACATCAACTACCACAACTGAAATAGATACACGGATACAAAGCTTTCCAAATATAGCTCTAGATGTAAATTCAGGATCCTGTGTAAAGAAATATATGCAAAACCAAAACTACCACCTTCCTATGTGGAAAATATGGACACCCATAGTTTAGGTGGAAACAATAAACTCCGAGTCAGTCATGGGACTGGTGTGAGAAATAAACCAGTTATTAACTTTATTTCAAAGTTGAGTAAATCAAGAGACCACGCCTTACGACACGGTACGGGTTTCCTCCCATGAATACTATAAAACAAAACTCGCCATGCTAAATAAAAGAAAAATGAATCTATTATAAGTCTCAGGTCCCATCACACAATGCAACGAGAGTCGGAGGATAGAGTTTTACCTTATAATAGCCAAATATGCTTGGTACGCGAAATTTACCTTTTATTACTATAAGTGAAGAAATCAACTTCAAATATAAATGTATCAGTCATAGACGACATAGTTACCATATATTATATCGCCATACATAGGTTTACAACTAAAAATGAAAAATGTCGCATTGGAAGTTTGGATTTCCATCATGACGGCCTTTGATTTGAAAGATCTATCGCATAGTGCAATACTCAACGGCTTACGTCCAAGGCATTGGAAAACACCATAATGCACATCCACCTTTTTGGGAAATCAAGTATCACTGCGGCTTACGTCCCATCTAGAGAAAACATTACTTACTCTATCCCTTTGGGAATCGGGGAGTGTGCCCTATCCCTCTCGGCGTGGAGCAACCACACCCAGTCCATCTCGGTCGACTGAATCTGTGACAACCCTAAAGGTGTCTATCCTCATCTCAAAAGCATACTGATCAAACCATCAGTTCACCATCATACCGGTGTGTGAGGCTCACGAATTAACGCTACACAAAATTACGCTACTTAAAGCTGTGCTTTGATCATCAACCACAAGGCTCTGCTTTTCAAAAAAAGCCTTGATCCATGCATCCCAGCATGTCACATTGTCAATCCATACCATTGATTTCTGTCAATATATAACCTCTAACCCTTACATCCCAGAGAAGGGCGTTAAGCAAGAGAATAAATTCTCCGCCACCAAACGGATATGTAATTAGTAAAGATCAATGAATACAACATAAAGGAATACAATGTCAGACACACCATCCATTTGCAAGTCCATTCTGGATCTGAACAAAACAGAGGCACATTATTCCTCGTCCCATATTTCAATACAAGAGAGAGGCCCTCGCATATCCGGACAATCAACAAGTATGTCTGGACCACTACCAATATAACCCCTTCCTAGGAGCTAACCAATCTAGGGCATCAATATTAATCCATTCGATGTGAAGATCCCTGGTCTTCAACCACCTTCTTTAATATCTTCGACTTTTATTCGTTGAAACAATTATTCAGAATGGGCTAAACCCGGTCTTTCCAAACAACTTGCGTATCTTGTAATCAAGTGCTATAAAAACACATCATATGCCTCATTCCAATCCAGAATATTCTTTTATTCAAGTATTATTTACATTGGGAATTATTCCTATAAATCTTATCAAAGATTTAATTCATTTAAACCTCTTGTTTAAATCTTCACTTTGAAACCATTTCAAAATATTTTTTATTATCTTTTCAAAACTTTAAATCAAATTAAGGTTTTTTTAAGCTAGTCAGGATTATCGAGCCTTATCAAAGTAATCATTTATTTTATTTTTCCAATCCCAACCTATTCATCCCATGGAGCAAAACTGGTTTACTCCATATCTAACACCCATTGTGCTATTGGTAAATTCAATTGCCATTTAACGTTCAATTCTAATTAAAGAAACTATCGCATGAAGTAAAGCTGGTGATACTCCCTTTTCGAACACTTCTCAAATTTGGCAAATTTAATTACCACTTTAACATTTCAATCTAATTAAAGATTCATTAAAACTCCACTTAGTTTTAATCATCAAAAAATCATTAATTAATTATTACTCAAATTTAGGAAACAAATCATGTCTTTAACTGGGTTAAAGAACGAATGTCATTTAAAACATCATTTACAATAAACCCAAAATCATCTTCCATTAAAATGGAATCTACATGGAAATCATAACAGTGTATAATCGATATAAATTTCCACATCAGACTAATAATATAAACGGAATAACGGCCAAGCCTTTTAAATTCTATATATAGTAACGGTCTTCCTATATAGAAGCTCATCTCGATTATTACCAAATCGAATTCCATTCAATTCCAATTTAATACATATTAAATTGGAAAAACTATACTTTGAAAATTTTCCATTAATCTTGATTAAAAGATTATAAATTCCAAATTATCTCTTTACTGTTAATTGGGTTAAAGAACAAATGTTATTTATAACACCATTTACGATAAACCCAAGAATCTGATTTCAATTCAATTCCAATTAAATATTAATTAATTGGAAAACATCATTAATCTTAATTAAAAGATTTATTCTTTTCTCAACTGGGTTTAAGAATAGTGTTATTAAAGACACCACTCACGACAAACCCAAAATCCAATTTGATATCAAATACAAGGCTCTGAATAGAAATTATATCGGCTTATATTCAATATCAAATTCTGAAACCAACCAATTATATATTGGGAATAACGATATCTATATCTTCTAAATTCCTCAACAATATCCGTATAATAAGGGAATCCAATATCGAAATATTCCGAAGATTATTTCCTGTAAAATCCATTCCAATTTATTCAATGGAAAATTCTGGTTATATCAAAACCCATTTACAAGTCCAATTTATTTATTTAAAAACATTGGACTTGTTATTCTCGTTAATAACTAGTTCATTTAGATAAAAATATCTTTTATCTTTTCAAAACTTGTAATTTTTCATCCAAAATCTTTCCAAATCATTAATTACGATTTTACACAATTTTTCCATATTTTTAATTATTTTATTAAGGCCCTTACAGTCGTTTTCCAATAACGGCCACCGAACTGCATCCATAACGACCTTTTTTGAAATTGGTATGGAAATAATTTGAAATCCAACCGTTCAAATTTAATTCTCTTATATTCATTGGAAAGATTTTTTCGATATGAACCGAACAATACTAGTTTTAGGAGAATCCGACGGTTGGATCTCATGTTACATCAATTTGAAGTTAATGGTTAAAATTCACGAACGGTCGCTGCGTGGCGCGTTCTGTTCAAGCCATTAAATATATATATGTATGTATATATATATGTATGTATATATGTGTATATATATATGTATATATGTATATATATCATCGTTTCCTATTTAAAACGTATTTTATAAATTCGTATTAAAAACGATTCCAACTTCCATTTCAATTTTAAATCGAAACTGAATATTCTATATCAGTATAATATCAAAATGATAATATTATCAAAATATCTGATTTTGAAATCCATTTCCTTTTTGTATTCATTTTAAAACGAATAAAATCGATTGATGTTAAAATGGTAAAATCTACTTACTCTGCTTCATATATTTCCTTGTCCATAAAAAATCGGACATAAAAATCATATTCTGATTATTCAGTGAATATTATTTTAAAATATTTGTTATTTCTGAATTGGAATGCAACTCAATTAATTAGCATATATTTTCAGTCATATGGATTTCATACATCGCATGTATTCAGCAATAATGATAAATAATCATTCAACATTCAAACATAATGCAGAGTGCATTCTATAAATATACAAGCATTAAAATAAATAAATAACGCTTATAACAGCCTGTCAATCAATCGGTTGACATACAACTAAATAATGGGATTAGTGTATGTCAAATATCATCCCAATACCCGTGTGGGGTTTACAAACAACATCAGTCTCTTTAAATAAATCATTGGTTAATAAATTTAACCAATTCTAATTCGGCTTGAATTATTTTTCTACTTAACAAATTTTTACTGTTCAAATTATAAATTGATATTTATATCACATTTCAACAACCACAAAGTGTATCCACATTCTTTGAAATACTAGTGTCGTATATGCAAACAATGCTTCTTGTGCAAATGAGTCATGAATAGTTCATGTGTTGAACACTAGCAATGTCACATACAACAGATAAAAATCAACACTTGCAATTTATATATATTTATAGTTACAAAATAAAATAAATAACTGTACAAATATTCTATTGAGAGAATTCTCAAATTCGCTTCCACTCCGCCAGTCTTTATTTCTGAATTGTATTTTTCAACTAAATTAAACGCGCATTTAATTTAGCTGAAAATCTAATTTGCTCCATTTTTGTTCTGGTCAGTTCCATGGTGTAGATATCGTCAACACGAGTCCAACACGACTGAAATTGTTCAAATCGGACCTCGTATGAAAAAGATACGATATTATTTACATTTAATTACATTAATGAATAATTAACTAAATAATTAGTAAAATTTAACCTCTTAATTTCTTCATCCCCTTCCCCATTAATTCATGAACCAGTGAACCCAAAAAGCTCCAATCTTCCACCCGAAACTGCACCTTCCCCAAGCCGCCTGACTCTGATCGGGATACACCACATCGTCGCCGCCATTAGCCTCCATCATCACCTAACGTTGCTGCCCATTCGTATTCCTCCTTAGCTCAGAAATTGGGTGAGAACGGCACCTCTTTGAGTGGCGATTTCGAGAAAAGTAGCCAACGATAATCCATCTCAACTGTTCATCCTCTAGAGCGTGGCGAGCTCTTCCATTTTCCCTTTGGAGGCACTCCGATTCATTGCGTGGATGAAGAGAAAAAAGAAGAAGAAGGTGGGAGCGATTTTCGCCTTTGATCTGAAGAGAACGGCGGCGGGTTTGATTTGTGAGGAATTAGGATTTTAATATATATATATATAGATATATATATATTTATTTAATAATTATTTTATTTCCAAAAATACATTTTTATTGATATAGACTCCAAATCAAACCCAACGACTGTCGTTTCTAGCCAAATACCCCCATTTCGAACATAATGGGATGTGTTTCGTAAGCTAATTCGACTGTTTCGATCAGTTTTCATCAAAATTAAAATATAAATCTATTTATTAAATTTTGAACATACATTTTGATTTAACGGGGCCACATACTAACTCCAAAAATTACAGATAAATTATATCTAGCTTTGTTTTGACGATACAGTCCTAACAAAACTAATTTTGTCGAATTTGAAGACCGTTTGAAAAATGTCCTTTTTGTGGTCGATTAAATTTAAACTGAATTAAAAAACATGTTTAAATTCACCGCACTCACATATTAATTCCAAAAATTATGAAATTTGAAACCCAACAATAATTTGACATTCAGGATCCAACAAAGGTGGTTTCATCAAAAACGGAGGTCGTTTGTAAAATGGCTATTTTTAAGGGCTTATATTATTTAAAATATATATAAATTCCATAGGGACTATTCTAAATTTTTAGCTGGACATAACTAACTATTTATAAAGTGAAATCTCAGTTTCTTTCATTCGTTAGAAAATTACAGTTCAAAATATTCCAACGTTTCTTGTTTTTTACTGAAATTCGATTGGGTACTTTTGGTTCACATCCCTATTATAGTTTCAAATACACTCCACGTGCCTCCTCAAGTTTCCATACACTTTCGCCCCTTATTTTTCCTTGCGCCCCCTGTTTTGAAAACTTACGCCTCCTTCAATTTTTGGCCAAAATAAACGCAGCTGCCAGTCAAAAAAATTCTAAAATCTGAAAATAATCCCAGAAGTCCACGCCAATTAAAATAAAAAAGTTACATACATGTATGCAACTATTACCAATAGTTGCATATGTATGCAACTATTGCATAAAGGAAATTCAGCTAACATTTTGCCTGCAGATACATTGCATACATGTGTGCATGTTTTCTATTTTATTTGCACGCTTGAATGCAAATAAAAATGAACTGACTTGCAGTGGGATGAATTATTGCATAATTTTATGCTAGAATTATGCAATAATTGCACTGAAATTTGCAAGTAAATCAACGTAGATGCAAAAACTTGAATACTTGCACATATGTATACAATAAAGTCATGTACGTGCATAATATTATGCATTTAATTGCATTTTCGCAGTTTTCTATTGTTTTCTTGGTTTTCCCTTGTTTTTTGGACTGAATTTTTTGTCGAATGCATTATTTATTTAAATATTAATTTACATATTTTTTTAATTTTTTATCTATTTACAAAAAATAGGGACTAAATTTATAGTAAGTTTAACCTCAGCCTAATTAAGTTTGGTTTTAGGGATTTGTGCCTAATATTCACAATCCGATTTATATTGAATTTTGTATATTCATTTGAAATTAAAAATCGAATTTTTAAACTACTGCACCATTTCGAGCTCGTTTTATAATTAATATAAATTTATACATTCTAACTTCAATTTAAATAAATTTTTAGTCGTTATTATTTAAAATAAATAATTTTAAATATTAAAAATCCATTAAAATAGCTAATATAAACATTTTAAATTGGTTCAGAAATTACGGGTTGTTATAATCACCCCCACTTAAAATCTCTTCGTCCTCAAAAAGGAATGGAGCTGAAATAACCAACTCAACTTTCATTCTGGCTTGAGTTCTTCAACTTTTTAGTTTCTAAGAAATTTCCGATTTCTCAAAAATTTGGCTAACGCCCTAAATTTCGAAAAATTTCGTCATAATCTCCTTTGTATAGGGAGGGTTTGAAAATTTTATTGGGCCGTATTAGGCACCCAATAAATCAAGAAAAAGAATATACATGTTTTGTGACCTATTTGTGTACAAGGGAGAATGTGTAAAATTCGAAATCTCAGACCTTGCCTCAGTGTTGAAAATAAAATAATCCATGGGTCGTATCTAAAACAAGAGAGACGTGAAATTTGTCATCTCGAGAACTATGTAGGATTTTTATTAAATCATACCCTGAGCACCGTTACATGTATTCCTTAATTAAGTCCGTAATCAGTCTTCTGTTCAACCTGTAATTCAGTCATCGCCCTACAAGCTTCTCACCCGTATGGAAATCTAAACCTCGTCATATAAGCGCCAAATGCTTGTACGAAATATGATATGCTATGCTGTCTTCATGTAGTATGCCATGTGGTGCAATTCAATATTTATTTGTTGTTATCCTATGGCGTGGTTTATAATCTCACACAGAACAACCATCACTGCGCATCCAATTTCACTCACAGGATTGATATAATAATAAAATTGCACAACCAACTCATTAAGGTGCACTTTTTTATCGGGCGCGCAATTTAATTCTCTACTCAGCACGAAGCCATTAACTAGCTCAATATACACACACACACACATGTGTCTATGTATGCAATTCCAATAGATTTTCAATTTTAATTCAATTTTTGACTCGATTTGACTTTATTTACCTTTCATTCTCTTATTGGTTCTTATCATTCCAGTATTTTAATTAGTTGAACTAAAAATCACACATCACAACCAGCAATCAATTAGTTAATTATCTTTTCAAATATATAACTTTTATGTACTCAAAAATCTATTTTCAAGACCAAATCACAATAATAAATTCTAACTGAGTTTGGTTCTCACACCAGTTAATTGGAAATATATAGATATCCACTTTCGAAACTCGAATATAATTGCTGATGATGTGGCTACATCATCAGAATCATCTCTGGGCGACTAGAGTGTGGTTCTATATCTACCCAGTATATTTGAGACTTCGAATGCACGTGGATCAAACGTATATTAAAAATCTCCTTATACCCAATAGTCCAAAATCGATATAAAATAAAATACTCAAATATGTATTATAAGATACAATTTTCAAGATTAAAATTGTTTATATAAATAATACTCTTCAAACTCATTCTAGAGTGATACTAGTTTTATCTCTAACGAGTCATTCTTATAGGATATTACTAATCCTGTCTCTGATGAATTCTCTCATTCGGTTCTAATGTGCCTTGTTCTCCGAGCTTTGTAAACCAAAGTTTTGATACCACGCTGACATGACCCAAACTTCCCCGCTACGGGAAATCCCGGATTGCTTTGAGAACATGCGCATCAGAAAACAAACAATAGAACATTTCACTGCTATTACAATAATTTACATCAGGGTAAAAGAATATCAGAGTTCAAATAATATACAGTAGAAAAGTATCAGAGATTTAAATTACAAAACAACGGAAAATATATACATAAATATAATGTGCAGCGAAAAACATCAGCTACCACAAATGAAAGGGATACATGGATACAAAGCTTTCCGAATATAGCTCCAGTTGTAAATCCAGGTTCTTGTGTAAAGAAATATACGCAAAACCAAAACTACTAGCTGCCCGTGTGGAAAATATAGGCACCCAGAGTTTAAGTGGGAACATTAAACTCTAAGTCAGTCATGGGACTGGTGTGAGAACTAAAACAGTTATTAACTTTATTACAAAGTTGAGTAAATCAAGGGACCACCTCGTATGACAACGAACGAGTTTCCTCCCATGAATACTATAAGACAAAACTCGCCATGCTAAATAAAGGAAAAACGAAGCTATTATAAGACTCAGATCCCATCATACAATGCAACGCAAGCCGGAGGATAGAGTTTTACCTTATAATAGCCAAATATGCTTGGTACGTGAAATTTTTATTTTATTATTACTATAAGTGAAGAAATCAACTTCAAATATAAATGTGTCAATCATAGATGGCATAGGTACCATATATCATGTCGCTATACATAGGTTTACAACTAAAACCGAAAAATGACGTATTGGTGGTTTGGATTTCCATCATGATGGCTCTTGATTCGAAAGATCTATCGCGTAGTGCAATACTCATCGACTTACGTTCAGGGCATTGGAAAACACCGTAATGCACATTCGCCTTTTTGGGAAATCAAGTATCACTGCGGCTTATGTCCCAGCTAGAGAAAACATCGCTTATTCTATCCCTCTGGGAATCGGGGTGTGTGCCCTATCCTTCAAGGCGTGGAGCGATCACATCTACTCCATCTCGGTCGACCGAATCCGTGACAACCCAAAAGGTGTCTATCCTCATCTCAAAAGCATACTGATCAAACCATCAGTTCACCATCATACCGGTGTGTGAGGCTCACGAATTAACGCTACACAAAGCTGTGCTACTTAATGCTATGCTTTGATCATCAACCACAAGGCTTAGCTTTTCAACAAAAGCCTTGATCCATGCATCTTAGCATGTCACATTGTCAATCCATACCATTGATTTCTGCCAATATATAACCTCTATGCTCGTACGTCTCAGAGAAGGGTGTTAACCAAGAGAATAAATTCTCCGCCACCAAAAAGACACATCATCTATTTGCAAGTCCGTTCTAGATCTGAACGAAACAGGAGGCACCTTATTCCTTATCCCATATGTCCAATACAGGAGAGAGGCCCTCGCATATCCGGACAATCAACAAATACGTCCGAAGTACGACCACCATAACCCCTTCCTGGGAGCTAACCAACTCAGGGCATCAGTAGTAAACCTTTCGATGTGAAGATCGTTGATCTTCAATCACCATCTTCAATATCCTCGACTTTTAGTCGTCGAAACAGTTATTCAAAATGGATTAAACCCACTCTTTTCGAACAACTCGCATATCTTGTAATCAAGTGCTATAAAAACACATCATACGCCTCATTCCAATCCAGAATATTCTTTTATTCATATATTCTTTACAGTGGGTATTATTCCCATAAATCTTATCAAATATTTAATTCATTTAAATCTCTTGCTTAAATCTTCACTTTGAAACCATTTCAAAAGATTTTGTATTATCTTTTCAGAACTTTAAACCAAATTAAGGTTTTTTAAACTAGTCGGGATTATGGAGCCTTACCGAAGCAATCATTTATTTTATTTTTCTAGTCCCAAACTATTCATTCCATGGAGCAAAACAGTTAGTACTCCATATCTAATACCCACTATGTTGTTGGTAAATTCAATTACCATTTAACATTCAATTCTAATTAAAGATTTTACTGTCGCATGAAGTGAACCTGGTGATACTCCCTTTTCAAACACTTCTCAAATTTGGAAATTTTCATTACCACTTTAACATTTCAATCTAATTAAAGATTCATTAAAACTCCATTTAGTTTTAATTTCCAAAAAATCATTATTTAATGATAATTCAAATTTAGGAGACAAATCCTGTCTTTAACTAGGTTAAAGAATGAATGTCATTTAAAACATCGTTCACGATAAACCCAAAATCATACTCCATCAAAATGGAATCTACATGAAAATCATAACAGTGTATAATCGATATAAATTTCCGTATCAGACTAATAATATAAATGGAGAACGGCTAAGCCTTTTAAATTCCATATATAATAACGGTCTTCCTTTACAGAAGCTCATCTTAATTATTACCAAATCGAATTCCAATCAATTCTGATTTATTATATATTAAATTGGAAAAACTTTAGTTTGGAAAATTTCCATTAATCTTGATTAAAAGATTATAAATTCCAAATCATATCTTTACTGTTAATTGGGTTAAAGAACAAATGTTATTTAAAACACCATTCATGATAAACCCAAAAATCCAATTTCAATTCAATTACAATTAAATATTAATTAATTGGTAAACTTTGTTAATCTTAATTAAAAGATTTATTCTTTTCTCAACTGTGTTTAAGAACAATGTTATTAAAGATACCATTCATGACAAACCCAAAATCAAATTTGATATCAAATACAAGGCTCTAAATAGAAATTATATTGGCTTATATTCAATATCAAATTCTGAAACTAATGGATATCGTATTGGATTAATGATATCTGTATGTTCCAAATTCCCAAAACAATATCCGTATAATCACGGAATCCAATATCGAAATATTCAAAGATTATTTCCATTTAAATCTATTCCAACTCATATGTTGGAATTTCTGGTTATTTCTAAACCATTTACAGATCCAATTTATTTATTTAAAAATATTGGATTTTTATACTTGTTAATAACTAGTTCATTTTGGTAAGCATATCATTTATCTTTTCAAAACTTGGAATTTTTCATCCAAAATCTTTCCAAATCATTTGTTATGATTTTACACAATTTTTTCATATTTTTAATAATTTTATTGAGGCCCTTGCAGTTGAATTCCAATGACGGCTA
Organism: Allium sativum; assembly: GCA_030737875.1. Lineage (NCBI taxonomy): Eukaryota > Viridiplantae > Streptophyta > Magnoliopsida > Asparagales > Amaryllidaceae > Allium > Allium sativum. The sequence continues at coordinate 6,224,870 of CM060923.1, read as the reverse complement.
CCGAACTGCATCCACAACGACCTTTTCTGAAATTGATTTGGACATAATTTGAAATCCAACCATTCAAATTTAAATCTCTTATATATATTGGAAAGATCTTTTCCATACGAACCGAACGGTACCGGTTTTAGGAGAATCCGACTGTCGGATCTCCCATTACATCAATTTGAAGTTAATGGTTGAAATTCGCGAACGGTCGCTGCGCGGCGTATTCTGTTCAAGCCATTAGATATATATATATATCACTGATTTCTGTTTAAAATGTATTTTATAAATTTATTTTAAAAACGATTCCAACTTCCATTTCAATTTTAAATCAAAATTGAATATTCTATATCAGTGTAATATCAAAATGATAATATTATCAATATATCTGATTTTGAAATCCATTTCCTTTTCGTATTCATTTTAAAATGAATAAAATCAATCGATAAACTCGTTCGAGTTAAATGGCGAATATTTACTTACTTGGCATCATCTATATATTTGTTCATCCAAAATCGGACATCAAAATCATATTTTGATTTTTCAGTGAATATTATTTTAAAATATTCGTTATTTTAAAATGTTCGTTATTTCTGAATCGGAATGCGACTCAATCAATTACCATATAATTTCAGTCATATGGATTTCATACATCGCATGTATTCAGCAATAATGATAAATAAACATTCAACATTCAAAATCATCCAGATTTCATTCTATAACTGTACAAGCATTAAAATAAATAAATAACGCTTATAACAGCCTGTCAATCAATCGGTTGACATACAACTAAATATTGGGATTAGTGTATGTCAAATATCATCCCAATACCCGTGTGGGGTTTTCATACAACATCACTCTATTTAAATAAATAATTGGTTAATAAATTTAACCAATTCTAACTCGGTATGAATTATTTTTCTACTTAATAAATTTTCACTCTTCAAATTATAAATGGATATTTATATCACACTTCAACAACCACAAAGTGTATCCACATTGTTTGAAATACGAGTGTTGTATATGCAAACAATGCTTCTTGTGCAGATGAGTCGTGAATTGTTCATGTGTTGAACTCAAGCAATGTCATATACAACAGATAAAAATCAACACTGGAAATTTCAATATATTTACAGTTATAAAATAAATTAAATAGCTGTAAAATATTCTAGTGAGAGGATTCTCACATTCGTTTCCACTCCGCCAGTCTTTATTTCTGAATTATAATTTTCAACTAAATTAAACACGCGTTTAATTTAGCTGAAAATCTAATTTGCTCTGTTTCCGTTCTGGTTAGTTCTATGATGTAGATATCGTCAACACGAGTCCAACACGACTGGAATTGTTCAATTGGACCTCGTATGAAAAAGATACGATATTATTTACATTTAATTACATTAACAAATATTTAATTAAATAATTAATAAAAATTAACCCCTTAATTTCTTCATCCCCTTCCCCGTTAATTCTTGTACCAGAGAACCCAAAATGCTCCAATCTTCCATCCAAAACTGCACCTTCCCCAAGTTGCCTGACTCCGATCGGGATACACCACATCGTCGCCGCCAATGGCCTCAACCATCACCTGGCGCCGCCGCCCATTCGAATTCCTCCTTAGCCCAGATTGTAACAACCCGGATTTTTACAACATGCTAAGACGAGAACCAAGGCAGAATTTAATTATAAAGTCTGAATCAAGGGAAACGGGCTATGCCATTGCGTTCGTCTCGGAAAAATACGCGAAATAGAGTCCGAGTTTTCGAAAATCGGAGTCCGTATGACCAAGTTAGGGCCCGTCAAAGTTTTCAGAAAATTTCAAGTTCAAAAACAGTTCAAAATTTGAATTCAGATTTCAAATTCAGCAAAGCAGAAGGGGCGGGAAAAATTCCCGCCACCCCAAGTCGACTGGGGAGTCGACTTGGGAGTCGACACGCCCCAGGTGGTGTCGACTGCCCAGTCGACACCCCTGTCGACCTGGGTGGTCCGACCACCTGGGCCTGGGTGCACCTGACTTGTTCCTCAAGACATGGTTGGAGGCTTGTGACGGATTTTAAAGGCTCAGATCTATCCTAGGGTTAATCTAAGGGCCTAAACTACTCCTAATCTCTATAAAAAGACCCCTAAGCCTACCCTAAACCCTCACAAATCACTCTTGCAACGAAGTGCTGCCCAAATCTACATTGATCATGGCCTCCATCCCCAATTCAAGAGCTTGTTCTTGCAAACTAGATTCAAGACGAAGGTGCAAGCTTTCTACACCAAATCAAGGGTTTTGATCATCATCTCAACATGGATTCTTCGACAAGATGATTCATGCTCCTAAATCTCTTGCCACGCTATGTAAGTTCTAGCTACTTCTAGATCTAAACGGTAGTTTTAATGATGGCATGGAATAAAACGAGATTAAACTAAGTATGCTAGCCTATATGAACCTTGTCATGCCTCTTTTGCTTGAACCTATGGCTTTTGGCTATGCTTAGTGAATAAATCATGCTATTCATGTTATGATTAACCTAGTTTATCTTGCAAGTTTGAATCTTTATCTATGGAATGCTAGCATGAACCTTTGGGAACCATTTGACTTATGAAACATTGGCAAAGACTTGACTTTGGGGCTTATGCATGTAATTGAACCCAAACCCCTTATGTTATCATGCATGCTTGTGGTCAAATTCTCTTATGATGCTATGCATGTTTGTGGCCAAATTCCCTTATGATACTATGCATGTTTATGGCCAAATTCCCTTATGATACTATGCATGGTAGTGGCCAAATTCTCTTATGATGCTATGCATATTTTGAGGCCAAACCCCTTTTGATACCATGCATGTTTGTGGCCAATCCCTTTTTGACATCGTGCATGTTGTGAGGCCAATATGTAGCATAGTACCCTTACTATGTTGACTCGCTTTTACTTGGGTTGGAAACACGCTTTGGGGTAGGTTAGACGTGCGTGATTATGACATGATAATTTGACATGGGGTTTCATGGAAATATGGCACTTATGATACACCTAAATGTGGGCATGACATGTGGAGTAAACATGGGATTTGAAACTAGACACGTGTGGGTTGTAAGTGTAATATGACACTAGACCAAACATGAGAGTGGCCAACGTGAGGTTGGGTTGAGTTTGTAGCATAAATCTACCCGGACCCGCCCGGCTTAACTAGTGGCTACAAACAATAGGATCCAATGTGAGAAATTGGTCATGTCGCGCTTAAGACCCGAGATTAGACTAGGTTGTGGTGTAAAACTACCCGGACCCGCCCGGCATAACTAGTATCCACAACAAGGTCTAATGTGAGAGGTTGAGAGTGCATTAATTAAATTAATGCCACATGATAAGGTTAAGTAAATTTGACTAATGACACTTAACCGATATGACACGAATGGTTAGGTTAAGTGGGACCGGGCTTGATTTCTTAATGACACTTAACCATACAAGACAATTAGGGGATGAGGTTAAGTAATTTACGCTTAACTAATCCGACTTGGTAATTAGATGGGGTTAAGTAATTTACGCTTAACTAATCCGACTTGGTAATTAGATGGGGTTAAGTAATTTACACTTAACTAATCCGACTTGGTAATTAGATGGGGTTAAGTAATTTAGACTTAACTAATCTAAACACGGTAATTAGATGGGGTTAAGTAACCTATACTTAACTAATCTAAACACGGTAATTCGATGGGGTTAAGTTAAACACTTAACCAATCTAAACTTGGTAATTTAATGAGGTTAAGCAACCAATACTTAACCAACTTAACATGATAATTTAATGGGGTTAAGTGACTTATAATTAACCAATTATACATGATGATTTGATGAGGTTAAGTAACCTATACTTAACCAATCTAACATGTGGACTTGATAGGGGTAAGTCACAAGACCTTTTGAATATACTTAACCCTTGTAGTACGATTAGTGGATGAGGTTAAGCTAACCCATACTTAACCAATCCGACTCGATGATCTGATGCGATTAAGATAATCCATGCTTAATCAATCCAACACGATAATCTGATAGGGTTAAGACAAACCAATACTTAACCAATTTGACTTGATAGGGTTAAGTCATGCGCTTTTTGGTATACTTAACCACCTTGTAGGGCTAAGCCTTGAACTTAAATACTTAGCCAATCTTGACATGATTCGTAGGCGGGCTAAGTCATGAACCTGAATAACAACACCTAACCCAATAGACAAAACCCTAGTTAGAGGAACTAGGTAGAAAATCGTGGTTAATCAAGGGTGACGGGGAAAAGAAGCTAAGTGGTAAACCTTAGTTAAGTATAACTAAGAAATAATTCTTAGCCAAGGACATGGGACTAGTTCATGAATGGATGAGTAACCCGATATGGTAGGTCATCGCTTAAACACATGAGGAGGAGCAAATTATCCGACTTGGATAAAGGCTCCAACGAACTGGGTGACGAAACGGTAGCTTCGGGGGACGTGAGGGTACTCTTGGTATCCCTCTGTGAGGTGGCAGATGGTCCATGAAACCCGGCCTCACAGAGGTTAAGGTCTGCGATAGAAGAGCCAAGAGTATGCCTTGGTTGCTATGCGAACGACCTAAAGACTGGGATGGATTAGCGTGGAGTCGACGATACTTGATTTTGCCCTGGATAGCACGTCGCCGACTACCTACCATCTTTAGTCAATCGTGTATGAACGGAAAGGCAGAGAACCTCCAACAGACCATGCTCTTGCTATCGAGTCATGGGTGAGGTTGGCCCGTAGGAAAGTGGGGCTATAGAGGGGTCGGGATGTGGTTCTCATACATGATTTTTCTTGGATTGCCTTTCAATAGTTGAGGGAGGGGTCACGTGGGACCATAGCCACGGGTACAAAAACAGACCTTGATATCTGCATCAGCAGACGACCTAAAGCTCCCGACCGAGTTCCGTATTTCTTGATTTGCCCTGGCACGGAACTCGGATGGCACATTGAGGAACATGTGCGTCTAGACATGGAAAACGATTCACGATATATACGTGGGATAAAGGGCGCGGTTGACGGGTGGCATAATCCCTAGTGGCCCTAGGTGGCTTGAATCCAAACCGAGACACGGAAATGTTCATTAGGTAGCATAATCCCTAGTGGTCCTAGGTGGCATAAATCCTAAGTGAACACGCGATAGTTCATGGTAAGAAAACATAACTAGATCAAGGGTAGCAGTCCAAAATAACTTCAAGAAAAAAAAGGGTACCACTTTGAGGTGGTATGGATTTTCATGGGAAAGCCCGTACGGCCTACGGCAAAGGACTAAACTTACACATGGAAAGAAACATACGAGTGGGGAAAACCTACATATGCTATATATTAGGTTGACATGGACCATTACATGACAATGGGCAAGGGACATTCATAGTTAACACATGACGCGGGTTGGGATACTAGTACGAGAGGTGCAAAGCAAATATACATGATAAATACCGTGGGATGTTATACATGATAGATACCGTGGGATGGTAGACTTGATAGAAACCTGACGATGTGATACCTTGATTTATCTTGACACTGTAGTTTATCATGACACCTTAGTTTATCTTGCTACAGTAGTTCATCCAGTTATCTTGGTTTAGCTTATCTATCTTGTCATCATCCTTATGTTTACTTTCAGTTTATGCATGTCATGTTACCTTTACCTGTTTTTATACTGGAAGTAGATAGGACTTACCAGTCTTTATGACTGACCCCGCTTTGTTTCACCTCTTGGTCTTCCGTTTCCCCCTCAGGTTTTCAGGGAGGGAATGATGTTATTTAGTTCGGACCTCTTATGCTTGAAGGTCATCATGTATAGCTTGGTCTTCTCTTGGCTATGGCTGCTTCACCGCTTTATTTTGGAGAATGATTTATGAAAAGGTTTTATGCTTCTCTACTGTTGCAAGATAGGTTTTGATGTATTCTGATGTAAAAGCTTTAGACCTTATTTTATAAGGTAATGAAATTTGTTTTACTTCCGATGTTTTATATATGTTCTGTCTTGTAATATTTCTGTGCATGTTTACCTCGATAATGCTTCACCAAACCTAGTGCATTCCCTTTGTGAGTAACCCTAGAGGAGGTGGGGTGTTACATTTGGTATTAGAGCAGAAGGTTACCAGACTGGGCAAAAGTTTTAAAACCTTCTGAAAACTATTTGAGAAACCGTTTACAAAGAGCATTTTTCAAGAAAAGTTTTTAAAGGCTATTCCCCAAAAGCCATTAGCACTATCCTTTGTTTCCTTGATTGAATCTCTTTTCCTTTCTTTCCTCCATCTGTAGTCACAGTAGTTTTAACTGCGACTAATCCTTGTCTAGCTACGTAAGTGTTTTCCCGTGCGATGGAGGAAGTTCTCGAGAGACCTGTTACCGAAGTTATAAGAAGGGATAATAAGAGCAAGGATAAAGGACACGAGCTTAAGAATAAGCAACTTGTTGGTATGGCTTGATCCACAAGGGAAGATAAGGACAAGATCAGTGAGAGGGCAATTGTATGCTCTCATTTCTAGCATACCTAAGAGGAATGGTACCATTTCTGTTAAAGGCTTAGCCTTTCTTTTCTATCATCCCGTCCAGACTTTGTTTTGATCATCGCATCATCTAAGTCTGCTTCGATAGTTAAGTCTCTGCACCTTAGTACTAGCATGGTAGAAGATCCCACTTTAGTCCCAAAATCTGGTTGGAGAGTTGGTCCATTTATTCATGACTTGTTTGGATTTGAGAACGTCTATGCCAAGTGTTGAGATTAGAAGCAATGCTTCTATTGTTGGGCTATGGATGGATTCTAGGGGTGAAGTGGTTATCCAGTAAGGGATACCATTCTCGGTTTTGAAAAGAGGGTAGTCAGACTCTTGGCTTGCTTTGGTAATACCCTCGAAGTCTCGTGTAACCTTTTGGGATTTGTCATGGTTAGTTACCTAGAATCTCTTGATGCATTTATTGGAAATCTCTCATCCGATCGAGTAACGTTCGCCAATAAGGCGGATGATTTATTCCGCTTAAGCATGGGTTATAGGAATTACCCTAGTAAGTGCACGTGGTAACATGGATTGGCATCGGTAAACGAGATCCAGAATTCACTAGTGAATTTTGGAGAGCTTGCATGAGTACGCAGATATGTTTGGGCCGAGCATACTAGGGAAAGAATAAGTGGAAGTGAAACGAGAGGCGACAGTGAAATGAGTTCCGACTCATACCTTGGAAATAGGAATAAAGGAGCTACGAAATCATGAAGTCAAAGGCGGTCAAAGCACAATGGAATTAAGCTCAAGGAAATGCGGCTTAGACGCGCGCATCATATCTCTTTTTAAGAGTATATCGTTGATCCCTGGTTCTCCTGTGGAGCTTGCTTGCATGCTATCGCTTGGTGGATATCCTCTCGGTCCTGTTTCTGTTGCAAACCCCGTAAGGAGTTTGTCCTGTTTATCTTTTCGATCCTATCTTCGGAACCTTAGGTAGAACTCTATGGATGTAAACATGTATTTGAAACATGTTATGATTGATATGGTTCCAAATGGTTGCAAGTGGTTGCTCGTGGATGCGCGAATACACGTTAGATACTAGATCGATGCACTCACATTTTGCATTGCATATGCACGAGTATTTATACTTGTTTGAAAGTTAATGTGTTGTCATGTGGATGTTGCATGTGGATGAATGTTTGTGCACGCATATAGTACTTATATGACTAGGACTATTTTCATACATGTTGGACTCATGGCACTAAACATAATTTGCATTAGAAAGATCATTCAGGCCTGATCATTAGCATTAGCTAAGGAGCATATACACACACGTTCTGCATATGTCCATATGGCATTAGAAATCGTCTAAGGACAATGTTTGCATGTGGATGATGTTTTGAGTAGACGGATGATGGATGGTAGGATACGTTCTTCCTAACTTGGAGATTTCGGGGACGAAATCCTTTAAGTTGGGGAGGATGTAACAACCCGGATTTTTACAACATGCTAAGACGAGAACCAAGGAAGACTTTAATTATAAAATCTGAATCAAGGGAAACAGGCTATGCCATTGCGTTCGTCTCGGAAAAATACGCGAAATAGAGTCCGAGTTTTCGAAAATCGAAGTCCGTATGACCAAGTTAGGGCCCGTCAAAGTTTTCAGAAAATTTCAAGTTCAAAAACAGTTCAAAATTTGAATTCAGATTTCAAATTCAGCAAAGCAGAAGAGGCGGCAAAAATTCCCGCCACCCCAAGTCGACTGGGGAGTCGACTTGGGAGTCGACAACCCCCAGGTGGTGTCGACTGCCCAGTCGACACCCTTGTCGACCTGGGTGGTCTGACCACCTGGGCCTAGGTGCACCTGACTTGTTCCTCAAGACATGGTTGGAGGCTTGTGACGGATTTTAAAGGCTCAGATCTATCCTAGGGTTAATCTAAGGGCCTAAACTACTCCTAATCTCTATAAAAAGACCCCTAAGCCTACCCTAAACCCTCACAAATCAATCTTGCAACAAAGTGCTGCCCAAATCTACATTGATCATGGCCTCCATCCCCAAATTCAAGAGCTTGTGCTTGCAAACTAGATTCAAGACGAAGGTGCAAGCTTTCTACACCAAATCAAGGGTTTTGATCATCATCTCAACATGGATTCTTCGACAAGACGATTCATGCTCCTAAATCTCTTGCCACGCTATGTAAGTTCTAGCTACTTCTAGATCTAAACGGTAGTTTTAATGATGGCATGGAATAAAACGAGATTAAACTAAGTATGCTAGCCTATATGAACCTTGTCATGCCTCTTTTGCTTGAACCTATGACTTTTGGCTATGCTTAGTGAATAAATCATGCTATTCATGTTATGATTAACCTAGTTTATCTTGCAAGTTTGAACCTTTATCTATGGAATGCTAGCATGAACCTTTGGGAACCATTTGACTTGTGAAACATTGGCAAAGACTTGACTTTGGGGCTTATGCATGTAAATGAACCCAAACCCCTTATGTTATCATGCATGCTTGTGGTCAAATTCTCTTATGATGCTATGCATGTTTGTGTCCAAATTCCCTTATGATACTATGCATGTTTATGGCCAAATTCCCTTATGATACTATGCATGCTAGTGGCCAAATTCTCTTATGATGCTATGCATATTTTGAGGCCAAACCCCTTTTGATACCATGCATGTTTGTGGCCAATCCCTTTTTGACATCGTGCATGTTGTGAGGCCAATATGTAGCATAGTACCCTTACTATGTTGACTCGCTTTTACTTGGGTTGGAAACACGCTTTGGGGTAAGTTAGACGTGCGTGATTATGACATGATAATTTGACATGGGGTTTCATGGAAATATGGCACTTATGATACACCTAAATGTGGGCATGACATGTGGGGTAAACATGGGACTTGAAACTAGAAACGTGTGGGTTGTAAGTGTAATATGACACTAGACCAAACATGAGAGTTGCAACGCGAGGTTGGGTTGAGTTTGTAGCATAAATCTACCCGGACCCGCCCGACTTAACTAGTGGCTACAAACAATAGGATCCAATGTGAGAAGTTGGTCACGTCGCGCTTAAGACCCGAGGTTAGACTAGGTTGTGGTGTAAAACTACCCGGACCCACCCGGCTTAACTAGTAACCACAACAAGGTCTAATGTGAGAGGTTGAGAGTGCGTTAATTAAATTAATGCCACATGATAAGGTTAAGTAAATTTGACTAATGACACTTAACCGATATGACACGAATGGGTAGGTTAAGTGGGACCGGGCTTGATTTCTTAATGACACTTAACCATACAAGACAATTAGGGGATGAGGTTAAGTAATTTACGCTTAACTAATCCGACTTGGTAATTAGATGGGGTTAAGTAATTTATGCTTAACTAATCCGACTTGGTAATTAGATGGGGTTAAGTAATTTACACTTAACTAATCCGACTTGATAATTAGATGGGGTTAAGTAATTTAGACTTAACTAATCTAAACACGGTAATTAGATGGGGTTAAGTAACCTATACTTAACTAATCTAAACACGGTAATTCGATGGGGTTAAGTTAAACACTTAACCAATCTAAACTAGGTAATTCAATGAGGTTAAGCAACCAATACTTAACCAACTTAACATGATAATTTAATGGGGTTAAGTAACTTATAATTAACCAATTATACATGATGATTTGATGAGGTTAAGTAACCTATACTTAACCAATCTAACATGTGGACTTGATAGGGGTAAGTCACAAGACCTTCTGAATATACTTAACCCTTGTAGTACGATTAGTGGATGAGGTTAAGCTAACCCATACTTAACCAATCCGACTCGATGATCTGATGCGATTAAGATAATCCATGCTTAATCAATCTAACACCATAATCTGATAGGGTTAAGACAAACCAATACTTAACCAATTTGACTTGATAGGGTTAAGTCATGCGCTTTTTGGTATACTTAACCACCTTGTAGGGCTAAGCCTTCAACTTAAATACTTAGTCAATCTTGACATGATTCATAGGCGGGCTAAGTCATGAACCTGAATAACAACACCTAACCCAATAGACAAAACCCTAGTTAGAGGAACTAGGTAGAAAATCATGGTTAATCAAGGGTTACGAGGAAAAGAAGCTAAGTGGTAAACCTTAGTTAAGTATAACTAAGTAATAATTCTTAGCCAAGGACATGGAACTAGTTCATGAATGGATGAGTAACCCGATATGGTAGGTCATCGCTTAAACACACGAGGAGCAAATTATCCGACTTGGATAAAGGCTCCAACGAACTGGGTGACGAAGCGGTAGCTTCGGGGGACGTGAGGGTACTCTTGGTATCCCTCTGTGAGGTGGCAGGTGGTCCATGAAACCCGGCCTCACAGAGGTTACGGTCTGCGATAGAAGAGCCAAGAGTATGCCTTGGTTGCTATGCGAGCGACCTAAAGACTGAGATGGATTAGCGTGGAGTCGACGATACTTGATTTTTCCCTGGATAGCACGTCGCCGACTACCTACCATCTTTAGTCAATCGTGTACGAACGGAAAGGCAGAGAACCTCCAACAGACCATGTTCTTGCTATCGAGTCATGGGTGAGGTTGGCCCATAGGAAAGTGGGGCTATAGAGGGGCCGGGATGTGGTTCTCATACATGATTTTTCTTGGATTGCCTTTCAGTAGTTGAGGGAGGGGTCACGTGGGACCATAGCCACGGGTACAAAAACAGACCTTGATATCTGCATCAGCAGACGACCTAAAGCTCCCGACCGAGTTCTGTATTTCTTGATTTTCCCTGGCACGGAACTCGGATGGCACATTGAGGAACATGTGCGTCTAGACATGGAAAACGATTCACGATATATACGTGGGATAAAGGGCGTGGTTGACGGGTGGCATAATCCCTAGTGGCCCTAGGTGGCTTGAACCCAAACCGAGACACGGAAATGTTCATTAGGTAGCATAATCCCTAGTGGTCCTAGGTGGCATAAATCCTAAGTGAACACGCGATAGTTCATGGTAAGAAAACATAACTAGATCAAGGGTAGCAGTCCAAAATAACTTCAAGGGAAAAAAAGGGTACCACCTTGAGGTGGTATGGATTTACATGGGAAAGCCCGTACGGCCTACGACAAAGGACTGAACTTACACATGGAAAGAAACATACGAGTGGGGAATACCTACATATGCTATATATTAGGTTGACATGGACCATTACATGACATTGGGCAAGGGACATTCATAGTTAACACATGACGCGGGTTGGGATACTAGTACGAGAGGTGCAGAGCAAATATACATGATAAATACCGTGGGATGTTATACATGGTAGATACCTTGGGATGGTAGACTTGATAGAAACCTGACGATGTGATACCTTGATTTATCTTGACACCGTAGTTTATCATGACACCTTAGTTTATCTTGCTACAGTAGTTCATCCAGTTATCTTGGTTTAGCTTATCTATCTTGTCATCATCCTTATGTTTACTTTCAGTTTATGCATGTCATGTTACCTTTACCTGTTTTTATACTGGAAGTAGATAGGACTTACCAGTCTTTATGACTGACCCCGTTTTGTTTCGCCTCTTTGTCTTCCGTTTCCCCCCCCCCCCAGGTTTTCAGGGAGGGAATGATGTTATTTAGTTCGGACCTCTTATGCTTGAAGGTCATCATGTATAGCTTGGTCTTCTCTTGGCTATGGCTGCTTCACCGCTTTATTTTGGGGAATGATTTATGAAAAGGTTTCATGCTTCTCTACTGTTGCAAGACAGGTTTTGATGTATTCTGATGTAAAAGGCTTTAGACCTTATTTTATAAGGTAATGAAATTTGTTTTACTTCCGATGTTTTATATATGTTCTGTCTTGTAATATTTCTGTGCATGTTTACCTCGATAATGCTTCACCAAACCTAGTGCATTCCCTTTGTGAGTGACCCTAGCGGAGGTGGGGTGTTACACAGATATTGGGTGCGAACGCCAGCCCTTTGAGCGGTGATTTCGAGAAAATTAGGCAACGACAATCCATCTCAATCGTTCATCTTCTAGAGCTCGACGAGCTCTTCCATTTTTCCTTTGGAAGCACTTTGCTTCATTGCGTGGATGAAGAGAAAAAGGAGGAAGAAGGTGAGAGCGATTTTCGCCTTTGATCTGAAGGGAACGGCGGCGGGTTTGATTTCTGAGGAATTAGGGTTTTAATATATATATATATATATATATATATATATATATATATGTTTAATAATTATTTTATTTCCAAAAATACCTGCTTATTGATGCGGACTCCAAATCAAGCCCAACGACTGTAACACCCCGCCTCCGCTAGGGTCACTCGCAAAGGAATGCACTAGCTTTAGAGGGGCATTATTGGTAAACATGCACAGAAATATCACAAGACAGAACATATATAAATAGCGGAAGTAAAATCAAACTTTCATAACATGAATAAATAAGGTCTAAAGCCTTTACATCAGAGTACATCAAAACCTGTCTTGCAATAGTAAAGAAGCATAAAGACTTTTTAATAAATTATTCCCCAAGTAAAACAGTAAAGTAGCCATAGCCAAGAAAAGTCCAAGCCATCCATGATGACCTTCAAGCAGAAGAAGTCCGAACTAAACAGCATTGTTTCCTCCCTGAAACCTGGGGGGGAAACGGAAGAAAAGAGGCGAAACAAAACGGGTCAGTCAAAAAGACTGAGTAAGTCCTATCTACTTCCAGTATAAAAACAGGTAAAGGTAACATGACATGCATAAACTGAAAGTAAACATAAGGATAACTACAAGATAGATAAACCAGAGTATCCGGTTAAACTACTGCGGCAAGGTAAACTAAGGTATCATGAAAAACTACGGTGTTATGATAAGTCAAGGTATCACATCGTCAGATTTCTATCGAGTACGTTATCCCAAGGTATCTACCCCGTCTAACATCCCACGGTATCTATTATGTATATTCTTCCTAGTTCTAACATGTATATTTGCTCTGCACCTCTCGTACTAGTATCCCTACCCGCGTCATGTGTTAACCATGAATGTCCCTTGCTCAAAGTCGTGTAATGGTCCATGTCAACCTAATATATCGCATATATAGGTTACTCAAATCATATGTTTCTTTCCATGTATATAAGTTCAGTCCTTTGCCGTACCTCGTACGGGCTTCCTCATGTCGTATTTTCCTTGAAAACGTTTGGACTGTCACCCTTGTTCTAGCTAGGCTCTTCCATATGAATCATCGTTTGAACTACTAGGACTTACGCCACCTAGCACCACTAGGGATTACGCTTACCTATTGCACGCTTTCGTATTTCGGTTTGGGTTAAACCACCTAGGCCACTAGGGATTACGCTAACCCTCAACCGCGCCCTCTTTCCCACGCATTCATCGTGAATCGTTTTTCTATAACTGTATGCACATGTATCACATCGTGCCATCCGAGTCCTGTCACAGGGCAAAACAAGAAATACAGGACTCGGTCGGGAGCTTTAGATTTATCTGCCGATGCAGATACTAAGGTCTGCTTTTCTACGCGTGGCTATGGTCCCACGAGACCCCTCCCTCAACTAGTGAAAGGCAACACAAGAGAAAATCTTGCATGAGAACTACACTCCGGCCAGCCCACATCCTACGGCCTACCTCACCCATAATTAGATAACAATTATGGTCTGTTGGGTGTTCCCTGCCTTTCCGTACGTACACGCTTGACTCAAGATGGTAGATGATCGACGAACTTGCTATCTAGGGCACTATCATGTATTCGTTGACTCACTGCTATCCATCCCAGTCTTTAGGTCGCTCGTATAGCAACCAAGGCATACTCTTGGTTCTTCTAACGCAGACCTTAACCTCTTGTGAGCCCAGGATGATCATCTGCGACCTCACAGAGGGATACCAAGAATATCCTCACGTTCCCCGAAGCCGCTGCTTCGTTACCCAGTTCGCTGGAGCCTTTATCTAAATCAGATAGCCTGCTCCTACACGTATACTTAAACGATGACCTACCGTATCGGGTTACTCATCTATCTAAGAAGTGGTCCAAATTTCCTTGACTAAGAATTATTACTTAGTTTCCCTTAACTAAGGTTTACCACTTAGCCTTATTTCCATAATCCTTGTTAACTATGGTTATTTACCTAATCCTCCGAATTAGGGTTTATCTAATGGGTTAAGTGTCACTTAAGTTCATAACTTAGCCTGTCTACAAACCATGTCAAAATTGGCTAAGTATACAAGTCCAAGACTTAACCCTACAAACCATGTGTCAAGTTGGTTAAGTATATCAAGGAATCCATGACTTAACCTAGTCTAATTATCATTTTAGATTGGTTAATTATATAAATTAACTTGACCTTGTCATCAAATCGGTCAAGCGTATTCAAGTGATTCGTGACTTAGCCTTATCACGTTTTCACGTTAGATTGGTTAAGTATAGATTAACTTAACCTCATCAAATTAACGAGTTAGATTGGTTAAGTATAGGTCACTTAACCTCATCAAATCATCGTGTTAAATTAGTTAAGTGTTTAACTTAACCCCATTAAATTACCAAGTTGGATTAATTAAGTCTAGGCTAACTTAACCCCATCCGATTACCATGTTTAGATTAGTTAAGCCTAATCTTAACCCCATCCATTAACTGTATTATACGGTTAAGTGTCATTAAGAAAATTTA
The DNA here is from genome assembly GCA_030737875.1 of Allium sativum. Lineage (NCBI taxonomy): Eukaryota > Viridiplantae > Streptophyta > Magnoliopsida > Asparagales > Amaryllidaceae > Allium > Allium sativum. The sequence goes on along the minus strand of CM060923.1, from coordinate 6,209,776 downwards.
CTTAACCTTATCACGTTATCGTGTTGGATTGATTAAGTGTTGGTTAACTTAATCCCGTCCACTAGTCGTATAAAAAAATGGTCAAGTGTCATTAGGCAAATCAAGTTACTTAACCTACCCAAGCTTATCATGTTTTGTTAAGTATCATTAGCCTAATCAAATTACTTAACCCATTTGTCCATATCATATTTGGTTAAGCCTCATTAATCAAATTAACTTAACCCTATTATGTGGCATTAATTTAATTAATGCACCCTCAACCTCTCACATTAGACCTTGTTGTGGTTACTAGTTAAGCCGGGCAGGTCCGGGTAGATTTACACCACAACCTAGTCTAACCTCGGGTCTTAAGCGCGACATGACCAACTTCTCACATTGGGTCCTATTGTTTGCAACTACTAGTTAGGCCGGTCGGTTCCGGGTAGTTTTACGTTGCAAACTCAACCCAACCTCGAGTTGGCCATACTTATATTATCTAAGTTCATCATGTTTCCGAAACATGTTACAAGTTTTCAAGCATTTGGGTAGACCTAACTTAATAGGTAAATTCCCAAAGGGTAGACCTAACTTAATAGGTAAATTCCCAAGCTCATGTTTTTATGCATACTTACATGCCAACTTCCATGTTATCTTTCAAGTCATATTTTCAAGTATAAACACATGTCATATTCAAGTTAAGATTTTGCGACATGTTCATGTTTATCTAACTACCCAAAATCGTGTTTTCCCAACACAAGCAAAGCGAGTCAACATAGTAAGGATACTATGTCACATATTGGTCTCAAAACATGCATGATGCTAAAAAGGGCTTGGCTTCCACATGCATAACATCATAAAGGGATTGGCCATAAACATGCATAGTGTCATAAGGTAATTTGGCCACAAACATGCATATTATCAAAAAGGGTTTGGCCATAAACATGCACAACTTAAAAGAAGGGATTGGCCACGAGCATGCATAATCTCATAAAGGGTTTGGCCACAAACTTGCATGCTACCATAAGGGGTTTGGGTTCATAAACATGCATAAGCCCCAAAATCTTGTCTTAGCCAATGTTTCACAAGTAAAGTGGTTCCTAAAGGTTCATGCTAGCATTTCATGTATAAAGATCCAAACTTGCAAGTTAAACTAGGTTATGCATAGCATGAGAGGCATGATTAAGTCACTCACATGGCCTAAAATCATAATCATGAACACAAGAGGCAAGGTAAGGTTCATATAGGTTCGCATAATCATGTTTAGCCTCATTTTATCCCATATCATTATCAAAACTACCGTTTCCATCTAAAAGTAGCTAGAACTTACATAGTTAGGCCTAGGGAAAGAAGCATGAATCATCTTGGCTAAGAAAGGTGCCTCCTTTGTTGAAGAATCGTCATGGAACTCGCATAGCAACGTTGATTTTGCCTCTCTTTGGTGTAGCAAGCTTGCATCTTTTGATTTGAACCCGATTTGAATGCATAGGCTCTAGGGATTGGAGATGGAGGCCATGATCAATATTGATTTTGGCAGCACTAAGTTGCTAGGTTTGATTTTTAGGGATTTAGGTTAGGTTTAGGGTCTTTTTATAGAGATTAGGATAGTTTTAGGCCCTTAGATTAACCCTAGGACCAACCTGAACCGTCAGATTTCAAACCAGGCCCAAAAACCTAGCCAAGATAGAAAATAGGTGCACCAGATCAGAATCAGCCGACAGGGCAAGTCGACAGCCCTGTCGACATGCCTGTCGACATGCCTGTCGACATGCCTATCGACTTGTCTGGGCGGGAATTTTCCCGCCTGGCCCCATTTCTGCATGTTTCGAAATTCAAATTTCCCGAAAACTTCTTTGGGCCTTAACCGGGTCATACGGACTCCGATTTTCGAAAACTCGGACTCTATTTCGCGTATTTTTCCGAGACGAACGCAATGGCATAGCCCGTTTTACTTGATTCAGAATTTAAAATTAAATTCTGCCTTGATTCTCGTTTTAACATGTTATTGAAATACGGGTTGTTACATTCTCCCCACCTTTTAGGATTTCGTCCCCGAAATCTCTAAGTTAGGAAGAACATATCCTACCATCCATCATCCATCTACTCAAAACATCATCCACAAGCAACCATTGTCCTTAGATGATTTCTAATGCTGTATGAATACATGCAAAATGTGTGTGTACATGTTCCTTAGCTAATGCTAATGATCAGGCCTGGATAATCTTTCTAATGCAAAAATATGTATAGTGCCATGAATCCAACATGTATGCAAATAGTCCTAGTCATATAGATACTATATGCGTGCACAATCATTCATTCATATGCAACAACCGCATGATAACACATTCGATTTCATCCATAAACAAGTATAAATACTCGTGCATATGCAATATGAAATGTGACCGAGTCGATCTAGTATATAACGTGTATTCGCGCATCCACGAGCAACCACTTGCAACCATATCAATCATAACATGTTTCAAATAAATGTTTACATCCATAGGGTTCTACCTAGGATTCCCTGAAACAGGGTCGAGAAGATAAACAGGACAAACTCCTTACGGGGTTTGTAACAGAAAATAGGACCGAGAGGATGTCCACAAAAGATAGCCTACAAGTAAGCTCAACAGAAAAACAGGGATCGAGGATATATTCCCAAAAGAGATATCATGCACGTGTTTAGTCTTCAGTCTCCTGAGTCGCATTACCTTGAGCTTAGTTCCATCGTGCCTTGACAGCCCCTTTTTACTTCACGATTTCGCAGCTTCTTATTTCCTGTTTCCATAACATGAGTTGGAACTCATTTCCTCGTCGCCTCTCGTTCCACTTGCACTTATTCTCCTTCTAGAATACTTGGCGCAAACAGGACTGCGTACACATTATTCCATGCGAGCCCTCAAAATTCACTAGTGAATCTTGGACCTTGTACCATAAGGTATTCCACGTAGAAAAACTTTCTCTTGAAAGTAAACAAGTTACCGTGCGCACTTACTAGGGTAATTCCCACAACCCATACATAATCGAAGTAAACCATCCGTCTTATTAGCGAACACCATTCGATCGGGTTTCTAATTTCCAACAGAGGCATCTAGGGATTCTAAGTAACTAATCATGACAGAACCCAAAAGGTTACGCGATACTTCAAGGGTATTACCAAAGCAAGCCAAGAGTCTAACTACCCTCCTTCTAAAACCGAGAGTGGCACCCCTTACTGGATAACCACTTCATCCCTAGAATCCATCCATAGCTTATAAACATAAGCATTATTTCCAAGCTCAACACTTGATATAGACATTCTCAAATCCAAACAAGCCATGAGTAAATGGACCGATCTTCCAATAGGACTTGAGACAAAAACGGGATCCTCTATTATACTAGTACTAAGGTGCAGAGACTCAACTATCGAAGCGGACTTAAAAGATGCGGTGATCAAAACAAAGTCCCGACAGGATGATAGAGAAGAAAAGCTAAACCTTTAACAAGATCGTTACCCTCCTTCTGAGGTACCCTAGAAATGAGAGCATACTATTGCCCTCCGAATGATCTTGTCCCTGTTCCATGATACTTAACTATCCGTCCCGTTTCACCATGCCAAAGGTACTCTCTCGTCATGGGTTTCATTGTTCATCTTTCTCCCTCCTTTTAGGACTCAGCCATACCAACATGTTGCTTATCCCTGAGCTCGTATCCTTTATCCTTGTTCTTACTATCCTTTCATGCATAACTCTGCAACGGTCTCTCGAGAACCACCTCCATCGTACGGGAAACACTTACGCAGCTAGAAAGACTAGTCGCAGTCAAAACCACTGTGACTACAGATGGATGAAAGAAAGGAAAAGAGATTCAATCAAGGAAACAAGGATAATGCTAATGGCCTTTGGGGAATAGCCTTTTTCTTTTTAAAAGAAAAACTTTCTTGAAAAATGCTTCTTTGTAAACGGTTTTTCAACTAATTTTTCAGAAGGTCTTTAAAAACTTTTGCCCAGTCTAGTAACCTTCTGCTCTGATACCAAATGTAACACCCCGCCTCCGCTAGGGTCACTCGCAAAGGAATGCACTAGCTTTAGAGGGGCATTATTGGTAAACATGCACAGAAATATCACAAGACAGAACATATATAAATAGCGGAAGTAAAATCAAACTTTCATAACATGAATAAATAAGGTCTAAAGCCTTTACATCAGAGTACATCAAAACCTGTCTTGCAATAGTAAAGAAGCATAAAGACTTTTTAATAAATTATTCCCCAAGTAAAACAGTAAAGTAGCCATAGCCAAGAAAAGTCCAAGCCATCCATGATGACCTTCAAGCAGAAGAAGTCCGAACTAAACAGCATTGTTTCCTCCCTGAAACCTGGGGGGGGGGGAAACGGAAGAAAAGAGGCGAAACAAAACGGGTCAGTCAAAAAGACTGAGTAAGTCCTATCTACTTCCAGTATAAAAACAGGTAAAGGTAACATGACATGCATAAACTGAAAGTAAACATAAGGATAACTACAAGATAGATAAACCAGAGTAGCCGGTTAAACTACTGCGGCAAGGTAAACTAAGGTATCATGAAAAACTACGGTGTTATGATAAGTCAAGGTATCACATCGTCAGATTTCTATCGAGTACGTTATCCCAAGGTATCTACCCCGTCTAACATCCCACGGTATCTATTATGTATATTCTTCCTAGTTCTAACATGTATATTTGCTCTGCACCTCTCGTACTAGTATCCCTACCCGCGTCATGTGTTAACCATGAATGTCCCTTGCTCAAAGTCGTGTAATGGTCCATGTCAACCTAATATATCGCATATATAGGTTACTCAAATCATATGTTTCTTTCCATGTATATAAGTTCAGTCCTTTGCCGTACCTCGTACGGGCTTCCTCATGTCGTATTTTCCTTGAAATCGTTTGGACTGTCACCCTTGTTCTAGCTAGGCTCTTCCATATGAATCATCGTTTGAACTACTAGGACTTACGCCACCTAGCACCACTAGGGATTACGCTTACCTATTGCACGCTTTCGTATTTCGGTTTGGGTTAAACCACCTAGGCCACTAGGGATTACGCTAACCCTCAACCGCGCCCTCTTTCCCACGCATTCATCGTGAATCGTTATTCTATAACTGTATGCACATGTATCACATCGTGCCATCCGAGTCCTATCACAGGGCAAAACAAGAAATACAGGACTCGGTCGGGAGCTTTAGATTTATCTACCGATGCAGATACTAAGGTCTGCTTTTCTACGCGTGGCTATGGTCCCACGAGACCCCTCCCTCAACTAGTGAAAGGCAACACAAGAGAAAATCTTGCATGAGAACTACACTCCGGCCAGCCCACATCCTACGGCCTACCTCACCCATAATTAGATAGCAATTATGGTCTGTTGGGTGTTCCCTGCCTTTCCGTACGTACACGCTTGACTCAAGATGGTAGATGATCGACGAACTTGCTATCTAGGGCACTATCATGTATTCGTTGACTCACTGCTATCCATCCCAGTCTTTAGGTCGCTCGTATAGCAACCAAGGCATACTCTTGGTTCTTCTAACGCAGACCTTAACCTCTTGTGAGCCCAGGATGATCATCTGCGACCTCACAGAGGGATACCAAGAATATCCTCACGTTCCCCGAAGCCGCTGCTTCGTTACCCAGTTCGCTGGAGCCTTTATCTAAATCAGATAGCCTGCTCCTACACGTATACTTAAACGATGACCTACCGTATCGGGTTACTCACCTATCTAAGAAGTGGTCCAAATTTCCTTGACTAAGAATTATTACTTAGTTTCCCTTAACTAAGGTTTACCACTTAGCCTTATTTCCATAATCCTTGTTAACTATGGTTATTTACCTAATCCTCCGAATTAGGGTTTATCTAATGGGTTAGGTGTCACTTAAGTTCATAACTTAGCCCGTCTACAAACCATGTCAAAATTGGCTAAGTATACAAGTCCAAGACTTAACCCTACAAACCATGTGTCAAGTTGGTTAAGTATATCAAGGAATCCATGACTTAACCTAGTCTAATTATCATTTTAGATTGGTTAATTATATAAATTAACTTGACCTTGTCATCAAATCGGTCAAGCGTATTCAAGTGATTCGTGACTTAGCCTTATCATGTTTTCACGTTAGATTGGTTAAGTATAGATTAACTTAACCTCATCAAATTAACGAGTTAGATTGGTTAAGTATAGGTCACTTAACATCATCAAATCATCGTGTTAAATTAGTTAAGTGTTTAACTTAACCCCATTAAATTACCAAGTTGGATTAATTAAGTCTAGGCTAACTTAACCCCATCCGATTACCATGTTTAGATTAGTTAAGCCTAATCTTAACCCCATCCATTAACTGTATTATACGGTTAAGTGTCATTAAGAAAATTTACTTAACCTTATCACGTTATCGTGTTGGATTGATTAAGTGTTGGTTAACTTAATCCCGTCCACTAGTCGTATAAAAAAATGGTCAAGTGTCATTAGGCAAATCAAGTTACTTAACCTACCCAAGCTTATCATGTTTTGTTAAGTATCATTAGCCTAATCAAATTACTTAACCCATTTGTCCATATAATATTTGGTTAAGCCTCATTAATCAAATTAACTTAACCCTATTATGTGGCATTAATTTAATTAATGCACCCTCAACCTCTCACATTAGACCTTGTTGTGGTTACTAGTTAAGTCGGGCGGGTCCGGGTAGATTTACACCACAACCTAGTCTAACCTCGGGTCTTAAGCGCGACATGACCAACTTCTCACATTGGGTCCTATTGTTTGCAACTACTAGTTAGGCCGGTCGGTTCCGGGTAGTTTTACGTTGCAAACTCAACCCAACCTCGAGTTGGCCATACTTATATTATCTAAGTTCATCATGTTTCCAAAACATGTTACAAGTTTTCAAGTATTTGGGTAGACCTAACTTAATAGGTAAATTCCCAAAGGGTAGACCTAACTTAATAGGTAAATTCCCAAGCTCATGTTTTTATGCATACTTACATGCCAACTTCCATGTTATCTTTCAAGTCATATTTTCAAGTATAAACACATGTCATATTCAAGTTAAGATTTTGCGACATGTTCATGTTTATCTAACTACTCAAAATCGTGTTTTCCCAACACAAGCAAAGCGAGTCAACATAGTAAGGATACTATGTCACATATTGGTCTCAAAACATGCATGATGCTAAAAAGGGCTTGGCTTCCACATGCATAACATCATAAAGGGATTGGCCATAAACATGCATAGTGTCATAAGGTAATTTGGCCACAAACATGCATATTATCAAAAAGGGTTTGGCCATAAACATGCACAACTTAAAAGAGGGGATTGGCCACGAGCATGCATAATCTCATAAAGGGTTTGGCCACAAACTTGCATGCTACCATAAGGGGTTTGGGTTCATAAACATGCATAAGCCCCAAAATCTTGTCTTAGCCAATGTTTCACAAGTAAAGTGGTTCCTAAAGGTTCATGCTAGCATTTCATGTATAAAGATCCAAACTTGCAAGTTAAACTAGGTTATGCATAGCATGAGAGGCATGATTAAGTCACTCACATGGCCTAAAATCATAATCATGAACACAAGAGGCAAGGTAAGGTTCATATAGGTTCGCATAATCATGTTTAGCCTCATTTTATCCCATATCATTATCAAAACTACCGTTTCCATCTAAAAGTAGCTAGAACTTACATAGTTAGGCCTAGGGAAAGAAGCATGAATCATCTTGGCTAAGAAAGGTGCCTCCTTTGTTGAAGACTCGTCATGGAACTCGCATAGCAACGTTGATTTTGCCTCTCTTTGGTGTAGCAAGCTTGCATCTTTTGATTTGAACCCGATTTGAATGCATAGGCTTTAGGGATTGGAGATGGAGGCCATGATCAATATTGATTTTGGCAGCACTTAGTTGCTAGGTTTGATTTTTAGGGATTTAGGTTAGGTTTAGGGTCTTTTTTATAGAGATTAGGATAGTTTTAGGCCCTTAGATTAACCCTAGGACCAACCTGAACCGTCAGATTTCAAACCAGGCCCAAAAAGCTAGCCAAGATAGAAAATAGGTGCACCAGATCAGAATCAGCCGACAGGGCAAGTCGACAGCCCTGTCGACATGCCTGTCGACATGCCTGTCGACTTGTCTGGGCGGGAATTTTCCCGCCTGGCCCCATTTCTGCATGTTTCGAAATTCAAATTTCCCGAAAACTTCTTTGGGCCTTAACCGGGTCATACGGACTCCGATTTTCGAAAACTCAGACTCTATTTCGCGTATTTTTCCGAGACGAACGCAATGGCATAGCCCGTTTTACTTGATTCAGAATTTAAAATTAAATTCTGCCTTGATTCTCGTTTTAACATGTTATTGAAATACGGGTTGTTACAACGACTATCGTTCCTAGCCAAATACCCCCATTCTGAACTAATGCGATGTGTCTCGTAATCCAATTGGACTGTTTTGATCAGTTTTATCCAAAATTAAAATATAAATCTATTTATTGAATTTTAAATGTACATTTTAATTTATCGGGGACACATAGTGACTCCAAAAATATAGAAAAATTAGTAGTTTTGTTTTGACGATATGGTCCTAACAAAACTAATTTCGCTGAATTTAGAAATCGTTTGAAAAACGACTTTTTTCGGTCGATTAAATTTAAACTTAACTGACAAAACATGTTTAAATTCACCACGCTCACATATTAATTCCAAAAATTATGAAATTTGATACCCAACAATAATTTGACATTCTGTATTCAACAAAAGTGGTTTCGTCGAAAATGGAGGTCGTTTGAAAAATGTCTATTTTTAAGGGCAATATATTATTTAAAAAATATATAAATTTCATAGAGGCTATTCTAAATTTTTAACTGGACATAACTAACTATTTATAAAATGAAATCTTAGTTTCTTTCATTCGTTAGAAAATTACAGTTCAAAATATTCCAACATTTCTTGTTTTACTGAAATCCAATTCATATTGAATTCTGTATATTAATTTGAAATTAAAAATCGAATTTTCAAACTACCATGCCATTTCGAGTTCGTTTTATGATTAATATAAATTTATATGTCCTAACTTCGATTTAAATAAATTTTTAGTTGTTATTATTTAAAATAAATCATTTTAAATATTCCAAATCGATTAAAAGAGCTAAAATAAAATTTTTAAATTGATTCAAAAATCCCAGGTTATTACAGTTCCACTCAATCTCGTTATTAATTATTGCCCAATTAAAAATCGACATTTAAACTGCACTTCTCTTTTATAATCTTATTTAGTAGTTTTAATATAAATCCCTTTTATATCTCAATTTCTATTTACTTAATCCAAATGTTACGTAAACATTTCATTTAAGCTATCGTTTCCGCTTAAATCTCTTTATAACTTCATTCCCAAAAACTAGGGTTTAAATATATACCCAATTATAAACTCTTTTAATCATTTAAACTATATTTCAACATACTTTCGATTACTTAAATCATTTTCCTTTAAAACTAATCTCTTAAATTGAAAGAATAAATTTGCTTCAGCATTAACTACTGTAAATTTAGTTAACTGCTTTATTAACTAAAATAAATAATAAATTTACTTTAAAAGTCTTATAAAAAAATTAAATAACTCTTCATTACTATTCCATTTAATTAGTTAAAAGAAAATCAATCAAATAACCAATTCCAAATAAAAATATTTGGATTAGTCAAACTCAACCCATGATTATCTCGTTAATCAATTCCAACTAATACTTCCTTTAAATTAATTAATAATACAATTAATTTAAATATCCTCATTCAATTGTTTCTTAGTACAATTAATCTAACCCTTAACCTTTAAGTTAATTTCTACTTATCTTCTTATAAAATCTTATTAACATAAGAATTATCGTTATAAAACCATTTAATAATTACTTATACTTAAGTAATAAAGAGTAAATATTTATTTCCTTTTTAATAAATTTGCATTCCAAACTAATAGATTTAAAAATTTATTTTCGAGTATAAAATAAATTTTATAACTTCATTCCAGTCGATTTACGTGATGCTAAATCTAAGGATGGGCGCGGTTCGGTTCGGTGCGGTTTGAAGCTCAAACCGCTTCCGCACCACATCAAACGGTTGATCAAAAATACAAACCATTATACTAACCGTTCAAACGGTTCGGTTCCGATTCGGTTTTGATGTAATACGGTCCGGTTTTGGTTCGGTCCGATTTTAACCCGTCTTAAATATGAAACAAGAAAATTACTTCCATCAACAATCAATTTACGATTGTATGACATTGTTCCACCTGAAGGTTAAAACAGATAGTGTTATCTTTATTAATATAACTACAACATACGTTGAAAATAGAATATATATCGTTAAATTAAAAACTAGATAGGAATTTGTTAATTTTTTTATCATAACATTGTCGGTGTACTTATGCGGTTCGGTTCGGTTTAATAGGGTTTGGTAAATGTTTAAACCGCAACCGAACCGTATCATTGCGAGTTGGTTCGGTTTGGGCTGTTTGCTTTAGAAAGTGAGTACGGTGCGGTTTTGCGCACCGTTTTTGCAGTTCGGTTTGGGCGATTTCCGCATTGCGGTGCAGTTTATGCCCACCCCTAGGAAATCCATATCTATAAAACGATTAATTTTATGCCACCTGATGCCAATTACCCAACCAATACTGCTCATTGGTTAAAAACACACAACCGTTGAATTTCAATCAACAACTAAATCAATTTGTCCAATCCATATTGGGTAAACAGTTCGTATAATGATAATGTGAAAATAATAATAAATTTGAGAAATCTAGTTAGATCCCTCCAACTTGTTTTTCCCTGCATCCAAATACGTTATCTCAAATAATAATATTCAACAGATGTAATATTCAGTAATAAATAAATAACAGTATTCCAAACATTCATATTTTAATTTAATACGTTTATATTATTATAAACGTAACCAATAAGGTAAGTTACCTTATTTGGAAATAATCATTAGAATAACGATTAGATTTGGTTAAAATAAACTAACGTTTAAATCAATCAATTCAACCAATATATATAAATAATATTCAGCACACAATAAACAATTATCAACCATAAGACATAAATAAAAACCTGACTTATATAAAACATAAATGAGATAAAAACTGAATGAGTTAAACTCACTTTGATTCGATTTATTTCTGAAACGGTTCGTTGTGGTTAAATTAAACAAGCGTTTAATTCAACCGATAATTCCAGTTTTTCCCAAATCTGTCCAATTCATTTTTAGAATGTTTTGTTCTTCACCAAGATTCAGTGCAACATGTTTAGTCGGATTCGGAAAGTAAATTCTGGGAAGAGCGCAGCTTTCAAAAGATAGAAGCCCCAATTTTTCATCCCCATGCCATGACTTAAACATCTTCCCACATTCTTCTTAAATGAACGGATAACATGCCTGTTCAAATTGCCTCAAATTCTTCTCCCATCGTGACCCCATTTTCTACTGTTCAAGTTAAAAAGAACATGACCCCAGTTGTACCTTCCTTCGCATTTACTTTGTTAACAATGTACCCTACTTTTCATTATACACAGCTGATCTTCGTGAATTCATAATTCTTCGTGCCCTATTCTTCCCCAGCACCTGCTACACGCATTTTGACCCGACTTTCCTTTGCTGCATCGCATGAATTCTTCATGCAAGAAAATTGCCAAACTATTGCAAACAAAAGTCCTACTTTCTTTTCCTTTTATTCAACCTTACGTTATAAACTAACAGGTTGTCCATCTTCCCACTTCCCATGCACATGTACTGCTGCTCATGGTTTTCAGTTGGAAAGCCATCACGTTATGCGTTTCCAGTTCTTTAAAATGTGCCCATATTTCCTCTTAATTGCTTGCATTAGCTACTAGTACACATTCATTTGAACTACTGCCAGACTTTCTTTAATTTGTCCCCCTAGCTGCTTTGGAAACACGGTGCATATTTACATCTTCATTCTCCTTTTGTGTATCGCTTCATACCCACGCATACTGGCCACTGTTCAAACCAATCTTCTTTTTTACATTGCCAACATATGCCCTTTTTCATTTCTACCGTTTCTAAATAGATCAACCCACAACGCACTAGAAAAAACTCCACCGCCTCTCCCTATAGATCGTCTGTGCCCCATCCAAGATCCCAGCGACGCGCGCCGGAGCACCCCCATACTCCCCCATTAACCACATCTTGCACGACTTCGCCAATCCCCCGAAAAAGTGCCTTAATCGTTGCTTGTTCGCGAGCCAAATCACGCCACCTCGACCACTTATATTCGATCACAACCACTTGATTTGGAGATCCTAGTGTGCTGAACAATACTGCAATTAAGTGTTTCTTGATTTGTTGTATGGATCCAGCGATTGGGATGAAGAAAATTGAGAGTATTCTGTTCGTTGGTTTTAAACACGACGGCTGAAACTTGGGTTGACCAAATGAAGGGAAATTTTAGGCAGTGTTTGGTTTATTTTGTGTTTTGCATTTTTAGTTTTCGGCGTTAATTATGAAAATTGTGAAGATTTGAAGTGTAGCGGTGGTGATAGATCAAATGGAAAGGAAGTGACGGAGGGGACCGCGGGAATGGTGGATAGACGGATTTATTATTGTCATTCCCTTGTTTCTTAAAATATGAAAAATAATAAAAAGTTGTTTTCGGTTTTGTGTTTTAACTCCGTTTTGTAAAACGGTCATTTTTCACGATATATGTGCATTGTCTGTATTTTTGTATGTGTGAAAATTCAAAATTGAAAAATCTAAACCAAACGCTACCTTAGGTTTAGAAAAATGTTGTTGGGGTATATATAGGGTTAGATAAATTAATATTTTATTATAACATTACTTAACCACGAAGTATCGTACTAAAACACCCACATATGTCCTCCGATCGAGACGAAACTCCTAATACTAGCATAGAAAAATATTCCGGACACGATGGGACAGGTTTCATCGAATTCCGATATCGTTTATAAAAAGTCCTTTATAAATCACAGATGAAAAACACACATTTAAATTTTCCACGATCACAAAATAAATCCAAATAACTTGGAACTTGAAACACTATAACACCTAGCCATTATGGATCAAATTAAATTAGTTTCGCTAAAAACGAAGTTTGTTTGATAATCCGTTATTCCAAATTACGTGTAAAACAACGCTATTTTGGACATCCAAAATATCCAATCTCCAAAAATAACAAACTATATATCTATCATGATTGTAAACATCAATACGAATTCAACGGAATTCATTTTGTAGCTTTATTCAGTCGTTATCTCAAGTTATGATCAAAACCCATTTTAAATCGAATTAAATTAATTGCTGTAATTCCATAGCGACTATATTGAAATTTGAATTGGGCATAACTAACAAACTATAACACGAAATCTATTTTTTTTTCTCTTCCATTTGAAAATCATGATCAAACAAATTCAAACGTTTCTTGTTTCATAGAAATCCGACTTATATCGGATCATTTATATTCAATTGAAGTTTGAAACTCAATATTACGAATTACCATGACATTTCGAGTTCATTTTATAATTATATATAAATTAAACATTTAAACTTTGTTATATAAACGAATTATATAATTTAAATTTATTTAAAATTCCAAATCGATATTTAATATAATAAATTAAATTAAATATCTGAATACCGAAAATACGGGATGTTACAGGGCTCTGAATCCTACCTTCTTCTAGATCCTTTTCGTCTTGTTTATTCATCACTTCCGCCTTTGCTTCATAAAATTTCCTTCAGTCTCTACTCTCTTGATCCACATTTCTGTTTTTTTTTTATTCTGTCATTTTTCTGCCTTTGCTCCAGTTATCTCTTTTCCTATTGCCATGGCATACACCAGCTGCATTATACTCTCGCCCCCACCACGTGCAATCTAGATCTGCCATGCGCTTCTCTGCGCTTCACCGTCTCTGCATTTCCTATCATCCTTGAGTTCCCCCTATTTCACTTCTTGATATTGTTAGTGGAATTCATCGTGGATTCTTCTTATGTATGAAAATACAAAACTTCAAGGCACGATGTGATGATCGCTATCCAAAAATAGTATTTTCCCTCTTATTATAGTGCAAGAGTATAGGCGCGAATCTATTCGAAGATGCAATGGAGTAGTATTGAATATCTTTAATCAACGTGTTTGCACTGACACGATGATTCACTATCTGGATATATTCGGCTACAGTGATAAGAGACTGAAGTTTTAGCCTGCAGGAACCAGAACTCCTTTTTTATATATTTAAGAAAATGGTAGAGTATGAAGAAGGAAGAAGATGAAGAAACGAAATTCGTGTGTTGCAAAACTGGAGTGCGGTCTAGTTTTTATAGCGGTGAGGAGACACAGACTTATTCGTTCAAATGAATGGTCGCATATATTCATTCAAACGGTAGTGTCCGCTTGAATTATGAACAAACACATCTTATCGTTCAATAACTGGACCGGTCAACTGGTTCAAATACCACCAGTCGACTGGTAAGGGTATAAAACTACAGCCAGTGGACTGGTCCAAATAAACCCAGTCGACTATTCATTATTTTAAATTCTGGGCTAAAAACCCTATTGCATCGTGGTCCAAAAATATAAGTTTGGCCCAAGCCCATACATAATACAACGCAATGCAGCGCGGCTCGGCACGGGTGGTCGGTCAGACGGGCGGCGGCGGCGCGCATGTGTTGTTTAAACATGCAAGGCCTCCCTCCTCACAACAAATTATCCATTTGAGTGCCCCAAGGCTCCAACACCTTCATGAGAAGGCTACATAAGTAGTGGCATAACTTCTTATATTTCATGATATGAGACGTATCAAATTTTCCCTTTTCTTCTTCCTTCTTTTTTCTAATTTCAAAATTTCCTCTAACAATCTGCCACCAAATTTTAAATAAATTCCTCTTGTCATTTATTTATAGGAAAATTGGTGCATAAGTGTCTTATAGACTTGAATCTGTACGTAGTGAAAACCCATCAAAGTATATCAAGATGGAATGGTTAACTAAGCATCGAACCATCAATCCTATATGATCTACCGGATGTGATTATCACACACTCATTTTCATGTTTTCCAGATAGTACATATGCTCTACCCATGGATTGGCCTTAGGTCAATATCTTCTTTCATGAAATGCCCTTAGAGATCAAGCCAAAATAACGCAGAAGGCTGCACCACCTTCGTTGCATTCATATAGGTAGATTTATCGGAAGTGCCTTATAACACAAACCTCAAAAGTATATCTGTTATAAACCTTTTAAGTTCTAAGTGAACATCCTCTCTTTGTCATTTTAAGTACCACACACTTTTCCTTGGAATGTACGATAATAATTAGTTTTTCAGACTAAATATTATGGTGCTTCTAACCGCAAACATATGAAATACTTTTGCTCTTTGAACTCAAGATAACAAATTTCTTTATTATGTTAAGTTGAGTTTCCTTCATTGGTAATTGTATTGTATAGGCTTTAAACCCGTTCCCTATGATGTTTTTATCACTAAGTTCCTTGCAAGTCCTTTAGTAATTGGATCTGCCGAATTCTGGCTAGATCTCACAAAATCTATGGTAATTACCCCTTCAGTGAGCATTTTCCTGACCAAACTGTGCCTTAGACCAATATATCTAGATTTACCATTATAAACTTGGTTGTATATCTGTGATAATGTAGATTGACTATCACAATGCACATATATGGTTGGCATAGGTTTTGGCCATATAGGAATTTCTAATAATAAATTTCTTAACCATTCCACTTCTTTACTACCAGAAGCCAGTGCTATAAACACAGCAACCATTGTTGAATCAGCAATACATATTTGTTTCTTTGAGTCCCAGGAAATTGCTCCCCCACCAAGAGTGAATATCCATCCACTAGTTGATTTATTAACTTCACTTCCAGTGTTCCAACTAGTATATGTGTATCCTTCTATTGCACTCGGATAACCGTTGTAATGTATACCATAATTTATGGTACCTTTTAGATACTTTAAAATTCTATGTATTGCATTCCAATGGATATGACTAGGGCTACTAGTATATCTACTCATTTTGCCAACATCATAGGCAATATTTGGTCGTATGAATGTCATTTCATACATCAAACTCACAACAACTGTAGCATATTCCAATTACTCTATAGCTCTTCTGGTATTAGTGTATAACTGCATATTTGGATCAAACAGAGTAGACATAGGTTTACAATTTGAACCTTTTCAAAATTTTGTAAATGTAATGAGACTGGGTAATTGATATCCCATCTTTTGTTTTCATGACTCTTATTCCAAGAATCATTTCAATACCCCCGTATATTTCATGTCAAAGCGTGAAGATAGATATCTTTTAGTTTCTTTAATACTCGAAGTATCCATTCCAAATATAAGCATATCATCCACGTAAAGGCATTTAATTACACCTTTACCTAAATGAAACTTGCTACAGACACATTTGTCACATTTAGAAATCCTGAAACCATTGGATATAATATTTTTATCAAACTTTTCATGTCAATGTTTTGGTGCTTGTTTAAGACCACAAAGCAATTTGATAAGTTTACACACTTTATGCTCTTGTCCAGGCATTAAAAAACCTTTTGGTTGAGAAGTATATATCTCTTAGTCAAGTTCTCCATTTAGAAATGCAGTCTTGAAGTCCATTTGATGAATTTCAAAATTATAGATAGAAGCTAATGCAATTATAGTTCTAATTGTTGAAATTCTAGCTACTAAGGCATATGCATCAAAATAGTTTATTCCTTCTTTCTGTTTGAATCCTTTGGCGACTAATCTTGCTTTAAATTTTTCGATTCTGCCATCTTCTTTTAACTTTTTTCTTAAATATCTATTTACATCTTAATGGTTTAGAACCAGGAGGTAAATCTGCTAGTTTCCATGTTTTATTTCCGATAATAGAATCCATTTCAACATTTATGGCTTCTTTCTAAAATGATGAATCTTGAGATTTCACTACTTCATTATACGTTAAAGGATCAAATTCTATATTTGTAGATATCATTAATTGAGGCTGTACATTATTTCTAGATTCTTCAACCAAATTTATAACGAAATCTGGTCCAAAAGATTTCGTATCCTTCTTCGTTAACTTCTCCTAAGAGAACCACCATTTTCCTTGATAGTTTCATCAATATTTTCTATAGGTTCTATAGCTGGTTGATTAACCTCCACCATTCCACTAATAGGTGTGTTGACCTCCGCCGTTTCATAAATCGGTTTATTTTGAATAGATGTAAATCTATTTTCATAAAACACTGCATCCATTGATTCTGTTATTGTATTTACCTCAATAGAGCTATTAGGTTCTATTAGTAGAAACTATATCCTTTGCTATGTTGACCATATCCTAAGAATATGCACTCGATAGCCTTTTGTCCTAATTTCCTAAGTTCAGATAATCATACAATCACTCTACATCCCTAAACTCGATAATAATAAAGATTTGGCTTTCTGTTCTTCCAAAGTTCATAAGGAGTAAATTTATTTTTCTTATGAGGTATTCTATTTGGAATATAACATGTAGTAAGTAAAGCTTCTCCCTAGAAGCTAGCATAAGCCCAGAATTACACAACATTGCATTTTCCATTTTGGTAAGAGTTCTATATTTCCTTTCAGCCATTCCATTTTGTTGTAGAATGTAAGCAATAGATGTTTCATGTGTAATTCCTATTAATTCACAATATTCAGGAAATTGGTACTTGCCTCCCCTATCAGATCTAAGTGTTTTTATTTTAACATCTCATTGGTTTTCTACCTTAGTTTTATAAGTAATAAACGAATTTAACACTTCACTTGTAGCACGCATAAGACAAACATTACAATATTTAAAGTAATCATTTATAAATGTGACAAAATATTTCTTTCCACCTCCAATAGGAGTACTATGCATATCCCATACATCACTATGAACAAGTTGTAACAATATTGTTGCACTTTCTGGTTTATTAGGAAATGGTTCTCTATTGATCTTAGTTAATGAACATATCATTTTGGTGTTTGGGAATTAGATTCAAAGATATCATGTCAAGCATGCTTTTATGATTAGCATGTCCTAATCTATTATATCATAATGAAAATGAATCAACAATGTAAGCAGAACTCATATTTTTATTAATATCAACATTCAGTTTAAACATACCATCACACATGTATCCTTTTCCCATAAATACGCCACCTTTAGTCAACACGTATTTGTTTGACTGAGAGACTTGTTTGAAACCAAACTTATTAAGAAGATTTCCCGATACAAGGTTCTTGCTAATTTCAGGTGCAAAATATACATCATTTAATGTTAGAATTTTTCCGGATGTGAATTCCAAATCTACAATCCTCTTCCCTTTGACCGCTGCCTTTGCTGAATTTCCCATATAAAGATAATCTTCTCCTTCAGTCAGCTATAGTTTCTTGAATTGATTCTCGTCAATGCAGACATGCTTAGTAGCGCCAGAATCGATCCACCAAGAATTGTCTTGTTCAATCATATTCACTTCTAATATGACCGCCGCAAACTTTTCTTTCTCAGATTGTTGCTTCTTTTTCCAGAAGCGACAATCCCTTTTGAAATGTCCTGGTTTACAACAAAAGTAGCAACCATTTTTTGCTTTTCTTGTTCTGGGAATTTTTATTGTTCTTCCCTTTCCTTTTTTATTAGAAGAGTTATTCGAAGCATTATTTGCTTGCTTTTCTTCCACCATATGGACTTTTGATGTATCAACAACTTTTTCATCTTGAGCATCTTTCTGTCTCAGTTGTTGTTTAACCTACAAATACTGTGCAAGGCTGTCTAGACTCATATCCTCCCTCTTATGTTTCAATAGTTTTCTTTGATCTTTCCAAGAATGAGGTAATTAATCTATTATTGATGATACCTTAATCTCTTCATCCATATTTATATTATGTTGACTGAACTGGTTAAGTATGTGTATGATATTATTGAATTGCTTTACAACTGAACGATCATCAGTCATTTTGTAATCAAAAAATTTGGTGGCTAGAAATATCTTACTTGTTGCATCTTACATCAGATACTTCGCCTCTAATTCATCCCAAACATCTTTTACAGTTTCCCTGTCGTGATACATATCGAAAAGTGTGTCATCATTGCATTACAGATATGGCCTTTTCAGATATAATCATCATGTTACCATTTGATCATTTCCCATGCCTGTGCAATGGTTTCGTCTTCTGTCTCCGTTGGCTTTGGCATAGTTACAACAAGGACAACTTTTATTCCAGCCATTAAGAAATGAATCTTCTTGTGCCATCATAGAAATTAACACAATCAAACCTCTCCAATTTTGTAAAATCAGCAGTGAATTCCTTGAGACTGTGAGGAGCCATTGTGGAACTACTATTTTAGATTGTTGGTGGAATTCGTCAGTGGTTCTTCTTATGTCTGAAAATACAAACCCCCAGGCACAATGTGATGATTTCTATCCTTAAATAGTATTTTCCCTCTTATTATAGTGTAAGAGTATAGGCGCAAATCTGTTCGAAAATACAACGGAGCCGATACTGAATATCTTTAGTCGACGTGTTTGCATTGACACGACGATTCACTATCTGGATATATTCAACAACAGTAACAAGAGATTGAAGTTCTAGCTTGCAGAAACCAGAACTTATTTTTTATTTATTTAAGAAAATGGTAGAGTATGAAGAAGAAAGAAGATGTAGAAAAGAAATTCATGTGTTGCAAAACTGGAGTGCGGTCCAGTTTTTATAGCGGTGAGGAGACATAACAGCGTCCATTCAAATGAACATTCGCATCTATTCATTCAAACGATAATGTCCGTTTGAATTATGAACAGTCACATCCTATCGTTCAATACCTGGACAAGTCGATTGGTTCAAATACCACCAGTCGACTGGTAAGGGTATAAAACTGTAGCCAATTGACTGGTCCAAATACCACTAGTCGACTATTCATGATTTAAAAATCTAGGCTAAAAAACTCTATTGCACTGTGGTCCAAAAAAATAAGTTTGGCCCAAGCCCATACACAACACAACGCGATCGATCGGTCGGCGGCGGCGGTATGCGTTGTGTTGTTTAAACATGCATGGTCTCCCTCCTCACAACAAAGTAAACATTTGGGTTCCCCAAGGCCCCAACACCTTCATGAGAAGGCAACATAAGTAGTGGCATAATTTCTTATATTTCATGATATGGGACAAATCAAATTTTCCCTTTTTCTTTATCCTTCTTTCTTTTTTTATTTCAAAATTTCCTCTAATAGACATTTCCTCGTGTACGGAGATCTTTGTATTATACAAAAATATATTATGTTTTGTACCTTGTACACACCCTCAATGTATACTCTGGGACTGATCTGAAGCACCCTATAACCACCGTCGCTAAAAGCCCAAGTCCTAACAACATTTAATCCGTATTGTGATGCTTGTTGAAATGGATTTAATGTTTGTTATCTAGTAGTAGGGCCGACAACAGTGTACATGAGCCAATATGCATTGAACCCATTAACATAAAATGGTTAACCATTCACTGAGAAGTTTAACCCCATTAGTGGAGGCAAACCCTCCATTTTTGACACGTTCTGCACTAATTGCAATGCTACGATGAAATACTAGCATTGCTAAATGTGTATCTATTTAATGGTTAGTGCATCATTTTTTTTCTTTGGTTTGTTTTGTCAGGTGTTATGTAAGTTGATTATGTAATTGGGGTAGAGATTTGGGAAGTTTGTATAGAGCTTAAATGCATGCATAGTTGAGTGAAAGTACCGCAGTTTTTAAGTTTTGAATCATATGCACTAAATTTTGATTACTAGGTTGGGAACTTATATTTTCTTTTCTTTTTGTCAGAAAGTAACGTTTAAAGTGTGAGACTTATAACAATCAACTACTGCCACTGAAGGCAGAGCCGACCCTAGGGGTATGCTGCTAAGGCAGCCGCCTACGGCAACGGAGATGGAAGGGCAACCTAAACATTATGAAAATATTTATTTATTAAAACTAATTAACATTAAAATCTTCATGCATTGAGGGAAGAGGGGAATGAGCTTCAGAAGCTGATAATGGCCATTGATTCTGAGCAACAAATTTTGAAAAGGAAAATTGAGCAGGAGATCTAAGCAGAAAGGCGAGTCGTGGAAATACAGTACAAGAATATAACCCTAAACAGGAAGAAAATGGGAACAAAGTGTCTACTTGTTTCTTATGCGAAGATACACCAAAATAAAATGATTGCAAAAATATATAGAGAGGTAGATGCAAATAGATATTTAAATAAATAAATTCCAAAAACAAATGGGGTTGTTAATTACTAATTAAAGTTAAACTGCAGAAAAAGAAAAATACAAATTAAGTCAGGGTTGAATTGTATTATGGTGACAGTACATACAGTAGAGAAATATGCATTTCACAAAAGCAACCAATTTGGACATCTATGTTATTACTGCTATTGCAAGCTACGTACTTTGTAATGAAATCGATATTATCAAACAATTATATAATGCAAAAAATGGTATTTCATTAGCCAATTGTATCTTGTATAGAAGATTTTTGGCATTTTTTTAATAATATATAAAAAGAAGAAAGGTTTAAAAGCAATGTCAGTTTAAAAATTGGTAAGTGCTAAGTCTGGTTTTAGGTAGTTAAATTTATAGATGTTTATTTTTAAAACCAATTAGCATAACTTAGTTAATACTGTACTATGTCTCATATGGTTTATTCGCTGCTTAATACAACAAATAGTAGGAGTTAAATTCTCATCACATTTAATATTTTTCTTAGAGCATTTCTTTAGATCTCGGCTGGGGCAACATTTTAGCTCAGGCCAGCACCGACTGAAGGAGAACTAAATGAAAATGGTGACAAGTTCAAACCCTGTTTTGTTGAACTAGTAAAACTAAGGTTAGCTAGGAAAATCACATAACAAATCATAACTACTAATTGGTCTTGTTTGAATTACAAATTCTAACAAAAGTCACCCAACCATACCGAGTTTTCTTTCTTTGTCTTCCTTGAGACATTTCAAAATAGCAATTCAACATCAGCAAGGAAATAAACCACTATGTACTATTTTCTATTGAGTTCCATACAAATATGTAATACCCAAGCAAACCTGGTTTGTCTGTAACTTCAAAATAAGTATTTTTTAAAGGTGAAACCATCATATTCCAGACTAATAAGTATTTTTAATGGAATGCAACAACCTTTTCTTTCTAATTCACACATCATTTTTCTGACCAGTAGAGCTACAATTGAAAGAGACATATGCCCATTATATTGTACAATCCACTACGCAATGTATATGCTTCTTTTCCTCATATGTATATTCGGGTGTATGCTATAATAACTCCTCCATCCTCTCTCTTTCTTCCTCCTTTTTTCCCATTTTGTGGTTCTTTTATGGCTACATGCAAAATTTTCTCTCTGTGTGGGGATGTGGGATTCTCTGATAAGCTATTTCGCACAAACAAGTGTTTTCTTGGGTTTCATCTTAATATGCGTTTGTTCACTATTCAAGGATCAATGTATAAAGAAGAGTGAAGTAAATTAGGATGTGGGATGAGATTGAGAAATTTAATGAAGTAGGATTAACGTTTTTTTGTTGATTATGTTTGTGGATGTAGAGCTTATGTGCGAAGGCAGTTTGTCAATATGCGATAAATAATGAAATTATGAATAAAAAACTGAAAGTTTTAGCAAGTAGTTTGTATGTTAAATATACTAGGAAAATGAACGTCATAGAAGAAGTTTTTGTATTGTCTTCCATCACAGCTTTACGTGCATGTTACTGTACTCTATGAAATTGTTTTGTATGCACGAAACTTTTAATACCAAGTTAAGGCATGCAAAGTTGTTGTGTCTAACTTGTTTATTATAATCTATGTACAAGTTGATGCACACAAATCTGCTATGTCAAATCACGGTAACATGTTAACTTGTAGACTACTAACGGATTTTCGTAATAAACAATCTCATATTAACAGTTGTTCTTATAGTAATTTGTATGTATTTTGTTTATCAGGTCACAGATCTATGCCAATGGAGGCATACCCATCACAACCGCCTATGCATTCGAACGTTTTCAGGACTACGCAGCAGAGTATGCCATTTTTTGAACTAATGCAAGAACTTCCATATATGCAGCAAAATATCCAGGACCTTCTATGCCTTATCAATCGCCTCAAAATCTCGAAGAACACTGTCATCATGAAGGTATGGAGTGATTGGTGTTTCTACTTTCTTGCTTAGTTTTTCTTGTTAAAGGATCGTATGTATGCACATACATGTTAGTGTACTACTTGTTTCTGTTGTTTTTGTTTCAACATTTGCATGTATCTTTGTTCTATGAACATGTTGGACCGACTTTTTCTAATGAAATGTGTTTTGGGCATACATCTTTACTTTCTTGTTAATATACGTACAATGCATGTGTCTATGAATAGTAATTTCTACGTATGTGAGTATATTTTGCTATGTATATGAAATTGTAGTGACGATATGGTAAATCCATGATATTCATTTATCATTGTGGATATTTTATTGGTTCAAATTATACAAATTTAAGATTGACTAAAGACAAAATTTCAGCTTTTAAAATCCAGTTTCAAATATGATTTAAGACTGTTGTATCAATCTTCACAACTTGAGACTGAAATCTCAATCAATATTTTTTTACACCTAAGAAGCCAAAGACTGAAATTTCAGTATTTAATCAGTCTTTAGTTATGATTTAAAGACTGGACTGGTTGATTAAAAACTAAAATTATCAGTCTTTAATTCAATGTTTTTTGTAGAATCATTTTTTAACAACTGTTTAAAAGAACTATAGTCAAATGAAAAAAACAACCATAGAAGAATCATATGAACCCACTTTCGATTGAAAAACCATCAAATGACAAGAAACTAGCATCAACTAAATTGTTATCACGTCTCTTATAGATAAGCGAAATAAGGCTCACGTCCCTAAAAACTTTCATAATTCAAACGGCCTCCCCTTGTAAAGAATCTTGCAAAGGGGGTCCCTATTGTGTCCCCATACGTGTTTATGGAAAAAAATTAGGCGCTGCTATATAAAAAAAATATGCAAATATTCACAGAAGCCTGCTGAAAAAACATATAAAAATTCAGCAAAGTCAGCAATTATAACCAATAATTGCAAACATGTATGCAATAATTCATCTTGAGTTTATATTGAAAATATGGATGAATTATTGCATACATGTATGCAATTATTGGTAATTCTTGTTGAGACGTATGCAATTAAAGATGAACAACTATGTATGACGACTTATGAATTGTTACATAAATGTATGCAGTTATCGTGTATAACTGTTGAAATGTATGCAACAATGTTAAAACAAATGAAGGCTTATCAATATTTGCTGATATATATGCAGTTATTGCTTATAAATGCTAAAATGTAAGCAACAATGCTAAAAAATTGTGCATGACTGAAAAAACAGGCTAGAAATGAATTATTGCACCAAACGATGCAATTATTGCAGTATTACTACATACATTTCTGCGGTAATACTGCAGTTTGATGCAAAACTGCAATTGTTGCTGAAATATATGCAACTATTGCAAATAACTGCATCATTTAATGCAATATGCTGGAGATTCGCTGTTTTTTTTGTTTTAATATGTTTTTTGGTGGTTTTAATGCCTGAATTTAATTATGTTTACGTGTTTAATTTAATTATGAATTTTCGTGATTTTTTTGATGATTTACGAAAAATAGGGACCTAATATATAAAAAACTAAGGCATGTATGTGACGTGAATTTCCAAACCTATTAGGGATGTGACCCAAACTTACCC